>OX383284.1:12500000-13750000 GCA_947523025.1 Dryobota labecula
TCGTGTAAAATGGCTACAACAAGGCCAAATTGACGTAGTCAACCAGCAAGTTCCCTGACAGTACATTTAAAAAGTAAAGATTGGAAACATAATTTGGGACCCACACTTTGGATCGCTAAAGAGCTTTTAAGTACCTAAATACACAAAAGATCCCGTTAACACAACTATTAAGGTAATCTATATTTGTTTTTCAAAGGACCATTTTGAATAGTTATTCTTTCATTCCTATTTTGGGCGATTACCAAAAGGTTTTTATTTATAACTCAACACGAGATCAAAGCCCTAATTCATTCCTCGGTAAACATTTTATGTTAGAAGCTCGAAAGCCAAGATTAAATTAAACCTCACATAAGTCCCTACACACACGACATTGAGTTATTGAAAGGCACTGACACCTACATACTATACATATAAGAACCATTTTGCAAAGCTTGTTTTATACTGAATTGATTACACAGAAATCGATCAATAGTCATGATAACTACTACCTACACAAAAAGCCAGCAAAAAAAGTGGCTGCTATATGTAAGTATACGTGACGAGAAATGCGGCAGTCGTATTTCGTTTATGAATTTACATGTTTAGTGAACCTTACAGCAACTTTAACATGCTGACTGTATAAAATAACATAATGTCCTCACATCCAACAGAGCACAACTATTTCTTTATTCCTTGTACATACATACATACGCAGCTTTCCTAACATGACGCTACCTGTGTTCAGTTCCGGGCCATTAGTACCGCCGTACGACTACAACGGATTTATAGCCAAGCTCGAGTTTATTGAGGGGATCGACAGCAGTGGCTCGCCGCCCACCGTGGTTCCTGCCTCACCGCCCCTGGCTGCACTGACTCATCATATACAACATGGTAAATATACAATCTGTGTCCATGGGAAACAAAATTTGTGTAACATTGCTGGAGTAGTATAAAGCCCCGTATTCGTGGTAAACATCATCACTTCACTACATATTATAAAACAAAGTCCTCCGCCGCGTCTGTCTGTCTGTCTGTTCGCGATAAACTCAAAAACTACTGCACCGATTCGCATGCTGTTTTTATCAATGGATAGCTTGGTTCTCGAGGAAGGTTTTAGTATATAATTTGTTAAGTTTTTGTATACATTTTTGTATAAATAAACGATATTTATTGGAGGTGTCGGAAAAAAATAAGCCGTCTGGGAGCTTTCAACGAAAACGCTGTCTAAACCCTTTGAGATAGAACAAAATAATGGTGGAATGTGTATCTTATAAAGATCTTCAAAAAAGTCCGCGATGGCATATGTCTATCTCTTAAGGATAACATACTATATCCATTTTATTGTCTTTTTGTAGGTATTTGTTTGCCGAATTTTACTCTTGGAAATACGGTTACGATAATAATACGCTATAATATCAGTAGCTATTAGCCAAATTATGTTCGTAGATAAATAAGCTAGCTACTTACGTGTATTTCAAACAGTATACAAGAATATTTATCATAAAAACATTACTAAACACGGCGGCCTTATGATCAAAATTTGTGCATTCCAAAACTTTCGTTACTTTTTCACTGACATATTTATCACTTTTCGATAAACTAACACTCAATACGAAATCTGCATTTATTTCTCAGTAATTCCGTATAAGATTCTTCTATGATTAAACCGTTTTCTCATTGAATCCATTACTTTACGCACGTATAACCTTGATGAATGTTTACATCGCGCCACACCGCCACACGACCACAGAGTACAGACGTATTTTGTTTTCTTAATTTTTTTGTTCGTTTAGTGGTGTTCCCGCTAAAATGTATTAGTACCGGTCAAGTATTAGTCGATTAATCGAATTCCACAGCCAGATCGTGTTGCAAGTACAAAATAAATGTCAAATATTTCGTCCAATTGCGAACGTGACCCTGAGAAAAGTTATGCACCAATGGTGTTTATTAGATTTCGAGTGTTTTCTCAGCACAAACAGGGACAAACGGTGTATCGTGCGACATTTCGGAGGATTTCGTTTTGTTTTCACATTGTTGGTACTTACGTGAATTATTTTAAAATTATTATTTGTGTCGCATTTTTATTTCGTCTTGTAATTTGGTACAATTGATTGCTTTAAGAAGTTGAGTGAAATTTCGTATTTTGATTTTGTGTTTGTTATCTTTAGGTAAAGACTCATTATACGTTCAGATCATAAGTACTTTTATTATATTAAATCATTTGTTTCGGTTTTTATTCACATAGTGAATCAAATTAAAATTAATATTACGTTAGAAATTTGAGATATAGCCTGGGATATGGAGAAGGACATAGGGTACTTTTTTATGCGATAACCGACATCCACGCGGGCGAAGCCGCGGGCAAAAGCTAGTTTGTTTATAAACAAAGTTTAATCAACATGTTGATGAGTTACTGTCAACATGTTTCTGGCAACATTGCGTGTTGCAGAATTGAACACGGCATGTTGACAAGTTCTCGCTCGGCGAGCGACAACATCTGTTTATCAACAATTGTTGATGTATGTGGACGTGTTTGCATCAAGTTTATAAACATCACTCATCAAATTTTCTCTTTTTAGGAGATAATTTCGCACACACCAACTTTTTTTTATGAATATTAGAAACTTTATACGTTAGGTACAGATAACATAACAACAATACTTCCTCGGGAAACATTTTGATAAAGACTGTGGCATATGGACAAGACATACCTATTGATATAAACTTTTTTTCCAGCAACATTGTCGTTGCTCATCAATAATGTTGATCAACTGTTCCTCAACAAAAGTTTACGATTAATACGGAGCTTTATGTTGCGAGCAACGTATTTCCTGCAACATAAACACATGTTCCTGAATCAATGTTTTGCAACTTTTGCTTCTATGAATACCCTTAACATACTGTGATTACGATAAGCAATTTAGCACTTACGAGGAGGATGATGTCAATGAAATATACGTACGTACATAATCCTTCTTTTTAAATATGGTAAAATTGACTTGAGGTTCCACTTAAGATAATAAGACGGTTATTAAGAGGGTGCTCACCGGTCCACTAGCGCCACCCCTTTAAAAAAGTATTATCTCGTGACTGAGAAGGAATTATGAAAAACGTTTTAATCTGCAACCGCGGTAAAGTGTGTCTAATTTTCTAATACCTTTTATAACGTTTCATATTGAGACACGAAGCAACAAAATTCGATCTAAAGAAAAACGGCCACATTCCTCTAGATCGTATATTGTTGCTTCGTGTCTCAATATGAAACTTTCACCCTGTGAACGCCCTCTTAAAACTGCAATAAATGATTATGTAAACAACAGTATATTCCATTAAACTAGCAGAACTGGTATAATAATACTACTTATGAATGCTACTTATAAATTACCATGAAAAGTATATTGCATTACCTCCGCAGTAAGTCCATAAATTCTAACTGAAAGAAAGGGTTATTAATAATAAAACTCAGGTACAAGACTGATAAAAAAAAAATGCATTTTTTTGTCCATTATAAAAACCGCAATAAGCTTTTTCCATTCGTTAGTCTTAACAATTGTGCTGGCTAGTTAAATTCTGTACGTCATTTTGATGTTTTATTTCTGTTCTCGTGTTGCCCTGTTTTTCCGTTTGGACAATAAATTATACTGTCATAGAAGAATGAAACCTATCCTTTGTATAACGAAACAAAACAAAAACTAAGCTAGACATTGTGCCTCTTTATATTTACGAAACATGTCTACAAATATGTTATTTAATTTTTTCTTAGCGGATCGGATACCAGTAGATAGTAGCGGGATGACAAATGAAGTTTCTGGAGGGAGTGGGGCGCGGATGGGCTGTGGCGCCACCGTCCGGGGCTACGGGCCGGGCGGCGCCCGCTCCGGACACTTCGATTCCCGGGCGGGCCCGTGGCGCTCCCAGTGTGTCATACACCTACTCGGAGCGCCCACCGACATCGTCCAAGTATCACTATTTAATTATAATTTAAGGTAAGTGCTCGACAAATTAATGAGTTCGCTCCTCCTTTATGTCCCCTATTACAGTTAGGGCGAGTTCTAATGCTTATGGTGTTGGCCCTCTATCAGTTTAATAGAGCGGAAGGAATTTGGATGAATTTATATTACTATCCATATATCTTGTAAACATATTGCGACCTTCCTTGCTTGTGACAGCACGGTACTCATTAAAGGATACTCAAAGTACCGGAATTTTAAATAAGCGCACTCACACACATGTCCCATAATTAAAGCCTCGTCCCCACTAGAAACATTTGTCGAGCGACATGTGTCCCCGGAGACATCGGGCGATGTCGCCCTACATCGCCCCACGTCGTCCGATATCTTGTCTGCGTCCACATTAGTTCAGTCGAACCTGTCATGTCTCCGGAAGAGGTAGTGTTGTACAGTGCGGCTTATATAATGATGAATGCAACAAGAACAAAAAAGAAGAGAAGATGGTGGATTAAACAGTACTTGCGAAACAAAACAAGTGTATTTAATGATCTTAGTGTTCTAGACGGCTCATTTCATAATATCACTACTCTTCATCGACTGTACGACAAGGAACAGTTTCAACAATGCGGCGATGTCGTCCGACGTCGCCCGACATCGCCCGATGTCACCGGGGACACATGTCGCTCGACAAATGTTCCTAGTGGGGACGAGGCTTAAAACCGTATCGAGATACAAAATAGCATGAGATAGAAGAACTAACTAACAGACTCGTTAGAATCCAAAACTAAAATCAAGGTACATTTAGTTCAACATTCAACAGTAGTTCAACAGTATTTTCTCCGGTTCGCCGGGTCGGACAATGTTTCCGTTTCGTAAATGCCTAGCTCCCTGCATCGATTTACATCACTGTATAAAATGCACTAATCTATTACATTTGTGTGCATACCGTGAATCATGTTTGGTTCACTTTAGTATGTTTTTCTCTGAAAAGTGACCCAATGGTGCCGATTCCCTTGTTCACAAACTAAACTAAATTTAAGGTCAGTGCATCTTTTTCTTCCTATTTCATTAAGAAAAGGACAGAAGATAAATTTTAGTTTAGTCCTGTCAAATTAATCATGGCCTGCCACTACTCCTTTTATGTTTAGACGTGATTAAAAACTTGCCAACTAAAATTACGTCAATTTACGTCAAGCGCTGATTAATTTGACAGGACTAAACTAAAATTTATCTTCTGTCCTTTTCTTAATGAAATAGAAAGAAAAAGATGCACTGAACTTAAATTTAGTTTAGTTTGGGAACAAGGGAATCGGCACCAGTATCTATCTTAGAGTCCCAATTCTATAGTAACTGTATGTTTGGTCCGCCTACTCCCCAGGGTGCAATTGATTGATAGGCTAGCCTTAAGGAATCATAAATTTATGATTCGGCAATTTAATTTCGGATCTTTAATAAATGTTTTTATGGAGGGTTTTCCTTATTCATTTTTCTTACGTAAACGCATCCAATTAGGATTTCTTTGTTCCTTGTTTGTTTTACGAGCTCCACTAATGAACCTTCTTACGTTCCTAAAGGTTAACTTATTGAATACTTTAATTAAAACTTACCTTTCCCAAATCAGGTTACAAAGCTGTCGATCTCATATTGAGATCTTAGAAGGTCTTCACGAATTTGGTGGAAGAGGGGAAAGAGACAGGTCCGAACGTGGGGACCGAGCTGTTCTCAGGGTATGTGGACCAGCCGTGAGGGAGGCCAGGGATCCCTCAGGACGGTTCCTAATACGTCAGGCAGTGACGTCCAAAGGTGCTAACTTGACAATCCTAGTCCGAAGGGCTACCCAACAAACTCCAGACGAAGAAGAATTTGTTGACGGAGCCTTCGCGTTTCATGACGGTGAGTAAACAATAGATACGACTAGTAATATCAGAAGGAAAAGATAAAGGAAAATTATATTTTCGCTTCCACAACAAGACATAAACAATGATATTTGATGACTTATGGAAAGTGAAAAAGAAAAGGGACAGACAAAATAATATTCACGAGGCTAAATCCTACGGGTGCTTACTAAGGGTAATGAGAATGTTTATGTGAAGTGTCTTCTATATGTACGTGCGACATACACAATGACTGGTGAGAGGGAAAATACTTGACGTATGGAAAATATATTGCCACGTTATTTTCGCTTGCTTGAATAAAAATAATGTAATTGTAAGCGATTTGTTACGTGTTAACAAAACATCATTTGCTTATATTATACAATGTGTATCTGAATTATTGCACATTATAAAAGTAGTTTCTTCAGAATCGTTTAGTGAATCGATATGTGTCATTTTTAATAAAGGTAATTTTTTATCCCAAAAATAATTAAAACTACGTAAATTACAGTCACACTTCCGCTATACAGTCAAAACAAACCAAAATTGATGAAATACCTACTACGCTAGACACGTGTATGTGACCCACAAGTTTCTCCCAAAATCAGTATAACTAATAGATAGAGAGATAGATAAAATATAGAATACTCTTTATTGCACACCATAAAAATTACAAAATAGGTAGAAAATTTTACAAGGGATGACACAATGAGCGGTCTTATCGCTAAAAGCGATCTTTTAAAGACAACCTTTGGATGGATTAAGGGGGAAGGAGAAACATTACTGCAAGTAGTTTGTGGTGTACCATTTACATATATAGGAAAAGTTCCAATCAGCGCAAATTTTGACAAATTAAACTTAAACGTGTTTTATTATACACCTATTTCTTATTTTGATATGTCTTCGTACAAAAAAAATAAGTTATCGTTAACGAAACATGTTTATTTTGAAATCGATATAATGAATACTCGTCGCGCAACGCGCCGGCCGTGGCGGCGTGGTCAGTGAAGCGGAACGCAGTAGTAGGTACCCATCAACTGTGCGCTTGCCCATTGATATTATTACGAATAGATTGTATCCATATTTTGCTGATTTTAAGTAGGACCAAAAAAAAAATGAAAATGTGTTCTATTACTGATACTGAACCATCAAAAAAAAATTGCGCACTGGTTAAAAACTTATCCTGTATACAATAAATACATACATACATAAAACATATTATACTAATCTACATATATAAAATACAATAATAATCATAAAGGAAGTGCAATCATGAACCAAAACAAAAAAAGAGAAATTATGGTTAAGGAGAGATAGTGTTTTTTTTTATCATAATCTAATTTAGTAATTAAACAATGTTTTATGCATAATAGTAAAAATTCAGTATATATATTATGATTATAAATATAAAGTTAATTCCGGGACAATTTGTATATTCTATAATGTGTCACATGATTGAAATCGGTTAATAAATTAAGCACTTCCAATCCTGGTAAAACTACATCTTGCTATTCTGCCGCGCTAACGAAGAATACAATAAGTCGATTTTGGCCGATTTTGAGTTATATATTCGTTGATTTATATATTTGGAGTCAGCGAATCGAAATCTATTAAACTCTGAACTCGGTTTTTCAGTAAGCAAGAATGCAATAACTAAAACTTCATAACAAATTTAATAATCAAAATTACAATTCTCGGAAGCGGCAAAATCGAGTTATTGCATTTTTCGTTAGTGCGGTAGTATTACTGCTCTAATAGATTACAGTAACCGGCTGTAAATATTGCACTGTATTGGATTTTTGGAAAATGTTCGGCTTTTTAGGGCTTCCGTCGTCTTCATCACTGGCAATTGTGGTTTTCTAATGCTCGATGTGTCATATTACTTGTTTTAAGTGATTTTTATACACGACCGACAACGGACGTGTGATGATGTGCAATTTTTACGGCCGGTAACTGTAATGACTACATGAAATGACAATAAACATTTTTATTTAGAACAACACGAAGGCACAGCATCTCCAGATGCCACATGTGCAGCCACGCACTACGGGCTCTCATCTCCGGCCCACGGAGGAGTATCAGCACCCTCACACCATCACATCTTCTGGAACATCGAGGAGCGACTGCTCTGCACGCATCGGTTCATACCCGCTGCGAACCAAAGCGTGACTATTGAAGTAAGTGACCATATACTCGTATGTACGGAAGAAGTTTTAGAATCATCTCAGCGCTGATCTGCTGGATTCGTTTTCTCCTCTACTGATCGTTATTTCTCCTCTACCGATCGCTCTCCTGACAAAGTTTATTCTGTTTATATGTATGTATGTATATATCTATGTATTTATTCTTGTATTTGATAGTTAGAAATTTGCTAACACAGTGGATCTTATGTTGTCAGAAATAAAGAATTTATTATTATTATTTACAAATATTTAAACATATTTTTACATTTTTTTTATAGTTTTAAAATAAATAGTTTAAAAGTTATAGGTGAAAATAGACGAAAATTGACCATTCCCCCCCCTTATCTCCGAAACTACTGAACCTTAAATTTTGAAAAAAAATACAGAAAATAGTTCTATACTTATAGATTACAGGAAAGCCTATAAGAAGTCTATGGTCTTAAAATAACATGGTAAATCTCTCGATATTGTGCGTACAAACTTGCATTTGCAGTTGGAATGTATGGGAGTTTATGTTTACCAACTACAATGTTAAGTTTGTTCTTAGGATAAATTCTTTCCAAGTACGGAACCCTTCATTGTGCGTGGTCCGATACGCACTTGGCCGGTTTTATTATTATTGTTTGTGTAACAAAATTCGTCCGCAAATGCCAGACAGAAAAGACAACATGCACAATAAATTGTACAAATTTATATTATAAAATATTGGTCGAAAGTTTTACTCAAAACATTCTGCTGTGGTCTGTGATAAATGTTTTCTTTTTTATGGCTGCAGATTTTATTGTGGCAGGTAGTTGATTCCGCATTTGGCTGTGGCTGAAATGTTCAAAAATCCTCTCAACAGCTGAGTGACGGGAGCTGTTGAGAGGATTTTTGAAATCAGTTTCAGGTTATAGAAAGAATAGTAGGTATAGTTAAACTTATTACACCTATTGTCTGAAGCATCGGACACCGACATTTTTTGCTCGTCGCGTTCTCTCAAGTCGCCACAAGCTATACGATAATAAGATGAGATATGGACCTGCTGGTCCTGATTAAAAGATAAACCTGTCAGCACGGTTGGTAAGCGAGGCTGACTGCCCAGATTCTAGCTCAAACTTAAAGCATTTATTTCAAATAAACCAATTACAGGCACTTTTTAACTGTCAAGGGGTCGGTCAATCAGTAAGATATTGCCCATTCCAAAGCGTAGTAGGTTACTATGGAGAAGAACGGGCAAGAAACTCCACAGACACTCTTTTAAAACAAAATGTTTTACTAAGCATTGGTAACATCATTCATGTTGAGATTATACATGTAAGAATAATGTAGAAAAACGTGCACGTTAAAAGCGTCCGTAATAAAAACAAAAATTAAAATAAGCTGTGGCAGCTAAAAGATGACCAGTCCCAACTGACGACGCCCGTTCACGAACATGCCGCATGGAGCACCATTCAGCTCAACCATTTTGAAGGGAACTTAATGATCCAACACACACACCACCACCAGGGAGACATTTGAGTGAGCATGACATACTCTCAGCCGCCAGGGTAAATTCAAGTCACTGAAAGACGTAACCAGTAAATGGTAGCATTTTGTAGTAGGTACATAGTGCTCTCACATGTGCTGTACCAGAATGTGTCGGTCACAATAGGGATGATGACTAAAAAAATATTTTTTGTCCGTCATGTAGATTATTAAAAAATATTGGACACGTATTTTTTCTTTTTTTGCGTAATCAAAACATTACTTAACTATTCTCATTAGATTTTATACTGAGCTGTGACGTACGTCGAGCCACCTCCCCATGTTTAATGTGTTTTTTCTAAGTCATTTTTTATTAATATGATAAAGCAAAAAATGCGTGTCTAATATTTTTTTATTACCTGATTGACGGACTAAATAGTTTTTCTTTTTTTTACCCAGGGATCATCCCTATTAGGAGGTTATCCATAAGCACACCATGGAATGAGGACTATCACGCTTGAATTCGCCGCTAGAGGCGCTAGTGTAGAGTGAGGTCTCTAGAAATGTCGAATGTGAAACTGAGAGTTCACTGTTTACGGGATTTTCTATAGTAACAACTTAGGATCTAATTTCGTAGCACTTGGAGGAAGAATAATATTTGTCTGTTTATTGCATGTTAATTTTAGGAACATTACCTATAATGTAAATATTCATTTGTTATTTTAAAATGTAATAACATAAATATTTAATGACGTAATGAGTACTTAAACATATCCAAAACATAAAACGAAGGGTACAGGAAAAGAAGGGGTCATCGAAAATCATAAAATCTAACTCGAATCGAATCGAACTGATGATGAAATCTAACTATGCCATTGCATAGTTAGTTAGATTTCATCATTAGTTCGATTCGTTATAAGCGGGTCTTTTATTGGTTTATTCAGAACAGTAGAAAAAGAGCCCATTGTAAAGATAATCGACAAACAAAAAAATCCACAAACGAATAAAGGCTCGTACAGACTAGCGCGATATCGCGGGCGCGACGCAACACTAGTACAATTTCTTTGTCGCTGCTTGTCGCGCCCGCGATATCGCGCGAGTCAGTAGGAGCCTTAAAAAGATCCAATTGCAGCTCAAACAATAATAACAAAAGATAATATACCGATAATTACAGACATACTTGACATGTGATAATAATATAATATTTTCAGTAAAAAAATATAAGCGTTGATTTTTGATAGAATAATTACATGTTGAACATTTATTTAGCCATTATCTCCGAATTTGTTTTTTTGCTGATTAGCTCCTTCTTTTCCTGTGCCCTTCAAATAAAAGAACTGGCAGGACCTTACTCGCCAGTGGCGCCAACTGGTGAGCACAAAACGATAGCCCCCATTGGAAGAATGTACCCCACATTCATCCATGTCGCATGTTTTTTTTTGTTGTTTCATCTATCTACAACAGTCATGACTCCCCTTAGATCCAGCGTCTGGAGAGAATGTGGAGCGCGGAACCGACGGGCACAGCGGGCGCTGGAGGGTGTCGCACCGCATGTGGGGACGCGGGGTGCGAATGCAGGTCGAACACGGCTCTCTACTACCACGACCATGTCGCCCTGGTAGCTGGTGATGGCACGCACCTGTCCTGTCTCTGTGGGGACTTTCAGGTAAGATTGATTTAGCTGAAATCACTCATTTCAGCCGAAGACGTCCACTGCTGGACATGGCCTCTCCCAATAGGGGTGGGGGGTTGCTATAATCGCCACGCTTGGCAGGCGGGTTGGCGATCGCAGTATGGTGTTAAAAATGCATAGAGAACGCTGCTGCCCATTCTCTAGTAAGTCCCTTAGTCGCATTTTACGACACCCATGGGAGGAAATAGGGCTGGAATTACTACTTTGATTAATGTAATAAACAAACTTATTTTTATGAAAAAATTGAGTTTGATAGTAACCCAATCTCTGTGACCACATTTCATCTCTCTACTCACAAGAAAAGCTTTTGATATAAGCAGTCACGGTTCACCCATAAGTATTCCAATTTTCCAGGTGAAGAACACTAAAAATGCCTTAAATACTCAACTCAATATCTGTCCCACTTGGAATACAAGATGAGGTGATTTAAAAAGGAGAACCTATAACTTTATGACGTAGCGCCCCTTATTTGCAATTCAAAAAATAACAGTAGGTACTCGACGTGACAGTCATTGGAATCGACGTTCATTACAGCTATCTGAGCGAATGAAATTTTCGGAAACCATCGACAAGAAAATTGACGTTAATTGCTTGAAATATTAAGGGAAACATTGAGGGTAATCGACAGGAAAAATCAGGGGACCGATACATAATACAGTGTAGCGTTACTGAAATACTGAATAAATGGTTACATTTGTTTGGTGAATTATGCTTAAAGCATTTCGATTTCAAGTTGAATAAACACTGGTTCTTTGGCAAACATGAACCGAAATGCATGATCTAATTATTGCGAGCTCTGAATATACGACAACAAATAAATTAATCGTGTTACTGGGGCCTTATGCTAACACGGGCAAGGACGAGCAACCCTCTCGCCGCGACACCGCGCGCGCCCGGCTGCGGTGCCCGCCGCATAATTAAGTAAGAGGGTTACTATTAAGTATGTAACAGCAATAAAGCGCAGAACGACCACCCGAGCGTATACTCCTACATAAGAGGAAATATGTATGCCGCTTAATAATTTAGTTGCCATGTTTAGTACTCATTCAGGGTCAGATTAGTTTACTTTCTTTTGAAGTGACAGCTGAGCTTTAATAGTTATAAATTTAGTATGTTTTCCTCTTCCGAATTGAGTTCCTAATAATAAGCGACGTTGTAATATTTCAATGGGCAAAAATCAATGTAAACAAAATCGAACCGATCAAATACTGTATCACGTAAAATATTTATTCAGAACAAATTGTTTTAGCAATATCCGAATGAAAATTATTTAGATGGTATCGCACATTGTTATTCAACAGAGTAAGGTGGTTGGTTTCCGGTATATTTATGTTCAATTTATATTGATGTGTTTACATTTTGACGGCAGCGTGTAACAAAACGAAGAGATATGATTCGTTCCTTTGTTATCTTATATCGCGAAATGCGCGCTTAATTTAATTATTAACAGTGCTTTGCCTCCGTCGTGGGTTGACGCCATCCGCGCCAAATTGTTACGAGCTCACATTGTTCCAAAATGGACTCTGGGCCGTATCTAAAACGGGTGGCGGCGTAGCGGACCCTGTCCCGGTACTCATAAAACATGGGCTAACTGGCGGCATGTCATCCGTCCGCCCCTGTTATTAGTGGGCAGCCGACGACGCGGCTCGGGGCGACAGCTCAGAGACTCGCCCCTGAAAATTCAATTACTTAGTAGCGGCTGACGTATGGCTATTGCGTAGCGTTAGTGTACAACGCTACACGCTGTATTTGTCGATACGCTGTACACGTACGAACACTTATGATGACAGTGCGTATCTGATCGGAACCCTGTTTTTATGTTCTTGCCACGAATCTAAAGAAAATATTTACTTTTTTACTGGCTACGAGTGAATATCATAACTTTACCAAATACAAGATTGTGGAGATAAGATTTATCTCTATTGTTGTAAATTTTATTATTCTTTTCCTCATTTCAGCTGTTGCGGTGACTGTAAATTTTAATTTACGTAATTGTTATTTGTCACAGGCGGCGTGGTTGCCGGTCGTGGTGCGGAGTTGGACGAGTGTTCGGTTGGAGTATTCAGTGGCGCATTACACATACGCGAGCCGCGGTTTTGATTACGCGGCCGCATACAGTTTCAACGATGACGCCATGTGCGGTCAGCGCACATACACCACTCACTCCGGTAAGCTTAGCGTCATGACGTCAGTCGCGTTCACATGGAAACACTGCAGGTATTATAAACATACCCAAGCAATGACAGCCTAGTGTTGTGACCGTCGGACTGCCAAATCATAGGCCTCGAGTTCGATCCCAAGGCACGCACCTCTGACTTTTCGGATTCCTGTGCGTATTGCATAATCGCTTACTTGCTTAAAAATCGTTGAAGGAAAACATCGCGAGGAAAGCGACGGTATGTGTAGCTAAGTCAGAGGCCCATGGGCGACATAAAAACTCTGACACCAGGTTAGTTACTAACCACACGGAGAGAAGAAGATTATAAACATTACGCCAAAACGATCCCCGGATAATTCGATAAAAGATATCTCAATGAAAGGGGCCAATAATCGGCAATTTATCTCCAATGAACTCCATAGACCCCAATCACACACAGCGAAAAACAAACAGTTCTATTTGACATTCGAGGCGCGTCTCAGACGTTTGGAAAAACGCGTCGGATATTGTTCTCAGTGGCGCGGCGGGGCGCGTCCGAGAAGATTACGTGCCACGAGTCCACGACCCAGTTTCACGCTGCCTAGGGTAACACTGAATCGAAAAAAACCTTGAACAAGATCGTAAAGTTCCAATTACAACGTCGCTATTGCGGCGACTCGCGCTGCTTTAAGATGCAACTAGTCGATACTTTTTCCATACAAATGACATGGCCGGATCCTGCCCCCAAAATCAATTTATTATGTACAGTAATTATTATTATATGAAAATTACTTCTTAAATATACTAAAATAAATCGCAACAATTACATTTCTCTAGAACAGGCGACAAAAAATGCCAAAAAAATATGAGCGTTAATTGATTTTGTGTGGTTTTTTTTTCGACATATTAGACAGGACTGCAATACAATTCATTTGTGTTTGGATACACGTATATGACAAATACTGTATCTGTAGCTCTGAAAGTTCTTGAAGGTGAGATTCAAATTAAAAAAACACAACTGCCAGAATCGTATTGCTAAGGTACCTATAAAAGTCAACTTTTTCATGATTATCGCAGACACCATTTTTCGGGCTGCCGAAGCCCGAACATAATGACTGTCATGATGTGGATCACGTTACGAATTATGCATCGACAATAATATATATTTGAGAGTGTGTATCCGAACGTCCTAGTTACTTTGACGTTTGAGCTGCGCGCGCACACGATGCTCTGTCTAGAGATGGGTTGTAACAAAATAAACACGATATCTGTTATCACTGTTACTGTTACACAAAAATAACAGATCCGAACATCTGTTATTAAATAACAGCCTGTTATTTTTGTACGACAGTAAGAGTCAGAAGTAAACATATTTCGAAGTAAATAATACTGTTTCTCTTTTTAGCAAGGGTCATTTCTTAACGAGGAAGAGAGAGAAATTGATAAGCTTGCAATATTGCGTGTGTAACAGTTTGTGGAGATTATTATAATGAATTAACAGTAGCAACCGCTTTAACAGTCTTTGAGTGTCTGTTATTTTAAGTAACAGATAAGTTATATTGTTAGGAACAATTGTTATTTGTTTTTTTTTCTATCTGTTACGATTAAATACGCCTCACTCCTACCCTATCAATCTGTCACCTGTCACTCTGTGCCCTATGCTCTGTGCAGTCTTGCGTTGATCTTATCACGTATCAATGATTGTGTTCTCTTCTGTTGGATATTTTAACTTGACTCCACACTGTCGTTTATCGGTTTTCGTTTACGCTTCTTATGTTAATATTCTGCTATGCATACTGGACTTGTTTGTTTACAATTTGGTTTCTGTTCTGACGCACATGATGTCAATTGTAGTGTGGCCACAAATCGAATGCGAAAGCTTATTTTTAAAACTGTCACCGCAGTTACAAAATATATTAACTGAATGGTTATCTGTACAAGAGGTATGCACCCACATAGTAATTATTTTCATATTTTCATTAATCATTGCTATTCAAAATATCTAGGCACTTAAAAAAAAACTATTTACTATATCTCTCGCTTCTTCTCTGATCATAAAACTTAAACTATTGTAAAGACATACCAGGGGCCCTATTATGAACTCTTATTTCCAGGCAGTTTACAGCGTAAACAGAACTGCCTTGCAATTTCGTATTATGAACTCGTTAATCAAGCCAGTCAGCGGTCACGTGACACCCTGGCCGACTTCTGCCCGAATATTGCCTGGCAATACCGTATTACGAACGTTCGTTTGACATTTCTTTTCATATAACAACTTGTCAAAAAGGCACCGCTCGTCGCGCGACACGCGGTTCCTTTGTGTCGCGTCGCGTGTCGCGCCTGTACGTAAGAGCCTTAATGCGTTCGACATGGATGATGTGCAATTCATTGAACAATATCAACTTAATCAAGTGAGGAGTTGGAGACGACTTCTTGATCAAATTAAAGGCTCCTACAAAACAGGCGCGACACGCGACGCGACACAAACAAACCGCTCGTCGCGCGACACGCGGTTCCTTTGTGTCGCGTCGCGTGTCACCTGTATGTAAGAGCCTTAATGCGTTCGACATGGATGATGTGGCATTCATTGAACGATATCAACTTAAACAAGTGAGGAGTTGAGACATGTCAGGGACTGTAATACAAAATATCTTAACTAAGAACTTTCTTACACCAAATAGGAAAATACTCAAAAACTGAATAGGAAAATACTCAATAACGAGCTTACGCCATATTTTGTTTATACCCCGAAAATTCTTACGAATAGAAGTATTAAACAAACAATAAGATAGTGTTCATATTAGTTAGTGAAACAATGAAAGAATATTCTTCCATGTGGTCAAATTCCCCGCTGACCTTCAAGTGGAGTTCGTTCGGAAACCTAATCTCGCGTGACAATTTACCAACTCAAAAAATTATAATATGAATGAATTATATAGGTAGCATAATATACAGTGCGTTCGTATTTTCACCTAATTTTATACTAAAGTAACTAGATTAATATAAATTGCTTATTTTTACCACAAAATATGCGATTAAATAAAACCGTAACTTACCGATAGATATTTAATTGTGTTTCTGAACGTTACGGCAGAGAATTACAAGCCAGCCATAGACAAACTACCCAGCGTGAAGTCGGTTAGAATTAGGAATGTCGTAATACGAAATTTAACCAGCCAGTGAAATGAATTGCCTGGAACTTGCCTGGTTTTTTTAAAGTTCGTAATAGGCCCCCTGTTAGCTTTAATATACCGTACCGTAGGTCAATGTACATGAATATTTTTTGTTTGGGAAAAGCTCTCTAAAAATTCCGGCTATGTCATTTCGGGGGGGTATTACTCCACTGTTTGACATTGTACATCCAAAGTTTAACATGATGTCGTTTTGTCTTATTATTAATTTTGTCTGTACGGAAGCAGAATATTAAAATAAAAAGCCATTAAAAAGTTATGAGCCAACAAAGATTCGTTTTTCCTGCTAATTTTAACGCAACTTTGGGCGTAAATAAGTAATAAAAGAAGTGTAAAATCTCCAAAACAAAGTCCGCTCTGACAAAGCTCAATTATCGAAGATTTCAATAAACTTTATTTGTAATTGATTTATCCAGTAGTTTTTTCATAAAACTCAACCTTCCAAAAGACTTTTCGTTATTTGTTACGCGCGCGGTTTACTATGAATTATCGTGCATTTCACTCAACACACGATCACGGACACGATGCTAGGTGAGACAGCGTGCTTTTTGGCCACGCCCACCAGTGAGTTCGAGCCCGCGACTAGTTGGCTCTTAACGTCGCATTATTGCCCACGTAGGTAGTTGTCTCGCTGTCGCCTTTTAAATTAATTATTTCTCTCTCTTCTCAAGGACTTCATTTTGATTTTGTTTTTCACTCTGTAGGTGAAATATCTTCGAGGAACGTGTCGGTTACGGGCAGTCTGAACGAGTTTTTCTATCAACAATGCACTTGGGTATTAGACTCCAACGTTGAGCGGCAGTTGTTCATTGACATCACGTCTGAACAGGTAAGCCACGATAAAAAGCTGTTGAGTTTTATTTTTATTTTACTCATCTTCTCGACTTCAATTTATTCTTGTGGATTTTCTAGTGGTGGAAACTCAATTCATTTTATAAAGGTATTTTATTTACAGAGCAGAAAAGCTCTTTCACATTTTCGTAAAGGTTGGTTATACTACACTTGTCTGAACTGTATCTCAATTAGCTGAATTAACTCTATAACCCCAAAATACCACACAAAGTTGTCATGACACATGTAGTATCATCAGGGCAAAACAATCCATACTAATATTATAAATGTGAAAGTAACTCCGTCTGTCTGTCTGTTATTTTTTCACGCCTAAAACGCTGAACCGATCGTCATGAAGTTTGGCATAGATATAGCCTGGGGTATGCAGAAGGATGTAGGCTACTTTTTTACGCGATAACCGACATCCACACGGGATGGCTCAGCAAAGTACCAACTTGCTGCGCTTGACTCGGTGGAACGCAGAGCTAAGAGGCTCATTGGCGACGTAAAACTGGTGGATGCCAAGCTTCACAGCTTGGCTCATCGCCGCAAGGTTGCCTGCTTGTCGGTCTTCTAAAGATTGTACTTCGGAGAGTATGCCCATGAACTCCACGACCTCATTCCACCGGCCCCCTTCTACCATCGGACATCTAGACGCACTGCAAGTTACCACCCCTTAGGTAGGGGTTGATATTCCACCAACTCGCACTAAGCGTTTTCAAACGTCTTTTATAATGCGCACTGCAAAAGAGCGGAACTCTTTTCCTGCGTCTGTGTTTCCGAACGCATACAACCCTAATCTATTCAAGGCAAAACCTAGTGATAAATATTTATTTATTATTTATTTATTTATTGAAAATATGTGAATTCTGAAAAAATAATAATAGGCCGTTTAACCGATTTTGACTTCTATTGCGTTGGTGGTATGACAAATGGCAGCTGCAGTAAACAGTTGGTATTGCAACCAACTTTTTTGCTTTTAATGCCATCCTTATGACTACGGAATAGAAGTCAAAATTGGTTGAACGGACTGTAAAAAGGTTTTTTTAAATGTCTAATGTTATTTCAAATGGAGTATAATTGTAGTGAAAACTTTTTTAGCTGCGTTGAGCGATTTTTGGTACAGGGATAACTTATGGATTGAGGTTACCGATATGTGCGACATGCTCGTGACGTGTTACGCCAGACTGTTCAGTTATTCCAAATTTTTTAGTTTTCACTTCTGTCGGCAGTCCTTATGACTTTTTTTTTTAGAAGCCACATGTTTATCACTAACTTCTGCCCGTGGCTTTGCCCGCGTGGATGTCGGTTATCATTAGAGATCGGATATTCGAATGCATATTCACCTAAAGTTGAGATGTTTGCTATTATGGAAAGCGCTTTTGTATCGAATAAATCCCGCGGTTCCGGTATTTTATTTTAACTAATATACACCACCCCTATTCTTACACCCTACATACACATATTTGCATAGGGGGTTAAAATAATTTGAAATAAATATGCATCTGAATAGTTATGCAATCCAAGAATCCGGGGTATTTTTTTTTTTTTTTTTAATAAATAATGTTTTAGAAGTCGCTTCCATACTATACACCCGACTAGTTATGCATTGCCGGTATTCCTGGCATAACGGGATATATTCTTACAAAAAAATATATTTTAAGAAGCTGCTTCCATACTTTCATAGCTAATAACTAACTTTAGGTAAATATGCATCCGATTATCCAATCTCTAGTTATCACGTAAAAGAGTGGCCTACGTCCTTCTCCATATCCCAGGCTATATCTCTGCCCTCCTATTTCAAATGGAATATAGAACCCTCTGTAAATTCGTGCGAGTGTTTGCTGTGGTGGCTTCAGCTTTGTGTGGTATTCCATAAAAATGTTGCTGTAGGACAAGTCATGCGGCTCGTGGAACATCACGCTGCACGAGTGGGCGGGTCCTGGCGGGGGCGCGGGGGGCGGGGGGGACGCGGGGCTGGCGTCGGCCGCCGGCGACCTGCTGTACACGTTCTGTGCGCGACACAAGAACCATACCTACACGCTGCCCTGGCGGCTCAACACCGTCGTCATTAGGTATGTATTAATTCAACACGTATGACAGCACAGGCCCCAACGTTGACGAGATCAATTGTCCGGCTAATCAAAACAGCGAACCTTAATTGTGTATTCACACCGTAAATCTCTATGATGCATGTAGGGTTGCCAGATTCGTCTGGATTGTCCCGAAATTCCATATACAGGAAAAGTTTTTAATCAGTGCGCAAATTTTGACAAATTAAACTTAAACTTATTTTATTATACACCTATTTCTTATTTTGATATGTCTTAGTACAAAAAAATAAGTTATAGTTAACGAAAGATATTTATTTTGAAACTGGTATAATGGATACTCGTAGTGAACGCGCCGGGCGGCGGCGCGGTCTGTGAAGTGGAACGCAGTAGTAGGTATCTATCAGCTGTGCGCTCGCCCATTGATATTATTACGAATAAATTGAAAAATTATTATGCTGATTACAAGTGGACCAAAAAAAAGTATTGAACAAATAATGTAAATGTGTTCTATTACTGATACTGAACCACCAAAAAAAATTACGCACTGGTTAAAAACTTATCCTGTATATACCAAATTGGCGCGCCTTAAAAAGCTCTCCCTATGGCCCGACGTGCCTAATATTTTAAATGATATTGAACAGGATGCTTTATATACCGATGACTGCTGTCTTTGAGAAACATTTAAACATCTTCCAAAATACAAAGGGCAAAAGGCGTAGGTACTTTATTATTTTAATTCTAATAATAAAAAGTAACATTCTAATTTGTAAAATTTATTTGTCCCGATAATAATCCCAAAATCCCGACTGCTTGAAACCTTGCCCAGATATTTTAGTGTTTCCATTTGGCAAGCCTAGATGCATGCTATGTTTTTGGTGCGGAAACAAGTGTTTTTGATACTAAACCGAAGCTTGTACAGTTCTATGAAATCGATGCAGATTACTGGGGATTACTTGATTTATATTCGGAAAGCGTGAACACCCCGCGTTGCTAGTTCACTTAAACGTCAAAAAGAAATCTTCCGCTGAGCTTTTAGCGTGATCTAAACAATTTCCAAAAGAAAGAAAACCATCATAAATTATTTATGAATGGCCTCGGCTTTAATACACCAACCGACGTGCCAAATACGTAAGAGTGCATGCTTTTATTTAGCTACTTTCTCGGTACAAAGATCTTTTTTTTCTTTGTGCATATTAGAGGACGCCGTAAGAGGGTACGTGGCGTTTTTCCAAAATGACATTTTCACTCGTAAATCCTGAGTAACGATGTGTGAAAACACACCTTTGTCGATGAATCGAGAGGTCGACGCAAAACGTTATTTTTGGTGGACGCAGGTGCGTTTGTAAATAAAGTTTTTAAGCGCTTTCTGCAGCCTTTCGTGCTAGCCGGTTTGGTTTTCGACCACACTTTTTTCCCGTACAACGCTTGCACTTCGGGCTTTTGATAATGGCCAATAGAAAAAGTGTGCCACTGCAATCCAAAACTTTTCGTACATCCTACATATATATTACGGTGCTGGCTATAAAAGGCGTGTTGCGCTAAATTTTACACAATGTATCTAGAATATTGGAAGCGAATTTTATATTGCTGCATACAAAGCTTTGAAAGACGAAAAGTTAAATCTGACTAAATAACTCGACTATGTATGTTAGCAAGCAACTATTTTAATAATAGACTTATACAATAAAAAAACTGGTTGTTTACTCAAACAGGAGTATCATAAACAAGCTATGAATAACAAGATCCGTTTTAAATCATGAGCTACTACTACTACTAGGTGAAAAACCAATTCCAACACCATTAGATAGGTAGAATTCTCTTTATTATGTACACCATAAATATTACAGATATAACTGGAGTGTGTATAGTGTGTAATGTGTAATACAAAGGGTGGTCCAACCATAATGCACGATGTTTATTGTAAATAAAACAAAATACAGAGAATTATCTTAATTTTTTTATTATTATAGAAAGATCTATAACAATTATGTGTGAAACAAAATATGGGCCAAATGCTCGCCACGGCTTCGGTGGCATACCTCTATCCGATGGTCCATATTTTCAATGACGCTGAGGCATAATTGAGGTTCAATGTCGTTAATGTGCCGAATTATCTCATCCTTTAGCATTTGAATTGTTCTTGGCTTATTGACGCACACTTTTTCTTTTTAATATCCCCAAAGAAAGAAGTCTAACGCTGTCAAATCACGTGATCGTGGCGGCCAATTGGCATTGCCACGACGTGAGATAATATGGCCATTGAATTTCTCGGGCAAAAGAGCCATTGTTTCAGTGGCTGTGTGGTAAGTGGCACCGTCCTGTTGGAACCACATACCATCCAGCTCCATATCCTCAATTTCTGGCCTCAAAAAGTCCATTATCATCTCGCGATAGCGAACACCATTCACGGTAACTGCTTGGCCGACCTCATTTTCGAAGAAGTACGCGCTGCTCAATTGTGTACCTCTCCATGGTTGAATTTGTCAAAGACTGAAACAAAGAAATGTCAAATAAAGTTGGGCAAAAAACTTGACTTTAAGGTTTGACTCACAATTAACATCGTGCGTTATATTATTATCATATTATATTATTATTCTCATTTAATGCGGATCACACATAAAAATACACACAATCCATATAGTATTAGTAACAACAACATAAAAAAAACTATGTTAGTAAAACTTACAAACTTATAGCATCGTGGCTCAACACATGTTGGCACGTGCCTCCGCACCCAGTTCCTAATAAAGGGGCTATCCACCTTGTCGTATAATGTTCTTAGGATACTGTTGGAGCTTCCGCGCAACTTACCCATAATTGACACTGACCTCTTTCTCATTATGGCATGAAAATCGTCGACATGGGCTTCCGCGAACATCTGCGAAGCGCTGCAGAAGCGCGGAAGCCCCATCAACATCCTAAAACCATTATTATACTGAACGTTGTAGGCCCTCTGCGTATACTTCACCCACAGGCTGCACGTGTAAAAGGTTTGGCAGTAGGCCTTAAAAAGATACAGCTTCACATCCTTACTACAGTGCGCAAACCTGCGTTATGGTTGGACCATCCGTTAAATGTGTATTCCTTTGTGCTATAGGTTAGTAGCACTATCCCGGCAGCAGCCACTCTACACAATCCGCTGGAGATCTCAGGTGGTGCGCGCGAACACACGGCTGGGCCCGCCCACGCCCGCTCCGGCTGCCTCCGCTGCCGCCACTGCCACCACCATCACTAGGGCACTTTTGTACTGCGTGCTGTGCTTATCAGTGCTAAGACTTTGAAATACGATGAAATTAGCGTCAGTGCTTAGGATATGAAGACTTGAGTTTATAAACTGATTTTGGGGACCTTAGAGGTGCGAGTTGAATGTCACTCTCGATAAAATTACGTGAAATGTACTAAGAGCTTGTACTCGAGTCTTAGAAGACTCTAAAGCTTCCACATAACTATGTGGGAGCTGTTGCTGAGAACTGAAATTGGAACTTCGAAATTGACTCTTTAGTGAAAACTAGTTTATACGGAGTGTTTGATGTTTAGTTTCGAAGAATGGAGTGATTCGTAGATCGAAGTGTACGTCGGGTACCTTGAATGGTACTACATGCTGGCTTTACTTTTTGTCTACGAAAATACAGTCGCTACCCCAAATCCTATTTAAATATTGTAATGTGTAACTGGACTTAAGAACTAATGCTTGTAATGAAATATAACTGAATGTTTGAAAACGTGTGAAAAAAAATGGGGAATTAAGGTGAGAAAAATAAAATTTACAAAACTTTTATAGTTGACCCTTTAAAAGGTGCCGTGAATATTCTTAATTAAATTGAGTATATTACCGACTCTCTTGTATGCCAAAGGCAGGAAAAGGACAAAGAATATTAATTTGTCGAATTTCATTTCAGAACTAAAACTGAAATAACTTATAGACAAAACCATGTTTAATGCCATGCTAATCTCCATTTATTAATTACCTAATTAACATGGATTAAAACTCAGTCCCTAAACGAGTAAAGTTTCAATTTGGCTGATTTATCTTTGGGTATAAATCTAACTGCAGGGAGCAGCGCTCTGCTACATGAAAACAAGCACATGAATCAAACGCTATGTCGAAAATATTCTAACCTAACCGTAGTGCGGAGATCCGTTATTTATTATTTTAGCACTTTTAGGCCCGTATGAATGTATTACCGCTTTCGATAGGAAACCGAAGAACCGAGCAACATTAACTTGAGATGTCAATTTGAATTGAAATTTTTACGAAAATTATATCTTTTAGGAGAACAGTCAACAGCAAAAGTCGATGTTATTTTAACAGGAGCCAAACATTAATCTTTAATGCTACTTTATCATATATTTTTTTCAGTAAAACTTTTTATTGCAGGTTTTAAAACATTTAACGAGCATCTTTTCTGTGGACTGCTGTCACTAAATGATAAGCTGAGCAAATAATTAGTACGGGCCTAAAAACAGTAGTCCCAATATCGATATACTCTCGATTTCTTTATCATCGATAGATTTGTGAAGCTGAAATAATGGAACGGCGACGAGTATAGAACATCACTCCAATTAGATACAGAAAGATTTTCAGGTATAAAAGTTTGCATGGTCGCAACGAGAATGTATCGGGAGCGAAGTTGTAACGGTACTGATAACCTAGATATAGCGATGTATACTACGTGCGAACAACTACGAACTATGTATGTAAATATTGAATGTTTATAATAAAGCTAAAACGAATCCCCTAGAATAGTATAGAATAACACCTCCAAAGACTTTTTGGATAAGTAGGAAAATAATGTCGCTTCAATAAATTGTGCTCATATTTTTTCAAATGCTGTTCTATGTATGTTTTATTTATTTTACTGTAGTAATGTAGCATAAATTGGTATAAATGGCTGTTTATTAAGTAACTGTCTTACTGTCAATTATAAATATGTAGAAAATTTAATCTGAAATTGTTTTATCTAAATTGTTCGCTATTAACTGCTGGTCCGCAAAATTAATATTTATGCTTCTATTGTAAATTTTATTGGTCTTATTTTTAAGTCACAATGTAAAATGTAATCTAAATACTAACTTCTTCATATTCTGGCAATCTAATGTCCTAACTGGGTTTCACCGAACAATAAAATTGAAATCACCTAGCGTAATAAAATAACTCTGCAAAGCAATTGAATCGTTGGAAATCAATTCGTATAAAATTATAAATGCACGAAAAAATATTTAAATTTCTATCACACGCAATTCAGGCAACAAAAAATAATAAAATTTAATCGTTCGGTCATGGATTTCGAGCACTTCACAGGAATTGAATTTGAAAAAAATAACCGTACAAGCATACATAAATCTCACGGATGGATTTTAAGAGTTTGTTAAAATAGAAAATAATACAATTTAAGCTGAATAAAAAATGTTTTGCACGATATCTTATTTATTTTAAATGGTAATAGCGTTGTGTCACAGTAGATATGGAATACCTACGTAGAACTATTTCACTCACTGAATATTGTGGTAAAACATGACGAACTCTGATATTCGCGTGAATATTTGTTACTAAGAATGTCGCGTTTCACTCTGTTTTGAGTTATTTTGGTAGTTGGGTATCCTTTGTTCTCAAAAGACCATTTCATTAGGTTAGTAAGAACCGCGTGCCGCGCGCTGCAGTAGTGTAGACGTAACCACTACGCTTCTAAAATATCCATCATACTCTCTTATTCATTGAATTATACGGTATTCCATATCGAATGCTGGAACTGCATCTTCGCAAGCCATTGTATGCTACCAGCTTTACCATATATTTCAATAAGTTCACGTTGATCCATAGCGAATTTGTGTAATATTTAAATTATCAATTATGTAACTAGATAATAATTTAGCTTAGATGTAAATAGTTCGGACAAAGTTGGCATTATCCCTAATGACTTCGTAAAACTTTTCCGATAACCCAAACTTTGTCCTCTTTAGATTACCTGGAAAAAAAAGCTAACTTTAATAGGTAGGTAGATGATTCT
Source organism: Dryobota labecula (assembly GCA_947523025.1). Lineage (NCBI taxonomy): Eukaryota > Metazoa > Arthropoda > Insecta > Lepidoptera > Noctuidae > Dryobota > Dryobota labecula. The sequence continues at coordinate 12,525,347 of OX383284.1, forward strand.
ACGTATAAAATAATGAATAATGTTTGTTACACTGAAATAGATAAAATGAAAACAATTTTGTGTATTATTTACTCTTGAGAAAGCTCCTTTCCTACATATATTATTATTATATTTTTCTCCCTTCTCAACTCTCCTATTGCTTCATAACTTATGTCTCACTTTCAATATCTTTTTTTTTTCAATTCTTCACATGCTAAGAATCTGCGTTATTCCAACAATCTTCTCATAATCTGTCCTTCTCATACTTCTGATTTTGTTAATTCTTCCTTTCATATTCAGTTCATCCTTCTACTTTCACATTTGCTTCTTCTGGATCAGGCCACAAATCGGTATTTAGAATTAAATATATATAGAATTATATATGTAAACTACACAAACTAAACTCTAAACTACTCCACTACCACCCCTCTACTACTTCTCTAAACTTCTAAACAATATATTCCATCTACATAACTAAAAGCTTCCGTAACAAATAAATGACAAACCAGTTTTCCTAGAAATCATTGCGATTGATATTTTAATTAAAAAGCTGTAGATGCGATGTCTTTTATTTAGTTATCGTTGTACGTAGCAGTCTACAGAGAGCTGTGCCAAGAGCTGATTACACGCCATCTTTTACTTTTGATCCGAGCCACTAAACTTAACAAAATTATAGGAGCAAACATCGCATCGAAGGCTTTATCAGTTCGATCGAGCTTCAGTTTAAACTTTCCATTTGAAATGCTCGCCTCTGCCTTTCTTTAAACTTCCGCTCTTGCCTTTGAGGTTTCTAAGGCGGAAACTTCTTTTTAAGATAGGTTCCGAACCCGTACTTTTATTTTTCTCTTTACTCGCTATTACGGTGGTAGTGTTTGGTGTGTGCGAGGATTTTATAGTGCTCGAGTTTACGTGAGCACAATGTTTTGTTAGTTACTGGCTGGAAATATTATTCGTATTTTATCTCTCTTGAAAAATATTGTGTGTTTGTAATGAATATACTCGTGAGGTACATTCATGATAGGAGATAACAGTTTATATTCAGTACGTATGTAAGTAATATTTACAAAATGGTACAGTGGTTTATAACTAATTACCTGATTCTCTGCACTAGAGAGATACATTGAATACTCTTTATTTTGTAAACCATACAAGATACAGAAATAAATGTAGAAATTTTACAAGGGGTGCCACAATGGGCGCTTTTATAACTAAAATTGATCTTTTAAAGACAGCTTTTGGATCCGGCTCGAAGGACCAATGAATGATCTCAATTGATACTTTACAATAAAAGTAGTGGAATGTATTAAACTAGGTGTAATACCACAATTAACATGAGCAACTTATAGAAAATAGTATAAAAAATTACTGTAGTGGCGGGCGTCTGCGAGTTGTGTGGCGTGACGGGCGCGCAGCGGCCGTCGCGTACGGTTTCGGTACCCTGACGACAGTCAGCGCCTTTCCGCGGTCAATCACGCGCATATGTCAAGTGCCGACAGATGGATTAAGGGACAACGAAACAGCAGGTAGTCTGTGGTGTACCATTTACATATACTTATGAAACTATACTTATCTATATACGTACATAAACTCACGCCTTCTTCCCATGGGGGTATGCAGAAACTACAAAACGTCACCTGCTTCGATCTTTTCACACTCCTTTTGCTGCGTTTACGTTCATACATTTGGTGATACACACACGCATTCATATACTTATCTATAAAAATATACAATAATAATCATGGAACAAGTGCAAAGAACATTAAAAAAAACCGGCCAAGTGCGTGTCGGACCACGCACAATGAAGGGTTCCGTAGTTGGGATGAATTTATCCCAAAAACAAATTTTAGATTGTAGTTGAGAAACATGCTCTCCTATACAGATTGTATGGGGGAACATGTTTTTCAACTGCAAATTTAAGTTGGTCGACTATTACTCGTAAACTTGAAAAGCCATATTAGTTGTGATAGTTTTCCTTTTAACTTCGTTATAAATATACTACTATCGTGAATTTTTTCACCTATGCAAAATTAACCGTTTAGCTGGCAGAGGGGGGGGGGACACTTGACTCTAACAAAAATTAGTATTTTAAAGCCTAATATTTCAGAAACGGATCCCTTGAATCGAAAAATTGTTTTCACAAACCCGCAATATTTTTTCAAAGACCCATTCAAAAATACCTCACACCATAGGGTAGGCGAAAAAAAAACATCTCCACTTTACATGTACAGGAGGTACCCTAAATCATTATTTTATTCATGATTTTATTTTACCACTTTGTCGGCGTGATTAATATGTATGTATATCCAATTATCCATGACAAATTATAGCTTTCTGGTACTAAGAGTCTCTGAGTTAAGCTGGGGACGGACAGACGGACAGACGGATGGACGGATGGACATGGCGAAACTATTAAGGGTTCCTTGTTGACTACAGAACCCTAATTAAGTTTAGGGAGAGAGATCGTTTTTTTTTGTGTTTTTACTAGCCTTATAAGCATGAATTATTTACTTCGGACCAACACAGAACTAACTAGAGTACCCATCTACTTGTTAGTTTCACTGTGCAGGCAACGTCAACAGATTTAATTCACCAAACTGTTAGCAAATACAGTTCATTTTAATAATAGAAGCCATAAAAGGTCTGCTGCATGAAGATTATTCGCAAGTCCCGAAGATTTGTTCTTAAACTCAAGTAAGTTTAATATGAAGTGAGTTATGAAGTTGAAGAAAAGATGGATTCGCAGTCGGTTGCTAACTTAGCAGCTTTCGATTCGCTAGCATTGCACCAATCCTGAAGTTGTGTACCCTGAAAAAGGCCGTTGGCAAAGTCTTCCGTTAGATGAAGTTCCTCGCATCCAGGCGTCTTTGTGTTTCACTCAAAGGAAACGCAATTTAAACTACATGCGGGCACACCAGATATTCATCCCTTAATCCAACTCTTTCGGAGCACAATTTACAAGTTTTATTTAAGGCTGGGGATATCATAGACGTCTCCACTTCAGACTTTCTACAATAACAATTAAACAAATTGGAATTAAGTTGAAGCTGCAGTGAACTGTGTGCAGTTCGTTAAAACTATATAATTGGGGCTTTGGAGAGCATAAATACGAGGAGCGCTAATGGCACACGCTGTAAAGGATTAGCAGACATGTTGTATTTTCCACGTCACTGGTTATCCTCCGGGAGTCTAGTGTGAAACCTGATTCATTTTGAAAACATTGGCTGTGTTTATTTCTAAAAAAACAGCCATGCGAATAAGTAAGCTTGAGTAAAAAACATATAATAGAATAGGCATTAGTCGTAGTAGAGTCTTCTATAAATCAAGTCAGAATTTACATGACTGAACAAAAAGATCTATACCCAAAGTCTCAAATTCAAATAATTTATATAAACAAAGGGGATAACACAACAAAAAAATATCTTCGTAATGGTAATTCACATAAAATTGCGACAAAAGAGGTTCTATTTTCTTTTAAATACCGATTTTTAAGAAATAATAATTAAAAAATAATCATACCGTAATTATTTTTATAAATTTTCGGTTTTGAACAAAGTTATTAATAAAAGGAGATTTTCTGGTATAAAATATTTTATGATACTGGTAACAATGCAGGAGATCTAGACATTTTCAAATTTTTGACATCTTTAACAACACTAATATTACAACTCTCATAAATAGATTCATATTGTAAGTAGCATATCTAGCCACATTTTGGATGAAAACGGCTGTAAACTGTTTCGATTGGAAATCGATTTTGGGACGCCTACGCCTAGTACTGGGCTTAAAAGGGCTGATTATGACTATCATATACCGTGTCTCCGACACACTACAAAAAACATTGTTTAGCAACGGTATTTTGTTAGCATAGTTCTTATAATTAATTCACTTTAATTTTATCGATGATTATTTACAAAAACATTTAATGATAAAATGTTTTGCACCACTGTCCTGTAATTTTGACAGTGACTTTTCTTGACATTACTTTGTTTACATAAATTATCTGAATTAAAGACTTTGGGTATAAGTATAACTAACTTAGATCCTTTTGTTCATAAGCATAACTGTTTTGATCCATAACTGTTTCATTTTTGTGCAGTGGCCAGTACATCAAGCTACACGAAACTGTCAAATTTCTACAAACGATTTTAAACTTTAATGTGTTGATGATTAAGTTCAAAATCGAACGATAATTTGACAGTTTGTGGTAACTTGATGTGCTGGCCACCGCACCTAAATCAAAATTCTTGGTATTTGTTTATTTATTTTGGTTCACCATCAATTGTTTACACAGATTTTATGCTATTGGTAAAAAAAAAAAACTACAGTCTAATAGGCCTTCAACGTTTTCATTTTCATAAAATAAGATATAATCTCTATAAAGATATATATTTTTTTTTTTTAATTACAACTATTTAAACTAAATGACATCGTGCCACAACTACAGAACATACAACTTTGAATAAATATCATGTCCACAAAAGCCACTAATACAGAGTTGAAATTAAAATTGTAGGTATATAAAGTCAAATAATGAGAAGATTATTTGATTATGTCTAGAAAAAATGTAAAAAATACAACATTATAATTTGGGAGCAGTTAGTAGACACGTACATAATTATGCCGTTAATGAGTTATCAGGGAAGTCACATGTGCAGAAGGAATTATTGCCAAACTTCCTTGTCTTTAACGTAGTCTTTAATCATATAATATGCTTTTTTGAGAAGGTCGTTTGATGTGGGTTTTGAACTTTCCATCACTAAGTTCTGTAACTGACTTTGGCAATTTGTTATAAAAGCGGATACAGTTTATAAGAAATGACTTGCTTGTTTTAGTTCATCTAAATTTGTTTATCATAATCTCATGACTGTCTACCGCGTGTATTTATGATAAGGAAATCACTTCTTATTTTGATGAGTCCTAAGTTTTTGCGAACTTACAAAATATTTTCTAAGATATAGAGAGAAGGCAGAGTCAGTATATAAATTTTCGATCGCTTATTGCCCACTTTTGTAAAATGAAAACTGAATCTACGTCAGCTGACGATCCCCACAGCAGAACGCCATAAGATATAATACTGTGGAAATAAGCAAAGTATACTAAGCTGTGCTAATTAGTCAACTGCCTTACTTTTCTTACTGCATACGCAGCTGAACTTAATCTACCTGAAAGAGTTCTAATGTAATGCTCCATTGCAATTTTTAATCTAAAGTAATTCCTAAAAATGCATCTAGTTTCTTGCCATCAAGTTTTCGATTTAGACCCACTTGGGGTACATTTGGTAATGGGAACTTAAAACATGTAGTTTTGTTTGCATTAAGTAAAAGATTATTAGGTGCGAAAATCATTTCGAAAGAACAGCCAGACTATCATTGACATGACACTTCTCTTATTTTTTTAATAGATAGAAAATATACGGATGTCTTAATCCGTATCTTTTCTATCTATAAAAAAATAAGAGAAGTGTCATCAGCGAATAAAATTATATCTGATAAGTTAGCCATCATGTAGAAATAGAACAGGGCCGAAAATTGAACCTTGCGGCACGCCCATTGTAACTAAAGACCCCGAGGACATCGCCTAGTTAACGTTAACTTTTTGCTGCCTGTTTGATAGATAAGAACTGAACTGAAATTTCTTATAACAAATCCCATAATTTTAGAGGATTTTTTTATTATATTGGCTATCTGTGGAATAAAACTTAACTTCTGATCAAACATTACCCCAAGGTCTCTTATTGTGTCCAGTTCCGCAATTTTGAATCTTTCGATATAATAGTCTTGCTCTATTTATCGAGTCGAGCCTTTTTGGGCATCGAATGGTTGGTCGCAATTGCATGTAAAGCACCATTCACTTTATTTCAGGCATTTACTCTCCTTTCCACATCTTCATCAATCTTTCCATCCCTTGTAAACTGACTCCCCAAATATACAAACTCACTTACTTGCTCTACATTCTTATCATTTATTTTCACATCACACACCGATACATCCGGTTTTTATTCAATAAATTTATTTCGTAAGACGGTAAATCGTAAGATAAAATATGTGTTATGATTGAAACAAATCACTTTATAGGCCTGCAGTGCTATTCTGTAACTATCTCACCGTGAAAACATAAGTGAAGTGAGCGTGAAGTGAGCTGTCAATAGGGTCAACCCCAAGCACCTGGTGGAATTACAGCTCACTTAAAGCTCACTTCACCTAAGTTGTCACCGTGAGTTTTTTACAGAATAGCTGGATACATAATTCAACTGATGTACGTGTAACAGTTGAGTAACAACAAACGTTGTTTCACCACAAAAATAAAAAAAGGAAAAACCGTGCGAAAATCAAATATATTTGTATTTGGTGTTGGTACAGTTTCGGCCTAAACATAAGTACAGATCCATAAAGGTCAAGGCACATTATACCGGCATCGCAATTGCACAGCTGCAGCACGGCGTTGCCTCGAATTTAGGCTACGACTAGCCGCTAGCGCTCTAACTACGCGTTGTCCGCGAAGTGCAAGCTCGCAGTTGGCGCGCTGGCCGCGAGGTGCAACTTGGCAGTCCGCGCGCTGGCCGCGAGGTGCAACGTTGCTGTCACTAGTAGGACTTGCACGTTGTCATAATGTCTCGGTTTGCATACTTGTTTACATTGCGACTCGGAGTCGGCGTGCAGTAAGCACGCGGTCGACGCGCTGTAATCACGCGGTACGCTCGCTTGCCGTTGGCTTTTTCATATTGACACTATTCAATATATTATACGACACAAGATTGAATGCTCTAATTTGAATTTCTGGTTAATTGCTGGGTCGAAGTGGTGCTGTTGCGGTGCCGGTATAGTGTGCCATGACGTTAACACTTATTCGTAATACTGTGTCATGCAATCATTTGGGTTTATACAAAAAAGTGAAAAGTGTTTGGAAGTGCCGTTAAAAGATTAGTTCGCATGGACATACTTTGAACTCTGTGCTTGCAACAATAATTTTGTGTTCTAGTACGTACTTTAAAAATAATCTAGACTAAATAATGTAAATAGAATCACCTTAATGGTATGCTCGTAATAAGGTAAATAGAAAAAGAATCCAACCTACCATCAGTCGCAAAATAACAGCGCGCAAGTGCCCCGGCCACGGCCGCAAATCATTTTCCAATCATCATACAACCTGAAACTGTCCTTGGACAAACGCAAGAAAATTTGAATTTCGCGGGCGACCCTGGCATTTTCGCCTTAAAAGCTCAATGGCGGACCTAAGCCGGCGCATAAATTACTTGGAACAACAAACTCGTTCAAACAACCTCGAACTCCAATGCCTACACCCGAAAATAAACAGGAGAATCTTTATTCTGTCGCTAAGCAGTTGGGATTACTTGTCAGATGTGTGAGAATGCCATTGTCGCTAAGACTTGGAATTAAATTAATGTAAATCATAATTTTAAATTATACTTGAATAAATGTTATTTTTTTTATTCAAAGTCAAACTCACATCATTTATTTCAATTAAACCATTTACAGGCACTTTTTAACTGTCAAGGAGTCGGTCAGTAGGAAAAATGAAGCTACATGGGCATTCCAAAGCGTAGTAGGTACCTATGGAGAAGAACGGACAAGAAACTCCATGCACACTACTAACATCTATTATGTTGAATTTATAACTAAATGTGAGAACGATGTAAAATAAAAACGTAAAATAGAAAAAAAAAAACAGACATGTCAAAAATAAAATGATTAAAATAAGCTGTGGCAGCTAAGAGATGACCAGTCCCAACTGACGGCTCGGTACACGAAAATGACGCATGGATTAGCACCATTCAGCTTAACCATTTTGAATGGGGCTAAATGATCCATCACACGCGCCACCATCTTAGTGAGCATGACATACTCTCAGTCGCCAGGGCACATTTAAGTCAAAGAAGGAATTACCCGGTAAATGTTAGCTCTATAGTACATAGTACTCACACCTGTACTATGCAATTATATAATATAAAGGAGATTGAGTTTAAACAATGCAAAGATAGTCTTACAATCTTCAGCAGCTCCAACATTATTCTTAACTGCACCCGCGTAGCCAAGCTCCATGCTACTAACACCAGCCTCCAGGAATTCGCGACAACCTCCTGGCCTCGACTATAGACGACAATAAAGAAAAGAAAGATAATACCGAGAAAATCAGACCGTGCAGACCTTGGGACAGCAGGCAACAAAAAGCCGGTATATGTGCTCGAACATTTATATCCGTCTAATAAAGCGCTCCATGCTGTTACTAGACACTAGGGTACAAAGTCTGGGTAAGAAAAGCAGATTTTTTTCAGGAAAACCGCTGAAGTCAACCATATTCAGCATGCGGCCTTTGAACACCGATTCATGATTATATATCATAGGCGATTTCAATTGGGGTAATATCCACTGGAGAATAGTCAGTAATTCGAATAACAGCCTCCAGCTAACACTTGCGATACTTTGTTGGTTTTTACGCATTTTAACAAGCTCAATCAATGTAAGAAAATATACAGATAAGGAAGCAAAACTTCCTTATACCTAATGTTTATCGTAAATACTTAAAAGATCTCAACTGGGAGGAATTATTTGAGGGACAGCATGACGTCAATGTGATGGAGCAGGTGTTTTACGCCATTATTAATCATTCATTCATCATTTCAGCCGAACGACATCCACTGTTGGCTATAGGCCTCTCCAATTGGGGGGGGTTTGCCATAATCGCCACGCTTGGCAGGCGGGTTGGCGATCGCAGTATGGTGTTAAAAAATGCATAGAGAACGCTGCTGCCCATTCTCTAGTAAGTCCCTTAGTCGCCTTTTACGACACCCACGGGAGGAAATGGGGTAGTGCTATTCTTTACGTGCGGCATCACACGGCATTATTAATACAGCTATAAAAAGGTTTATTTCTACTAATGTACCCAAGAATAGAAAATTCCTAATATGGTTTAACCGAAGTTTTCTAGTAGTAAGAGTCTCTGAGCTAAACCACGGACAGACAGACAGACAGACGCACATGGCGAAACTATAAGGGTTCCATGTTGACTACAGAACCCTAAAAAAACATTACTTATTTTTCATTAAGTAAAGTGATCTTCCTAAATGGAGGGTTAAAAATAAGCCCGGTTAAAATAAAACATCAATCTAAAGTAACTCAATTACTGAAACGGCCAGAATCCATAAAACTTTTAACAAAAATTCGTGCTAATAAGTTTATGTTGGTTATCAAATAAAATGATGTCATCTAAACAACAGTTAAGGCTGCAGTAAAAGTTGTCGGCGGGTCCTTTGTAAACAGTAACAATGACTGTCATTGTCTTCGCCGCCTCGGCATGTCCACCGGCGCTCATTGCTGCCATAATTAAGTTTTTAACAAAGATAAATTAACAGCGAGATACGTTTTAGCACAAAGATTCGTGAGATTATTAACTCTAAGGCATGGTGCTTAATTAATATTTGGATTGTTTTAAGTATTCATTGGTTAAAACCAGTGTATTCTTCTCTTCTAACATTAAAAATTTAACAAAGGCTCTAAATAAAACCTAACTCAAATAAATTATTTTTAAACTTAATAAAAATGCTTATACTAGCAAGGTAAAACAGTAAAATTTCAATAATTAGAAAAAAATAATTAAATTTTAATTCTTAGAAGAAATATGAGTATCTGCTTTAGTTTCAAAAACTGTAATATCAATTACAAGCTTCAGTTCTAAAGAATATATCACAGAGTACTAAGTTTACAATAATAAGGGGCTCGTTCAGGCATCTTCAAAGGCTTATCTCGGTAATAGGAGCTAGGGTAGATTAGTCTGTCATACAACGAATACTCATTTTGAGGACTCAATGCCTTCAAACGACCTGCGTTCGCTCATCATAAGCAAGATTGGAATGTTATATTTGAACGGTTTCATTTCAAAGTTAATGACTTCTTAATTTTTGAGACAAGGTCAAATTAAATAACTTGTTTTATCATCATTAGATGTCAAACCCACGCAATGCCACCACGCCTTTGATGGTTCACTAGTTAATTTAATTTGACTTTGGCGACTTTATTTTTAGGTAGATTTCGTCAGAAAAAATCTACCTATTGGTCTTGCACCTAAAGTCGAGTTTTCCGAAAATTTCAGCATAGGGGGTCTAGTTATGACCGCTAGAACCCAAATCAATGTTCGAAAATCAGTTTTTTGGCCATAACTTATTTCCTATGGATTTCTTTTTAACCGTTTAACATTTTTATAATTTCTAGTAAGAATACGGACAATTTTTAAATATAAACTTTTTTGATGCAACCCCTAACTTGAGGAGGGGATTGAAATTTCCAAAATTTTTGGGAATAAAAAAATCGTATCTCCGAAACGGTAATAGTACATTACTTACCAAGGGCTGTAAAAGAAAGAAAGCCCGAAATCGCAAGTATTTGTGACCCGAGCCGCAGCCGAGGGTTGTAAATATGCGATAGAGGGCTTTTTTTTTACTGCCCGTGGTGAGTACACAATTTTACGTTTTCACCTGGCCATAATGCGAGTTTTACTGTACGCGTAGCGTGCGGTAAACTCACATTATGACCAGGTGTGACGTAAACATTTTTAACGTCGCAAATACATTTTTTTTTTTAAAAGCAAATTGTTTACTCTATAATTTTTAATTCAAAAGTCTAGTGATAAAACTTATAGTTTTCAAATAAAAAAAACACATTTTTCACATTTCACCGGTTCTATTCCCGGCTCAAGCAGGTGATTTTTCAAAAATCTTTAAATGCAGTTTTAATTATTTCTGAAAATAAAGGAATGTTTCCTTTCAGTAAAATTTGCCATAATCAATATTAAGGATACTTTTCCTCCAACCACGGTCTTTTTTTTCCAACCTGTATACTCATTTCTGATTTTATCCATTCTCGTCAATCCACACATCCATCTCAACAATCTCATCTCCGCTACAAGCAATATTTTTTCATCCGTCCTCTTCACGGCCCAGCATTCCGATCCATACAATACGATAGGCCTTATCACAGACTTGTAGATTTTCCCTTTTAACTTAAGGGGCATCCGTTGGTCGCAAGTTGTACCTGTGACCTGTCGCCGTTTAATCCATCCCGAGATTTTATCCATTTTATTTTTAGATTTCATCCATTTCATATCACTAACAAAATGATGTAAGTATGCATTAATTTATTGAAAGTAAAATTGAAACAGTTGACTCAATTTAAATGAACCCAAACAATGGCATTAACAAAAGTAGGTAGTTAAGTAATCCGTATAATTTGTGCTTACTTAAATATTCCTTAATGTAAGAGACGAAGTTAAATAAGACTAATTGCTGTACTTTTCATGGCTTGATATTTTCTTAATTGACCTTCCGTGACAACGCAGAACTTCCACATTTGTTAATTGGAGTTAGAATTAGAGTCCATCTTCATCTTGAACTGCTAATGAAGCAAAGAACCTCCCAAGTGTGTCGCTAACTTAATTTTACTGATTAATTATTTCTTTGTATATCTGTCAGTGACGAACGAGCTTTTGTAGCGAGGTTTACGTGATCCTTTTATTTATTCACTTAAAACTCTTTGAGATAAAGTCTTTAAGTCAATACAGAAGAATTAGGCGTCTGAATAATTTCACTTTGTTTTGTGAATTTGTTTTGATTTTTAGTGCATGAGAATCTATGTACTTTACTACTGATAATAAAGCTGAAAAGTTTGGATGTTTGTTTGAACGCGCTAATCTCTGAAACTACCAGTCAGATTTAAACAATTCTTAAGGAAGGCTATAAAAAAGAAATAATGAAACAAAAAAAAAAACAAAAATTGGTCTAAAAAGGCTCTTATCTCAGCAGCATAATCGTGCGATATTTAAAAAAATATGTATCGCGGTGGTATTCTGATAGGCCCCGCAGTAATACCACGGACACACCTATGGAAATCTATAAGTCCCACTAGGGGATTAAAAAATATATGGCAATAAAATATAATTTAGAGAAGTAACAAACAAACAAAAACCGTAATTAGGTATATACAAAAAATATTACGATCGACCCACGTCCGACGTTCCAACATCACTTGTCTATGCTATGGACTATTGTCGATAGTCTATGACAACGACAAGCAAAGAGACGCGAGCGCAGGCGACCGGCTGTCAATGTATTAATATTATTATATTAGAATGTTTATTCTAATGTAATAATATTAATACAAAAACTAAAAATAACCAAATTCATAAAAATAAAAATAAACATAATTTATAATAATTATTATGAATTAATCACTACATATTATAAAACAAAGTCCTCCGCCGCGTCTGTCTGTCTGTCTGTCTGTCTGTTCGCGATAAACTCAAATACTACTGCACCGATTCTCATGCTGTTTTCACCAATGGATAGCTTGGTTCTCGAGAAAGGTTTTAGTATATAATTTGTTATGTTTTTGTATGCATTTTTGTATGAATTAACGATATTTGTTGGAGGTGTCGGAAAAAAATAAGCCGTCTGGGAGCTTTCAACGAAAACGCTGTCTAAACCCTTTGAGATATAACAAAATAATGTATGGTGGAATTGTGTATCTTATAAAGGTCTTCAAAAAAGTCCGCGATGGCATATGTCTATCTCTTAAGGATAACATACTATATCCATTTTATTGTCTTTTTGTAGGTATTTGTTTGCCGAATTTTACTCTTGGAAATACGATTACGATAACAATACGCTATAATATCAGTAGCTATTAGGCAAATTATGTTCGTAGATAAATAAGCTAGCTACTTATGTGTATTTCAAACAGTATACAAGAATATTTATCATAAAAACATTACTAAACACGGCGGCCTTATGATCAAAATGTATGCATTCCAAAACTTTCGTTACTTTTTCACTGACATATTTATCACTTTTCGATAAACTAACACTCAATACGAAATCTACATTTATTTCTCAGTAATTCTGTATAAGATTCTACTATGATTAAACCGTTTTCATTGAATCCATTACTTTACGCACGTATAACCTTGATGAATGTTTACATCGCACCACACCGCCCATAACTCTAAGTAGTCTGTGACACCGCCACACGACCACAGAGTACAGACGTATTTTGTTTTCTTTTTTTTTCGTTCGTTTAGTCGTGTTCCCGCTAAAATGTATTAATACCGGTCAAGTATTAGTCGATTAATCGAATAATACAGCCAGATCGTGTTACAAGTACAAAATAAATGTGAAATATTTCGTTCAATTGAGAACGTGACCCTGAGAAAAGTTATGCACCAATGGTGTTCATTAGATTTCGAGTGTTTTCTCAGCACAAACGGTGTATCGTGCGACATTTCGGAGGATTTCGTTTTGTTTTCACATTGTTGGTACTTACATGAATTATTTTAAAATTATTATTTGTGTCGCATTTTTATTTCGTGTTGTAATTTGGTACAATTGATTGCTTTAAGAATTTGAGTGAAATTTCGTATTTTGATTTTGTGTTTGTTATCTTTAGGTAAAGCCTCAGACGTTCAGAACATAAGTGCTTTTATTATAATTTGAGATATAGCCTGGGATATGGTCATATGGAGAAGGACATAGGGTACTTTTTTATGCGATAACCGACTTCCACGCGGGCGAAGCCGCGGGCAAAAGCTAGTATATAATAAATATTAAAGATTTTAATTAAATTTTCTTTTGTTTATTAGAAAAATAAAATAAAGTGTTGATACAATAAACAATGAGTGATAAGCTACTTGTCATCACATTAGAAGCCTTAGGAGCCGTGCAAAAAGAAAAACGCTAAGCGAAAACGAAAAAATAGCGTGCAAAGTCAAAGTCAAAGTACTTATTAGTGCGATTCTTGGTGATATAACAGGTCTTACAGGTATTTTATAGATACAGGTGCAGGCGATGCGATGCGATGGGGGGAACAAGAAATTTCACGCGGACAAAGTCGCGGGCAGAAGTTAGAAGATAAATACATCGTGGCGCCGACAAAGTAAATAATGTTAAATGGTTCAAGGTACACTGTGAACTGTAGCCTCAATTCGTTGATGGGCAAAGTTATATTCTACCATAAAATAGATAGTCCGATTTAACTAGTTTTTAATGATGCACTTCCACAGCACATTCATCATTTAATGGCTATCCGATCTTAGCGTGAATTGTTCATTTAGCTTTTCGTCGCATCAAGCGTCTTCAAGTAACAGTGTCTCGTGAATTTTTATTTGTGTTAATGTTTTTTTTTTTAATATAGATAATGGATTTTAAATTTAAACTCAAGGTTGATGATTATTGAATTATTGACATATAATTATTTATTAGTGAATTATTGATACATTTTAAATGTGTAATGAATTTTAATTATGAATGTTATGTATTATTTTATTTTCTTGTATTTATCACCACTTTAATTTAAATATCTATAATAGATATATTTTTCAACACAATGTATTTTGTTATGAAATAAATGACTTATGACTATACTCCATTTACTATAGCATTAGACAAATAACGGCTAAATAACGACAGTTATTGTGTAATATTGTTGAAATTACTGCACTTTAGAGTTATTTTTTTAATGTAAATGGTAAATAGATTACAGTGCTTTGTTTTTATCGTGAAATAACGGAGTTTATTAAACGTTTACATCGAAATAACGAAAGAATGAGAACAGTTATTTGTCTAATGTTATAATAAATGGAGTATAGAGATCGGATATTCGGATGCATATTTACCTAAAGTTAATTTTAGCTATGAAAGTATGGAAGCGGCTTCTTAAAACATTAAAACTTAAATAATTAATAATTAAAGCATTTTTATAGTAAAAAATAACCCGTGTTGCCAGGAACAACGGGAATGCATAACTAGTCGAGTGTGTAATATTTAAGCGACTTCTAAAAAAAATATTTATTAAAAAAAAAACCGGGGTTCTTGGATTGCATAATTATTCTGATGCATATTTATTTAGATTTGGGATTTTTACCAACATTTGCAAGTAAGTAAATATGCCAGAAACATATATCAGAAACCTAAACTGTTAGATCCCAGAACCGCGGGATTTTTTCGATACAATAGCGCATTCCATATTAGCCAACATCTCAACTTTAGGTGAATATGCATCCGAATATCCGATCTCTACTTATGACTTAACAATAAATGGAATCGTTTGAAAGATTACTTCTCACTACGGTAACGATAAATCCCTCGTATCAGAGAAGAACAAAAATTTGACTCGGAATAATTTATCATACTAGTTTCATGTGTGAAAGCAACAGACTGTAATCTAAAAGGTCGTGATATTTTGCATTCCAAAACACAGATGGTGGACATAGCTCAAAATCAAATGGGATTCGTCGAACCACGTCGGCTGCACTCCGGATTTTCTATTTACTGAAATCACAATAGGGTTCTGTAAAACTGTGGGACTGTTGTAAGTAATGGAATAACAAATCCCGTTTTAGTCCCCCGGAGTCATCAAGTTGCGTGGGAACTAACAGAGCTGACTTTGTCATTTTACCAGGAAGTTGGATCACACTGCACTCAAACCACGTATGAACTAACAAGCGCTCACCTCCGGGTTTGTTTGTTGTTGCGGTCATAAGTGGAAACACGCGTTTCAGAGTTTCCAAGAATTGAAGTTGATTTTATGTTTCATTTTGCCACGATACTTACCAGAAAAGGTGGAAAACGACTGAAATTTGAGGACGACCCACGTAATACTACTTCAAAACTGAAAATCAAACACCAAAAAAGTTTCTGCCATCCAGGTCTTTGCCTACGAGATCGTCGCTACGCCGTAGCATTGTCGTAGCGCGTCTACACCATGACTTTTGGTTTCATTTTGCCACGATACCTACCAGATTAAGTTAAAGACGCCTAACATCTACAGGACGACCCACGTAACACTACTTCAAAACTGAAAATCAAACCCCAAAAAAGTTTCTGCCGTCTAGGTGCTACGCTTTGCCTACGAGATCGTCGCTACGTCGTAGCATTGTCGTAGCGCGTCTACGCCATGATCGTAGCAACTCAGGAAAGTTCTGTATTTTGCGTATATTGGGAAAATCAATGTTACGATTAAAGCAAGGTTTTATTTTATATGGTATGAACCTATACATATACAACGTGTTTTTTTTTTTTCATAGGGTTATATTCTATGAGTAAAAATAATGCAAAAAGTCCTAGATTATGTGGTCCAAAAATGCATAGTTTCGAAGACAATTATCATCAATCATATTAATTTAAGTCAAAAATTGTCGCCTGTATGACGAATTGTCACTTTTGCGACGTTGCCAGCTGATGAAACTGTGACCTTCGATGTATGTAGGTATCTAAGTTTCATTGATAAATACGAGCAATTCATTTTCATTAAAACCAACCATTAATATTTAAAGCTAAGAAAATGCGACGTTGTCATATCTCACGTAAGGCGTGACTTAAACTACTTACGTGAAAAATAAAAATAGAATTAAAAAATAATTCATATGCCAGTTGATTCTTTGATATGGTCTCATTCCTACCTTAGAATTATGGGATTTAAAAAAAACACCTTGTAGGCATATAAGCCAAGAAATCCCGAGCCATCTTATGGAGCTTAAGGCAGCCACAGGAGAGTCCGGTTAAAGAGTCGGAACCTTAGTGGTTACAATCTGAGCTGCCTTAGTAAAAAAAAAAAAAAAAAAAAAAAAAAAAAAAAAACCCTCATTAATACGTCGTCGCAGTTAATAAAGAAAGATTACAGGTATCGTTCATATGCGTTAATAATTTCGCTCAGTTATTATCATGTTTAAACCTCGTCTTATTGTACGTTCCTAAACACACAGTTAATTTCCGATAGACCCATTCGAACAGCACACATCAATTTCACCCAGTAAACAAAAATGTACGTGCTTTGTTACATACTGTGTTTATTTTACGAACATTGTATGCGTGTATCAGTCGCCATTGTTTTTTTGAGGTCGGTCAATCCCGTTGGATATTGATATTTTTTTAAACCTCGTCACATTTGTTTTTTGTCTGTCGTCACATGACGAAATAATGAATACTTGTGTGACATACTGCGGTAGTTTGGAGTACCTATAAATGATAAAATTGTGAATAATAATCTATCATAACTTTTGAGTAATATAACCAAAAGGTAAGTAAGGAGTGTGTGGAGTGGTAGTGAATTAAGTGGGAGTGTTGTACCATGAAGATTATAATGCACTATGTTCTAGGAGTCTTACCAAGGTCTCGGTTAAAAATGCACTCTACAAGTAGGAACTTGTAAATTGTCGAAGTTTCTTAGAAAATAAGTTAAGTTTCTCTTCTTTTTTTATTGGTTCGGGTAGTTTATTATACAATTTTTTGGACATTACATAGGGATGTAATGTCCAAAAAATTGTATTGTGTAATTGAAACTTAACTTATTTTCTAAGAAACTTCGACAATTTTTGCTAAATAAAAGCTACTACTCGGTTAACGAATATCTAAGTGATAGACTTAAACCTCCTTACTAATAAACGTTGTATAGCGTCTGTATAGTTACACAACGCTTTGTCTTCTTCTTTCGAAAGTCAAATTACTGACGAGTGAAAGAGAGAAATCGGTATGTAACTATACAGACGCTATACGTTTATTAGTAAGGAGGATAAAGTCATAACTTAAGTTCTCGAGACTTACAAGTTTTAATTGATTGATGAATTATTATTACATCTCTCAATGGATACATTTTTATATTTTTATATTTTATAGTAAAGCTTATCTCAGAAAATAGCTATATCGTTATTATATTAAAGTTTAGTATCGCTAAGTCATTTTATATAAATAAAAATAAGTAGGGTTTTCCTTCCTGACGCTATAACTCCAGAACGCACGAACCGATTTCCACGGTTTTGCATTCGTTGGAAAGGTCTCGGGCTCCGTGAGGTTTATAGCAAGGTTTTTTTTATGGTTTTACGAAAAATTAGGGTAGGGTAGGTAGGTAGGTAGATAGGGTAGGGTAGAGTAGTGGAGTTTATACTATAGCTTTTGACAGAACGAAGTCTGTCGGGTCAGCTAGTTTTATATAAATTAAATTAACAAACGCTTCCTCTCTCCTAACTCACTTATTTTGCTGTGCCCAACAGGGTCCATAATGATCTATTTTATAAGTTTACCGCCTAAGAATACCTACATGTGGAATGCAATGAAAGTATTGAGTATTGAGTAGAGTTTCTTCTTAAGTTGTTGCCTAGCAATTGTTATGTTCTATTCTGTAATCGTTTTCAGATGAAGTTAATTTTATTTTTATGTAATTTTAAATAACTTTATTAAACCACTGCTGTTACAATGATGTTCTATTTTCATTGAAAGCAAGCTCAGCCAGCAGTTAGTAAGGAATATACCAAAGGTAATCAATCTTGACTGGTCATCTCTTAACTGCTAATTTTAATTTTTGACGGCTGATTTTAATTTTTGAATTGTTTTTTGTTTCTATTACGGACGCTTCTAACGTACACGTCTTTCTACATTATTCTCACATGCATAATTTCAATATGAATGATGTAACCCCTAATTTATTTTAAAAGTGTGTGCATGAAGTTTCTTGCGTTCTTCTCTATAGGAACCTACTACGCTTTGAAATGGGCAACTAGCTTCATCTTTTTGACTGACCGACTCCTTGACAATTCAGAAGTGCCTGTAATTGGTTTATTTGAAATAAATGCTTTGCGTTTGAGTTTGAATCATAAACCTTTTTCAATCGTTCTAACGACACTCTTGGAATGTTTGAAAAAACATCACTGTTATTTTTACCATCAGTGCAACAAAGGGAAATGCTTTGTTTTGTCAGCACGTAGTACTGCACATGTTTTGTTTCTTTTACTTCACGTTAAGGTTTATTTATAAAAAGTTGAAATAAAATGGTTCGGCGCGAAACACGGTTAGTTTACTTTGGTGTTGAAGCAATTTCGACGTGCAATGGCCCGAGAGAAACTACCCTTGAGCGTCACACGTGGCCACAATCATTACATATTATATTATATATCTAGACTAGTTGACCCGACAAACTTCGTTCTGTCAAAAGCTATATTATAAACTCCACTACTATACTCTACCCTACCCTACCCTACTTACCTACCTACCTACCTACCCTGCCCTACCCTACCCTACCTACCTACCTTACCCTACCCTACCCTACACTACCCTACCTACGCACCTACCTACCTACCTACCTTACCCTACCCTACCCTACCCTACCCTACCTTACCTACCTACCTAAAACTTAAAATAAAAATAGATAGTAGCCGATTCTCAGACCTACTGAATATGTATATAAACTTCATAAAAATCGGTCAAGCCATTTCAGAGGAATATGGTAACTAACATTATGACACGAGAATTTTATATATAAGATATATTATGTCATATAAACAGCGTGGACACTACCCACTTGCTATAAAAATAACATTTCGCATATCCATCGGGAATATTCACGATATTAGTTGAATTTCAATACTGTTATAAACTTAAAAGGGGTATAACTGACGGCGTCGATATGAAAATACGATATTCTAATATCTCAAGCATCTGTATTCTGTATATTCAATTTTCAAGACTACTTCAACGCATGTATAACATGAATTGACTTTTGAACTTCAGACGGTTCTAAATAACAATGAGCCCTCATCCCAGTTTTAATCAAGATTCTAGCCTATTACTGAAGTACCTATGTATTGTATTTAAATCCCTAAAAGAGAAGACGTAATAATCATTTTTGTCTGATGATGAAATTTATTATTCTTTGGAGAGATAGTAATTTGTTGTACCTACTATTTATTTTGTTAATAACTAATTCCAATACCAAAATTCTAATAGCAATAGTGGTTTTTCATATTTTTTGACGTGATACCGTCTTATAAATCGATGAACGCCGGCTGCACGCACAAAAAAGCATGACTCATTGTCACGTTCCGTCTGAGCCGAGTGTGCAAGCGAGAGCGCGGAACAAGCGATACAGAGGCACAATCGGCCTAAGCGTTCGGCTTGTTATCACGTAAAATTATCGTCCGTAAACCGACTTTACAGACAACCAATTTTTTTTTATTTATACTGGTGTCTATGATACAATGATATTTTCATTAGTACCACCAACGATACACTTTTTTCTTAAATGTTCATTTTTATTTTTATTTGAAAAATTGTTTTTCTGAACTTATGTGTTTTTCTGAAATAAATGATTAGAATTATTATTATTAAACATACAAGTATCTACTGAAAAAGATTTAACTTTAGAATATCAACAGGCGCATGGTAGGCTGACCAGGCGCCTTTTACGCCTGGACAGGAACGGTCTGAGCCTGGTGACGGAGACCATCACGGGACACTGCTGGCTAAACAAACATTTCCACACAATAGGGATTATGGACAGCCTTATGTGCAGGGCCTGCATGGAGGCGGATGAAACCGTTGCGCATGTGCTCTTCAAATGCACAGGCGTCACCCAGATCAGAACAGAAACCCTCGGGGAACCCAGATTATTTGCCGATGGTCTGAACAGACCAGGAGACGTGATTAGCTTCTGGATGGAGGTGGGCTGGTTGGAATAACCACCGACGGCCGCCATGGCCCACGCACAATGGTTCATCTTAAGGACTAAGTGCGGAAACCAAACCCTCTAACATAGAATATATCAACATGACTTTTTAGGTAAACTAAGTCATCATCTGCCTAGCCTTTTCCCAACTACGTCGGGGTCAGCTTCCAGTCGAACCGGATGCTAATCCTGCTAATCTGACTGGTTAAGACTGGTAAGACTTGTTGTTACACTTTCGGGCCTCTGACGACCCGTAACAACTGTCAAAGATCTACAAATGACAGGCGGGACCAATGGCTCAACGTGCTTTCCGATCCACAGAAGGTTCTTGGTATGTAAAGATGGTCACCCATCCACGGACCAACCGCGACAAGCGTAACTTAACCTGATCAATCGACCCGTGCGCTGTTATTACTTAGCCACAAGCAAGTAACAACACAACTAAGTAATTAAGCTAAATAAGCTTTCACATTAGTCATTATGTACGATACCCATTAGATAGCATACGGTTAAATCAATTTGACGGGATGCGATTGAATCAGTAGGTATGCGGAACGGTAACTGGCTGGCTAGTGTTAATTATTGAAATCCAACATGGCGGGTGTTAGGTCTGACCTAATTGAAATCAGTGAAATGAAAGGTAGGATTTTCTTGCATGATCTTGTACATACTAATTGATATCAGCGGGCTAATTTATTTATTTATTTAAAACTTTATGCACAAGTAAATAAAAATACCGTAAAAAGGCGTACTTAATGCCTGAGGCATTTTATACCAGTCAACCTTAGGGTGTTAAACACTCACAATGTCAACGCTATTCCTTTTGAAAATTAAACAATACATATTCATTGCAAAAATCTTCTAGTGCACAATATAAGAATCGAGTGCGCCGAGTCTACGCACCGTGCGTCTTTTTAGGTCTTTTGAGATTATTATTATTGTATAGGAGCAATATTTTTAGTATTTGCTTTATTGGCTCTTGGCGTTAAAATAATCTAAATACATACGATGCATTGTTATTATGAAACAAACCGTTTATTAAAAGATAAAAACAGAGAATTTTGATGAATTGTGACCTCCGAATTAAGAAAATGAAAGATAATCAAAATAAAAAAAAACGAATCAGTACGTTTTAAAAACGAGAATATTCAACTAATTATGCGCAGAACAGATTTTGTAAATTAATTATTTACTGCCATAAAGTAAGCACACAAACATAGCTAGAAATGTTGTTGGGCAGAAAGAGCTGTATTTAACGCTTGATTTACCTAACATAATCAATAATAAGATGAACTTAAAAAAAAAAAAACTAGCTATTACTTGTATTATGTTTATTTATGTGCAATAATAATATTTCATGTTATTCCACTATTTTGTTTAAAAAATATATATAAAGTTGCGCAAATAATTCGCCGCGAGTGAATTTTGCAACTGCTGGACTTTGAATTTCATTCAAAATCTTTCGAATTGTGATAGAAAGTGTTACTTAGGGTGATGGTTTCGTTTACATATACATACGTTATAGCTTTGAGAAAAAGTATTTTCTTTAAAAACAACTTAAATGGTGTTTCTCCGGGCCTATCTGATGGAAATCCCGGCACGTCCGAAAGATCCTGTAAAGTCAAAGGGTTAGCTTATGCATTGCTCCCAAGACACAGGATTTTCCTTATTTGGGGGGCAGGATACCTATTTTATTGGACTTTTGTCCTCACTACTTACCTTTCGTGTCCATGGTTTGTAGAATTCCAATTAACTTTATTCCATTCCATTCTGTATACAAACTTATTGTCAAAGTTTATGTTTTTGTGAATAAAAAATATTATTTCCTTTATTTCATTTGTAAACATAATATTTTTTTTTTTTAATATTTTTATAAAACATTTAAAATTATATGTTTAAATGTTTTATAAAAATATTTACAGATAGTACAGATTATTTTTAATATATTATTATTGCCAACCGCAGTGAGAAAGTTAAAAAATCTCAGGTGAACTACTTGTACCGGTGAACCTTTCAAAATGAAACAATTTGTTTGGTTACAGAATTTGATAAATAAGACGCTATACTACATCAGTACGTATCTGAAAGGTGTGGTCAAATTGACGGGTACAGACTATCAAATTCACCAACTTTCTCCAAAATCATCTTCTTCTACTTCCGAAAAAAAATCCTCTGTCCCATACAAAACTTCAATACCTACTCGACCCAAATGTATGGGACGGTTGATTATTTTTTCGCGATTACGATTTTGATCCCAAAGAAAGTAGAAGAAGATGATTTATTTATTTCTCATGAAGAAAGTGGTTCATTAGATGGTCTGTACCACACCCTTAAATATGACTACACCTTTCTTATACATGCTGTATCGTTAACAAGTTATGCTAGTTAGCTTATAGAATAAAATAATAGAAAGGAATTATCTTTATTCAAGTATCAATATGACTCAAAAATGATTAGTAAGACTTACAACTATATTATTAAGAACTGACGCTTCACAGGAAAACAAACAAATAATAGTGGGTCACCGCTGTGGCAAACCATGTGAGATGGCACAAAAGTGACCCACGAAAACACAGTCTAGGTGACTTGAAATCATGCTTAAGATACTGTTGGAGCTGCTCCATACCCTGTGCATCATGGAAGCGTACCTTTTGCGCATGGTTGTGATGATAAGAATAACCTATAGACAAAATTTCTACATGATTAGGGCGAGCCGCATATTAATGAAAACTGTCAGGAAGTTGACATAGATCTTTTTACTAACAGTGTGCCTAAATTAAATAAGGCTCTTTGCAATTACTTCTTCGACAAAATAACATAGCCCTTGCATTATACAGGGAAAGTTTTTAATCAGTGCGTAAATTTTGACAAATTAAACTTAATCGTGTTTTATTATACACCTATTTTTTATTTTGATATGTCTTAGTACAAAAAAAGATTAGTTATCGTTAACGAAATATGTTTATTTTGAAACTGGTATAATGGATACTCGCCGCGCAACACGCCGGTGGCGGCGACGCGGTCAGTGAAGCGGAACGCAGTAGTAGGTACCTATCAGCTGTGCGCTCGCCCATTGATATTATTACGAATAGATTGTATCCATACTTTGCTTATTACAAGTAGGACCAAAAAAGAAATTTCGCACTGGTTAAAACTTATCCTGTATACAAATATACAGAATTCGAAAGTAACACTGCCTGCTATCCATTGTGTCTGATTAGATGTAAGTTTACCAAAAACAATAAAATAAAATACTGGGCTGGCTGGAAGGAAAACGCGCTCAAGGCAGAGCACTGGCGAGATGGTCAGAAGCGATCAAGAAGGCTGTTGAAGGCTGCTTTTATTGAGCAGTTCACACTGCAGAAGATCATATAACTTGGAGACACGTCGTATGTGGTGGCGATCCTCTGCATTGAGGGAACGACGAAGAAGAGAAGAAGTTAATAAGTAAGTTTTTCATAGAAAAGTAATATCCTAACTTATAATAATATTATAAATGTGAAAGTAAGTTTGTTTGTTTGTTTGTTACCTTTTCAAATCTAAACCACTGACCCGATCATCCTGAAATTTTGCATATACATTGTCAGGTGTACAGAAACGGACATAGGGTAGCTTTTATCCCGAAAAAAAAGTAATGTTCCTGAGGAAAACAACGATAACGTTCTTATGATAATAGATGGCGCCACGTGTCTTTCGAATCATTATTGAAATATATTATTATATAAACTTTATTAGTCAGCTAAATTCTAAATTAACTCGAGCAAAGCCGCGGGCAAAAGCTAGTACAGAATAATGATGATGACCAACAAAAATCCATACATTACTATTAATCAGCAATTAACAAATCAAATCAAATCAAAATATTTTATTTCACATAAACCTACACGGGCACTTATGAAACGTCAGAAGCTAGGTGCACGGTTCGAGTTAGTCGTTTCCTATGGAGAAGAGCCGGCAAGAAACTCCACGGTTACTCTTTTAAAAATAATTGGCTTTACAATATTATTAAATAACAGTGATAATAGGTATGGGAGGACAGTGTAGGCCTTTCAACAATTACCAGGTACTTAACAAAATAGAAAACCGCCAACAAATCTACACTCTACTAGGCCTACAACGTTCTCACATTCACAAAATATAAAATAATCTAAGTATATAAAATATTAATGACATGATTGCAATTACAACTACAGTAACATATCTGAATAAATATCATGTCCACTAACTTAATACTTGTTAAAATAATTATTAAAACAAAAATAAAGTATGATGACTAGGTTAATTGGAAATCAAATTTTAACCCGTATCGAATGATTAACATGACCGCTTCAGAGGATCAATTAATATTATCTCATCTATAGTTGTTTTGAGTTCGCAATATTTTGTAGATAATTATAATTTATGCTGGTTGTGGTATTTTATCTACAAGTTGAAATTAATGAAATGAATATAATAATTACGAAAGAGGAGTCGTTAATTAATATTTTATTTATCAATATCTGAGTTTGTATGCAGATGCAGACAATGCATTGCCAGTATGAACTGCAAAGATATCCATATTCTTAACAGCAATCAGCATATATATATATACATACATATATATATATATATATATATATATATATATGTATGTATATATATATATATACATAAACAAACAAAACAAAAACCAAAACAAAAACAATATATATATATATATATATATATATATATATATTGTTTAGCCGCTATTGCTATATATTGTTTTAATGCAGTTTTCAGCAATAGAGTGATTCAAGAGGAAGGTTTATATGTATAATACTTACATATTATAAGAACAGAAAAGCCGAAAAAAAAACGCTAACGCTGGCTAAACCTTACGAGATAGATCAAATTAATAAACTACGAAATTGTATATCTTAAAAAGATCGATAAAAAGTTCGCAATGGTATATATTTATCTCCTAAGCATAACCCACAGTAACCACTTTTATCTTTAACATATTACAAAAAAAAAGTGTTATTTACCAAGCTATTTTATACAATACAGTATTATTACTTATCCAATTAAATACATTACATACGTTGTACATTTCATGTAGATCAAAACTGCCCTTAACAGCATTCCATTAAAATGGATATCTTAGAAGATATCAGAGATTTAAAAAGCAGAGGCATAGCGGCTGGCGGGCCGTAGGTACGTTTCGTCGCGGTTGGTAGCGGTACTGTCTCATGAAAAAGCAGCTGTAAATATTGTATACAAAGATATCCTGTGGTATAGACTAATCATAATATTATTAATCACTCCACACTGCCCCATATACTAATATGGGGCAGTGTGACTAATACGGGTGCAATGTAGAAAAGATATCCTGTGGTATAGACTAATCATAATATTATTAATCGCTCCACACTGCCCCATATTAGTATATGGGACGGGTCGCTAGTACATTATAAACGCATAAGTTTGTGAGGATGGATGGATGTTTATTACAACATAGTTTAAGTAATACTAACAAATTATGGATACTGTGCCTGAATTAAAGATGAATAAATACAAATAAATTACTCAATTACGAAAAAACGGCAGAACGGATTTGGATGAAATTTGCAACACAGATAGTTTAGAACCTGGATTTATACATAGGATACTTTTTGGTCCTGATATTCCCACGGAATCGAGAAGAATGTGGGTGAAACCGCGGGGCGCAGCTAGTCTCTAATAATTGTTTATTTTCAGTTTCTTACTAGAGAATGGGCAGCAGCGTTCTCTATGCATTTTTAACACCATACTACGGTCGCCAACCCGCCTGCCAAGCATGGCGATTATGGCAAACCCCCCCAATTGGGGGAGGCCTATGTCCAGCAGTGGACGTCTTTCGGCTGAAATGATGATGATGATGATGACTTGGAATTTGAGAAATGGAATGAGAAGTTTTCAGGATTTCCAGCCAGTTCCAAGCTGTAACAAAAACCCGTTTTGAGCAACTGACTAAAAAAACAAAAACAATGAGGAATTAAAGTTGTACGTGAATACAAAATAACGTAAGCTTAAGAAATTTCTTCACTACTGGTATTTTCACTCCAGCAAAAAAATCCGATTAAAGCATAAAAATAACAATAATAATAATATGTTGCCCCCTTGTCGCTGCGTCACTATGTGCTAGCGACCGTTTCCGGGGGCCCATTAATGAGTGTGCAAGTCACCCCCTGCCATTTTATCCGTGTACAATAAAACATTGATCAGGCAGGGGCCATAGTCCTTCCATAGTTTTAGGTAACCAGTCCATTTTAACCACCCAAACCCATAGTCCAATATCTTTGTTTCCATATCCTACAATAGTCCTACACCAACCGGGGGTTGTCCTTGGGTGCACTTGCATAGTGCGTACAGGGATAGTCGTCGGTTGGTGCCTCATTCCATTTAAAATTGTCTAAGGGGCCTCTGCGAGTTGGCTTCGGCCCCTCGTACACCTTCCAAAGATCCGGGACCCCAGGTTCCCGAGATATATAAACGTACATATATAATAATAATTTAATAGCAATTTAATTTTATCTGACCAACCAGTTATATTACGCCTACGCATTATTTAGCTTCCTCTTTCCACATGAAAAAACACTCAATAACAAAATTAACTCAAAAAACGATAATAGACAGCCTCACTCAAAAACTTTTTATATAACCCTAATAAATTGACGTATTATCTATCATACTTACAACATAAAAATATACTTAAAACATTTTCTGGCTCCCAAAGCAAAAACAAGCCGAAATTTCTGTATAAACGTAAGTTTCTGAAAGTGATGGGTGGCTCACCGGGGAATAAAGAATTTACTTGTATCCAACCGGAGAGCAATTCCAATCTTGTGTTCCTAGGAGCACAATTAATTCCCTCAACTTAGATACACCGATTTATCATTTGCCTTTTTGTTCAAAGTTTTCGAGCTTTAGGTGAAAGAAATATAACTTTTTGTCTTTAATACTTGGATCATTTTTAACGCTAGTTTTATATTGCTTTGTCTCGTTTTGATGAAGTTGAAGCTTCAGATTTAGTTTTATCGTTAAACGTTATAATGTAGTTTTGCTTAGGATTGTATAGAATTATAAAATCACACATACCTACATGAACATAGGTAAGTAGGTACATAATATCACAACTTTGCAAGTCGATTATTTTGTAATACGTAATATGCGAAACTTAATATATTTGTAACTTACAATTTCATCTAAATTGCGTCAGTAAAACCAATTCCCCGTTTTAATTTTTCTGTACAATTTACATAATGCCGATTTCAATCTAAATAACAAATAATTGTTTTTGAACTTCAGAGCAACAACAATAAGTCTAAGAGATATTAATGTCACATAATTACGCTATAGAATTTCCAAAATGCTTTACTTAAATAAAATCAGACAATGAATTTACGATACAAGAATATTTTGAAAGGACAAAGGTCAGCTATTTGGAACATTTGGTGGAACTCATGGGGAATTAAGTACAGAAAAATACATTTTACATTAAATAGATTTATCGAGATTGGTCAGTGTGGACAAATATGAAAATAATATAATTATGTATAAGTAATATGTAACATTTACCCGTTCAGTTCTTAAAGTAGACTCACATCAAGGAAATTGTCGTTTTAATTGTTGGGAAAATTAACTAGGTCTTCATCATCATTATCATTTCAGCCGAAAGATGCCCACTGCTGGACCTAGGCCTCTCCCTAACACCACCATTTCGACCGATTCTGTGCTTTCCGCATCCGGCGGATTCCTGCGGCCTTTACAAGGTCATCGGTCCTCCTTGGGGGAAGCCTTCCAAATCTTCCAACGCGCGGTACGCGGTCGCCACTCCAGAACCTTTCGGCCCAATCAGCCATCTGTTCTCCGAGCACTGTGCAAAGTAGGTCTTAGGTACTTTTAAAAGCTTCTACCTACTCATTTGTTCTTGACTCTTAGAACTTCACTTACGTACGTAGGTTATATAGTAATACTTGCTTAATTCAGGCAAGTTTAAGATAAACTTAGGTACTGGCTAGGTTTAGGCTGATCTCGCATTGTATAGGATTTCCGTACAGTGAGAGGTCAGCTTATACTGGAAATGTATAGCTTGATTTGTGGCCTTGTGTACAGCTATAACACTCTTTTTAGGCCATAGAATAATGACAATTTTTTACTCCATCGCACGTGTCCATTCCTTAGTTTCTCACCGTCACACTCATGGGAAAATGCTTCACAAAAGAGAGATATATCTGCGAATACTCTTACGCCAAACCTGATAGATTGAAAGGTGTATGACGGCGATGTTTTACGAAGTGCAAAAGTATTAAACAGTTCGTTGCCAAAAAGGCTTGTTATAAATGATCCACAATGAGAGAAGAATAGTTTACTATTTGTTATAGACGACGTGTCTGTGGCACAAGTGGCTGCTGATGTAGTCGGGTCCATGCGGGAATTCACACTTTTTTGTGTCGAATAGATACTAACATGTTTACGTATAGTATCTATTAACTACTGTGTGTAGGACTTCCTTGTATGATAAAATAAAAATAAACTGGCAAAGTGCATTTCGGACCACGCACAATGAAGGAATCCGTAGTTAGGATGAATTTATCCCAAGAACAATCATAACTTTGTAGTTAAATGTGAAAAAAACCTACGTAGCTGTGATAGTTTTCCTTTTAACTTCGTTATATATACTGCTGCAGTGAATTTTTTCATATATCTAAATACAACCATTTAGCTTGGCACCCCTGCCAGCTAAATGGTTGTATTTATGTCCCCCCGGACACACTTGGCTCTAACAAAAATTAGCACTTCAAAGGTTAATATTACGCAAACAGATCCCTGAATCGAAAAATGGTTTAACAAACCCGCAATATTTTTGAACGGCCTATCCAACGATAACCCACACCAGAATATAGACGAGAAAAAAAAAAGCATGTTGTTTTTTTCTCGTCTCGTGTAGGCGAGGTACCCTAACAAAATATTAAAAGATTTTATTTTACCACTTTGTCGACGTGATTAATATAGGATAAAATTAATTATTAATATATAAATTATTAATATTTATTTTACCCAGGCCAACTTACAGCTTTCTAGTACTAAGAGTCTCTGAGCTTAGCCGCGGACAGACAGACGGACATGGTGAAACTATAAGGATCCCTTGTTGACTACAGAATCCTAAAAATGGTTCGGGCATGTCAGAACTTGTGATTTTTATATGAACGTTTACATAATAAAAATAAGATAGTATGTTGGGGAAATATGTATAGATATTTCACTCGCTATTTTGAATTATCAATATTTGCGATGCGATATTCACAAACAACGTAAAACAAATACAACGATGGTGAATCGCAATTTTGCAATATCATATTAGTGCCAAATGATTTAACATCAACAACAAACTCAATTCCATCAACAATCGACCGTTATAAATTCACATTTGATTTTTAAATCAAAATTTGCTTTTTTAGAACCAATAATAATAATAATAATATGGCCTAATGGCCGAAAGCCTCAATCAACATCTCTCGAGGCTTTCGTTAGGCGGTTGGATCAAGGGCCTAATTCAGAAGGTAGTACTCCTCGATACGGCTCGCATTGTGAAGAGGTTCCTGTCTCTATAGCCCTAACCACCGGTAGCTTGGATCCCGCTCCTGACACCGGCGGACCACTATTTTTTGTATATTTAAATGTTTTTTATATATTTTATATGGATAAAAAATAAATAACCGTCATAATAATATATTTATTTGACGTAAAAAGTATACATACAGGATGACATGATATATGGTACGTCGATTTCCAATCGAATCTCTATTTAAAACTCTAAAAATAATGGTTGAAATGGAACGCATGGACGATCCCCGGTGCCAGTGCCATGCCAGTCACTTGGGGCTGAGTGCTATGACAGATTAAAGGCTTACGCGCCTGTAGCCAAACAAATTGTCCATCTAATGGGAGAGTAGTGCGGGCCTCGGTTTCACCCCGCCACCATAATCCCGGACGGTTAAGTTTCATGCCATTTTTGTTAGCTCACTTCGATTAGATTGACGCAAGCTTTATTTTAAATTCTAGAGGCCACAGCGCATTCGAGCCTTCAGCAGATTTGTCTTTTATGATTCAGTCTTAAATAAATGAGACAGCTTAGGTAGTTTATGTTTGATGCATCTGTTATTTTTACCTATGATGATTGAGATAAGTGATCAACCCAGCTGGGAACAAAAATACTATACAGATAAGTACCTGCAAGTGTTTTTCAGTGCAGGTTTGGTGGCATCTACAATGCCACATGCAACCTACGCATCAAAGACCCGACGTCACAGAAATCCTGCATCGCGCAATCAAAGTTTACCGCGCGACTAGCTTATACAACAACATCCCGACATCAACCGTCAGGCAGTTGCCCACCAGACACAACACTCGTCTGGTCGGAGGAGTGAACTTTACACCCTCACCTCACCCTGTTGCTTAAACCTCTATATAGGTATTGATACAGTATAAACTTACAAAACGCGCGACCACCTTCATTCTTAAAAACATCACCCAACTCAAGGAAATGATTATCTTCTACGTTTTCGATACCAAAATAGCTATCATACTAACACATTTATATGTTAATATCATAGTCCCATAATACTAAAAGTAATGTAGTGTATTTATTTCCAATGGCTGCGCGCAGTGCGTCGATGGCGGTAAAAGGGCCCTAATGTGATAGGGGTAAACTTATCACGCTTGATCGGATCCAATTGCAATTCCGTATCTTTGATTTTTATTACGCAAAAACCAATATATTTATTTCATAGGTTGAAAACAGAACCTAATGGAAATTCATCATTTATTCGGCTTTGCTATGATTACATAACTTTTTTTATGTTCACTGAAAGATGAATTTCAAGACAAATGATCAATCAATCTTTATCGTTAACCAAACATTGGTTCATATAATAATTAATTAAAAGGATTGGCTTTCACAATGTTACCTCGAAAAATAAATAAAAAAAGACATTTGTAGATAGCAGTATTGAAGTACGAGTATGTACATGTAATTCAATTACCAGTGCAAAGGACCAGACACATGATTGCATCGATACGTAAAGGACAAACGCGCTTCGAGACAGTTGGCAATATCTCCAGTTCAACTCCCCTACTATACGTTGCGCGTCATTTTAGATAACATCGAGAGCCCCGCCATGAATTAAATGTTTTCTCAAATGCCAAGGGATCTGAAAGGTTCGAATGCGAACTAAGCGAATAAATAAACTAGCAGTAAATCATGATTTTTTTGTTTTTTCTCTAACTTAAAATTGTTTTCGTAGATATGATCTTTTAAACAGCTCCTTTTAATATTTTTGATATTTCAAAAAACAAGATACTATATTAAAGTTTAAAGTGAATAAGTACTGCAACAAATCTAGATGTCTCAGATTAGGATGAGATAAGAAAATAGTTGGGGTTCGCCAGTCTCATCAGCTTGCTAAACGACAAAGGACTCTGATCCTTCTTCCCTTTTGTCTGACACCCAGAATGAGCAAAAAATTGTTCACTCAGTTTCCTCCCGTATTACTGTGACGGGATATGGAACGAAGCTTTAAATCTCTAGAGAATACGGGCAATTACGAACATTCTGATTTTATCTGGTTTCTACAATGTACACATGTACCTTTTCACGTTTAATCCTTGGAGGAACAAATTATTTATTTGATAAACCAGCTTTACGAAGATAAAAGAAAGAATGTTTATGTTTTCATGCTCGGAAAACGTTTCATTGTGTTCTTTATTTATAGTGGTTCTGAGAGATACTAGTGTGGGTCGACGTTGCTTCATCCTGTTCCTTAACGGTTGATTGCCGATCAAATCCATCATACATTACCCCATGACCCGTAAACTCGTATCCCGGAAAGGTGACATAGTTCGACCCTATGTAATGTACCCATTCGGTTTTTGGGCGTGTGCGGGTATTAAATTCCCGTCCTCGATCGCCGCTGTCCTATACAATTAGATTAATTAACACTTTGGCGAAGTGAGAGCGATACGGCTTTTGGCTAATGTTTACACTTGTGAGTTCAGAAATTATCGAGAGAAGAGCAGACGGCAAATTTATTAAATATGTTTCCACGTAGCAACAATAAATCTAAAGGCCTTAGCAGCTCCAGCTAAAGTGGTCGGGCGACATCTCGCCATTTACCATGACTTATGGACACAGAGCGCAAGGTTTTTGTCAAACCATATGCCACAGACTTCATCTCGATCTTTGCTACGCTTATCTAGGTTATCGATAAGAAATATACTTTCATTTTTTTAAAGTGTTTCACTTCAAAATATAAAAATATTGAATAGCTCTTGTTAAATTGTTTAACCAGAAACATTGTTCTTTGATGTTATAGAATGTGCCTAGTAGCATTTTTGTTGACGTTTGGTTGGGCCACATACTTCTGAAGGTGGCCCAACTAAATGACAACGGAAAATGCTACTAGGGATCAGTGAGTCTATGATTTAGGTAGCATTGTATGTAGTCAACCAATTCATAAAATACATAGAAGCGATTGACTATTTATTTTAGAATTTGTTGAACCTGTTTCAATTTAATTTTCAGACGTAAATCTACCGCTATTATTTCACACACCCTAAAACTAAGTAACCTACATGCAAATCACCACCTACCTGCACTTTTTCGTGGAACATTTCAATTCCAACTCAACTAAAGCTGAACACTTAATACAAAATTAGACTTTACGATTGCACGGATTGAATGGTTATTCGTGAAGCGGTCTTCTAACTCCATTCGTTCATTCGTTCATTATTAGAACCGCATTTGTTCAATTCAATTTACTTTTGGACACTAATACAAGAGATTCCATTACGTTTCCATTTCAATTTTGAATGGAATAAAGGTTTACGTCGTTATTTTGGTCAGAATCATTAGGAATGAATTCATAGGAATGTTATTTAATAATGATTTATTGGAGTCGAGGTATCTCTCGAATCTCTACAAAATTATTTATTTAATTGTTTATTTAAATGAATAAAATGTATGGCGATAATTTTATTTTTTTCTTTAATAATTTTGTATGTTGATTAGTTTCATATAAAAAATAAAAAATACTATTATAATATGATAATAAAATTATTATAATATTTATCCGTTTATAATAAAATATTGATCAGGCAGGGGCCATAGTCCTTTCACAGTTTTAGGTAACCAGTCTATTTTAACCACCCAAACCCATAGTCCAATATCTTTGTTTCCATATCCTGCAATAGTCCTACACCAACCGGGGGTTGTCCGGGTGCACTTGCAGGGATAATTATTGGTTGGTGCCTCATTTAATTAAAAAGCATCTAACGGGCCTCTGCGAGTTGGCTTCGGCCCCTCGTACGCCTTCTAAAGGTCCGGGACCCCAGGGTCCTGAGATATATAAACATATAAAAAATATATATATGTATATTATTATAATTATATTATTATTATAGTAAATAATTTAAATAATCGATACACGATTGCTATCCCAATATAAATATGATGGAGTATTCTTACCTATAATTTAATTGTTGTTGTTTGTTGTGACATTAGAAATCCAGACAAAAAATTAACCAAGAAAGCAGTCCCTATAGCAACCCCGCTCCTTGATATATGACGAGTCCTTCGCGCTCCGTTAGCGCCGTACGAATTGTCACAAGACGTGGCAACCACAGACAGATTGTTCAACTTATATTGTTGGTTCCGCACACCCATCATACGCCATGTTACTGAGGATATTGCGGTGCTTAATAACCGGCTTTAGGGAGATCTTAATTGATGGTACGGTTTCATCAAAAGCTTTTATTTTCTTCTTACGAAGTTAGTTGCCTAACAAAAATAAAGTTCTGGTAATATTTGCCCGCTCTCTATTTATCATGAGAGCGATAATCATCACGCACTGAAAAAAATACACTCCAATCAAGTGACATTTTAGCTTGATTGACGATATTTTGTTTAGATTAATCAAAATCCTAAGATGTTGATTAATCTAAACAAGATTTCGACTTAACTAATTAAGTTGATCATCACGACATGATTGCAGCAATACTAGTTCAAATGATTGAACGCTCAAACAAGTTTCTCGATTACCCTTAACATGATATCATTTTAGAAGAGTTAAAAAAGAGACAAGTAAAAAAAATGTTAACTGTAACAAAGTAAGTTAGTTGTGTCAATCAAACATTTGGTTTACTTCAATAAAGATCATTGAAACTTTAATTTTTAGTTTTGACTTGATTGCTGCAAATAGGTTTTGTGATAACTCCAATCAAGATCCCGTTTCAAATTTCAATCAAATAAAAGTAGTAGCTGTGATCATTGTGCTTGATAGGCTCAGATGCAAACAAGTTACTTAGTCAATCTAAACAAAATCTTGATTGTGGCAAAAACATTTTTTTTTTCAGTGCGTCTTTTTTGTTGGAAAAACTTAAAGATGCTACTAAATCTACTGACAATGCAAAACTTGTAGAGGGATTGCCATGAACACGCTAAGAAGAAGATCACTTTAAAATATTTTCATGCCATGCAAATGAATATTGGCAAAATTATGCAAAGATGTTAGTAGTAAAAATAATTATGTTGGGATTAAAATATTGTAGGCAATAAACTGAAAGTACTTACCTCGGAACAATTAATTACTAAGGGAAAGTCCTCTTAGATTATCACAAGTTGTGGAGGTCAGATGACAGTGGCTACGAGACGGCTCCGTGTAAAATACTGTTACGAGCTTGCGGTTCGTGACAATAAAAACTGCCGATTTACAAACCAAAAATGACACTTCAATTAATCAACACTGATAACAACTCGAACACACTAATTATAAAACACAACTGCACTACTGATCACTCTCGAAGATCGCTAGTATTTTACTTCTCGTTCGACTGTCCCGAGTCGCGGTGCATACGGCCTTTTATATTCCTTAGATCGTTCCAGAACCTTGTAGAAACATCTAGAATGTTCGAGTACATACCGGCCCCTACTGACCAGTATCGAAAGTTCTAGAAAGTTCTAGCATCGAATTCTCTAGAGGAATCTCGAGTCTGCTAGTTCTGCTACTCGATACTAGATGACGCTAGTGGTACTTAAACTTGTGTGGCGCGTAATAATACTAAATGTAGCTATAAAAATACTAGTAGCTACCAATTTTTTTTTTTCTAATAAGCTAACGGTATTAAAATAATATTAATAATATGTACAAATATATTAAAAAAGGACGGTAAATAATCATAGGGCATCTAAAAATTCGTTCGCATCACTGTTATCAGTAAAAGTGCCCGAAAGGCTGGCAGCATTGCCACATTGAATAGCAATGCTGATTCTGTGGTCAAAAAATATGCCAGTCCTTTGGTCACGTGAAAAGTTTTATTCTTTCTAATAGATTCACTTGAGCTGTTTTTCTTAATCACCTCGTTAATCAAATGAGCGAGGCTGTTTGTGTATGTGAGTTTAAATGTTTGTAAACGCACCCACGATACAGGAGAAATTCCTAGTGTGGGACAAAGTTTTAAAAAAAAAAAATGAGCGAGGACACTAAATCAATAAGAAAATGTAAAAACATCTCAAGGATAAAATTACTTTACTCAAACTTTAGGACTTGTAATTCTTCAACAACGCTACTGTTTTAATGTAAAAACCACAACGTCTCGGCTAAAGAAGCAATAATAATACAATTTGCGCCAGCATAAATATTTCAATTATACTCGTATACCTACCTTCAAGGTAAAATGAATATTCATATATCAATAGGCGCTTTAAAGGGTTGTTACGAAATGTAATCGATACCCGACCTCTAGTTACATAGAACACCAAAGTTAATAGGAAAAGTAGCAACTTTGTAAACAAGAAAATTAAACAGGATTAAGGCGCTTTATATTTACGAGGTAAGACGGTACTCCTTATTAAGGAGGGAATACAATTACGCAGTTCCAGCCATTTAAGAAGACCTAGCACCGTTTAATTGCACTGGCATAAATTGTCTTTTGAACAGATAATTTCTTGGTAGCGTTTTATGGGCCACTCGTAAAATTCGCAAGCTTTTGGCCGCGGGATATATTCATTAAGTGCTGCTAAGTTGGGTGATATTGTAATCCTTTCTGGTAATTAAGACTCTGATTTAGAACTTACAAATAAAATAGCTAACGATACCGTTTTCTTATTTATTACGGAAGCTATTTTATTAAGCATTACATAGACTTTATGATGGCATACCGTGAAAACTGGGTCTTGGCTGCAAACACATATAAACAAGTCACATCCCGAACGTATAAAAGCAATTATGTGTGTAATAAAATGCATACATTCCCATCTAAATATGTATATTCCGATTAATGGACCAGTCAACAGCAATTTGGAATAAGAAATTGTATTCGCAGAAGGCGAGGCTTTTTGATTAAATCCTAAGACATTACCATCCATGGCTTGTTAAATATTTACAATTTATACAGATTCCGTATTAAATTTGCAAGGAAACAACTCCTTGTTTTATACATCATTCTAATCTGATTATACGATACAGATATACTCATAAATAGACGTGTTAAACAATATACCTACATGAAGAATGTTAATAGAAAACGCGTTGATGAGGTTTCTTAGATGGGAATCACTTATGTGGGGCAAAAGTTCTGTTATGCTTGAGGCTAGAGAAATGAATTTGTTTGGTTCATATTCCCGGATGTTGACATTGTTTGAAAAATTGTATGTATCATTCCTACTGTTCAAATAAGAGTAGGTATTATTTCAAATCTTATTTAAAATAGAAATATTAATAGTTGGTATATCAAACCTGCTCAAAATATATATACCTATATTATATTTTTAGCAGGCAGGTACAACGTAAATATTGTTATGAAAGCCTCTTTCGTAAAAATATTTACGTCGACGTCTTTATTGAAAATTTATCGACGCGTCGAATATTTGAAAACAGTAATCAAAACGCCAAAGACTTTTAATAAATGTCAGGAGCTCCAAAGTGATATATGACTATTTTCGATGGTCGGACACCCCGCAACGTAAACCGCTGCGTCAAGAGCCCTTCATAAAATCGACCTTTCTTGTCGAATCACGATAGCCATCGTCGGTACATCGCTTATAATGATCCATAAAAGATAAATATTTCAGCATCGTTCTTTGTTGTATATTATTATGAGAGAAGCAATAACCTCATGAAAAAGAATGCCCGCCCGCCCCAACTCTTTAGTCTGAATTAAACAATGACCCGAATGAATAAAAACCCTTTATCTCAAAAAGAACGCCTCTCCCTCTCCGCAGAGATAAATCAAGTAAATCATTTTTAAAGTAAATGTTATCAACAGAATAACTAATTGTCTCATTTTAAATGGAGTACAATATCTCGCAATTCTTTTGTTTCAGTGGAAACATTAAGTATGAAATAATGGCGAAGTTCCGTACACGGTAGACAGTTACTTGTCTCAACAATGTTATTAAATCATACACAGAGACGCCGCGACTGTAAAGTATGTAGTGCAAAGCATCGTATTCTCGCGTCTCGTGTACCTTCATAAATATCTGCTTTGACGTCACATTCTTATAACACGGAACTAAAATCTGTTGTGTTACTAAAATGTTAATATATTTTCGTAATACATCAGTTAGTTTTGGCATGTTAACTTTATGAATTTACCATTTGTAACTGGAGTTTTTTAAATATTTAATTAGTTACTGGCTCGTATTTCTCACCACAGAGAGCTATTAGTTGTGGATTCTGAGGAATTATTAAAAAAATAAATACATATTTGGTCCGAACCAGACTTAACGATCTCATTAAAATGTTATTAATACTTCTAGCCATCTAATCACCTGACGCTAGACGAAAGGAAAACAAAAGCCAATCACTAAACTGCAAACAAAAACTCAACATATTCCTGGAAAACATAGAAAAATGCCGTTAAACACTCATTTAAAATCACCAGCTTGAAATTGCAAAAGAATATCGAGGGGAAAGCCACGCGCCAATAACAAATTCTAGGCATGTGCAGTGCCTTGAGCGGTGTGCGATAAATAAGGCCATCTGTCACCTCGCAGATAAACGGATCCTCTCACATTGACACTCTATTAAGCCTGCTTACTCTGAGGTGTGAGGTATCATACTAATATGGGAAAGGGTTTTGTTTCTGTTGTAATTACTGGAGATAAAACTAATTTATTTAACGGGGCTTTTTGATGATTTATTCAAGTCAGAGAATTTATTGTTAAGATTGACTACCAACTTAAATTGCCCGTATACTAATATCATCACTGTTACTCTTTGACAGCGAGTATGAAATGGCTATTATTATTAATTATTTATTTCAGAGAAAAACTTCGTACAGTTTCCATAACCACATAAAATCGCAAAGAGTTAGAGAGTTAGTAACAAATTGTATCTATACCCTAGTAGCATTTTTGTTGGCGTTTAGTTGGGCCACATACCTCTGAAGTTGGCCCAACTAAATGCCAACGGAAAATGCTACTAGGGTAAATTATGATATTATTGTTAGTATATCTATACCATACTTATGGCTGGCCTCATCCACTGGTTTTGGAACAAATTTACGTAGTGTGTCAATTTGATAAACAATTAATATCCCTTACTGTACTAAGCAACACTAAGACGGAAAACATTGTAATACTTACCTACCTATTTGGGTAACTTAACCAAATTATATAGGAAGATGTAATTCTGTTCTTATTCGCGAAGTCGCAAAATAATAATATATATACATAGCTAACTTTTGTTACAACAAGTAGTATAGAATAGAATAATGTAATCAGCCTGAAATTGTTCCTAAGGTACTAAAAAGAAAGAATGACAGACCCTAAAATCATATAATTTAACATAATAATAGGTATTGTGAGAACTCGCTTAGTCAGCACTCGGGGACTGCGGGCATTTATCATTACCGTTTCTTTTTTGGGAGAGGTCGAAAATGTCAGGCATTATCTTTACCTACCTTTCTTTTTGAGAAAATTATGTCCAGCTAAAAGTTAAGGTAGTTTAAGTATATAGCAGTGGCGAAAGCACCATACAACAAAATTCCTACTGGCTTCGCTTCGGAGGTTCGCATCAGCAAATCTACCGCTACAGAAAAATGGTACAGTCAAAAGTGTCTACTATTGCCAAAAAATATAGTTACACTACGGTTATTTTATTCACCATAACATTCAAACAACAAGCTTTAATCTGCAACAGATTTTTTTTTTTTCTAAAATAACCCGGCACCAAAATGTCATAATCGGGAAATAAAAATTCATACAATAGCGATCCCATCATAACGTCACTTTAGGTCACGTGCCACCACTTGATATGGACGAGAGCAAGCCGCTGTAGGTACAACGGGTTGCGACAGAGACATATATAGAAAAATTGTATCTGCAAGAACGAGATGGAGAAATATTGCACATTTTATTTAGTTTTCACTACTAATTATTTTAGAATGGTAGTACCTACCTACTTTGGTTGAGTTTATTTCTGTAAAACATTAAAAATTTTGTTTGTGTAGTGATAGCGTGTTTTTGGTTCTACTATTTTACGTTAGATGATGTTAAATTCAGTAAAGGAAAGACTTTTATTTTTAAGTCAATCAATTCATTTTTACTTTATTGTTAAGAAAATAAAAACTTGCTTCGCTTCGACTTCTCTCTTACAAAAATTGACACCTCGCCGCTGGTATAAAATGAGGATTTCCTGACAGAAAAAAAGCTTAAGTAACTAAACAAGGTGTATGTAACTTAACATGTGTAAAAGTTGTTTTTAATGATGAGTAAAATGATCCCATATAAGGTTTTCAGTTATTTCAATTATACTATGGAGGTATGAGGGCAGGGTGTAAAGTTCACTCATACTCTATAGAAAAGGAAGGATCCTCCGACCAGACGGGTGTTGTGTCTGGTGGACAACTGCCCGACAGTTGATGTTGTATACAGTGTGAGTATTTATAATGTGCACATATCGAAATGAGGGAATCTATATCTATTTTTAAAAGACTGTCTTAGTACTTTTCGCCTGAAACACAGGATTACCTAGTTCAGGCACGTAAGTCTTAGGAATATAATTTACATTCAAGCAATTATAATAATAAAATTTTATTCAAAAAATTACAAGGTATTAAAATGAGTACAGTTTTGTACTCATTTTTTACCGAAATTTTTTGAATAAAATTTAATAATAAATAAACGATATAATTTTAAAATTTAATAAAAAAAAATAATTGCTAAAATGTAAATTATTAATTAATTCCTTAATTAAAATCATTATTATAATTGTTTAATTGTTTGTTTAAAACTGTAACGTTGTATAGATCGTGTCACGTAAAAAGCGCGCTTGCCAACTACAAAACCATACGTTGTATTAGTTCGCGTCACGTAAAAATGGTATGGTATGGTTGCGCGGTTGGCCAGCGCTCTTATTACGTGACGCGAACTATACCTTAAGGCGCAGGCACGGCCGGCGGCCGGGCTGCTGGCACGGGCAACTTTTACCTGCGGCACGCGCGGTTTTTAGTTGCCGGCGGCAGTTTGCTTGGGCTTCGATACGGAGTGGAATTTGCCGCCGGTAAAGCCGGCGGCATGTGTGGATGCGCACAGAAGTTAGGTAATTATTAGAAAATTGAATTGAATTTGTTTTAAATTGTGCTTTTCGAACATGAACATTCAAAAACCTTCGTCGTCGTGATTTTGTGTTGTTATATAGGTATGATTTAAATCATAATACGCCAAGTGCCTTACTTTGCAATTATTTCTTATTAGTGTTTGCCCGTGGCTTCGCCCGCGTGGAAGTTGAAAATCATCCCACAGGAACTTACTACCGAGATAAAAAGTCATATGTGTTAATCCAGATTATAAACTATCCGTCTGCTAAATTTCAACCAAATCTGTGCTGCCATTTTTGCGTTATTGAGTAATAAACATTTAAACATACGAGTTTTACCCACATAATTCTCGATTCCATGGGAATATCGGGATAAAAGTATCTTATGTGTTAACTCGGGTTATAACCTATCTGTGTGAAAAGTTTCATCCAAATCCGTTCAGCCGTTTTTTCGTGATTGAGTAACAAACATCTATCTATCCTCACAAACTTTCGCGTTTATAATATTAGCAGGATAATTGGATTAATACAAATAGGGGCACAAAAAAAAATAGTTTGCCTAATCACCTGTTACAATACCATCCACAATAACATTATTTCTCGACAAAATACAGATATTGGACGTAAAGTGACGGGGCGATATCATAGTTTATTTATATACGCCCGGAGTCATAAAACTTTACATGAGAAACAGAATAGCGATATATTTTCACGGATAGGTAATTTTCTCTGAAAGCCCGTCGGAAATTGACACTTTTTTTATTGAATAATAAATAATTACAGTACCTAAGTTATAATAATAAATAAAGATTTTTAAATATATTTTTTTACCAGGTCATGGTGAACTTTAGAACGGACTGTCATAATTAAGTATTTTTATTTATTTATTTATTTAAACTTCATGTACAATAGTGGTACATAGGCGGACAAGCCACAAGGCATTCTCTACCAGTCAACCTTTAATAGGTTACCTTTAGGTTTAAGTTACCTTTAAGTATTTATTAATTTGTATATGTGTATTAGTATTAATAAAAGTATATAAATTATCGTTATCAAGAAGTTAGTATTTTAGACATTATTTTTATACCCTATCACTGTTTTTATGGTTCTCTGCCTTTTC
Source organism: Dryobota labecula (assembly GCA_947523025.1). Taxonomy (NCBI): domain Eukaryota; kingdom Metazoa; phylum Arthropoda; class Insecta; order Lepidoptera; family Noctuidae; genus Dryobota; species Dryobota labecula. The sequence goes on from OX383284.1 coordinate 12,567,538, forward strand.
GCCGAAAATTGCCAGATTTTCACTTGCCAACTAACGTTTCGCAGAATTTTATACCGAATAATCATTTGCCAGCTTATCAAATAATTTTGTTTTATTTCCCAAGCTCACAGTTACCAACTGTACGTTTGGTCTGCTTTTCATAATGACACTTTTTAAAATGCCAACTTTCAAGTAGCAGAATGTTTTAGTTTGTTCCTTTTAAAAAAGCGATTCGCTTCTGGCACATCGCCGGCCTCTGCCGCGGCACGCTCGCTTCGCTCGCTCGGCTCGTGCGTTGTTTGTCATATTCTAACCTAACCTAACCTATCGTAATATGGCTCTGCATTGCTGCTAATTTAAAGGTTTAATGTTATTTTTGAGATTCTTAAATAAAAAATGTATGTGAAAATTACACTGACAAAACGTCATTCGTCTAATAGTTGTGTGGCCTAGTGAAATGTTTGACAAATGATAAATGTCCCAAACGTTTCGTGTCATTATAATAATCAGCTTAACAATAATTCTACCAAATGAAACGTTGTCATACAAAAATTTGCTAATCGTTAGTTGTCAAAGTGAAACATCGGCGAAAAGTTGGTTGGTGATAATCTGCAAAACAATTTTCAGCGAAAAGACAGGATACCCTGTTTTTATATTTAACCCAAAAGTTGACTGGTAGAGAATGCCTTGTGGTCAAGTCCGCTTATGTACCACTATTGTACATGAAGTTTAAATAAATAAATAAATATAATTAAATGCGTACATAAAGTTTCGTGCGTGTACTGTGTACCATTGAGGAGCTCCATCGTCTGGAGCCAATCTAGGGTGCAGCAGCCAGGTCTGGTGGACTTTATAATGAACTATCATAACTCGTGCTCTCTTTACCGAGGGAAAGAGAGCACGAGGCCGGTCGCCAACACGATGGTCCGACCAAGTAAAAGAAGCTACGTCCTCAAGCAAACTTCAGCAGGTGGTGATGGCAACGTTGGACCGGAGTCGATGGAGGCAGATTGTCCGCTTAAAGGGGTCCAGTGACCACGATCTTCAGTAATGAGGGACCGATTGAAAAAGAAGATCATAATTAAAGCGTATTTAAAATGTCGTGTCTGTACTGTTGACCATTGAAGAGTTTTTTTCATCTGGAGCCAATCCTGGGTATAGAATCAGGTCATGCTTACCATAAAAATGCATTGTCTACGGAACTGAATCAACATGTAAAATGTCAACTCCGTAGGATAAGAGGAAGTGGTTTTAATTCAGCTTGCAAAATTCGGTCTAAACAAACAAACATTGCAAGTTAACTAAAAGCTAGATATATATATCAGATCATCCTCTAATTATACGGAAGTACTATACAATGCGAGATCAGCTTATACTGGAAATGTATAGCTTGATATGTAGCCGTGTTATACCAATAGATGCAATAGAAACTACAACTTTTACACATAATGTAAATTGACACAACATTTCGATACATAAATATTCGATACATATTTGAGCATTTCATGTTACAGGTAAGTTATTATTGTTTTAAGTTTACTTCTTTTCCGACTTTAATTGAACATTTAGCTCAATAATTAAAATAAAAAACTGAAGTGTTCATCGACTTTTGTCGCTGACTGTACTTTTGTCTATCACAACACACTAGGTAGGCTGCCGAGAAAAAATTGTGTAATAAACGTATACCTCCCCTATAAAGCTGTTTCACACATGCTGCGTTCTACCCATTGTGCAGTGTTTTGATACGGTATCAAAATCGCTTTAAATGCGTGAGCTAATCAAAACGAGGATTGCAATTCGTGGAACACACCCTTTGATCCCAATTGGGTAGCGTATTAATATTTTAATCTCTACGTTCCTACGCGTAAACACGACTGGTTTGGTAGTGCGTGAACAAATATTTTAATGGAGATCCTTCCACGAAATATAACCATCTAAGTAATTAGGCAGTAATTACTTTGGGGCACTGCGTCACTAGAAATATATTCGTTAATCAAAGCCATACGTTTCTTGCCAAGCAAATAAGTAGCTAGGTTAATGCTTAATTTATTCCCTAAATTAATTCGAAATATTTTAAGAGATACACCTATAAGTGGTAAAGAAGCCATGGAAAAGATTTTTTTTTTAAATCTGAGTATATTCTTTAAAAAATTAAATAATTTAAAATTATTTGATATGATGATTAATTTTCAAAATTCACCGCGCTCGTGCCGCCACCGTCGCCGCGTCCGGGCGGGTCATTCATAGAATAAGTAAGTAAAGGTTTTTGCAAAATGTCTCAAGCAATTTTAAAATTATAATAGGTAATTATAAATATGTAATACCCTTAGATATATTTTTTTTTCGATGCTATGGCTTTTTTACCACCTACAGATGTTTCTCTTAAAATATTTCGTGTATGAATACCATATATAAATAATATAAAATCCAACAAATACAAATACCTGCGTATCTTTCTTGTTATCATTCTTGTAAACAAAACTACAGCCCCAATAAAAGCCATCTATTTCAAACCCCCTACGTTTTCCAACAAGACCCAGCTGTAGTGCAGTCGTACCGACTTGTATCGTCCACAGAGTGGACACTCGGACACACTCGACACGTCAGCCCATTGCCGCCTGTTCGCAGTCAGTCGAGTAGCGCTGCCCGTTTGCCAACTATTGTTACTCTGTGACTCACAACTGAATATGGACACAGATTAGACGTATATTTAAAGTTTTAGGAAACACAGACTGACGTAGGAAAGCAAATGAAAGATAATTTTTAGATAAATTTAAGCCAACCAGCTAGCTAAACAATGGTGCCGATTCCCTTGTTCACAAACTAAACTAAACTACTAACTACTTCCGTAGCAGGAATGAATTTATCCCAAGAACAAACTTAACATTGTAATTGAAAAACGAGTTCATACATTCCAACTTCAAATGTAAGTTTGTACACACAATATTGAGAGATTAATCATGTTATTTTAAGACCATAGACTTCTTATAGGTTTTCCTGTAATCTATGAGTAAAGAACTATTTTCTTCATTTTTTTTTTATTTCAGGCTCAGTAGTTTCGGAGATAAGAGGGAAAATGGTAAATTTTCATCTATTTTCTTAAATAAAACAGTTTTTTTTATTTTATTTTTTTATTAAAAATATATCTGAAATCCTTACAATAAGTCCTTTCATTTGATATGCCATACGGTGCAATTAGCAAAACTTTTTTTTTTTCTTGTTTTCCCTCCAAATGTGACCCCCAGTAATATTCAAAATTCATTTATTTAAGTCCACATGTGTACCAAATTTCAACTTAATCGGTCCAGTAGATTCGGAGCAAATTGGCTGTGACAGGCGGACAGACAAACAGACACATGAGTGATCCTTTAAGGGTTCCGTTTTTCATTCATATGTACGGAACCCTAAAAATTTTAATAATGTTAAAGATTTCAAGTCTTGATGTCTCTCTAGCATAAAGTATACCTACTTGTCGTTGTTATAATAATAATAATAATCAAACGTGCTTGGAGGAAGGAAGTATTCCAGTAAGTGCTTGTAGGGATCTTGACCATCTTCCGGGCTCTTGGATTTTTCTGAGAGCCGTGGAATACCTCTCCACTCCTCGAGCACCTCAGGACATGTTGCCCCTTGTCGCTACGTCACTATGTGCTAGCGACCGTTTTCGGGGGCCCATTATTGAGTGTGCAAGTCACCCCCTGCCATTTTATCCGTGTATAATAAAACATTGATCAGGCAGGGGCCATAGTCCTTACATAGTTTTAGGTAACCAGTCCATTTTAACCACCCAAACCCATAGTCCAACATCTTTGTTTCCATATCCTGCAATAGTCCTACACCAACCGGGGGTTGTCCTTGGGTGCACTTGCATAGTGCGTACAGGGATAATCGTCGGTTGGTGCCTCATTTAATTAAAAAGCGTCTAACGGGCCTCTGCGAGTTGGCTTCGGCCCCTCGTACGCCTTCCAAAGGTCCGGTACCCCAGGGCCCCGAGATATATAAACATATAAAAATACAATAATAATATATTTATTTGACGTAAAAAGTACACATACAGAGTGACACTTAATTAAACATGGGAATAGCCTGGTACAAAATATTAATCAATGTCCCCTATGCTAGGAAAAACCTGTGTTACAGGGGTCATGTATAGACATGAGACAAAGAATGGACTCCGCTAACATATTCCTACACGTCACATGGCACGACATCTCGACAACTTTTTTGCTCCTTTGGCGGCCAGTCAAGCACCATCATAATAGGAATGATAGCTGGGTAAAAAAAAAAACTGTTTAGTCCGTCTATCAAATAATAATAAAATATTAGACACGTATTTTTTGCTTTATCATTTTAATAAAAAATTACTTAGATAAAACACATTAAACTTGGGGAGTGGGAGCTCGTTACGTCACAGCTCAGTATAAAATCTAGTGAGAAGTGACGTCATGCCACATTTGAACTCAATGTATCGCCGTAATGTTTTGATTACGTAAAAAAAGAAAAAATACGTGTCTAATATTTTTTAATAATCTACATGATGAACAAAAAAAAATTATTATTATTATAGTGGATATGTAATGTTATGTATAATGAACTGTGCATAACATACTGTTGTACGTTTTTTAATTATTAACATTTTGACCGCCACTGTCATGTATAGATGACAAACCAAAATGTGCCCAGCACGTCACGGTCACGACTACATGACAGACTTTTATACGTAAATCTGAAAATAAAGCTCTTAAAACAACATTATTTTTTATAATTTCTTTTGCTAATTATGTTCCTTGACTCATCCTAATTTATATTAGTTGAACTTCTTTCTTTATATTTCATTTATATTAACATAAGATGACAAAAACTCGAAAGTATGAATTCGTATCTTGGCGCCGAGGGTACATTTTTAATATAATTAATAATATAATATATTAATAATATAATTAAAAACGAACTTCAGGAATAGTTTTAAAAACAAAGACAAGAGAAAAAGCTGCTGATCACCGAATAAAAGTTACGAGCAACACTTCAAGAGAGACTACTGAGACTAGGGCATGATTTAAACTCTTCTGAGCACAGCAGAATATTTATTTATGCAACTGTTTTATAATAAGGAGTATTAAAACACGAATGTGGGTTTATCACACGAGGCGAAGCCGAGTGTGATAATAGTATCACATGAGTGTTTTAATACCTAATTATTACAGTTATTACAGTACAGGACTAGATCTACACCCATGACATGAATCCTCTATAAAAGGTTCTGAAACAGTTTTTGCAATACTAATATCGAACAAAAGTGGCGGGATACGACGCTATGGTATAGTATAGTGAAACGCGCGTGCGTGACAATGTTCTTTTTTTGAAATTCATAAAGATACCACGAATTGAGTAGTGAGAATGGAAGGGAGGATGATGATCCCTTCCTTACTCATCAAACAGATGAGTAAGGAAGGGATCATCATCCTCGTAAAAGCAAAGGAGTTGCATTATGAAATTCGGTACAAAATTATAACTCCCGTTTGTATGCTATTATGGTTACTATGACACTGGGTGTTTTAATGTTGGCAATAAGCTTACTGATTCTGAAACTTTTATAGAGGATTTATAGCATGGGCGTAGATAAAAGTTACAAAGAAAAGTACAAGTGCATTCATGTTCCCGTATCAGTGTGATTTTAACTGAGTATAAGAAAATGCTGGTTTCCATCCACTTCATACAATTTACGACTCCCGGAATTCGCCGATTCAAAATTTGGAAATATGGCCTCTTTATAAAAGGATAATATTATTTTTACATACATTATCTTGCAAAGTGTACCCATATAAAGGCCTATTCAGATTCATAAGATACCGAATCGGTACGCGATATCGCTATAAGCCAAATCGCGTACTTATTTTGTATCGCTACCGAGCGCGGCAGCGATATCGCTTATATATTCTTTTGTTTGTTAAGATGGGCTGCTGCATCTACATCGCTTGCTAAGTGAGGTTGTTACAGTTTTTTTTCACATCTGATTCTGTGCTGTTGTTAAGATTTGGTAATTATATTATAGGACCTGTCCGTATTGTGTCCCTTCACAACTGGAGAAAATAAGAGTAACGATGGCTTAATTACAACCGACACCTAATTGACGTGTTCTCAGAAATAGCTCAAATTTTTTGTATAATAGGCTATTTCAAAAAATAGTAGCCTACATTATTCCTACGTAGGTATGTACTAGTAGGTATATACGGTTGTAACATAAAATGCTTTAGCATGAATCCTCCGCGAGTTTATTGTAAAAAATCGGCCAAGTGCGTGTCGGACCACGCACAATGAAGGGTTCCGTAGTTGGAACGAATTTATCCCAAGAACAAACTTAACATTGTAGTTGAAACACATGTTCTCTCATACATCGATATACATGACGGTCAATTCTCCAACTGCAAATCTAAGTAGGTTGACTATTACTCGTTATCCTGTAAAGCCTACTTATAGTTTTCCTTTTAATTTCGTTACAACAGCCGTGAATTTTTTCACATATTAAAAACAACCATTTAGCTGGCGGTGACACGTGAATCTAACAAAAGTTAGCACTTTTAAGATTAATATTACGCAAACGGATCCCTGAATTGAAAAATGTTTTTTATAAACCCACAATATTTTTGCACAGCCTAACCAACGATACACCTCACTATGGGGCAGACGAGAAAAAAACACTATCCCCACTTTACGTGTACGCTATAAAAAATATAAAAAAAACAAGATTTTATTTAACATTTTGTCGGCGTGATTAATATGTATACCCATGCCAAATTACAGATTTCTAGTACTAAAAGTCTCTGAGCTAAGCCGCGGACAGACAGACGGACATGGCGAAACTATAAAGATTTCTTGTTGACAACGGAACCCTAAAAAGGCATATGTGACAAGCATTTATTTGTATTTAGAATAGAAGAAAAGATCAGTCAGTCGATTCCCCGAGCTGACAACCGCATGTCATGAAAAGAATATGTACTCGTTAAAAATATATTTATATTCTAAATAATTATCGAGTTATATCACAATTCAAGTCTTTGATTTACGATCTGGTACTATAATATTAGATAGTTATTATAGTACCTATACCGGTGTATAGCAATCACGTGATTCGAGGTTGAAATTAGGTTACTTCAGTGTTCGACACGAGTAAACAACACAAGTCAGTTCAGTGAAACGCACGACGTACCCCATAGTCAGTATAATGTTCCAGTTTCGATTTGGTTGATTATTTTGGCCAAAGTGTACTACTGCAATTACATATGAGAAGTCACGATACAAATAATAAAAAACCGGTCAAGGGCGAGTCGGACTCGCCCACCGAGGGTTCCGTATATATAGCTTCATAAGCTTCATTGGTATAAGTAGGACCTAAATAGTTATGTGCCCAGAAAAAACTACAACTGTGCTTCACCCAAAGCAACCTGCGAGTAGGTAGGAAGGAGAATATTTTGGTTGTGAACCGCGAAATGTTTTTAAATTTTCATCGGCGAGGCCTTTATTCGTCAGTTAATTTTAACACTGCGGTGTAGAATACTGCAGTTTTAGGTCAGCGCCATCTATTGACAGATAAAGGAGCTAATATAATTTTTAATGATTTCTGACAAAATGTGCTATTTAGAGACATACTTTTATTTTTCCTGTAATCTTTACATAAGCTTCTATCACATAGAATAATTTCAGATTTTTCTCTATGCAAACTACGGAGATAAGGGAAGGGGTGGAAGGGTTTTTTTTTTTACATTTTTCATTAAAAGTCGAAAACTATGCGGCCCAAAGAAAAAAGAAAAAATGTTTAAGAATGTGCAAACAGCGCTCTTTCATATGATATCCCACATGCCCTAGTAGCAGTATTTCGAATTTTTAAGACCATCTTTCAGTCCCTGTTGCAAAAAAAATAAAAACTTTTTTGTTTCTTTCTTATTCGCAAAATAGTTGGGCAAATGTCTTCTAAAACTATTCTAAATTTCAAGTTGATAGCATCAGTAGTTCTTGAGATATTCAGCTGTGACACACAGACAGACAGACAGACTGAGTCACACCATAAGGGTTCTATTTTACCATTTTGGTACGGAACCCTAAAAATGAGAAAACCTGAGCAAAATTCATTTTACCATAACAGAGTAAGAGGAACAGTAAATAGAGATATTAAAATTAAAATCACTTATTTTGGCTTAAAGTAAAACTTAAGAAGTGAGTAATAAGCAATAATTAATTAAACCGTTATTTTGAAAGTTCTTAATTGGTTCATGCTTCAATGTTCAGAGACGGAATAATTATAATATGTGTGCCTTCGACGAATTTTCTTCAAATAATAGGTAACATTAACAAAAACATGATATAATTTTATGTAAGATACGAGAAACACACGAAAATATTATGTCTTCAATATTAAAGTCTCAAAGCTCGAGGCCCTCCAATAATAATTATGTAATATGTTGTAGGTACATTATATAATTATTTCAGTTTACGATACAAAAACATACATGTTATTTATATGACCCTTATAAGACATGTTATGAACAATTTCCAAGAACCCTAAGCATATTGAGATATTGGTTGTTATGTGCTAATTTTACGAATGTTGTGTTGTGAATATCTATCAATTTCACACACACCAACACCCAGAAATGAAATGAAATGAAATCGTTTATTACACACGTCATATTAAAAAAAAAAATTACCTAGTTGGAGTCGACATTTCCTATCTGACTACCCCTGAGAAGAAATGGCGAAACAAACTCAGGGGTCAAAGTCTCTTTTCAAGTCCAGACATAATCTTGGTCAGATCATGTGAGGACCACGTAGATCCGTGTCTGAAATGGTCTTTTGAGGAAGCAGAGGATACCAAATTTTTAGGGTTGCAAATAGATTGCAACTTAAATTGGAAAGCACATATAGACAGTTTGTGTAAAAAATTGAGTTCATCCGCATATGTGTTATATCGATTATCCTCCATAGTAGATGTCAAAACACTTCTTACGGCTTACTACGGAATAGTTGAATCGCAATTACGCTACGGCATCATCTTCTGGGGGAACTCAACTGATCGAGATATAGCTTTTAAGGCCTTAAAAGATGTCTCCGATCATTGTTAAAACTTAAATCGACAGACAGTTGCGCGCCTTATTTTAAGTTACATAAAATCTTGACACTTCCCTGTATCTATATTTTCGAAGTAGCTATGTTTGTCAAGCAAAATCCATCTCGTTTTGAGCGTCTGGCTGTTGTATTCCCAAGGAATAGGCGTGACAACAGCAAATTATGTCAAGTATCATGTCGAACCACTTTAATGCGTAAGAGCGTTTCTTGCATGGCCCCAATTATTTACAATAAATTATCGAGTAGTTGGAAAGCTTTAAATACAGCACAATTTAGGAGTAGATTACGGAATTTTTTGGTAGATAAAAGGTACAACAGTGTAACTGAGTTCCTATCGGGGAAAAATATTTGTTAATTAGTGACATCTTGATTTTTGAAATTTTTATGTATGACATTTTTGATTTTTGACATTTTGATCTTTGACATATTGATTTCTGACATTTTTAAATGATGTAATGATAATGGTTTGATATTTGTAATAGTAATGACATGATATATAATCTAATGATACTAATTCATATTTTCCTTTTAATACAAACATATATTTTTAATTAAGTCGATGATTTAAAATTTTATACTAGTAATTTATAAATTGATCTAAATAAGTGTAATAATAATGATATAAATAATTTCAAATGTTTGCATGCCGATTGGTAAAATGTGGCTGAGCTATTATGTACTACCCATATTTGCAAAATAAAAATTATATTCTATTCTATTCTAAAAGAACTACACAATTTTGAGTGGACCTGTCCAGTCAGTGCAAGCATTTGGTCTATGTAGACCATGAACAAAGTATCCTATGTAACCCAGGTGTTAAGAAAATAGGATATTTTTTATCCCGGTAGTACGTTCCTATAGGATAATTACCGACCTCGTAGCCCATATAATCAACGGTGACATGCGTTCATCGATCCCACAAGGTACGGCGCCCTAAAGAAATCATCATAACAAGAAATAAATTACAAAGCAAATAAAAGTTCGTAGACAGTAGGTCAGTAGTCCACGATCTACAATTACCAGGCGACGGTTTTCTGCCCGCGGCCCCACAGCTCAATGTTCTACCTCATTTCACTGCCACCCCTAACAGGATAGACGGAGCTTAATTTATATGCCGCCATCTTAATTATACGTCTCTTTCGCATTCAAATGTAGATAAAGCATGCGTTTTATTTAACACAGTAAAATGTTTATGAAATCGTTGGTTTACAATCAATGCCCATAACAATGGTCAACACACACATTACGATTTATTATATCTTCACTCTCAAATCCACCAAAAAAGAAATCAAGTTATCTGTAAGAAAATGGGTGGTATTTAAACGCAAATAAAAAAAAAACATTTTGTATCCAAAAATAATCTGAATTCTAATCAAAATTACTGATTGCACAGCAAAATACTCAACTCAAAATATAAGTAAATAAGCAACAATTTATATTCGTGGCGCACCGCTATTTATCTTTAAGCTCTTTAAATTATCTACAAAAGTGACATTGAAGCGGGCCTAAATTTGTTTCCAAGCAATAATTATGAGTAGTCGACGGGCCCCCGCTTCGCGGGGACCCTATTCCTGGGTGATTTAAAAAAGAAACCTGTCCGAGTCGGGGCACCCCAAATCCCGATAAGTTTATTTGTAGTGAAATAATTTACTTGATATAAAAAAAAAAATATGGAAATAAATTGATAGGTAATTTTTTTTTTTTTTACGTACCATTAATAATATCCTGTTAAAAATTGAGTAAACGTGCCAAGAGCCGTAGCATACATAGTACAGTAATATGTAAATATATAATATGAACGTGGTAAATTGTGTGTCCTCATAAAGTAATTAAGGATGACCTCAAACACTACCTACTCTCATATTCAATGGGTACTGCATGTTGCCGTATTTCCACTTAGGTGTGATGAGGGGCTTGGGTCGAATTTAATTCCAGGAAAAACGCAAGTCATGATGACCGTCTGACGTCTGACATCCTAATGAATACCGGATGATGAAAATTTTATCGAACCCAAATTGTTTACGTTAGATAATCGATGAAAAAATAGGTCTCTAAGATAAATAAAGCATGAACAATCGAGAGCAATAACATAGGCCTATTGATATACAAATATTATTCATCGGAATAAAATCACAATCACAAAATGTAACATGAATAGCACAGCGTTTACATTCCCTGTTTGTCTCATAGATTTATTATTTATTCAATATTTAGGGGAAAACAACAAATTCCGAGGATATTTCATCATATTCGCAATAACCAAACACAGCAAACACTTGTAAAACAGAACAAACAATATAAATGACACCTGTTACTAGATTCACTTTCACTTTACTTTTTTTTACACGCACGTGGCGTTATGCAAATATTAGATATTTCGCGGCACAATATTCCATGGCAATTTGCAGGGAAATTGGCCAGGAAAGCAATTGATATTCCTATCTCGTTTGGGAATTTTCGCTGGGAATACTGTAGAATCCACTTCTGATTCACCATTTACTTGTAGCTCACATATCTGGTGTCTATAGAACGGTACAACCTAAACAAACGCGTTAGTGAACGGTCGCACATGGTGCGTACTAAATCGTACTAGTGTCTGCCAATAGTGTCCCTCGTTTACTTTTGTTTGTAAAACTTTGAATTGCAGATTTATTTTAACGTCGTTCTCTTTTGACTGTTTGTATTATTTTTGTACATTTACTTTTATGTGTATACAATACATAATCAAAGTCAAAGCATTTATTTTAAATAGGCACATAAGGCCCCTCGCCCACGGCGACTTTTTGTAGCGATGCAGTAGCGATGCTGTCACGCGTCCGCATCGATACAGTCGCGAAGGGGTCGCTAGCTGTGTGCCCTCGCCCACGGGCCCAGATTCAGTCGCGATGCAAACGCGATGCTGTCGCGCTTCTGTCGCGATGCAAACGCGATTCAGTAACGGCACAAAAATGCCACAGTTGCACTGGTGCTCGGTTCTACACTCACGCGCCACCCTCCCTCCGTTCTTATCCCCGATGTGGTCCGACAAGGTCGCGCGTTTGCATCGATACAGTCGCGATGCTGTAGCGCGTTAGTAGCGCATTGGCATCGCTTCGCGAATGCGACTAACACGCGTTAGTAGCGATGCTGTTGCGCGTTAACGAAGCGCGCGACAGCATCGCTACAAAAAGTCGCCGTGGGCGAGGGGCCTTTATGGCACATTTGAACGTCAAAATTTACACGGAAATAAAATGTATTCTAGTTGCCCATTCCAAAAGGTAGTTTCGTATGGAGAAGAATGGGCAAGAAACTCCACCGTTACTCTTTTAATCTGTTTTACAATACTTTGTATACATCAATTATAATTATCATTACATGTGAAGACGATGTACCTACATTAGGGTGTCCCTTATATGACATTTATTTTAATTAATTTTTTTATCCATACGCATAGCCTCAATTTTTTTTATAAATGCTAAAATATACTCAAATATGAAATTTCAGCTTTCTAGCATGATCGCAACCCGTGCCGACTGAGCTTCAAAGTTTATTTAAAATCGTGTTTTGTCCTATTATTCTGATCTGCTACAAAACTAATATAAATGCAACAAATTTGGTGAGTATGAGGTAAAATAAAATAAGGTAAACATTAATCTTTATTTCAAAACATAAAATTATAACAATCAGCCAGGGTAACTTCTCTTTAGTGTAGTTTTTTAACAGTCCAGATACAAATTTCTATGTTCCTGGGCACAGCGCAAAAAGCATTGTTTTTGCTCTTCTTCTGCCGTGTTAAGTAAGGTTTTGAGTTAGGAATGCATAGACTGTTTTTAGGACAAATTTATAAACATGATGACGACAACCGAAAACCAAAAATTCTCTCTCTAATGTCTGCTCCAAAACAGCACAAGCTCCATTAAAATGACCAGTATTTTAAGCTTTTGTATCGCAGCACATTATTTGAACTTAATTATTAAGGTTCCAGTCAAAGAGAGCAGATGAGACGGCTTTAGCTTGATCTTATCCAGAAGAACTCTCTAGTTTTGGCACTGCAAGAAGCTGTTCTCTATCGTCAAATGAAGCAATAATGGGGCAAACGTTCTTCTTTTGAACTTCGTACATCCAATCCGGGTAATAGTTTTCCATCCCAATGGACTGTGACTACGTCAGGTACCTTGTTTTGAAAGTCAGTTTTATTGCTTCTGCCCTTGTTATTCTCGTCTGAGTACAAATTCGCTGAATCGAGGATTTGTCAATAGCGAAATCGTCGCTGCTCAGACCAAGCGCTTCTACGAGACAGCATGCAGAAAGTAAATGGAGTCTCTATGCTTAACTGACATCGATCTAAAACTGGGACAAGTTTAGGCGTTATAATATCCTTTCTACCTCTTTTTTAACTTTTTTTAGGGCAGGGAACGTCTGGCAACCTGAGTTCAGTATTCAAAATCTGTTCTTCGTCCGAATCTTCTGGACATTCAAGATATTTGAGCTAGAAGTAGATGCAACAGCCAAAAGCTCTCTTTGTCTCACATTCCTTTCCTCCTCTTCTAATCGCCTTTGCATTACTCTTTCTTCTTTCGCCGCCAATTTTTTGTCCACATTACCTAAGTATTCCGGTCGACCTGGCTCTCTGTGTTTCCTTAAAAATACTTTGTCTTCCTCTATTTTCATTCTCTCAAAAGCATCAGCATGTGCAATATCAAATAAGTTATCAAGGTTAATTTTAAAATTATTTTCACGGTTCTTGAACGTGTCCCTGAGTTTTCTTACAATTTTTTGCAGTTCACTCCAAACATGAAATATCATGTTTGGAGAGAACATTTTGTTTATCACTCCGTAATTCCATCGACATCTTTATGCAATTAACAATAGCGCATTAATAGTTAAAAATCGCGAATGAAATGACAAATTAAACACGTAGTTACAGTGCGCAGCGCATTACCCGCGCAACTTATATGGAGAAGTTTAAATCGCAAATCGGCACGGGTTACCGTTTATAAAACGGGCTAATATTTTTTCCTAGACAATATTGGGTTATTACGAAAGTTTTAAAAAGGTATGCGTAAAAATATATCGAACTTAAAATTTAAGGGACACCCTAACCTACATAGAATAAAATAACTACACCACAACAGGTAAAAATAATTAAAAATTAAGCAATGATAGACCAATTAATTATGTGTAGATACACAGTGCTCACATACTTACAAATATTGTTAGAGTGGAAAATTTTACAAAAAAAATAAGTCAATATGCGAGTCAAACTTATCACAGAGTGTAAAATTAATGTTATAAAAATAATAAAATTAAATTAGCAACCTGTTTGATTTTGTCTAGACCCTACATTGTCATATGGAGCAGGACCAGCATGTTTCCAAGCATTCTTACCTTGGATATAACCCTCTAAATTGTAATAAGTTTGTTTACAAAGTGTTCTTTTTAATTTGAGTATTAAATTTTCTTTCAGTTTATTGCAATATATCGCAAGGTATTTTGTTGTAACATTTATCACAGTACCCCATAAAAGACGTACTTATGTACTATAGAATAACTGAAAAAAAGCGTTGTGCAACGGAATATTCCCAGTCGTCCCCACATGTATGGCCCCCAGGTGGCAATCGGGAATAAAATTCCCAGTTGCCACCAGGTATCGACTGGGAAGTTAATGCCACTACTTCAAATCGCTGTACACTGCGGCATGGATCACTAACCTGGTGGCAAATGGGAATTTTATTCCCGATTACCACCTGGGGGCAATCCATGTGGGGGCGACTGGGAATATTCCTGTGCGACCTGAATGGCACTTTATTGTGTCGCAGCAAGAGTCTCTTTTTATTTAAATGATTTTGCGGCATGTCCCATGTGTATTAATCTGTGACTCTACATTCATTACTGGAACGCAAACATTCATTCACACTACCAAATATAAAAGTATAGAATTATGGTTTTAACATTTCACACTTCCACGTACAAGAAATCCTTTTGAATAGTTAAGCATCAATGAATATGAAAGTGACCCATTTCTGCGTCCATTCACTACACTCACTATACCTACCTAATGTTATTGACTTTGCCTACAGAATGTAATTTTACACTACAGTCTTTACATTCCCTTGTTCCGTCCAATTAATTTTAACAATATCCGTGTTACGCACATTAGGAAACTTGGGTTAAGGAAAAAATACAGGGTTTGTAAGTATCACTGTAAACGTGATACAGATTTCGGGCACTCAAAAATATTAAATGTCATGTCATACCGGGTTCATTATTAGGTAGTACACACGGCTACATATCAAGCTATAATTTCCAATAAAAGCTGACCTGTTATTTTTACGGAAATCCTATACAATGCAAGATTAGTGTATACTGGAAATTTATAGCTTGAATAGGAATGATTCCTGGGTAAAAAAAAAAAGAAAAACTGTTTAGTCCGTCAATCAGATAATAAAAAAATATTAGACACGTATTTTTTGCTTTATCATATTAATAAAAAATGACTTATATAAAACACATTAAACTTGGGGAGTGAGGGCTCGTTACGTCACAGCTCAGTATAAAATCTACTGAGAAGTGAAGTCATGTCACATTTGAACTCAATGTATCGCCGTAATGTTTTGATTACTTAAAAAAAGAAAAAATACGTGTCCAATATTTTTTAATAATCTACATGATGGACAAAAAAAAATTTTAGTCTTCATCCCTATTGAAGCCGTGTGTACATGTATATTCATTAAAATTAAAAACCTTTTGTTTGTCAAAACAAAACCGAATTATTTTGTATTAGCGAAGTGAAGCATCAATTATTATAATATTTAATTATGTAGCCGAATCTCTAATCTAAATTCTTTCATGAATAAATGTCACGTAATATAAAACTCAAATCGCGTCTACCCAACAATTCGTATACAACGTATAAGTCAAGCACATGACCTTATTAAGCCAAGCTCAGTCCGTAATAGCCGTAATAAGATCATGAAGGAATTTATATAAGCGGAACTATTTCAAGAATGCCCATATTACCCATTACAAGAGCTACCCACTGAGCGCTCTACTAAAGATATTTGTTGACAAATGAAATGCCAATTGCAGAGACGACTATTCCTTATTGACGAGCGGCGACTCCAATATCCTTTGATTAATGTTGTTTTGTATATTATTATTATTAACTGGAAGATCTAAGCTATTTTGCGAGAGTAAATTTTGATTGAACATGATGTCAGAAACATTTTGATAAGCTATCTCTTTTGTTGTTTCTTAATATAATTTACCCATCAATCAGCTTTATTAAATCGGTCAAGTCTTTTGCAGTCCACTGCTGAATAAAGCACGTCCCAAGTTGCACCATACCTTTTTTTTTTTATTGGGGAAATTATCAAATAACTTATCCCGCTCTGGGCGGAGCGGGAGGACGTGTCAGACTTTTACTGACTAAAATCCAACCGTGTTCCTTCAGTTGCCTGGGTGCCAGGGCAACAGTATCCCTTTCGGACAAACCCGCAACCCTGGCAGGCATCGGCCCTAGCGGACCCCATCAACTCGTGCTGACATTTCTTTGAGGCCCGTTTGGTACACAACGCGCCGTCGACCCGGGCCTAATCCTTACCGGACGACGAGCTGCCCATTGCTCGCCATACCTAAGCCTTATTTTGTTTCTATTTGTTGTACCTACTCTGGACGCTATTATCGTGTTGTTATTTTAAATTTTTACATCGTTCTCACATTTAATTATAAATTCAACATTATAGATGTAATTATATTTTTGTAACAATTTAAAAAAGTGTCCATAGAGTTTCTTGCCCGTTCATCTCCATAGGTTCTACTACACATTGGAATGGGCATATTGGGCATGTAGCTTCATTTTTCTTACTGACCGACTCCTTGACAATTCAAAAGTGCCTGTAAATGGTTTAATTGAAATAAATGATTTGAGTTTGAGTTTGAGTTACCCGGTAAATACCACCTGACTGAAAATTCTGAATTAAAATGGCTACATTTATTTTATCTTACTGTAATTCTTATATACGGAATATTTTTTTCATAACCAGGGTATTAAGGGCACTCCTTTCCCGATTGGATGTTTTCCTTTACCTCGTATCACATACACGTTGAGAGAGCAGTGGTGGCCCAGTGGTTACGGCCCCGACTTACGAGTTGTAGGTCGTGGGTTCGAACCTAGACAGGCGCTTTACTTTGTGTAAGTAATTTCATAACCACTGCTCTCAAAACGGTGAAGGAAAAACATCGTAAGGAAGCCGGCATGTCCTAGAACCAAAAATTCGAAGAGATATGAAATCTACCAACCCACACTGGGCCCGCGTAGTAAATTATAATAATAATAATAATTATTATTATTTTATTATTACTCCCTACGAAGAGAGGAGGCCTGTGTCCCAACAGTGGGAATATTATAGGCTGATTATACTACATAAACGTTATGACTTAATTACCTAACCTACTGAAAATACCGTGTAGAATTAGAAAGCCTTTATGATAAAATTGGTGTATTCCCGCAGTTCCCACCTCCCGTGTCCCCCCCATTAATGGTAATTCACATAAAATGGCGAAACTAAAATTTTCCATTTTCTTTTAAGTACTGATTGTACCGTGTGGTGTCGTAAAAGGCAACTAAGGGTCTGAAGTATTCCTGTTTGAGCACCTATGCATTGAGCACCAAAGGTATTCTCAAATGGGAATACCTTTGCTGTAAAAAAATTGGTGCTCAAAAAATAGGTGCTTAAACGGGAATACTTCGTTAATAGGATATGTTAAGTTTTTTGTGTCGTGTGGTGCCGGACGTAAAGAATAGCACCATCCTATTTCTTCCCGTGGATGTCGTAACAGGCGACTAAGGGACTTACTAGAGAATGAGCAGCAGCGTTCTCTATGCATTTTTAACACCATACTGCGATCGCCAATCTGCCTGCCAAGCGTGGCGATTATGGCAAATCCACCCAATTGGGGGAGGCTCATGTCCAGCAGTGGACGTCTTTCGGCTGAAATGATGACTGATTTTAGAAATAATAATTTAAAAATTAACTTAAAAGAAAATGGAAACTTTTTTATTCGCCATGTTATGTGAAATATAATATGCATACCATTAATGGGGACAGCGGGAATATACCATAAAATTTCCTCTGAGGAAGTTGCAGTGCTTCTTTTCAATATCCAAGGTTCGTATAAGACCAGTAATATAATTCAAAGCTGACACAAGCCTGCTACCAATTTAATACAGGCAAGAGAAGCCTCCTTGCTTGACATTTTTCATATATTTACGAGAGATACAAGATTCGGTTGATTTGTTTAACATAAGTCGATTTTTATGTATTTCAAGGCACTTACCGGGTAATTGAGAATGTCTTAGAATTTACGTGATATTTATTTTCATTGAAAATTCATATTTATGTTTCAAAATGTCTCACACAGATAAGAATTCGTTTGAACAGAATCTTACTCATCCTTTTATTTTGTGTTTGTATTTGAAATCGTTTTGCTTGAAACGACGGTTAATAACCCAATATCAACAATATATAGAGACGATTTAAAACAATTATTGGAAAATTGAAAAGTGGTTTAACGGATCGCCGTCTGGCGTATTATTTGTTGTAACAGATCGACTCGGCCCCAGGGAGCGGTTGGAGAGCTCGCAAGGCGACGGATTTCACGCCAGCGTGCCATCCTTGCTGCCTCCCTGCCTCCGAGCTCGAGCCCCGGCACTCACTGTCCGACACAAAACTCGATTGGATATCGATTCGATAAATAGTGTGGCTAATCTCGCCTGTTATTATATCAAGCACGAACTACTATTCCATTTAAGTATCTTCTAAAGACACATGACAGTATTGGTCTACTTAGGATAACAATCATGTTAAAACAATTTTCTTTTTCAGTGACACAAATACGCCAGTTTTAAAACCCTCATAATGGAAATGTTTCACAGTGGAAATGAGTATTTTCGCTTACACTGAAACTGAACAAAAATGCTGAGAATGCTGTGTCCGCACTCTGCCGAGCTTAATCAAACGCTGAGCTTCGTCTATACAAAAACGTTTACCAAACGTAATATTGAAAGGGCGATTTTTAATTTAAAGAGTCAATGAAGAGGAAGAACATAGGTTCAATCAACTATCGTGAGTTTAAGGCCATAAAGTCTGCTGGTAAGAGTAGCGCAGCAGATACGACGACATGCTCCTAATGTATTTCGATAAAGTTTGCACACAATTTATATAACAATAGAGTGTACCTATTGGAGCAAAGCACACAAACACGAGCCTTTCATGCCTCCGTTCAGTATTTCGTGAGCATTGTTCGAAACGAGGTTACTACAGTTAGTGCCACGATTTAATAAATAAAAAACCGGTCAAGTGCGTGTCGGACCACTCACAATGAAGGGTTCCGTAGATGGTATGAATTGATCACAAGAATAAACTTAACATTGTAATTGAAAAACAAGTTCCCCCTTACATTTTTTATGGGAGAATATGTTTTCCAACTGCAAAAAGTTGGTCGACTATTTCTCGGTAACTTGTAAAGCCTACTTAACTGTGATAGTTTTCCTTTTACCTTCGTTATATACAATACTACTGTCGTAAATTTTTTCACAAATCTAATTTTTTTTTTTTTTTTTCCTTTATTAATAAGAACTAATGTTCTTAATAATTTATTACAATCTAGCCTAATAGACTAATAAGCAATTTAACTCTAACTTATTATTTTACGTGATAGATTACATAACTAAGAATAGTGTCAATTTGCACTTTTACATAGCACTTTCTTAGAGTCTGATAATTAATAAAAACACTTTGTTCACGTGTTACATGTATAGCACAGCATTGTTACTATTATGCATTCACTATTTATATACTACACTAACTCAAAAGGTTTAGTTCTCTTTACCCTACGCACTATGTCCGTGTTGTCTAGCAGCTGAATTGCCTCGACATTCACATGTCGGTGAAGTCTGTGTTCGTGGGCTTCAGCATATTTTTGGGTGATGGTGGTGACGAGTTCCATTTTAAGGTCACGGTGGAGGTCATCATTTCTAATGTACCATGGTGCATTAACAACATCCCTGAGTACTTTATTTTGGAATTGTTGGATTATTTTAACATTGCTTCGTTTAGTACAGCCCCAAAGTTGGATGCCATACGTCCAAATTGGCATAAGAATATGCTTGTATAATATAATTTTATTATGTGTTGATAGGCAGGATTTCCTTCCGAGTAACCAATACATATTTTTGTAACGTATATCGAGTTCCTGTCTTTTCTTTTTGACGTGAGATTTCCAACGCAGTTTGGCGTCAAGAGTTATGCCAAGGTATTTAGCTGTGTTAGCATAAGGCACTTGCATGCCGTTTATATAGATTGGGTGGTAATCGCAGTGTTTGTTAGTGAAGTCAATGTGAATTGATTTTGATTCATTCAGTTTGATCTTCCACTTTTGTGTCCATTGATAAACTTTGTTCACAGCTAGTTGAACTTTTTCTACTGCTTCTTTGTGGTTTGATCCGGTAGCCATAATAGCAGTGTCATCTGCAAAGGTCGCAATGGTGTTGTTTTCCAGCTCTGGGATATCACATGTGTACAGCAAGTACAGGATTGGGCCTAACACACTTCCTTGTGGTACCCCAGCTTTTATAGTTTTTAGCTCGGAATATGCATCCTCTTGCCTTATTCTAAACATTCTGTTACTTACATATGATTCTAGAATGTCTGCAAATTCTGGAGGTAGCATGTGTCTGAGTTTAAATACCAGACCCTCATGCCAAACTTTATCAAAAGCTTGCGCGACATCTAGGAATACGGTGGCGCAGACTTGCTTATTTTCGAGTGTCTTTTCAATAATGTTAGTTATTCTGTGTACCTGGTCTATTGTAGAGTGCTTTTCCCTGAAGCCAAATTGATGGTTTGGTATTAGGTCTTTTTCTTCTATTATTGGTTTTAACCGTTTTAACAACAGTTTTTCAAATAGTTTCGATAGCACGGGCAACAAGGAAATGGGTCTGTATGATGATGATTCATGAGGTGGTTTCCCAGGCTTCCCAATCATAATTACTTCAGCAACCTTCCATGGCTTAGGTACATATTTTTGCATAAATGCAGCATTGATAAGTCTGGTCAGCTTTACTATGGCTTTGCGCGGGAGGTGTTTTAGAATTTCTCCTGTTATGAGGTCGTAACCCGGGGATTTCTTCGAGCTAATGTTGTTTTGAATTTCTCTAAGAACTTCTTTAGGAGTCACCAGCCGAATTATTTGACTATGTGATAACTTTAAACTCTCATGTATTTCAATGGAGCTCTCATTGGGTTGAAAGGTGTCTTCTAAGTATTGAGCAAACATAAACGCTTTTTGTTCATTGCTTATGGCCCATTTTCCGTCGCTGTTTCTGATGGGCGGTATTTGCATAATCGGCTTTTTTAGTTTTCTTGTCACTTTCCAAAGAGAGTAATCCGTTGATTGATCATTGGTTAGTTGCACAAGGTTAGTATTCAGGCAATCATCCTCAAATTGTATAATTTTCCTCTTTAATCGTTTAGTTAGGTTATTTAATAATGTTTTATCCCGCGGGCATCTTGTTTGCTGCCACCGCTTTCTTTGCTTTCTTTTCTCAGATAGTAAATTCACAATGTCTTTGGGATAGATATGTCCCTTATATTTACGTTTTAACTGTGGTGTGTTATTCCACGCACATTGTTGGATATTAACAACATATTCGTTTACTTCTGAGTCCAGCTGATCTTGATTTTGTATCGAAGATTTTAGGTCGATAATATTATCTAGATCAAGGGCAAAACTATCCCAATCTGTACACTTATTAACCAGGGTTAAGTGACTTTCTTTTAGTAGGATTTTTTGACTAAATCTAAGGATAATCGGGGAGTGATCCGAATTCATGTGAAAACCTTCCTCCAAATTAATGTAGTTAGTGGATATATTTTTGCATATGAAAAAGTCTATAAGATCCGGTATTTTCTGGTGGTCAGTGGGCCAGTATGTTGGTTTTCCTGTACTCATAACTTCACAATGTGTATCTTTAACTGCATTTAAGAGCTGCTTGCCCTTTGTTGTAGTAAGTCTTGATCCCCAGTGCATATGCTTGGCATTGAAATCACCGCCTAGTATGAATCTCTGGCCTAGAAGCTCAAAGAATTGTAGATATCGCTCTTTTCTTATCATGTGCCGTGGAGGATAGTACACGGCTGCTATGGAAACGTGACAGAATTTAGTTTTAATACATACTGCCACGGCTTGAATGTCAGGTTCTTCAAATTTACTCTGCTCGTAATGATTGATGTTTTCTTTGATTATAACCGCGCTACCTCCTCTGGCGGAGTTGTCTGGGTGGAGCGAGTTATATACCTTGTATCCTCTAAATTTGATGAAAGATTGGTTAGTGAAGTGCGTTTCGGAGATCAAACACACGTCTATATTTTCTGTCTCTAAGACTGCCTGTAACTCATTCTGATGTTTAAGGAGCCCATTGGAGTTCCACGCCATTATCTTTAATGTGTTACTCATTTTTGATGATTAAAAACAGCTGTTTTGGTGCTAGATTCTAGCTTCTCTAATCTTTTGTCAAATGTAGTAATACACTTCAAGATCTGATTTATCTTATCTTCCAGATTTGAAGGTAGTGCGCCTTGTTTTGCAGCTTGTGCATAGGAACTATTTGCTTGAACAGGTTTTGCAGTTATCTGAAAACTTTCTTTTCGTGCCTGATTGTCAGGATTTTTTATGGAAGGAGACTGTTGGGCAGTTGGCACAACAAATTTCTTTTTGATATTTTTATTTTTCATAATGCATCTCTTTGGCTACTTCACACCCTCTGTAGTTGGCTGGGTGGGGTAAGCCGCAGTGGACGCATTTTGGTTTCTCTTGTGGAGATTTAGTACAGTTGGCTGTAAGATGCTTGCCGGTGCATTTTACACACCTAGGCTCTTTTCTGCAGAATTTATGAGTATGTCCATAGGCCTGGCATCTTTTGCATTGCGGGATGAGTTTTGAATTTTTGAGGGGGTGTATTTCAATTTTACACCCAAAAAGTGTTTTATGCCATAGATTTTATTGACATCTTCGTCATTATTAAATGACAAGACGAACATATTGAGTGGTTCTTTATTCTTCCAACTTAACTTGTTGTCAACTTTTTCTATTTTCAGACCTTGCGATATCAAATCGTCCTTGATTCTATCTGGCTGGCAAGAACAATGAATTTTTTTCACTACAACTTTTATTGGTCGAGCCTGTTTGTTCTCGTATGAATGCCAAAGGTATTCTTTTTCCGACAAAAGCCTAGAAATCGCTCTATAAGAGTCCTCGGTTTTGGCGTTGATCTTCACACAATCTCCATTCATCATTTTTGCGGTGAATGATTCAGTTGGTTGAGCTTCAGTTAGTACGTCGTAGAACATTTGATAGTTCTTGACTCCATCTATTATGATTGGGGGTGGTGGAGGCACTTTTTTGACTACTGTCTGTTCTTTCTCACATTTTTCTTGTGGTTGGGCGCTTGTTCCGGGCTGTTGTGGTGGAGAGAGGGAGACGTTAAGCTTCCTTTTCTTCCTACTTTTAGCCCTAATCCACTCAGTCTCTTTAGCGAGTTCTTCCTCGTCTGTACAGTACTCGACATTTCCTTTTTCAGATTGAGCAAATTGTATTTTGCTCTTAGCTTCCAACTCCTTAGGGTCATTGTTTCCTTGTTCCTTGGAGCTTGGATTTTCTTTATGGCGGGTTTGAAGTTGTCGCTGGAGGCCTTCTATTTGGAACTTCAGATCATTAACAAGAAGTTCCAACTTTTCTCTGTCTGATTTTTCTTGCATGTAATGGTCATACAGCAGCTTTTCTAGGTCAGTTTTAATTTTAACCTTTGTTGGAGACATTGTATAGTAAATAGAAACTTCACATTCACAATTATTTAATTGCACTGTTTACACTATAATTAATAACTGGGTCATCGCGGCGACCTTGATAAACCGATTTCGCAAAGCGGCGAAGGCGGTGTTATTGTGATGCGCCAGCGAATTACTTTAAAGTGGAACACCCGCGCGCGAGTGATCGACGTCCGTTCTCGATAGAAGCCAAACACGGAACTGAATACAACACAACAATACAAATCTAAATACAACCATTTAGCTGGCAGGGCACATCATCATCGTCTTCATTTCAGCCGAAAGACGTCCACTGCTAGACATAGGCCTCCCCCAAGCACCGCCACTGGGGCCATTTTTTTTTTGAGCTTGTCATTTTGCGGGGGGGGGGGGGTTGCCATAATCGCCACTTTAAAGCTTAATATTGCGCAAAGTGATCCCTGAACTGAAAAATGGTTTTCAAAAACCCGCAATATTTTTGAACGGCCTATGCCAACGATACCTCACACCACGGAATAGACGAGAAACAAAATATCATACCCACTTTAAGTGTAGAGAAGGAAAAAAAAAAAAAACATGTTTTTATTTACCACTTTGTCGGCGTGGATAATCCGATGCCCATGCCAAATTACAGCTTTCTGTTACTAAGAGCCTGTGAGCTAAGCCGCGGGCAGACAGACATACATACAGACAGACGGACAGATGGACAGACAGACAGAAGTACATGGCGAACCTATAAGGGTTTCTTTTTAACAACGGAACCCAAAAAAATACAATATCACAGGACAAAAGACTACCACTGACAATTCACAATTTTTCTAACATCGCGGCATCGCTATGACCGCAATGCATGCAATAATACCTTTTAAAGTGCACATACCAAAATGATATAAAACCGCCAAAAATTGTTGCATCATTATCTTAAAGTATTATCCGTTCAAAAGTAGGTAAGTAATGGTTAGGTTCTTTTACGAAGAAAGTGCATAATGTACAAAAAAGCATTTTGATTTTAGATGTTGAGACGATCTGCAGGGTAATTGCGTAACAGCGTAAAGGCTTCTGCAAACAGGCGCGACACGCGACGCGTTCAAAGACACCACGTGCCGCGCGTGCCGCGCGCGCGTGTGGTGCGTGCGTGTGTGAGTGGTCTCTTTGTGTCGCGTCGCGTGTCGTGCCCATGAAGATGCCTATACATGCACCCGGGATCGCTATAGAACCTGTAGAAACAAACATTTAAGTAATGCCCTTTCTAAAGACTGGATGCAGATGGACTATGTGTCAAATTAAATTAGCTAGCGAAACTTCGCAGACGTAATGGGTATCGATATTTAAGGCTTCCACAAACAGGCGAGACACGCGACGCGACACAAAGACACCGCGTGCCGCGCGATGACCGGTCTCTTTGTTTCGCGTTGCGTGTCGCGCCTGTTTGTAGGAGCCTTAAATATCGATACCCATTACGCCTTAACACACATAAAATGACAATTGATCGTAATGGGTCTCATTTTGACAGTTCACCACTCACGTTCATTGATCAGACGAATTTTTCAAACCAATTAAACAATGGATTAGCAATATGCTTCAAAACTGAACTATGCTACGCAATTAGGGAGCAGATTGCTGCACCTTCTTGAATTAGATATTTAATTGCCAACTAGCTGACCCGACAGACTTCGTTCAGTCAAAAGCTATTTGACTGTGGCAGTTTTTCTACGCGCAAAGGAAATGTAGTATAAACTCCACTACGCTACCCTAACCTACCTACTTACCTACCTATCCTACTCTACCCTACTCTACCTACCTACCCTACTCTACCCTACCTACCTACCTACCTACCTACCCTACCCTACCTACCTACCCTACTCTACCTACCCTACCTACCTACCTACCTACTTACCCTACCTACCTACCTACCTACTTACCCTACCCTACCCTAACCTACCTACCTTACCTACCTACCTACCCTACCCTACCCTACCCACCTACCTAAAACTAAAAAAAAAAACATTTCCTCAGAGCTACCAAATGATGAGTGACACATAAGATTACATTAGAAATGTAAATAGCGTCGTTTTCTAAAATTTTTGACGTAAGTAATTTGACAATAAAAAACACAACAAAAAAATATTTACCGAAATCGGTCCAGCCGTTCACAAATTGTTGTTTTTTTTTCTCTCCTTATTTTCTCACCGTTTAAACCTTCCTTGGACTACGACAAACATTTCAAAACCAAAATCAGCTAAATCTAAGCCGTTCTCGAGTTTTAGCGAGACAAACGAACAGCAGTTGATTTTTATATATACACCGTGGCATTTTAGTCGTCTTACAAAGACAGCCCACTTCATGTATCCAATGACTACTACTCATTCATGTTTATTTTTTTTAACATTAGTATGTTTTTTTTATTAATTATGACGCATGACATAGCTTAAAACACCCTGTTACGAGTGCAGTCCAAGCCTTGTCTTACAAGGGCGCCGCGGAATGGAGTGGCGACATCTTTATCAGAGTTCATTCACCCTAACGCAAAAATGTGTTTCTTACTATTGCAACTTAAACAACCTAATCTAAATCCATTCTGCGGCGCCCTTGTACCACAAGGCTCGGACTGCACTCGTAACAGGGTGTTTTAAACTATGTCATGCGTCATAATTAATAAAAATAAAAAAACCCAAATTTTCAAAAAAAAAAAAAAAATTTATATGTATGATTAGTAGTCATTGGATACATGAAGTGGGCTGTCTTTGTAAGACGACTAAAATGCCACGATGTATAGATAGATAACACGGGATTTTATACAGAACACTTTAAAACAAGCGACAATGTTAATCTATTAAAGCTTATTTCAACCGTAACTTAATAGTGGACCTCTTTCCGCAGACCCATTAGCGAAAACAGGATATCCTTACCCGGTACCCGTACGTTTGTGTCATCAAAATAAAATGTATCCTCATCAAAACGCTAGTTTAATGGCCGTGAGCTCGCTCTTAAACCGGGGAGCGCTCCCGGTCCCAATGAAAACTGTTCGTCTTACAAAACAAACTAAATACCAGGGATGTTTGTGCTCCACGTCAAACATAGTTATACGTTGTTATCCGTTGTTTGTTGTTTCTACAACAATTGAGGTTCTCTTTATGATAAATATTCGGAACTCAATACAATGTAGTAGATATTTTGTTTATTTTTACATACTTATGTACCTTCATTTAATTTGTACGTTGAATTACATACTTAGTCACATATTCCTTTAATTTGCACGGGAACATTTTCTAAGTTTATTAATTAATTTAAGGGACAGAACAGATAATTTCCCATAACGCTGTTTGAATAAATCAGATGATCACTCCATCTTAAAGTAAAAACAACTGAATCAATATTTGATTTTATTAAAAAACATTAAGTACCTGCGAGACTGTCTACTCAAAGACACAAAACAATAAGTTAACCTAGTGCTGTGCCAATCCATCATTCAGTACTGTATCAGCGTATGGGGTAGTGTTGGAAAGTCGTACTTGATTGAAGATGAAAGAGCACAGAGAGCGCTTCTTAAAGTAACTTTAAAAAAAACCCTACCGATTCTCTACTGACTTACTCTATTGTGAAACGGGATTTATCAGAATCGCAACAGTCGAAACAGAGCCAAATACAAATCAGTAACAAGCAAAAGAAACTATAGAATCCCAACACCTGACAGTACCTCATTGCTAGCTAGACGCTCCCCGACCTACTCTCTCATTAACACGTACAATAAAATCTGCAAACTCTGTGAAATTAAAAATACTACCTCATTCAGTTGAAAAAAAAAAATTGTAAACAGAATGTTGCAAAACACTGGCTATGATGACTCGGATGACTTGACACCGAATCAAATGAAGAACAATGGAAACATACACGCACACACACACACCAAACACACAACACACACACACACAAACCAAACACACATCACACACATATTACCCAAACACATATACCATACCATACCTTAAATCACCTCTCTAGTGTTCACTCTGGAATTCGTACCTCGAGCCCTAAGATTCAAACTTACTGTGTAGTTTGGGACACACTGGCAAATTATATACCTATTGTAACCTAGCTGTAGGTAGTATTTCAAGCTACTCATGTCGTCCAAACTTGCTTATTACCTGTGAACCTACTTACTGTATAATGGACAATAATAGTTATTCGTTTTGCAAGGTTGCAAAGTTGTTTTTTGGCGAACACACACACAACTTTTCACCTCATTTTTAGAATAATTGCACTGGCCAGCACAACTGCATGAAAAAAAAACTTCTCTTATTTCAGGTTACTTTCCATCACTTTGGTTTGTTTTTTGATAAAATCGTAAGAAATCATAAAATATGAGCGAGTCCAGCAGCGACGAAGATATTTTAACACCTGCAGAGTTAGTGCCGCTTGCACTAACTCTGCAGGTGTTAAAATATCTAAAAAAAAAATCTTGCACCTAGCATTTTCCCCGCTGTAGGGAGGTGAATAGTTGAGTGTTTCACCCGGGAGCAAAGTTATTCTGCGTCTCGTACCCTTGAAACCCTCGCTACGCTCAGGTTTTAATACAAGTACTCGCGCCAAAAAACAACTTTGCAGTCTTGCATTACAAATAACTATTCTATTTTCTATCTACTGTACTACAAAGTACAGTAGATAGAAAATAGAATAGTTATTTGTAAAAACCACTGTAGGTACAAACCTACAGTGGTTTTTATATATTGCTAGGAAATATATTTCCACAAACCCACTATAAAATGCTAACACAAGTGAAAGCACCGGTTTTATCAATTTGATACTAGATACGTTCGGGAATCGATGGCTCAGGGATACCATGCGTTAGATTCGATCGTGGTAACTTAGGAACAGTTGAGTTTGTGGCCAGCTGCGGTCACAGTGGCCAGACGGCACTAATTTTAGCTTACTACACTACAACTGGCAACAAGATACAGCAAAATACACATAGTTGTGTTCAGCCAATAAGCGATGTTACTTCTCGATTCAGGTTCATTGCTAGCAAACGTATAGATTGACAATGTATGTATGCTTGTCTTACTTCTTATAGTAGACTAGCTTCTGCCCGCGGCTTCGTTCGCGTGGAAGTCGTAAGAAACCACAATATAATAAAATACCAGCCACATTTTAATTTGTTTGCGACACCTCCAACAAATATCGTAAATGTATACGACAACTTAACAAATTATATACTAAAAACCTTCTTCGAAAACCATGCTATCCATTAGTGAAAACATCATGAAAATCGGTGCAGTCGTTTTTGAGTTTATCGCGAACAGACAGACAGACAGACGCGGCGGAGGACTTTGTTTTATAATATGTAGTGATAGTGATCTGTCACTTGTCAGTAATGTCTGACTGTAGCCTGATAGGCCTGTAGTGTTAGTAGCCTGGGGGGTTGCTACGGTTGATGTATTGTGTAGCCAATAGGCGCTGTTCATTGATTGATAATGACTGTCGACTCAAGTCTATTATGAGCCATTGCAAACGCACTCTTCCGAAATAAAGCTACATGATTCCTTTAAATATCTAAAATCTATTTTGTTACAACGATATGTAGACTACTAACATGTATGTACGTAAATCTTGCAATACATCACACTTTCAGATTCAATCTACCTAGCCTTTTCCCGACTATGTTGGGGTCAATTTCCAGTCTAATGAAATACAGCTGAATACCAGTATTTTACATGGACCGACTGCCTATCTCAGATAGGTAGTCGCTGATATTGGAGGTCAGATAGGCTATCTGACCTCCACAAACCAGTCACTGGGTATCACGATACCCGTTGCTAAGACTTTTTTTTTTGGGTGTGGAATTATAAAATAACTTCTCCCGCTCTGGGTGGAGCGGAAGGGCGTGTCAGAATTTTACTGACTAAAACCCACCCGTGTTCCTTCAATTGCCTATGTGCCAGGGCCATGGTATCCCTTTCGAAAAAACCCGCCACCCTGGCAGGCACCGGTCCCGGCGGACCCCGTCAGTGCGTGCTGACATCTCTTTGAGGCGCGCGTTGAACACAACGAGCCGTCGACCCGGGCCTGGTCCTTACCGGACGGCGAGCTGCCTATAGCTCGCCGTCTGTAAGCCCGCGCCTACGGTGGCCGGGAATCAGCTACCGATTCCCGCCGCCCAGAGCGTCTCCTGCGGCGACTAGGGGCGTCAGGGCGCACAGACTGCCACTCCTTCACGCGTTCCGCCTCCTCCTTCGCTAGCATTACTGCTTCGCAGGAGGTGACTGCCTCCCATGCACTCTCACTCCGGCCATGGCCTGGACCAGGGCCGGACGCGAGAGATCGCCGTCGCCAATCGCCTTCGTAAGGACAGCGGCGGTGCTCTGCCCAAACCGGGCAGACCTCCACCGTATGCTCCACCGTGTCCTCTGGGCGATCCACACAGTGGTAACACTCGGGCATTTCCTCCCGCCTAATCCGAAACAGGAACCTCTCGAAACAACCGTGTCCGGTGAGGATCTGTGTCAGGCGGAAGGTGAGGACGCCGTGGCGCCTCTCTAGCCACTCCTCAAAGAGGGGACTTATCGCGACAATTGTGGCGAGCCCAACCCCTTGGTAAGACTAGATATCAGACATTTAGGCTTCTGACTATCCGTAACGACTCTCAAAGATCTATGAATGACAGCCGGGACTAACGACTTAACGAGTTTTCTTAGGCACGGAGGGGTCTCCATATACATTAAATGGATGGTCACCCATCCACGATCCCACCGCGACAAGCGTACCTATGCTTATATATTTAGCCACGAGCCCCTCACGTCACACTTCCAGATATCGCAATTAATTTGTCTGGAGACATTTGTAATAAATAGTGCTTATCCTATCGGTGTAAATTAATTACTTTTCATTTCCCATACTTGGAAAGTACGCTTGAAGTTACCTGATCAGAGGGATGAAAAAAGTACTTTTCGTCTCTGGGAAACGATTTTCCCCGCTGTCAAAAAATTTAAAAACTATGCAAGCCATGTTCCAACTTTTTATACAGCCACTCTGTTAAATCGGGGCGTAAATTTGTACGTAATAAAAAAATATTATCAACAATTTTGGAACATGACTTTATACTTTTCACTAAATTATTATTTTATTTACATAGATTTGACCTAAATATTTACCAATGATAAAAAATACAGGCTGAGAGAACGCCACAGAAAAAGAAACATAAAAAAGCGGCAATTCGATCTTCAGTTGTTTTGTCGAGTGCTATTTACGTATACAGATATTTGTATAAAATGTGTTAATCAGATTCAAATAGGTACGTATTTTGTAGAACTAATCAGGTATTTATTTACTTTCCTCATATTCGAAATGAAAAGCAGAGTTTTTACCTCGGGTGAAAGAACCTATTTAGACACTCGAACTCGCTATGCACGTTCGCCAAACCATCTCGTGCCTAAATAGGTCCCTTTCATCCCTTGTATAACAATCTACTATTTCATTACTACAAAAGACCTTTACTTAAGACTTTGGAACGTGTATATATTACTTCAGTCTGTATTTGTTTAGTTGCAACTATTCCAACTGTGAGAAAAGTTTTGGTTTGCTCACACAATACTACAGTCCTCTTAGACTGGAACCGGTCACTATAAATGCAAATATACTCTACTAGGAATCGTTAAATCCTACATGCTTTCTCTATATATGCTGCATATTGGTTTTTACTGCACACAGAAAAAAAGTTAAAGAAATAAAAAGGTTTATGGTAAGATCAAATTCGTGCAAAGGTATGAGATGAAATTACACACATACAGAACCCTGAGAGCGTACGGAACTTGTGCAGGGATACTTCTGATTTTTTTTATAATGTCACAAAACTATCAAATTCAAAACTTCATAATCATATACCCACAAATTTATGTCAAAAACGTTAGAGTAACGAATAAAAAGACGGAATAAAATCAATCTGCCTAGCCTTTTCCCAACTATTTTGGGGTCGGCTTCCAGTCTAACCGGATGCAGCTGAATACCAGTATTTTACATGGAGCGACTGCCTATCTGACCTCCACAACCTAGTAACTGGGTAACACGATACCCCTTGGTAAGACTGGCTGTCAGACTTTTGGGCTTCTGACGACCCGTAACGACTGTCAAAGATACGCGAATGACAGCCGGGACCAACGGCTTAACGTGCTTTCCGAGGCACGGAGGAGTCTCGGTATGTAAAGATGGTCACCCATCCACGGACCAACCCCGGCAAGCGTCGTACCTGACGGATCGACCCGTGCGGCTGTTATTACTTAGCCACGAGCTCCTCTACCTTAAATAAAAAGACGGAATAATAACATCTTAAATACAAATTAACTTAATAACCATAACATAACATAATGCATTCATGCCAATATTCTTTAAAGGGTTAGGCAGAGGTGTACATGTACAGTCACGATTTAATCAATGCGCAAATTTTGACAAATTAAACTTAAACGTGTTTTATTATACACCTATTTCCTATTTTGATGTCTTAGTACAAAAAAATGAAGTTATCGTTAGCGAAAGATGTTTATTTTGAAACTGGTTGAATTTATACTCGTCGCGCAACACGCCGGCGTCGGCGGCGCAGTCAGTGAAGCGGAACGCAGTAGTAGGTACCTATCAGCTGTGCGCTCGCCAATTGATGTTATTACGAATAGATTATATCCATATGTTGCTGATTTCAACACCAAAAAAATTTGCGCTCTGGTTAAAAACGTATCCTGTAAACATTTTGAAATGCAATAAAGAATTGAGTATTGAAAAAGAAACAAATTAATAAAATCAAATACATAGTTACCGAAGGTGAAATACAGAAATCAATACTCATACCACCCTTCATTCATTTGAACCACTTCTGATGCTAGGAACACGATTTTCATACCATAGAATGAATTCCAACACAAAATAAACTGGCGGGGGCGCTTATTAATTAAACTTCTGCGTTCCGTCTTTATTATCTTTCTGGTTGTTTATTTAATTACAGCCACCGAATTGCTGAGCTTAATAAATGCGAATAACAATATTGAATGACATCAAAATACTTGTGGGGATCAATAATAATATTTTTCATGGCAATATTTTTTTTACGTCAGATTATTTTGAGTTAGGGCGCCGTTACATTAGACGTAATACGTCTCGAGGTAAAATGGCTTCTTTTGTGCACTAGCCGTACAATCTACTATTATGCGCTGTCACGTAAAACATAAATAGATGCCATTTATGAACGCCCATAAAGTTTAATACTGAATGTAAATATTAAATATTTCTGCAAGCATTTAACTGCAATGTTTTATTACAGTTAAATGATCACAGGAATATTTAACATTTATGCTTTTAATGCCTTTCAATGAGAGTTGTGCTTTCAATCCTACTTCCTACCCTACTACTCGTATAAGAAAGTATGGTGGTAGTACCTAATAATCTTGCATCAGTGCTATTTAAACAAAATAATAATCGATTGGTAGGTATGTCCCAGACGACCCCACGACTCACCTCCAGGAGAGCAGTAGGGAAACAAGTACAGTAGCT
Source organism: Dryobota labecula (assembly GCA_947523025.1). Lineage (NCBI taxonomy): Eukaryota > Metazoa > Arthropoda > Insecta > Lepidoptera > Noctuidae > Dryobota > Dryobota labecula. Next base: position 12,601,014 of record OX383284.1, read on the forward strand.
CGCAAACATAATACACGACCGTCATTCCGACCTCGCCGCCGAGGCCCATCGCGAAATCCTCGACTAAATAGTCCTCCCCGACCCTTGCCCGTAAGCGAAGCGCCAGCACGCGCTATAGCTGAGCCTGTAGCTTTAAATTCCCCCGACAATAATCATAACACGATTTTATCCAGCCACCGTCGGTCCCTTGCCATCCTCCCTCCGACTCTGCCCTAAGCCGAGGTTCGTACCCCACAGGGGGTGCCCTTAGCGCGCAGTCGTTTAGTTTATAAATTTTTACGCCCTGGCTGGAGGCATTAAGTTTCGTTAAGAGCTTAAGGCAACCACAGGAAAGTCTGGTTAAAGAGTCTCAACCTATCAAGGTTAACACTGAGATGCCATAGTAAAAAAAAAGGTAGGTATGTCTATTGAACATTTTATTATACTTATTGAAGAAATAAACCTGTATTGTATCAGCTATAAATAAACAGTTGCGCACCTCACTTTCTGCCAAAGTTTTAGGTAAGTAGGCTATTTATAAAAAGACAAATTAAACACTCCTATCCTTCGATCAATAATAGCACTATTGATCAAAGCTCCTATCATTATAATCTGCGTATATTATGAGGAGCAATATGAACTCTCTGATTACTCCAACTCAAGAGAGCCTGTACAAATAAAGATACGCTTTCACGCAGGCTTCGTATATACCCAAGTGTTACTCTAAGGTATTCCGGGGAAATAATGGGCTGCAGGTATTTTCTTGGTACTGATTTCAATGCTATATTTACACAAAAGATCTAAATTAAGTAATGGCGATCAACGAACTTTATGAGAAACTTTGATTGAGCTCGTTTGTAATATAAATTAATTTCCCTTGAAGCAAAGTCATAGTACAGCTACAACAATAAAGGACATCGTTTCAATAATTTTAAGGCTTGACACGGTAAAATAAATAAAATTATAATTATTAACGCTAAACTTTTCCATGGGTACCTACTACACAGAAATTGTTTATACAGTTCAAATTGAAACATTTTAATGATTGCCCTCCCAACTTGAAATCAGTTATTAAAAGGTACGCCAAAATCTTTAAGAGAGCACGAAAAATATATATTTTTGCATTCATTCGACAAAGTAGTAGATGAAAATTTCCCGACGATAATTGACGGTTCCGCCGAGAAATATCGTCTATAAATATAGTGGACAAAGTTTGACGACTGTTGGGGAAATTTCCAAGCTCCTTTTCAAGACATTTACTTGAGAATACTGAGGAGGTTCGACGGCAGAGCTGGCAGACACAGCAATTTGTTAGTTTACGCTGCGTAGAAGCGCCGGCCGGGCCGCGCTCACCCAAGCGGCGAACAAGTCATCTTTTATTAAATACGTACTAACATTTGCATTTAGCTACCGTGTACACAGTATTGTAAAATTTTAAAGTATTTTCCATGTAATGCATTCAAATGATAAACTGTAATCTCGTACTTTGAATAGAATGAACAACGTTTTAAATATATAGCCGGAATAGCACGAAATTTTATTTCGTGGCTAGGCAAGACCTAGGAAATATTATAAACTAAAAGCTGTATCTATTGTGGAAGAGGTCCTCACTTAAGTATTTCTTAGGACCCTGAAAAGCTTTATAGTTGGGTGTGATGGATAGATAGATAAATAAATCAAATTAAATCAAATCAAATCTTTTTATTGTGGGCATAGGTTATACAGACAGATGTTAGGTAAATTACAGATCCATTATGTCCTGCCTAATAGGCAAACAATAATAAATCATGTCAACATGCAACATATCAAAAATTTCATCTTTCATCACATTAAAGCAAATCTTACAAAATAAGAATAAGGTGTATGGTGAGTGATTATAGTAGGTATTAATTATTAAGAAAATCTTGGATCGTGTAGTAAGCTTTATCAATTAAAAAATTACGCTATTTATATTTGAACAGTGGGAGTTCCTTGGTGTGAAATAAAAGGTAGGACATAACGACTTTCCATAAACTCATTGACACAAAAATAATGTGCAGGAGGGTCGGTCCCCCATTAGACGGACTTTTCCTCCAACGTCATTATTTATAGCCAAAGTATTTTCTTTCAATAGTGATGGTTGGTATTTTGCCATGAAATTTAATACCTATGCAGTACAACTATTTTCTTAATGTCCCTAAACAACCTTCGTATTTTGTCAGTCCTCAGATTTATATCAGTAAAATACATTAAATAAGGATGATGACTAAAAAAAAAGTTTTTTGTCCGTCATGTAGATTATTAAACAAATATTGGACACGTATTTTTTTATTTTTTTACGTAATCAAAACATTACGGCGATTCAGTTCAAATGTGGCATGACGTCACTTCTCAGTAGATTTTTTACTGAGCTGTGACGTAACAAGCCCCCACTCCCCAAGTTTAATGTGTTTTATCTAAGTATTTTTTTATTAATATGATAAAGCAAAAAATACATATCTAATTTTTTTTACTATCTGATTGACGGACTAAACAGTTTTTCTTTTTTTTTTACCAGGAATCATCCCTATTAAAAGAGTATTAACAACTCTATATACTTCCAAGTCGATTGAGAGCGTCCGGGCTGCACTAAGTGCAAAGGGCAACTTATAGAAATCCGACGACTGAAAAAACACAAGTTTGCCGAGGGACATAAAGGAAATAGGTGTACTGTACTTTTGGTACTTCTAAAAATAGACTAGTTTACGTGGAAATTCAACAGAGCTAGGCAACAGTACGTCCAGTTGCCTATAGACATTTTATGTCCCGTTCAAAGACATCTCCATTTATATAGGCCCATATCAATGACCATAAACATGAACATGAATAAGAATGTAGGTTTTATGGCCCCCCATATAAATCCGGAGGAGGTGGTCATTACACCCGCGTGCCTCGAGGAGTCGCTTTAAGAGGAAACACGTTGCTGATAACAATGACATGTAAGGACTTGATTATTCAGTGTCTTGGTGTGAATAAGGCATCTCTTTCTGCCCTTGGGTCTAGATTTCTTGACCAATTTTTTTTTACAATTCTTTGCCCTACACTAGGAATTTCTCCTGTATTGTGGGTGCGTTTACAAACATTTAAACTCACAGACACCAACAGCCAGACCCGGAAAAACTACTTGTAGGACATACAAATATTTGTTCCGTGCGGGAATCGAACCTGCGACATGCAGCGCAGCAGTCAATCGCTTAATCACTGCGCCAACCGTGTTATCAATTTAAAAACCACGAATTATTTATTGGACTTTATTTATCCTTACAAATTATTGATTTGAAGAATCATATATAACATTATTTAGGTTTTCGCACTAAAACTATTAAATAAAAGAGCTATGTTTCACAATTATGGGAAAATAAATTCCTGAAAGTTATTGGTTATAGTTTCTGGTTATTGTGTGTATATTAAATTGCGATAAAAAGGATATTATCCACTCTATGTTACTTCCTTCTTTGAAATGTAGGTAAAAAGCTCTACATATTTCGATCTCTGGTGATGAGTAAGACAATTTAGTCTTACTCATAAATTTAGTCTTTATCCATAAGAGATCAAATTCTGGCTCTGATTCGGGTTCAAGACTCAGGAGCATGTTGACTCTATTAGACAAAATATAAGCCTTCATAAAACACTTGCCCTCACAAGCTGCATCATAGACGCATGAAAACTATACGTGGCCCGTCTGCTTAACGTAGGCATCCAAAAAGACCGAGCACCGCGATCTTCCAAAAAATAACCACGTAATATCGTCTACTATTTTTCGCGTAAAAGTAATATTCTTAAATTAAAACTATTTTGGTGGGGTTTAGTCGAGTTTTAAGCCTCAAAAGCGTGAGAGAGAAAAATAATGCGATTCCTAGTCGTAAACCAACTACGCAGCTGTCCGGTGTCCTCTTTATTTTATTACTATTTTAAGTGAGCCCGTTTATATAGTGGCCCAACATGGTGCCTGCGGGTATTGGAGGATAATACTAATGGCTAGCAGTGGGCTAGTAAGAAGCAGAGAGGTTGTCAATAGGAAGTATTCCTGTTTGAGCATCTATTTTTTGGGCACCTATCCATTGAGCACCAAAGGTATTCTCAAATGGGAATACCTTTAGTGTAAAAAAATAGGTGCTCAAAAAATAGGTGCTTAAACGGGAATACTCCCTTAATAGAATGTGTTTAGTTTTTTTGTGCCATGTGGTGCCGGACGTAAAGAATAGCACCATCCTATTTCTTCCCGTGGATGTCGTAACAGGCGACTAAGGGACTTACTAGAGAATGGGCAGCAGCATTCTCTATGCATTTTTAACACTATACTGATATCGCCAACCCGCCTGCCAAGCGTGGCGATTATCGCAAACCCCCCCAATTGGGGGAGGCCTCTGTCCAGCAGTGGACGTCTTTCAGCTGAAATGATGATGATGATGAAGTTTTTTGATTATACCTATCTGACACCTGTGTCTGATACCGACACAAAAATCTTCCTACATCGGTAATGTAAGAAGATTTTTTTATTATTAGAGAGAAGAATATAAGAACCGATTTTCATATAAGGCCCCCAGAATGGAAATTTTATGAGGAGTGAAATTAATACAAGCGTTAACTCAAAAGCGTTATGTGAAAATCCAAGATGGCGGCTGCAAAACTTTTCAAATTTTTCATCTTGGGTGTCGTTTTAAAATTTTTTCGAGGGTGCTAGAGCCAATAGTGAGGTTAAAATGAAAATCCAAAATGGCGGCTAAGAAAATTTCAAATTTTTCGTCATGGGTGTCGTTTTCATGGTTTTCGAGGGTGCTAAAGCCGATAGTGAGGTCAAACTTCTCCGCCATGTTTCACATCTGACGGGCGTCCCGCGACGGCCATAATTTTTGTTAACCGTTGTAGTTAATTCTGCATTTTTTACATGCTGCTTCAATTCTTCCGGTATTAAATAGCAGACTTTGTCACTGAACTCACTCATTTATTATAATTTTAATATTATTATATATTTTTTTTAGTATCCAACGTGTATCGAACTTTGTAGCTAGCGTAACAAGAAAAACAATAAAAATGTGAATCCCGCTATTTTTTTATGATGACTTCTTATAAATAATTATGTCGATACATGATAAACTACGTTTTTTTTTATCTTTAAATTTATCTTTATTAGATTATAAAAAAACTATAATTCGAATACTTATTCAGAAAAAAATATAATAATTACATTTAAAACCTTATCAGATGATTTGCAATTCTACGGATATCATCCGTACGTTTTATTGTTTGTTTCCTTTTTGGGCCTTCTAGTTATCGAATTTGAAAATCGATTCGAATCGACTTGTTTCTATCTCTCGCTTTTTTCGTATCGAAGTGAAAGTGACAGAACAAAGTGTAGTTCAAATCTTTTGAATTTTGTGAGTATACCCAGCACTGTTTACAGCATTTAAAAAAATTATTACAAAATTACTTTGTCTCACGCTCGCAGCAAAATCTAATTTTGCTCGCTGTCTTTAGGCAGCAAATAGTATATTATGCAATTAGTGAATAAAGGACGGATTTAAAGCGAGGGCCATAGGTGAATCACGAGCAAGTGAAGGATTCTAACGACTGAATCACAACCGCTCGTGATTCATGATGACTGAATCACGAGCGTAGCGAGTGGTTCAATTGTTAGAATCCTGAGCGACGCAAGTGATTCATGGCCCTCGATATAAATTTCATTCAAGAGTTGCATACTATACTGTATACCATGACTACGAGAAAAAGAAAGATTTAAGCGAAAATAGACATTTAATGAAGTAAAAAGGTTAAATTAATTAAAATGGACATTAAAATTGGAACAATTTTAGAGTAATTTTCTTGTTATTATCATTAGGATGGTCAACCTGTAAAGCGATAATTATTTCCTGTCGACGGTCAGAACTTTCTGCTGGAGAAAACTCTGGGGCATCTTTCGACATTGAAGGGCGTGGAGTGCACAAGGAGTTTTTTTTTTTTTTTTTTAACTTTGATCCACACTATGAATTTCTCCTGTATTTTGGGTGCGTTTACAAACATTTAAAGTCACATACACAATCAGCCAGACCCGGAACAACTACTTGTAGGTCATACAAATATTGGTTCCGTGCGGGAATCGAACCCGCGACACGCAGCGCAGCAGTCAATCGCTTCGTGAGTATTTGACAGTGTTTGTATGGCAAATCTGTCAAAAACTCACAATGAAGACACCATTGCAACGTTTGTACATTAGTAGACTTGATCCCCTGGTCGTAGACATGAATCTGTTATTGCACTGAGCCCTTATCGATTTCTTAATACAATTTACCTTGAGCATACTCGTAGATTTGGCAACAACAATGTGGGCATAAAACTATAAAGATAATAATATCCTGGTAGTAACACAGGGTACTAAAGGTTTCAGGTTTATTTGAAGTTTACAGTTGTCTGCACTACTTCTATTTTGGTACAGTGAACAAACGAGATACCTAAATATAAGGTGGATCTATTCATACACGAAATATTTTAATAGATATACCTATATGTGGTTCTATATGTGGTATAAAAGTCATGGCAACGATTTTTTTTTTAATGTAAAAAAAATAAAAAAAAATAAAAATGTATTTATTTAAAAAAAATCATATATAAAAATTACTTGATACGATGATTCATTATCAAAAGCCACCGCGCTTGCGTCGCCACCGTCGCCGCTTCCGAGCGTGTCATTCATAGAATAAATAAGTACCTTCTTGCGGTATCAACAGCGCCACATGCGAATTACGCATCAAAAGACCTGACGTCACAAATCCTGCATCACGCTATCAGAATTTACCGCACGACTAGCATATATGTATACAACATCCCGACATCGACCGTTGGGTAGTTGCCCACCAGACACAATACCCGTCTGGTCGGAGGATCCTCCCTTTACTATAGAGTATGAGTGAACTTTACACCCTGTTCCTCATACCTCTAAAACCTAAAGGTTTTCTGCTAAATGTCTCAATCAATTTTAAAATTATAATAATTACCTAAAAAAATTGGTTGTCTGTAAAGTTGGTTTATGGACGATAGTTTAACGTGACAACGACATAACAAAACAATGATGCGGCGCAAGCGTACAATGAGTGTAACGGGACAATGAGCGTAACGGGACAATGAGCGTAATGGGTCAATGAGCGTAACGGGACAATGAGTCATCCTTTTTCGTGCATGCAGCCGGCGTTCATCGATTTATTAGACGTTGTCACGTCAAAATAAAAACAATTAGATAAAAAAAACAATCGTTGCTATGGCTTTTTTACCACCTAAAGATATTTTTACTATAGATACACCTTGTAAACACGCAGCTATAAAGTATCTACCCAATATAGATGTAAATAATATGATACATTGAGCTTCAAAAAGAAACTCACAACAGGCTTAGGACGAGAACCGTAGAGAAGCGTTTTGTTCACGGAAGAGTAGACAAAAATTACGTTTCCGTGTAGAAGGTAGAAATTTTTCTACTGTCTTTAGCATGGCGATTACAAAATCACATGTGAAGAGACGTGTCTTCACTACCCTAGACAATTGTCTACAACGTCAAGCATGACGTACAATTTTTCTCCGGTTTTGACAGTTTGGAATAGAATTGGGTATTTTCTCGTGGTCCTACTATTTTGTCCTACCAGTAGGTCCACGAGGGTATGTTATTGCTGTTGGTCCTACTGAATTTTTGAAACCAAAATGTACCTCCTGTAGGTACAAAGAAATTAGATTAGGTGTGGGGGTATCTCAGTTTCAGTCATCATACTGCCTTCTCTTTATATCTTAGAAAGCATTTTGTATGTTCGTAAAAACTTAGGACTTTTCAAGATGAGAAGCGATTTCCATAATATACACGTAGTACCTAAACATGAAATTGTGATACCTAACTAAAACAAGCTAGTCATTTCTTATAAACAGTATCCGCTTTTATAACAAGTTGCCAAAGCCAGTGCCCATGTTGGTATAAATGATTTTTTTTTCTCCCTGATAATGATACAAATAAAAATTACAATATTGCATTAAATGGTTTAATAAAAATAAAAACAACATTAATATTTTAATAATGAATTACTTGATAACATTCTAAAATCTCAATTAGAATTAATTCATAGTGTTACTAAAACAACCAGGAGGTATATTTTGGTTTCAAAACTTCAGTAGGACCAACAGCAATAACAAACCCTCGTGGATCTACTGATTGGACAACATAGTAGGACCACGAGAAAATAGCCCAAAACCTTCTTCCGAAATAGTCTACATAAAAATGATATGATCTATGCTATTGTAGAAAGGATAGCTGCTGTTTACTTCTTATTTTGAGTAGCCGTCCCCCGACGCGACAACGCTTGGACCAAAATATTACCTACAACTTATATTAAACTTAAAAGGCCAATACATTTATTTTTTAATTTTTTGATGTTTTTGTTTGAGCCGGGGCTTTTTTATTTTTTTCCTTTATTGCCTTCTTTTTAAACTTTGTAATAAATTACTAGTATAATAGACACGCTGAGATAATCACGTGCGTCGCCGAAATCTGCTTAGTTCGAATCTTGTACGTGCCACCTGTTGGGCCTGATTATAGATAAAAAAATATACTTTATGCACTAGAGCATAAAAATCGACTTTATGTCGACGTACTTTTAAAGCATGAGAAGTGTAAAATATCGTATAGGTAGGTACACATAAACCTTCCGGAATAAATTATCTACATGATGATGAAAACCGCATCAAAATCTGTTGTGAAGCTTAAAATAACGACGCGGGCAGGCAGAGAGAGAGACAGACGAAAAGCGACTTGAATTTATAATACTCGTATTTATAGACATAGTTTTATTGGATAAACCGTTTATTGTAATCACATAAAACAAAAGACAATCCGGAGTACTGTAGAGGTTTTTTTGTGTCCGGTCTATAACGTTAAAACGGACACGATTACAATAAATACGCCTCCGCTATGGTTACTAATCACTTTTGCTGACTGTACGTAAGAATGAAACAACTTTTTATACGTTGGAAATAAAAATGTAGTCTCAGCACCTCTGTAAAGCTAGGTGTTAAGAAAACAAGTTAGTGTCGACATAACAATAGTGTTTGTGTGTGCGTATGTACGCCTGAGTGCATCGTTCAATGTTTTTACGATTGCGGAGCAAGGAAACCTCTAACAAAGTGAGACGCTGTATGGTGTAAGCACGAGTGTAAAACGCTAGCTTTGTTCATTCCTGTTTCTGTTCAGAAGATATTATTACTTATTTATACAGTGAAATCAGAAAATCAGTTTATCAGTGAATCAGTCGAATCAGAAATGAAGAGATCCGCAGGAGAACCAAGGTAACGGACATAGTTCGAAGAATTGCCAAACTTAGGTGGCAATGGGCAGGGCACAATGCGCGCAGAACAGATGGCCGTTGGGGCCGAAAGGTTCTGGAGTGGCGACCGCGTACCGGAAGACGTAGCGTTGGAAGGCCTCCCACAAGCGGTGACCTTATGAAAGCCGCAGGAATCCGCTGGATGCGGGAAGCACAGAACCGGTCAAGGTGGCGATGCCTGGGGGAGGCCTATGTCCAGCAGTGGACGTCTTTCGGCTGAAATGATGATGATGATACAGTGAAACACTGAAGGTTCCCATACACTTGCGCGATATTGCGGGCGCGATAAGGGTCGCGCTGCCTGTCGCACCCGGGATATCGCGCCAGTCTACGCGAGCCTTGAAGTATATTTGACTTACATACATAAACTCACGTCTTCTTTCCATGGCGGTAGGCAGAAACTACAGAACGCCACTTACAATCCTTACCTACTCATTATGCTTCGTTTACGCACGTTTCGAGGACTACGCACCTAACCTTTCTAAAGAAAGCACCAGAAGAAACCACCTGTCTCAGAGCCAGAGGTCCCGGGTTCGATTCCCAGCGGGGGCAAAAATTTCTGCTCGGTTTGGTTGGTGGTAGGGCTTGTTCTAAGTCCGCCTGGCTAGCTACCACCATCTTATCTAAGTCTGTCGCCAAAACAACAATGTTAACAGCATTTGTTGTGTTTCGGCAGTTAGAGGTAAGATAGCCAGTTCCTCTGTGGTTGAGGATTCCGGGTGAAGCTCGCTTCCATCTTCGGCATTATCATCACTTACCATCAGGTGAGATGAAGGCCAAGAGCTTCCCTGTTAAACGTAAAAAAAAAAAAAAAAAAAGAACATCACTAATCTAGGTCACTATACAGCCCAGAGCGTATTTGACCTAATACCGTCTTATCATAAATAAAGACTTCCTACAAATAATCCACTTTCCACTTTGATCCGCATAAAAAGAAAAATATAACAAATGGAATTACTCACAAAAAAAAAAAATTGCAAAATCCGTATCGAGGAAATGTTCTACACAAAGAGACAAACACAGTATCTTCGATTGAACACGACTGATTCAAAATACAGCTTGTTAAAGTTAATCATCATTACATGAGTGAATGGAGCGTAAATTGTAAATTCCTTCAAACCGAACTCGAATCAAAATGTTTCGTTGCAAGATGAAAGGAACATTATGGGTTAGCAGATAACATAAGGAGATTTAATCAGGTCACGGAATCATTGCGAATTGTGATCCTCTAGAAGTCTAGACTAATTATAGCAACGGGAATCCCGTTAAACGTGTTTTAATACACCTATTTCTTATTTTGATATGTCTTAGTACAAAAGAATAAGTTATCGTTAACGAAAGATGTTTATTTTCAAACTGGTATAATAGATACTCGTCGCGCAACGTGCCGGCGCAGCAGCGCGGTCAGTGAAGCGGAACGCAGTAGTAGGTACCTATCCGCTGTGCGCTCGTCCATTGATATTATTACGAATAGATTGTATCCATATTTTGCTGATTTCTAGTGAACCAAAAAAAAATTCAATAAATAATGTAAATGTGTTCTATTACTGATACTGAACCACCAAAACTTATCCTGTATATATACTTTTTTTTTGTAATTTTTATGGTGTACATAATAAAGAGTATTCTATTATATTCTATTCTAATATATTTCATCCCTGAAGGATTCAATCGCGGAATTGACGTTCCTTTAACTAAGACTAATACCAAATAATTACAAGTACTTTACTATATACTTTATTGTAGGTACACCAGATTATACATTACAAATAGAAAAACTTATATATTACAAAATATTATACAATGGGCGGCCTTATCGCTTACTGCGATCTCTTCATCTACCACGCGCGGTTAGTCCCGCTATGCTCTAGTTCCGCTTTGCTCGACTCGTAAAATACCTATATATAAAATACCTATAAAAAGTTTCGCTATGCACGAAATTCTTCGATTCTACGTAAACAATGGAAGGTACAGTTGGAAAGATAAGTGCTAGAATTTAAGTAAAAAAATATATATATTGCTATTCTTATATACATAAGCGTCTGTAAGTAAAAAATTGTTTTGGCTCATTCTGACAGTCAAAAAAGTCAAAATGACATAAGGAGAACGAATTTCAAAACAATTCTAAGTTACGAAATGTGTATGAATACTGCTGTTTGTCAATACTGGGCCCACAAGATAGTCTGTACTTCTGTAGACTTCGTTACAAATCTTATCTTAGTAATATTACATTTAGATGCGAAAGTTACGATGTTTTAATGTTTGTTACGCACTTATGCTTAAACGCTGGACAGATCGGGATGAAATTTGTTACACAGATAGTTCAAATCCTGAATTAACATATAGATGAAGTCGTGGGCAGAAAACTAGTAAAATATAAAAGAGCGTAAATAAAAATTCCGTTCTCAAAGTAAAATCACCTGTATTCATAATATTTCAGTCTTATTCATTACACAAATAAAATAAAAATAATCAACTATTTAAATAACATACAAATAATCAACTATTTAAACAAAAAACAAATAATCAACTATTAAAAAAAAATATATTAATTAGAAAACAAATAAAATCATGAGGTGTAAGTATTATTATTCAAAACACAGAATGAGGTATGACTATTACTATTTCTTTTTGTATGTACGTGTTTCTGTGACAAATAAACCTATTTTTCTTTCTTTCTTTTTCTTCTTTCTATTTAAATCACAGAACGAATCAAATTATTAGTACTAATTTAAAAATTTATTTCTCGATTAATTAATATCGAGAGATAGATAAAGCAAAGAACAATTAAACCAAAAGTGAAAAAACCAGTTCGACACATGCTTCTCATAACAAGCGCAAAGTTTTAATATATTTAATGATGATTAAGAATAGGATAACATATTTACATACTAGGTTTTCATAATTTAAAATGGTTAAATAAAATATTACACTGTAACAGTTTTCTTCATGACTGCTCGCGAATGTGATTTCGTGCATAGCGAAACTTTTTAGTAGGTATTTTACGAGTCGAGCATAGCGGGACTAACCGACCACGCGGACCCAGTGCGGATTAGTAGATATCACATCAGTCTTCGAATTTTTGGTTCTAGGACATGCTGGTTTCCTCACGATGTTTTCCTTCACCGTTTTGAGAACAGTAGTGACTTACTTATTTACAAAAAGTAAAACGCCTGCCTGGGTTCGATCCCACGACCTAAGTTACGATCACTGATCACTGTTACGATTTCTGCCCTGACTTACGATCACTCGTAAGTCAGGGCAGTTACCACTGGGCCACAACTGCTCTCACGGTTCAAATAAATAGTATTGTAATTAATCAAATCGTAGTAAAGTGATTTTTCATTTAAAAATTAGCTTCAAACTAATATTAAAATAATACATGGCGTGTGTCTCTTCGATGTTTATTTATTAGTTCAATTTAACTATGTAGGTACTGGTATGTAGGTAGGCAACAGTCATTTTCATTTCATTTTGTCATTCAAAAATAAAAATTGGTAAAATACGGTATAAATCTTAGAAATAATGTAGGTATTACAAAGTATGATGCCTGTACTAGGATACACCTGTATCACAGGCGGCATGAGTTCTTACAATTAGGTACTATTAGGACAGCTGATTTCTTAACAAATATTTAACATAAGTTTTATGAATAGTGAAATAGTTACTTAATTATGTTAATATATACTTAAATACTAATAATAAAGGTCTTAAACATGTAGATAATTCTGTGCGTCCTGTGAAAAGTGATATAAGTCAACTTATATCGAATGTGATATTATTGTTGCACCTTCATCAGAAAAAAATGCTCTATTATTCTGTCTAATTAACATTTTGATACGTCTATTAGTTTTCAAGATCGTATGGTACATCTAAGACGAAATGGCGTGTTTTGATAAATATTTTTGTGTAAATAAATACATATTGACATGTATCGTTCACAATATTCAAGTTATGAAATAAATAATTGTGTTTTAAGATGTATCTCAAGTCATATCATTATTCACATATATTTATTACGTTACACGTTTTTTTTTTTAAACAAAACTTTATAATGAAAAAATATAATGAAGACAACATTAAGTTTTGAAGAATACGAGTTTTGTGTTTACAGTGCTTCTGCCGACTGAAAAATATTACTCGTTTGTTTGACAGCTTTGAACAGGAGTTGATTTAGTTTCGTATAAAACTACCTGACAATGCAACAATATCACCTTTCACCAAAGCTTCACACAAAGTGTAAAGCGATACAACTCATTTAGAATCATTATACACGATCATTCATTTGGTGTGTTTTGATACAACATATAGCTTTTTTTAAATATCTCTTCCTGCAGTAACGCCTTTTGAGCTGGAACATAATAGGTTGTAAATAATACGACACTAAATACAAATTATGTCACTATTTTTGTAAAATTATTATCCTAACAAAATTTTATAATTTTTTACACACAAAAACTACTATATTGTAAAGTTGACATTTTCGAGATGTATCAGTTTTCACAGGACGCACAGATTTAAAAAAAGCTATATGTTGTATCAAAACACACCAAATGAATGATCGTGTATAATGATTCTAAATGAGTTGTATCGCTTTACACTTTGTGTGAAGCTTTGGTGAAAGGTGATATTGTTGCATTGTCAGGTAGTTTTATACGAAACTAAATCAACTCCTGTTCAAAGCTGTCAAACAAACGAGTAATATTTTTCAGTCGGCAGAAGCACTGTAAACACAAAACTCGTATTCTTCAAAACTTAATGTTGTCTTCATTATATTTTTTCATTATAAAGTTTTGTTTAAAAAAAAAACGTGTAACGTAATAAATATATGTGAATAATGATATGACTTGAGATACATCTTAAAACACAATTATTTATTTCATAACTTGAATATTGTGAACGATACATGTCAATATGTATTTATTTACACAAAAATATTTATCAAAACACGCCATTTCGTCTTAGATGTACCATACGATCTTGAAAACTAATAGACGTATCAAAATGTTAATTAGACAGAATAATAGAGCATTTTTTTCTGATGAAGGTGCAACAATAATATCACATTCGATATAAGTTGACTTATATCACTTTTCACAGGACGCACAGAATACCGTCTTTTCAATCTATTAAAAGTACGGTGTACCGTAAATGAAATAAAGCCGCTAAAGTTACGAAACTATTTCACGACAGTATTGACGTTGAAATCCCTGAAGATTTTAAAAATTTCATTTTGGCGGATTTTATTTACCGAGGAACACGTATAATTGTTTTTTGTACGCCGCAATCGAAAGAATATTTAAAACGAGTAAACCATTTTTTTTTTGTGACGGAACATTTAAGAACTTGGCCTTAACATAATTTTCACAGTAATATAGCATCCATGGTGATATCAGAAGCAACATTGACACCATTAATTTATGTATTGATGTCCCATAAATCGGAACAAAGTTACATCAGTCTTCTTAGCATGTTACGATCACAACTGCCGTATATGGAACCAAAACAGTTTATCCTGGATTTTGAAGCGGCTTCTTCTAATGCATTAAAAAAAGTATACCCTGTTGCGGAAATAAAAAATGTTGCTATTTTCATTTCTCCCATAACGTGTGGAAGTAAAAAAATTAAAAATGACAAAATAAAAAACATCAAAACGCATAATTGCACTTTCGGGAATTCTGCCATTACTACCGCCGCATTTAGTGGACGAAGGTTGGCAATATATAATTAAAATGATGCTACCGATTCGGCCAAAATACAAAAATTTTAAAAATATTTTCAAAATCAGCGGCTAGAGAACACTAATTATAAGCAAACTTGGTCTATTTTTGGGCAGAGGCACTGTTTAGAAAGTCGACATAAAGAACTAAATAAAAAAATTACAAGAAAAGGACCCGGGATAATCAACTTACTGAGAATTTTACTGGAACGTGATTTTACTAAAATAACAAATAGAGGGACAAAGGAAAATGTAATGAGAGACGAATTCATAATGTATTCATATTTGTATACAAATGATGGTAACTAATGGAGAATTGAATCTCTCATAACTCACTTATTTTGCTGTTCCCGACAGGGTCCATAATGATCTAATTATAAGTTTGCCACCTAAGAATACCTACATGTGGAATGCAATAAAAGTAATCAAGTATTCAGTATTGAATATTGGTCATTTTTTAGAACGCTTAAGATAAAACTGTAATATACCTATTAAAATGCAAAACAGTTTTTACTTTCATTGTACTTTTTTTTCTGTTGTTTTCCCAGCTGTTAAATAAATCTGACGAACGTGGAAAAAAAAATCTCGTTGGAAAGACTAGCCTGACCGTCAATCTGACCACTGGGAAAAACCCTCAAATACTGCCTTTATGACAAAAATTTCACGAGTTTTATTTATTTTGCACGTTCCAAAAAAAATTTAATACATCTGTTTTACTATATTTTTCGTTAGTTTTGAACACTATTGTACTTACCTAACGTGGTGACCCTATTACCCAGTGACCGTTATACCTATATTTATCTTATGGTTTAAATAAAATATAAAAGAAAAGATTCAGATTTTTTAATAAAAAATTGAATCAGTCAAAAAATGAATGAAAATGTGTTGTCGGATATATTTATGAAATACTGTTCTACATAGGTGGCGCTTTCCAGCATCATGAACAGAAAATATCTTATTAAACTTCGCGTCTGGCGGAGATGAAGAGTAAGAATTCGTAGAAATTCTCTCAATAATTAGGTTTACATACAAAATGTTTTCAATTTAGATTGGGAAACTGGATTTTCTGTCGTTTTACGTCAATAAAATTGTATGTTCTCAGTCCTATTTATTTTGTTAGTATGACCCAAGAAAATATTTACATTTCATTAATGTTTACTTAACTATGTTTACAGTTTGTTATGTACTAACATGTTTTCTTTATTTTCATAAAATGAAAAAAGGCAGTCGTAAAATGATTGCCTGGTAAAAGTACAATGTTATTTACAGATGAAATAGAAAAAAAGTTTTTACTTTTAGAAGATTGTTGTTCTTACCATCGTCTTTTAGTTTCGACTTGTCTTTCAACAAATCAGAACTTTTCTATTTAGAAGAAAGAAACTTCAACCAATTTTGTTATTGTACGTTTGTTCAATATTGAAGAATAGAAAATTTAAATCAAAAATCTTTTATCGAGACTTTAAACATTAATTTGCGGGAAAATAAAACGTCTCAAATTATCTGTGACACGTCCCACTTAATCGTGCAAATATTCAAAGGACATATTTTGGTAAAATTTATTACATTTTTCGATATCTTTGTCCTGTACAAATCTTCTAAAAGTATTTGCTCAGTGATCCTACAAGATTATGCTATGGAAATACTTGCGCTTGCATAAATGTATTCGGAATTATTCATTCGGTCCAATTCGTTCACTTTGTGTGGAGTGGCCGGAGATTTATGTCGTTGGAACTTCAACTTAGTAACGTACGGTCGCCACGACCAACCGCTCTCTGCCTGAATAAATCAAATTCTACTCTCTATCTACGTGTATTATCACGTCTCCATCCACGATGTTTGGCGACATATCTGGGAAAATCAATAAAACGAATGTAATTTGCATCGTAGTAGTTAACCACATAGTTTCACTACTCTTTATTTACAATGAATAAGGTAATAAGGTAGATGTGGCTAAGTAATAACTGGCTCACTTGTCGATCGATCAGTTTAAGCTTAGCTTGCTGCGGTTGGTCTGTGGATGTGTGACCGTGACCATCTTTACATACCAAGACCCTCCGTTAAGCTGTTGGTCCCGGCTGTCATTCGTGGATCTTTGACAGGCGTTACGGGTCGCTCCATGTAAAATACTAGTATTCAACTGCATCCGGTTAGATTGGAAGCCAACCCCAACATAGTTGGAGAAAGGCTAGGCAGGTCATTATGAGGTACCTTAACTAAAACTGATGTAAAAGCCATTCTAGCGATGAAAAGGCTAAGAATAAACGAACCAAACTACAGGGTAACTTTTAAGGAAAATTCAGTTTTGAATCCTTTAGCCAACGGCCTAAAAAATCTTGTGTCCTATGTAAGGTAATATAAAAAGGCACATAACGTACTTTTTTACACGGAAATAATGAAGCTAATGAAGATTGGTAGCTAGGTAAAGCCCGTACTTCCCCGAGTCGTTATTTCTCGTGGAAATCGTAATTAAAATGAATCTCTTCAGGACAAAGCTTTCGGACACGAAAAGTTAAAAAGGAAAGAAAGCTTCAAGATTTTTTTTTGGCCTCACGTCTAATCAATTTATTTTGCAATGGAAGCGATTTCCGTCCTCACTAAATGTAGGTTACGACTCCGTAAATTGTTTGTTTTAATAAAGTCTGTTCGCAGTTAAATGAAGTCTATTTAAAATGGTAGGTAAACTAATGTTTGTTTAATGGTACATTATCTACGTGTTTATTTGCATAATTTTATAGCTTCGCAACTTCATAATATACTGTATGAATGACGTTCTATGTGACTTTATTCAGCGGTGGTCAAGGAAGGAACTGAATAATAAAACTTGAGTTGTTTCAAAGCGAATTACATCGCCGGAGCCATGTATATATAACATTACACAAGAGGAACTCCAGATAATATTATGTTAGGATACTTTGACAAAGAGAAGTGTACCATTTACAACAGTTTGGAGAATAAAGGATAAATATCTCTTCCTGCAGTAACGCCTTTTGAGCTGGAACATAATAGTTTGTTAACAATACGACACTAAATACAAATTATGTCACTATTTTTGTAAAATTATTATCCTAACAAAATTTTATAATTTTTTACACACAAAAACTACTATATTGTAAAGTTGACATTTTCGAGATGTATCAGTTTTCACAGGACGCACAGTATTCGTTAAGTTTAAGCCGGAAACTTTTAATTTTGTGACACACTCTTTATAAATTGTTGACACTGGTTGAAACTCCTTGCAAGCTTGTTCTCGCATGTTATGGAATGAAATTTCTATGTCACTCTTTTCAACATCTTGAACGCAGTTGTGATTTTTTGACTTAAGACTACGCCGATTACACAGTGGCGCCCTCATCGTTATTTCGGTGATTTCTTTTATTCTAGAATGAAAATGCAGAAAATAAGCTCTTCAAGTTGTGCTTCACAAGACAATACGCTATTATTACTACAAACAGTAGTTTTAAATTGTTATGTTTTATTGTAATCATTAAAACGGAGCTTAGTGGCCACTATTTTCCGTTTTAATGATTACAATAAAACATATCAATTTAAAAATACATAATACTCTTAATCTGGCATTGAGATGGACATGAGTTTGTCAATAAAGTGATCAAGGTGTGACCAAGGATCTTGAAAGTACTGTGAACTAAATAACAGAACTAACTCCTTGAGGTAACAACCAGTTTACTCACTTGTATCGTCACAAATCCCAAGCATCGTATTCTTTTGAACTGACCGCAAAGCCAAAATTCGTTTCCGTTTGTGTACGTTTTGTTTTCATAAAATTGATACCCATTATGTAGCAAGACAACCCCACCCTTTTCTATTTATAAAATTAAGATCCATTTAGACCGAGCACATTAAGCCGCCTGCCTCGGAAAGCACGTTAAGCCGTAGGTCCCGGCTGTCATTCGTGGATCTTTGACAGTCGTTAAGGGTCGTCAGAAGCCCAAAAAGTCTGACAACCAGTCTTACCAAGGGGTATAGTGTTACCCAGTCACTGGGTTGTGGAGGTCAGATAGGCAGTCGCTCCATGTAAAATACTGGTATTCAGCTGCATCCGGTTAGACTGGAAGCCGACCCCATCATAGTTGGGAAAAGGCTAGGCAGATTGATTTTTTTAGACTGAGCACATTACTCCACTTCTTGTTAAAAATAGTATGTACATGATGTGATTGACATTTCATGACTAACAGGATTTTGTTATAAACAACCATGAAACAACTTGCAAAGAATTTCAAACAATGTGAACAAGCTCCATAATGTCACAAATAAAACCTAAATATTGTAATAGTTTTATCACCGCTTCGTATTCAACAGTAGATACTTGACTAAATTACGAGCAGATACAACGGGAAAATAAATTCCCGTTGGAAAGACTAGTCTGACTGTCAATCTGACCACTGGGAAAAACTCGAATAGGAAGCCTTTTTCTTCGAACGGGTATGCTCTTAGCTACATATTTTTATAAGATTATAATTATGTAGAGTATTATTCCTCTCAGCTGTTCATTGTAGTCTCTAGATGCTGATATTTAATAGACGTTTACATGTTGTTAAGAAAGTCTTAAAGTATGGTACGAGAATTGAGATTAACTCCACCAGTGGTATTTTTTCGGCAAATAATACTGACAATGAAGAATATTTGTAGGTATATACAAAAACAACTTCTTGTACCAATATTCTTTATAAGATAATAAGTTTCTGACTATAAAGATAATGTGTAACTGCATTGGCCAATTTTGTATTCGTTATTTATTAACAGAATCTTCATTAAAAAGTTCAGCGCGATTTTGATCACGCGTACTTTTTCTTCTATGTTTGTGCAAAGCTTATAAAATTCCAACCAATTAACCCCGTATTGCATAATTAAAAAATAATTCATATTATGCAAATCTCATAAAATATTATTTACGTCGGTCATAAGCTAATTAGGGCGTGATCAAATTACCCTAATTGCGGATTAAAGTCCTCCGACTATGGCGTTCTTCGTGATGTTAACTCTCTCCACTTGCCGCTTATCGCGACCCTCACAAATTCAATTATGGACCTTCGTCGCAGCGATGTTGACCTGCCCTCAGCAAATACCAGCGAACCAGACTCTGGCATAAATCTTGGAAAGTTTGACCTCCACTGGCTCGGTGGCTGTATGAATCCGGGCGTGTCAAAAGTTCTGCGTACACATCGTTGAGTTTCGTTTTTGATGCATTGCTGTTGAATGTGTCTTGAGTTGCGGATACTCGTACGTTATACTACCTCACAAATATAAATAGTTGACCACGCGACATGAGTAAGTTTATTGGTTTTCTACTTTATCCTAACGCTACGGACACGAAGTCAGCGGGCGCGGGGCGGCCGCGGCTCGGGTAGTGGCGCGTTTCAATGCATTGTAGATTTATATGGAACTGACCTCGAAAGCAGCGGCGCGGGGAGCGGCGTACGAGCGATGCGCACCAGTCTAGCGGTGCCCGTGCGTGTGTGCATCTACACTGAAAAAAATATTTAGCCTAACTCCTTCGGCTATTTCAGGAACAATCAAAGTTTGACAAGACTTTATGAAAGTTAACTTGATTTAATAAAAATGATACACAACAGCCAGCACAGGTTTTGGTTACATGTTGCATAAAGTTATGTGGTCACTTTTTTGTGTTACATGTTGACGAAAGTTTGGTTATGTATAAGTAAACATTATTTTCAGTGTAAGTATAAATATTCATAATATATCATTGTAGGTATATATAAAATAAACTTTTACAAGGTTGTTGGAATATGTTAGTAATTTACTAACATTGGACGGTATAAATAATAAATATGCCATCATAGTACTGGATTAGTGAATAATAAATGTCAGGTTTTTGCCGCCACGAGTTTGGCCGATGGAATTTAAAGTACCTACCCTTGTTTTCCATTTAGGACTTAATTAACCGATTCAAAAAAAGGAGGAGGTTCTCAGTTCGTCGGAATCTTTTCTATTTAAATTATTTTTAAATGTTTTAATTTAAAAAAATATAATGGTAACTTGACTACTGATTTATTATTGTTGTATGTTGGCAACACAAGCCAGATATTTTCAGTCAGTTTTATTTCCTATTCAAAAGAGTAGCCGTGGAGTTTCTTGCCGGCTCTTCTCCATAGGAAACGACCAATTGGAACAGTGCACCTAGCTTCTGAAGTTTCATAAGTCCCATGTAGGTTTATGTGATATAAAATATTTAAATTTCAGTTGTTTTCTATATTAGCTAACATTAACCTGTACGATATATACGCAAAAAGAAAATAAAGTAAACATGACGCAAAAAAAGAACACAAAAAAAAACCAGTTCGGGCGAAAAAATGCGTCACATCCACGTAAAACGGCCATAGCTCAGCATAATGCTGCGACCCTATGCGAAACAGAGCCCCGGCGCTAGACTTCAGCGACAACCAGCGTTGACGTGATGACGTCGACGATACAGCATACAATGAGATATTAATAAGTAGTAAAAAATAATATTTAATTAGTAATATTTATAAAATGTTTTTATAAAAATAATATTTCAAATGGCAACATACCTACCTATATTCGCAATTTCCTAGAAATATCTAATAATTATGTAACCTTAAAGTATGGTTGAATTTCGTGGAATATAAACTTCCCATATATTTTTAAGCTTAGCTGAAAGTTAAATGGAAGTAAATGACGTAAAACGGTGCACACTACGTCGCCACTTCCCTGAAATTTTGGTTAACTTACCTTCCTTATCGTTCTTTAGGAAACTTCTGGTCTCCTGTGGGTTAAGTTTTCGCTGAAAAGTCTTACGTTTTGCGGAAAAAATAACATCCTACTAAAGTTTTGTGAATTGGATGTGATGTGATTTAAATCAATTTTTCAATTGTATTGACAGGATCGTTAGCATTATAATATATTATTAGGTACTAGCTTATGTCAGGCTTTGCTTGAGCCTACATTACACCCTGTGTAACTATCTGTGTGTTATTACGACTAGCTCTAACACAATATTCTAAGTATCTAACCCGATTTAAATCTAAATTAACCAAATAAAGCTTAAAAAAGGGACTGAAAACAGATTAGATACACACACAGAGATCGGTTGTACCAGATTTCCATTTGGATGTGGAAACCCAATTAATGAGCGCGCTTAGTAGTTCACAGTTTGTGGGTGGTGCCACTGGAAGCCACTAAAAGCCACACAGAACTGTAATGTGTGGGTTTCAACGATCGCACTAGCTTATAAGTTGTACTAACATTTCAGAAGCTAACCAGTTTCTGAGTAGCTGGATATATAAATTGGTCCAGCATAAACTAGCACTTACATATAAATGGCTAGTCGAAGGTCTTTTTTGACTTTTATAACTATGATTTGTTTTCCAATAACAATACCTTAGGGCGTAGACAGTGGCAATCGCCTTTAAAGTGTTGCGTATTTTAACAACGACTCGACAGTATTGTCATATTATAAGTTTCTTGGTGGCATAAGTCAGTCTCAAATATTCATGAAGTTTCTATCACCGATATGGAATCATAGATGAGAAAGAACCGACGCAATAGATGACAAAAGCCAGTGCACTAAAGAAATTGTGCAAAAGTACGCTAAAACTGTCAAATTTTGCAAAGATAATATTTATGCATGATACAAAATTCAAAGCCGATCTAAAGAGAAGTTATAAAATGCACGGTTCATTTCCTGATATTAAGCCTGGAATACACATGCTATTAAAAAGCATGCTTGTTTGTTAGCAAGTAGCATGCTTATTTTATAGCATGCTCTCCGTGTACCCATGCTTATTGTGTGCTAGTAGGTAGCATCTTCTCGAAATTCGCATGCTTTTATACTACTACATAGTATGTGTATTCCAGGCTTTATTACTTTCATTGGACAGTAATGAATTTAAAAGAAGATTATTCGCACGTCAATAATGTAGGTCTATTTTATACGTTCAGCCTAAACGCCGATTAGGGCGAATGAGGTGTCATTAAATTCGTATTGTTTTTTGTTCCCTGCGCTTTGTGGGGCTCCCTCAACCGAATGTTGTAGACATTAGCAACCGTTTTCCCCTAGGACCCCTGTACTACTTGAATCAAAGTCAAGTTAATCAAATGAAGTCAGGAATTGATATTCAGAGTGTCGTAGTAGGTGAATGTATTGGACTTCTGAAATCAGTGGTGAGAGTTTCCAACAGGTTTTTATTTATGCCGACTTCGTTTCATGTGTCTTCAAGAGGTTCTATACCTGCCTATACCCAAAGACTCTCATTCAGATAATTTATGTAAACAAAGTAATGTCAAGAAATGTTACTGTCAAAATGACAGGACAGTGTTGCAAAACATTTTATCATATTTTTTTTTTTTTTTGTAAATGATCATCTATAAAATTAAAGTGAATTAATCATAAGAACTATGCAAACAAAATACTGTTGCCAAACAATGTTTTGTGTAGTGTGTCGGAGACACGGCCTATGATCGTCATAATGAGCCTTTTTAAGTGCACTGCTAGACGTAGGCCTCCCAAAATCGATTTCCACTCGAAACAGTTTGCAGCCGTTTTCATCAAAATTGTGGCTAGATATGCTACTTACATATGAATCTATAAATGAGAGTTGGAATATTAGTGATGTTGAAGATGTAAAAATTTGAAAATGTTTGGATCTCCTGCATTGTTACCAGTATCATAAAATGTTGTATACCAGAAAATCTCTTTTTTTTTTAATAACTTTGTTTTAAACCGAATATTTATAAAAATAATTACGGTATGATTATTTACTAATTATTATTTCTTAAAATCTGTACTACTTAAAAGAAAATGGAACCTTCTTTTCGCCATTTTAGGTGAACTACCATTACGAAGATATTTTTTTGATATGTTATCCCCTTTGTTTACATAAATTACCTGAATTTGAGACTTTGGGTACTTTGGACTTTGGGTTTGTGGACTTTGGTATGCATTATCTACTATTAATTCCTCTTTACACTGAAATATATCAAATTCAAATGTTATAATTATGATGGTAGGCATATCATTATCAAAAGTTAGGGGTTTAAACTAGATCAATCCATCTAATGTAACCGCAACTCATGTAACAATCAGAGTGATGAATGTTTGAAACTGGAGCTATCAACGGCACTAGTTCGCGGGCGAGACGACAGGTGGCGACACCGCACTCGTGCATACACGCATGTTTAGAATATATTATTTAACGGGAGTTGTTGAGCGCTTGAGATGTCTCGCTTTGTAACTTCTAGAAAACTGTGGTGAGGTTTCACACTTGTCAAAGAGGGTGTCCCCTTATTTCGCAGATAGAAATTTCATAGAATTTCGTTTCCCAGAAAATGTTTCATATAATATTTGATTCCTGTATTTTTAGTTCGAATATTATTGTTTCAAAAGACTATTTGCTTGAATGAAACATATTTCACAGAAACACAATTCAATGAATTTTTAATTAAATTTTTTTGTTTAACAAACTTATCAAACAGTAGAATTATTTTTTAACGAATATTGTTTGTTCGGTATATGTTAGTGACAGAAACGAATCGCTGCAAAACCGACTCCACGTAGTCTTGTCTGCCCTACCCCTAGAGTGTAATGTAAATCCGCGTAGGCGGGGAGGGGCGGCCCGCGAGCTGAGGAGCAGGTGGTTTTAACGCTCGCCGCCGCGGCTGAGGCTGGCCGGCCGGCAAGCCGAAGCTGCGGTGGTGAGCGTGAATACCATCTGCGACGATAAGCTTGCGTGGGACCGCCGCAGCTCCGCAGCGAAGGAGCCGTGACAGAAACCATGACTGCTGCATGTTGCATGCTCGCTTGCATGCTGCATGCTTGCTTGCATGCTGCAAAATGCAAAAAAAATGCTGTTGAAAAATTTAAAATGGATAAAATGTTATTCTTGGTAATAAGTTTTATATTAAATAAACAATATAAGGATAGAGTATATTTGATTAGTTATTCTATGATATGACTATTCTAACATTAAACTTTATGTGAAACAAAAATCAATGATTTAATAATCTTCAAAGTAAGTATTTTGCGTGTTGATTATTCTATGAAACGAAAATATGAGAAAAAATGCTATGAAACAACGTACAACCGTTAGAGAGACTATAATAAAACAGAGAATACGTCTCCTGCAGCATAAAAGATGATCGATAGAAAGGTTTAGAAAATTGGTTGCTTTTTGGATAGCGTGATGAACTCTAGCTAGCGTTCTTGGTACGGATACATACGAAAAGTGTAAGAAAGTGGAAAGCTTCTAAAGAATTGGCGTGTTAGAGTGCAATGCAACTTGGAAGAGGTCGTGTGTATGAGAAATATATGTAGGTAGAAGGATGGTGATGAAATTAAGTAGGTACTACTTTATTTGGGTTCAGTTGGGCTGAAACGCAGAACTCCAGCAGATAGGTAACAGAGTCAATTTAATGAGGCCATTTACATACAAATTAACAACCTACAACCCAAACAGAAAAGCCGCAGCGAATTATCAGCTTTAAAATCATTTTCACTTCTCATGCTCTAAACGTTCGATTTATGTTGTGCGTAGGCGACATAAAGCTTCGCTTTTTATGCTCTAGAGCATGAAGAATTATTTTTTCTAAGCCTAAAATAATCATGCCCAACGCAACACGCACAATAAAACGTCGCTGATTAAAGTCGGTATTTTATTTCATTTGCTTTAATTTATATTACTTCTGTGTTTTTTATCGTTAATTTAATAAAACCAGATAAATAGTTGTCTTTATTTTTTTTAATTGCAAAGAAACGTTTTTATGACTTGGCAGTATAAAGAACCCAAGTTGAATGACACAAGCTGAAAATAAAAAAATACAGTTATATACTTTATGCCTGTTTTATTTTCTCACAAACGAAGTGAAAATCAGAGTGTATACTCGGGCATAAACGAGCCATTTTACCCCTCGACTTAACTATGAACCCTCGCCTGCGGCTCGGGTAGATATACGTCTCGAGATAAAATGGCTTCTTTTATGCACTAGCTGTACAATATACTATTTAAAAAAAACATAAGTCTTGCCCATAATTAAAAATACAAATTCACAATTATACAATACTGACATCTGCCCGCGACTTCGTCCGCGTGAAATTTTGGCATCCGACCCACGGCGTCGCATCGCATCGCCCGCCCGCGCTATTACTTCGTTTTCGCTTAGCGTTCTTTCTGACTTTTTTTCTATTTGCTCGGCTCTTAAGGGTCGCAGCGTGATGTGAAACAGCCTATAAGCTTCCCCAAGAATTGGGCAACCAAATGCAAAAAGATTTTCATATCCATCTGATAATCTCAGAAATTAGCGCGGTCCAGCAAACAAATAAAAAAACAAACTCTTCAAGATGAATATGAAATTAAAAATGGAAGGCCAAAGAAAATTCTCCACCGCAATCATAACATACAATGTTAGTGAAAATTACAGTGCTAGAGAATCCATTAACTGATAATTGCTACTCCGGGCAACACAATTAAGATCGTTAATAGAAACAAATTAAATTATTTGTGCTACGTTACGCGGCAGAGATTAGAATTCAATCTTACTTTAGTAGCGTCTGTGCTTAGGTACGTTTGTTTATTAGCACATTATTGAAAAGGTCGGGAAATAGGCAATTGCAGGTCGAGTATTAGTATGAAGGCCGAGCCGAAGGCGAGGACTTCAATAATACGAGACAGGCAGTTTTCTCAAAAAAATGGAGGGAAATAAAACATATTTTCATGTATTTTTCTTTTGACTTCGCTGGAAGCAGGTTTTCCATTGCCAATTTGTCTTCTGGTCTTAAATCTGGTGGTGTACAATCAATCTCCATTTCAGTCTCTGAACCGTGGGAATACGTTTTAATTAAATTTATATTTATTAAGTATGTAAATAACAAATCAAGAAGAATTTTCAGCTTTGCCGCCAATTTTCTATTTGTCATCTGTACCAAAAGGCAAACGCATTTATGGATATACAGCCACGTGAACGCAATTTGTGTTAAGCAAAGAGATGTACTTTGGTATGCCAAGAATGCTAAGAGATCCAATCAAAGAGTATTTATTAACCCCAGCACGCCAATTCATACAACATTGCTAGGGCGTTGTAAAGTTCAAATAAAATAAAAACCGGCCAAGTGCGTATCGGACCACACACAATGAAGGGTTCCGTAGTTGGGATGAATTTATCCCAAGAAAAAAACCTAACATTGTAGTAAATTGCAGTTTACGATTTATGACATATTAAAAAAAAAAAACTACTTAATAGATCTCGTCCAAACTAATTTTCGGTGGAATTTTACATGGTAATGTACATCATATTTTTTTTTTTTTAGTTTTATCATTCTCTTATTTTAGAAGTTACAGGGGAGGACACACATTTTACCACTTTGGAAGTAGGTATGTCTCGCGCAAAATATTCAGTTTAGAAAAAAAATGTATTAGAAAATCTCAATATCATTTAGATACCCCAGAAGTATGGGTTTGATGAAAAAAAAATTTGAGTTTCAGTTCTAAGTATGGAGAACACCCAAAATTTATTGTTTTTTTTTTTCTATTTTTGTGTGAAAATCTTAATGCGGTTCACAGAATACATCTACTTTCCAAGTTTCAACAGTATACCTAGTTCTTATAGTTTCGGAAAAAAGTGGCTGTGACATACGGACGGACAGACAGACAGACAGATATGACGAATCCATAAGGGTTCCGTTTTTTGCCATTTGGCTACGGAACCCTAAAAACGCTCCTGCAATGGATTTAATTTTCTTTGTCCGTAAATTCGATACAACGCGTGTTCTTTTTTCGAAAATAATGACAATATTTCCATGCATGTTTGAGAAAAAGTATTTTTTTAAACGTTATTATTATATTCTAGAATGCAAAAATAGAGTAAAAATTCTGAACCGTTATAAGTCTATGAAAACCAGACATAACAATAATAATTCTATGCTATCGATATTAAAGAACAATGGTAGGTAGTGTACTGTTTAACGGACTGGTGTCCGCAACTCCACGTCCAAACGCGTATTTTGCGCACGATATAGAGAACAAAACAATTTTTTAAATTAACTATAATCTATCCCAAAAAAATATAAAAATAATGTAAACAAAAATTAACCTCGTTCAAAGTACATACAAATGACATCCACTTTCAGGCTCGCTTGCACTCAAATATGCAGGCAGTATGTAAGTTCACACTTATTCGTATTTTCTGTAGAGACGTGACATTGTGGACAGATGCAGAGCGTCGTCGCGTCCCCTGAATTGGTCACGTTGCATGTCCATGTTGGCGTCGTCTACCCAGCGACTACATTTAGGAGTATGTCTGTAACTCGTAATATTTGGAGTGAGACCACGGAAAATGGGACGATTGATGATCTATACGTAGTTTTAATCTGTATTTGGTATATATGTTATGGACCAGGTGATTAATGGGGGCATTATTAATAATGTACGAGCATTATGAATAATGTCTAGCGACTATCGGGCTAAGTGATTAATGTTGAGTTGCACGAAACCAACATTAGTTTAACGGAGACTTTAAATTCAAGCCATCCCTTACATTTTGTATCAAAAAGAAAGTGACAGCATGAATTTAAAGTCTCCGTCAAACTAATGGTGGTTTCGTGCAATTCACCCTAAGATTGCGCCGAGTGCACAGTGGCTCATTGTTATTTCGGTGATTTCTTTTATTTTAGAATGAAAATGCAGAAAATAAGCTCGTCAAGTTGTGCTTCACAAGACTATACGTTATTATTACTACAAACAGTAGTTTTAAATTGTTATGTTTTATTGTAATCATTAAAACGGAAAATAGTGGCCACTAAGCTCCGTTGTGTGAAGCACAACTTGACGAGCTTATTTTCTGCATTCTCATTCTAAAATTCTAAAAAATTGGGCAATTTGATAATACACGTTCTAACCTAGCCTAACCCAAATGATTCACAAACAATAGAGGGGATATGGCGTTAATGGCCACTGTTCTACCTAACCCAAAGGATTGATTTTAAATATTGATTCTAAGTTTGAAATCTTATCAAACGACAATAACAATAAAAAAATAGTAATTAAATATGTTATGTGTATAATGCCCGGTCAATTTGATTATTTTTAATAATTATTATGAAATTGCACTCTCATATTGGGCATTTTTCATAATAACCGGGCATTATGTATAATGCCCAATATATCACTTGGTCTATAACATATATAATACGTATATTATAATCATAATATGTGGCGTGACTATGAATGATAGACTGAAGAATGATGTGATAAGGCAACACTGTGGTTTTAAAGAAGATCTAGTGACAAAAATTGAAAAGAGTATGCTTAGATGGTTTGGTCATGTTGAGAGGATGAATGAAAGGCGAATAACAAAAGGTATTTACAAGGCAGATGTGAGTGGCAACGCTGGGAGGGGACGCCCTAGGAGAACATTATAGTGACCTAATTGGTGATTTTCATCAGAGAGGTCAGGTGCGTAGCACTCGCAACCGGCATGCGAGTATGACCAGATGTATAAATGTTAACGAAGTAAAACGAGCGTAACAGGTGGCGTTCTATACTTTTTGCCTACGCCCATGGGAAAAAGGCGTGAGTTTATGTATGTAAGTAATAATAATAATAATAATAACCCCACCGCCGTATCTCTACGTTGACGTCGTGGTGGGGCTTGCGCGCTACGAACTCTGGGTCTGTGCCGGTAGAGTTTACTTTGACGGAACATGTCTAGGGTGAGGAGCCAGACCAAGAGAGATACAGAAACCCGCAGGGCAGCATGTGGCGAGCTGTTGGGCAGTTGCGACCCCACGGACCCTATCTCCCGGGAGAAGTCATGTTCCTCATCTCTAGCTTGCTTTTATTGGCCGGCTGGAGTGAACACTGACGAGGAACTGAGCTCCCACCTCATTCTTGCCTTTATTGGCCGGTTTGAGTGGAGACTCGCAAGAGCAAACGTGCTCGGAGGAAGGTAGTAATTCCAGTAAGTGCTTGTAGGGATCTTGACCATCTTCCGGGCTCTGGGATTGTTCTGAGAGCCGTGGAATACCTCTCCACTCCTCGAGCACCTCAGGACATGTTGCCCCCTTGTCGCTACGTCACTATGTGCTAGCGACCGTTTTCGGGGGCCCATTATTGAGTGTGCAAGTTACCCCCTGCCATTTTATCCGTGTGTAAAAAAACATTGATCAGGCAGGGGCCATAGTCCTTCCATAGTTTTAGGTAACCAGTCTATTTTAACCACCCAAACCCATAGTCCAATATCTTTGTTTCCATATCTTGCAATAGTCCTACACCAACCGGGGGTTGTCCTTGGGTGCACTTGCATAGTGCGTACAGGGATAATCGTCGGTTGGTGCCTCATTTAATTAAAAAGCGTCTAACGGGCCTCTGCGAGTTGGCTTCGGCCCCTCGTACGCCTTCCAAAGGTCCGGGACCCCAAGGTCCCGAAATATGTAAACATTTAAAAATAATAATAATACCGGCCCATTTTGTCCCACTGCAGGGTTAAGGCCTCTTCTCATACAGAGAAAGCACACGCATTGATCAGTAGAGCAATTCTGTAAAAATCTCACGGTGAAAACGTAGGTAAAATGAGCTTGAATTGTGTAATTCCACCTGCAGTGTTATTCTGTAAAAAACTCACCGTGAAAACACAGGTGAAGTGAACTGTCATTCTATTGATGCTAAGGATTGACACTGTGTATTGATGCTCACTTCACTTGAGTTTTCACGGTGAGATTTTTACAGAATACATCGGCTGATGCTTGGGATTGACACTATTAACAGCTCACTCTACGCTCACTTCACCTTAGTTTTCACGTTGAGATGGTTACAGAATAACACTGCAGCACGCTTGCTTAAGACGGAGGGGCGATTTCAGACTTATATTAATTGTGTACTAATATCAAGCTTTTCTTACCATGTTTTCCTTCATCGATAGAAGAGCTCGTAAAAATAAGGTGGCACATTCTTGGGCTGAGTGAAGTCTGAAGAGAGGGGGAGGACACAATAACTCTTGAATCGGGACATCTTTTGTACTTCCGAGAGGGAAACCAGCTATCCCAAGGCGGAGTCGGTTTCCTTCCTGGTAAACAAATCCCTTTGTGACAACGTTGTGGAAGTCCCGAGTGTCCAGGATCGAGAGTGGTACAGGGTAGCGTACCTAGTACTGAAGTTAACCGAGAGGTATAGCCTCAAGGTTATTCAGGTTTACGCACCGACTTCGGCACACTCGGATGACGAAGTGGAGGAAATGTTCGAGGACATCTCCAAGGCACTGCACTGCACTACTAAGGCCCACTACAACGTTCTCATCGATTTTAACGCTAAAGTGGGACTACAGAATTGCAACGAATCGGTAGTACGAGTAGGATCCTACGGCAGCAGAAATCATAGAGGGCAAATGCTTGTCAACTTCCTTGAGAAGGAGGGGCTTTTCTTGATGAATTCCTTTTTTAAGAAACAGCCCCAAAGGAAGTGGACGTGGCGAAGCCCCGATACTATGACGGGAAATGAGATAGAAATCATCATAACGGATAAAAAGCATATATTCAGGGATGTCTCGGTGATCAACAGGTTCAACACCGGCATTGATCACAGACTTGTCCGAGGCTCTCTGGATATCAACTTCAAACTCGTTTGAGTCCAAGACAAACTTAGAAAGTACGTACATATTGAATTGAATAACTCACGTTGGTACTTGCCCTGTTTTGAATCCACAATCTCGTATATGAGAGGCGAGGCCTAGACCACTGGGTCATAAAAATGCGCGTAAAATATAGTTTTATTTTCTTAGTGATAGAGATATCCTCAACAGCGTAACCGGCGACTAAACGGCCTACCATTACAATTGCAGCTATATCTCAAAAGTCCCATTTACACGATGAAAGTTGCATGCCTGTGGCATACGATATATGTGATACAACAAATGACTTGCAACTTTAAGGCATACTTGCAAAATCACTAAAACAGTTCTATTTCTGCCAATCGTTTGAAGATGACAGACACATAATGATTATTTATATACAGTTAGCGTTATATACTTTTACCGACTTAGTTATAAACGTTGAATAAAGTTATACTATGAATAACTTCGGTATAACCAAACATTTTTGACGTTTATACCTAGTACAACTTTGTTCCGCGTTTATACGTAAGGTGGTTAGTGATTTGTGGTGCAAGTGGACCTTATTGTTGATTCAATTTTATGGTATGCCACAGTCAATTAAATCGCACCGTGTAAAAATAAATTGCCATACAAATAGGTTAAACTTAACAAGCTCTAAGCCAAAATTGCATTCAACTAGTACTCTAGTCATGTCAATTAAAATATCCATACTTACTAATATTATAAATGTGAAAGTAACTCTGTCTGTCTGTCTGTCTGTATGTTACGTTTTCACGCCTAAACCGCTGAACTGACCGTCATAAAATTTGGCAGAGATATAGCCTGGGATATGAAAAAGGACATAGGCTACTTTTTTACGCGATAACCGACACCCACGCGGGCGGAGCCGCGGGCAAAAGCTAGTATATAATAAATTACCAAAAAAAATAAATAAGAAGAACATAACTTTAAATTTAATAAAATTAAAACAATATCTATTACCTAAATGCTATTACAATATAAATAAATCTTTAAATTACATGTTTTATAAAATAATTACAATATATTATTATAGTATAACAACTAAGTAAGTTAAAGTTTAAAATCTACCGAGAGTTGTGTTCCTTTCTTTAAAAAGTACAGTATCTTATCTTTGCCATCACTGTATATTTTTGAAGTAGCTGTCTTCGTGAAACAAAATCCTGAACTTTTTGTGCTAGCTTCTGAAGCTTTCAATCGTACTCAAAGAGATGAAAGTCGTCTCTGTGTTCGCAAGACGAATACTGCCTTAATGTATAAGAGTATTTTTCATATGGCACCAGTCGTTTATAATAAATTGCCAAAGGACCTAAAAAAGTTTCAGGTTAATTTGTTTAAGCAAATATTAAAAACTTTGCTATGTCAAAAATGTTATTATAGTGTCTCAGATTTTTTGACAGATAAATTTTGACATGTATTTTAATAGTAGCTAAATAAATTGTTTTACTTAAATAATTCTAATTTCAATTCATGATATAATTCTATACTGTTGATACTATAATATTAGAGAAATTCTGACTGAAGCATTTCTTTTGACATTGATATTGTTTTTAAAATGCATTATTTTTTTTACTTACTGTTGACATTTTTAATTTACTTTTGTTTGCTGAATTCAATTTAAAATAATGATATTGACCTAAAATTTATTATTAACAATCATAACTATTGATATTTGCACGCCATAGTATGTGGCAATCATGTCTGAACCTGTATTTTTTCTTTGTCATCTTGCATGCACGTTTATTTAATACTTGTATGTGTACACATGCTTAAGCAAATAAATATATCTTATCTTATCTTATCTTATCTTAAGTATTCAAATAAAAGCCCTGTTCCTCTTTCCTACTTTTGCTGTGATCGACATTGTTCACAATAATATTTTTTGACGTGACAACGTCTAATAAATCGATGAACACCGGCTGCATGCACGAAAAAGAATGACCCATTGTCCCGTTACGCTCATTGTCCCGTTACGCTCATTGCCACGTTACGCTCATTGTACGCTTGCGCCGCATCAATGTTTTGTTATGATGTTGTCACGTTAAACTATCGTCCGTAAACCCACTTTACAGACAACCAATTTTTTTTTAAACCTGCCATCCCGTGGTTTTTTTGTAAAACCTTTACAAAAAAATTGTAATATTATTTGAGTATTAGTTTAGTCATATAAAATAAGTTGAGTATTGAGTATTGAAAGTAAGCAGCACTGTTTTACAAACTTTCTATGTCATGTTCAAAAGTAGGGTTGTCACTTGTATACTTGCACACTTTATAAAATATATATACATTTTGAAATAAATCCCCTGTCCCGGCAACAATGCTGGTTACCTTTTCGTGACTACCACTAAATAAAATAGTTCTCACTACTTTTTGTGTTCTGACTACTTACAATAAAACATCATCATCATTTCAGCCGAAAGACGTCCACTGCTGGACATAAGCCTCCCCCAATTGGGGGGTTTGCCGTAATCGCCACGCTTGGTAGGCGGGTTGGCGATCGCAGTATGGTTTTTAAAAATGCATAGAGAACGCTGCTGCCCATTCTGTAGTAAGATAATACAATACAACATAACATTCGAGAAAACTGTGGAAGTAAAGGGCAGAAGATGACTTAAAGACTAAACATTCTTTTTTAAACATAGCCATTAATTAAAAATAAATTCAAACAAATAAAAAAAAAGTGTACCAAAAGAATTCACAAGTGAAAAAATATGATACAAAGAAATAAGTAGCTACTATAATATTTATTTGCGAATCGAAAGAAAATTATAATAATACCTACACCATTTTAATATAACAATAGGTAATATAACGCAGGCTTTGCGTGTAATAAGCGGAAGCAATGTGGATTCAGTTTTCATTAAATTTTCAACCGCAATCAAGGTTTCACTTAATCTCGACTGATTAATTAAACATAATCAAAATTCCTACGCGATACTCATTATTATAAATAACAGGAGCAATATCAATAGTGTACAGTGGCCAGCACATCAAGCTATACAAAACTGTACAATTTCAACAAACACTTTTAAACTTTAAATTGTTGATAATTAAGTTCAAAATCGAACGAGAAAATTTGACAGTGGTGCCGATTCCCTTCTTCACAAACTAAACTAAATTTAAGTTCAGTACATCTTTTTCTTTCTATTTCATTAAGAAAAGGACAGAAGATAAATTTTAGCTTAGTCCTGTCAAATTAATCAGCGCGTGACGTAAATTGACGTAATTTTAGTCGGCAAGTTTTTAATCACGTCTAAACTTGTATGGAGTAGTGATAGGCGCTGATTAATTTGACAGGACTTAACTAAAATTTATCTTCTGTCCTTTTCTTAATGAAATAGAAAGAAAAAGAAGATGCACTGAACTTAAATTTAGTTTAGTTTGTGAACAAGGGAATCGGCACCATTTTGTGGTAACGTGATGTACTGGCCACCGTACCTACAGTTTTTAATTCGATTAAATTAATGTTATGAAAAGTCACAAACTTTCAAAGATTTTTACTTTGTATTGAAGAAATATTATTATATTATTATTTTTATTATTTGTGTAGGTACTATGCAAAATCACCAACGAAATGCCAGAAATTAGAATCCGGATTCCAATATCGTTGCAATGATCTCTTCGATCATTTAACCACATACACAGTGACGAGGTTTTCCATCTTAGACCTATCTTTAAAATATTGTCGGTATACAGAAAATAAGTAGGTATTAGTTAGTCAGGTAAACAATAATTTAGGTACGAACAATAGGGATGATAACTAAAAAAATATATTTTGTCCGTCATGTAGATTATTAAAAAATATTGGACACGTATTTTTTCATAAAATTGTATAATATACAAAGAGCACGGGATAGCCGCACCAACAGCGTCTAGAGACGGCAGTACTAAGTGGCCCCGAAAGTGCGTTAAGCGCTCAACTTCTGTCAAGGACCGCCTTCGAAGCCGTTACTTTCTATACGTCATTTATGTCGTAGTCCAAGTAAACAGTGACACGCTTGATTTGTATGTATAGTGTTGTTTTGTTAGTTTCTATTTTAAGATACTGAAGGCCAAATAGAAGTTAGCACCTACTTAAACAATTCAATTAAAACACAATTCAATTTAGACGAATTTTAAAGTCATTAATTTCAATTATATATTTTCCAGGATGTTTTGGAATCGTCAAGAAGTCTGTCAGTAAGTCAGAAAGTAAGCTGACGAAGCGTTTATATCAATTGAATTAAATGAAATCGCAAACTTACAATTAGAACCTGTTTCCCTAGAAGAAAAAAATGCACTGACGTTCCAAATAAAAATTATTTAAATAGTTTTTATGTCAATAGGCTCGTCCCCTATTACATGGAACTTCAACATTACTGGCGAAATGTGTGTACTACAGGTACTCGGGAAATCAAAACGTGAATATTACGTTATGTGTACAGATCGGATAATCGGATGCATATTTGCCTAAAGTTGAGGTGCTGGCTAATATGGAATGCCTTTTTCTATCGATCGTAATAATCTCGCAATTCCGGAATTGATCCTACTACTTTTTGACTATGGAATCAAATGCTAGCTTACGGTGTAAAGTTAAATAATACCACATATTGATGAAGTCGTTTCCATACCATGTATCAGATTAGCTGTGCATTCCCGGATTTTCTGGAATCCCGGGATTTACATTAACAAAAACATATTTAAAAAGCCGCTTCCATTATTTCGTAGCCAAAAATTAACTTTAGGTAAATATGCATCCGAATATCCGATCTCCAGCTTATGTGTTTATTTTCTCCTTTTTTCATCCTATCATACTGCGATATACGTCAATGCTCACTTTGATGGCGGTGACATATTAATGTACAACTTAGCAAGCTAAAGCTGCTCACAAGTTCTTACACCAACTTAAATGTTCGCGACTGTTCGAATAACTGTATCGTTGGAACGTTAGCATTCATATCTACTTAAGTTCATAAGTACGCACTTGACTTTGAAGACTGCTTCTTCATTTATTATTAAAAGTTATAATTATTTTATTAAAAGTTTGTACACAAGTAAAAAAATACTGTACAAAAGCGGACTTAATGCCTGAGGTATTTTTTACCAGTCAGCCTTAAGGTGATGCAGAGACAAAACATGGCAGCTGCAACATAAGGGATAGATAACTCGAAAACGGAAAATAAATATATACTAACACATAGATACATAAATATAAGCAAAATAAACAGTGTCAGGTGAAATAACGATTGGTAGGAGAGAAACCGAATCAGCGCTGGGATGATTCAGCCAACTTCTTACGAATATGTTCACGTGCCTTCACTTTGAATGATAACCGACTGGTTGCCATCCTGATATGCAGAGGGAGCGCATTCCAAAGAAAGACCGCTTGGACAAAGAAAGAAGAGTGAATGAAACCAGAGCGGTGAGATAGACATCGTAGAAGACGATTGTTGGTGGAACGAAGATTTTTACTATGGGCAGAGCATAAGTATTGAACATGGGAAGTCAGGTAAGAAGGAGAAGTGGGTTTGTCGAGTATGGCATTTAATATTACAATGCTTTTAATAACGTGTTTTTAATATCCGTTTTTATTTTTTATTTTCATACAAAAGCTTATTTTAACATGTTGTCGATCGAAATTAAACGAAAATTGCCTATTTTGTGTAGGTTTAGAGTAATGGCTCCAGAATGTTTGATTAACAAGAGAATATTTATAAGCTACTGGCTCGAAGATCATCCCTTTATTCCCCTTCACCGATATTTATGAGAAGATATAGCAGCTACATCAACTAAATCGCAGACAAAAGCGATTGTGAAAGTTCTCCGAGAATTTACAGAGCTTCGCTACAAAGTGAAAATGCGAACAAACTCGAAAACACTGCATTTCGCCAAAGCTAATTGCGAATTCATAGCTATTTTAAAAACTCCTGATTGATCTTTCTTTTTTTTGTTATATCACACTCCTATAATCCGGGTGAAGCGTGAGGCGCGTCCCATTGAATAATTCCATTCCGTAATGAAATTGCCGAAATCCCGCCATTTTTGCTATTTTTATCTTTTCAATATTCATATTTAATTTATTGATACATATTTTTTTATATGTTCGCAATTGAAACGCTGAATTTTTAATTTTCAGCACCCAACAACATAGTGGCGCGTGATCGCGTCCGGGCGTGTTTAATTATCTCGCGCGTGAGTAAATGTCAATTTTGTCACTTTATTTCAAGTAATATCGTTTATTAAATTATGACGTAATATGAGTTTGAAGAAAATAAATGTTAGAGACGAGCGATTTTACAAGCGCTTTTTTAGGGTTCCGTAGCCAAATGGCAAAAAACGGAACGATGATATGATGATGGATGGATTCGTCATGTCTATCTGTCTGTCTGTCCGTCCGTATGTCACAGCCACTTTTTTCCGAAACTATAAGAAGTATACTGTTGAAACTTGGTACGTAGATGTATTCTGTGAACCGCATTAAGATTTTCACACAAAAATTCTTCAGCTACGTCGTAACTACTGATATCTTCCTCCACTTTTTCAGAAATGGCATCCATTTTATCCGTAATAGGGCGACCAGAGCGACGTGCATCTTTGACATCAAAATTTCCGGTTTGAAAACGCTTAAACCAAATTTGTGCTACTCTCACAGACACTGCACTAGGTCCATAAACATCGCAAATTTTTTTCGTGGCTTGCGTCTCATTTTTACCTTTTTTGTAGTAAAATTTTAAAAGGTATCAAATTTCTTCATTAGATTCACTCATCTTGACACTACGAAAAACAAATGAAAATCACACATTTTCCTAATTTGAATTTGGAATTATGTTCTTTAAAATTTAAACTTTCAATGATACCAAAACCAGCCAGATACAAATAGTATAGCCAAAGAGATTTTATTACAAGTTCATACATACTACGAAAAGACTTTTTCCCCAACCTAATACTTTTCAAGGTGGTTAGCTATAGCACACACCCACATTTCGCAAGTTATATTTAACTCCCATGTAATAGCGAGTTTTTGCCCATTGCTTTATTTATTTAGTCCACGAATGTTATTGTAAAAAAAAAGAAAGAAAAAAAAAAATTTCTGCACAAACAAGACGCACATAACGTAATTCCTATCTATATTGAAAATGTTTAGAAGCACTATAGTTATTTATGCAACTGTTGTATAATAAGGGGTATTAAAACACGAATGTGGGTTTATCACACGAGGCGAAGCCGTGTGATAATAGTATCACATGAGTGTTTTAATACCTAATTATGTACAGTTGCATACAAGACTTTATCTACACCCATGTTATCTACTCTTTGATATTTTCCAATTCATGAAATCTTGGTATGCCTTTTCATATTGTTTTCTCGACTTTTCTGGTAATAATTGGTTAGAAATGTCCTTTGCTGCATTATTAATATCTAGTGGTGTGTTATCAAAGCTTGTATAACTCATTTTTGTAAACAACAAACTTTTCAACAAATTTTTGCAATACGACAATGCGACGTGAATTCGAATAACTTATACATATTTTTTTAAATTACGGCGCTTTGGTATTAAAACGCGCGTGGATGACAATGTTCTTTTTTTGAAATTGTATTTGATGAGCATGTAAGGGATCGAAAACGTAAAGGAGTTGAAATTTAGTACAACATTATAACACTCGTTTGGATGATATTATGGTTACTAAACCGGTTACTATACCGGTTGTTTTAATGTTAGCAATAAGCTAACTGTTTCAGAAACTTTTATATAGGATTTACAGCATGGGTGTAGATAAATTACTAAACAGACGCATGACCGACCATATCTAATAAAGTAATACTAGTGGTAGGTATTTGCAAGCAGGTGAAGTTAACAATTTTATTTTTATAGGTGAACAGGCCGGGATATTGCAGACGCTTCTAATTTCCGCCGGGCCCCGCTACAGAGTTATTACCCGGGTACTCTGCACTGAATATTTTCCTCCAGCTTACCTTTAAGTCTTGTTATAAAAAACGGATATCGTTTTACAACCTATTAAGGGCAAAGACATTGGAGTAAGTATAATGTGTTTTTTTTTTAAATATTAAAGTGCAGAATTTCTAGGTTGAACATTTGTGAGGTATTACATCATCATTAACTACCTACAAGTAAAAGGAAACCTGTTGAAACCGTGATGAAATCAGATTTTCCATTTCATTTTATTAACAGTTAATTCACGGGACGTGTATATTCAAAAAATATTTTTAGAATTGACCTATGCGACAAAATAAATCT
Organism: Dryobota labecula; assembly: GCA_947523025.1. NCBI lineage: Eukaryota > Metazoa > Arthropoda > Insecta > Lepidoptera > Noctuidae > Dryobota > Dryobota labecula. Next base: position 12,640,933 of record OX383284.1, read on the forward strand.
GGGCGATAATAATTTTGAATTTAATTTTTTTTCTTTATTCTTTTAATAAATAAAATAATTGGGAAGGTTCCGTAACTTTAAATTTGATAAAACAAACTTAAATGAAATAAGGATGTAACGATTATCAAAATTACCTAAATTATATTTTGTATCTCTTTTGCACAGTCTGTAGGTACTGTAGAGGCATAACATGGTTTAACATGAAACCTCCGCGAGTTTATTATACACTAGATTTCTGCCCGCGACTTCGTTCGCGTGGAAGTCGTAAAACACCATAATATACTAAAATACCAGCCACATTTTAATAAAACTTCCCTGAACACAACGTTTGTAGTTTTGGTCACAGCAATTAAAATATACAGAGAGTCAGGACTGGTGACGCGGGAGTAAGCGACGTACAGTTCTATGTTCTATGGTGAAGGGTTTGGTTTCCGCACTTAGTCCTTCAGGTGCTTCAGGTGCATGTACATGAGCCATGGCGGCCATCAGTGGTCATTCCAACCAGCCCACCTCCCTCCAGAAGTTTATTACGTCTCTTGGTATGTTTAAAACATCTGTGAAAGATCAGGGTGCCCCGAGGGTCTCTTTTCTAATCTGGGTGACGCCTGTGCATTCAAAGAGCACATGCGCGACGGTTTCCTCAGCCTCCATGCAAGCTCTGCACAGAGAAAAGCAATCTGCGAGTAGGTAGGAAGGAGGACATTTTGGTTGTGACTCGTGAAATATTTTTAAATTTTCATCGGCGAGGTCAATATTCATCAGAGAATTTTAACACTGCGGTGTACAATATTGCAATTTTAGGTCAGCGCCATCTCTTGACCGATAATGGAACTAATGTAATTTTTGTTGATGATTTCTGAAAAAGTGTGTTATTTAGAGAAATCGTTTTATTTTTCTTGTAATCTTTACATAAACTACTCACATAAAATAATTTGAGATTTTTTCTATGCAATCAACGGAGATAAGGGGGGAATGGTTTTTTAATTTTATTGTCAATAGTCGAAAAAAAGGGGACCTAAAAAAATTTATGAGTATGTGCAAATAGCGCTCTTTCATACAATACCCCACATACCCTGGTAGTCCCACTTCGATTTTTTAAGACACCCAGTTAAGTCCCAGTTGCAAAAAAAAAAAAAAAACTTTCTTATTTGCAACATAGTTGGGCAAACGTCATCTAAAATTATTCAAAATTTCAAGTTGATAGGTTGTTCTTGAGATATCCAGCTCTGACAGACAGACGGACAGACAGACTGAGTCGCACCATAAGGGTTCTTCTTTACCAATTTGGTACGGATCCCTAAAAAGAAGCACATAAATGTCAATTCTTTGGAATCGAAATAAGATTTGCATTGCTTAGTTGAAAGTTGACTGAAATAGCTTAATATGTCATAATTGACTGCTTAGATCCTTATGGTATGATAATCATTTAAAAGATTAAATCTGTAACTATCTGATAAATTCGTTTCCTATTCAACACAGTGAAATAGTAATGGAATAATTCGACTGTTGTCATACACTGATACATTGTGTTCGTTCTTATCTCAGTCTCACCTACGACCTGTATGGGAAAACTTTTTTTCGATTTCTGACTTTTCTAGTACTCAAACCTCAGTTGATCCCATAGAGTTTTTTGATCCTCGTAAGAAACAGGATCGATTGGCATCAAAAAACTTTTTTATGAAAACTGCCCATTTTCTTGCTGACTGTACATTTTTTTTTTTTCAAAATCTGTGAATGCAGATTATTTTTTTTTCTAAAAATTAACGCCAGTCTCTTAAGAACATTTTCTTGTAGCGACCACGGTTAAGGTACCTGCCCTTATGGACCCATCTCAAAACATAATGCAATACTGCTCATCCCCCATAGCAAATAGCGTGATATACGTAGTAATTTGATATTTATACGTAGTAATTTGACCAGACCTATAGGGAATATCTATGCAAAATTTGAACAAAATCTGTCCGGTAGTTTTTGCGTTTAGCTGAAACATACATGCAGACAAACAGACAAAAATTCTAAAAATTATATTTTCGGCATCAGAATCGTTCCCAGACCTCGTGGCAATTACTTTTTTTCAAAAATATTCAATGTACAGTTTTGACTTCGCTACGATTTTATTATATGTATAGATAAATGGTATGAATATGTGACAAGCATTGATTTGAAGAAGAAAAGATTTAGTGAGTCGGCTGACAAGCGCATGTCATGAAAAATGCAGTAGAAAAAAACAAGTGTTTGATTTACGATCCGGTACTATACGGACAGTTAAGTCAAGTCAGTACCTACAGTAATTTAGTCTTTATGTATGTACTTAACTAATTAATAAAACCAAATTGTTAATTCAAAACATATTTTTACTAGCTGCGCCCCGCAGTTTCACCTGTATAAGTCTCGATTTCGTGGGAACGTTGAGATAAAAGTATACTTTGTGTTAATCTAGGGTATAAAGTATCTGTGTGCCAAATTTCATCCAAATCTGCCGTTTTTTTGTGATTGAGTAACAAACATCCATCCATCTTCACAAACTTTCACATTTATAATATTAGTAGGACTTTTCATCAATATAAGTTAAAACATCATGAGAATTACGTATTAGGCAGAATCACAAACATAATAAAAAAACTCTCAAGTTCTTACAGACGAGACTGCAGCCGCCCCGTTGCCACTTTTTGACTGCTGTTATCAACGCGTACGGTCCTGTCATCAATGCATCCGCGGTTGCGCGGCGGCGGCGGCGGCGCGGGAGCGGCGGGATCTAATGCGTAAAATCAAATGGACCGGCCCTCGAAAAAGCGGCGCGGCAACGGCGCGAGCGCGGGCAACGAGCGGTGCACTCCAGTCAAGCGGTGACCGCCCGCGCGTCTGCATTGCAGTGTTGTGCAATTTATTTTTGTGACGTTAGGAATAAGTTTGAATCAAAAAGATGTTGTCGCCGTTGTTCAGACAACACTATGCCGCTATAGTGCCGCGCGATCTGCCCGCTGGTTTCGAGAACGGGTCTGCGTTGCCCGCGCCGCTCCCGCGTCGCCGCCGCCGCCGCCGCGCCGCTGCCCGAAAGTTTTTTTTTTTTTTTTTGATACGGACCTATCGCAGTTAGCTTGATAAGCTTTTACTGCTTAAACGAGCGTTGGCGGGGCCAGAAGGGCCTCTCGCCGGAAAATAAAAGTTATGCAACACAGCTAAGGGCGTCCCATAGTGGGACTCGAGCCTCGGCTTAGGGCGTTGCAGAGTACTGAACAAGATGGGGCTTGTTGGATCTGATTATTATTATTAGGGGCGTTTATTAAGGCTACTTGCTCCGCGCGGGCGGGCGGGTTCAAGGGTCGGGGAGGGTGATGGGTATAATTAGATCGCGGTGGTGCTCGCCGGCGAGCACGGAATGTGTGAGTGGGGCGTCTGTCGTGTGTAGTGTTAAGGGCCTTAAGGGCTTGTTTAATGCTCTCTTGAAAGAGAGTGATGCTGTCGTCTTCTTCTAATAAGACGTGTCTGGGTCGACGAATTCGAGAGATACGTGAGGGAATGTATCGGGCAGCTGCTGCCACTAGTGGGTTAGTGTGTGTGGTAGCAGAGTCGAAGAAGCGTTTACTCGCTTTTTTCATAAACTGCTTGATGGTCGGCAGGTTCAAATCGGCATGTAGTTGTTCATTGCGCACGTACCAGGGGCTGCCCGTGGCGCGTCGCATGAATCGATTTTGGATGATTTGCATTCGCTTGAGACATGACGGCTTAGCGTGTGCGAACACGACGCTCGCATATGTCATAATGGGGCGTATACACGTAGTATAGATTCGCACCTTCGACTTAAGGGCTAACTTGCTACGTGTATTGAGTAATGGGAAGAGTCTACCCTGCGCAAAGGCAGCACGGTCACATACTGTCTTTACATGCTGGGTGAATTTAAGCTGGTAATCAAGAGTGACCCCTAGATATTTGGTCGTGGGTTCCCAGGGGATTTGTTGACCAGACATGGTTATGGGTTGGGCGTGGGATTGAGCGCCTAGGTTTCGGCCTTCTCTGACGAAGAGTACGGCTGCGCTTTTGGATGGGTTAATTTCTATCCGCCATTTTCTGAACCATTGCTCGAGAGCGTCGGCTGCAGATTGGAGATGTCGGGTAATGTAATCGGTGTTGGGGCCAGAGTGGTAGATTGCGGTGTCGTCGGCGAATAGGGCCAGTTGACACTTGTCAGGTTTGGGGATATCGCTGGTGAACAGCGTGAAGAGGAGGGGGGAGACCACGGAGCCTTGGGGAACGCCGGCTCTGATCGGGTGGGGTGCTGCCCGCAAGATTCGAGGCAGAGGCCTTATACCGAATCCTAATATATCTTACCCTAGTATATCTTTGTATCTTACAACGTCAGACGCGGGCAGAAGCTAAAATAGACACAATACCTAAATAGCTACGTCAACATAAAAAAAGTCAATAGCCGCCAAACATTTCCACGCACCTAACACAGATATTGGACGCTTTCCACTACACTAAACGATAAATCCCGTGAAAGTGAATTACATTGTTTGTTTACAAAAGTTATTTTGGAACTGTCGCCCACAGTGCACGGAGTTGATACATGGTTCACTGGACCGGGAATGGATCAGGATTCCATACGATCAATACACAGTGATCATTTTTATGTTAACTTAGGAAATAGGATAGAATAAAAACTTTGGTTTTTTAAGACTGCGCCGAGAGCGCAGCCTTTATCGTTTGTTTGGTGATTTCGTTTATTTTAGAATGAAATGCAGAAAATAAGCACGTTATTTGTGCTTCACAAGACTATATGCTATTATTATTACAAACAGTAGTTTTAAATTGTTATGTTTTATTGTAATCATTAAAACGGAAAATAGTGGCCACTAAGCTCCGTTTTTCGAAGGATTTTCTTTTTTGGTAGTACCAAAAAAGAAAATAATTATTATCTATTGGAGTATTCAACAATAAAAACATGCTTAAATAAAAACAAAATAAACATTAAGTTCGTAATGTCAGAAAATAAAATAAAATAAACTTCACCATTTGATATCGTAATAAGCGCCTGCAGTCTTGCTGCTAGTACTACGACCTACGTGCTACTTGACGTGATTCACTGGACAAATCACATAATAATACAGACAGAAGATTAGATAAAGGGATCAGAAGCAAGAGTGTCCTGTAATAGTACATTACTTACCAAGGGTTGTAAAAGAAAGAAAGCCCGAAATCGCAGGTATTTGTGACCCGAGCCGCAGACGAGGGTTGTAAATGTGTGATAGAGGGCTTTCTTTTTTTACTGCCCGTGGTGAGTACACAATTTTACGTCTTCACCTGGCCATAATGCGAGTTTTACTCTACGCGTAGCGTGCGGTAAAACTCACACTATGGCCAGGTGTGACGTAAATATATAAACAGGATGGATTCTTGAGATAGGGCCACAAAGATGAAGGCAAAACTTTTTTTGGTGCTAATCTATCTAGTTGCTTATAAGGAACATTTTATTGTTAATTCAGCGAGTCTTTATTTTGGCGGCCAGTCTATTCATCATAAATAAACCAGCCAAGTGCGGGTCAGATCACGCACAATGAAGGATTCCGTAGTTGGATTGAATTTATCCCAAGAACAAACTAAACTTTGTTGTTAAAAACGTTCTCCCATACACCGTTATACGTTACGGTCAATTCATCAATTGCAAATGTAAGTTAGTAATCAATTTTTTTTTTTTTTTTTATGGTCTTGGACTTTTCTTTTCTTGTGCTGTGAGACCTTGTTTCTTGGTAAACCTTATGGTTCTAGGTCAACGGGAGGTACCGGTTGACCTAGAACTATATGGGCACACTTTTGTAGTACTTCAGTTAGTACTTCAGTTGGTCTAATAGAGTTTTTGATCCTTATAAGAAACGACTGATTGGCAGCAAAATAAGTATTTGTGAAAATTGATCATTATATTGCTGGCTGTATTTTTTTTTTTTTCGAAATCTTTGAACGGCGACCAAAATTTCTCAAAAAGTTAAGGCCAGTCTCCTAGGACCGTAGCTACAACGGTTAAGATACCTCTCCTTCCTGCCTCGTCTCAAAAATCCTGCATACTATACAGAAACTTGTTGAAGTTATGGTTTATATCAGGCATCTTTAACCTTGCGTAACATTATTGCTTATTATTTAAAAAACAGTTTCATAAGGTTGTGGATCGTTTTAAACTGAAAAGCTTATTTTTACAGTATTCTCTGAGGAATGGCCACCAATCAATGCCTGTATCACATGCTCTTTATTATCATAAACCCACAAAATAACCACATCAAAATTATTTACTGTATGCCAAATCAGATAGGAATTACAGATTTATATTCCCTGTGGTTTTAACTACGATTAATAACATTCCAATAATTCCCAAAGGTGTCGTAAGTGTGGACGAAGGGACAGAAACTATATTATTATATCATTGTCATTTTATATCTACTGACGAATCTGAAACATTATGAAGAGGATGGTCTAATCTTTGTCGAGAGCCATTTGAAGCTTTGTTATCGTCTCCATTTGCACCACATACGTTTATAAACGTCTTTTTATACAACTTGATGAGCTATACCTATGTGTTGTGGAGGCTCTACTTCTGGAAGCCATCAAGGAACAGATTCAGAGGTCTGTAACACCCGATGCCATGGCATCGGGTACAAGTGTAATTACAAGAAAAAAAAGACAACCGACTTTCGAAAATCGTTGTCTTTGGTTTTATACTTTCGTGTTTTGCCACCGCCTTCCAAAATTAAGTTATTTTTCGCCCTTTGTAGTATATTTTTTTTGGAATTCGGTTGTTTCTTTTTGTAAAAAAGTTATTTTTTACACTTTTTAGCTTTGATACCTACCCCACACAAATTCGATTACTACCACCCGCTCTGTTAGGTTGTTATTATAACATCATCCACATAGACTAGGTCAACTAGTAAGAAAAATACTTATTTTTGAAGTTAACTCGGAAACTGCCCCAGCTAAGATAAAAAAAATATGGGACTACCGCGCAAGCTTCCTGTACCAAATGATTTTTTTTCTTCCAAATAACATATGTACATAAAAATAATGGTTCCGACGTCCAGAGAAAGTCCTCCTTTTTTTTAAGTCTGTTAAAAATACGATGCTGCTGAGTTCACTTCTGTAGTAATATGTGTAAGTATTTCACAAACCTTAAATACGAGGGCTGCACTAAAAGTATCGGGAATGGAATATTTCCACTGTTCCTGTCATATTAAAATCTTTTTAATTGAAAACTCCTTGGTTTTAAAAATCGAATACCATTTATTTATTTAAAAAAAGATTCTCGGTCTTGTCACAAGGTTTTGTCAAACTTGTTTAGTCGTTGAGAAAATGGAATTGACTCGAGAAAATTCAAGAGCGATGATTTATTATGACTTTCGAAGTGGTTTAACACAAAAACAGTGTGTTGACCGGATGATTTCTGCATTTGGTGATGAAGCCCCATCCAAAACCACAATTTATCGCTGGTTTGCTGAATTTCAACGTGGACGTGTCAAGCTCAGTAATGATCCCCGTCAAGGTCGTCCAAAAACTGCAGTCACCCAAGAAAACGTTGATGCTGTGCGTAAGCTGATTGAGGAAGATCGACATGTGACATACCGCGAAATTCAGGCAACTTTAGAAATTGGCATGAGTCAAATACAAATAATCTTGCATGAACAATTAGGTGTAAAAAAGTTGTTTTCCCGATGGATACCGCATTCGCTCTGTGAAGAGCAAAAAGCGGCTCGCGTTACTTGGTGCGTCAGAACTCTCGAAAGATTCCACGCAGGATTCTCGAATGCTGTATACAACATCGTATCAGGTGACGAATCCTGGATATATGCGTACGAACCCGAAACAAAAAACCAGTCACGAGTTTGGGTGTTCGAAAATGAGTTAAAGCCAACAAAAATTGTTCGTTCAGGGGTGTTGCAAAAAAAATGGTGGCCACGTTTGTCTCCAAAACCGGCCATGTTACGACTATTCCTCTTGAGGGACAAAGAACGGTTAATGCAGAATGGTATGCTAGCATTTGTTTGCCACAGGTCGTTTCTGAACTCCGTAAAGAGAACTGCAACCGCCGCATCATCCTCCATCACGACAATGCGAGTTCTCACACCGCGCACAGAACAAAAGAGTTTTTAGAGCAAGAAAACATAGAATTATTAGACCATCCGCCGTACAGCCCCGACCTAAGCCCTAATGATTTCTATACTTTCCCTAAAATAAAGAATAAATTGCGTGGACAGAGATTTTCATCACCTGAAGAAGCTACAAAACGGCCATTTTGGAGACCCCAACTTCCGAATGGAATGGTTGCTTCAATGATTGGTTCCATCGTATGGAAATATGTGTCAAATTTCGCGAAGAATACTTCGAAAAGCAATAAATACATTTTTAAATAGTAATGTTGTGTCTCTTCCTTGATTCCCGAAATTTTCAATTTTTTTTCCATTTTTTGTTTTGCGACAAGCAGGCTTTTTTTCTTCTTCTTCTTCATCGGCCTGTCCTTGGCTTGTCACCGGCGGTAACGAGCTTCGAACTGCTAAAGATTCATAATAGATTTAGTGCCTACCTCGTCACTAGAAGTGTTATTTAAGCTAGTTTCTTATGATGTTACATTTAAATTTCAACACAACCTATCGCAGTCCATGATGGACCTCTCCCAGGCTGCGCTTGCCGATACGCGGTCTCCACTCCAGGACTCGTCTGCTCCACCGGCCGTAGGTCCTTGGACAAACATGGCCCAGTTATTTTCCGGATAACTTCATTTCTGATTATATTGGTGCGGATTCCCTTGTTCACAAACTAAACTAAAGTTCAGTGCATCTTTTTCTTTCTATTTCATTAAGAAAAGGACAGAAGATAAATTTTAGTTTAGTCCTGTCAAATTAATCAGCGCTTGACGTAAATTGACGTAATTTTAGTAAGGAAGTTTTTAACCACGTCTAAACTTATACGGAGTAGTGACAGGCGCTGATTAATTTGACAGGACTGAACTAAAATGTATCTTCTGTCCTTTTCTTAATGAAATAGAAAGAAAAAGATGCACTGAACTTAAATTTAGTTTAGTTTGTGAACAAGGGAATCGGCACCATTCTTCAAAAAAAACTCCGAGTCATTCATTTTAATTCAACCTTTTAAAAATAATGAACACAATTTCAGTAAAGAAATGTAGCTACGTCACAAAGGAAATAAACATCTTGATACTTCGGTTACCTTACTATTTTAATTGTGTTGGTGAGATGTTTCATGTAAACAAGTGTGTGGTATCCTGCATTCTTTGTTCGACTATTCGAAACAGTAATAATTCAGTTGGTCAGTAATTAAATTAACTTTCAACTGTGCACAGGTTCTACCTACTCCTGATCCGCGTTTTCACACTTAAAAATAGCCACAAACCTTTTAATAAGCTATATGAGTAGATACTTACATATGTGATAAAGGGTTAACAATGAATTATTTTGCTGTATTCGTTCTAATATCTGCAGCAAGTAAGTGTTTTTTTTTTTTAATTATTCAAATGATTTTCAGCCACTTTATATGTCGCACTTGACCTTTTCGGGTATCCCGTACAGACAAGCCAAAAACAAAAAGCAGAATACGACGAAACGCTTCGAGAAAAGGTAGTGCCCATACCTTTTCTCGAGCTTCGACCTGTATAATGCTAGAGAGCTCAAATGCTCATGATAAGATGTAGTTAGCAGACTTATAAAACACACTAAGTTTCGTTTGTTTAGCGTTCCGTTGAAATATTGCATGACATAACAATAAAGACCAGTGATTAATTTCTTACTAAAGCCCAAAGGAGTGTCTGTGCAACGGCTGCGAAACGGCCAAGCCATACATTTTGATCATTAAATCTGATAACTTTTTAACAGTGAAAGCGTTATGTGAGTCTTGACAATCTACTTTACATGTATTATTTTTGGTGACATTAATCTTTTAGAAAACAATATGGCGAGTGTTACGATATGGTATGTCAATAAAACTACGAGTATCTAAAGGAGATTATTTATGGACAGCATTCACGTATAATGTAACCATACAATTAATACTATATTATGTGTATATATTATGTGTGTGATGTGAGTTTAAATGTTTGTAAACGCACCCACAGTACAGGAGAAATTCCTAGTGTGGGGAAACATTAAAAAAAAAAAACTAAGCATTACGTAACAAGTGCGCCATTTCAACGTAGGTACTGACTGGAGCATTCGTTTTTGTAACCCCGCGATGTTGAGCATTTCTTTTTACAGACGATCATCAGCACACAAAATAAGTACATATAACACAGTGAAGGCCTATCTTAATAAAACGAAACGTTGCCGCCAGAACGAACGCTATTAAAAATATGAAAATATGAAATATGAAAATATGAAATCATGACTTACAATCACTGCGCGATGCTAAAGAACAGTGATTATAGTGGCATAACCACTGTTCTTATAGCATCGTGCATTGAGTGCCAATTTTTATATAACATATACATACACTAGCTTTTGCCCATGGCTCCGCCCGCGTTGATGTTGGTTATCGCGTAAAAAAGTAGCCTATGTCCTTCTCCATATCCCAGGCTATATCTCTGCCAAATTTCATGACGATCGGTTCAGTGGTTCAGGCGTGAAAACGTAACATACAGACAGACAGACAGAGTTACTTTCACATTTATAATATTGTAGTATGGATAAAATCACGCTTTCTTCCCATTTCATATAATTTTTTTTTTTTTTTTCATGGCTGGGTGTTTACATATTAATTTGATAGATGTTAACTCTGGCAAATACAGACAAGAATTTATAAATAAGCTAGTTTAAAAATCTTTAAATCCTTCCAAAAAGGATTTTTAGTTGACTTTTTTATAAATCAGAAAAAGTAGATCTTTTTTGGTAACTGGTTGTGAAAAATCTGCGATAGTGGCTACTACTTGCCAAATAAGAAATAAAGTTATGCTTTGGCAACTGGTTGCATAGAACGAACGTTATTTCTTTGTTGACAACTAGTTGCGAAACTCAGTTGCCAAAGCGGCTGACGGGTAGAAGAACAATGGTTATAGTGGCATAACCACTGTTCTTATAGCATCGTGCATTGAGTGCCAATTTTTGTATAACACATACATACATAAAATCACACCTTCTTCCCATGTGGGGTAGGTAGAAACTATAGAATGCCAACAACTACGATCTTTACGTACACCTTTTGTTTCGTTTACGTGCCAAGTTACAAACGTTTCTTAACGAATCTCTTTCTACAATCGTTGACGCTTCGTCGTAAGCAACTATAGAAAACGATATTAAGTTGGTAGCCAAGTTGACACGACTGATTCGATCGCTCGTTCTACAACGTATTTAGAAAAAAACCTATACTTTAGTCTATGGTGAGCGTTCCTACAAACGTCAAACTAACGTCAAAGTTACAGTTGTGTACTTAGTGCTCGGTCATTTAATCCGATCATTTTTATGGGATGTAGCGATCAACGTTGTAGAAAGGATCAGATTTCATTCTAACATTTTGAACGATCTGATATGTTGTAAACTTGTCTACGAATTTTCTATTAGTTTGTTCTGACCACGTGACTTAACATTGAGATGATGTCATTCCTATACATTTGATTAGTTTTCTATTGGCGTTATCGATTGTAGATTGTCAACTTGGCTAGGCCTAGTGGTCATACACGCACGCCGGTTTCTTGTATCTATAACAATATTTATTTATTGCAGTAGTGGAGATCTCCAGTTACAGTACGTACTCAGCACTCAACAGTATTATCTTCACGAATATTCCTGAACCAAAAGGTATGTTTTACTCCAACCGGAAACACATACGATGCTTTAGTACTACTATACTCCATTTACTATAATAATAATAATATAGCTTTTAATTCCATAACCAATAAAAAAAAATATATATATACTTAATTTTTACAAGTGAATTGCTAAAAAACTAGGTTATAGCCCCTTTTCGGGTACAGGCCTCCTCCAATTTTTTCCAGATTTCCCTATTTTCGGCTTTGACCATCCAGTCGTTGCCTGTACTTTTTTTTATTTCATCTACTCAGCGTTCCGGTGGGCGTCCTCTGGGTCTTTCTCCTGTTGGTCCCGACCATATCGTGGTTCTATGGGTCCATCTTGTGACAGGCAGGCCATTTACTATAGCATTAGACAAATAACGGCTAAATAACGAGAGTTATATTGTTGAAATTATTTATGATATTAATTTTATTTTCTGTGATTAATATTTTAACTCACACACTGACTTATTATATGTTGTTTTTATTTTTTATAATTTTTGGGAAATCATATACAATGTTTGTAAATATGTGAGCACCATGTACCTATCGCATTTATTAATTTTTCTGTTATTACTTCACTTTTCATTCTTTTTACCAATTGTGGTAAGTAATTTTGATGAATTTTTTTATATTTTTTATACTAGGTACATAGTCTTCACCTATAAATATTAATTAATGTATACAAACTATTGTTAACATTTTAAAAGAGTAAGTATGGAGTTTCTTGCCCATTCTTCTCCATACATAACTACATTTTGGAAGGTGCAACTAGAATCAATTAACTATTCATGTAATTTTTGACGTTCAAAAGTGCATCTTCGTGCCTATTTGAAATAAATTATTTGACTTTGACTTTGAAATTACTGCACTTTAGAGTAATTTTTAATGTAAATGGTAAATAGATTACAGTGCTTTGTTTTTATCGTGAAATAACGGAGTTTATTAAACGTTTACATCGAAATAACGAAAGGCTGAGAACAGTTATTTGTCTAATGCTATAATAAATGGAGTATAAGTATGAAAATATAGTGTTTTTCGCATTTGGGCCCTTTCATAATACCAGCGCAGCGGTATTAATTTTTTTAAATATCGCAGCATTATGCTGAGATAGGAGCCTTTTTGGGCTCGCACAGGTCTTTTTCTTTTATATTTATTGTTGTTGTTTACAATGTAAATTTTGCTAGTTTTAAATGCTCCTTTTTTTACTGTTTGTATTTCTTGTGCGTGTCCCAAATAAAATATATTTCTTTCTTTCTTTCTTTTACAGACTTGTTGACCAAGGATTTGTTATCAATAAAAATATTTACAAAAACTCCGACACAGAAAGAGAAAAATAAACAAATCTGATGTCAGTTGAGAATTTCCCAAAATTAAAAAAAGTCTAGCTCCTAAACTATAAATCAATCGCTGAACATAAATATCCCTGTTTCAAGAAGCCCTTGAATGGAGGATTCTAAAATTTTCTTTTGGCGGAATGAAATGGCATCCAAAAGAAAATTTCTCTCAATTTTTTTTTTATTAAAAATATATTCAACTATAGTGTCTTACTTTTTCAGATGACGTTCATAGCGAATATTACTTTGGTAAATGTGCAACCGAAGAGAAAACACAGATTGTACATGATCGTTTGAAATACGAACAGATTCGAGGACAAATCATAATTCGGGTAAATATTCTTCTTTATGCTGGATTCCAACACCTAGCACCTGCTGTGGTATCTTCCAGTATCAAAACTCATAGAAAATCTTTCTAGTTTTAACACGTCACCTGTCCGCGATGCAAAAAAATTATAAAAAATCTTGTGAACTACCTATTTGTAATGCACTAAAGTATATGGCATTGCAAATAGGTAGGTAGTTCATAAGAATTCACTAGACAGTGAATGTTTTAAAGCAAGAGCCTCCAACCAAGTCAGGTTTGGTTAGTGGTAGGGCTTGTTCTAAGTCCGCCTGGCTAGCTACCACCATCTTATCTAAGTGTGTCGCCATAACTACAGTGCTAACAGCATTGTTGTGATTCGGCAGTGAGAGGTAAGACAGCCAGTTCCTCTGTGGTTGAGGATTCCGGGCGAAGCTCGCTTCCATCTTTAGCCTTATCATCACTAACTATCAGGTGAGATTAAGGCCAAGAGCTTTGTTGTGAATAAAAATAAAAAAACACAAAGAAAGCTTTCAGGGTCTTTTAGAAGGACCTTACTGCTAAAAGATTGGTTATCCGTCTTAGGTACCTGTCCCACCATCGGCAATAGGGATGATGACTAAAAAAATATTTTGTGTCCGTCCTGTAGATTATTAAAAAATATTGGACACGTATTTCCTCTTTTTTTACGTAATCAAAACATTACGGCGATACATTGAGTTCAAATGTGGCATGACGTCACTTCTCATTAGATTTTATACTGAGCTGTGACGTAACGAGCCCCCACTCTCCAAGTTTAATGTGTTTTATCTAAGTCATTTTTTATTAATAGAATAAAGCAAAAAATACGTGTCTGATATTTTTTTATTATCTGATTGACGGACTAAACTTTTCTTTTTTTTACCCAGGCATCATCCCTATTAACGAGAAACGAGTAGAGCTAGCACCTAAAAACGAAAATGGATGTATCCTGGGTACAAAAAAAGAAAAACTTTTTAGTCCGTCAATCAGATGATATAAAAATATTAGACACGTAATTTTTGCTTTATCATATTAATAAAAAATTACTTAGATAAAACACATTAAACTTGGGGAGTGGGGAGCTCGTTACGTCACAGCTACGCATAAAATCTAGTGAGAAGTGACGTCATGCCACATTTGAACTCAATGTATCGCCGTAATGTTTTGATTACGTAATAAATAGGTTGTCTGTAAGTTGGTTTACGGACGATAGTTTAACGTGACGTCATAACAAAACATTGATGCGGCGAAAGCTTACAATGAGCGTAACGGGACAATGAGCGTAACAGGACATGTTCGTGCTTGCAGTCGGTGTTCATCGATTTATTAGACGTTGCCACGTCAAAAAATGAAAAATACGTGTCCAATATTTTTTAATAATCTACATGACGTACAAAAAAAATTTTTTTTAGTCATCATCCCTATTGGCGAGCATGAACACCGAGTGAGAGCAAGAGAGCAGTGGTGGCCCAGGAGTAACGGCCGCAACTTACGATTTGTAGGTCGTAGGTTGGAACCCAGACAAGTGCTTTACACTACGAAAATTATTTTCATCACCACTGAGTTCAAAACGGTGAAGGAAAACATCGTGAGGAAACCGGCATGTCCTAGAACCAAAAATACGAAGACATGTGACATCTTTCAACCCGCGCTGTGCCCGCGTGGTGGATTATGGCCCATTCCTTCTCACAGAAAGGATGCCTGTGAAACATTATAGGCTGATTATAAGCAGCGAGTGCGCGACGGCGACGAGCGTTTACTCGCTGGTATTCGTATGAACCAAGCGTGAGTCTCTCAGCGAGTGTTCTGCCCGCCAAGCCCCCTTGTCGCTGCGACAAACGAGTACTCGCCGGCGCGCGGCGCGGCGGTGTAAACAGTCAGCGATCAACTATATAAGGTGTAGCTATTCATGCACGAAATATTTTAAGAGGACCATCTATAGGTAGTAAAAAAACCATAGTAACGATTTTTTTTTTATCTAAGTGTGTTATATTTTTATATAATTATTGTAATTTTAAAATTGCTTGAGACATTTTGCAAAGGAGTTACGTTTTCCAAAATTTTACTTATTCTATGAATGACCCGCCCGGACGCGACGACGGTGGCGGCACGAGCGCGGTGAATTTTGATAATTAATCATCATATCAAGTAATTCTAAATTATTTAATTTTTTAAATAAAATACTCAGATTAAAAAAAAAATCGTTTCCATGGCTTCTTTACCACCTATAGGTGTATCTCTTAAAATATTTTCGTGTTTGAATAGATACAACTATATATATTATATGGCGACAATCTAATCTGATTTAGGGTTTTAAAAATAATTAAAATGGGTAGCAAAAATAATAGGTTGGCAATTTACAGTGAAGTAACATTTTAAGTATAAAGTAGCTTTGTTTAAATTTAAATTAGCAGTGATTTTTTCTGTTAATTTTTTGGTGTAGCAACTGAATTTATTGTTAGGCGACAACTTGACGGCGGTTAAAAAGTAGAAAATAGGCTTTCATAAATTATACAATGAGGTTGTTTATACCTCATTGTATAATTTATGAAAGCCTATTTTCTATTTTGATAATTAGACAATGGTAAAAACATTTCTGCTAGCAACTTGAAAGTAGCGCTCGCCGGCCGCTGCCGCGGCACCGCTCGCTACGCTCGCTCGGCTCGCGCGTGGTTGGTCACAGTTTTAACCTAACCTAACCTAACCTTGTTAGTGGTTCCGTTACCGCTCTATTAAAGAAAATAGTAATAGTAATAGTTGGTAATATATTATCTTTGCCACCCTACTAACATTATTAGTCGCCAAGTCATTATTTATAGCTCCTCGCCTAATATTTTATTTGACTGGTATAGTTTATTTGCTACCTAAACGCAGCTGCTAGTTTTTAGTTTTTATAACACCTTTAATTTTGAACCTTACATAATATAATAGTCGCGAAAATATTTAATCGCTGGCAAGTTATTTTATTTGTTGCAAACATTTAGTCGACTTTTAAGTTATTAGTCACTCGGAAAATAATAAGCTATATTATATTATTTATTTACATCTCTTTTACTTACTCGGGATATTTTGTATGTTTCTTGAGCGAGAAAATCGTTGATAGCTATACTCCATTTTAAATAAGATTAGAAATTTAAGAAAAACCTTTTTTTCAGTCCGTTCAACCGATTTTGACTTCTATTCCGTAAGCATAAGGATGGCATTAAAAGCAAAAAAAGTGGTAACAATATCAACTGTTTACTGCAGCAGCCATTTTTCATGCCACTAACGCAATAGAAGTCAAAATCGGTTGAACGGACTGTAAAAAAGGTTTATTTAAATGTGTTATCTTATTTAAAATGGAGTATAGTCGCTTCTTCGTCGACGGTAGGACAGACGCTTATGACATAAGAACCAGACCGAGCTTAAATTGACATTAATTCTGATTGTTGGAACAATTTCACACTGTTCTCTCGTAAATCTGAGTCAAGACTGTCTGTAGAGAAATTATAACTCTATAAAAAAATTATGATCCACACAATCGCAAAAAAAAAGGTACATAGTCAAAGATATTGTTACGAGCTTGCGGTTCGTGACATAAAAACTGCCTATTTAAAAAAACCAAAAATGACACTTTAATTAAACAACACTGATAACAACTCAAACACACTAATTATAAAGTACAAATGCACTACTGATCACTCTAAAGTCGCACTCGAAGATCGCTTGATCGCTTGTGGTTCGACTGTGTCGGGTCGCGGACTATACCGGCCTTATATAGTCCTTAGATAGTTCCAGAATCTCCAACTGTAGAAACATCTAGAATGTTCAAGTACATACCGGCCCCTAATGACCAGATGGATAAAAGAAGAAAAAATTTCGAGTCAGATTTTGCCGAGAACACTGAGGACAATGATGGGACGATAACTCGTGGGCTCAGTCTTGGGCTTGCCTGGCTTTGAGGTACTGATAACGGTGGGCTCTTTGCACGCTTGCGGAAAGATATAATTATTGTTGCTCAAGGCACCATTGAAGAGTTTGTATACCTTGTTTATGATACCGTCCGATCCGAGGGTTTTTTTAAGAGTGCAGCTTTTTTATGTTGTCGTGCACTTCTTCTGGCGTGACGGGAGGGTGAGGATCATGTAGGTCTTCAACGGAAGCTCTACGTTCGACTTCAGCTTCAACCATGGCAAGGTGCGCTTAGTTTACTGGTTGAGAGCAAATCTCCCCCTGGAAATCAGGATGGCAACCAACCGATTTTATCATTTAAAGTAAAAGTTCGCGAGCATATTCGTAAAAAGCTAGCAGTATCATCACAACGTTAATGTTTTCCCATTGTTTGTATTATTTATTTTGTATATTCGTGTATATATTTATTTATAATTAGATATTTATTTTAAATTTATAGTTTGTAATGCATAGGTATGTCTTTATATTTAAGTAAATATTTTTTATACCAAAATTTTTCTACATTGCACCTACCACTTTTTGTCTCAGCATCACCCAAAGGTTGACTGGTAGAAAATACCTATGGCATTAAGTCCACCTCTGAACATTTCTGTGCTTGAAGTATTAAACAAATATATAAATCGTCACCCTGTATAGAAGATTACCATTACATAATGTTTACTTATTTCAGGGTCACCTCAATTGAACTGAGGAGACAGTACCAAACTGCGTATACATAAAGGCATCCTCTTCTCCCGGCGACATGGTGCGGTATAACGCGTACAAATTCACTGTCTGCATTGTAACGATCGTAATCAATTATCTAGGATTAATGTATAATTATTATTACTATGAGTGGTTTATACCGGTAGAAATGCAAGAAGGTATTGACTGGGACTTATATTTCTATGTAGCTTAGTTCTATACTAATAAAAGTAGACAAGTGTATACTAATCTATCTATAGTAATAATAATGCTGGAGAGTTTGTTTGGACGCGTTAATCTCTGAAACTGCCTGTCGGATTACATAAAAATATTTTTACATTTGATAGCCCACTTTTTTTGAAAGGTTATTTATTACAAGGCTAAGGCTAAAATATTTTTTTTTTCTATTTAGTTATTAATTTTAGCAAAAATTAATTAATTTTAGTAAAAAAAAAAAAACAACACCAAATTATAAAAAATCCCAACTCTGAACTACTAAATATCAAGTGTTCTTCTTTTGAATATAAAATTTTATTAATGATAATTTCGCCAATGTTGGTAAACAGTAGGCTCAGCAAATTCTGCCTAGTAATAATTACCCTAAATCAACATACCAAACTACCTGTACAATGTAATTCTTTTGTCCTCCTGAATACAGAACCTAATGAAGTTCATCAAATCTTGATGGGCCTTAAGTCTGATGAGAATGAAGAGATGAAAAAGAGTGAGGTTGAGAGAGTGAGCAACCAACCTCACTCTCTTTCTCACTCTCTCAACCTCACTCTCTCACTCTCTTTCTCAATCTCTCAACCTCACTCTCTCACTCTCTTTCTCACTCTCACTCTCTTTCTCACTCTCTTTCTCTTTCTCACTCTCACTCTCTCAACCTCACTCTCTTTCGCATCTCACTCTTTCTCACTCTCACTCTCTTTCTCTTTCTCACTCTCACTCTCTCATTCTCTCAACCTCACTCTCTTTCTCACTCTCTTTCTCACTCTCTCCCTCTCTTTCTCACTCTCTCACTCTCTTTCTCACTCTCAATCTCTCACTCTCTCTATCTTTCTCACTCTCACTCTCATTATTTCTTACTCTTTCTCTTTCACACTCTCTTTCTCACTATCTCTCTCCTTCTTACTCTCTTTATCACTCTCACTCTCTTTCTCACTCTCTCACTCTCTTTTTCACCCTCACTCTCTTTCTCACTCCCACTCTCTTTCTCTTTCTCACTCTCACTCGCTTTCTCACTCTCTCAACCTCACTCTCTCACTCTCTCAATCTCTTTCTCACTCTAACTCTGCCCCCGGTTGGGATAACGACTCGAATAAACTAAAGCACATGCAAAAGGGAAGTCGTTCCAGTAATAACTCACCTTGCAAACCTCTGCTTCCGAAGCGGCACCTTCTTTGACCTATCTGACCCAAATATGAGCGTTCAAAAAAACTACGAAGCGCTTCGAGAAGAGGTAGGTAGTGCCCTTGCGCCACGCTTGGCTCGTCCTGGCGTGTATTAATTAATAATTTTACTAACATAGGTGTAAGTATTAAAAATCAAAGTATCCACTAACCCGCACTGGGCCCACGTGATTGGTTATGGCCAACTCCCTCTCACAGAGAGGAGCCTGTGTCCCAGCAGTGGGAACATTATAGGCTGACTAAGTAATATTAATATAGTTTAATAATATTTTTGTTCAAAAAATTACAAGGTATAAAAATTAGTACAGTTTTGCTAAATTACTAACTAGTTTTGTGCAGGGCTTGTTAACGTTACCCAATAACAAAATAATAACCGTTACGTAACGTTAAATTTCAATGTTATACCTACTAACGTTAAAAAAAATTAACGTTACTTGATAACATTACCAGTAATATAACGTTAATTAATATTAACAAAAATACAATAACTAACGTTAATTTAGCTACGTTGCCGTTCTGTGGGTAAGAATCAGGTTCAGGCAACGTTTTGATCGGCACGGCATCAGAGAGGCGCGAAGGCAGGATCCCGCCGCGCCGCACGCCTTAGGCCCCACTACTTACATCTCATCCGTTTAAAATAACGATAAAATTAATAGTCGCATAAATAACGTTGAATCGATTACCGTTATTTTAATAATAACGTTAACTCTGTCAATACAAGGTAAAGTTATGAATATTTACCGGTATTTAAAGCCCTGGTTTTGTGTAAATTATATTCCTAAGACCTGCCTGAACTACATAGGTTATCCTGTGTTTCAGGCGCAAAGTACTAACATAGTCTTATAAAATTAATAAATAATCTAAAAGTGGTCAATAGACAAATAAATTATAATTATGTTCAGTAGCTTAGCTCTGAGTTTCAAAATTTTATAAACACTTATCGTAGGTGAAAATACATATTTACTTTAACACAGTTAATAAATTCCCTGTGTCTTCGTAAGACATACTCTGGAGAACCTTCTTGAGAATTCTCTTACAATTTGTGTTAAAGTTCAGGAAGTAAATGTTTACTTTCGAGTTTAGTCTATTATAGAGGAGAAGACCGAGGTACAGGTAAAATTTGGATCCAAAAACATGTTTTGTTGTATTTTGTGGGCAGACTATATCTTTACGTCTTTTATTAGAATATTCAGTGCTGTAGGGTAAAGCTGTGTGTTGTTTTAATACAATGTCCAATTGTCCATTATAAATAGTTGCCGAACCGTTAATAAATACTTCACAAGATTTGTATAGGAGGTTGGTAGGAAAAAGGAAAGGGCGGAAAGTAAACACTTTGAGAATCGCCCTCTGAGCTCTCTCGATGTTTAGTAACCTTTAGTAACTCGCTCCACCCCATGTGGTAATACAGTAAGTTAATATCAATTGACATAGAGCAAAGTAAACTTGTTAAACTATTTTTGGGTCAGTAATATAGCGTAACTTTTTTTTAAACAAATATTAACTTACAAATTCTATGAATTAAAACTTCCATATGTTCTTTGAACCAAAGTGTTTCATCTATTATAACACCAAGGTATTTTTATATTTGCCATTTTACAATACAAACACATTGGTAATTTGTGGGAATTGCGCAATAATGAGCATAATTGTTGAGGTCCTAGACCTCAGCGGATGCGTCAGCGCTTTCTGGAATAATATTGAGTTAAGTAAGATATAAGTATTATTTACTACCAATGTATGGAATGTTAATTTATTCTGAATTAAAATGATTAATACAAATAAACAGAGTATCAAGACATCCAAGTAGGGTTCCCAACCCTCCCAGATTGCCCGGGAGACTCCGATAATAATGGTTAACCTCCCGGGATCCAATAATTTCTCCGATTTTTCTATTGGAGTGAGATGCAAGAAGTAAGATCTCGTTGAAGAAAATCGTGTGGATTTACGCTGGGTTGACTTATTTACGAAATCGAAAGACAGATATCCCTGTCCTGAATTGAAAAAACTTGTCACGTTTGTTCTTTCCATTCCTGTCTTTAATGCTTCTTACGAGTGCGTATTCAGCATGATGGAACAAGTATGGAGCATGGAAAGAAACCGAATGAATGCTGCTCGAAAGCAGTAGCGACGTTAGGGTAGGGCGCGATTGGGCGACCGCCCTAGGGCGCCAGGCATGAAGGGGCGCTCCTTCATGTCTGTTTTCCCGTCTCGTCCTTCCATTGAGAATATTGGTCACTATACCTGTAGCGGTTGCGAGTGCGGAAAGGACTTATTATAAGTTTAATCTGATAAAAACCTATCTGCGATCGACATTATATCAATCGAGATTTACAAACTTGGCAACTTTGTCAACCAAAAATGAAATTGCAGAAAACTTTAGACTTCGATGCCTATATGAGAGTTTGACTATAGAAAGGCTAAAAAAGTATTTTATTAAGTTTTATTGAAAAAAAAAAAAAACGGTTGTATAAATAAAAAAACACCTGGTTTCTTTTACATGTGTGAATTCGAGAGTAGAAAGGGGGGCGCCATAGAAACCTCGCCCATGGCGCCCGTAATGATAAAACCGGCACTGCTCGAAAGCAAAGAAAATATAAATTTAAAATGAATAAATGATGGAGATTTTCTTCCAACGCTCTCGATTTCTTAAAATTCTCCCGGGCTGGTTCCCCTTTCGAGAGTTGGCAACCCTACATCCAAGTATGCTTCGAAGTTCTTATCTTCAGTTGAATTATATCATGAAAATATACATTATATCTACCCACTTATTATTGTTCCAGCATACTCACTTGTTTACCTTAAATACATACATCAACTTATGTAGCTATCAAAGTAAGCACCGCAACCCAACAAGTTTGCAACTTGACACAAACGTAGCAGTGTTGCCGTCTTCAACAAACAATCAATAAGTAAAACGAAAGTGAATTATATTGTTTGTGTTACGAGACTGTTATCCAAACAGTGATTATTGCAAAAGCTGGTAACCCTCGATCAAATATTGATCGAGACTTCTATAAAAACACTGGGATAAGAATTATTCTTCTGGTTGCCGAAGAGTAGTGGTGGCCCAGTGGTAACAGCAGCGACTTACGAGTAGTCGGGTCGTAGGTTCGAACCTAGGCATGCATTTTACGTCGTGTAACTTATTTTATCTCTAAAAACGGTGAAGAAAAACATCGTGAGGAAACCGACATGTCGTCGAACCAATAATTCGAACACATGAGACATCTACCAACCCGCACTGAACCCGCGTAGTGGAGTACGGCCCGGCTCCTCTCACCGAGAGGAGGCCTGTGTCCCAGCAGTAGGAACATTATAGGCTGATTATGCATCTGGTTTAGGCATAGATATTCAACTCCTAATAGTTAGTGAGCTGGCCATATCATTTACTGACAGGTATGGTCACCGTCTGCTGAGCCTTAAATACGATAGCAGGTAGTGCCCCAAGTCGCCCTGTAACAGTCCGCGAATTTCTACGTGGGCTGGAAACCGTCTGCTTCTTTGTATTTTCGATTTGTGTGATCCTGAATATCTTGCAAATTTTGAGCCCAGCAAGTGGTCAAAACCTGGAGTTTTGACGTTTTATTTTTTAATAATTATTTTTTATTTTTTCCTTATTTTATTTATTCCCGAAATTTGCTGGATGACTATTCAGGATCACACAAATCGAAAATATAAAGAAGCAGACGGTTTCCAGATCACTTTCTACGTGGTACCTATATCCCCGGGGAGGCCCGGGGGGGACCCACGTAGAAATTCGCAGACCGTTACAGGGCCGCTCCAGCGCAAAATACCAGATTCGCAGAACACCAGATTCGCAAAATACCAGATTCGCAAAATAACAGAAGTACAGTGATTTACAAAATACCTACCTATGACAATAAAAAAAAAATGTTTTAATTCAGATTATGTAAATATCCATAGTGTGAATACAGATAAATCGTAAAAAAAACTATTTTTACCTAGTATTGAAAGACCTTATTTTTAATAATGTGGATATTTACTCAATGCTGAACATAAACAGTGTCAGTAACTTTTTGTTTTTTTTGTTTTAACTACTTGTTATTGATGATTTGGTAAATATCGAGAAGAAACTGTTTTTTTTTATTTTTTATTTTTTTTGTTGATTAAACTTTGTTACTGTACAAAATCTGTTATTTTGCGAATCTGGCATTTTGCGAATCTGGTGTTCTGCGAATCTGGTATTTTGAGAATCTGGTATTTTGCGCTGGAGCGATATTTCTCGTCTATCCCATGGTGTGACATATTGTTGAAGTGGCCGTTCAAAAATATTACGGGTTTGTGTAAACTATTATTAGATTCAGGTATCCTTTTGAATAATATTAAGCTTTAAAGTGCTAATTTTAGTTAGAGTCAAGTGTCCCTCCCCCCTTGCCAGCTATATGGTTGAATTTAGATATGTGAAAAAATCACAGCAGTAAAATATATAAAGAAGTAAAACGGAAAATTATCACAGCTAAGTAGGCTTTACAAGTTCCCGAGTAATAGTCAACTACAATGTGTTTGTTCTTGGGGATAAATTCATCCCAACTACGGAACCCTTCATTGTTCGACATACATTTTTTTTGTAACTTTCTGGTATGTACAAAAAGTGCTGATTCTCCAACTAATTTTATTCCACTATAACTTCCTAAGGTATAAAGCACCCAGTATTATAGAGCGCTGTACCTATAATATACCACACCTTAAAACTTGGGGGCCTATAGCGCTGGATAATACAGTGCATCGAAATGCAGAGCATATATTATAAATACAGGATGACATTTTTTACCGTCTCAAAAAAAAATCGGGTATACTAGGTAAACGGTTTAGAAGCCTATGGCATAGTTTTTTTTTTTTTTTTTTTCAGATATATAACAAAAAAAAAAAAGATAAAAAATATTGAAATTTGGGTACCTATGATTTAAATTTCAATATTATTTATCGTATAATTTTTTTTTTTGTTTTTCTGTGTTTATTTAGTATCTATGATAATTTTACTTCAAATGTGGGGTATTTATCGATAGATGAATTTCCTTCTAGGTTAAAGAAAAAAAAAAACTATGCCATAGGCATAGTTTTTTATTCCGTTCACCTAGTACACCCAAATTTTTTCAAGACGATAAAAAATTTCATCTGCATATAGCCATAGTGCTGCAGCATCGTGCACAGCAGAGTTAAAATATAGCTATCCAATCGATGAGAGAACTCTTCATTTTCTGCACCTGGTTTGTTACCAAACTCTCATAAATAATAGCAGGTCATGCGAACTGTCATACATGTATGATTCAACTATTAATTGACACCTTGATCTGCCCAACACATCTGCTGCCCTGCAAATGATTACTGTAAGGCCCTTGCAGTAACCTTCATAGCAAAAAATAATCAAAGGGTTAGTGAATCAAAGGAATCTCTTTCGCAACCAACCCTGCCAATGAGAATTCTAGGACCACACAGACACAGGCCAAAAGGTTTTATTTCACGCCAGGCAAACTGTTATTTGTTTTTTTCAGAAATTTTTCAGTAACAGCCCGGAATTACAAACTGACGAAATACTCATTACACATCCTGTATAATTCTGCGGGGAATTTTGGCGTGATATGATGTTGTTTGATAATACCTGCCAACAGATCTATAAAGGAATGTAACTACGTACTCGAAAAGAATGATTTGGCACATGCCTGTCGGTCGTAGTGTTTGTTTTGATGCAACGTTTCAGGTAAACAGATGTGAAATACCACAGACGTTGTCGCCCATTCCTCGCACGTATCAGTAATACCGTGCACAAGTTTGCTATGAATTCATTTCTTGTGTCAATTTTAATGAATATACTAGGTAAGGATTTTTTTTTTGTTCTCCTTTTTCTTACAATCTGTCACTGTTTATTAGGACATTCAGTAATTTTGATGACTGTTTAGATGTCTTGCTTGGTATGCGTCCTATGACACATCCTAGTATTTATAAAGCATCAAGCTAAGTTTGTCTGAGGAAATCCTGTGAAATTTTATGTTTTAGCCTATGCCTTTTGTATCCATTAGGTGGTTTGCCAGGTTATTTGGGTAGCGAGTTATTCTTTCTTTGTATGACATGATATAGCG
This sequence comes from Dryobota labecula, assembly GCA_947523025.1. NCBI lineage: Eukaryota > Metazoa > Arthropoda > Insecta > Lepidoptera > Noctuidae > Dryobota > Dryobota labecula. The sequence goes on from OX383284.1 coordinate 12,666,513, forward strand.
TTTTATTTCCTCTTTGACGGTCGGTATTTTCAGATCATGGTGTAGTGCTTCATTTAGTACAAACCATGGGGCATTCGTGATTGTTCTTAGAATCTTGTTCTGAAATCGCTGTATGATCTCTATGTTAGATTGTGATGCTGTTCCCCATAGGTGAATGCCATAGGTCCATATAGGCTTGATTATAGCTTTGTAAGCAAGGGTTTTATTTCCCAGGTGTAATTTTGACTTTCGACCAATTATCCAGTAGAACTTTCTTAGTGTCAGTCCAAGTTGCTTCCGTTTCGTGAAAATGTGCTTTTTCCAAGTAAGACGTCTGTCGTCGTCTGTCGTAAGTGAATTTAGATCATTCTTTTAACCTTCTTTTCTCGTGTCGGCTTGATTTGATCACAAAACGACACATTGATTCCATAGATATCCCAGCAACTATCAGCAGCGTGTTTTAAAATACGCTTGAGTAATGGTTCATTCCTTTTAAAATCAACTTCGAGAAAGGAGCCTCCTGTCTTTTGGTCTAAGTTCGTCGGTATGTATTTTTTTTTATTATGTATATTTATCGATAGTTTCGTCAGTTGTGGACCGTTTTAAAAGTTATTTAATTTTCATTTGGTAGAGAAAGTTTGAGCGGTGGTCCAATATAAAATTTTATTAACTTTGCTTGGGTAGTTTTTGAGTTAGCTTCGATAATACGTATTTAATCCACTTGTGTATCTTGCTGATATTATAATAATTCCTGTCACTATTGTTTACATAGTAAGTAGTGGTATACGAATTTTGTGATGTAGGTACCATAGCTAAGAGTAAAAAATAACTTTATTATCGGAAGTCGGTGGCAAAAAACTAAAATACAAAGCCATTTTACACCGACTTCCGAAATTTAAGTATATGTATATATGTCTATTATAAGTTTATAAAATATTTATGTACATGTGTACCTATTTTAATCATAATTATGTTAGGTATATTTTTAATATTTTTATTATTTTTACTATCTCCTCTTAAACAGAGCACTTGCCATCTTATCTCTTCACCACCCTTGGCTGACTGGTAGAGAATGCCCTAAGTTATTAAGTCCGCCTTTGTAACTTATTGTGTGCGAGAAGTTGTGGCGGTATCAACAACGCCACATGCGAACTACGCATCAAAGACCTGACGCCACAAATCCTGCATCGCGCAATCAGAGTTTACCGCGCGACTAGCATATATACAACATCCCGACATCAACCGTTGGGCAGTTGCCCACCAGACACAATACCCGTCTGGTCGGAGGATCCTTCCTTTACTATAGAGTATGAGTGAACTTTACACCCTGTTCCTCATACCTCTAAAAAGTTTTTTTTTTTTTTTTTTTCACTTTGTAATGTTTTTTTTGGCAAACTCTGCAGTTTGGTAAGAACAACTTTGAGAGGGAGGCTAACAGAAGAATTCAGCTGGGCTGGGCAGCGTTTGGGAAACTTCATCGAGTCTTCTCGTCGCGTATTCCACAGAGCCTAAAGACCAAGGTCTTCAATCAGTGCGTCCTGCATGTTATGACTTACGGAGCCGAAACGTGGACACTCACGGAACGGCTGGTCCATAAATTCAAGGTCGCTCAGCGAGCTATGGAACGGGCTATGTTTGGAGTTTCTCTGAGAGGACGAATCCGGAACGAGGTGATTCGGCAGAGCAGCAAAGTTGTCGACATAGCTCACAGAATAAGCAAGCTGAAGTGGTAATGGGCCGGCCATATTAGCCGTAGAACCGATGACCGTTGGGGTAGACGTGTTCTTGAGTGGAGACCGCGAATCGGTAAACTTAAGGTAGGACGCCCTCAGGCTAGGTGGAGCGACGATCTTCGCAGGGTGGCTGGTAGCAGCTGGATGAGAGTTGCCGAGAATCGAGCTGAATGGCGTGCAATTGGAGAGGCCTATGTCCAGAAGTGGACTGCTATAGGCTGATGATGATGATGATGATTTTTTGGAAATGTGTTGTTTTTTTTTTTTGTCAATCACCTCCGTTAATAAGGGAGTTCCACAGGGCTTATTTCTAGGGTCAAATAATAAATAATCTTTATAATATTTACCTAGAATGTATATTTCAGTGGTCTCCAGTTACAAAACGTTGTCGTCATTAGACAGCGTTGTCTTCACGAATATTCCTCATAGCCCAGGTGGTATTTTAAATTATTTGATTAACAAATTATGTGGAATTTAAAATTACCTTATAATTTATAAAAATAATTTCCATTAACCACAGTAAATGCCCCAACCTTCGCCCTGTTTGTTACTTACCTTTTATCTAATGCAGGGCTAAGGACTCTTCTGATAAAAGGAAGGCATGTGAGCATTCCTATACTTTGCGTTTTGGCGATTTTAATTCATAATGTAAATTAGAAAAAACTGGCCAAGTGCGTGTCGGACCACGCACAATGAAGGGTTCCGTAGCCTTTATGATCATGCTGACTAGAAATCAAAACGTCTATGCCAAGTATTGCCTAAACCTTATATTGACTAGGAAGCACAATGCCTACCTTGCAATATGTCTATACACTATTTGAACTAACCCTTATTCTGACTATGAACCAAAATTCCTACCTTGCAATATGTCTATACAGTATTTGAACGGTGGAAAAAACAGAAAAAACATTGGAAAAAATGTAGTTGATGTTGTTGTGTATTGAGCGATAGCCGTTTTGTGTGGATGTGACGCATTTTCCCCAATGATATTCTTATTTCTTTTGTGCCTATGAATTTTTTTTTTTGCGTCATGTTTACCGCAAATAAGCGTATTTTCTTTCTTTCTTTTCTTTCTAGTTTAACAACATTTTTTTCCAATGTTTTTTGGAAGTTAGTTTTTTTCCACGAGCAACTTGGAAGTAGCGTTCGCCGGCCGCTGCCGCGGCACCGCTCGCTCCACTCGCTCGACTCACGCGTGGTTGGTCACAGTTCTAACCTAACCTAACCTATTTCACCCAGTTCAATATGACGAATCATACCTACAATCCACCGCAGAAATGTTCACTATTGTCTTATTATCTAGTCGCAGACAGATTGTATAATTCATCATTTTGTTCTCCAGGTGATTTCCTACTTAGAAATTATTGCATTTTAGGCATTTTGCTTGTTAAACATTTTGATCTCGAGGCGATTTTTTTTTTAGGGTACCTACCCTAAAAAAAAACAAGTTTCTAATACTAAGAGTCTCTGAGCTAAGCTGCGGACAGACAGACACACAGACGGACGGACATGGCGAAACTATAAGAGTTCCTTGTTGACTACGGAATCCTAAAAAGCTCTTAAGCCTTGTGTTCACCAACATTTAAATCAACTGATTAAATATTTAATCAGTTCTATATTTAAAATTTCCTTAGTAAATTTGACATAAAACAAACGTTTAAGTACCTAACCGGAGCTGTGAATGTTGGTGAACACCAGGCCTTAATCTTTCAAATAATATACTTAACTTGTGCCTTGCTTTTTCAGATGATATCCACAGCGAATATTACTTGGGAAAATGTGCTGTAACCAACAACAGAGAACTACTCATATACGAAAAGTTTAAATACGAACAGATATATAATCACGTCATAATTCGGGTAAATATACCTACTTCTCTATACTCGATTCCTATATGCCTTACAGTTACTTATCATAATTTCCATATGATCACATAGTGTAAGTCAAGCCTCTGAGTAAGTTACAAAGCCTTCAGTATTTTCAAAGAATAACTTAGATACATTGACAGGTTACTCCGCTTGCGCATAGAATCCAATCAAAATCCTAGAAATGACGGTCCGAAGTACCTGTAGCTGAGCCCCATAGTATGCTACTTGCATACCGGAATGCACAGTAGATCTAAACTCCGAATAGGGATGATGACTTAAAAAACATTTATTTATTTATTTTTTCAAAATTACGTTCATAACACTTTAACAGGGGCCTAAGTCTACTAATTAACAAACGTTGCAATGGTCTCGCCATTGTGAGTATTTGACAGTGTTTGTATGGCAAATCTGTCAAAAACTCACAATGACGAGACCATTGCAACATTTGTACATTAGTAGACTTGGCCCCCAGCTATAACGTCAGTGCAGTGTTACTACCACACAAATATACATTCCTCACATCCATTGCCTAACATGATAAAAATAAAAAATACCATCAAAATACCATTAAAATATAATTCAAAACATTAAAATATAATTAAATACAATTAAAATGTCTTGTCAACACTTTCAATGCACTTCAGTGCTACTCCTGTGAACTTCATCAGGCTGCAGTAAATATATCTACCTCATTATATACCGACGCGTGACAAGGCGCGTGATTTTTTGTCCGTCATGTAGATTATAAAAAAAATATTGGACAAGTATTTTTTTCTTTTTACGTAATCAAAACATTACAGCTATACATGAGTTCAAATGTGGCATGAAGTCACTTTTCACTAGATTTTATACGTAGCTGTGACGTAACGAGCCCCCACTTCCCAAGTTTAATGTGTTTTATCTAAGTATTTTTTTTTAATTAATATGATAAACAAAAAATACGTGTCTAATATTTTTTTATTATCTGATTGACGGACTAAACAGTTTTCCTTTTTTTTTACCCAGGACACATTTCTATTAGGCATGTTTTATGACGTTTTACTAAAACAATGGCCAATCTCCTAACATGGTAGGGCTAGAAAAATCTTTTAAAGCGTAACTTGATAATACATAATTATGTCGTTTCATTTGCCAACTTATTTATAACTTAGTATAACTCAATGTATTTTTAAAACTGCGGACTATAAAGTAATTAGGCAAACTATATTTTAGGGTTATGTATGTGGTATATTTTTAATCTACGGCATTTTAAATTGTTTTTCATTTTAAACTATGGAGAGTACGTATAAACACAAAATAATAAAGATTGCGAAAGAACACGAAACCGCACAGAATACAGAGTCGATACCAAAATTTCAAAAGAAAAGTGTCAATATTATTTTGTTTTCTTTCATTTGAATCCGTGGACAGTAGTGTGGGTTATACGTTTATTCGACTATAATATAACTACTTTTTGTAAATGCTGTAATGTATAACTGCTTTTTGTCCCAAATAAAAAAAATAAAATAAAAAAAGGAATGCTACGTTATCAATCTATTTGCGTCAGTACTGATTTTTAAATGTCAAATCATGTTTTTAATTATTAAAATAGCTTTATTAAAACTCTTAACTTATCAGTAACATCAAATGCATAACTGCTAATGGCTTATATTTTTAAATAAGGTCTATCCATACTCAAATATATATATCCATACTCAAATATATATATCCATACTCAAATATATATATTTTCTTGGTATTCTTAGATTTGCTCTTGTTTTGGTTCTATATTCGTTTGGTTTTAAATCCACCTTTCGACATTCGACGATTGGTTATATGACATTTATTCTCGGAACAAACGTCACATCCTCGCGATCTCTCATGTGCACAGACTATGTGTGGGGGTAAATAGTTAATGGTAACACTTGCAACCAAAAAATAACATTTAAAGTTCTCAAAATGAAGTGAAAACCCAATTTTGAAAAAGTGCTAGACCAATGCACAGAAAAAATAACAATTATTAAATATTATTCGATCATTCCAGGGTTTGATCAATACGACCAAGGTGGGAAATAAAACACCAAACTGCGTGCACATAAAGGCGTCCTCTCCATATGGCGACATGGTTAGGTATAACGCGTACAAATTCAATATATGCATCGTTAAAATCGTATACCATTATCTAGCAGTAGATACGTATCGTTTCCAATACTATGAATGGTATGTACCTGTAGAAATGCAGCCAGGCATTAGTTGGGAGCTTTATTTCTATTTAGAAACATAACTGGGGAAATTTGTATGTAGGTAGTGTCCGACCGTATATATATATTTTTTTTTTTTGTTGTCAAATTTAATAATTATGAAGTAAGTATTTATGTCTCAACACTTAAAATTGTTTAAGTGTTGAGACATTAAATACCGCGAGTTGGTTTCGACCCTCCTTCTAAAGGTCCGGAAAATGAAAAAATCTGAAATTTTATATAGGTTCAGGGTGATCTGTTAAGATGGGTCAGTTTAGTCAAATCAGAAAAAGATAGATTTCGTTATTTACTTCTACTACAACAAAGTGACTAAACACAAGAATGTTTCTTTCGAATCTTCGAATGCCGTTTTTCGTAACTCTAAAATCGAGAACGTGATTCGTAAGAACAAACTCTAAGCTATCGTACTTATTGCAAATATAGACCCATCTCAACCGATCACCCATATTGTTAAGTTATCGATTGCGATAAACGGAGTTTTCACAACTCTCAACTGTTTATTTATAACAATAAAAAACTTAACCGACTTGGAGTCCAATTTAACTTTTGGTCTGATTACCGAAGTTATTTGCGGGCCATAAACAAGTTGCGAAGTTAATTTGTACTTATCAAGTTAATGTCATCTAAACATATAAAATTCAAAGTGCTGACTGACTGACTGACTGAATGGCTGACTGATATATCAACGCACAGCCCAAACCGCTGGACCTAGAGACTTGAAATTTTATACGTAGGTTCTTTATGAGATCTAGGGGTGCACTAAGAAAGGATTTTTGGAAATTCCATCCCTAAGGGGATAAAATAGGGGATAAAAATTTGTATGAAAGTCCATCAGTTTTGAAGTTAGGTTCTTAAAATTTTGTGTTTAGGCTGACAATTGAAAATTAATTTATACGTGTCTCAGCATTTTTGATAATTCCACCCCCAAAGGGTTAAAAAGGGGGATGAAATTAAAAAGTCCTTAATTTTCGACGAAAAATCACTAAATTTACTATTTAAGCTTATGGTTGGAAGCTAAGTTAGAGGGTGTTAGGGTGTTGTTAGAATTTCAACCCTTTAGGGAGTGAAAAGAGGGATAACATTTTGTTTTTAATTAAAGTTCTTTATTTTCTAAGTTAAAATCACTAATATTTCGGCTTATGGTTGGAAACTAACACAATGTAAATCGATGTTATTTTTATTTCAACCCACAAGGTTCTGAAAAGGGGGATGAAGTTTTGTATTGAAGTTGTTCATTCGCAAAAAAAAAAATTCAAGTAAAAATAATATAAGTACACGTGTACTGTTTCTAACTTTACATTATTTTACATGGAGCGACTGCCTATCTGACCTCCACAAAGCAATTACTGGGTAATACATACAATACCCCTTGGTAAGAATGGTTGTCAGACTTTCGGGCTTCTTCTGAGTTCCCGTAACGACTGTCAAAGTTCCACGAATGACAGCCGGGACCAACGTGCTTTCCGAGGCACGGACGGGTCTCTGTATGTAAAGATGGTCACTCATCAACAGACCAATCGCGGCAAACCAAAGGGATAGTAAAATATATCTACGCCTACTCCGAGAGCAGCAACGCGAATGTTATGGTTTCCTAGAAAACAAATAAGCAGATCGCTCAATTTCGGCCAAACAACCGAAACATTATAATTACACTGTAACTCCATATGTGACGTCGCCAATGATTGGGGTTAACATGTCAACTTCACCTAAAGAGGCCAAGGGCGTGCCACGGTTGACTTCAACAGCAAACATCAAAGGGCAAGCTCTTGACTAGTGCAGAAGGGCCCTCAGTAGCTAACGAACGACTTGGATAAAACCTCGCCACTTGTACTAGTTAGCGAATGAACGAAAACTCATTGGACTCGTAATTATGTTGACATTTTTAAGTGTCACTGCTTAGCATATTTACTATGTCTGACTGCGACGGGGAATTTAATTTGCCAACTATTTGATTAAAGTAATGATAGCCTAGTGGTGTGACCGTCGGACTGCCAAGTCTTGATAGTTAATATTGATGATGCACCCCATAATTAACTAAAAGGCTAGGATAGATATAGTGCAAATGATCTCATTCAAGTAATTTCTTCCAAGAAATTAAACTTCTAATGATGATAATAGTTACTATTGGTCTCGAGTTCGAACCCAAGGCGCGCACCTCTGACTTTTCGGATTCATGTGCGAATTGGATAATAAGTATCAAATAAAAATAAAAATAAACTTTATTTCGAGCCAAGACTCATAAAGGGTTAGTAACAATATTCTTACAACTACGTGTTAGTAAACAACACAATACGGTGACGCATGTAACTGACAAAAGTGGACTATATAAGGACAGTCCACTCTGTCCGCTATCATTTTCAGAACCCTGTTGGGGCTGGCCATGACTCGTGCCACCATTGATGCATTGCGCTTGCGCATTATAGTCTATAGTAGCAATATAATAGTTGTGTATTATTATCACTTGCTTAAAAAACGTTGAAGGAAAACTTCGGGAGGAAACCGGCATTCCTGAGTGATATTTCTCGACAGCACCAGTTTAGTCACTAACCACACGAAAAAAAGAAGAATACCATTTGAATAGACAAACTACTATCGCATTGGGTGAGACCATTTCTTTTTTGTCATCCGTGTGGTGCCGGACGTAAAAAATAACACCACCCCATTTCCTTCCGTGGGTGTCGTAAAAGGTGACTAAGGGAGTTACTAGAGAATGAGCAGCAGCGTTAATGGTAGGCCCAGTAATACCTAGGTTTCAGCTCGGTTTCAGCTCTAAATTTCTGAATAGTTTTGAGTAAATGACCCGAAAAGTCCGTTTCAATTTTTTTTTTTTTCTCAGATCCTTTCGTGACTTCCGAATTGAAACTACTATATTAATGAATATTATAGTAAAAAAATATCTGATACACAAATATAACATAAACGGAAGTTGGTTTGAAAAAAATCAAATGTCTACTAGCACCGATTTTGGCCCCATTGTGCGCCGACGAGTATGCGATATCATCGATTTTATCGCTCAAGAAACGTCCTAAAGATTGTAGGTCCCGGGATCTCAATAAACAAGAGACTACAAACAGGCGAGTTTTTTAATAGGAAACGTAGGAAATTCAGCCCACAGTATTTTCACGACGATAGACATGTTACACCAAAAAGAACTATACCAAAAACAAATTCTGCAATTTAAAGTTTCCGCGGAACTCATTTCAGCGTGGTGGAAAACGGACCCAAAACAACGAAAACTCGCGTTTCCGTCTGACCCCGCTAACTGCACTGCCCCTTAAGAACTCAATTAATACTTTAGCCCACAGACATTAATAACCCCAGTTCACACATTCATTGCTACAGGGGTATTTATTAGAATGGGTATGTTGGACCCTCGATGTATCTAACTTACGTGTGTGTGCTCGCCGTGACAAATGAAGGCACCTAGTATCTTCGTTGAACCTTTCTGATAATGTAGAATGTGGGGTTATACCTACATACATGTAAGGCCCTGAAATATAATATTATTAAGGAGAACTTATTCATAAGTAGAAGTAGCTTTGAAATCAACACCTAAATGTGGACCCTTCCTACTTTGGGTAGGTATTAAGGGAAATTTCCCTGACAGACACTTTCCAAATTCACTGACACTTGTACTCCATTTGAAATTAAATAAACCTTATTTACAGTTTGTTCAACCGATTTTGACTTCTATTACGTTAGTGGCACGAAAAATGGTAGCTGCAGTAAACAGTTGGTATTGTAACCACTTTTTTGCTTTTAATGCCATCCTTATGCCTGCGGAATAGAAGTCAAAATCGGTTGAACGGACTGTAAAAATGTTTTTTTTTAATGTCTAATCTTATTTCAAATGGAGTTTAGGTTACAAGAGAATGCGTATTTCTCTTCCCTATAAAATTTGTCTAAAATCGTCTCTGCAAAAATATCAAATGTACAATCTACTTATTACAAACCAAACAAGGTACAAACAAAACAAATCATGAGCAAAAAAAATATCATTTCTACAATTTCAACATACAGCAAGCCACAACAATGTACCAAATTTATGTGCAACAATAATTTGGAGTGCATCACGGCGAATGGCGAACTTGTTTATGAGTTAAGTTAGATGACCTCAGTTCTTCGGGCTCACGTAAGGGGATGACATAAAATTCTAAATGAGCCTCGTAAAATATACGTTAATAACATTGTCTTCAACTTCTCGTGGAGACTCGCCACTCAAATAATGAAAGGTTTGTTGTACTGATACTGAGCTATGAGAGACATTGTAACAGTTTCGAGATGTTTTCTTCTTGGGTTTTTTAATACCATTCCGGTGATTCAAAGGGTTCTATGGCTCAAAAAGAAAGTAGACAAGAGATTCACTTCGTAGTTGAAGTGCTCCTGAAAATTATTGTCAGGTAAACACAAACCAAACTTGATGATCTCCACAACTACAAGTTAAGCCACGTGTAAGCACAGCCGATTATAAGTAAGCAAGCTGAATTAATGGGGTTTTTTTATGTTTATAGAACATCAGTGAGCTGAGCTGAACTCCCATTTGATGTATCCTTGAAACGCACACCGCACTTGTATTATGTTGATTGAATTATGTCATGGTGTCACTCTGTTTCTTTAAGTATGTTTTTCTTTTTTGTTCGTGTAATGGCACCTTGTTTTTTTATATAAATATGTAATTTATGCTTTTTTGTGTTGTGCTATATCTTTTGTGTGCGCTGTTTTTTTTTATCTATCTATCGATTAGTGTTGAATAAACTACTGTATGGATTCCTGCAACTTGGCTGCTGCTGAACACATAAAACAGAAAGTTACTGACATAGAGACGGACTAATATCATTATTTACATAAAGGTCATACCGAGCTCTTATTAAAATTTCCAATTAAGTGATATTGTAACGAACTCGTTTTATAGTTCAAATAACAGAGGTAGGAAGCGATAAAGTTCGTCTCCTATCTTATTTAATAAAGGCGTATTAATGAGTAAGAAACTTGAAAGGAAGATCGTTAGTACTTTGACGTCATAATATTTATATTATTGAACGAGTAGAAAGGATCTTACTCAGTAAAGTCTACAGAAGAATAATAATTAATTATTTTGGAAGAATTCCTACGCTTCAATTTTCACGCTACGAAATTCTATTCTCATTCAAATAAATTAATATAGCGACCCGACGTTTCGGCATTCACGTGAAAAATAAATGCTTCCTCAAAAATATTACCTACAATAAATTGACGGTAAAAACATAATTATCATTAAATAGCTATGATAAACAAAAGCGGCCAAGTTAAGGAATATAACTCTACTTTTTAAATAGGTATACGAAACAAGTATGTCCAGTCATAGATATTAGAACGACTTATTTCTACGTCCAGCCTATGGACCACATTTCATGCGACCAAAGTCCAGAAAACTAGTATTGCTCCCCTCTCAAAAGTAATAACGGACCATAAGCAGAGTAATCATAAGAACAAACATAACAGGTGGCTCTCGCAACAGATATAACTATCAAACGGCTATACTGACTTTATTGCTCATTTCGACGGAATGTCTTGACTTATAGGCGCCATATACGCATTGTGTGCACGGATAACGCAATAAAACGAATGTATCTGCGATGTACATTTTTTCAGGGCCATTAAGAGGTTGCTCTGTATTGCGTTTTATGGAGCTGAGGTGGAGCATTTAATATACGGTTCCAAGGACCGAGGTCAAGAAGGACTGCTAGTTATGATTAGGTACTACTTACTCGTAGCATTTTCAAATTAGTAGCTGGTTCTTTGGTAAGATAATTTTTTAAAGCTTAAGGCCCCTCGTCCACGGCGACTTTTTGTAGCGATGCAGTAGCGATGCTGTCGCGAGTTCGCATCGATACACCGCGATGCGGCCGCTAGCTGTTTGCCCTCGCCCACACCACGATTCTCAGTCGCGATGCAAGCGCGATACTGTCGCGCTTCTGTCGCGATGCAAACGCGATTCAGTAACGGCACAAAAGTGCCACAGTTGCACTGATGCTCGGTTCTCCACTCACGTGCCACCCTCCCTCCGTTTTCTCCCCGATGTCATCCGAGACGGTCGCGCGTTTGCATCGATACTGTAGCGCGTTAGTAGCGCGTTGACATCGCTTCTGTAGTGCGTTGCAAATGCGACTAACGCGCGTTTACGAAACGTGCGACAGCATCGCTACAAAAAGTCGCCGTGGGCGAGGGGCCTAAAGGATTTTCACGTGCTTCACGAAAATTGAAAAGCAGTCTCGTTAGTCAACATTGTTCAAAGATATAAAATATTATGCCACTTTGATATCGTATTAGTAGTAACAGTTGATTTTCTTTAGAATCAAACTTTGCCGAAACTTTTGTTAAAGTTTTAGTTAGATAGTAAAGATTCTGAATAAGAAGTGACTTTTCACACTGAAAATAAAATTTCAATTTAAGTGTCCGGAAAAATAAGACTGTTGATTCTCATTAAAAAAGCTGCCTTGCATTAAAGTGTTCTCAAAGATTTCCATAAACATTATTTAAATAGAAACATTCTGCCTTCCCAGCTCTTGCGGTTTCTCGCAAATTGTACAAAGCTCCTGCGCGAAATAGGTCGCCATAGTCCTCGTAAGCAATGAGCTTGCAAGTCTTGCAACTTGTCACTACTTGTGTTGTTCCTAGACATTGTTGTGTATCAGCACTACTGTACGTAGGGACCTTAACAAATTGAATCACACATCAACGTTCATTTTAAGTGATGTTTTAAAACCTACGGTTTACTTGGCTTCAATTGTGATTCTTTGTTGAAAGTTAAAACTATTATATGATCAAGAAGGGTTTTTACCACAATTAGTACTGCAATAATAGTACCTAATGCAGGAACAGAAACCACTTTCATCATCATCATCATTTCAGCCGAAAGACGTTCACTGCTGGACATAGGCCTCCCCCAAAAGGAGGGGATTTGCTATAATCGCCACGCTTGGCAGACGGGTTGGCAATCGCAGTAAGGTGTTAAAAATGCATAGAGAACGCTGCTGCCCATTCTCTAGTAAGTCCCTTAGTCGCCTTTTACGACACCCACGGGAAGAAATAGGATAGTGCTATGCTTTACGTCCGGCACCACACGGTACCACTTTACCGGTAGCTAAAAACGCCAGTATAATCGTTGGGAAATTTCTTCATACCACATGTTCCTATGTTACCTCTACAAACACGGACATAATCACATGAAAGTTTCCTAAACCCACTTTATCCATACAATTCAATTACATAACACTTACAAGGTAGTCGGTTTTCACGGAAGACTGATATTACGCGTCTTTGTAGTTATACTTATCTTCATAGCGATAACAAATTCGTACAGGCAAGTTTCCTCAAGCGACCCCTTCCTGAGGGTTGAACACTGAACTTTATGGCAGCTCCTTGCGGAATGCTTACAATTTATCAGCCTTTATGACGAATATATTCTATTCGATTATGCCCCATGAATTGTTCCATTGAATACCCAAGTCGGTACGCTGCGTTGGTTTGTTGGATTCAAAATTATTGATGGCCGCTTTTGAAGAATTTAGTTTTAATACATATATTTTAAATTTAATTTAATTTAATATTTGTTTATTTATGGCAACTAGGCCTAATTGTTTTTAAAAACTATTATTAGTGAAAACAATAGTGCTGTAGTGGTGGGCTAAAAGTCACCCAAAGGGCAATGGAGAGGGGCTATGCTTGGAGTTTCCCTACGTGAACGAATCGGAAATGAAGAGATCCGCAGGAGAACCAAGGTTACCCACATAGCACGAAGAATTGCCAAACTTAAGTGGCAATGGGCAGGACATATTGCTCACAGAACAGATGGCAGTTGGGGCCGAAAGGTTTTGGAGTGGCGACCGCGTACCGGAAGACTTAGCGTTGGAAGGCCTCCCACAAGGTGAACCGATGACCTTGTGAAAGCCACAGGAATCCGCTAAATGCGGGAACCACAGAACCGGTCGAAGTGGCGGTGCTTGGGAGAGGCCTATGTCCAGCAGTGGACGTCTTTCGGCTGAAATGATGATGATGATGATGACTATGGGTAGTAAACAAACACAGAAAACAAAAACAAAAGAACATTGTAAGATTAGCTGTGGGGTCTTCTGACCAACACTGTGTTATTTTCTTTGATGTATTAATCTGCTTCAACTACATCAAATTATAACATAATTAAAATACATACCACGGTATTAAAAACAACCAGGGCCTCAAGTCTGCTATTACAATAGTGTCAGAATGATCTCTTCATTGTGAGTTTTTGACAGATTTGCCATACAAACACTGTCAAATACTAACAATGGCGAGACCATTCTGACACTATTGTAATAGCAGACTTGAGGCCCAGGAAGTAAACTATCGTGTAAATTGAAACATGAGCAAATTAAAAATACTTATATCTTGCTACTATTAACAATGTGTAATTGCTATTGCCTTGCCATCAGGAAACGATATGTAATGGCACACTCAATTTTTCTTGTTACCCACAGAACTGTAAAAATTGTGCATCAACTACTTATTAGATTACTAATTTACGAATACCTACCGTTCTTCATAAGTTCGTATTTAGTATTAAGATTAACTTGTATTTCTCATGTTAAGTGAATTGTATTCTTTTTGAGAAATAAATGTCTAAAACCTTAACACCTCCACAGAGTGCGACAACCAAGGTGCGTCGTACTTTTCTGCCAACATACTTAGGATGCCGTTAGAACTAGACCGCTCTCTAGACAAGATGGAATTTGTTTTGTTGCGCATTATGGCGTAAAAATAATCGGTATGCGCAAAAGCGAACATACCGGACGCTCTACAATAGCTCGACAGTCTCAACAGCATCCTGAAGCAGTTATTATATTGAATACGCAAGGCGTCTATATTGGTTACAAGTAAAGCTTTAGAAAAAAGTAATTAGTCTTATTTAAGTAACTAGGTGTTTATTTCCAACGCCGAAACTTTTCTCCATTCTTCCTAAATAAGATACCTAACAAAACATTTTGTAAACTTCGATCAACGACAACACAATAAATGATCAAAAGGGGAAAAGGCTAACCAAAACCAACCAGATAAAACCGGCCAACGCGACCACGCACAATAAAGGGTTACGTAGGTGGGACGAATTTATCCCAAGAACAAAATTAACATTGTAGATGACAAACATGCTCCCCATACATTCTGTATGGGAAAACATGTTTTTTAACGACAATGTTAAGTTTGCTTGTGTTTTTTTTTTTTTTTTCAAGCTTTTATTTTACTACTTTGTTGGCGTGATTAATATGTATTCCCATACTAAATTACAGCTTCCTAGTACTAAGAGTCTCTGAGCTAAGCGGCGGACAGACAGACAGACAGACGGACATGGCGAAACTATAGGGGTTCCTTGTTTACTACGGAACAATAAAAAAGGCGATCTCATTCTCTGGATTTACATAGTGTGCCTTTACCGAAATTAGCTACATTGAAAAGGTAGCAGGCGAACAAAGCCGCGCGGTACCTTTGACTAAATTAAATTACCGACGAGTTGATGCTTGTACGGTGATACACGACCCGGCAGCCGGCAGACAGCGCCTGCCATCAGGGAACTGTCAAAGCATGTAACAGCGTCAGCGAATGCGGCTCATAATTGATTTAAGAGAGCCGCGGCTCCTGAGTGGCTTCGATTCAATTACCCCTCGTTTAAACTCGAGTTAGTCGAACAAGTTTTTATAGGCGTACCCTTGTTTACTGTCCCCGGGCAAAATAATTATTCCCCTGTTCAGATTAATGAAGCTAATTCAATTAAATTGTACTGATACTGTAGAAATGAAATTAATTTTGTGAAACCGCTGATGGAACTCGAACCCGTAATGGATTCCCCGTCTGTATGTTAAGGATAAACATTCAGACGTCAGATTTATGTCGTCATCGGAATAAATGTCAGATTATGATGTCGTCATGTTATACAATACCACTATCGATATTTTTATAGAGCATCATTTTATATGTTTTTTTTTTTCACCCCGTAGTTTTCTTGCCCAGGCAACATTGTAAAAATAATACTTACGATAAGTTTCTTTTTCATATTTCTTACACATGTAACTTCTGCGGATTTCGTATAGAAGATTCATTTCTGTAATATCTATTATCTGAAGCATGTTTCGCAGACAAACTTTCAACTTGCAGACTCGAAAACTCGTAAGAGAAATCTACTCAATAACGGAATGTTCCCGAAGCAAAGGATAAAAACTAAAACGAATTTGTACAAGACAACAGCTGTCCCAGACAGTTTTTATTGACATTGTAACACAACCAAATCGTCTGCTACCACTTTCGTACACACACTTGTGTAGATCATAGAGATCCTTAAGGAATTTTCTGTTTTAGTTTTTTTATAACTCATTAAAAAGAACCAGATTCTTAATAATCAATTACAATCTAGCATATAAGACTAATAATAGTACATTATTTACCAAGGGCTGTAAAAGAAAGGAAGCCCGAAATCGCAGGTATTTATGACCGAGCCGCAGGCGAGGGTTGTAAATATGCGATAGAGGGCTTTCTTTTGTCTGCCCGTGGTGAGTACACAATTTTACGTCTTCACCTGGCCACAATGAGAGTTTTACTGTACGCGTAGCGTGCGGTAAAACACATTATGGCCAGGTGTGACGTAAACAATGTAATCGAACTTAATTTTGTACGTGATTATTATTTTAAAACCTAGAATAGTACGAGTATTGATTGTACTTTACACAAATCCGTTGCACTTTCTGAGTCTGATTTATATCAGACTCAGAAAGTGAATATTATTATTAATATAAACACTTTGTTCATGACTGAACATATTTTTGTCATTGTCATTTGCTTTCATTATTTCTACACTTTTTACACTAAACAAATTCAAAAGGTTTCGTTCGTACTAAATTTCTTTGGTCTGAATTGCCTCGACGCTCACATATCGGTGGAGTAAATGGGTTAATGAGTTCATGGGCCTCAGCTTCTATATTTTATTAGCTTTTATTTATTTAACCTTTACCAATGTTACATTGGTATTGGATTACTTGGTTTCGTGAAGGTTTATTCAAATGAATTAAGAAATGCATCATAATTATTACAGCCAAAAGACGTCCACTGCTAGATTTATGCCTCTCCTAAGAATCGGCAAGATAATAATAGAATGTATAAAATTACATCATAATCGTAATATTCTATAAGCATAGACAACTGATGTTGGAACGTCGGACCTGGGTCGATCGTAATATTTTATTTATTGTGCGTACCTAATTACGGTTTTATTTATTTGTTGTATCTATAATTTATATTTTATTTCCACTTATTTTTTATTTTTTAAATCCCCTAGTGGGACTTATAGATTTCCGTAGGTGTGTCCGTGGCATTACTGCGGGCCCTATCAGAATACCAGCGCTGCGGTATTTATTTTTTAAATATCGCAGCATTATGCTGAGATAGTGGCCTTTTTGGCCTCGCACAGGCTTACAATGTTGTTAGTTTTAAATGCTCATGTTTTATTTTTTACTGTTTGTATTTCTTGTGCGTGTCCCAAATAAAATATTTTTCTTTTTTCTTTTTCTTCATATAAAATAATTACATCAACCCATCTGGTTAGACTGAAAGCCGACTCATAAGTAAGAAAAAGCTATTGATAAATGATGTGACAACGGTTTAATCTTTTAAACCACACCGTTGCCTTTTAAATTAGATGTAGTGACAAAAATTTAAAAGAGTAGTATGCTTAGTTGGTCATGTTAAGAGGATGAATGAAAGGCGACTAACAATAGTACATTATTGCAAAGGCCGTGAAATAGGCAATTGCAGGTCGAGTATGAGTTTGAAGGCCGAGCCGTAGGCGAGGGATTCACTAATACGAGAAAGGCAATTGCCATTTCCGCCGAGGCATATATAGTGCTTTTCTTAAAATAATGCACGGAAATAAAACATACTTTTTTCTCGTTTTTCCAAATCATAAAATTTTCACATACTTTCATGTATTTTTCTTTTGACTTCGCTGGAAGCAGGTTTTCCATTGCCAATTTGACTTCTGATCTTAAATCTGGTGGAGTACAATCAATCTCCATTTACCTCTCTGAACCGTTGGAACTCATTTTAACTATTAAATTTATATTCATTAAGTATGTAAATAACAAATCAATACGAATTATCAGCTTTGCCGCCAATTTTTTATTTATCATCTGTGCCGAAAGGCAAACACATTATGGGGCTATATAGCCACGTGAACGCAATTTGTGCTAAGCAAAGAGACTTACTTTGGTATGCTAGGAATGATAAAAGAGATCCAATCAAAGAGTATTTAATAACCCCAGCACGCCGTTTCATACTACATTGCTGGAGCATCGTAATGTTCCAAATTCAAAAAACGCTCCTGCAATGGATTTGATTTTCTTTGTCCGTAAATTCGTTACTTCGCGTATTCTTTTTTCGAAAAGAATGACAATATTTCCATGCATGTTTGAGAAAAAGGTATTTACAAAGCAGATGTGAGTGGAAACTGGAGGGATCGCCCTAGGAGAACATTTATTATAGTGACATATTTGGTGATTTCTTCAGAAAGGTCAAGTGCGTAGCACTCGCAACCGACGTGCGTGTATGACCAGCAGTGTTATTCTGTAAAAATATCACCGTGAAAACTGAGGTGAAGTGAGCTTGAAGTGAGCTGTCAATTATACTTGGGTAGCTCGTGAGCGAGTGATAGAAAAGAGCTATAGCTCTTTTCGATTGACATCGCTCTCGCTTACTCACTTGCTCGCTACATAGCTCACTCAGACTCACTAGCTCAGTAAGTCAGAGACGTTTCACCGAGCGAGACACCGAAAAGTAAACGACTCAACGGCTTATTCGGCGCGCTTCGGAATACTTCGGATCGGATACTTCCAACTAAGCTTCCAACAATAGCTTTCCGATTCCGGCACGTCATTGTAAACTTGTAATACGACTTATATGTCACTGTAAATCTATCTATATTATTATTAACAAAAGGAATTGCAATTTTAATGTTGTCTCTTTAAAGTCTAGTATAATAAAAACAAACAGTAGTACTTAGTACTTTTTAATCACATGCCCTGCGTGACTTTTGAGCGAGCCGAGCCGACTCCTTCGACGCGCGTGCGACATGCGTCAAATGAGCTAACAGTCGGAATCTGAGCGACTGAGTCATTGAGCTATAGAAGAGCTAGTAAGCTAAAAGAGTGTTATAGCTCTTTAGAGTGAAAGATCCTATCCAGGACAAACCATCCAATAAAAGATGCAAGCTGTGGGAAGACAAGCATCCACCACCTCCCCGACTTCGTTAAACCCCGGGAACATTTGCCGCCCGGGCGTAATTTGCAGTGGCCTATATGGAAAGCTCTCAATCGATTGCGTACCTAGGTAGGCCGCTGCAAACACAATCTATCGAAGTGGGGGATTACTGTCCCACCCAACACCCAGTGCGAGTGCGGTGTTTCTGATCAGACCATGTCCCACCTGCTGGAGTGTCCTATGTGTCCATTCACTTGCACTAAAGAAGACCTAATGAATGCCACTGATGCCGCAATTAACTTGGCCACCTATTGGGCTCAAACAATATAATAACTGGGTACCATCGACACGAAAAGAAGAAGAGTGAAAGAGCAAATCACTCTTTTTCTTTTCAGTGAGCTATTTTGCTCACGTCTACTGTCAATAGCGTCATCCCTAGTACAAGGTGGAATTACAGCTTACTTCACCGAAGGATTCACGGTGAGATTTATACTGAATAGACCGGCTGATGTAAGAATGTAAACGAAGCAAAAGGAGTATGTAAGGAGCGCAGCAGGTGGCGTTCAATAGTTTCTGCTTACCTCCACGGGAAGAACGCGTGAGTTTATCTATATATCGCAGGGAAATGAGGATATCAGAGATTTCACGAAATCCCTAGGGATATCACGAAATCCCGGTAGACGTCGGATATTCTTGTTTATTACGTCTTTTTACTAAAAGTATCTAGTGATATGACAAAATACTAATATAAAGTCAGAGATATGTCATTTCACTAAACTAAATGAAGTGAAATAAAGAATACTGATGATGAATAAAGTAATAAAACAAAGTACCCCCACTAGTGCCCGCGTGGGTAGAGCCAGGGAGAGAAATGCATGGCTCGAGCGACGCATTTGTTTCACTCCCACTAGTGCCCGTGTGGGTACTAGAGCGAGCGAAAGAAATGCATGGCTCGATTTTTATTCGGCGTATCCGCTTTTCTGACATTTTACTAGATTTAGTTTAGTGAAACGACATATCACTGACTATAAATTGGTATTTTGTCATATCACTAGATACTTTTAGTAAGAAGACGTAATAAACAAGAATATTCGACATCTACCGGGATTATGTGATATTCCTAGGGATTTCGTGAAATCCCTGATATCCTCATTTCCCTGCGACATATATATGTATAAACGATAACCCATCGGCTATCTTTACCCTGAACACTAAGTTTACTAAATAGGTACTTGTAGTTATTACGAATATTTATTGTAACCATAAATCACATCAAGATGTGAATCTATTTCCTTAACGACGTCGTCTCCTATTCTATTTGCCAGTTAAGGCCTAACAAGTCTAGACAGGCAGGATCATAAGAATAAAAATGTCAAACGGGAAATTGTCGATGGAAATATCTTTGCCCGCCAATAATACCCTATGAAATATTAGATACTTAATAAAAATGATTTTATTCATAAAACAAATTTTGTTGCCAACAACGTTCCGTTTTCGTTTTTATTGTGGCCATAATCGCCGTGGTTAAAATTCTGTGCACGCGTGAACACGGTTATTGCAGAGTTTTTTGTTCGATGTAAAATACCTGTACCTTTTTGGCAATTCCAACTTAATATCGAATAGGATGACCTACTAGAAATTTGGACTATTTGTATGAATCGCTGTGTTTTCCTCTATGAGCGGAACTGAACTTGGGTCGTTTGGGAATGATACGAATACAGTTTGGAAACTTGTAATGTTTGATTTTAGGCAATATGTGTAAGTAGCTGTTTTAGAATAATAATAACATAACATAACATCCCGTCTGTATTCCCCGAAGGGTTAAGCAGAGGTGTAAAAGGGCGCGAGCCTATTGCCATCAACTTGGCACAAATCCTGACTCCGCTGCTTAAGAGCAAGATGTTAAAACGTTTTAGAATAATGAAACGTGAAAAAAAGTAAACTGTGCGTAACTTTTTTTGTTATTACTTCTCATTTTACTTTTTCATTACTGAGATTAAAAGTACCTTATGTGTTAATCCAGGTTATAAACTATCTTTATGCCAAATTTCATCTAAATCCGTTCGGTTGTTTTTGCACCAATCTGGAACATACACCCAGACTCACGGTGTATGTTGATGATGATATAAACCTTCCTGTTACTGTTGTTTACATAGCAATTACTGGTATACGATTGGTATGGGGGGTAGGTACCACAACTAAAATCGAAAAAAAAATACAAAAAAAAATGTAAAAAAAAAGCACAGAAAAGTGATAAATAACTTTAATTTCGGAAGTCGGTGGCAAAAAACGAAAATGCTGAACCAAAAACACCGACTTCCGAAATTAAAGTAATTTTTCACTTGTCAGAGTTTTTTTTTTTAAGTCCGTTGTTTTTTATTTTATTTTTTTGGAAAAAAGTTCTTTTCAAAAATATTCAATGTACAGTTTGCATCATATTTACATTATTTAAAATAAAAATAAAAATATAAAAATAATAAATAAATAATTGTATATCAATATTTAAATAATTTAATAGTCTTAAGATGATAATAATAATATGTTCAAGTATATAAAAAAGGGAGGGGAAAGAATCAAAGGGCATCAAAAAATTCGTTCGCATCACTGTCAACAGGAAAAAACCCAAAAGTCTGGCAGGCAGCAGATTCTTTCGCCAAGAAATAGGCCACACCTCTGGGGCCTAAGTCTACTAATTTTCAAACGTTGCAATGGTCTCTTCATTGTGAGTTTTTGACAGATTTGCCATACAAATACTGTAGAAGAGACCATTGCAACGTTTGTACATTAGTAGACTTGGCCCTCTGGTCACGTGAAGAGTCGACCAACCGCTTGACGAAGTCTCGAAAAACTTAGTGGGCACTCGGACCCAATGGCCCTAGTGTTTCAATCCCAAACGGCTCGAACATGTAAGTCCTAGTAAGATCGGAATATTTTAGTTATAAAAAGTATTAACCTTAGTAAAGTATTACCTGTCAATGTTATTTTTCAAAGAGTTTTTATTACATAAGAAGTTTTCGATTAAAAATGTACAGTTTTTGCTTTGTTACTACTTTATTATATGTAGAGAGATTTAACCATTATGTAGGTACAGTGGCCAGCACATCAAGCAACACGAAACTGTCAAATATCTCCAAACGATTTTAAACTTTAAAATGTTGTTGATTAAATTCAAAACCGATCGAGAAAATTTGAAAGTTTGTGGTAACTTGATGTGCTTGCCACCGTACACACATAAACACACAAATAGAAAAGAACAGAAAAACTTTTTAACAAAAAAACAACCGACTTTAAAAAAAAAAAAACACTGAAAAATAAAAAATAACTTTAATTTCGGAAGTCGGTGGCATTAAACGAAAATACAGAAACCAAGGACACCGACTTCCGAAATTAAAGTTATTTTTTATTTTTCAGTGTATTTTATTCTTTGAAAGTCGGTTGTTTTTTTGTTAAAAAGTTTTTTATTTTTCACTTTTTAGTTATGATACCTATCCCACAACTATTCGATTACCACTACTTGCTACACCGCACAAACAACAGTGACGCAAGATACCTATACGAAGTGGATTAAATACGTATTATCGAAGCTAACTCAAAAGCTACCCAAGCAAAGTTAATAAAAATCAGTTAATAACTGTTTATAGCCCGAGCGCATCTCATGACAATTCCAATAAGCCCAAACACGACTAGGATACATTGTTTTATTACGGAGTTCCGGTGCATGCTTCAGATCAGTTCGATGGTAACATTTTCATCAGAATTATTTATTTTTTGCTTCATAGTCGCTTAGCTATCTTAATCGAAATATCTTATCGCACCCGTGAAATACTTATCATTAAGGAGTTCCGGTTGCCATTTGTGGTCTTCTTCATCAGTTCCACTTCATTAAATGATACTTTCTGAATGCAAATGCTTGAGTTGTTGATGAAAATACAAAAATCGCTATATGTTTGCCTATACAATTTGAGGAGTTCCCTCAATTCCTCATGGATCCCATCATCATAACTGGATTAAAAAAAAATATGGGGCCAATCTGGAAGTGTATCCTTTCAAATAAATAAAGAATTTTCCAAATCTGTTCATAAACGACGGAGTTATGAGGTACCAAAAATTAAAAAATATATATATATACAACCGAATTGAGAACCTCCTCCTTTTTGGAAAGTCGGTTAAAAATACGTATAATTGTGATGCTTCACCAAAAAACCAATTCAGTTTATCCCAGCAACAAAACGAAAAGCATAACAATTTATGCAATTAAATTTAAAATTTTCGTTTTGCTACAGTTAATCCTATTATTTGTATCACAAAGACCAACATTCGGTACCTACCCCATACTTCACTACGCTTATAAATATCATAATCAGTGCTCTATTACTCTCCCTTTTAATAATTTATTAACAGAACATTGGCAGTCACTCATGGCCCGCAGAACACATAATAGCTGCACAGAACATTGATGAATAATACATTTCTACTGCAGAACATTATTCACGATATATCACGGAGAGCATCTGAGGAGGCCACGTGAACACCAATTAAAACTTTTACTGACAACCTGCGACGATTTTTATTGTGAAAAGATAATTTGGTGATTTTATATGTGAGGGAAATTTGCACTGACATATTGTAGAATGTAAAGCTGTACAAAGGTAGACAGACTGTACAGTATAGACTTGCGAGGGAAAAAGGGCTTATCCCAAATAGAATAAAAAGCGGATACAATTCCAACCGAAAATGGAAACTGATGGAGATTAGAATAATCCGTAAAAGCAACCCCGCAGCCTAATTACGTAACGCACTCACAATCACAACCAAGGGCTTGTGTTGTGGCTAAGTAATAACAGCCGCACGGTTCGATCGATCAGGTTAAGCTACGCTTACCGCGGTTGGTCCGTGGATGGATGACCATTTTTATATACCAAGACCCCTCCTTGCCTCAGCAAGCACTTGGAAGGCATTTGTAGATGTTTGACAGTCGTTACGGGTCGTCAGAAGCCCGAAAGTCTATCAACCAGTCTTACCAAGGAGTATCGTTTTACCCAGTTACTGGGTTGTGGAGGTCAGATAGGCAGTCGCTCCATGTAAAATATCGGTATTCAGCTGTAACCCAGTTAGACTGGAAGCCGACCCCAACATAGTTGGGAAACGACTAGGCAGATGATGACCGTATACAGTGTATCTGGTCACCGGTATCCGATCCGTTAAGGCGAAGCAATATGATGAATTTTATCGACAAATCCACCTTAATAAGGCACTTATTATTTATCAGATAGTATTTTTTAATGTTTTATTTAGCTTACACTGTCCTACTGCTGAACAAAGACCTCCCCCAAATCCTTCCAGACATCCTTTTCTAGAGCCACGGCGATCGAACTCTTGCCGTACGAGTCTAGGTCGTCTCGCCACCTCTTCTTGAGTCCTTCCTTGGCCTTGGCGGCGTCGTCCATCCCCAGGCACCTACCGTGTGGAGACTGTTGCCCAGCGGTCACTGTGCATGCGGCTGACGTGACCCGCCCAATCCCATTTCAGCATGGCAGCCATTTTGCCTACGTCTAGAATCCCCGTTTTGGAGCGCAGCGTGGTGTTAGGGGTTTCCCTTGATACCTTCCTTCTTGATTTCCTTTTTTCCTTCTTTTGTTTCCTTTTCCTTTCCATGATTCCCTTTTACCTTGTAGCTGTAATTTTGTGAACTAAGCTTTTTACTCTAGTTGTCATCGTTATTATTGTTGTTGCTAGTCGTGTTGTGCGATTACGCTTTGGGTGATAATCAGGTCGAAACCTATAATGTAATCCTACTGATATACTGTGATTGTTGCCTGTTGTAGTTGCCTTGTGAATAAATAAATAAATAAAAACTTCTCTACAATTTTTTTAATTTAAGTTTTATTAAACCCAAAATAAAGGTGAAATTACTATGGCAGCTCCCCCCTTAGAGTATCTGAGGCTGAATGCTCTCCAGTTCCGAAATAGGACCAACTTTCTATTAGATACGTTCTCGTTTCGATAAAATATTCATAAAGGAAAAACAATGGCACGAGTCACGACACACTCCGATAGGCGATACCGCTTCAATTTAAATTTAGTTTTTCTGAAATTGTATCGTAGCGGGAACGCAGCGAGGGTGAGGCGGTGACGCCATTATAACACAAATTGACACTAAGCGACGACGAAGATAGATACTATGGATGGAAAACGCGAACTTTAACTTAGCTGGAAATTTTCTTCTTTTGGAGCTTTCAGGTTCTGGAAAATTGCTAAGATTTCTTTGCTCAAATGTTTTCAATCGACGCATTAAATCGTTAAAAGTCTGCCAAGATTTTTCACCCAAATCTGCACGCCAGATGCGACCCAGTCACTTACGCGCTAGACCAGCAAATTTTACAATTTTCGCATCAACAAAAACATCAAAGAAAACTCGCACGTATTCCACGCATAATTCATGCGATGAATGTCAACAGTTCGTAGTTTCAATATCGACACAGCAACCGTGCAGATTGCGTTCTACGCGACAGAATGCTACAGTTTACCTGCCCCGATAAATCCACGAGAGGCACTGTGTTGCAGTCACTCCTTGCTAATAAAAGGCTGACATCAGCTTTTTGATTGTGTATGCCTCGTTTGTTTCACGGATATTCCAACATTCCCGACCTAAAAACGCCACCGAAGTCAATTTGCGACGCAATATATTGCCGTTGACAACGCATGAGATGGAACTCATTGCGTGGTTTAAAGCGTGGAATAATTTACATGTTGCATTCAGAGAATCAGGTGTATTGTGGCTGGCATACGGCACTTTGTGTTCGAAAGGCTCACAGCGGACGCATTCCAGGAATATTAATATTAAATAGTGAAATCTGACCGGTAAAAATAAACTTTGCCAAGTCGAAATGAGTCATTCAAATTATATTTCATGTAGTATGTACTGCTCAACTTAAACTTTAAACTGAAGAGCTTTGCAGAACACTGCATCGTCAACTCAAAACATTCGATTCGAGGAAAAACCGAAAACCAAAATAATATTTGACTTGAACAAAGGAATATGAAAAATTATTTAAAGCGTTGATGATCGACTTTCAATGATTTTATACTGAAGATCACGTCTAAACGAGTAGTGTAAAAGTATATGTGATTTGGAAAAAATATATGTAAAATGAAAGCATTTTCTTAATACCTAATATATGAAAATTTGGAATTATGTTTAGATTACATAGTGAAATTAATTTGTAAAGTTATGTCTAACACGGATAAAAAACTGAGAATCACACAAAATCTATCAAGCGTATTTAGTTATTGATCTTTTAATATACGTGTTTTATTAAGTCTGGACTTTAAAAGAGGCTTTGACCCCTAAGTTTGTTTCGCCATTTCTTCTCAGGGGTAGTCAGATAGGAAATGTCGACTTCACCTAGCTTATTTTTATATTTTTATATGACGTGTAAAAGTGATTCCGATATCATATTTACAGAATAAACGAATTCATTTCACTTAATTTTAATGTTTAGTTAAGCAAAGATTCGTGCAAAATCCACGAGAAGCTACTGCCGACAAATTGCTTTGCAGTTCCCAACTATATTGGGGTCGGCTTCCAGTCAAACCGGATGAGTATTTTATAAGGAGCGACTGCCTATCTGCCTGTAAGACTGGTGGTCAGACTTTCGGGCTCCTAACGACCCGTAAAGAATTTCAAAGATCCACGAATGACAACCGGGAACATCGGCTTAACGTGCTTTCCGAGGCACGGAGGAGTCTTGATATGTAAAGATGGTCACCCATCCACTGACCAACCGCGGCAAGTGTAGCTTAACCTGATCGACCCGAGCGGCTGTTATTACTTAGCCATAAGCCAACTACTACTACTGTTATGTTAAAATAAAACTCTGTAACATTATAATATGTAATAATATTAAATAAATATTTTTAAAAACTTATTAATTACAGACCCATTTATTAATTAAAATAAAATATTAAGGGATATGAAAATAAATCATGAAATTATTTTTAACATCTATAATAAAATTGAATTGCAAAACACGTATTTGCGGAAAATGTAATGCGAATTATTCGAAAAGCTCATTGTGAACGCTGGATCCGATTTTCATACGATTCCCAGTTTGTCTGCCATTGTCCGTAGTGCAATACCAACGATGCGGGCAACACAAGTATTTTATTACCAGCTACAAATCTTCATTTAGCAGCAATGCCCGAGGCCTTTCACAGTTACGGCACACACGAAAACGAAATAGAGCCATTCATGTTTGATTTACGGTAGTCGATAATTATCGTCATCCGATTAGTCGACCGACTGTTTTACTTTTTTACACAAAGCAATCATAAATAGGTACCAAATGAACATTTTTATCATACGTCTGCTTTCACAATTCTGCGAGAGTGCAATCAGATTGGGCCAATTCCAAGACTGGGATTTTGACAACGTAAACTTATTTTATCGGGTGTAGCGAACTATCTTTGATATTATGCCCATTCATCGAAAATGTTTGTCTTGCTACATATTTTATACTAGCTTTTGCCCGCGGCTTCGCGCGCTTTAATTTAGAATTTGACAATCAATTCGGGTTGTACTTTGCTTGTAACTCTTATAATATATAATCATAATAATTTTTTATTTGGTTAACACGGGTAGTGAATACAGTTCTTAAATTCATAGGTCGCTATGTCTTAATACACTACTAAGGTTTTTATAATATAAATCAAATAATATGATTCAATCATGATTCAAAAGACACGTGGCGCCATCTGTTATCATAAGAACGTTATTGTTCTTTTCCTCGGGAAAAATACTTTTTTCGGGATGAAAGGTACCCTAGCCTATGTCCGTTTCTGTATACCTGACAACGTATATGCAAAATTTCAGGACGATTGGTTCAGTGGTTTAGGCGTGAAAAGGTAACAAACAAACTAACTTTCACATTTATAATATTACTAGCTTTTGCCAGCAGCTGCGCTCGCGTTAATTTAGAATTTGACAATCAATTCTAGTTGTACTCTGCTTTCAATCATGATTCCGAAATACACGTGGCGCCATCTATTATCATAAGAACGTTATTATTGTTTTTCTCGAGAACAGTACTTTTTTTTCGGATAAAAGGTACCCTATGTCCATTTCTGTACACCTGACAACGTATATGCAAAATTTCAGGACGATTGGTTCAGTGGTTTAGGCGCGAAAAGGTAACAAACCAACAAAGAAACAAACTTACTTTCGCATTTATAATATTAGTTAGGATTCCAGTGTTTTGTGCTAACCAGCAGAGGTTATCTTTTTTGTACACACGGCCACAAATCAAGCTATACGATTCTAGTATAAGCTGATCTCGCAATGTATAGGATTTCCGTACGATTAGAGGTCAGCTTATGCTGGAAATAGCTTGTTTTGTGGCCGTGTGTACGATGAATATGAACCAGCGGAGTAATTGTGTAACACACTTACAGTAGCAATGGCTTTCATTTTGACAGTTCAACAACATTCATTGCGTTATTTACGTTGTAGAGCAGTTTTTTTTTTTTTTCGAACATTTTGAAGCAATGCATTAGCAATATCCTTCAAAATCATACAGATTGCTATTGAAAATGTGTTACACAACCCGGCTGCGGGTTTTTAAATGATATCACTATCAACAAGCTCAACCAAGTTGGAGTCTACAGTCTTTTTCAGCTGTACACGTATTGACCATTGAACCCGCTATTGTCACGTAGCAAGGGCCTAAGAGAAATGCGATACGTAGAAATGATTGGTCTCCCCAAAGAAGAATCTTTTGGATATCCGATATCAGAGGTCCTACCTACATACACTCGCGGACAAAGAATAAGTGTCAGTACGAAAAACTAAAATTACTCTTGAAATAATAGAGCTGGCGGCATGAATGTAACTGTATGTTGTAGATCATTTACCAGTTAATAAAACAACACCAAATGTTGGAAACTTATGTTCTGCTCAGTTTCTCGGACACGTTGAACCACTCGCTGCCTGAATAAACTAACACGCCTATTGTTCTTGCTGTACTTCGCTGACTTGAGCCTTCACTGAACAAAATGCACTCCAATCAAGTGACTTTTTAGCTTAATGGACGATATCTTGTTTAGATTAATCAAAATCTTAGTTAACTTGATCATCACGACATGATTGCGGCAATACTAGTTCAAATGATAGAACGCTCAAACAAATTTCTCGATTACCCTTAACAGGACATCACTGTATAAGAGTAAAAAAAGAGACAAGTTAAAAAAAATTAACTGTAACAAAATAAGTTAGTTGCGTCAATCAAGCATTTTGATTACTTCAATAAAGATCATTGAAACTTTAATCCAATAATCTTAGTTGGAGCAACTATGTTTTGACTTGATTGCTGCAAATAGATTTTGTGATAACTCCAATCAAGATCCCGTTTAAAATCTCAATCAAATAAAAGTAGTAGCTGTGATCATTGTGCTTGATAGGCTCAGACGAAAACAAGTTACTTAGTCAATCTAAACAAAATCTTGATTGTGGCAACTGCTTTTTTTTTCAGTGTTCTACTAACATAGTGACGATACGTGTACATTCTTCTGGTGTAAGCGGCATGATAGTAATTCAATAATGATGGTGAAAGTCGACAATGACCGCCTTTTATCATTTCGATTTTCCAGATTGAAAACAAAAGTGAGATAACAAGCAAAAGTAAAACAACCGCGAATTGAATTTATTTCAATTATTAATTTTAACTTTATTTAATTACGTTTTAGATCATTTAAGGGTTTATATCATTCGATATTAAAATTCTCTGTTATATTAAGTTAGTTTCAAACAAATCCCTGCAAGTTACAGGAATTTTCGTCATCGAACCGTATTATTTGACCGCGAGTGTAGTATACCTTCTCAGCGCCATGTTACGTCTCAACTATACTCCATTTATTATAGCATTAGACAAATAACTGTTCTCACCCTTTCGTTATTTCGATGTAAACGTTTAATAAGCTCCGTTATTTCACAATAAATACAAAGCACTGTAATCTATTTACCATTTACATTAAAAAAATAACTCTAAAGTGCAGTAACTTCAACAATATTACACAATAACTGTCGTTATTTAGCCGTTATTTGTCTAATGCTATAGTAAATGGAATATAGACAGCAAAATATTTATTAGGTGTGTACTTCCATTCTATTGATCCCGTATTCGTTATTAATACGATATTAGATGGCGCCATGACTACGTCAAGGGAATTTATTTCCGATGTGTCGCCGTACAAAATTCTAACAACGATTGAAAGAAGCAATCATTTTAAAAGGAAATTATTTGTGAATAGCTTTTGCCCTCGACTCCACCCGTGTGGATGTCGGTTATCGCGTAAAAAAGTAGCCTATGTCCTTCCCAGGCTACAAAAAATATCATTGTACAATACAATGATGTTTTTTTACATTAGGTAGGTATCTATTAAAAAGACAAAGTTTAACTTAATTTGACGGAATTAACAATGAAATACACAAGTATTTCATTGTTAATGCCGTCAAATTAAGTTTGGGGGTTTATTTTGAAAAAGGTATCATGCAGGGGTAAAATAATTTTGAATCTTGGAACATTTTAAAAATCATATCTGGCAACCCTGGTATGAATTAGAGAGTTCACTTGCCTACTTTCATTAAGAACTTAAGTAATAGGGATTTTGCTCTGGCAAGAAAAAAACTACAGATATATGTATAAAGTCTGCCTCGTCGGTCTAGTGGTCGCATGCGCTTCTGCTGAGCATGAGACCCTGGCTTCAATTCCCAGGTCGGGCAAAGTATTATTCCTATCTGAAATTTCTCATTAGCAGCCCGTTGTCTGGATTTGTGCCCCTATTACATAAGACTGAAACATAACAGCAGAAATGTGGGTGTGCTTAAAGGTACACATCTGCCTAACTCTCCAGAGAAACAAGGCGTAATGTTGATGTTATGTTATGTACGGATATAAAAAAGTTGATACAACTATTCTAACTACAAAATTGCTACTTTCCAAAAATAGCTTTATTAATCAAAAAGCCGTTGTAATAGGCTATCCGAATCAAACACTGAACAAAGGAAACACATACGCACACTCATGCATAAACACACTAAAACACCTATTCACAAATACATACAAATACCCTTGCGCAAACAGACAAACATACAAACACGCAAAAATACCCATGCAAAAACCCGCACAAACACACAAACAAGCATACACAAATACACACAAACATACATGCACAAACACACCCTCACACAGCCAAACACACATCACACACAAATTACACATCCACATATACCATACCGTACCTGAAATCACCGCTCCAGTGTCCACTCTGGAATTCGTACCTCGAGCCCCTAGATTCAGACTAACCTAATAACTTCTATAATTTATGCTAGGTATCAAC
Organism: Dryobota labecula; assembly: GCA_947523025.1. Classification (NCBI taxonomy): domain Eukaryota; kingdom Metazoa; phylum Arthropoda; class Insecta; order Lepidoptera; family Noctuidae; genus Dryobota; species Dryobota labecula. The sequence continues at coordinate 12,697,980 of OX383284.1, forward strand.
GTCAAAAATTTTATGGTTATACCGAAGTTATTCCTAGGATAACTTTATTCCGTATTTCCGTGTGGTGCCGGACGTAAAGAATAGCACCATCCTATTTCCTCCCATGAATGTCGTAAAAGGCGACTAAGGGACTTACTAGAGAATGGGCAGCAGCGTTCTCTATGCATTTTTAACACCATACTGCGATCGCCAACCTGCCTGCCAAGCGTGGCGGTTATGGCAAACCCCCCCAATAGGGGGAGGCTTATGGCCAGCAGTGGACGTCTTTCAGCTGCAATGATGAACTTTCTTTTGGAGCTAACTGGCAAATTATATATTGTAACCTAGCTGTCGGTAGTATTTTAAGCTACTCATGTCGTATCAACTTGCTAATAACCTATGAACCTGCTTACTGTATTACCTGGACAACAAAATATTTTCTACTTCTATTTTCTATCTTATTCAATAACCATAGAATTACTCATAGGAAGAATTATTCATTGTTGCAATACTTAGTACAGTTGTCATCCACTGCCGTTCCAAAGAATTGAGTCAAGTCCAGAGTGCCTTTTGATGCAGATCTAATAAAGAATCCACTCTATACAAATATTTCATTTTATTCTATAGAAGTACTTGTATAAAAGATTTTCGTATAAAATGTTGGATGTCAGTTAGTTATTCAGTTAAATAAAAATAAAAATAAACCGGTCAAGTGCGTGTCGGATCACGTACGATGACGGCTTCCGTAGTTGGGATGAATTTATCCCAAGAACAAACATATTATCGTAGTTATAAAACATGTTTTTCAACTGTAAATGTAAGTTGGTCGACTATTACTCGGTAACTTGTAAAGCCTACTCAGCTATCATCGTTTTCCTTTTAGCTTCGTTATATATACTGCTGCTGTGGATTTTTTCACATATCCAAATGCAACCATTTAGCTGGCAGGGGGGACACTTGGCTCTAACAAAAATTTGCACTTCAAAGGTTAATATTACGCAAACAGATCCCTGAATCGAAAACGCAATATTTTTGAACGGCCTATCCAACGATCACCCACACCACGGGATAGATGAGAAAAAAAATCATCCCCACTTTACGTGTAGACCCTAACAAAATATTTCAAGACTAGCTTTTGCCCGCGGCTCCGCCCGCGTAGATGTCGGTTATCGCGTAAAAAAGTAGCCTATGTCCTTCTCCATATTCCAGGCTATATCTCTGCCAAATTTCATGATGATCGGTTCAGCGGTTTAGGCGTGAAAACGTAACATACAGACAGACAGACAGACAGAGTTACTTTCACATTTATAATATTATTATGGATTTTATTATACCATTTTGTTGTCGTGATTAATATGTATACCCATACCAAATAACAGATTTCTAATACTAAGAGTCTCTGAGCTAAGCCGCAGATAGACAGACAGATAGACGGACATGGCGAAACTATAAAGGTTGGTTCCTAGTTTACTACGGACCCCTAAAAATGTAATGCATTTATTGCTGTAATCCCGGGGTTTCGGTTGTATTTGATCCATGTACGAACGCTTATAGGCCGTTTATTTTATGATATTGACAGATATTGACAATGATCGCTTGATTTCTAAGGACCCTTTATATATATTTAAGGGTATACGGAGAACCAACTGGAAAACCTTTACCACGAAAAACTCTTCTCTATTTAGAAATTCTAGACAACAGAGTAAGCTCAGGGGTACTAGACAAAGTGATTTTCTATCAGTAATAACGATGATGGAAAGGACAAAAATGTATTGTATTGACATAAGCTACCGTAAAGCTAATGTCAATCCTGTATTTTTTTTTCGCTTGGGCATCTCAGAGTTAACCTTGAGAGGTTGAGACTCTTTTACCGGTCTTTCCTGTGGTTGCCTTAAGCTCCTAAAAACTTAAATCCTCCAGCCAGGGCACAAAAACTTATAAATTAAACGACTGCGCGCTTAGGGCACCCCCTGTGGGGTACGAACCTCCGCTTAGAGCAGCGTCGGAGGGAGGATGGCAAGGGACCGATGGTGGCTGGATAAAATCAGGGTTATGATTAATATCAGGGGAATTTAAAGCTACAGGCTCAGCTATAGCGCGGACTGGCGCTTCGCTTACGAGCAAAGGTCGGGGAAAATGTCAATCCTGTTGAAAGTAATTGTAGAAATACGAAATGCTTTGAAAGCGATTGCCACTTCTCTAAGCCCTCAGGTACGCACGGGCAATTTTTTTACGCGTATCTTTTGATTGGCGCACCAGATTGGTCAGTCAACGTCAAACGTCAGATGTCAGTCAACTACAAAACCCTCGTTGGGCTTTATAATTGACTGACTTTTAAATAAACCTGATCTAAAACAATTTGAATTCACTATGTTTCGAATTCTAGTCGAGCGTCCCCGTTTTCAGGTAGTATTTTTCGATTCCGTAGCCACATGGCAAAAACGGAACCCTTAGATCATATACTTGTCTAGATGGAGCAATGCAAACAAACGACGCCCGAAAACTGTCTCCAATTGCGTGATACGTGTGAGTACCACTCGTGTACTTATTGTAGTCAAACTGTCAAGGTGTGCGTGTTTAGGGATGCCTGCTCCAAATTATTAACTTACCCTTTCTCCATTATCTAATAAGATGAAATTTAAACAAAATAGGTTAAATAAACTAATTATTTTGTAGATTAGTGTTTTATTTCATTTAGTTACAACAAAAAATTTATAAATCAAAACCCATCTCTTTGTGTTTGTTTTTGGAACAGTTTTCTATTTAATTTTATTGCCTGGGCTACGTTATCTGATTTACAAATATGGTGACATCTTATTATTATTTTTTTTGAATGATGAAGTAATGATATTTGTATTTTGTCTCCCATAGTTTCGCCATAACTCCCTAGTAATAAACTGACAACACCGGCTAATCAGACTAACCTATAAAATAACGAATAAAAAATCGTGTTTTCTTAAAATAATTGTGGTTAAATAACAAAACCTACCGATGAAAAGTGATCTATTAATGCATAATTAATTATTTTTCGTGAGCACGTTACCCTTAAGTGATTCTAATGATACTGACGTTTGTGAGAAGCGAGTCTACCAAATATAGTAGACTTTATTTGGGCCGTTCGGTACGGTCAATGTGTCATCTAGACAAGTATATGATCTAAGACGGAACCCTACGGAACCCTTATGATTTCGTCATGACCGTCTGTCTGTCCGTCCATCCGGATGTCACACAGTTGTTTTATTCGGAGGCTATTTACACTATATCGATGACAATTGGAAAAAAGGTGTATTCTGTGCACCGCTAAACAATGGTGTAGTGAAATTACGGAAAATAAAGCACAAATATCATGTGTAATTATGCATACAATAATTTTATTAATATCTATAATAATATTTTAATTATTCAAATGACTTTAATTATGTAGAAAGTAGTATTGTTATATATTTGTAGTAATCATGAATGTTGTGATATTGATATATATGTAGTAGGTTTATATAATTGTTAACGGAACGAAGGAGCCTGGATCTCACAACACAGGGAATCCTAGTGTGAGGTCTAGTAATTCAATCCAACTGAATGTAAACTTAGCTAAATAAAGAACAATGGCGAAAAAATTGTTGATGAAATTATTAAGCGTCTACATATATCACCGTGATAGGTAGCGACGAAATAATTCACTAAGTTTTATCAAATCAAGCTTATGACCTATTGAACACTGGAAAAAAAAGTCGTCATAATTAAAAACGGAATTGACTAGATTAATGATGATGATAAATAACCATGGATTCGTTACTTTTTTCTGGCTTAACTTCACGACTTTTGGCTAAGCTGAACGTTTAATGTTGCCATGCAATATAAATCTTAGTCAAGTTACATAAAATGCTTTGCTTTTCGTATTTATTTCGTACTTTTGAAATACATTTCTGCAACAGAAAATAAATGTGAAAATAAAAATAATTGTTTGTGCTAAGAATATAGCCGTCTTAATTGTTTAATTTAATATATACATGACCTCGTAGTGGAATTTATTCGAGTATGGCAACATCGCAAAAAAAAGAAATATAACATTTAAGTTGTCAACGTTGCATAATGACATGTACCGTACTGACAACTTGTTGTTTACGCGTGCGTCTCGTTATTTAGTTTTCCATCGATTTTTCGTGATTTTCTACTTCATCAATTGCTTCTGCTTAGGGACTCTGAGATTTACTGTCCCTGTGTGACTAGTGCTTGCCTAAGAATTCTGATTATTTGCCTATACGACGACATTTTTCTGTGATTCTGGATTCCGATTCTGGCTGAAACCTTGGTTTTTGTTGTGTGTGCATCGATTTGTTTATCACGATGGGTAACCGTGTAAAGCCTACACGCATCATGTGTGTCAACTGCAACATAATTATGTGCCAATAAAGTACGCCGATACCGGGAAAAATACTGTGAAATAAAATAATAACGAACTGTTGGATGTTGCGTTCATACAATGACTGTAGTGTGATATCTAGGATGGGCTAGACATCAACAAAATACCTCAGCACCGCACGTTTTCTTGATGACATTGTAATAAGAGAAGATGAGGAATAAATATTTAAAAAACAAGTTTTTTTTTCTATACCCGTGACCTACCTCTACCATGTAATTTACCATATAATATATAACTTTCTGAATACGTACTCCGTATCTTATTTTGTCGTAAAAATGCATTTCTATCAATGATATTTTATGTGATATGTAGGTATTTCTTTTTCGATTAGTTTGTTGTTGACAAGACATAACCTCTAGAACTTCAAACTGGAATATATTTAATTCCTGACTTCCTATAAAAGTATAACTAAAGACAAAACTGTTCAGGAATTCAAAATCTATACTTTTACATATTTTTCATAAGCAAACGCAAAAAAAAATGTCAACAAAAATTTGTTCGGGAGTTCGCCTTTGTTCTTTATTCTTATTCTTCTTATTCTTTATTATTATCTTTGTTGTTTGTTATGTCAACAGCCTAGGATACCACGGCCTGTCCTGAAACCGAAGTACGGGTCGGTTAGCGCGGTACGCAAACATTTATGACATCATCCGACAAGCTCTTGTCTCCGTCGGCGTTCCAGCTGTATTAGAACCCAATGGCTCGGCACGCGACAATGGCAAGAGACCGGACGGTATGTCTTTATTTCCTTGGAATTTGGGTAGGCCTTTAGTGTGGGACGCAACTTGTGTCGATACTCTTGCGCCATCCCATCTTCCTGGCTTGGCGAACTGTGCTGGCGCTGCTACTGCGGCTGCTGAAAACCTCAAGCGGCGAAAGTATAGTAACCTTATCGGTTACTATATTTTCGAGCCGTTTGGGGTTGAAACCCTCGGGCCGTGTGGTCGTGAAATCTCCAATAGGCTGGTTGTCACTTCCCGTGACCCAAGGGCTGGCTTTTACCTTGGCCAGAAGCTAAGCGTTGCCATACAACGTGGCAATGCTGCCAGTCTCTTGGGTACATTACCAGTCGACAGCGATGCTGAGGAATTTTTTGAAGCCATATTTTAGTTTATTTTGTTATTAGTTTTATTTTGTTTAGTTTATAATATATTGTTATTTAGTTGGTAGGTATGTTATTATTACAGATATTTTTCTTTCTTTCAATAATAAAATACAACATGTTATCTTTAAGTATTTAAGCTACATAGCTATAAGTTAATTGTAATAATACTTGCTGCGCCCTAACAGGGCCATGTAATCTTAACTTTTAGCTTAGCTTGTAACTAAGTGCACTATATGCAATAAAATAAAATAACTGAGGCCTGAAAAACAAAAACAATGCACACGCGTGTGGGGTATCATTGAATCCCATAATCAAAATGATTATGGTGTTACTACGTGACTTTTTTATTTAGGTTAATGGTTTTTGAGATATGGGATAATTTCGGTTACAAACGAAGTAACAACTTTTTTATTCATAGCTCTTTCGAAAAATACGGTGGAATAGAAACTTATTTTTGCGGTCGATAAAATCAATACTGTGCATACGTAAATATTCATTCCAACTACTAAGACCTTCGTGTGGTCCGATACGCACTTGGCGGGTTTTTTTTTATAGTAACATCGGTCAAAGCGGAGAAGCTAGGGTTTGCCTTGAACAGCGGAGAAACGGACTCGGAGTGTCTCTGAATAAATAAACAGTTAAGCAACAACTTAGTGAAAAAAATCTTATAAACTTGACTAATATTCTCGCAGAGTGTTATCAAGGACGGTCCTCATTAGGGAAACTTTTTTTTATCGTTTTCGGGCACAGATTTTAGATTCCTGAGTAAGATGCCAAGACGCGTACTATAAAAATTGCTTGAACACGATTTTGTTTTAAAAACGGAGTATTCCTGTATGAGCACCAAAGGTAATCTCAAATGGGAATACCTTTTGTGCTCAATGGATAGGTGCTCAAACGGGAATACTCCTCAAGGCTTTTAATGATTTTATACTGAAGATCACGTCTTAACGAGTAGTATTAATAACTCAACAAATGAATATTTTAGATTATGTTTATATTACATAGTGAAATTAATTTGTAAAGTTATGTCTAACGCGGATAAAAAACTGAGAATCATGCAAAATCTATCAAGCGTATTTTTCTGAAACCTTCACCTTTTTCAAGATAATTTAATTATTCATCTTTTAGTATACGTGTTTTATTAAAATATCATTTGTTTTATGTATAATAAATTATTAATTCGTCTTATTTGGGACAGCACTCCTGGGGGCCAAGTCTACTAATGTACAAACGTTGCAATGGTCTCTTCATTGTGAGTTTTTGACAGATTTGCCATACAAACACTGTCAAATACAATGGCGAGACCATTGCAACGTTTGTAAATTAGTAGACTTAGGCCCCTGGATGGGCGAGTCCTATTACAGGCTGGACGTACGACGCGTTGCGTGAGCTCCGTACAGAACACGCAAGCTGGTTAGCTTGCGTGTTCTGTACGGAGCTCACGCATCACGTTCGCGCATCTTTTTAAGGTGCAGATAAGTGACCTTGAGTGGCTACTCAAGGTCACTTATCTGCACCTTAAAAACATGCGCGGGACATTCTTTTTCTTATTTTCATGCGGTTAGTGACTAACCTGATGTACCTCTGACTTAGCTACACATGCCGTCGAGAAATATCTCTCAGGAATGCCGGTTTCCTCAAGATGTTTTCTTCACCGTTTTTTAAGCTACTGATAAGTGATACTGATAACTATACAATAAAATATATGCGAGAAATAAAAATTACTCTTAGTGGCAACAAACATTCTTAATGGAAGGCCCACATATTAAGCAACTGTTACAGCACATATACCGTGCAGATGAAGGTACCTACTATCGCGGCGTTTTCAGCCTGATCACTTAAATATTTTTTCGCGTAAATCCTGTTAAGGCGACGAGCCACGTCCTTTAAGTTTTAGCCTATTTGGAAAGCAATAAAGCAATTAGTTGCAATCTGCACTGCGCAGAATAGTGACGTAGCACGTGTAGGTACTCCTTTTGTGAATTTTACGGACGAAGTATTATTATATTACGGGTTAGATAGCGCATCTAAGCGCAAGCAAAAATGAGCTTAGTGGTGTTCAGGCTGCTGCTGAGAATTTCCAGACGGAAAACATCAAAAGCAACTACCTGGAGATCAAACCATCCCATGCTCAGCACACCAAAGAGGCAGGGAGTCATCAGTACAAAAAAAAAACCAATGCCTTAACAACACGGCCACAGAAATGCACAGACAACTCTGTGCTACAAGTGATGCTGCCAATGTAAGCCTTATGTAGGTACATACATTCCCCATACATCATTTGTGTCTACGCTACTAAGTGGTTAAACAGTTGGACTGAATTACATATGGAACGGGACAAAGCTTGGCTTGGACACTGCGAACTTAGCAAAGTTTCTATTTCGTTCCCATGTGTTGTAAACATGACGTACCTATCTGGGTAGGAAACTTAAACTACCTACGTTACGTAAAGATTTACCTACTAATGATGATGATATAAATTAATGGGAAAAGATTTCGGGCAAGATATCGTCAATGCATATAGGTAGCAAAGGCGTAGCGCGCTAACAACTCCATTCCTACCGGCTTCCCTTCGGACTGTTGTGCCATAATCGCCACGCTTGGCAGACGGGTTGGCGATCGCAGTATGGTGTTAAAAATGCATAGAGACGCTCCTGCCAATTCTCTAGTAAGTCCCTTAGGGTCGATTCATACTAGCGCAGAGTCGAAGCGCAGCGAAGCGTTAATCTAAAAGATAACAGAGCAAATTCACCCTTATCTCTACAAGAAAACGCACACGCACCAATCAGCGCTGGTCGCTCACAGACGCGCGTATTCTTTAGAATGCGCGCGAATTCGCTCGTCTTTTTTATAGATAAGGGTGAAACTGCTATGTTAAGTTTCAGATTGACGCTTCGATGCGCTCCGACTCTGCTCCAGTATGAATTGACGCTTAGACGCCTTTTACGACTGCCACGGGAGGAAATAGGGTGGTGCTATTATTTACGTTCGGCACCACACGGCACCGCGCACGACCTCCTGTTACTATGTAAATTTTAATTAATAATTTAATATTATTTGTTTCGCCTCCATAATCACCTGAAGATATCAGAAATAAAATTACCTCGGTTAAATCCTACGCCTTTTACCTGTCCCAAACGGGTAAACGCGACGCTGAACAAAACAGGAACTCTTATGCAATTTGCGGAATCAGTGCTTATGTTCTATTCGAGACGTAACAAGGGAGTTTAAGTAAATTTAACAGCAATTTGCAGTATGTTAACTGTAGCGTCGGCGCTTATTGCCACTCCACTCTCGTTATACTCTCAGGCCGGATGATATTGCTAATTGGGTTCTCTAGTTCCCGGAAATCGTATAAAGTTTCGCTAATACGACAGAAGCGGATGCCAGGATGTTAGTAACAAATTAAATATCAACGTGGACGGTGTTGTTTGGTGCTTCCACTCGGATACTTTCGGGTATAGTCGGTGTTGTCGTCAACGTGGTAGTGGTATTGGAGCTTGTCGGTCGGATATCTCTGTGCCTGTACTTCGGGCCCAATGTGCAATCATGACCAATCTGAACTTTGCATGTGTACGGTTTAATACGGCTTTGTTTTTTTTAATCTACTGCATTAAAATAGAGTCTGCAGAGTTTAGATTTTTATTTGTTTTTAACCTAAACATTATTATCTTTGACGTAATTTCCGGTATGTAATATATTGAACTTTATGAGTGACAGCCTGTTATCGATTCTCTTCTCATTTTTTTAATGTCTGGGGAATTTCTGATTTCTATAACAGCAATTTCCTCAAGATAATGTTTTCTAAGAAAAATAATCTTTTTCCACAGCTTTTATTTGTTGCTTGATTGGTTTTAACGCTCACAAAGGCAGTATTTTATCAAGTATAATTTCAGTACATTTTTGGAAATAACTACAGAATGAATATAGTTTAATATACACTCCCGGACACCTGAATCAAGCCACCCTGCATGTTTTGGTTAAAGATCTGTATCTTTTTACCTGACTCCCCCAGAAGGAGGCATAATCTTTTTTAAATATTGGTGTACAAAGAAGAAAAAAGTGCTTTTGAAGCCAGTCACTTACTATCATTTCCGTTAGTCATTGTTCTAAATTTGAAATTGGACAAAAAAAAAAATACAGTTTAATTTCAATAAGTTGTCTTTTCACGTTTTCAGGGGCAAAATTAACGTGGACTTTTAAAGAAAACAATGGTTTACATGGATAAAACGTTTATTTAGTAACTTGGTTGCCTCCAAGAAGCATTATATGACGGCCGAATTAATGAATGCCACTATATTCTCCAATGTTTCCAAGATGTCAGTTTTCAGCTCCTACAATCTCTCATCATCCTCTATTAGATTCATATCAGATCTTCTTGCTGGCCATTACAGTAACTACTAATAGAACGCACTACTACAATACAAACGTCATGCAGATATTCTCGAACAGTTATTGCAGTTTGCGCCCTTGCATTACCATGCATAATAATGTAATCCTCGCCCACAAACTCAGTATATGGCATCAAATCTCTATCGTCGCTATTTAGTGGTGGCAACCGTGGTCCAGTCACAGCCTCAAAGCCTGGTTTTCCTTCGGTGGAAATTCTGCCCGAGACTTTCAATGACCCACCGCCATAACTCACCTTCTCTTCAATACAACATTGCTGCAAACGTTCTCCCTGTCTTCGATAGACTTTCATACGTCCATCATTGCCATACGGCATAATCTTGGTTTCATCTGTAAAAAGAACCTGGCTGCATTGGCGTTGAGTCCAATGCAAATTTTCTGTGAACTCGTATCAGTTTGGAACCATTAGCTGGCTTATGAGGTATCAGGCCCCGTTCTTCGAGTCTATTTCTAATAGTTCGACCGCAAACAGTCAGTCCATGAAAGTCTGGAAGCTGTTCTTGGACCTGTACTGAGATTAGGTGACGATTACGCAAGCTGGTGCGGAAAGATAAACCGATCTTGTCGTGATGTAGCGACCCAGTTTCGTGGTCCTTCTGGACGGCGCACGAAGCCGCAAGTCTCCAGGTATCGATGGTAAATTGTTTGAACGGCCGAACGCTTACATTTCGCTGACTAAGCCCAGACTGAAGAAGTGCCACGGCTTACACGGCTACATTAGGTACAATATTCATAATTTTAACGTCAAAATGGATAAAAAAAAAGAAAAACCAAGAAAAAAAAGCAATTAACGAAATAAGTATTGACTTATATTTACTCTTAGATGCTCTTATGAAAGTTTATTGCTTCTTTAAGAGTGACCAAACTCCGATTTTCTTTTCTTTAACAAATTCGTGAATTCAAATTTGGCACAACGATGATACCGAAATGATGTCAGCTTCAAAACTGCATAAAAACTTTTTCTCTGATTAATCATTATTTTGATGTTTAGGCCCATAAACATAAAAATGCATGGTGGCTCGATTTAGGAGTCCAGGAGTGTATATTATACTATATTCATCCTGTAGTTATTTCTAAAAATGTGCTGAAATTATATTTGATATATAACCTAAAATCGCCTCTTATTTATGAATATTTGTACCATTTATTAACAAAATGAACCGCCTAGTTTAAAATCGTACCAAGTCGAATTTAAAATAAAAGAAAGGATTATTAAAGCAATTAATTAACTTAATGGCTTTAATAAGTGCTTGAGTCCAGAAAAAACGGAAAAGGAATAAATTATTTTGGGTAAAAACAATGACATTGAATGTGAGCAATAAAGATAAAGAGAAAAGTGTTTGTTCTTTACACAATGAAGTGAAAATGATTGTGAATCCGTACAAATAAGTCACAGTATTATTCCGAGATATAAAACGGTCCACGTCTACATTTTATTCAGTCACTGAAATGGCTTTTCTATATTATGTATACTCATTTTGCATGAGAAGGTTCTTTTACGGTATTTTTGTTGTCGATTGCACAGTTTTGTAACGGGCAACTAAAATATAAAAAAATATTTTAAAAAACTTGCTTGGAAATGAATGCGTTACATGATTCACTATTATTATTTTACTAGGTGTAATTTTTCTAACTCCAAGTATAGACCTCTTTATTGCCCTTTGGGTGACTTTTAGCCTTCTAATAAGGCCCATAACTTAAGGCGAGGTGCTTCAAATTAACCTCTAGGAAATGTAATTTTAATGTCATTTTATTTAGAAACGGTAATGATTAAACACGTGAAAAAATTATATGTTGCTTTTGAAACCTTTTTGTAGGTACGTCGGGTACTCGTTATTTTGTAGATTAAAATCATTTTATTTCAATATTATACCACATTATGTATCACATCAAAATAAACGTCTATGATGATGTAACGTCCGTCGGGTTTAACATTGTTGATATCGTAAAACATATAATTTTCAACCCAAAATTAACGAAATTTACGGCACAATTTACTCGCGCCCAGCTGCCACCTTAGAACAAAAATGCACGCTCGAAGAACCTCGCCTTAAGTGGCAATGGGCAGGGCATATTGCTCGCAGAACAGATGGCCGTTGGGGCCGAAAGGTTCTGGAGTGTCGACCGCGTACCGGAAGACGTAGCGTAGGAAGGCCTCCCACAAGGTGGACTGATGACCGGAATCCGCTGCGGGTAGTACGGAACCGGTCGAGGTGGCGGTGCTTGGGGGAGGCTTATGTCCAGCAGTGGACGTCTTTCGGCTGAAATGATGATGATGACACCTAATATACGTAAAATGACATAAATCTTTTACATACTACATTATAAATTAATGCAGTAATAATGCCGCATTGAACATTATTAATGTAGGAAATACAACGCGTTCATTATAGAAGGTACGACGTAATTCTAGAGAAAAGAGGAAAAATATGAAGAAAAACAGCAAGTTACTTTAAAGAATAACCTCAAAATGGTTTACAATTTTGTGTGTTCAGGATGAAATAATTAAATTTGTTTCCGCTAAGCTCTATTTTGTTAAGGTTTTGATTCGCATCAACAAAGCGAGCGACGGCGGCTGCAAATTGCAGACTCATTGTTTGGTTCAAACAAACATTCGCGGGTCCGCTCCTTCTCACAAAGGAACTCCATTTACAGCGAACAAATAATTTTCATTGTTTTTATTTAATTTTTCATTACATATAATATTATTATTTAAATTTTTACCTTCGGCCTTTATTTTGTAATAGGATCTGCCACAGAAGAATTTAGGTTAAGACTTTAGATTTTGTGCCCCTTTGTGAGTGCTAGAGATTATTATCTATTTAGTGCTTTATTATTTTTCTTCAATATAATTATTGCTATAATTATCATCACAATCATTTTAACCGAAAGACAAAAAAAAAAAAGATAAAATGTTTTGTACCACTGTCTTGTCATGTTGACAGTGACATTTCTTGACATTACTTTGTTTAGATAAATTATCTGCATTAGAGACTTTGGGTATCATCATTCATCATTTCAGCCGAAAGACGTCCACTGCTGGACATAGGCCTCCCCTAATTGGGGGGGTTTGCCATAATCGCCACGCTTGGCAGGCGGGTTGGCGATCGCAGTATGGTGTTAAAAATGCATAGAGAACGCTGCTGCTAATTGGCTAGAATTAATATATATTTAAATATATTTCTGAAATATTAATTATTAAAGCTTTGCAATAAAGGCACACGACGCGACACAAAGGCACCACGTGTCGCGCGACGAACGGTGCCTTTGTGCCGCGCCTGTTTGTAAGAGCCTTAAGTCTTAAATAACGTAAAAGATTTCGTATATTTTTTGGCACTACCTACTTAATAATTTTTTTGATTCTTAAAATCTTCGGAATAGAAAATTTGCAGCTCGTGTAAATAACTAAATCGCCCTGTAACGTTTTCCAAACTTCTTTTGCTTTCCTTTTGTCATAATAGATTAGTTTGTTCTACCTGAATCCAGCTGCTGAGATTGGTTTACAAATTAGAAATAAAAAAACTTCATTTGGACGTTATTTACTCAAGGGATGTCTATTCCAGATCGCGAACTAAAGTTATAACTATACTCAATTTACTATAGCAAATAACGACAGTTATTGTGTAATATTGTTGAAATTACTGCTCTTTAGAGTATTTTTTTTTTTTTTATTGTAATGGCAAAAAGATTGCAGTGTTTTGTATTTATCGTGAAATAACGGAGTTTATTAAACGTTTACATCGAAATAACGAAAGAGTGAGAACAGTTATTCGTCTAATGTTATAATAAATGGAGTATACATTGAATTAAACTTGACGGTAAATACCTTGTGCTTATGAATTTATCGAAACCAGTTTTTATTTTAATATTTGTGACCCGCCCTTGCTTCACACGAGTGCACCCACTGGCTTATTCCACAAATCCCCCCTGAAAATCTCCCTTAGGAGGAAAAGTGGAATCTATAAAAAACAGTCTAGAATTCTCCCCTGATAATCCCGCTTAGGGGAGAAAAATAGAATTGAAAAAAAAGGATTCTAAGACCCCCGAAAGACCTCCTGAAAGTGATTTTTTTACATTAGGATTCAGTTTTCCCCACTGAGGGGGATTCTCTGGGGGGATTAGTGAAATAAGCCGGTAATAATCAGGGGTGAATTCTAGACTGGTTTTTATATACATATTCCATTTTTCCTCCTAAGGGGGATTTTGCAGGGGGGATTTGTGGAATAAGCCCACCCACTCGTGTAACTATAGTTCTACACATAAACCTTCCCGAGTAAATTCTCTAAAATAATGATGGTAAAAAGGACTCAACCAAAATTATGTTCAAAAATGAGTTGTATATTCCAAAGAGCTCCTAACAGTTGGTTCTTTTACTCAGAAAAAAAGATCCGTGTCACTACAAAGATAAGGTAGATTTTTTAATGATAGGAACTTACCCACATGAAGGTGGGTATCTTCCGTTAACCGTTAGGATCTCTTTGGTACATACAATTCATTTTTGACCATAATGTGCGTTGAGTCCTTTCTGCTAAACTACGTCCAATACATTGTGTATACCCAAAGTCTCAGATTCAGATAATTTATGTAAACAAAGGGGATAACATAACAAAAAAATATCTTCGTGATGGCGAAAAAGAGGGTTCATTTTCTTTTAAGTACTGATTGTAAGAAATAATAATTAAAAAATAATCATACTGTAATTATTTTTATAAGTTTTCGGTTTTAAACAAAGTTATTAAAAAAGGAGATTTTCTGGTATACAATATTTTATGATACTGGTAACAATGCAGGAGATCCAAACATTTTCAATTTTTTTTTAATTTTTAACAACACTAATATTACAACTCTCATTCATAGATTCATATTGTAAGTAGCATATCTAGCTACATTTTGGATGAAAACGGCTGTAAACTGTTTCGAGTGGAAATCGATTTGGGAGGCCTACGTCTAGCACTGGACTTAATAGGGCTGATTATGACGATCATATGCCGTGTCTCCGACATACTACACAAAACATTGTTTGGCAACGGTATTTTGTTTGCATAGTTCTTATAATTACTTCACTTTAATTTTAGAGATGAATATTTACAAAAAAAAAAAATGATAAAATGTTTTGTACCACTGTCCTGTCATGTTGACAGTGACATTTCTTGACATTACTTTGTTTAGATAAATTATCTGAATTAGAGACTTTGGGTATCATCATCTATCATTTCAGCCGAAAGACGTCCACTGCTGGACACAGGCCTTCCCCAAAAGGGGGGGATTTGCCATAATCGCCACGCTTGGCAGGCGGGTTGGCGATCGCAGTATGGTGTAAAAATGCAAAGAGAACGCTGCTGCCCATTCTCTAGTAAATCCCTCAGTCGCCTTTTTCGACACCCAAGGGAGGAAATAGGGTAGTGCTATTCTTTCCGTCCGGCACCACACGGAACGGTACTTTGGGTATAGTTTAGAAGAACTAAGCGGCACAATAAATTACTCTGTTTCATACTATGTATCGACACCTTTATAAAAATGTAGTTCATTAACAGAATAATGTGTTAAAACTGTTATCTAAAACAGACATAAATTGAACATCACATTTTGATTCAGCGCGCACCCTGAACCAACAGTGTCAAACACGACACGGTCTTGCCTTCCAGGAAATGGGGCTGAATTCTTTTTACATGCCGCGTTTAGAAAACAAACCATATTATCAGCCAGGCATAGGTAAGAACCTACTTATATTTCAAAAGGTAATATTATATTTATTTATTTTGGAGAGAAATGTTTTATTATTCACAAACAAGCGAAAGCAGGGTATTTATTTAAAGTCCACGAAAATAAATATTTAACCTTATATTACTTACCAAATAGAGCCTAATTTTAGTCTTTCTCAAGAATAACGGGTAGCACATTGCTGTTTTTTTTTTTTCATATGACATTCGTATTTTGAAAAAACCGGCCAAGTGCGTGTCGGACCAATGAAGGATTCCGTAGTTGGTATGAATTTATCCCAAGACAAACTTAAAATATTAGTTAAAATCATGTTCTTCCAAATGTATGGGAGAACATGTTTTTCAACTGTAATTAATGTAAGTTGGTCAACTATGATTCGGTAACTTTTAAAACCTAATTAGCTGTGATAGTTTATACTACTGCTGTGCATTTTTTCACATATCCAAGTACAACCATTTAGCTGACAGGGAAAGTTATTTGATAATTTTCCATCCAAAAAAATAAAGGGGGGTCACTTGACTCTAAGAAAAATGAGCACTTTAAAGGCTCGTACAGAATAGTGCCAAATCGCGGCCGCGACAGGCACCGACAAAGAAATTGTGCTACTAGTGTCGCGTCGCGCCCGCGATATCGCACTAGTGTGCACAAGCCTTTAAGCTTAATATTACACAAACGGATCCCTGAATCGAAAAATGGTTTTGACAATATTTTTGAACAGCCTATCCAACGATACCCCACACCATAGGATAGACGAGAAAAAAAATATCATCCCCAGTTTACACGTAGCGGAGGTACCCTAAAAAATATATATTTCAATATTTTATTTTACCACTTTATTGGCGTGATTAATATGTACACCCACGCCAAATTACAGCTTTCTAGTACTAAGGGTTTCTGAGCTAAGCTGCGGAAAGACAGACGGACATAGCAAAACTATAAGGGTTCCTTGTTGACTACGGAACCTTAAAAACCGTTTATCAAACTGGTCCATTTGTTTCTGGAAAACATACACATTGTTTCTTAGGGCTTAGCTTATACCCCACATCAGTGGTAACACTGATTTCAACTTGATCTGTGCTAGCGTAGGACGAAGTTTCAATAGAATAAGACGTCAGCTTATTCTGATTTTCTTACTACTGACGTGCGGCCTGCAATACCTAGTCTATTTTAGGACAAGGCTCACAAAGATTCACCCCATCACGCATACGTATATTTTCCTCTAGGAATTCATTCATAGGAAATCGAACCATGGAATCCTTTTAAAATATCTTCTCAGACTTTTATAAACGTAGATAGTTGAAAACTGCTACTAGATTATATACGTCCTTGGACGTATCTCCAAGCATCTGCACTATTCGATGGAACGGCGCTTGATTGTGCTCACTTGACAACTAAATTCGTTCACGTGGGGAAAAATGTCAAAGGCGAGAGAGAAGCAGAATCGAGCGCCTGCCGTACCGCTTTTAGAGATCGGTCTACCTTTGTATAGTACTTTGTGTAGCAGATAAAATATAGTGACACATCAACGGTTCTACACACTTACTAACAAAGTATTTGAGCGTTTTCGAGCAATGTTATTTACGTATTTACTTCAGTATTCTCATCTGTACCTATGTTACTGGTATTCGATGCCTGTATGTAGGTCACGTATGAGGATATTTCTCGATTCGGTTGCTATCTGCATAATTAGTTGTGTTGTTCACATGAATATTTGTTCAATTCGATAAATAGACTTGAGGAATCGTACTTCCGGATACTCTTTGAGCTTGACCTGGCAGTACTTTACATATAACAAGGAAATTAGGTAAAGTATGATGCATTGGTTTATCCATACGAGTACTTCCATACTTATACTTATCCATACTTATAATATTATAAATGTGAAAGTAACTCTTTCTGTCTGTCTGTCTGTCTGTTACGTTTTCACGCCTTAAGAGGACGTACAACGGTCTACTAGCGCCACTCCTTAAAAAATATATTATCTCGTAACTGAGAAGGAATTATGAAAAACGGCTCAATAGGGAACCTCGGTAAGTGTGTCTAGAATTTTCTAATACCTTTTATAAAGTTTCATATTGAGACACGAAGCAACAAAATACGATCTAGAGGAATGTGGCCGCTTTTCTTTAGATCGAATTTTGTCGCTTCGTGTCTCAATATGAAACGTTATAAAAGGTATTAGAAAATTCTAGACACAATTACCGAGGTTCCTATTATCAAGCCGTTTTTCATAATTCTTTCTCAGTCACGATTTACTTTTTTTTTTTAAGTGGCGTTATTGGACCGTTGTACATACGCCCTCTTAACCGCTGAACTGATCGCCATGAAATTTGGCAGAGATATAGCCTGGGATATGGAGAACGACATAGGCTACTTTTTTTTTGCGATAACGGACATCCACGCGGGCGGAGCCGCGGGCAAAAGCTAGTTATAAATGCTTTGAATTTGAGTTTTTGAGTTAGCACGTTGTGCTAAAAGTGTGAACCTTCCACTTTATCATTATTGCACCAATCAATCTGCCTAGCCTTTTCCCAACTATGTTGGGGTCGACTTCCAGTCTAACCGGATGCACCTGAATACCAGTATTTTACATGGAGCGACTGCCCATCTGACCTCCACAACCCAGTAACTGGGTAACACGATACCCCTTGGTAAGACTGGCTGTCAGACTTTTGGGCTTCTGACGACCCGTAACGACTGTCACAGATCCATGAATGACAGCCGGGACCAACGGCTTAACGTGCTTTCCGAGGCACGGAGGAGTCTCGGTATGTGAAGATGGTCACCCATCCACGGACCAACCCCGGCAAGCGTAGCTTAAGCTGACGCATCGACCCGTGCGGTTGTTATTACTTAGCCACGAGCACCTTATCATTATCGCAACGTCAACCGTTAAACAGCTGCACTTGTGTTGCAGCATTCGTAGGCAGGCAAAATGCTGGGCAGTCTTTGGAACTGCCGATAGAAGTGAAAACTAAGTAACTAAAGCGTTCGGTGACGATGACATGAGTTCCATGATTTTTGTTCACCCAAAAAGTACACATATATACACAGTATACATATACCTCATGGAAAGCGTTCGGTGACCATGAGCGAGTTCCATGATTTTTGTTCACCCAAAAAGTGCTCAACGCGACTAAAGAAGTTTTCACTTCAATAAATCGCAGACTGTTCATCTGGTATTCAATCTGCATAGCTACCGATAGATTGGAACTGCGTCTCTCTATATTACAAATTGCCTGTGCTGACTCCCAAAATGAATTAACGGAACACGGCACCGTCCGATACTCAAGTACAACAATCTGTCGCCTCTTGCTTTGTTGGCTGCACTATTGTACACGTTCTATGTACTTAGGTACAATCAGTGATGCCAGCCAACCATTTGTCTATGCAGCCAAAACGATATGTGAAATTTTCAGAAACGATCTCGATTCATGTTCGGTTTCGAATTACATCGAGACTCGTCAGATTTTATATCCCATACAAATGCCTATAGTGCCCGTTACACTCAAGTTTCTTGCCGATCTGGGAATAAAAGTAAAACACAATAGTTATCAGCTGCGTATCATTCGAAAAGTTGGAAGAGTCTATTAAATGGGACAGATTTTTTCGTCTGTGGGCGTCAGAGGAAAATAATCTCCCAACTTGTCACAAACTCTAGACACAATTAATCTTTCCACGCTGATCGATGATCGTTTTTTTTTTTTTACTTCTGTAATATTTACTAATAATCCTACTTATACAATTTTAACAAATTAAACTTAAACGTGTATTATTATACACATATTTATTTGTTTGATATCTATACACTGTGGCATTTTAGTCGTCTTACAAAAGAAGTCCACTCAATGTATCCGACATAAAATACCTCTAGGCGTGATTAAAAATTTGTTACCATTAATTAAAATAATAGGTGCAAAGAAAAATAAATAATGCATTAGAATTATGAACATCCTGTTTATAATGTTTACGTATTAAACGGTAGAACATACCTACCCAGCGCACGAGCGAGTAGATCATTCCATCGCTGGCTTACCCAATCAAGCACAGTCAACGTGGACTGTCATCCAATGAGAAGTTCTAACGCTATGCGGCGCGTGCGACGCCCCCACCCCTTTCACAAAAAAATAGGTGAAGGTCACTCTCACAGTGTCTCAGTTGCGTCCGAATATCCGAAGTGGAAGTGCGCGCGCGCGCTACCGGTTATCCGCTAAAACGCTCGTGGCTACTTTGGTGTCACTTTTTTGTTATGGCTCTGACCGCGCGCTCGTAACAGGGTGTTTCAAATTGCGTCATGCGTCATACTTATTTAATACTATTAAATTTTTTGAATTAACCAAATGGTTTTTATTTTGTTATTTTTTGTTATGAATGATTAGTAGTCATTGGATACATGAAGTGGGCTGCCGTTGTAAGACGGTTAAAATGCCACGGTGTATAGTACACACGGCTACACATCAAGCAAAAATTTCCAGTATAAGCTGATCTCGCATTGTATAGGATTTCTGTTTAATGAGAGGTCAGCTTATTCTGGAAAAGTCTAGATTGATGTGTAGCCGTGCGTAAAAAAAATTAAGCTCTCGTTAACGAAAGATGTTTATTTTGAAACTGGTATAAAGGATACTTTGTCAGTAGTAGGTACCTATCAACTGTGCGCTCGCCCATTGATTGAAGATTGTATAAATATATTTTTGCTGATTTCACTTGGGCCAAAAAAAAAGTATTTAACAAATAATGGATACTGAACCACAAAAAAAAATTGCGCACTAGTCAAAAACTTATCCTGTATATTTAAATTATCCTGTATATTTATTATACATACTAATAATATTATAAATTATATATATTTATATGGATAAGTATCTATATGCTTTGTGTATGTGTATTTATTGTATATATGTAAGTGGTACACCACTAAATACCTGTAGTATTGTCTCTCCTTCTACTTTTTGATCCATCCAAAGGTTGTCTGTAAAAGATCGCTTTTAGCGATAAGACCGCCCATTGTGACACCCTATGTAACAGTTCTACATTTA
This sequence comes from Dryobota labecula, assembly GCA_947523025.1. Classification (NCBI taxonomy): domain Eukaryota; kingdom Metazoa; phylum Arthropoda; class Insecta; order Lepidoptera; family Noctuidae; genus Dryobota; species Dryobota labecula. The sequence goes on from OX383284.1 coordinate 12,718,654, forward strand.
TATCTGTAATTTTTATGGTGTACATAATAAAGAGTATTCTATCTATCTATTATAAATGTGAAAGCTTGTTAGAATGGATGGATGTTTGTTACCAAATCACGACAAAACGGCAGAATGGGTTGGGATGTAATTTGGCACACAGATAGAGTATAACCAGCATTAACACATAGGATACCTTTTATCCCGATATTCCCACGGAATCGAGACTTATGCGGGTGAAAACGCAGGTCGCAGCTAGTAATATTATAAATGCAAAACTAAATTCTGTCTGTCTGTCTCTTACCATTTTACGTTTTAACAGCTGAACGGATTTCGATGAAACTTGGCACACAGGAAAACTAAAACCAGGGTTAGGGTATAAGATACTTTTTATCTTAGTAGTAGGTACGTTCCCGTTAGATAATTTTCGAACTCCACGTGAGCAATGAAGTAAAAGCTATTTACTATATATTCCAATAGAGTACAGACAGATCTGTGCTTTAGGGCGTCGGTTTCTTGTAACCAATCCCTAGTTGCCTAGTTCCCTAACGAATATAATAGGAGAAATGGGACACTTTTAATACTCGAACAAATACATTGTGTCTGAATATAGCATTAGACGATACACGTTCAAGTAACTACTTGTACTTTAAAAAAAGGAGAGGATTTAAGTCGTAACAAAACACTGCTTAATCGTTTTAAACACAATAATAATTAACGATTTTAACTAATTGTTTCAATTTAGTATGTCAATGTATCAAGCCTATAATTTTAACATCAAACAAATGAACGCACAAAAACAAAATATATAATTGAACATCACCTGCCATCCGCACAAACTCATCCCCGCTCATTTCCACAAAAGTATTCGTAACGTGTGGACGTCACATCGTATATTTACGATAGCCGGTACTACGCTGAACAACGTTAATTAAACCGGTCGGGCATCGACTGGTCGGTAATTGGGTTGAGCAACAGGCTCCTGCGGGTATCACCACGTACAGACGCGTGAGCAATACTCCTGAGCCCTGTATGTACTCGTATGTACCAGGAAATGTATGTAAGTTGGGTTATGTAACATGTGTTTCGTATTCCTACAACGGTCTTTGGTTTGTTTGTGTGTTCAAGCAATAGTGGCACGAAATAGTACGAATCAATTTGCTGAAAGTTCGTAGTAGAAAACTTGAAACTGTCGAGCAAGACAGCTTGGGAAATAAAACAAACTAATGGTCCAATGGTTCAAACTAGGGCTTTCAATACCGGTATTCCGGAATCCCGTAATACCGTGATCACGGATTTTCTTTTGGCCTTTTACAATACCGGTATTGACACCCCAATACCGTGATAACGGTATTACATGTCGTTTTTTTTATTGTCAGTCAGTTTCGCAAAGGCGACGGGTTATCGCGTATATAGACTTTGTTATTGTGTAGTGTTAACTTGTGACTGTGAAGTTGTGATCTACTAGCGCGTATTTTTGCTAGTTTCATGATGACATTTAGATAATAATATATATATATATATTTTTTTTATATATTGTACAAAGTCTATGTGAAATGCCTTCCTGCAAAAAGACTAGATTAAGTTTAAGTTTTCATTATGTTCTTAATTTCTAGTCCTACCTAAATTGTCAACCAATACCAAATTGTAATATAAAAGAGCTATGTATAAAAAGTATTTATTTTATTATTTTTAATAAATAAGAACAATAAAGACTGATTTGAAAATAAAAAATACGTATTTTATTGGGTTTTATTAATGTCCTAATTGAGCTTGTGTACAATACCGCATTACCGGTATAGATACCGGGATCACGGTATCGACTTTTACAATACCGGTATTGAAAAAATCCGGTATTTGAAAGCCCTAGTTCAAACGGTGGATTTACGTCCGTGCAAATAGTCACTCCAAAGCGGTCGCATCACAAAGCATGTTATGAAATCAAACTATCTTTACGCATCAAAATAAACCCTGGGAATCGAGTACACCTTAATGTTGATTTGTCAATTCCATTGTATTTTATCAATGTGATCTCGCGTGCAAAGGTAGTTAATATACATATCACTACATAGGTAATATCTACTGTCATTTATCATTTCAGACGAAAGACGTCCACTGCTGGACATAGGCCTTCCCTGAGCACCGCCACTTCGACTAAATATAAAAATGAGCGTTATAAAAATTATTGGAAAGATTCAATTAAACATCCAAATCTAAAAAACTGAAGCAAAGAAAACATTAACTCAAAATCTAATTTGGATAATACGAGAAGCGTCATTATTTGTTGACTTATGTAAATTGTGAGTAAAATACTCAATAAGCTGTGTTTAATTCGCTGTAAGGCTTTATCACGCGGGCGCAGGCATAGGTGTCTCAACTCGAAGTAGACAACGATGTCGCACTTTGAAACACTCCTTAACAGAATTTAAGGGGAGTGATATTGAAATGTTCATGCTTTTACGCTACAATTTGTGTTTGTGTAGATATTCCATCGTTCATAAAATCCTCTTGTATATGATAAGTAGAGATCGGATAAACGGATGCATATTTACCTAAAGTTAATTATAAGCTATGAAAGTATGGAAGCAGATTCTTAAAATATTTTTTTTTGTAAGAAAATATCCCGTGATGCCAGGACAGGAATACCGGCAATGCATAACTAGTCGGGTGAAGAACTAGCATTGAAGCGACTTCTAAAATATTATTTATAAAAAAAAAATACCCGGGATTCTTGGATTGCATAACTATTCAGATGCATATTTATTTTAAATTATTTTAACCCCCTATGGAAATATGTTTATGTAGGGTATAAGAGTGGGTGGTGTGTGTTAGTTAAAATTAAAACAAAACACCGAAACCGCGGGATTTATTCGGTACAAAAGCGCTTTATTTATTTATTTAATACTTCAAGCACATAAATGTACAGAGGCGGACTTAATGCCATAGGCATTTTCTACCAGTCAACCTTTGGGTGATGCAGAGACAAACAGTGGTAGGTGCAATTACGAAAAATCTTGGAATAACTTTATAGTTATTCCAAGAATATCATGTGATCTTTATAGATACTTACAAACTATAAATATAATATATATATTATATACCAAATTTCCAATTTCTATATATATACAAACACAAATAAAGATACATAAATACACGAATATACTAAAACAAATAAGACAAACAATGGGAAAACATTACCGTTGTGATGATACTGCCAGCTTCTTACGAATGTGCTCGCGAACTTTCACTTTAAATGATAATCGGTTTGTTGCCATCCTGATCTCCAGAGGGAGCGCATTCCACAGAGAGATAGACTGAACGAAGAAGGAAGAGTGAATAAAATCTGTGCGGTGAGTGGGACATTGAAGAAGGCGATTATTTGATGATCGTAGATTTTTATTGTGGTTGACACAAATGTACTGAAAGTGGGGGGCTAGATAACTAGGGGAAGTGGGAGAGTCAAGAAATGAAAACAAAGTAGTCAGCGCCCTTTCCTCTCTGCGCTGGCGTATGGGCAACCACTTTAGAAGCGATCGATGCGCAGAGACATGATCATATTTACGCAGATTGAAAACGAATCGAATGCAGTAATTGAGAAGACGGTCAAGTTTGTCGAGGAGATCTGCATTCAGGTCATAGTAGCACACATCACCATAGTCGATGATAGGGAAAATTAAGGACTGCACAAGCATTGTCTTCGTACTCGTTGGTAGTAAGTTTTTCAGTTGGTACAGAGCCCGCAGCGTTCCAGTAACCTTCTGGCTGACCCTAGCAACTTGAGTACGCCAGTTCAGGGTACGATCAATGTGCAAGCCTAGGTCTTTCACATCAGTACTGAATGGAACGATCGTATCATTGAAGATTACTGGTGGCAAGGTAATACCATCCACCTTACTCATACTCCGAGAACTACCGATGATGATCGCCTGACACTTATTTGGATTAACTGCTACACCAAACCTATCAGACCAGGTTTTGATGGCTACCAAGTCCCTATTTAATTTCTCGATAGCTTCAGCTATTTCCTCAACCCTCCCTTGACAGTAAATCTGCATACAGATGATACGCACACTGAAGTTCGGAAGTTATAAGATTAATAAAAATAGAAAACAGAAGAGGAGAAAGAATACCGCCTTGAGGAACGTCAGTCTCTAAATCACACCAGCATGATGAAGAATTCCCAACATGAACGGACTGCTGACGTTCCTGAAGGTAAGAGGAGAACCATTCCAGTGCCTCGGGAGAGACCATAACATAGGACAGAATGGCTAAAAAGATATCGTGACTGACGTTATTAAAGGCATTCGAGAAATCGACCAACACCAGTGCAGTAACTTTGGTGTCTTCCAGTCTTGTCCTTATATCGCCAGTCACTTTAAGGAGGGCGGAAACAGTGCTGTGCCCAGGCCTGAACCCAGATTGAAGAGAGCTAATTAGTGAATTACGATGAACAAAATTGGAAAATTGTTTGTGGACGCAGGCCTCGAGCACTTTGGATAGGAAGGGAAGGATGGAAATGGGACGGAAATGGGTAGGAAGAGAGGGATTAGGAACCATAGGCCATAATAGCAAACATTTAGGTGAATTTGCATCCGAATATCCGATCTCTAATGATAAGGTTTTTATCATAACAGCCTGAAAAACCTGAAAAAGTAGCAGATACTATGAACAAATCGCTAATACCTGAATTGATCAGAAGGTTCGAAGTAAGGATTTTTTTTTTTTTTTTTAGTAAATATGTAGTATGCGTATAGGAAATATGTATGTATGTCTATTATATTTATGTACTTATGTATTTATTTTATTTGTTATCTTTTTAATATTTTTATTATTATTACTATCTCGTCTTAAATAGAGCACCTGCCATCATATCTCTTCACCACCCTTGGTTGACTGGTAGAGAATGCCTAAGGCATTAAGTCCGTCTTTGTACCTTATTGTGTGCGAGAAGGTTAAATAAATAAATACAATATTAGCACCAAATTAAAATAACAAAAAGATTCCGATAGTCAACTTCTAAACAGTTAAAAAAAAAAACGATAAGTACTCATCAAAGGAAACATTTTTGGTAGACCCCATTAATTATAACGTAATTTATTTCGACAAGCTTCACAAGCATCGGCCCTTTGAAACCCATTTACAAAATAATTGGATTCCCTCATTTAGAGCAATTTTCTGATTTGATTAAAATTGACTTAGACATTGGCAAGATCATTAACAAACTTATTCTGGCGTCTCCGTGCGTTTGGATAACACTTCTGTTAAGACTTTCAGTTTCATTACAGTAGAATTTAATTAACGACTCCTGGGATTATTAAATATTTATAAAGTTCTCTTCGTAAGATTTCAAATCAATATTGATACTGTTAATAGATTCTAGAACGAGTTAAATTAGAATTTGGAGTTAGTTATTCAAGCCTGAATGTTGAAACAACAGGAATGAAGTCATATTCCATGTCTCGAGTTTTAAAGCGAGTGGAATGTAATGCTAGTGGAGTGGTACAATACAGTAGGTAAGGGACTAACAATTTGTGTCTCGTTTTGCGATGCAATGAAACGGCTAGGTTACTGCTAAGCCATTACAGTAGGTTACGACTGTGTCTCTATCATGTTGTACGTGGACACATCAAGCACCAGTCATCTCAGCATTGCTGATACATATATAAATATCTTGGCTCACAAAATATTCTACCCACCCTTAAAGAATTTTATTGGGATTACGTGTATCCGAATACACATAAATGTAGATGTCCCCTAAGAGCTTCCAAACTAATGAACCGATTTAAATAAATGAGGCGTCAATCCATTTACCTGAATAACACCTTTTTTACGTTTGTTTTTAAGGGTTCCTTGTGGAAGTGGTGGAGTTATTTGCTTCTGTTAAAGGTACAATAGCAATTCTCAAGCACAAGTTGTGTTGTTAATAAAAAAACTTACCTAGGTTCTTCTGAGTTTCTGATATATTTATGTACTTAACAGTTAAAAAAAATACTATCTAAATATGTTTAAATCGGGCATTTTTTTACTGTTGCACACTGTGATTTATGAGTCTGTATTCAAAGCCTTTAACATGCCATTTAAATAGAAAACTCTCTGTGAATTTGAGTACCATGTAAGCTAGATAAAATACATGATTTAATAAAACTGTCTGGTGGTTTTGATTATTATATTATTATTATTTTCATGTTTTAAACATACATACGAGGGGCCGAAGCCAACTCGCAGAGACCCACTCGCTTTTAATTAAATGAGATGATGATGATTGATGATTATCCCTGTACGCACTATGCAAGTGTACCCAAGAACAACCTCCGGTTAGTGTCCTATGGCAGGATATGGAAACAAAGGGGACTATGAGTTTGGATGGACTGGTTACCTAAAACTATGAAAGGATTATGGCTCCTGCCCGATCAATGTTTTATTGTACACGAATAAAATGGCAGGGGGTGACTTGCACACTCAATAATGGGCCCCCGGAAACAGTCGCTAGCACTTAGTGCCGTAGCAACAAGAAGGCAACATATTCTGAGATGCTTGAAGACTGGAGGTATTCCACGACTATCAGAACAATCGCAGAGCCCGGAAAATGATCAAGATCCCTACCAGCACTTACTGGAATACTTCCTTCCTCCGAGCAAGTTTGCTCTTGCGAATCTCCACTCAAGCCGGCCAATAAAGGCAAGAATGAGGTAGGAGCTCAGTTCCTCGTCAGTGTTCACTCTGGCCGGTCAATAAAGGCAAACCACAGATGAGGAACAAGACTTCACCCGGAAGATAGGGTCCGTGGGGTCGCTACTACTCAACAGCTCGCCAGATACTGCCCTGCGGGTTTCTGTATCTTGGTCTGGCTCCTCACCCTTGACCTGTTCCGGCAAAGTAAACTCTACCGGCATAGACCTAGAGTTCGGAGCGTGCGCATCTTTGCGTCAACGTAGAGATTCGGCGCGGCGGTGAGGTTATTATTATTATTATTTTGAGTATATGGATGCCTATCAGTCACGACTGAGGGACGACCTTTAACCGATTGTAACTTTTGAGTGGCTACTTTTACAAACTAGAGACTGAATTTACAATTGTTTGAGAACTTTTACTAAAGGCTGATGCATTCGAAAGCTCAAAATTCAAATGTGGTCCCTCAACGGCAATTTTTTTATGTGGCCTACGCAAAGATCCTGCAGATCTGGTAGCATCGTGTGATGGGTCATTGAGTTAAAGAAGTATGGGAAATAGCGAAAATAGTATGGTGCAAGAAGCCACAAAGTATGTGAACTGGTGCAGAGGAAAAATGGTAGTAGAACGAATGATTTTTGGGTACATGGTGAATGTAAAGAGGTTATGAGGAAGAAGAAAGAAGCCTAGCTTGATGTGTTAGCCGGTAAGGCCCAATACAAGATGAATCAGGCAACGAATGTGACAGATGATTTAGAAACAGTAAAGAAAAACTACACTGAAATGAAAACGAAATTGAAAGAGATGGTAAAAATGAAGAAGGATGAAAAGGAAGAAAAGTATAACAGGGAGTTCTCTGATAACTTCAGGGCCAATGTTATGCAGTTCTGAAAATGAATGTTATGAAAGCACCAGATGGATGTTTACTAAGCGAAAAATTTAAGGTCTTGAAAAGCTGGAAGTAATACTTTGAATTCGTATTTGTGACTGATAGAATAAAGTTTTTCGTATTTATGTAGTGTACCCAAGCTCATATATAAATGAAGAGAATGCAATAGAAATGGATGAGATTGTAGGAGCGCTGAAAGGAATGAAAGTTGGGAAATCTGCAGGGTATATACGAGTATATGACAGAGTATCTACTGAAATGCTGAAGGGTGGTAACAGGTTGTTATCAAACCTGTTGTGCCGGATCTTTAATATCTGTTTGATATATGGCCGTGTGCCGGATGACTGGAACAAGGCTATCATCGGACCACTAAAGAGATTAATTTAACATTTTATTCAGAATAATGAATAGCCTTTTCTCTGACTATGTCGTACATACTACTTTCTACTTTATTATCATTTCAAAGTATTACTAATGAGTACACGCTTGAGACATTATAATTTATCTATTTTAAGTGTACGATAAATATAATAATGTCATAGGAACATACATTGTAGTACCTAGTAGTAAGTAACAATCTGTGTGTTAAACGAGGTACGTTTATGTAAATATTACGTTTATGTGTGTATTATCCATACTAATATTATAAATGTGAAAGTAACTCTGTCTGTCTGTCTATCTGTGTGTTACGTTTTCACGCCTAAACTGCTGAACCGATAGTCATGAAATTTGGCAGAGATATTATAGCCTGGGATATGGAGAAGGACATAAGCTACTTTTTTACGCGATAACCGACATCCACGCGGGCGGTGCCACGGGCAAAAGCTAGTTTTAAATGTTAAATTTGGATGCTATGTTGTTTAGAAGAAATAATGCATATGATTGAGCCTTTCGATCGGTACAGTATAATTACATTTTGGTTTTTCACATTTAGCGGGTTCGATTCCCGATTCAGACTGGTGATTATTTAAAATTCTTTGAATGCAGTTCGTTTTATTTTTAGAATAAAAATGATGTCTTCATTCTATATTTTTTCTATCTACAGTATTTAAGGTACTTTCCCTCCATGTGAAAAAGTCGTGGGACGCCCTGTATATACGTATTTATTAAACCAAAAATAATACACAAGTTACACAAAATTATAATTGTGTCTAATATTAGCATCTGCTGCCGAACTAGGTTATAGCCTGTTTTATTTTATTTTTACTTTTTTATGTCATTTTATAGAACTACATACTCAAGCGTTAAATCTGTTGTTTTTACCCTAAGCATCCACTTACATATGTATCCACAGACAGCTATACAATATTTCGAGTCACATCATACAGTTCTGACCCAAAGTCTCTAATTCAGATAATTTATGTAAACAAAGTAATGTCAAGAAATGTCACTGTCAAAATGACAGGACAGTGGTACAAAACATTTTATCATATATTTTTTTTGTAAATAGTCATCGCTAAAATTAAAGTGAATTAATTATAAGAACTATGCAAACAAAATACCGTTGCCAAAAAATGGTTTGTGTAGTACGTCGGAGACGTCATCATCGTCATCATCGTTATGGTCGTCATAATCAGCACTTTAATTCCAGTACTAGACGTAGGCCTCCCAAAATCGATTTCCACTCGAAATATTTTACAGCCGTTTTCATCCAAAATGTGGCAAGATATGCTACTTACAATATGAATCAATGAATGAGAGTTGTAATATTAGTGATGCTGAAGATGTAAAAAATTTGAAAATGTTTGGATCTCCTGCATTGTTACTAGTATCATAAAATATTTTATACCAGAAATTCTCCTTTTTTTTATAACTTTGTTTAAAACCGAAAAATAAAAATAATTACGGTATGATTATTTTTTAATTATTCTTTCTTAAAATCAGTACTTAAAAGAAAATGAAACCTCTTTTTTCGCCATTTTATGTGAATTACGAAGATATTTTTTTTGTTATTTTATCCCCTTTGTTTACATAAATTATCTGCATTTGAGACTTTGAGTATAGTACCAAACATTTACTGTTTTTTACGATGTATTAACTATTTAAGTCGTATTCAAGATTGATACTGTCTCATTAAGCTATAGGTACCTCACGCTACATTATAATTGGATACCTAATCAAGTTTCCCCGCTATTGTTTACAGTAGGTACTGATTGCTGGAATGTCGTAATACACGACAGCCTTCTTAATCATATTGTAACCTAGTGACCTGAAACCAATTGTATTGTAAACCTTTGTGCTTTCCCTATAGAAATATAATTGCGCCGTAATTGAATCAAAACTTTATGAATGTACATATGAAGGAGCTCGCTGTGTGATTGAAAAAATATTTACCGTATGATTGCCTGAATATATAAGTTGTATCTATTCATACACGAAATATTTTAAGAGAAACATATATAATAATTATATTACACCGATATTTCGCCAGTTATGTGGTACACCCACATTTCGCCTGTTATATTGATACACCCAAATTTCGCCTGTTATGTTGGTACACCCACATTTCACCAGTTATAAGTCCACCTCTGCCCAACCATTCGGGGAAACAAAGTGTAGTGTTATGTTATGTAACCCAAAGAGTATCTACATTATATGTAACTATAGCTTCTCAACCACGTGACATCATGTACCTATTAAGTCCTAAGGTCTATAAACTTGTTTTCTAGGAATAATATATATATTCTTGAAGTATCACTATACGGTTCCTATATTATAACATTCTCTTTAAAGGCATGGATGGCTTCAATTTCCTAGAATTTTTGTAGGAGCTTTGATAGGATCGGATTAGATAATCGGATCGTTCCATCTCTTTAGTTTTTCATTTTATCTACATCCTACATAATATATAATATATAAGTATGTATATTATAGCTATTAAAATATATATGTTATTATAGCTATAAATACAATACGACTTGAATAGTTAATATATCGTAGTAAACAGTAAATGTTTGATTCAGATTCATTTATTTGCAAAAAAATGTGTAGAAAATATACATGGAAGAAAGTTCCGCAATCGTCTCAGGGACTTGGCAGATGCAAAAAAAAAATCTGCTTACGTCCTGCAGCTGGGGAACCCAAGAAAGATGTTTGTCGATCCAAACCCCAAGGTTCTTGACTTTCTCGCTTACCGGAATAGCAGTTCCGTTAAATTTAACTTGGGGAAGCTGCAACCAGTTTAACTTGGAGAACATCCTTGAGCTACCAACAACAATGACCTGAGTCTTCGACGGGTTAACCTGCAACCCATGTGCCTCACTCCACTCGCAAATCGAAACCATATCCTTGTTGATTATATCAATTGCATCAGCCAGATCTAAATATGCAGCTTGTTTGTAAATTTTCAAATCATCTGCAAAAAGGTGATAGGCAGAAATAAGTTTTATGGGAAAAAATCTATATATATAAATTGCAAAGAGTAAAGGAGATAAAACGCCACCCTGAGGTACACCCGCAGAAGTATAACACAAGGAAGAGCAAGATTCTTCCATGCATATACGCTGCTGGCGCCCATACAGGTAACTACGAAACCAATCAATCGCCGTTGGAGATATGTTAAGCGAGCGAAGCATGCCAAGCAGAATATCGAAATCGACAGTATTGAATGCATTACTAAAATCCAGTAAGCAAAGAACCGTCAAATTTCCTCCTTCCATGCCTAACCTTATGTCATCGGTGACGTTCACTAAGGCTGTAGCGGTGCTGTGACCGGGACAAAAACCGGGCTGAAAAGGATTCAGCAGACTATTCTTACCAAAAAATCTAGCTGATCGTGGACAAGGCGTTCTAGGACTTTGAAAAGGAAAGACAAGATGGAGATAGGACGGTATTCTGAAAAGGAAGCAGGATTCGATTTTTTGGGTAAAGGAGTGATTTTGGCCTCTTTCCACATCGAAGAAAAACATCATAGGATATAGATTAGTTAAGGATATAGCATAGAATAGGAATGATTTCGCCGAGGACAGGGAATATCATTTTCTGACTCACACAATCACTACCAACTGTGTTAAACGTGATTGAAACTACACTCTTCTTAACATCACAATCAGAGAATTGACTAAAAATAAATGAGGGATGATCCGGAGTTGTAAGGTTTGAACGATTGTATAATGGTGGCTGCCTTCATGGTACTTGTACAGGAGGACGAAGATGAGAAGTGTTGATTTAGTAGATCAATATCTAAGTCTTTAGGAATAGATTCTTTCGATTCTCGCATTTTTTTTATCGATTACCTATATTCCTAAAATAATACCTAATAAGTCATTAAAACGTACAAATACATATTAAGTTATATTTTTATTGCGTACACATCAAGACTGGATAGATTCTTCACCGACACAACTTTAATTAAGTCTCGAATGTACAAACGAGTTGCCGAAACTAGTTAGCGTGTTTAGTAACTATAATTAAACTTATACCAACTTATGATGAGGTAGAGCAATGTTATTTCATCAGCTATCGATTCTTGCTCGGTTCCTTTATACAACGAATCGTAAGTTTATGATACAAATGGTTAGTAGATGTTAGTTAGTATGATTAATGTTTTGAAAACTCGTAAAGATATCGATGGCCCCACCGAATAAACGTGCAATGCTTCTCACATGTTTTTTTTTTTTTTAATTTTTCCTTTCTTTTGCCTATCCTGCACCCACTTAATTTTTTTTATGGATTTTATATTCAAAACACACCTATTATAATAGTGAATTTCTTTATTCTAGGGAAATAATTAATTTTAAAATTATAGTAGTTTATGTTATAATTACATGCTTTTTGAGTCGCCAAGAAAGTAAATATACAAGTCTATAGCTTATTTTTTTACCAATAATTCGATTATACATTATTTATACCTATTTACAATGAAATGAGCGTTATTGAAGTGTAAACGTTTTTATTTTTTGCTGAAAAGTTGTCATTTTTCTCTTATACGTTTGTTCGGTGTGGCCATCGATATGTTGGTATACTTCTACAGAGGTTGGATGCTTCATTAAGGATAAGATATAGAGTAATATTATTATGATTAACGGCCAGTAATTTATTGAAACCCAGCTCCCATCATATTTTCATAGTAATGGACTTTACATACTAACATCAAAGAGTTTATTCGTAATAGGATTTCTTGCATACTGCCTTTGATGTACTGCCTTCTTTTCAGCGTTCTTATTCCATTTTATATACGATCACAAAGATTTATTTATGCCGCGCTGTGGCTTTCATAGCTCTCTTTTATGTAGATACCTCACTTGGAAATGTACATTTAAATATTGATTAACATACCGCGGAGATAATAAGATGTTAAAACAATACAGTCTTCTGATTACCATTTTGATGATGTTGTATTTTTTGGGCACAAGCAAACTGTTTTCAGACTTTATTTACTGGAGTTCTGTTATTTCTGAAAACAAAAGTTTATCATACATCATTATTTTTACAATTACTTCAGGACCGAAGAGAAAATATTAAACTGAAAATGACCTTTTTCTTGCGTTTTTGGCTGAAACCACGATGAACCAGACTACCTAAACAAAACTACATACAAATAAATAAGTACCTACCTAGAGTTTTTCCCATCATGTAACTCGAATAATATCTAGACAAATTACCATCACCACATCTATATTTTAAGTCGACTCCGCCTTCATCAGTGACATTGACAGTTAAAACATGTTATAAATTGACATAAATGTCAATTTTCCTTATTGGAGGTGAGGAATCATCTGCGAAACAAACAAGTTAAAAAGGTAAAAAAGATAACAAGGATGACAAGGAGAAAAAGAAGTCATAGAGTTCATATTATGAACCATGAGCCATGTCGCCATACATATTGCTAGTGAAACCTCCAAGTCATATTATTTTTTGATGTATTTAAATTAACCGCAAAAGTCATGTTATTTGTAACAGCTGATTAACGTAACATTCAGGGGTTTATTTATAAACGCTGCTTAAAGTAATGATTAGCGACTGTTTAACCATACATTTTTGACGTTTGAACGTCACTTAACTTTAAGCAACGTTTATGAATAAACCCCTCAGTGTCTTATTAATTACTCGATCGCCCATTCCGTACCTTAATTTTTCTGCGATCGCGTAACTAACTTTGTTTATAAGAATTTTTGCTAATTTCTCATAAATTGTGCTAGTCATCGTTTTATTTTTTCTGTAATATTTGATTAAAGCTCCATCGATTAGTTTTATTTCAGAATTTTTGCTTTGCAAACTTTGAATATATGAGGAAGCGGTTTTTTTTTTTTAATCATTTATGTCAAAAAATATGCGACATAAATCAAAACAAATTTAAGTTTATGTTAAATAAGGTAGTGGGATGACATAAACCAGTTTATTAATTCAAATATCACTCAAATTTGAAATATTAATATGAATTTGTAAATAGTCGTACTATTTACAAATTCTACATTTGCCAGCATTATTGACTGTTGTATCTCTAAGTATTTGTACCTCGTTTGATGGCTAGTTAAGCTCAAATGTAACAGTAAATTTTTGAGATAAATGGTGTCCAACACAGAACTAGTGTCCAAGTTCAAGTCAGATCTGAAATTAACTTCTTGTTTACCTAAAACAACCCCTCCCCCCCTTGTCTCCTTGTGTCGGTTTAAAAAAAATAAAAAAATAAAAACTGCTTGATGTGTTTGAACATTTAGTTGCGTCGAAAGTTGCAAAGAGTATTCAGTACCTAATAAAATAGCATTGCGGCGCCATTCAATGCGATAGTTAAGACAATTTTATTATGTAATGAAGAATTTTGGGAAATTTTTAGAAAGACACAAATCTTGTATTTTCTCTAATTCCATGGATTTTTGCCTAGACTATATGGGGTGCTTAAATGTTGCAAAGGGTGACACTATCATGTCCTGGAAAGAATACGTCGAATTACACTTAACCTATTTATATGCATTCAGTTACTTTTGACTGATCATTCCGTTAATATATTACCGTATTTACTGAGTTATTATAATAATATTATAAAGGATGTTAAAAGACTATTAATGAAGCCGATAGTCACTTGTTTTCCCGTCATTGTGATCATTTCGTTTCGTGGTTGACCATACCTGGGAAACTATGCTGGGAACCTTCTTATTATGGAGATATTTAAGGTCAAAGTTCTAACTTTTTCTGTTTTTAGGGTTCCGTAGCCAAATGGCAAAAAACGGAACCCTTATGGATTCGTCATGTCTGTATGTCACAGCCATTTTTGTCTGAAACTATAAGAACTATACTGTTGAACTTGGTAAGTAGATGTATTCTGTGAACCGCATTAAGATTTTTACACAAATATAGAAAAAAAAAACAATAAATTTTGGGGATTCCCCATAGGGGGTCATTCATAGGATAAGAGAGTAAAGTTTTTTTTTGCAAAATGTCTCAAGTAATTTTAAAATTATAATAATTATGTAAAAATATAAAACACTTATATAAAAAAAAAAAACGCTCCTATGGCTTTTTTACCACCTATAGATATTTCTCTTACAATATTTTGTGTATGAATAGATACACCTTATATATAAATATATATAGTCAGTAAAAAAAATTACCAATCAGTAAAGCAGTAACAAACACGTTGATTATTGGTAGTTCTGAGACAGTTTTTGAAGGGTTAAGACTATTTCCGTTAGATTCTCGTATAACACCAAAAAAATCTCGCATATCGCCGCAAGGTTGCCTGCTTGCCGGTCTTCTACAGATTGTACTTCGGAGAGTGTGCCCATGAACTCCACGACCTCATTCCACCGGCCCCCTTCTACCATCGGACATCTAGACGCACTGCAAGTTGATATTCTACCAATTCGCACTAAGCGTTTTCAAACGTCTTTTATAATGCGCACAGCAAAGGAGTGGAACTCTCTGCCTGCGCCTGTGTTTCCGAACGCATACTCGTACAACCCTAATCTATTAAAAGTGAGAGTGAACAGGCTTCTTCTGGGTAAGCTCACTCCATCGTAGACTTTGTCTCTGTCATCCAGACCTAGACTAAAGTCAAGAGCAAACTCATAGTAGAATAAAAAAAAATAACACTACCAAAATCTATATACCTACCTAATGAAAACATGTGGTCTAGTGGTAAAACCACCTGTCTCAGATCCAGAGGTCCCGGGTTCGATTCCCAGCGGGGGCAAAAATTTCTGCTCGGTTTGGTTGGGGGTAGGGCTTGTTCTAAGTCCGCCTGGCTAGCTACCACCATCTTATCTAAGTCTGTCGCCAAAACAACAATGTTAACAGCATTTGTTGTGTTTCGGCAGTTAGAGGTAAGATAGCCGGTTCCTCTGTGGTTGAGGATTCCGGGTGAAGCTCGCTTCCATCTTCGGCCTTATCATCACTTACCATCAGGTGAGATGAAGGCCAAGAGCTTCCCCTTTGTGTTTAAAAAAAAAACATTTTATTGCATTTAATGCATGTTGATATTGGTAATTCGGCGAATAGAAACAAGTCAAGCGATAACACAGAACATACAACAAACCGTTTCTAACTTAACCGAACCAACTTTACTCAGACAGCACACAAACATTGCTCTATTCTTTCCAACAACACTAGCAATAAATGTTATCAAAGTAAAGTCTTCTCATTTCATTTGTGTAACAAAGTAGTGAATAGCGTGCTGCCGTATCTTAGCACAATGCAGGGGTACCTACAGCACTACAGGTGCACTCCGAGGAGTCTTGTCTCGCGACATTAGACTAGAATTGTTGCTGTACATACAATACACAGCCATATGATATCGTTACCAGTCTACCACACATATAACACGGTTTTAGAGACCAACTCCACTGCAATGAATAAAATACACGAGCAGTCCCAGAGTTTAATCTTGTCTTGTTGGAACATCACTATGCTGCTAATAGTGTTTCGTGCTGCTATTGTGCAGGGAATGAACCAAATAATTACGTGCATGCAGACCCTAGGTTTATACACATGGCTACACATCAAGCTATATTTTCCAGTATAAGCTGATCTCGAATTGTATAGGATTTCCATTTAATGAGAGGTCAGCTTATTCTGGATATAATATAGCTGTGTGTACCAACCATTTTATTTTATTCCTGTGGTGTGACCAAAGGTCATCCTGACCACTGTGGCCCGAATATGGTTTTAATTCCATTAAATTAGCTGCGACATCATGCGGTTGATTTTGAAATTATTATTTTAATTTCAGCTTCACTTCACTTTTTCACGGCTGCTGCGGTGTGCGGCATATGGGAATGATATATTATTTAATATTTTAAACATTGACGTAATAATTAATGTTCCGGTACCTACGAATATCTCCACTGTTAGCTAATTCGTATGTACTTAAGTATATTTAAAACATTAAACATTATTTAAACTCCGCTTCCGACTAAGTGGAATTTAAATAATGTTTACGTAAACGAGATAAGAAGCGTACTAAATTCTTGCACGTTTTTACGATGATTTGTTACGTGTCTCCTTAGATATAAAAAATATAAATATTTTAAAAAGGCGCTGGCAATATGTCAAGACGGCATGTCTAAGTGGCCCCCTCGCCTTACGCCGCCGCGCCGTTAGCCCGGCAGTTCCGAGTGTATGGGGCGTAAACTCACTGATCGTACGACCCGAGTGCCTTCAACGATCCTTTTACGCGATGTAATACGCGAGCGAGAATAAATGCCGTTTTGAAATATATCGCACTTTTATTTCACTTCAACGTCTATGAAGGATTGTAGTCCCCCCCCACGCTCCGCCCCGTTTAACACAACTTATTGCATCAATTCCTGCACTTCGTAAACACTCCACTGAACTTTAAAGACACTTCCAAACCAATTAAAGTGGACGCACACCAAGATGGTTCAACTTCTGCATATCAAATCAAGCAAGCCGCAGGTACAGCGAGTTGGAGACTCGTGGCGGGCTAGTTTGCCCCCCCAGTGTTTGCCGCTAAACCACATTTCTGCTCCATTGAAAACTTAATTATGACTGTTCCGCTCAAGCTCACGCTCTAGCGTAACTATAATGTCATCCGTCCGTGTTTCAATGTTTTCTCAATAACATTAAGAGGATTGTGAAGTGCCGATACGCGGCCCGAGTAGGTATTCATACCGCTTGCTCTGCCTCCCTCCGGGCGTGATAGAAAGAGTTGCAAGTCTTGAAGGCAATTACCTACATTTCCATTTTGAAATACCTATTGTTTCGGGCGGTAAGTTTTCTCCCCCCAAAACCTTTACGAAATGAGACAATTTTGGTCTCATTAGATTCAGTACGCCTTAATCTTAAGTTAACTTTAATTTAAAAAAATAAAAACGCTCGAGGAAGTTTTTAAGTCAAAAATATAGTCAATACTCAATACATTTATTGCTTTCACATGTGAACTTAGGTGGTAGGTTTTACAAAAATATGATCATTGTGGACCCTGTCGGGCACAGCAAAAGTAGGAGAGAGGAAAAGGGGTTTTATTTGACTAGGTATTTAGTTGTTATTATTATACATTGTGATTATTTTATAAAACATGTAATTTAAAATTTTTCATTTATATATTCATTGATATTGTAATAGCATTTAGATAATAGAAATTATTTTAATTTATTTATGAATGTATAACATTTTTGTTCTTCGTTAATTGACATGACAGAAAGTTTATTAGTTTAAGTAAAAAATCACACATTGACAATTTCCAAATACACGTGCACTCACTAAATGCGTGTAATATCTGTATATTACACGCATTTAGTGAGTGCACGTGGTATTAGAGACAACCTCTTACAACACCAACACAACTGACACAAATTACACCTCTCAGATGTCGCTACGCCCCCGCAAGGGGGCGTGGCTAGCGGTACCGGGGCGTAGCCCCCTGACCGCGGATGATATACGGTGGCCCATTAATATGGGCCCCTCATCTGGGCGGCCTGATGCGGCCTGAGGATGTTGGGCCCGCGTGAGCAGCCGCGGGCCCTGTGATAGGGTATCTGAGATTGTTTCTGTAGTCGCGCCGCGACACTGTTACACAGTATCGCTTCTTCACGACATCTCGGCGGTCTGTCCCCGCCAGGTGAGACCCCCAGTTGCCTGGGGGAGGCCCGGCGAGGACGACCAGCGACGAGATGGCGACTTTATGGCGCTTCTACAGGTCAATGTAGCCTATACCCGACCCACTTATCAGAGCTAGCCAAACCATGACCCGGGTAATAGGCGGAATATGAGTGTGAGAGCGGCACAAATTACACCATCATGCATACACTATTTTTATAGGTTACTATTTTAAGTTTAAAAATGTATCTTTTTATATTTATGTTAACGGAACGAAGGAGCCTGAATCTCACAACACAGGGAATTGTTGTCTGTAAAAGATCGCTTTTAGCGATAAGACCGCCCATTGTGACACCCTATGTAACAGTTCTACATTTATATCTGTAATTTTTATGGTGTACATAATAAAGAGTATTCTATTCTATTCTATTCTAATCCTAGTGTGAAATCTAGGAATCAATCCACTTGAAAGTAAACTTAGCTAAAAAAAAATATTCTTATTCTTAAAAATTAATTCTGGTAATTTAAAATATATTTTAATTGACATGACTAGTGTACTTGTTGAGTATATTTTTAGCTTAGATAGGTAAGTTTAAAATGTTTTTATGGCGCAGTGTATATTTTGACTATATATTTTCTCTTGTCATGAATATGGATATTACTAGAATGTATAGACAGGCGAGGGTTAGTATTTTATGTTCTTGGAAATGAGGTTTGCAGCTGTCGGTATCTTCTATATTTACAAGGATTCTTATTAATCTTTTTGCAATGTGAAAAGTGTCGGTGCATTTGTATTGTTTCCCCACAATATAACGCCGTAAAGGCTCCTACAAACAGGCGCGACATGCGACGCAACACAAAGGCACCGCGTGTCGCGCGACGATCGGTGCCTTTATGTCGCGCCTGTTTATAGGAGCCTTAACTAAGCCACATACACTTTTTTTTTTGTGAATCGTTTTTATTAATGCTTTCTTTAGGTAGTCCGGGAATGTGGCGTCTTCGAAAGATTGATTAACTAGCAAATCTATATATATAAAAATGAATCCCTATTTCCCTTGGTCACGGCATCACGCGTGAACGGCTGGACCGATTTCGCTAATTATTTTTTTGTTGTGTTTGTTATTGTCAGGAGAAGGTTCTTATGTAAGAAAAAATTAAGAAAGTTAAAAAAAAAAATTGTAAGAAAACGACCATATTTACATTTTTATTGTAATAATAAGTAGGTAACTATCTTCTAATGTAACTTTATGGCGTTTGACATAACGTGTCAGTCATCATTTGGTAGGTCTGAGCATAGATTTTATAAAAAAAAAAAAAAAAATGAAGGTTTTTGTTAGGTAGGGCAGGGTAGGTAGGGTTGGTAGGGTAGGGTAGGGTAGGGTAGGTAGGTGGGTAGGGTAGGGTAGGGTAGGGTAGGGTAGGGTAGAATAGGGTAGGGTAGGTAGGTAGGGTAGGGTAGGGTAGATAGGTAGGTAGGGTAGGGTAGGATAGGGTAGGTAGGTAGTTTCCTTTGCGCGTAGACAAACTGCCACAGTCAAATAGCTTTTGACAGAACGAAGCCTGTGGGTCAGCTAGTATAGTAATAATAATAAAATGTTTACTAGTACACTTAAAAAACATACACAAGTATCTACACAAGGATTAGAGAAAATGTTGTACAATAGTCACATTAAAAGGCGAACTGATGCCTCCTAAACTAGGCCTAAGGCCTGTGTTTTAGGAGCCAATGTTCCTCCAGATAAAATAGCAACAACTGGTATTGAGTGTCATGCAAGTACTTATAAAAAAATGGTAACGTAAGTTCGTTTGCACATTGTCGTATTAACATTGGTGGTAACTCGTCTATTCCATGACTTATATATAGATATTTAAATGCTTATAACTTATATCGTACGAAACATTTCTTTATAATAATAACTTACGGACCTAGCTTTTCATTATATCTACAACATTTCAAAAAATTATGAAATTTAGACGATGTTTACAGGGGAAAAACGTTATCGCTATTTGTATGAAAGTTTACAACTACGCCATTAAGTGAAGTGTCCGTTCGGCCCATTCAAAACTACATTGTGCGGCTTTTAGAAATCCCGCAAGTTTGGCTATCTATTTATTCTATACCCGAAGTCTCAAATTCTGATAATTAATGTAAACAAAGGGGATAACATAACAAAAAAATATCTTCGTAATGGTAATTCACATAAAATTGCGAAAAAATAGGTTGCATTTTCTTTTAAGTACTGGTTTTAAGAAATAATAATTAAATAATAATCATACCGTAATTATTTTTATAAATTTTCGGTTTTAAGCAAAGTTATTAATAAAAGGACATTTTCTGGTATTGAAATATTTTGGTAACAATGCAGGAGATACAAACATTTTAAAATTTTTACATTTTCAACAACACTAATATTACAATTCTTATAAATAGATTTTTAGTGTAAGTAGCATATCTAGGCACATTTTGGATGAAAACGGCTGTAAACTGTTTTGATTGGAAATCGATTTTGGGAGGCCTACGTCTAGCACTAGGCTTAAAAAGGCTGATTATGACGATCATATACCGTGTCTCCGACACACTACACAAAACATTGTTTGGCAACGGTATTTTGTTTGCATAGTTCTTATAATTAACTCACTTTAATTTTATCGATTATTATTACAAAAACATTTAATGATAAAATGTTTTGTACCACTGTCCTGTCATTTTTACAGTGACATTTCTTGACATTACTTTGTTTACATAAATTATCTGAATTAGAGACTTTGGGTATAGGCCCAATTAAATATCTTCGATCAAATAAGTATCCACGTACCTACAAATGGCTACCACAAAATATATGTACCTATCTTAAGAGAGATAAAACATTAAATGTTACATAAGAGTATAGGTTTTGGATAGTAGCCAATTTTAAAAAGTTAATACTTTTCGTGAGTATCTAACTCTTGAGTCTTCCCCTGCAAAACGCCTTAAGTCTTGAGAAGTTTCTTGTAATACTGCACACACCAGCTGATCTGGTATGTATAAACTGAACTGCAGTAAAAATGGTCTGCATTAACTACACTTGCGTACAAAAAAATTACCAACCCCATGGTCTTTATTTGAAAGACGATATCTCAAAAAATTTAACGTATATTTTAATGATTATTTTATATTGTGTGAAGGTAGGTAAGATAAAGTTTATTAACACGTACACGTACTTTGATAAAAGCAATATTCTTGACAAGATCGACTTCATTCTTCAGATGTTCTCATTACTCACTTTTGTTAAGAAAATCTACGTGACTTTTTTGTCAGTGAAGTTTTTACTGGTCGTTTATTGATCACTTAACTTGAATTTTTAAACAACTTAAAAAAAAGGAGGTTCTTTATTCGACCCATATTTAGTACGTAATTTTCTCAAAAACGAAATAATTAGTTTTGATATTTTGACGTGACAACGTCTAATAAATCGATGAGCTGCATGCACGAAAAAAGTTGACTCATTGTCCCGTTACGCTCATTGTACGCTTGCGCCGCATCAATGTTTTGCTATGACGTTGTCACGTTAAGGGCCTATACTACCTCAAATGGCTTAGCATGATCCTCCGTTATGTCGAAAATACTGCAGCATTCATTTTGAAATAAATATATGGTAAAGTTGAGGATTAATTTTAAGTACTATGTTAGCCGAAAACACGATTCATAAAATTTTCTCAATAGAAAAAAATCCAAAGTTACCTCCAAACCGAACAATAAACCGCTGGTATTCAAAAAATACTTCAAATTAGATAATGAAACTTTGCATATTAACTGAACTAACTATAAAGCAGGTCTTATGTTATTTACTTTTTTTAAATGACCATTATTTTCACCGTAAAACGAAATTACCTAAACTATCGGCGCCTTGGAGCCTTTTCCCTGCCGCCCTGTCTCGCTTGCTCGCGTGACCGGTAGCAGTAGTGTGCGAGCGAGATACAGAGTGAGGTGGCGCTGAGGTTGTATAGGCTCTTAAACTATCGTCCATAAACCAACTTTACAGACAACCAATTTTTTTTTTTTTTACTAACATAATCAACATATATTTAGGAAGGTTTTAGTATAGAATATATTAGGGTTAGGGTTATTATTAATCAAACTCGTTGAATTATCTTGTTTCAAATAGAAGAGATGTGGATCAATTTTTTTGCACACAAGTATACTGTAACTTGCGACAATAACATTGAAGTGCCATTTAATTATGGACCATTCATTAGCCTTTTACGACCCGTTATTCTAGTCATAGTAACTTTATAGCCTATTTGAGGCAACTGAATTTCACGTTCTGGATCTGAATATGAAATTGAATTGGACTCAACCAGTCATACAGAATGGGCTTATTGAACACGATTTACTGGCTCACAATGAATAGGTGCCAGCAACCATGACTAAATCCATTAGACTTCAAGCTAAAACGTTTGGTACCACCCGAAATGTTGTGCGAATTGTGTAACTTGTAATAGAAATACCAGGTAGACAGGTGATTGTAGCTTTAAACTTATTTATTTATTTACTAGCTGACCCGACAGACTTCGTTTTGTCAAAAGCTATAGTATAAACTCCACTACTCTACCCTACCCTACCCTACCCTACCTACCTACCTACCTACTTACCTACCTACCTACCTACCTACCTACCTACCTACCTACCTACCTACCTACCTACCCTACCCTACCCTACCCTACCCTACCTACCCTACCCTACCCTACCCTACCCTACCCTACCTACCCTACCCTACCCTAAACTACCCTATCCTACACTACCCTACCCACCTACCCTACCCTACACTACCCTACCTACCTACCTACCCTACCCTACCCTACCCTACCTACACTACCCTACCCTACACTACCCTACCTACCTATCTACCCTACCCTACCCTACCCTACCTACCTACCTAAGACTTAAAAAAAAAATTGATAGTAGCCGATCCTCAGACCGATATGCATATTCAATAAAATATGCATATAAAATTTCATAAAAATCGGTCAAGCCGTTTCGGAGGAGTATGGTAACTAACATTGTGACACGAGAATTTTATATATAAGATTCACCAGGCAACGACAACAGGTACTTAGATAACAATCACAGTATTTTAGTAGGATTACATAGGTTTCGACCTAATTATCACCCAAACCGTACCTAATCGCACAACAGGACTAGCAAGGACAATAATAATAATGATACGAGTAACTAGAGTAAACAGTTTAGTACTGTTTTCAATTAAACAAATTAAATGTTAGAACAGCTGAAAAACGTATTAGCTAAACTCGAAACAGAATTTATCTAGCCGAAACAAGTTAACTTCATCTCACCTTCATTTTATTTGTTCATCCGGAGTTAGTAACTAGGGCTCAGGTAGAACTAAACTCCAACTTGTCTAATTAAAAGCTAACTCCTAGTTTTCGTTTAGGTCTAAATTATTTATAACAATGTATGTATGTTAGAGGAAATAGCGAACACACTGGGGTTGGTATCATCACAACAGATGTATCAATAAGACTATTATTTAGCAAAGTACAAAGTTGTGGAGTTGCCAAACAACGAGAACTTTGGAACAGACGCCTGACTCTCATTCTACGTTTGCCGTATACATTGTTATACGGTATAAGTGTGTAGGGTAGGTAGTCTCGTATCGTGCCCCGCCACAACGAATTAAAACTTTTCTATTTAGAAGAAACATGGTTCTAACGGAGCACTGCCATTTGGGAGTAGACACACAAGTAATAATGCCTTCTCCCCTAGAAAACATACGTGTTTTTGTTCGCTGAATTATTGCTCCGTCGAACTTGGAACATAATGTATTTTAGCTCAATTTAAGCTATCTTAGTAAACGTTTCGTTTATGTGGAAGGTCGTACATAAAAGTCTGAAGTTAAATTAGGGATAACAGACGGATGCTTTGTAGTAAAATTTTACGGAGTACCTAATACCTACGCATTAAGCAGAGATTACCTACTGTAGGTAAGGTAAATCTTTTACGCTGTTTCAATTTGTAATTACAATCCAGGCTGTTTCTAGGGACCTGTATCAGTAAAACCTTGTCAAAGTCTTCAAATTTTTTTTTTTTTTAATCTAACAATTCAAATCCTTAGGTAATCTTACTTATTTATCGATTTATTATTCAATAATAGCAGTGATAGCCTAATGGTGTGACCGTCGAGTGACATTCTGAATTTCGTCAGTTAATTATTTCAACACGGTCTTAATTTCGAAAAACAATAGTTCGACTACTCATTACTTCGACAAAACATATATTTGACAAGCATAAGTCCAACTTGGCCCAAGGCACGCACCTCTGACTTTTCAGATTCATGTACGTATTGTTTAATTATCAGTTGCGAAAAGCATCGTGATGAAACATCGTGATGAAATTCTTGAGCCTTGATTCTTGAATCCTTGACCTATTTAGCCCAGTCAGAGGTCCATAGGCGCCGTAAAAACTCTGACACTAGGTGAGACACTAACCACACGAAAAAGAAGAAGATCGATTTGATTAACTAATTTACATTCCAATGTTTAGTAAAATGGCAAACAAAATAAAAACCTTCACCCTTAAATGTATTTTCATGTATTATTGCCACAAGCTTCCAAGGAAAAACATAAGAGTATCTCCATTGATATTGGGCCAGAATATTTTTCCGGTGACGTAAGCTCCACTAGATATCATCATGCATTTTTAGTGGCTAGGAAAACTTTCAGGGACGAATACATTCGTTACAAACAAACAACTTTTGGTCTAAGACTTTATGAAAGCAACATAAAAACACCTCCACGTGCAAAGTTATATGTTAAAGTAAAGAGAAGTCGTTATGGACAGACAAAATTCTTTTAGCAAGGAATAGCCAATAAAAAATTATAGGCAATGAAAGAAGAAATATCTAGATATTATGTATGTCAATGAAAAAACAACACAATAAAAATGAACAACTAGATCAACAGTCAATCATCTCAGCCTATCGAGTCCACTGCTGGACATAGGCCTCTCCCTAGTAGCAATTGCCGTTGGCTTCCATACGCCAATAGTTGGCAGACGGTTAGTTATTCCGCCAACCTAAACTTAAAATAGGCGTATTGTCTTAAACATGCACTATTTGCCCAACGGATAGTCAACGATGGGCCGCTGTTACTATTCCTACTGTTGGGTGATTTTTTTAGGGGTTTAAGTTATGATGACAACATTGGGCCAACTAACGCGGGCCTGCTGCTTCTATTCCTACTGTTGGGAGATTTTTGTAGGAATTTAAGTTATGATGACAACATCGGGCCAACTAAGGCGGGCCTGCTGCTTCTATTCTTACTGTTGGGAGATTTTTGTAGGGATTTAAGTTATAATAACAACATCGGTCCAACTTAAAAATCCTTCAATAGGCCAATTACTGCTACTCCAACAGTGTGGTAGCGGAGTGCGCGGGGAGCGGGCGGCGGCACGCGTCACTCGGCCCGCCCGCCATTTTGTTATTCATTTGTGCATCTGTGGCTGCGGAGTGTTTGTGAGTGTTTGTTTTGTTCGCATCAACAAAGATATTAGCCTGATATCAGGCTGGCAGGCTGTGTTTTAGTTTAGTTAGCTAACCCTTAGTGTTTGTGAAAGTGTTAAATGTATAAAGTTGTGGAGTTTTACGACGATGATGGTTACGGTGGGGAACACGGTGTGGTGCGTGAAGAATGGATTACGCCACGGAAGACTCATTGCATGTGTGTTACAAAAACCATAACAACACATAACACGTTTTCGTCGGGCCTTCGTAGGGCAATGTACGTTGGCCCCATCGCAAGTTGGGCCTTCGTAGGCAAATCCACGTGGCCATCAGTTGTTGGCCCAACCCGCAAACTGCCCGCCAATTGTATGCATTTGCCAACTAACCAGAGGTAAGTGGACCAACTAAATGCCAACAAAAAATGCTACTAGGGCTCCCAGGCTGCGCCACAACACCCTGTCCTCCGCACTCCGCATCCAGTCTGTCCTAGCCATGTTTTTATGGTCGTCGGTCCATCTAGCTGGGGGGCGTACCACACCACCCTTGCCGATACGCGGTCTCCACTCCAAGACTCGTCTGCTCCAACGGCCATCGGTTCTTCGACAAACATGGCCAGCCCACTGCCACTTATGCTCGCTTTCTCTGCATGCTATGTTACTACTGCTATGTTCTTTTACGGATAACTTCATTTCTGATTTTATCCTTTAAAGAAACTCCCGCTTCATAGCGCGCTCAAGATCAACAGAATTGTTTGACAAAACGCAGACACACACCTACTTATCGAATACTGAACCTCCTTGGTCGATTGTTCGCTAGTGGTACTGATGAGCATAAGGTCCTGTTATTGGATATTTTCATCTTAACTTTCTCAGCAGCAGCCCGGTATCTGGGTTTTTGCCCGTTCAATGGCAATAAGCTCGCCACATGGAAACATGTATGGCGAAATGTGGGGGTATGATGATATCAGCTGAAAGACATCCACTGCTGGACATAAGCCTCCCGCAATTGAGGGGTTTGCCATAATCGCCACGCTTGGCAGGCAGATTAGCGATCGCAGTATGGTCTTAAAAATGCATAGAGATCGCTGCTGCCCATTCTCTAGTAAGTCCCTTAGTCACCTTCTACGACACCCACGGGAGGAAATGGGGGTGGTGATATTCTTTACGTCCAGCACCACATGGTACCGGAATGTGGGGGTATACTTCTGTCTAACCCTTCGGGGAATACAGGCGTGATGTTATGTTGTGTGATTTCTGAAGTCAGCTCAATCAAATAAAAGTATAGCGTCACACAGCTGTTAACCTGCTAACATCCCGTGTTAAATCCCAAACCAGTTCGGAAGTACATTATTCCCTTAGTTTAACCACGTTAAATAAAGATTGTATTTGCACAGAGCCCTTATTTGCGGAGGTTTTACTTATTCACTAGTACGCAGTTTGTGCGGTGGACAAATAAAGTTCTATATGTGCTCTCCATGATCCTATTTATTTTTCACAAAGAAGAAATTGGACCGCTTCATTGATTTTCGCCTGTGAGGTTACGGATAGTATGGTCTTGAGTTGTATCCCCGAACAGATGTGTATTGTTATCAGATTATTTCATCACCTCTTTGAGGTGTAAGCCCTGCTTCCAACGTTGGTGACCAGGTAGGCTTTTCTCTATGGCATAGGCAAGATTCGAGCGAGAGTCAAAACCGAAGTTTGTCAAAAAAATCTAAGTTGCCTAACAGACTCTTAAATCACATTTTGTTTAAAAACCATTATTTTTCATTAAAACCATCCCCTTTAAAAGAAGGTAATAAACACCAACGAGCATCCGTTTCCACATGACATCCCGCTAAAGTGTTTCCCAGGCTACCATGCAGCTAAGTGAGACAAATTGCAGTTTTAATTAATTCCTGTGACGCCTGCCCAGTGCCCACCGGCAGGTAAAATTCTCAGGGCCTAAGCTTTTGCATGCAAATTAACACCACCGCCGTATTGATCCGACGGGTTAATTTCTCGCCTTATTAAAGCGTGACACGTTTACTCTTGGCCTTATCGGAAAATGAGTTTAGCAGGTCGCTGGCTCTTCGGATAGTTAGGGCTTCGCTTTTTATTACGCGCGGTTTTAGACTCTGTTGCAGGGAATTGCATGTGAAGTGTGTTAGAGACGAATTAAGTAATAATGACTAAAATGATGAATAATAATGCTAAACTGTAACGTTACAAATAACCCAATATTTATAAGTTGACAATAAAATATATAAAAGAAAGTAAATGAAAAAATAATTAGATTAGGAAAATAGGCCAATCTTCAGTGAAGTGAAGAACCCGACGCACTCCTAGGACAGCAGTCACACCTGCAGGCTTAGCCAAGTTGACAATCTACAATCGATAACGCTAATAGAAAACTAATCAAATGTATAGGAATGACATCATCTCAACGTTAAGTCACGTGGTCAGAACAAATGAATAGAAAATTCATAGACAAGTTTACAACTTATCAGGTCGTTCAAAATGTTAGAATGAAATCTGATCCTTTCTAGAACGTTGATCGCTACATCCCATATAAATGATCGGAATAAATAACCGCGCACTAAATACACAAATGTAACTTTGACGTTAGTATGACGTTTGTAGGAACGCTCACCATAGACTAAAGTATAGATTTTTTCTAAATACGTTGTAGAACGAGCGATCGACTCAGTCGTGTCAATTTGGCTACCAACATATCGTTTTTTATAGTCGCTTACGACGAGGCGTCAACGATTGTAGAAAGAGATTCGATACGAAACGTTTGTAATTTGGCTAGGTCTACTGATGGCCCCGAGGGGTCCTCACACGCAGCGATCACATCTATTGGACTCGAGGTTGTAGAGATTCACAATCGCCGTCACTCGCCTGAGTCTTAAGTGATGAGTTTCCTGTGCAACTAGTTGTTCCTCAGCAGATTATGAGGGTTGCAGCACCGACAAGACTCAGGAAATATATCGCCGTTGGGATTTTAAGACCTCTTATGTGGAAAACCGATATTTTAAGCACCAACATTGTATTAGGAAGCACGATATTGTAGATCTTGAAATTGTAAAGAAATGACGATTATATCGTCGTATGCATTTGAGTTTTTGCATTCGATAGAGCTTCAAAAGGTGAAAAAGGCTGGCGTGAAAAAGTGATTTTGCCAAAAGTGACACATAAGAGGTCTTAAAGTCGCAACGACGATATACAAATAATGCGTTCGCAAAACGCAGTTTCTTTTATACTTACAAAGATCAGTCTGTTACTCTTTGACAAGGCATGAGAATTTTCCTACATTTTTTTTATTTAGTGGTAAGACATCAACGTGTTGAGGTTCGACACATAATTAACTTAAAGCGTGATACGTTTACTCTTGGTCTTATCGGAAAATGAGTTTAGCAGTTCACTGTCTCCTTTTTAGGGTTTCGTAGCCAAATGGCAAAAAACGGAACCCTTATGGATTCATCATGTCTGTCTGTCTGTCCGTCCGTATGTCACAGCCACTTTTTTCCGAAACTATAAGAAGTATACTGTTGAAACTTGGTAAGTAGATGTATTCTGTGAACCGCATTAAGATTTTTACACAAAAATAGAAAAAAAAAACAATAAACATTGGGGGTTCCCTATACTTAGAACTGGAACTCAAATATTTTTTTTCATCAAACACGTACGTGTGGAATATCTATGGATAGGTCTTCAAAAATGATATTAAGGTTTCTAGTACCATTTTTTTCTAAACTGAATAGTTTGCGTGAGAGACACTTCCAAAGTGGTAAAATGTGTGTCCCCCCCTTTAACTTCTAAAATAAGAGAATGATAAAACTAAAAAAAATATATGATGTACATTACCATGTAAACTTCCACCGAAAATTGGTTTGAACGAGATCTAGTAAGTATTTTTTTTAATACATCATAAATCGTAAACCGCGCTTGCTGCTGCGTAACCCTTCATGGGCGAGTCCGACTCGCACTTGGCCGCTTTTTGTATTTCCAGATGCAATATATAAATATTATATAGCCTATAAGTTTTTAAACTGTCATGGTCACTAATATTATTATTAACATATTATTATGTTAATAATAATATTATATAGCCTATGTCACTCCTACAATTATGACGAATCTAACGACACCCCATGTGTTAAAATCCACCAAGCCGTTTCGGATAAACAGCGTGCCAATGAAATAGACATACCTACATACATACATACATACTCTCCAAAAACATAACCCTCCTTGTGGAGGAGTCGGGTAAATATGATCAAGGGCGTCTCATAGTTAACCATGAGAGGTTGAGACTCTTTAACCAGACTTTCCTGTGGTTGCCTTAAGCTCCTAACAGAACTTAATGCCTCCAACCAGGGCGTAAAAACTTATAAACTAAACGACTGCTCGCTAAGGGCACCCCCTGTGGGGTACGAACCTCGGCTTAGGGCAGCGTCGGAGGGAGGATAGCAACGGACCGTCGGTGGCTCGACAAAATCAGAGTTATGATTATTATCAGGGGGATTTAAAGCTACAGGTTCTGCTATAGCACGTGCTGGCGCTTCGCTTACAAACAAGGGTCGGGGAGGACTATTTAGTCGGAGATTTCGCGCGGGGCCTCGGCGGCGAGGTCGGAATGACGATCGTGTAATATGTTTGCGAGCTACTGTACTAATTTCCCTACGACTCTCCTGGAGGAGAGTAGTGGGGTCGTCTGGGTCGGTCAGTGACCGAACAATGTGCGACGTGATGTCTTTAATACCTTGGTGGGCAGCTTTAAAACGTAAGTTGAGTGCTAGCTGTCAGTTTCAAACTTCAAAATTAGTGTTGTCTCCATAAAATACAATAAGTAGGATAACGAAAAATCTTGTTTGGCTCTAGGGTGCCTTTGAATTAGATTATAACCTCGAACTTGAATTCAAAGCAGGATTTTGGAACCATAACAGTATGTAGAAGAAGTAAGTATTATAAATAATAATACAATAATAAATAAATAATATAATAAGTTGCAAGCTTCCGAAATAATGTGTGAAAATACCCTAGTGCACCATCCCGCCCAATTCCCTCACACTCGAAAGTATTTAAGGGGCTTACAGAGTTTTGGCATCACGTAGGATCATGACCACCTAATGACGTTAACCGCGACTGTGCCTTAAGCACTTTCGGAAGTATGTCGAAGACACATAAACGGTTGGCGATCTCTGGCCGCAATATCCAACGTTAAGCGAACCAAGTTGCGACTTTGTGCATTAAAGTGAAGGTAGAGATTCATTAAGACTTTGCGTTTAAGAGGTGTAAAGAAAGGCCATGTTGGTCTGATAATAAGCACATAATCGTAATTGCCTTTTGAAAATGTCTGACTTTTAAAGTCAGAAATTTTAACTAATCGGGCAGTTATTCTAATTAGCACGCTGTTTATGAATGAGTAAACAAGTCCCTTTTAAAGTGCACATACTCGTATATATATAATATTATTTTGCCATTTAGGCACTCTTCAATTCCGAATTAATTATTAGCATTGCCTTAGAAAAAAACCGGGCAAGTGCGAGTCTGACTCGCGCACCGAGGGTTCCGTACAAAGTAGTTGAAAAAATGTTCTGCCATATATCGATATACGTGACGGTCAATTCTCCAACTGCAAATTTAAGTTTGTAAACGATTTTTTTATGTGATAAAACTACAAATTAACAATTTTATTTTCGGACTTTTTCCTTTACTTGTGCTGTGAGACCTTGCTTCTTGCTAAATTCCATGATTCTAACTGCCGAATACTCAAACGCAATTCAATTTTAAGTCGCCGTTACGTCTAATGCTGTCTCTGTCACTTTAAACTGTTTTGTAGCGACAGAAACACTTATAAAAACGTCTTAAAGTTAAGTAACGTTTGAGTATTTGGGCATAAGTCAACTGGAAGTACCCTATAGGTTTTGATTTACTTGCGAATATAGCATAAATGTCGCATGGCTGTATCTTTTTATTGCGTTGACTAACGAAGATTTATTTTTTCAGAGCTCCAAGAGAGCATAAACTTTCGCATTTGATATTTATTTCAACTTGATATCTCCACGCGTTCCTGAGAAAAAGGGTCTTGACAGACTGACAGACAGACAGACGGATAACTTAGTGATCCTATGAGGGTTCCGTTTTTTCCTTTTGAGGTACGGAACCCTAAAAACAACCAATACTAGTCACATTTATTAACGTGCCTAGACATCAAAACTCACTAACAATCCCGTCCCAGCCAAATACACTCACAGAACAATTAAAGCTTTTAAATAATAAAAGTACATTAACCAAAGGTGGGGTAATATCACTTACAAATACGTGCACGCATAAATATGAAGTCCTTTGTAGCAATGCTTTTATGCGGCCCTCTTTTTAAGAATCTCGACTTTGTGTGAGCTTCGCAAGTTCACGACAATACACATTTTACGACACGTTTCTACTTTCTAAGTATACGTTTCATGAAGCACTACTCAACACTCAACTACTCAATGATATTGTGAGTACGAAACTACTTGGATAAATACGTCTGATAGCTTACTTCAACTTTAGAAGGCTTCAATGTCACTCTAGAGGACTCTGGCTCATTATTAATTTCTAATTTCAACTCTATTTCGACTGTACCCTTTTCGGATGAAGTGATTACTTTAATCAGAAAGCATTAACATTTTAACGGGGATTTAGAAGTAGGAGAGATTTTAGTACCTCCAGTTTTTCAGAGAAACAGATAATACTAATCGGGATTAAAGGAGACTCGTGCCATTATCTACTGCGCTAAATCTTCTGGGAAAACTGTTGGCTTGCATGGAATTAAAGGGGTAATTAATTGAAGATTAATATTTTGCTTTGTTACTTTGAGCGTCCTTTTTATCTAGATCAAAAGTCCCCTTAAATTACCCCCTTACCCCCTTTAATTAATAATAATAATTTAAGATAATATCATCTTAATAAATTACTTAATGATATTAATAATGCCGTCCTTCGAGTTAATGCTTAAACTTCTGCTAAACCATGTCAATTCTAAGAGATAGGGAGTAAATTATATTCATTGATTACCCAACTATCAATAATTACTTACATCAAGGCTTGCGACAAGTTGCCAAGCCGCAAGATTAAAGTCTTCGCATGATCCCAGAACAAATTGGGCGTTTAATGAGAAGGTTGGGGAGCGGGCAGCCGGATTAGGTCCAAATGAATCAAAGTTGCCCTCAGCTCGCCTCCCATCGATCGCCTTCCCGATCAACTATACGTGTTTACTGTTGTTTAGTGCCCATTCAGTTAATTAACTAAGTTGATTGTTCATTAGAAGTAGAGGGTAGATTTCTACCTTTGAAATTCAATGAAAAAGAAAAGGAATTCTGTAAAGATCGTACTTATTTGAGCGTCTTTTGTCTTTTTGGTACATAGGTACCTACTGCCAATATATCTATTAGGTACCTAGGTATAAATTGATAGCCTTTTTTACGATAAGTTTATCGTTTATTTATCTTCAAGACTCAAGAGACATCGCGATCAATGCTTTTTGAAAAATATCGGAATATTTTTTGGTCTAACTTACCGAAATAGTGTTAAAACGCTTGTATCAAATAATACCAAACGATTATAAACCAGATTTCTTTAAAAAAATATAAAGGTAACTTATGATATTGGTGTTGATATTTTAACTGCTGATATGCTGATATTATGGCTGTTGATCTTATGTATCAAACCCATTTTACACACGGTTACGTCTGTTACGACAAAGTTTATTCAGCTGGTAACATTTATGTAGACATGTTATTATTACACTATTAAAATTATTGTAAATAAAGAAAAGATTATTCCATAACTAATTCAGCTGGTAACATCTTCGTGCAAAAGGATCATTTTATACCGATGCCATAAGATTTTTTCGTGTATGCAATTTTTATGTTACCCTCAATTTTTTGCTTGAGGAATAATGTTTTCAAAAATCATGATATCGAGTCGTGTTTTTAAAGGGCAAGCTTGTTCCCGCCTTCGAATTGTAAGGGTGAACTATCTCTTGTGTTATTTGAGTTAAGTAAAAGTGTGATAGTAAAAAAAATAGCAGTGAAATAAACTAATTATCCGTTCTATGTGGACTTATTTTAACCAATGATCTAACAATAGTGATTGTTTCCTTTTAAAATGGTGTAGTGGTACGTTACCCACACATGCCCGCTCCCTTCGTTGATCGAAGCCCGCTCCCTTGCGAGCTCAAGTGCAAGCGACGGCACATATCTCATATAGTTCTCACAGGCGACTCACGATACACAGCCGTGTCACTAACCGTCGCT
Source organism: Dryobota labecula (assembly GCA_947523025.1). Classification (NCBI taxonomy): domain Eukaryota; kingdom Metazoa; phylum Arthropoda; class Insecta; order Lepidoptera; family Noctuidae; genus Dryobota; species Dryobota labecula. The sequence goes on from OX383284.1 coordinate 12,752,969, forward strand.
CTCACTTACCTCATGTCAATCGTGTCAATTCCTAATCACCATATTAGTAACCTACTTATTCTCATAAACCGTGTACTGTCTAGTTATAGTTACTCAAACAATATAATCACTGTGTACTACTGAAGGAACATTTAATTTACTATAGAACCCAAATCACGTCACATCAAAAGTTCTATAATGGGCATAATAAACGAGAAAACTACAGAAAAACTAACAAAAGTAAAAACAAATAGAGCAATGCCAATTTTATAAGAGATTAACACCTTTGATACACACCGGACTCCCGTATAATTTCTGTTAGAAGCCTAACGGGGCGGCGAAACTTTATAATGCATGTTTTAAAAGTGAGGGTATTCGGGAAGTGGTATGAGCCAAAGGGAATCTGAAAGCCCGAGGAAATCCCTAACGTGGTAAATATACAATGAGTTGTGGTTTTTGCTATGGATACACGGGACCTAACATGTAGATATTCGAACTATTTTTAAATGTGTTTTAAATATTTTAATTTCGTACAGCGAACTCAGACATAATTTTTATTTTTTTAACGTACTTAAAGTCTACCAAACTGCTTAACAGTTTATCAGCAGTTGTTCTCATCTAGCAATGGATTATAATTTTTGAAATTTTGAAAATGTATGTCTTAAAACTTAATTATGCTAAGTGAACTATAAAAAAATAATTATAGGTACTAAATAATAGTCGAGATCAAAAATCTCACAATTTATAGAAAGGCACAAACAAATAAAGACCAAAAAGGTGTTTTGTTACAAACATAGCTGTACGGTGAACCCGCACATGTCATAACGTTAAGTAGGTTAAGAAGTCGGTGTTTATGGTTCTACATTGTCGTTTTTTGCCACCTATTTCTAAAATTGAAGTTATTTTTGACCTTATAGTGTTTTTTTTGGATGTTTTGGCTAGAAAGTGAGTGACTATCGACATGACGTCTAATAGAGGAGTATGAAAGAAAAAGACATGTTGCACCGTCCCCAAATAAATTGGGATAAAGGCAGGATAATGATGATGAGTATTTTTTTTGTATGTAAAATCGTTTTCCAGGATCAGAATGGATGTTATCTATGTCACAATCAGCTAGCTAATTTCTTATTTAATAACAACAACTAGAAGAATTGAATATAATCAATAATCAATAATGTATTAATAATCTCCTTCTGGTGGAGGCCTATGCGTCAAAGGCTGTGTTGATTGACGAAGACATCGGTGTCTTCGTAAAACATAACTATTGCACTTCGGAGTGCAATAGTTATGTTTCGATCTAAAGAAAAACGGTCACATTCCTCTAGATCGTATTTTGTTGCTTCGTGCCTCAATATGAAACTTTATAAAAGGTATTAGAAAATTCTAGACACACTTACCGAGGCAGCTGATAGAGCCGTTTTTCATAATTCCTTCTCAGTCACGAGATAATCTCGTGACTGAGAATCTCCTTATGTCTGCCGGTAGACTACTCAATAGGTATGGTATTCGTTTCTTTAGGGTTCTGTCACCAAAGTAATTGATGACTCTGGGTACATTGAATCTGTCAGCAGCAATAGATCGTGTTATGGTTGTTGAATACGTGATTTAAGCTATACTTTTGGGTACCATGATGGTTTACTGCTAAAATATATTTATTTTTGTAAGTGATAGGTAGAATTTTACATATTTTAAATATAATAGTTTCTTATAATCTACTTTACAACTGTTTTTAGTTTTTTTTAGTAACAAGTAGTTTTAAGAATCGAATTTGAAGAGCTTCTAATTTATCCAAGTTAGTTTTGAATGTTAATCCATAGCTGTCAAGTGCATAACTCACAATAAAATCTACTAATGACATATAAATACATCTCAATATAATATTACTTAGGTGACAACTCACCCCTTACGAGGGCTAACAAATTGTATACCTAACGCTATAAGCCGCAAAGCTTAGATCGATATCAATCATGACAATCTCGACACTTATAAAAAGAAATTCTATAAGTACTTTCGGTTAGAGGACATTTGACTTATCATTCCAATAATAAAATAATTTTCCACATATTTTTTTTTAAATTAAATATGATTAATTTTTTTATTATTATTTTTTATTCCTACAATTTTTTTTAATTATTAAATTTAATTAAAAATCAAGTTAATGCTTGGTTTTCCTGTTCTTTTGTAATTTTTGCATGTAAATTTTTTGTAATAGAATGTTATTTTTAAATGTATTTTTATATTTAATTATATATTCAGAGCATGTGTACTTGGTGTGTAAGCTTACCTGTAATTAAGTGTGCATTACAGGATAATGTATTTTAAACAAGTTTTTATTATTGTAAAAGATAATTGTAATGTATCTCGTTGGTAATCTTTAAATAAATAAATACCGGCGATAAATATCCTTAAATATTATTAGTTCGCCCGCACTATAACGTCATTTTCGCTCGGCTCCTAAGGATCGTAGCGTAATGTTAAATAGCCTACACCTTTTTAAGAAATTGGGCTATTAAATGCAAAAGGTTTTTCAAATCCGACTGGTAGTTTCAGAGATTAGCCCGTCCAAACAAACAAATATGTTCAATACATGATTGAACATGAATGGATGAACGCAGCATTATATTTTTAATTAGTGACAACATTTTGTCTTCTTATTTGTCATCTGCCTGGCAACATTAAGTTCCAAAGAAGCCATTTTTCGTGATACAAAAAAGCTCAGCAAAGTTGACAAAATGTATTGTTTTCAAGTGTTTATGCTATAATAAACTTATTATAATTGTACTCTGGTTTATTTATTGAACAGAGTAAGTGGTCCTTCGAGCCGGATATGAACCAGCGACCTTTCATCCATTCATGTTCAATCATGTATTGAACAAAATAAAAGTTAATAAATTTTAGTTTATCAGTAAACAAAGGCTTTATTTATTTATAATCCTCCTCTAGCATAAAATTTTATTCGAAACATAGGCCTACAATGTTCGACATTTTCAGTTGCCGGTTCATAAAACTCGCTCATACGTTTCCATTTAATTCAGTACAACATCAACTACAAACAATAACACCGACTCCCTCAAAAGGTACAAATATTTCACGAAGACCATTTCCTCAGAGTTCATAATCGCTATACTTTTGTAATGTCCACGTACCTGCCTTCTACTATATTTTTTACGATCGGGCTCAGTCGCCTCCAATATTACTTTTTTACAACCAAACCATCATAACACGGGCCTATGTTTTCTCAGGTACATATTAGAAAAATCATTTTCCTGCAGGTCTTACTGAAAGAGTAATCAACATGAAACATTTTTATTGTGTTCTTTATAACCGTAGCGAAACGGATTGCTTTGATTCGCACTGTGTCATGTTATTTTACGAGTGTCTCGCGGTATGTTATAAAATTATGCCTGTTTTATTGATAAAGAGACCAATAAAGACTAATTTTATTGTGTCGTGCAAACAGGTTTTGTTACAGCCCATTAATATTGTCCCATAAATGGAGATTATGTTATTACCAGATGGAATTCCTAACGAAATTCTACTTTATTTACCTACTCTGGTTTCATGAATAAACATATGTAGCTCTAAACTTCACTAACATGACAATACTGTGGCTTAAACTCAAACAAAGGATTTAATTTTTAGTTCGTCAAAAAATACAAGCGAACAATGCTAGAAAAATACGCGTTACCACAGAGTGTTTTCATTTACTCAACAAAGAACCTAAAAATCTACATGTTGTAATAATACATTTTGCACACAAAACTTATTATTTAACGAACGTTCATAACAGAGAACAAAACCGCACGTAATTATCCGTACAGAAAGGGTAATATAAAGTTAGTGGCTTTTAACATGTTGAAGCGTTCACAAACTGTGGTATTTTCCGTGTGAAACTTTCATGTAAGCTCACTCGTTCTTATTACACTCGTCCTATGCAAAATGGCGATGATTTGAATAATTTTCATACAGGAACAAAGATTGTAGGAACTTTATAAGCAATTCTTGTTTATTTTATATATTTCGGGATGGCCCGGTTAGTTTTGGAGTCGAAACAAGTCATAAACTGAACATTTTTACGTTGCAACTATTGTCGAACGTTTCATTTTATGAAATCCCGAAATATGCACGTGCCTGAAAGGAAAACATAGTTACATGAAACTGAGTTGTTAAATTAAACTATTCACACTCTACGGCATCACTGTTGTCAGATAACTTCAGGAATGTTTGGCAGTTTAAAGTGGTTTAATGTCATTTAAAATCAAATGCTTAAAACTAAAGATACTATACCCAAAGTCTCTAATTCAGATAATTTATGAAAACAAAGTATTGTCAAGAAATGTCACTGTCAAAACGACAAGACAGTGGTGCAAAATATTTTTTTTTGTTTTGGTTGTAAATGATCATCTACAAAATTAAAGTGAATTTATTATAAGAAAACACCGTTGCAAACAAAATACCGTTGCCAAACAATGTTTTGTGTAGTATGTCGGAGACACGGCCTATGATCGTCATAATCAGCCCTTTTAAGTCCACTGCTAGACATAAGCCTCCCAAAATCGAATTTCACTCGAAACAGTTTACAGCCGTTTTCATCCAAAATGTGGTTAGATATGCTACTAATCTCATTCATAGATTCATATTGTAATATGAATCTATGAATGAGATTTGTAATATTATTATTGTTGAAGATGTAAAAAAAAAAATAGTGGATCTCCTGCATTGTTACCAGTATCATAAAATATTTTATACCAGAAAATCTCCCTTTTTTAATAACTTTGTTTAAAATCGAAATTTTATAAAAATAATTCCGTTATAATTATTTTCTAATTATTATTTCTTAAAATCAGTACTTCAAAGAAAAATAAACTTTTAATTTGCCATTTTATGTGAATTACCATTACGAAGTTATTTTTTTGATATGTTATCCCCTTTGTTTACATAAATTATATGAATTTGAGACTTTGGGTATAGTTCAAAGTGAGGCCTAATCTACGGTGTCAGCCGCAGTTAACAGCAGTGATAGCCTAGTGGTGTAACTATCGGACTGCCAAGGTCCCGAGTTCGAACGCAAGTTTTCGGATTCATGTGCGTATTGTATAATTATATATTATACTAGCTTTTACCCGCGGCTCTGCCCGCGTGGATGTCGGTTATCGCGTGAAAAAGTAGCCTATGTCCTTCTCGGTATTCCGGGCTATATCTCTGCCAAATTTCATGACGATCGGTTCAGCGGCTTAAGTCTCCTACAAACAGGCGTGACACGCGACGTGACACAAAGAGACCGCTTGTCGCGCGGCACGCGGTGTCTTTGTGTCGCGTCGCGTGTCGCGCCTGTTTGCAGGAGCCTTTAGGCGTGAAAACGTAACAGACAGAGTTACTTTCAAATTTATAATATTAGTATGGATTATGTATAATTAGCCGATGGCCGCGGTACCGCCCGCGTGGCTCTTCCTGACTCCTTATAACATCAGCTGTCTACCATTGAAAGTCGCGTCAAAATCGGTCTAGCCGTTTCGGAGATTAACCGGAACAAACAGACAGACAGACCAACTGTTAACAAGCAAATAGCTGTAATAAACAAGTCTGAAAATAACCATAGACGGTAAAAGTATACACAGGTATACAAGCAGGTAAGTCCTATGTATAATATCAATTGTTTTCGTTCGTCTAAACTACCTACCTAGTATTGAAAGATAAAACGTACATTTTACTATTGCAAAAAAACTCTACAAAAACGGCGCAAAGCTTTGATGCTTTTCAATTCATCCGATTGGTTCAATACAACGCATCGACAATATTCGATATAAACCTTTGTAGACTTCGGTACTGCCTGGCTTATACACCGTGTATCAGAAAGGTGTGGTCATATTTAAGGCTGTCGTACAGACCATCTAACTGAACAACTTTCTACATACCACCATCGTAAAAAGAAAAGAAAGAAAAACCGGCTAAGTGCGTGTCGGACCCCGCACAATAAAGGGTTCTGTAGTTGGGATGAATTTAACCCAAGAACAAACTTAACATTGTAGTTGAAAAACATGTACTCCCATACAGAATGTATCGGAGAACATGTTTTTCAACTGCAAATGTAAGTTGGTTAACTATTACTCAGTACCTTGTAAAGCCTACTTAGCTGTGATAGTTTTCTTTTTAACTTCGTTATACAGCGTTATTTGGAAGATGGATGCAAAGCTTTGAGGCGAAGATAGTACAGACTATTTAGAACCATTTAAGAAAGTAGAGGAAGTTTTACCACTTTTTTTTACAATATTTTTTTTTTTCGGAATTACCCAAAATTTTATGTAAACTGCATAATTATGGCCAAATTAATGATAAATGTTTTTTGTTTTTTTTTTAAATTTAATTTTAGTAATGTGTAAGCAATTCAGCAAAACATGTTTTAGGCTCCTGTGTCATTAGACATTTTTTTACAGACATTTAAAGTTCAGTTTTTTTTTTATCAATACGTTTTTAAACCTTATTAAAAAACGGAAGGTGCTTTTTTTGTTCAAACCATTTTAAAGACATGCTTGACAATCGCTCTTTCTTTTGAGGTATCATTTACGCGGATATCTTACAAATTATTGAAATTAGGACCTACAAACCAATTTGAGGGAGAAATTTGAAATTTTAGGCAGTCTAACAAAAACCGTGGTTCTAAATTGTCTGTACTATCTTCGCCTTAAAGCTTTGCACCCATCTTCCAATCACCCTGTATATACTACGGCTGTGAAATTTTGACATATCCAAATGCAACCATTTTGCTGGCCAGGGGGGGAACACACTTTGGGCACGCCACAATTGTGGCGATAAGTCCCCTCTTTGAGGAGTGGCTAGAGAGGCGCCACGGCGTCCTCACCTTTCGCCTGACACAGGTCCTCACTGGACACGGGTGTTTCGGGAGGTTCCTGTTTCGGATTAGGCGGGAGGAAACGCCCGGGTGTTACCACTGTGTGGATCGCCCGGAGGACACGGTGGAGCATACGGTGGAAGTCTGCCCGGCTTGGGCAGAGCACCGCCGTGTCCTCACGGAGGCGATTGGTGGCGGCGATCTCTCGCGTCCGGCCCTGGTCCAGGCCATGATCCGGAGCGAGAGTGCATGGGAAGCAGTCACCTCCTTCTGCGAAGTAGTAATGCTCGCGAAGGAGGAGGCGGAACGCGTGAGGGAGCGGCAGTCTGTGCGCCCTCACGCCCCTAGTCGCCGCAGGAGACGCCCTGGGCGGCGGGAATCGGTAGCCGATTCCCGGCCACCGTAAGCGCGGGCTTGCGGACGGCGAGCTATGGGCAGTTCGCCGTCCGGTAAGGACCAGGCCCGGGTCGATGGCGCGTTGTGTTCCACGCGCGCCTCAAAGAGATGTCAGCACGCACTGACGGGGTCCGCTAGGACCGGTGCCTGCCAGGGTTGCGGGTTTGTCCGAAAGGGATACCGTGGCCCTGGCACACAGGCAACTGAAGGAACACGGGTGGGTTTTAGTCAGTAAAAGTCTGACACGCCCTCCCGCTCCACCCAGAGCGGGAGAAGTTATTTGATAATTTCCCACCCAAAAAAAAAAAAAAAAAAAAGGGGGGGGAACACTTGACTTCTAACAAAAAGTCGAACTCGCCTATGAAGGGTTCCGTAGCAGCAAGCGCGGTTTACGATTTATGACGTATTAAAAAAAAAACTACTTACTAGATCTCGCTCAAACCAATTTTCGGTGGAGGTTTACATAGTAATGTACATCATATATCTTTTCTAGTTTAATCATTCTCTTATTTTAAAAGTTACAGGGGGGGACACACATTTTATCACTTTGGAAGTGTCTCTCGCGCAAACTATTCAGTTTATATTAGAAACCTCAATACCATTTTTGAGACTTTAAGATTATCCATAGATTATCCACGTATGGGTTTGATAAATAATAATAATAATAATAATACTGAAAAACGGAGTTGACCTAAAATATAATAATTCAAGATTTTATTTTACCACTTTGTCGGCCTGATTAATATGTATACCCATGCCATATTACAGCTTTCTAGCACTAAGAGTCTCTGAGCTAAGCCGCGGACAGACAGACAGACATACGGACATGGCGAAACTATAAGGGTTCCATGATGACCGCGGAACCCTAACAAAAAATGTGTTTATTGGCATTCTTCTTGGTCGCATACTTCATTACTGAAGGTCCTTAAAGGCCTTAGTGGCTTTATATAATATACTAGCTTTTGCCCGCGGGTTCGCCCGCGTGGATGTCGGTTATCGCATAAAAAAGTACCCTATGTCCTTCTCCATATCTCAGGCTATATCTCAAAATTCCAACTTAATATTAATTTTAATGTGACTCACTATGTGAATAGAAACCGAAACAAATGATTTAATATAGTAAAAGTACTTATGTTCTGAACGTGAATGAGTCTTTACCTAAAGATAACAAACACAAAATCAAAATACGAAATTTCACTCAAATTCTTAAAGCAATCAATTGTACCAAATACAACACGAAATAAAAATGCGACACAAATAATAATTTTAAAATAATTCACGTAAGTACCAACGATGTAAAAACAAAACGAAATCCTCCGAAATGTCGCATGGTACACCGTTTGTCCTAAGAAAACGCTCGAAATGTCTAATGAACACCATTGGTGCATAACTTTTCTCAGGGTCACGTTCGCAATTGGACGAAATATTTGACATTTATTTTGTACTTGCAACACGATCTGAATGTAGAATTCGATTAATCGACTAATACTTGACCGGTTGACATTTTAGCGGGAACACCACTAAACGAAGGAAAAAAAAAAATACGTCTATACTCTGTGGTCGTGTGGCGGTGTGACGCGATGCTTAATGTAAACATTCATCAAGGTTATACGTGCGTAAAGTAATTGATTCAATGAGAAAACGGTTTAATCTTCGAAGAATCTTATACAGAATTACTGAGAAATAAGTGTAGATTTCTTTTTGAGTGTTAGTTTATCGAAAAGTGATAAATATGTCAGTGAAAAAGTAACGAAAGTTTTGGAATGCACAAATTTTGATCATAAGGCCGCCGTGTTTAGTAATGTTTTTATGATAAATATTCTTGTATACTGTTTGAAATACACGTAAGTAGCTAGCTTATTTATCTATGAACATAATTTGGCTAATAGCTAGGTACTGATATTATAGCGTATTGTTATCGTAATCGTATTTCCAAGAGTAAAATTCGGCAAACAAATACCTACAAAAAGTCAATAAAATGGATATAGTATGTTATCCTTAAGAGATAGACATATGCCATCACGGACTTTTTTGAAGACCTTTTTATGATACACAATTCCACCATACATTATTTTGTTATATCTCAAAGGGTTTAGACAGCGTTTTCGTTGAAAGCTCCCAGACGGCTTATTTTTTTCCGACACCTCCAACAAATATCGTTTATTTATACAAAAATGTATACAAAAAATTTAACAAATTATATACTAAAACCTTCCTCGAGAAACAAGCTATCCATTGATGAAAACAGCATGAGAATCGGTGCAGGAGTATTTGAGTTTATCGCGAACAGACAGACAGACAGACGCGGCGGAGGACTTTGTTTTATATTTATACAAAAATGTATACAAAAACTTAGCAAATTATATACTAAAACCTTCCTCGAGAACCAAGCTATCCATTGATGAAAACAGCATGAGAATCGGTGCAGGAGTATTTGAGTTTATCGAGAACAGACAGACAGACAGACGCGGCGGAGGACTTTGTTTTATAATATGTAGTGATGATGTTCTTCTACTTCGTTCGGTTAGGCGATTAACACACGGCACCGCGCGCCGCCGCGGTAGGCGGTGAAGCGGATCTCATGTCGCATTGGCCTCTAATAAATCCGTAGATGCCTAACACACGTACACCACACGACCGCGCGGTCGAGCGGTGCCCTCACTGCCACCGCCCCTCCGCGCTGCCGTCCACGCGATGGGGCGGCGCCTCACACACGGGGCGCCGCTTAACCGCGCGGATCATCGTGTGTGCAGGACGTGTTGCAATTTAAAAATGGATGTCTGTGATCAAACTGGTCAAAACCGTGTTAAATCCATCCGCGCGGACAGGCGCGTAAACCGCCTTACCGCGCGGGGCACCGCTACAAAATCCGCTTTACCGCCACCGCTCTCCGTGGCGGTGCGCGGTGCCGTGTGATAATCTCCAAGTTCGTACTCCACACGCCATCTGACAGATAGATATCGAGTTGTTGGATAAAAACTAAACGTCAAATTAGACGATATCAAAGAAGCTACTATATTCTGATCGAGTGTGATAACTACCTTAAAGACATAGACTTGACTAGACTTGCACTTGACGATGACGTAATCCGCCGGATATGCATAAAACGACGCTGATAATACTCGAACCTATGTCGATCTTGGTTTACGATTCGAATTGTTTCGGGAGTAAGGTTTTAATTTGAGTTCGGATCGAAACGAGTTCGAATCGGAAACAAAATCAAAATCGAATCGTTTTCGGGAGTAAGGCCCCAGAACTCTTAATTTGTCGATCCCGGAACCCCGGGACTTTTTCGATACAAAAGAGCATTCCATAATAGTCAACTCTTCAAATTTAGGCAAATATGCATCCGAATATCCTATCACTGGTTATAAGACATAAATAAACCATGCACCAGACTATCTGACCTGGCTAGAGACACAAATTTCACAACATTCCGGGAGTAGGTTTACATACAGCTAATAGAACGTATCATTTGATTATCGATAGCGGATTCCGAATGCCTGGAATTGAACTAAATTTGAACCTACCCACTTATACATTATAGCTTCGGTCAAATTACCTATAATGATGACTTTTGATTAATATCTGCAACTACACATAATTACTCAGTGAAGATATCATTGATTAATCATCTAGACACTAGAGTTAGTAAATTAGTGAATGGTGCCGATTCCCTTGTTCACAAACTAAACTAAATTTAAGTGCAGTGCATCTTTTTCTTTCTATTTCATTAAGAAAAGGACAGAAGATAAATTTTAGTTTAGTCCTGTCAAATTAATCAGCGCCTGTCACTACTCCATACAAGTTTAGACGTGATTAAAAACTTGCCTACTAAAATTACGTCAATTTACGTCAAGCGCTGATTAATTTGACAGGACTAAACTAAAATTTATATTCTGTCCTTTTCTTAATGAAATAGAAAGAAAAAGAAGCACTGAACTTAAATTTAGTTTAGTTTGTGAACAAGGGAATCGGCACCAATATATGTATATTCACTCATTTACTAGGTAACTCTAGTGTCTGCAGCGCTGGTATTACAAGTTAACAACAAATTATAAATGTACGCGTATATATAATATTACGAAATTTCACTTGTTTGTAGACGCTTTGGGTTGACCTGTAAAGTCTACAATTTGAAAAAAAAAAAAACTGGTAGGGTCACCAGCGCTGCGACACTTATTTTTAAATGTTGAAGCATCATGCTGAGACAGGAGTATTTTGGCCTGATACAGGATCATTTGTTTTTTTTTTTTTCTTTTTATATACCTAATCCGTTAGCGTGGAAAGTGTATTTAAAATTCGAACCTTTCTATTCAATCATTTTCAATAGGTACCGCCAATCCACTGAAAATGCATTATTACTTATTTTATGTCAGTCCGCCAACATCATTTTTAGAGTAGGTAATCACAATGGCCAGAACGACGAAAGCATAAAAAAATCTCTTTGTATCATCAAAAAACAAAACAAAATGATGGAAAGTAAATTGATCACGTTCCATAATTTTGGTTTGTTTTTGGATTAAATCGTATGAAATCATTAAATATGAGCGAGTCCAGCAGCGACGAAGATATATAAAAGAACCTGCAGAGTTAGTGCAAGCGGTACATTTTTTTTTTCTTGCATCTAGCATTTTCCTCGCTGTAGTGAGGTGAAAAGTTATGTTTCGCTCGGGAGCAAAGTTATTCTGCGTCTCGTACACTTGAAACCCTCGCTACGCTCAGGTTTCAATACAAGTACTTGCGCCAAACAACAAATTTGCAGCCTTGCGTAACAAATAACTATTTCTTTCTTTCTATTTTAAGTACATGACATCAAATAATATCAGGCCTATATTCCCCAGGTATGGGAAGACAAAGATGTAAAGATAACTTGCCGTAGGCATTCCCTGGGCACGAATCTCTATCGGTCGTATAGGTAATGAGATACCACATAATCTGACAAAAGAATAGATATAACGATGAGAATGATGGCCTCTATTTTGTCTTTAAATCAACACTCACTTTTAAGATCATCCTTCATCATTTGCCAGCCAAAAGACGTCCACTGCTAGACATAGCACCGCCACTTCGACCGGTTCTCTGTTTCCCGCATCCATCGAATTCCTGCGGCCTTCACAAGATCATCGGTCCACCTTATGGGAGACCTTCCTACGCTATGTCTTCCGGTACGCGGTCGCCACTTTTTGACCCCATCGGCCATCTGTTGCTCGCAATTTTATGATTGAAATGAATTAATAGAAAACATAACTTACATAAAACATATTTTCTTTCCGCTTAGCTAAAGTATAAGAAGGAAAAACATTAGGTCGCGGAGCAGGTAATAAAATAATCAGCACGTATAAAAGCGGATAAAACACCACAATTCTCGTCCGCGCTATAACTTCACGTCTGAGAAAACATCTTGCCATATTATGCTTTTTGTGAGGCGCTCTCAAAACGAGAGCAATTTATTTAATGGACTAGATAGTTGTTTTCCGCAATTTTCACGACATGTGAGTAGTTCACACTGCGTATTCCTTTAAATATTTTCTACCTCGTATTTAACGCTTTTCAGAACGGAGAGCTTCTATTTCAGAACGGTCGACCAAATTTATAGCAAAAGGTGCAAATTCTATATAAATGTTAGGAGTACGAGAAAATACTTAGATGTTTTGTTACAGAAAATGTATTGAGTATGGAATATTTTGGACAGAGAAAGGTAGATCAAAGAAAGGAGATTCTATCTATACAAATAAATCTTCTATACAAATAAACAAAATTGAAGTGTCTGTTTGTAATGTCAAAATATCAGCTTTTTACTAAATGCAAATAATATGGTACTTATAGTAAAAAATAAATTAAAAAAATCAGTCTTTCTGTCTGTGAGTCTGTTTGTTCCGGGTTATCTCCGAAAAAGCTAGACCGATTTTAACGAGACTTTAACGGGCAGATAACAAATTCTTATAAAGAGTTATTCAGGCTAATTTTATTTTAGAAAAAGTCACGCGGACGAAGCCGCGGAGTGATAAACTCGTAATTTTGAAGCCATATGAAATACATTTTCTACTCTATTATACGTTTAGAATTTGTCATTTCCATTGAAAACATTTTAATTTTTATTCTAGGAAGTTCTTGGTCTTTTCCGGTCTGCAATTCCAAATCTCATTAACTGGACTCATTCATTCATTCATTCATTTATTTATTCATTAACAATTAACATTGTGTTGAACATTACATATTAAATAAAATTATCACATGCAGAGACAAAACATTCAAAAGCCTAATTAAAATTGAATCATAGTTTGTTCATTTGATTTACACGGCTTATGACAACAATTGACGGCACGGTTGGTGCAGTGGTTAAGCGATTAGCGTTGCGTGTCGCGGGTTCGATTCCCGCACGGAACAAATATTTGTATGACCAAGTAGTTGTTCCGGGTCTGGCTGTTTGTGTATGTAAAATTTAAATATTTGTAAACGCACCCACAATACAGGAGAAATTACTAATGTGGCGCAAAGTTAAAAAAAAAATACATATAACAAATAATATAGGTACCCACAGAGCAAAATTATGGTAACAATATGCCTGCCTACCGGTAACTTATAAGTGTATCATCCACAGTAACAAAACATAAGACATTCTGCACGACAACTCTTGTATGAGTTTGTCAAAAGCTACGGCAGCATGTTCTTATGCATAGTTTTCAGTACCTAATATTTCTATCTCAAACTAATATTATCAAATCCGTGCTGACGAACAAAATTACTGTTCGTTCCACTAACATTTCCTCAAGAAGCTATCAGGAATAATTAATCAAATAGCAGCTATTGTGATAAAGGCTTGGCACCCAGCAGCGCTCGAATTCGCGCCAAAAGGATCGTATACCGATGTGCTTCAGACAGCCATTGCCTACACAGGAACATACGAGTACATAGTTCCTTTATTACTACTACTTACTAGACAAAATCAAACAGGTTGCTAATTTAATTGTATAGGTAATGTATTATTTTTTAGACATTAACTAGCTAACCCGACAGACTTCGTTCTGTCAAAAGCTATAGTATAAACTCCACTACTCTACCCTACCCTACCCTACCTACCCTACCTACCTACCTACCTACCCTACCTACCTACCTACCTACCTACCTACCTACCTACCTACCTACCTACCTACCTACCTACCTACCTACCTACCTACCTAACTACCTACCCTACCCTACCCTACCCTACCCTACCCTACCCTACCTACCTACCTACCCTACCTACCTACCCTACCCTACCCTAACCTACCCTACCTACCTACCCTACCCTACCCTACCCTACCCTACCTACCCTACCCTACCCTACCTACGTACCTACCCTACCCTACCCTACCCTACCCTACCCTATCTACCTACTTACCTACCCTACCCTACTCTACCCTACCCAAATTTTTCGTAAAAACCATTAAAAAAAAAAGTTGCTATAAACCTCACGGAGCCCGAGACCTTTCCAACGAATGCAAAACCGTGGAAATCGGTTCGTGCGTTCTGGAGTTATAGCGTCAGGAAGGAAAACCCGACTTATTTTTATATAATAGATTTTATGATAAGCTTATCTCGCACGTTGACTATTTATTTGCATTTTTTTTTTTGTAAAATCATCTACTCTGACAACATTTGTAAATATGTGTGCACCATGTACCTAACACATAGTTAATTTATTCGTCATTGCTTTTTAGAGGTCTGAGGAACAGGGTGTAAAGTTCACTCATACTCTATAGTAAAGGGAGGATCCTCCGACCAGACGGGTGTTGTGTCTGGTGGGCGACTGCCCAACGGTTCCGTCGTGGTCGCCGAATCGGTCGAGGAATCGGTTTTGGGGCTTTTTGGCCTCTTGACCGAGGCTTGATTCTCTCAGTCCCCATAAATGGGGACCCGTCGTTGGGTTTTCCTCCCCGTGGGAGGGGGTGGGAGTGCTTCATCGCACACCTAGCCGCTCGAGGGGGGCTCCCCTCAGCGGACCGAAGTGTGTTTTTGGTAGTGTAACTGTGGAAGCGCCCTAAGTACTTCACGGTGCCCGTGCGACCAGACCCCTGCTAGGTGAGATCCCCAGTTCCCTGGGGAAGGCCTGGCAGGAGCCAATCTAGCAACAGGGCGACGGTTTGTTTGGCGCTTACCGACAGTGGGTGCTTTTTTGGCCCAACGGTTGATGTCGGGATGTTGTATATATGCTAGTCGCGCGGTAAACTCTGATAGCGCGATGCAGGATTTGTGACGTCAGGTCCTTGATGCGTAGTTCGCATGTGGCGTTGTTGATACCGCCACAGCTTCATTTTTTATTGTTATTACCTGTTGTGGTATAGTAATTTAATTCTGGGTACACCGTCTTCACATGTAATGATAATATATAATTGATGTATACGAAGTATTGTAAAACAGTTTAAAAGAGTAAGAGAGTGGAGATTCATGCCCATTCTTCTCAATGCGAAACTATCTTTTGGAAGGGGCAACTAGAATCAATTTGAAAACTATTTTGTAATTTTTAACGTTCAAATGAGTTTTTTTTTTTTTTTTTCTATTTGAATTTAGTGCTTTGACTTTATTACGATCGACTGAATACTACAACACGTTTCATTCTTTATTTGTAGCTTGTGTGCCGATACCTTAGTTTTTAGTAAATCACTTCTTACATCACTAATTGAAATCATGTAGCCGATCCCTGGCCCAGAGAGTACACTGAATGTATTTGAAATTATTTTAAAATGTACATTGAAGCACGTTGCTTGCTTTCGGAACAATAAAGCAGACCTGAGTCTCCAGAGAGAATAATGCAAGACGAACTGACGTTCACTAAGAAACTAAAACTAAATATACTTCCTCACTGGTCAAAAAAGTAGCTCATAGGATAAAATCGCAAAAAAAAATAAGGAATTTTTTTCTGAAGTTTTTTTGTCTTAGTAAATTACACGTGACAGCCTGTGACAGCTGCAGTAACTATTTAGCTGAAAGAAAGTGGTCCTATGCTCATGAGACCAATCACTTAACTATCCATTAAGGCAACTTATAATATTTACGCGGTCTGTACAATTCGCGTCACGTAAAAAGACCGCTGGCCAACCGCTTAGCTGTAAAGTCTCCTACAAACAGCCGCGACACGCGACGCGACACAAAGGCATGTCGTGGCGCGACACGCGGCGTCTTTGTGTCGCGTCGCGTGTCGCGCCTGTTTGTGGGAGCCTTAACGTTGTATAGAACGTGTCACGTAATAAAAGCACTGGCCAACCGCACAACCACACCATACGATTATCACACTGTAAAACCGGATAGTTGATTTTTTGATTGTTGATTTCCTTTTGGTTGAGTTAACATTAAATTGTGTTAAAAAAACTGTTCCATGACGTTTGTTTTGACAAAATTTTTGTTGATTTAACAAATCATGTCGGTAGGTGCTATATTAACCCAAAATATAGGTTAAAAAAAGGTTAAATCAACTTAAAAGTTTTTCAGTGTAGGTACGTGACGCGAACTAATACAACGTATGGTTTTGCGGTTGGCCAGCGCGCTTTTTACGTGATACGATCTATACAACGTCACAGTTGTTCGGTGCCCAGCGGTCTTATTACGTGACGCGAACTATATAAAAAAGGGATATTGATGGAATATTATAGAAGCGACTATATTTCGACATGAACACTGGTCATAGATGCGTACCTGGAAATGAAAACCAGTTCCTCCCGTATCGTTCAACATTATTTCTGAAGCTTTAACCTACTAGAACGTGACGAGACCAACATCCATGTCTACGATCTTCGATTTGACCAAACATTTGAACAAGCAAAACTATCATAGTTTCTTGCACCAATGTTGGCCAAACAGCCGTTCTACACCAAACGGCGCAAGTTCTTCCAATTGTACATATAGGTGGGCAACGGTGGGTGCATAACAACGACGCATGCTTCATGCACGTCCCACTGCGGTGGTTTATGCTACATTATTTCTCGTGCTCTGGTTAATATTCCGACAGTGTCTAGCGAACAACCTCACGGCGAATACAAATATTCTAGCCAACCATTTCTAGACTAACTATGAAAAGCTTGGCAAACGACTCAAATACGTATATAATTTGGAGGTAGTGGAAGCAGAAGCAATGCCTATTATGGTAATAGAACAATGGTTTGTATTTGGTTTGTATTTGGTTGTGTATTTCAATAAAAGTGTAGGTCTTTCCACTCGTGTTCTCTTTCTTGATGAGCGAACATGACATGACTTGAATTCTAGAAGCTGTGTTATACCTTTGATATAAAGCTGAAGTGTTTTTTGCGAAAGCTTACTATAGATAAGACCAGTCTTAAGAATAGGAACACTATAATTTTCCTGTTATAACAAAAATGAATATTATTGTTTGGCCGAAATAATTTTTACGTCACACCTGGCCACAATGCAAGTTTTACCGTATGCGTATGCGTAGCGTGCGGTAAAACTCGCATTATGACCAAGTGAAGACGTAAAATTGTGTACTCACCACGGGCAGTGAAAAAGAAAGCTAGCAAGAAGAAGAATTCTAAGAAAGAAGATCGCATACTTACAACCGTCGTCTGCGGTTCGGGTCACAAATACCTGCGATTTCGGGCTTTCTTTCTTTTACAGCCCTTGGTAAGTAATGTACTATTATCGCCGCACTGCTTGCAACCTTACTTATAGGTAGAGCTTAGTTTACCCGTCTGTAATTAAAAGTAAACTACGTAATACTACGCGAAATTAAAACAAATCACTATGCTTAATTGTTTACTTTTTTTGTTTTAGATTACTAGACTTTGCTTAACATAAGTACTTGCCTATGAAATATGCGCATAAGCGAATTTGTCATGAAGCATTTAATCTCTAGGTACATCAATAGATACTCTATGAAGAGATGTATCCATTGGTATTCATCTTAAAGGTATTGGGCGTCAGGGTAGATTAGCCCTATCTCCTTTTGCACGATCAGTCACACCGCTTAACTACGTAAAAACTATTATTATCTGATCCTCCGAAGTCCTATCAGACCTTATCCTATCACAAACAACACAAGAAACTTATCAAAATTTCCACATACCTTAAAAGAAATAACGACAACAATAAGTACCTACTCAAAAGGTGCGTGCGGCGTCGACTTCGCGTTGTCCAGACTGAGTTGCGTAACTCATACCGTCACGTCATCGCACGCGCCGGTGAAATATGAATTCTCTACAACACCCACCCCCGTCACCCCCTCCCATTTTGTGCATAGAGATTCTTAGCCTTAAGTCGTTTGACCTACTTTGACCTACTAGTATTCGTCAGGTGGTCTGTATCTATACATTTACATGATGATGTTGAATATTAAAACGAAAAAATTTACCGCGACTAGAATAATAATTGTTATTTAAAAAGAACAATTTCTTATGTATATGTGATAACCTCATCACCAAAGAGGTACAAACCGTACCGAGGTATAAACTGAACATCGGTGGGGCTTCGAAGAGCACTTCAAGCGCCTGGTTCCCCGCACTGGGCAGGCAGTGGTTGCTTTGCACAGTCTGTTGCCCAATCTCGGTAGACCTCGTGAAGAAGTTCGCCGCCTCTATGCGGGTGTCGTGCGATCGATGGTCCTTTATGGGGCACCTATTTGGTCAAATAGGTTGTCAGGTGTCCGACGCTGCAAGACTAAAATCAACAGCCTATACAGCGGACAATGGCTATTCATATTGCATGAGGATACCGTACCTACCTACTGTATCTCTGTATCTTTCTCCCTCTTTCTTCCTTTCTCTCTTTCTCCCTCTTTCTCTCTCTCTTCCTCTATCTTTTTCTTCTTTATCTCTCTTTATCTTTCTATCTCACTCCCTCATTTCCCTCTCTTTCTTTCTCCCTCTCTTTTTATCTCCCTCTCTTTCTCCCTCTTTCTCCCTCTCTTTCTGCCTCTCTACACTCTTTTTCTCACTCTCCCTCTGTCTCCCTTTCTTTGTCTCTCTCTTTATCTCTCTTTCTCCCTCTCTTTCTTCCTCTTTTCCCTCTCCATCTCTCTTTCTCCCTCTCTTTCGTCCGCTTTTCCCTCTCTATCTCTCTCTCTCACTCTCCCTCTTTCTCCCTATCTTTGTATCTCTTTCTCTCTCTACATCTCCCTTCTTTTTTAACTCACTCTTTCTCCCTCTCTCTCTTCTCTCTTTCTCCCCCTCTTTCTCTCTCCCTCTACTTCTTCCCCTTTTTTAACTCTCTTTTAACTCTCTCTTTCTCCCTCTCTCGCTTCTTTTTTTATCTCCCTCTTACTCTCTCTCTCTTTCTTCCCCTTTCTCCCCTCTCCCTTTGTCTCTCTTTCTCCTCTCCTCCTTTTTTCCCCTCTTTCTCTCTCTCCCTCTTTCTCCGTCTCCCTCTTTCTCCCTCTCTTTCTCTCTCCCCCTTCTCTCTAAATCTTACCCCTATCTTTCTCTTTCTCTCTCTTTCTATTTCTCTATCTCCCTCTCTCTTTCTGTCTTTCTCCCACTCTTTACCTCTCTCTGTCTTTCTCTCTCCCTCTCTCTTTATCCCTCTTTCTCCCCTTCTCTCTTTCTCTTTCTTTATCCATGTTTTTCTTCTTTATCTCTCTTTATCATTCTCACTCCCTCTTTCTCCCTCTCTTTCTTCCTCTTTTCACTCTCTATCTCTGTTTCTCACTCTCCCTCTTTCTCCCGTTGTCTCTCTTTCTCTCTCTACTTCTTCCTTCTTTTTTAACACTCTGTCTCCCTCTCTCTCTTCTCTCTTTCTCTCACTCCACTTTTCCTTCACAATCTCTCGCTCGTTTTCCCTCCCTATCTCTCTTTCTCACTCTCCCTCTTTCTCCCTTTCTGTCTCTCTCTTTCTCTCTCTCCCTCTTTCACAATTCCTTTGTATTTCTCTCTTTCTCCCTCTTTTTCCTTTCTCTCTTTCTCCCTCTTTCTCCCACTCTTTTCCTCTCACAATCTTTCTCTCTTTCTCCCGTTTTCTCCCCTTCCCTCTTTCTCCCTCTTTCTCTCTCTTTCTCCATGTTTTTCTTCTTTATCTCTTTTTATCATTCTATCTCACTCCCTCTTTCTCCACCTCTTTCTTCCTCTTTTCCTTCTCTATCTCTTTCTCACTCTCCCTCTTTCTCCCTTTCTTTGTCTCTCTCTTTCTCACTCTCCCTCTTTCTCCTCATACTTTTTTATCTCTCTCACTCTCCCCTTCTCTCTTTATCTCCCTCCCACTTTCTTTCTCTCTTTCTCTCTTTCTCCCTCTTTCTCCCCTTCCCTCTTTATCTCTCTTTCTCTCTCTTTCTCCATCTTTTTCTGATTTATCTTTCTATTTCACTCCCTCAAACTCCCTCTCATTCTCTCTCTACATCTCCCTTCTTTTTTAATTCGCTCTTTCTCCCTCTCTCTCTTCCCTCTTTCTCTCTCATTCCCTCTTTCTCCCTCTCTTTCTCTCTTCCTCTTTCTTTCTCTTTCTCCCTCTATTTCCATCTTTTCTTCTTTATCTCTCTTTATATCTTTCTATCTCACTCACTCATCCTCCCTTTCTTTCTCTCTCTATTTTTTTTCTCTTCTTTTTTCTCCCTCTTTCACCCTCTCTCTCTTCTCTCTTTCTCTCTCTCCCTCTTTCTCTCTCCCTCTTTATTTCTCTCTTTCTCCCTCTTTTTCCTTTCTTTCTCCCTCTTTCTCCCACTATTTTACTCTCTCTATCTTTCTCTCTTTCTCCCGTTTTCTCCCCTTCTCTCTTTCTTCCTCTTTCTCTCTCTTTCCCCATGTTTTTCTTCTTTACCTGTTTTTATCATTCTATCTCACTCCCTCTTTCTCCCCCTCATTCTCTCTCTACATCTCCCTTCTTTTTTAATTCAGTCTTTCTCCCTCTCTCTCTTCCCTCTTTCTCTCTCATTCCCTCTTTCTCCCTCTCTTTCTGTCTTCCTCTTTCTTTCTCTTTCTCCCTCTATTTCCATCTTTTCTTCTTTATCTCTCTTTATATCTTTCTATCTCACTCACTCATTCTCCCTTTCTTTCTCTCTCTATTTTTTTTCTCTTCTTTTTCTCCCTCTTTCACCCTCTCTATCTTCTCTCTTTCTCTCTCTCCCTCTTTCTCTCTCCCACTTTATTTCTCTCTTTCTCCCTCTTTCTCTCACTCTTTTACTCTCTCTCTTTCTCTCTTTCTCCTTTTTTCTCCCCTTCTCTCTTTCTTCCTCTTTCTCTCTCTTTCCCCATGTTTTTCTTCTTTATCTCTTTTATCATTCTATCTCACTCCTTCTTTCTCCCCTCTTTCTTCCTCTTTTCCTTCTCTATCTCTTTCTCACTCTCCCTCTTTCTCCCTTTCTTTGTCTCTCTCTTTCTCACTCTCCCTCTTTCTCACTCTCCCTCTTTCTCCCTCTTTTTCTTCCTCTTTTCCTTCTCTATCTCTCTCTTCCTCTCACTCCCTCTTTCTCCCTCTCTTTCTTCTCCCCCTTTCTTTCTCTCTCTCTTTCTATTTCTTTATCTCCCTCTCTCTTTCTCTCCCTCTTTCTACCACTCTTTTCCTCTCTCTTTCTTTCTCTCTCCCTCTCTCTTTCTCTCCCTCTTTCTACCACTCTTTTCCTCTCTCTCTTTCCCTCTCCCTCTCTCCCTCTTCTCCCTTTCTCTTTCTTCCTCTCTCTTTCTCTCTCTTCTTTATCTGAAAAGAACCGTAGTTACTGACATAGCTTGCAGTGCAAGCAAGCTGAAATGGCAGTGAGCTGGCCATGTTTGTCGAAGGAAAGATGGCCGGTGGAGCAGACGAGTCCTGGAGTGGAGACCGCGAAGCGTAGTGTAGGACGCACCGCAGATAGATGGACACTCTGGGAGAGGCTTATGTCCAGCAGTGAACTGCGATAGGCTTAGTTGATTGAAATGGCCAATGAGTAATTTCTCACTTCTTTATTTGGAAAACGTACACAAAGCTGCTAGCGAAAAGGCAACCTATTACAATAACATTTTTGACACTTAAAATAAACTTTATATAATAGGAATCATAAGAGGTACACTTACTTAAAATATTATGCATAAATGTACAATTGTAATAATGAAACATTTTATTAAATTTCATTGGCTGCTCGACAAAATTTTCATTTTATTTTGGTACAAATAAACGAGCGGGCGTGATTTTATTCTCATTTAAAAATAAAATAAACTATTGTTGCCCGAATTTTGGAGATTCGCCAACCAAATCAACTTTCCATATAAATTGAAACTCTCGTTATTTAGCGGCATTTAATATTTTTAACGCATCAAATACTCGTACCCGAATGAACTTATTAAACATTTAACACTCGTTTCTAGAATTCTGCGAATAAAAGTAATAAAGTCCACACACAGAAACAGTCCGATATTTTATTGAACGGGATCATGTATTACGTAGATACCAACTAACGCAGATTTATTCGTGTTCAAACGAATTCAGAATTATTTTAATCTGATATAGCTAATAACAGCCGCACTGGTCGATCGATCAGGTTAAGCTACGCTTGCAGCGGTTGGTCCGTGAATGGGTAACCATCTTTACGTTGTTTCTAAGCCGTTTCTAAGCCGTTGGTCCCGGCTGTCATTCGTGGATTTTTAAAGCCGGATTTATATTACTGTGTTGTGTCGTCCCGTGACGCCTACTGATGCAGTGTTAGCCAATCAAAACTCGTTGTGATTGGACGTAGTCCAGCCGGTCTCAGTACTTCACCTAAGTTCTCACGGTGAGATTTTACTTAATAGATCCGCTGAACAGATTCGTTTGATTAGTGGATTCCGCGTCACGACACAACACGACACAGTAATATAAATCCGGCATGACAGTCGTTACGGGTCGTCAGAAGCCCGAAAGTCTGACAACCAGTCTTACCAAGGGGTATCGTATTACCCAGTAGCTGGGTTGTGGAGGTCAGACACTCCATGTAAAATACTGATATTCAGCTGCATCCGGTTAGACTGGAAGCCGACCTCAACATAATTGGAAAAAGGCAAATGATGATAAGTCTAATGCTTTTTAATTATTACTACTCGGAAAACTCTCAACGTCAGCTGAAAATCGTTTATTTCAATAAACAACTTAAGGTGTATGTATTCAAACTCGAAATATTTTAAGAGATACACCGAGATGGTAAAGAAGCCATAGAAACGATTTTTTTTTTAATCTGTGTTTATTATTTAATAAATTAAATAATTTAAAATTACTTGATTATGATGATTAATTATCAAAAGGCACCGCGCTCATTCCGACACCGTCGCTGCGTCCGGGCGGTTCATTCATAGAATAAGTAAGTAAAGGTGTTTTTGCAAAATGTCTCAAGCGATTTTAAAATTATAATAATTATTTAAAAATAAAAACACTTAGATATTTTTTTTTTTTGCTGCTATGTCTTTTTTGGATGCCACTTGGATGTTTTACTTAAAATATTTCGTGTATGAATAGATACACCTTATACCGGATGACTTTTTTTACCGTCTCGAAAAAAATTGGGTATACTAGGTGAACGGAGTAGAAGCCTATGGCATAGCAATTTTTTTTTTTTTCGGAAATAAAACTAAAATAAAAGATAAAAATATTGAAATTTGGGTGCGTATGATTTAAATTTAAATATTATTTATCGTATTTATTTATTGAATTATGTTTTTTGTTAAATTTCTGTGTTTATTGTTATAGTATGATAAGTTTACTTCAAATGTGTGGTATTTATCCATAGATCAATTTCTTTCTAGGTTAAAGACAAAATAATAAAAACTATGCCATAGGCTTCTACTCCGTTCACCTAGTATACCTAAATTTTTACGAGACGGTAAAAAAAGTCATCCGGTATATTGAAGCTATGCTTATATCTACTTTACGAGCATAAAATAAATAATGCGCCCATGACAGTGATGCCATATGAAGCAAGTTTTCACCAACGGAGCCGTGTTAATAATTAACAACGGGTCGGACGGTAGCGGCCGCGAATAAAAACGGACAACTCCGTAATAATTTCTTTGAAAATTTAATTTATAGGCGAAGTTGGCAAAGCGGGGTATTAATATTTTATCGTAATTCATGTTGGGTCACCGTCCCCCAGTGCGTAGGGTTTCTCAGCGTTTGTCCTTAGGTAGTAAATACCATCCTTCCTGAAACGAAACAATGAACGTTGATCTCCAAGATTTAAGCTAATGTTGTTACTGCTTAACAAACGAGTGTTCTTTGTTTAATTAAACATAGAAGCGACGAAAAGTTAACCTTGTTCATGAATACTTAAAATAACCTTCTTTTGTTGTTCGAGTCGCTGGAATGAATGTTCTAAGAGAAGAAATGAACAAGGGAATCATAACTGAATGTTATTTAATTGGAACATATATATCAAATACCAACTTTTTGTAGTCAAATTACAAATGTTCTAAAGCATTACTGACTGGGGATCCATAATTGAGACTACTCGTATTTATTTTAGAAAATATTCTTAGAAGTAAATTTGTTTCTTAGTTCTTAGTTCAAATAAATATAGACATTATTTTAAATCAGAGTGAGCAGCCAATGAAAGCCTCCA
The DNA here is from genome assembly GCA_947523025.1 of Dryobota labecula. Taxonomy (NCBI): domain Eukaryota; kingdom Metazoa; phylum Arthropoda; class Insecta; order Lepidoptera; family Noctuidae; genus Dryobota; species Dryobota labecula. The sequence goes on from OX383284.1 coordinate 12,777,670, forward strand.
ACATCAATCGTTCCACTTCAAACAAGATTCCTAGAATCTTCAAGATCTTTGAAAACTCACCCGTAGTGTATATCAAAACCCCCCATGATCAGGGTCTCGCCAGTGCCTCTACAGGAACCCGTATAGTAGAGCTCGTTGTAACTCGTGCACCGGACAGCAGTGAACGGAACATCAGATATGATGGACTCCGCGAAGAACATGTGGGCACGGTTGTGGGCACATAGACCTGGTAGAAAAAAAAAGAAAAACGATTTTTTTTTAAATGAGCGAGTCTTACAGTAGTCGCATATGATGTATAACATCGGACCTTGATAATAAGCAACATTAACATTATATACTGAAAAAAATTATTCAGGTTTTATTTGATTTGATTTTTCGTAGTGATTGATCTGATAAACCATGAAAACGACACCCATGATGAAAAATTTGAACATTTTCGCAGCCGCCATCTTGGATTTTCATTTTTACCTCACTATCGGCTCTAGCACCCTCTAAAACCACGAAAATGGCAGCCAAGATAAAAAAAAATTGGCAGTCATAAGGACTGCCGACAGAAGTGAAAACACAAAACTTTGGAATAACTGTTCTTTTATACATATACGAGTAGCTCATGAAAAGCGTTCGATGACGATGACGCGAGCTCTATGATTTTTGTTCACCCAAAAAGTACACATACATAGGTACACAGTACACATATAGCTCATGGAAAGCGTTCGGTGACGATCGCAAACCCATAAGTTTTTCCCCTACCAAAAAGTGCTCAACGCGCCTAAATAAGTTTTCACTTCAAAAAATCGCAGCGGCCATCTTAGATTTTAATTTATATGTGGTAGAACCAATTTTTTCTTTGACGCGCGTTTTTTTAAATAAAAAATAGTTTAGTACAATCTGACGGCCAAGGGGATACGCTGCAGTCACTAACTTACCTGTGAAATGTGGTTGATCTAATGAATGCTCATCACATCAACATTGACAAAATAAGCACTTATCAATAACGATGTATACCCAACTTTCTTTTGACGTCATTGCTTTATCGCCTATACGTCACACCGGATGGGTGTCGAGAAAAACGAACTTTCTGAAAAGGACTATTCATGGATAAGTGTAACTTTATTATTGTTTAGTCTCTGCTAAGTTTAGACCAGTAATAGATATATAGTTCTATGAATAGCTACTTTATCTAAACGACAGTCGCAATTTAGCTAATTGACGCTGTAAAACAAGTTTTAATTAACTCCTAAAGGGCTTGACTTTGTGGTTGAGCATTTGATGTTAATTTTCAATCGAACGTTTGACATCGGATTCAGTTTTGAAAAGGTCTCTATAAACCGAAGAAAGGAATTTTCAATACTTTTCTAGTTATGAGTTTATTCCCAAAGAGATTCATTAAAATAAATTAACGGTTTAACAAGAAGTTCTTTTGTGTTTAAGAATCAATTATAAATTTAGTTTTATAAGTGATTGGTCTTGAATTTAAAATGTAAACATAAAACTGATTAAGATAACCAGCTAGTATATTTTAAACGCAAAATTTTTTAAACGTATTAATTAATATCCAATCTCGGTTTCGATCAGATAACTAGACTTATCCTAATCAAATGTATAAATCAAAATAAAATCTTTTTTTTTTATGTGTCCTGACTCCTGACTAGGGTTTCCAGATACAGGCATTTTAATTCCCGGACAATTTGAGGGTCATGAATTCGGTCGGTAGGAAAATATATGAAAATAGATATTTTTTTTTGTAAATCGTTTTCCTTGTAATATATTAAAAATATACTATTATATCTTTGGTAAAAACTAACTTAGGTATACAAGAGACAATACAATATAATATTTTTTAAATTCCTGACTACAAGTTTCTATGAGTATGGAGCTCGATTTTCAGACCACTGTGGGCCGGCCAACATAAACAACGTGAAGCGGCAAACGGTACGCACGTATTGCATCGTACCTATTCATAACATAATGAAAAAAAATAATTGTGGTAGTTATTCGAAATCCGGGACTATAAAGTGTAATTCCTGTAGTACTTCCAGTAATTCCAGTATACCTATCTAGCACGGAAACTAAAACTAGACTCCCAAAATTTGTGCTTCCTATTGAAACTTGTCGTGATGGCCCGTTGGTTAAGGCTTCGCATGCATGAGCTTGTAGGTTCAAATCCGGGCCAGTACCAATGTGATTTTTTCAATTCATATGTATTTTCTGAGTTTATCTTGGACATTACTGGCATCGGTGAATGAAAAACATCGTGAGGAAACCTGGACTTTACTTAATATAAGTCTGAAATTGCCAACTCGTCTTGAGCAAGCGTGGTGATCAGTTCTCGTGCCTTCTCTGTATGAAAAGAGGCTTTTTTCCTACAGAGGGACAGTTATAGGCTGGTATAATATTGAAGCTTATTGCACAAACACAATGTAGTGTAAGGAACTAGATGGCGCTCGAGAACCATCATGAAGTTGAAAAGTGCGAAGACAGCAACGCGCGAGCGGCGCGCCTAGCTGCCATCTAGCACCGAAGCTGACGTTCTCTTTTCTGGCGGACACCGACGGCTTAACATCGACCTAACTTTTAATGTGTATTTTAAATTAAATATTTATTTAAACTTTTACTTTGTTTTTCTGAGCTTATTATAGTAGGTAAGATCTCGAATACTCCCACTAACCGGAGCCATACGAAACATTGCAAAAAGCGTACCCTACAAGATCAAACATACTATTTACAACACGCTAGTCAAGCCGCATCTGGAATATCTGATCCAAGTATGGGGACAAGCTGCAAAAACCAATCAACAACACCTACAACGAACACAAAATAAAATCATCAAAGTCCTTTTCAATTACAACTACTATACTCCTACAGAATCACTCTACAAAAAAACAAAATTATTTAACCTACAACAATTGTATACATACCATACTTGCATGACTATCCGAAAGATCCTTAAGACCAACATACACACAAATATTTCATTTACACAAAAGATTCATAGATATAATACCCGTAATCAAGACGACCTAGAAGTACCAAAAGTGAGAACCCTGTGCGGCAGGAAAACTATACAGTATGGGGGGGTTCGACTATACAATAAATTACCCAAAAAAGTCAGAGAGTGTACAAGCATACCAACATTTAAAAAAGGCCTAAGGAATTATATATTAGATATACAAGTTTAGCTTTTTTATATTGGACACATATAAGTTTGGCTTGAACTGTTTTGTATTTTATTTAGACTTTGGAACATGGGTACTTGATAAATTTTATAAATGGAACTATGGTGTTCTGTTTCTTAGATGGCTTGAACGGCGTAATATAAACTACAACTTATTATTAACTAGTTTTTTCCCGCGGCTTCGCCCGCGTGGATGTCGGTTATCGCATAAAAATGTACCCTATGTCCTCCATATCCCGGGATATATCTGAAATTTCTAACTTAATATTAATTTTAATGTGATTCACTATGTGAATAGAAACCGAAACAAATGATTTAATATAATAAAAGTACATATGTTCTGAACGTCTAATGAGTCTTTACCTAAAGATAACAAACACAAAACCAAAATACGAAATTTCACTCAAATTCTTAAAGCAATCAATTGTACCAAATTGCATCACGAAATACACCAAATAGTACCAACAATGTGAAAACGAAACGAAATTAACCTCAGATATGTCGCATGATACTCCGTTTGGTTTGTGCAGAGAAAACGCTCGAAATGTCTAATGAACACCATTGGTGCATAACTTTTCTCAGGGTCACGTCCGCAATTGAACGAAATATTTGACATTCATTTTGTACTTGCAACACGATCTGGCTGTAGAATTCGATTAATCGACTAATACTTGACCGGTAATAATACATTTTAGCGGGAACACCACTAAACGAAACCAAAATACGTCTATACTCTGTGGTCGTGTGGCGGTGTCCGGTGTGGCTTATTGTAAACATTCGTCAAGGTTATACGTGCGTAAAGTAATGGATTCAATGAGAAAACGGTTTAATCTTAGAAGAATCTTATACAGAATTACTGAGAAATAAGTGTAGATTTCGTATTGAGTGTTAGTTTATCGAAAAGTGATAAATATGTCACTGAAAAAGTAAAGAAAGTTTTGTAATGCGCAAATTTTAGTCATATGGCCGCCTTGTTTAGTAATGTTTTTATGATAAATATTCTTGTATACTGTTTGAAATACACGTAAGTAGCTAGCTTATTTATCTATAAACATAATTTGGCTAATAGCTACTGATATTATAGCGTATTGTTATCGTAATCGTATTTCCAAGAGAAAAATTCGGCAAACAAATACCTACATAAAGACAATAAAATGGATATAGTATGTTATCCTTAAGAGATAGACATATGCCATCGTGGACTTTTTTGAAGATCTTTATAAGACACATAATTCCACCATACATTATTTTGTTATATCTCAAAGGGTTTAGGCAGCGTTTTCGTTGAAAGCTCCCAGACGGCTTATTTTTTTCCGACACCTCCAACAAATATCGTTAATTTATACAAAAATGTATATAAAAACTTAACAAATTATATACTAAAACCTTCCTCAAGAACCACGCTATCCATTGGTGAAAACAGCATGAGAATCGGTGCAGTAGTTTTTGAGTTTATCGCGAACAGACAGACAGACAGACAGACAGACGCGGTAGAGGACTTTGTTTTGTTTTTAATATGTAGTGATAGTGATTTAGTTAAGTTTCTCTTTAAGTGAACTGTAATTTGTTCTTTGAGAAAATAAATGTCTTTAAACCGAGGTATAGATAATGTAAGAATAAACGAACAGCACATAACATTTTTAATTAAGGTGAAAGCGTCAAGGTAGCCCGCGAAATTAAAATGTTCTTACGTTTTTTTGCAATTTGCAGGTCATTATCAGGGTGTATTTTGATCTAAATATGGTTCGCGGCCATATCAAATATTTATTTATAGAATTATAATCATAAAAATCATCAATACAACTTTCTAAGTCCATTTATTCCTATTGAATTAATATTTCATGAAATCATGACTTTTAGGATTACACTAGCTTAAGGAGTTGTATTAATTATTCTTACGATAGTAATATGTAAACACATTTGTTATGGTCGCAAATAATTCTTTAATCAACATACACCCAGAAAATGAGCTGCAAATTGCAAAAAAACGTAAAAATATTTAAATTTTTGTAGCCGGTTTATTCTTGAACCTCGTATAGTTCACTCGTTATTCACCAATGACAGAATTCCAAAAAGTCCCATATATAAACGACCCCGTAATTACGTAAAACAATTGTTTTACTTTTGACAAATCCATATCACATGAAACAATTAGACCTTGTTGTTTTATGACGTGCAGGTGATCTAAGGGCAATTGTCCACCGCATCCGTCACCGGCACCCTAATTGCGTAACACACTATCAATCTCAATCTGAATGATTTTGAAGCATATTTCTAATCCATTGCTTCATATGTTAGAAAAATTTGTCTCCTCAACAACGTAAATAACGCAATGAATGTTGTTGAACTGTCAAAATTAAACCCATGCCTACTGATAGTGTGTTACGCAATTACCCTGTGGGACGTCACCGAGAAACGAGATTATTCGAACCGAACTTGACGTCCTGGTGACGGTGATCGTGCATCCACTGCGACCGAACTCGACATGCTAGACAAAACAAACGAAAAAACAAAACCGGGCGAAGGGCGCCATGCGACAGCCGTGCGTGGACAAGACCAAACGTGTTTTGTATTACCGGAACATCGGCCCTTCACAATCTCGGGTCGAGTTCTACCAGTCGCGCCGAACTACTCGAAACTTCTGTGGCCGGGATGACGGCTCTCGGGTGACGGACGTGCGTTGGACACGCGGCCATAGTAGTAGTAATATTATGTATTACTACTTCGACGCCGTCATCTCATTCTCGGTGACGTTCCGTTGACGGCAGCGTTGGACGAACGCCCTTATAAAGCAAACAAGGTCGACTATACTAAAAGACACGGCAACACCTACGTTTATAGAAAATGTCATGTCAAGCTCAAGGATAGGTACCTACTGAGAATTCCTAGCACAGAATATATCCATAGCACTTTCAAAATCAAATCAAATCAAAGTTTATTTATTTAGACGACAAAGATCCATAATGTTAGTGCACAAAGTAATGCAGTCCGTATAATAACTAATGTTAGTAAGTAATATAGTCATTATTTATAGTTTGAAGCATTTTGCACAGAAGATGGCCAAGTAAGGTACAAGTTTCTTACCTGGCCATCCTCTCCACAAAATGCCTCAAAATGGGAGAATAGAAATTCTCTGACATTGTTTTCAGAATGCTAAATTATTGCTACTGGCCCGTGTTCTAGCTACCAGTGATGCGATTTTCTTTCGAACGATCGCATGAAAGCCGTCAGTTCGATTCTGTGCAAACATTTCTGACGCACTACAGAAACTACTTTGCCACGTCAAGTTCCGAACCGGCTGCACTGAAAAAAATATTTAGACTAACTACTTCGGCTATTTCAGGAATAATCAAAGTTTGACAAGACTTTATTGTATAAGTTAACTTGATTTAATAAAAGTGATACACAACAGCCAGCACAGGTTTTGGTTAGATGTTGCATAAAGTTATGTGGTCACTTTTTTGTGTTACATGTTGATGAAAGTTTGGTTATGTATAAGTAAACATTTTTTTCAGTGTGAACTTAGCTAATTATTAACCTTTTGGCCGCCACAGTCATGTATAATAATAATAAATTTATTTAATCAAGTAAAAATAGACAAACCAAAATGAGCCCTGCACACCACGGTCACGACTACATGTAGACTAGACTTTTATACGTAAATGTGCAAATAAAGCTCATAAAACAATTTTTTTTTTTCTTTGATAATTTTGTTCCTTAACTTAGCCAAATTTATATTAGTTGAATTTATTTCTTTATATTTCATCTATATTAACATAAGATGACAAAAACTCAAAAGGATGAATTCGTATCTTGGTGCCGAGGACACGTTTTTGCTTTTTTGACGTGGTGGTCAAAAGGCTAAACGTATACATACCTCTATAATCAAATCCGCATCCAGGCTGTCTCGTGCCTCCATTCGGGTAGAAGTCAATATGACCCAAAGGGGACGCAAAGCCGAGGTATCCTCCACAAGTATGTATCACCTCAACATGACGAGCATCATGCTTATCCAGCCTAGCATCCTTGTTCCCAATCGTAAACAAAGGCAAGGCTGGATCCAAACCTAAAACAAGAAATCCAAGTTTAAGAACAAAATCAATATACGAAAGCTTCAGTAAGATTTCTTCACTCAGCCGTTAATTTCTCGAAATCAGTTTCCGGGAAATGGGATGATTGAAGAAGATTGAAGTCGTTCAGTTAGTTAATTGGGATTTATTTTCAACTTAAGTGTATTTCTTGGTAGTATTAGCAAATTATTGAGTCAAGCTGTTTTTGTTTTCTTCTATAGAATTTGATAAGTTTGGTCAATTCGGTTAAAAAGTCAAAGACCTACATTCAATTTTTAACAGCAGCATAATATTATTATAGCAGAACAGTTGCAAGTCATGGTGAGTGTGATGGATGAAGCATATAAGATGAAAGGGATAAATATAAATGTGCATAAGAATAAGGTCATGGTGTTTGAGAGAGAAGAGGATGTATCGGTGCGTGATGTGACAATAAATGATAAGAGTGTGGAGCAAGTGTGTTCGTATATTATGGGGAGTCAGTTTACAAGGGACGGAAAGATTGATGAAGATGTGGAAACGATTGTGGCCAATTAATTAGTCGATGCCCAAAAAAGCTCGACTGGCTATTCACAATGGTGTGCTTGTGCCTACGCTTATGTATGGAAGTAAATGTTGGGTGTGGCAAAAGAAGCATGAAAGTAGAATAAATGCTGTGGAAATGCGTTACTTGCGAAGCATGTGTCGCGTGACTATGAATGATAGGCTGAAAAATGATGTGATAAAGCAACGGTGTGGTTTAAAAGAAGATGTAGTGACAAAAATTGAAAAGAATATGCTTAAATGGTTTGGTCATGTTGAGAGGAGGAATGAAAGGCGACTAACAAAAAGGTATTTACAAGGCAGATATGAGTGGAAACGCCGGGAGGGGACGCCCTAGGAGAACGTATAGTGACCTAATCCGTGATGTTCTTCAGAAAGCTCAGGTGCGTAGCACTAGCAACCGGCGTGCGTGTTTGACCAGACGTATGAATGTAAACGAAGCAAAAGTAGTATTTAAAGAGCGTAGCAGGTGGCGATCTATAGTTTCTGCCTACCCACATGGAATACCGTGGGAGTTTATATATGTACTTATATTATTATAGATGTTCCATAATAGGATAAAGCTGGCGCTAACTATGATAACAAGAAGCGAAATGTCAGATTTATCTTGCGCCCATAAAACTAACATACATACTCGTATTATCCAAACAATAACTATAATAATATGGTATACGTAAAGTTAGTAAACAAAACAATAGGACTCTTCACAACAACCGCCTGAGTTTAACTAACAATAGGAGCTAATTTGCTGCGGTTTTGTTATAAAAGCTAACAGAATCGGTTGCGTAAACACCTCGACATTTAACGCAGAATGGGGAGTTAAAATTGCCAAATTATTTGCCATAAGCACGTAATTAAGGCGCGATTTATTATGTCCTGCTGCCTGTGTACGCGGTTTGAAGGGATTGGGGTGAAAGGTATACTGTTTCGGGCATTCTGGTTTCTGAAGGATAACGAAATACTTGATCCTGCATGAAATTCGTAGGCAATCTTACTGTACACTTAGAAAGGGTCAGCGGATTAAGATATCCATCCACCTTGCGTTTTCCTGTTTGCAGGTCAGCTTTTAGTCCTACAAGATTTTTGATGTGAAATATAGGCGCGCCTTGGGAGTAAGACCGATTCGTATGCCGTGACGGCAAACGGCATGACGCTCTCTTATGCCGTGATGCCTCAAAGATTAAAAATATTAATTTGTATTGTATTTCATTACCACTGCTCTCAAAACGGTGAAGGAAAACATTGCGAGGAAACATGTCATAGATCCAAAAATTCGAAGAGATATGACATTTACCAACCCGTACTGGGCCGGCTGTGTTGGTTTTCTTTAATTATAAGGAAACCAATTTTTCTTTAATTATAATAGGAGCTCGTGGCTAAGTAATAACAGCCGCACAGGTCGATCTATCAGGTTAAGCTACGCTTGCCGGGGTTGGTCCGTGGATGAGTGACCATCTTAACATAAGACTCCTCCGTGCCTCGGAAAGCACGTTAAGACGTTGGTCCCGGCTGAAATTCGTGAATCCTAGACAGTCGAAACGGGTCGTCAGAAGCCCGCAATTCTGGCAACCAGTCTTACCAAGGGGTATCATATTTACCTAGTTACTGGGTTGTGGAGGTTAGATAGGCAGTCGCTTCATGATGATGCTTTTTTTTCTCTCTTCGAGATAATCATCAGTGTAACCCTGGCTCTTGTACTAGGAGTTCCTGTATCACAAGAGCCATATGATGATGTGTCTAAATATAATTTTACATGACGTTCGTTGTTGCCATTGAGGTGCTCCCTCACCTGGAGCATTCGCCTGTAATATAACATTTCAGATTCAATTTTGAGCATTACATTACAATACTGCCTCCCTGGCTTGACTAGCATTCGCCTGTAATGTAACATTATGTTGTTACAAGTTGTATCAAAATATTACACATTGTACCATCAATTTGCGCACTGTAATGCTCGGTTCTCCTCCCTCGCTGATGTAATGCTCGAATCTAATGCTTGACTCTGTAACGTTATCATCATCATCATCATCATTTCAGCCGAAAGACGTCCACTGCTGGACATAGGCCTCCCCCAAGCACCGCCACCTCGACCGGTTTTGTGCTTCCCGCATCCAGCGGAATCCTGCGGCTTTCATAAGGTCATCGGTCCACCTTGTGGGAGGCCTTCCAACGCTACGTCTTCCGGTACGCGGTCGCCACTCCAGAACCTTTCGGCCCCAACGGCCATCTGTTCTGCGCTTATTGTGCCCTGCCCATTGCCACTTAAGTTTGGCAATTCTTCGAGCTATGTCGGTTACCTTGTTTCTCCTTCGGATCTCTTCATTTCTGATTCGATCACGTAGGGAAACTCCAAGCATAGCCCTCTCCTTGCCCTTTGCGTGACTTTTAGCCTTCTAATAAGGCCCATTATGAGCGACCACGTTTCAGTGCCATATGTCATCACTGGCAACACGCACTGGTCATCACTGGTTCGTCTTGAGACACTGTGGTATGTGGGACGAGAAGATATTGCGTAGCGTCCCGAACACTGCCGAGCCGAGTCGGATTCGACGATTGACCTCTTTCTCGAAATTGGACCTACCTAACTGGACAGTTTGTCCTAGGTAAACATACTCGTCCACAACTTCGAGTGTAGCGTCTCCGATATTCATGAGAGTGGGTGTTACATGGGCATTTGACATGACCTTTTTCTTGTCCATGTTCATTCTAAGACCCACTCTTTCGGAAGCTCTACTGAGGTCATCGAGCATTGTACTGAGGTCACTCAGCCATGACAACTATATCGTCGGCAAACCGAAGGTGAGTGATGTACTCGCCATTGATGTTGATGCCAACCCCTTATATTACAGATACTGATAGCCTAGTGGTGTGACCGTCGGACTGCCAAGTCATAGGTATCGAACCTCTGACTTTTCGGATTCATGTGCGTATTGTATAATTATCACTTGCTTAAAAATCAGTGAAGGAAAACATCTTGAGGAAACCGGCCATGCCTGAGAGATATTCCTCGACAGCATGTGTAGCCAAGTCAGAGGCCATTAGGCGGTATAAAAACTCTGACATCAGGTTAGTTGCTAACCACACGAAAAGAAGAAGTAGTCTTGATACAAATCATAAGTTATCTTAGTGCGATATTGAGAACATTTTTTTTTTCAAGAAAAAAGTTCTTCAAAACCTCATTCGTACTGACTGAGCCTAACCACGAGCTCAATTGGTAACCCTTTATGAATGAGAAGAGAAAGTACCCCATGGAAGGAGGCCCAAGGGTAAAAGGCATTGTGCTCAAAACTGCACAATATGAAGTGTAGCTCCTTAAACTTGACGTTGATTGACGCTTTAAACGTGCAACGTTTACTTGACTGACAACCACATTAGTTGTTGTCTTAAATGAAAATTAATATTAAACCCTCGTTAACTGTTTCTATTTAAATATGTAAGCCGCTGTTACATAAAATTATTAAACAAATTGCTATACAAAATTCTGTTGCGGGTAAATTAAAAAAAGATAAATCATCTTTTAACATTTTCAGAGCACAAATAGAGACAAGCCATGGATCTTTACCGAATAACGATCCGAATATGCTGGAAGATATGCGAGTATGCTATCATAGAGATGTATTTTTAGGGTTCCGTAGTCAACAAGGAACCCTTATAGTTTCGCCATGTCCGTCTGTCTGTCTATCTCTCTATCCGCGACTTAGCTCAGAGACTCTTAGGCCGTTCAAAAATATTGTCGGCTTATGAAAACTATTTTTCGATTCAGTGATTCGTTTACGTAATATTAAGGTTTAAAGTGCTAATTTTTGTTAGAATCAAGTGTCTCCCCCCTCCCTGCAAGCTAAATGGTTGTATTTGGATATGTGACAAAATTACAGCAGTAGTATATATAACGAAGTTAAAAGGAAAACTATCACAGCTAAGTAGGCGTTACAAGTTACCGAGTAATAGTCGACCAACTTACTTATGGGAGAACATGTTTTTCAACTACAAAGTTTGTTCTTGGGATAAATTCATCCCAACAACGGAACCCTTCATTGTGCGTGGTCTGACACGCACTTGACCGGTTTTTAAACTGTCTCGTTGGTCTAGTGGCGCTACTGCTGAGCATGAGGTCCTGGGTTCGATTCCCGGCTCGGGCAGTGTTGTTGGGTTTTCCATCTGGAATTTCTCAGTAGCAGCCCGGAGTCTGGATTTGTGCCCGGTTGACGGCAATAGGCTCGCCCCTTATTACATGGGACTTAAACATAACTGGCGAAATGTGGGTGTTACTATTTCTTTATTTATTATTACCACTTACATTTGTTTTTACAGGAGGGCACCTAATACAACAATGTAGTCACAATTTCTACACTCATAGACGTCACCCAACAACCAATTAGACACCACCACCAACAAAAATGATATGTTTTTCGACTGTACTATTTTGACTGATCATGATCAAGATGATCTCAGCCGAAAGACGTCCACTGCTGGACATAGGCCTCCCCCAAAATGGGGGGGGGGTTGCATAATCGCCACGCTTGGCAGGCGGGTTGGCTATCGAAGTATGTTGTTAAAAATGCATAGAAAACGCTGCTGCCCATTCTCTAGTAAGTCCCTTAGTCGCCTTTTACGAAACCCTTGGGAAGAAATTGGTATTTTGACTGACAGACAGTGGCGTAACTACAGGGTGGCAAGTCGGCAAAATGCCACGGGTCCCCAGCCGGAAGGGGCCCCCGGTCAGTGGAAAAGATATAGTATCTCGTTTTCCAAGGAAGTTCTCAGTTTTCGATCCTCTTTTAGACACGAAATAGAAACGTCATCTTCTATAAGAGAACTTGCTGACTTATTAATAATAAAGAATCATTTTATATCTTCAAGCTTTCCTGAAGTGTGCACTGCATTTCTGTTATTTCTCACCATTCCTGTGACTACGGCTAATGCCGAGCGATCATTTCCAAAACTGAAATTGACCGATGAATTTGCCACGGGCCTCGAACGGTATAGTTACGCTACTGCTGACAGAGTCCAAATTTATACCTGTCGATTAACGTGGATATTAATTAACAAGTCTCAAGTAACGACTCTGATTACCGGCATAAATTATACAGAGGACAATAAGTCAAGTGTCATCCTCTGGAATTCCGCAAAAGAGCAAGCAAAGACATCCAATCGAATCATCGATCAACATCCGTATTACTGCTGAAATGAACCTTTTTGGCGCAGTCGTGAGGCACGCAGCTATTTGTTTATATATTTTTATTGTATTTTTTTTGTATTTTGTGTTTCACGTACTGTGACAAAATAAACGTTATTCTTTCATTCTTTCTTTCTTTCAATCGCAGAGACACGCTATTGAGTATCTTTATTGCTCGCCCCATCGGTGCAAATTTTAAGTTTGTTCGGGCTATAGGTACTCCCCTGCCTAACCCTACGGGGAATACTGGCGTGATGTTGTTTATATATTTTTTAAATACGACACTCACCGGTAATAGTATCTATAGGTCCTTTCTTAACATAAGCCCCTGCTATACCCACTACATGTGCTCCCAAGCTGTGGCCAATGAGATGCACGTCATCCATAGACACCCCCTCGCCAATGAGGAAATTAAGGAACTCGGTGAGGAGGCGGCCCACGGAAGCCACGTTGTAACTAGCCAGGACATAGTTGACGTTGGCTGCGACACCCCAGTCCACCACGATGATATTCAAATCGCTCACGTTTAGGTATGCTGAAATAATTAGGGAAAATTATTAATTAAAAGTTTTATTTACTACCTAGAAAAAAAGAAGATTCTGGAAAGGTTGGTTTTGTGACCTGGGCGAAACTTCGTACTCGTCTAAATTCAGAGTATATTTTACAAACAATCAGGGCCGGATTTACAGGTGTTGGAGGTCCTGGAGCAACCAAGAAGTTGGAGGGCCCGATTTTTTTTTTTTTTGGAACAGACGTATAAAACAATTTCAATTTAGGCACGTTGTGAATTTAAACTATTTATTTGTATTGTTTTGATGGACACAAGGGACGTTTTTTTTTTTCATATCTAAAAAATCTTATTGTGCCCCTCTTTGTGGAGGCCCGGGGCTAGAGCCCTTGTTGCCCTGTGCCCTAAATCCGGCCATGTAAACAATGGAAAACTTTTTATAATGTTTAGTAATCCATTAGGAAACATGTTTACGTTGGGACAGATGGATTTTCGGATTGAGACTACAAACTAAAAACTAGGTTTTGGACCAATTTCGACCAGATTGAGAGGCTACTTGGTTGACGTCCCAACTCACGCTCAAAGGTAGCCTTTGTTTGCAAGTGACCCTTGTGAAATAAATTGAAGCCTTTTATTCAATAGAACAAAGAAGAAGAATACTACAATCTATTCCACTGATTCATTCCATCAGAATAGCACACATTTTTCGCTGGCAATGTGGGTGTTCGAGAATCGAGATACATTGACCTCGCTTGAAATTCAGTCTGGCATCGACGTGATGGATTTCAAGATCTCATTATGCAGATACAGGCGGAGTAATCGCCTACAACCATTGCAGCTCCCATTCCCTGATATCGGGAGTACTTCGACATGTAGGTATATACATATATGAAAAGTTTTTAGTCAGTGCGCAATTTTGACAAATTAAACTTAAACGTGTTTTATTATACACCTATTTCTTATTTTGATATGACTTAGTACAAAAAAATAAGTTATCGTTAACGAAAGATGTTTATTTTGAAGCTGCTATAATGGATACTCGTCGCGCAATGCATCGGCGCCGGCGGCGCGGTCTGTGAAGCGGAACGCAGTAGTAGGTACCTATCAGCTGTGCGCTCACCCATTGATATTATTACGAATAGATTATATCCATATTTTGCTGATTTCAAGAAGGACCAAAAAAAAGTGTTGAACAGATAATGTAAATCTGTTCTATTAAGGATACCGAACCACCAAAAAAAAAATTACGCACTGGTAAAACCGTCTCTGTACTTTCAGTGGGAAAAGATATTTGTGTTTCGTTCCTTCAAAAGGTTTCAGAGTAAACGATACGATGATTTATTATTGACAACTGTTAGAACTATAAAATAAAACCCGTTTCAAAGTCTACATATTTTTATTAATTACATATTAAGACTATTGACGGCGTTTCTTAATTGTTAGTTGATCTAGAACTGATTTGTAAAGGCTACAAGATTCCGGCCTAGCCATTTCCCAACCATGTAGGGGTCGGCTTCTAGTCTAACCAGATACAGCTGAATACCAGTATTTTACATGGAGCGACTGCGTATCTGACCTCCACAACTCAGTAACTGGGTAATACGATACCCCTTGGTAAGACTGGTTGTTACACTTTCGGGCTTCTGACGACCCGTAACGACTGTCAAAGATCCACAAATGACAACCGGGACCAACGGCTTAACGTGCTTTCCGAGGCACAGAGGAGTCTCAGTATGTAAAGATGGTCACCCATTCACGGACTAACCCCGGCAAGCAAAGCTTGCTAAGCAGGCTGTTATTACTTAGCCAGGAGCTCCTTAAACTGCTGTGAACTTTACAAGATCCGGCTATGTAATCCGATAATTGGTTTACGTTCACCACCCAGAGGGGAGACATCGGCGTTACAGCATTCATAATCATCATCATCATCATTTCAGCCGCAAGACGTCCACTGCTGGACATAGGCCTCCCCCAAGCACCGCCACCTGGACCGGTTCCGTGCTTCCCGCATCCAGCGGATTCCTGCGGCTTTCACAAGGTCATCAGTCCACCTTGTGGGAGGGCTTCCTACGCTACGTCTTCCGGTACACGGTCGCCACTCCAGAACCTTTGGGCCCAAACGGCCATCTGTTCTGCGAGCAATGTGCCCTGCCCATTGCCACTTCAGTTTGGCAATTCTTCGAGCTATGTCGGTTACCTTGGCATTCATAATACAAAGTGCCAATTTGACCAATGAAACTTAACACCTGTCAGTATCAATATTCCCTATCAACGATGACACTGACAGCTCTTGAACGCGATATATAAATGTGCTGAATACGTTCAGTTTCTTTGGTGAATCCGCCCTAAATTATATTATACAATGTGGAACTGAATTATTGCAAATTATGAAAGTACAACGACCCTTTATGGTCGTTGTGAAAGTATTGTGTTCAAAACCGTTCAATGAATCGATTTCTGTCATTTTTAATAAATATAATTTCTTATCCCAAAAATAATTAGAACTACGTAAATTACAGTTACGCTGTACTTATAGTCAAAACAAACCAAAATAGAAGAAGAACCTACTACGCTAGACCCATAGACGTGTACGACTATGTGCTTAGGTTTGTAATGTGACCACAATTTTCTCCTACAATCAGTATAAATAATTTAATAAATAAACAATATCTTATACATAATAATAAAAATTCTGTGAATGTATTATGATTATAACATAATATTCTAAGTAGGGTGTTTGGTGGTGTGCGTTAATTCCGGGAAATGTTGTATAATACAATACTTTTGCATACCCTACTTTCAATGGGAATAGCTTTTTATGTTACGTTCCTTCAAACGGTTCCGGAGCAATATAACCAAAGAGTTAATGTAATGCTTTAAAAAGGCTGCCTACCTTCTTTGATTGATTCAGGCATAGGGCTGTATCCATGATTTAGCCAGCCATGAGTTAGCACCTTTACTTTTTTGCTAAAATCGAAATTTGATTCTTGTAGAGACGCTGAATCGTTGGTTTGTAAAACTTGAAAGTCGAATGGATTCCTCCTGAAACGATAAAAATATTGTTACTGTAAGCCATAATTTTTTTACAGTACAGGCAGAGAACTACAAAGAATCACCTTCAAGATACGATTATATGAATGACTCCATTTACTATAGCATTAGACAAATAACGGCTAAATAACGACAGTTATTGTGTAATATTGTTGAAATTACTGTTTTTTTAATGTAAATGGTAAATAGATTATAGTGCTTTGTATTTATCGTGAAATAACGGCGTTTATTAAACGTTTACGTCGAAATAACGAAAGGATGAGAACAGTTATTTGTCTAATGTTATAATAAATGGAGTATAGCTGCTACCCTCGGTAGCTAGTCATTCATATAACATTAGCTATTTTCTCGTGAAAGTCCCGTCAAAATTGGTCCAGCCGTTTCGGAGATTAGCCGGAACAACCAGACAGGCAAAAAAAAATAAGTACCATATATACTTTCATATGCATTTATTAGAAAGCAGTTATTTTGATATTACAAACAGACACTTAAATTTAATGTTTTGTATAGATAGTGATAATTGTCAGTTTGTCTATAATTGATTTGCAAACGTTACAAGATCCGGCTATGTAATTCGATGATTGGTTCACCACCTAGCTAACTGTATTTATACCCAGATCAAACCCCGCAAATTATATGTACCTATTACCTTTTCGTTACGTATAAATTAGGACATGCTAGTTTCCAACTGTGAATAAAACTATAACGGCAAAAACAGTTATGTGCTAGAAAGATTTAACCTGAAAAAACCCGAGCATCGAGTGAGTTATCCAATTAATGTTGAAGCTCAAAATACCAAATAGAATTTCGCTCATCACGCTGTGAATAGACGCACAACATACATACAGAATAGCTCATTTCAATATAATTATAGTCTTACGACTCTTACCACACTTATGTATATATACGCCATGAAAACAATAGCATGTACCAAAAAGGTTGCGTTAAAATTTTTGTCATACACTGCGATAGCAAAATATGTTGGAAAGAACGTTTTGCGAATTTTAATTATGTTTTACAATTTCTCTTTACGGTGAGTACATTTTTATTTAAAAGCGGAATTTAATAGAGCACATTTTTAAAAATATTGAACTTTCTTTGATAGTTTGTAAACCAAAGTCTCTATTTTTTCGAATCTAGCGACGCCACGGTTGTTTCAAGTGTCATCAACTATTGCCTTTGGATACTTTAAAACTTTGTTCTAGCAAATCGTAGGTACGTAATCTTTGACCTGTGAAGGTAGCTCGAAAAGTAACCGAATACTCACAGCGCTCCAGGACATTACAAAAACCAGTGCCGGATTAATAATAATAATATAATAAATTGTTTTATTCAGAACAACATAGGATCCAATTTTATTAGTAACCCACCTTAGATACTACAACTTATACACTAGGATTAGTAACAAATTTTGTGTGAAAAGTTAGTGAGTCATGTACTTACAAGTACATGACTCACTAACTTTTCACTACTATTAAGCAAGCGCGGGGCCTGTAGCAAATTCTACCGAGGGGCCCTTGAGCTGCTATGGGTTCTCAAGTATAAACGGGTAAAAAAAAACAAGATAATGCCAAAATAAAGACCCTGTAAAAATGTCAGCCCTTAACATTGATATTTAGAAGTCACAAATCGAAATTTCCCATGTTCCATTTAAATAAAATTTGAAAAGTATGTATTTTTTGCCAACGAAAAAATCGATGGATTGTCTTAGTCGGAAAGGGTGTTACGTTTCACGTTTTGTGACATCAAGTAAATTCAATATTCCACGTCTTAAACTTAAAATAAAAAAATTAAGTTTAGGCGGAGGTGGCCAGGTTTGGATACGCGGGGCGTTTTGCGCGGGGCCCGTAGCAATTGCTACTGTTGCTACGTGGTTAATCCGGCACTGACAAAAACCCATAGCCCTATTTTTAGTACATTCCTGAATTTCCTGAACGGTTTTTTGCAAGCTTTAAAGTATCAGCCGAACTTTTCGGTCGATACCGCTGAAAACCACATCCAAGCTATACGCCCGAGTAGATAAAACAATCAGTTTTCGTGGAGTTTACACTTGCAACTTGAGGGAAGCAACTATAAAGTTAAACATTCTGTTCTCTCTATTTCTTTAAACTAATTTTGAGTTCTGGCATCCGAACGCTTCAGATTTCTATAGTTTTGTTGGATGTGCGTTTAATGTTCTTCGCCAAAAACTGTACAAAGACAAACTATTTATATAGGGATATTTATTTTAGAAGTATGTATGTATGTAAGTACATATATTCTCATATTGTATGTTTATATTAACTTAAATTGGTGAATAGTTTTTTTTTTTTAATGTATTTTGCTTTCTCTTCTACTCTTACACATGTTGTCTACAACGCTTTATCTACTTTCCTATCGCAGGTATGCTGGAAGACATTTCTTTAGAAATAATCATCACCTCTGTACAGACGCCAGCACATCAAGCTACTACAATCTGTCAAAATTCTTTAATAGATTTTCAACTCAATCACTACAGTATAAGGTTCAAGGTTGATTGCGAAAATTTGTACAGTTTCGGGTAGCTTGACCTGCTGGCGTCTGCACCTTACGAATTTTTCTATTCCTTTCTTCGTGTCTGTTTATTTAAGTGTGTATCTACATAAACTGTTAAATAAATAAATATACACTGGCAATAATATTCTGCTAAGTGGTTAGACATAGAACATCATCTGCCGCCATATATTATTAAATTTTATAAGATAACCAGTATAATCGGTCATGCGGTCCGCTGTACCATTGCATTGGTCCATTGCGAACTACGTATATAATCTCAAACTTGCGTCGTATGAACTCTGACGGTAGGCAGTCCAGTGATCGATCAATTGCCTTCCAAAGAATCCGGATAGCCAAATAAGACTAGAGAAACCCATCACTTGGCGTTCTTTTACGAACATAAAAAGAAATCTCCATTAAAAAATAACTTAATGGAGATTTCTTTTAATAACAATGTCTCGAAAACACTTTCCGGTTTTCTTTGATCAATTCCATGATTCTTTTGGCGGTTCTTTCCTGTTGGCTTTATTGTTGTAAGGCAATGTCGCTAAGGGCTACTAATTATTTAATGACGTTGTCATCATTTCAGCCGAAAGACGTCCACTGCTGGACAAAGGCCTCCCCTAAGCACCGCCACTTCGACCGGTTCTGTGCTTCCCGCATCCAGCGGATTCCTGCGGCTTTCACAAGGTCATCGGTCCACCTTGTGGGAGGCCTTCTCACGCTACGTCTTCCGGTACGCGGTCGCCACTCCAGAAACTTTCGGCCGCAACGGCCATCTGTTCTGCGAACAATGTGCCGTGCCCATTGCCACTAAAATTTGCCAATTCTTCGAGCTATGTCGGTTACCTTGGTTCTCCTGAGGATCTCTTCATTTCTGATTCGATCACGTAGGGAACCTCCAAGCATAGCCCACTCCATTGCCCTTTGGGTGACTTTTAGCCTTCTAATAAGGCCCATTGTGAACGACCACGTTTCAGTGCCATAGGTCATCACTGGCCGTTACACCAATGACGTTAACATTGACTTAATGTCAATGACGTTATACCTACCAGTTAATTATACTATTTGTTACCTCGTAAACAGCCTGAATTCAACGTCGGACTCGTACACCCAGCCGAAGCCCCAGAAGCGGGTCTCGTTGACGGTGGGAGCTGGCGGGTACATCTGCACGCTGGCCAGCCATACCGGATCATACGGCGTCGGCGCATCCCAGTTCACCGCCGACACTACTGCTTGTACAGAAATATTGGGTAAAATGAGCTATTGGTATCAATTTAAGTGTCAATTTGCCAATTTAGTCATATATTATAGCTGATCGTGTATTAAAATCTACATTTTTTTAAACACGAACAGCTTTAAGACCAAATTGGCAAATTGACACTTGCAAATACTAGACGCGATTAAGCTGTAAGAGCTTGCAGAAATCTCTTGGATATTCAGTCTCTACTGAAATCTATTTTAAGCATCACTTACCTATTCATTATAGAGGTTAAAAACAAAGTCAGTCTAACCTAACAAATTGTTCCCGTGTCATTTCATTTAAAGTCGTATGGAGCGATAAAGAAACTCAGAATTTCAGAAATATTTGAAAATTAATCTGCGTTCGGCTAAAACAGTGTTAAAATAAAAACTATTTCATAGTATTGATACTACGTTGCAACAGTGCACTCTCAATGGTTACGGATTGTTTTACGACAAAACCTAGTTCTCAATGCCCAGAAAACTAAATGTGTAAAGTTCGCCTTACCGAATGTTAGAAATCTAGGACCCAAAATTGTCTTAGATAAAGAGTTGTTTGAAACTGTAGACTCGGCAGTTATTCTGGGCATAGCAGTCACAGTAGATGTCAAATTTCAGTGGGGCACACATATATCGAGCCTAGCGGGGAGGCTCAGTTCGGCTGCCTACGCCGTCAGAAAAGTAAGACAATACACTGACCTTGATACAGCTCGGTTAGTCTATTTTAGTTATTTTCATAGCCTTATGTCCTATGGTATTCTGCTGTGGGGCAAAGCCGCTGATATTCAAAATATAAATGTCCTTCAAAAACGAGTTGTTCGAGCAATTTACCAGCTAGGTGCCGGAGTTTCTCTGAGAGATGTTTTTAAAGCTATTGGTATTCTCACGGTGGCATCACAATTCATCTTTGCCAATATTTTATATATTAGACAAAATATACACATAAACACTAAAAACAGTGATATTCAAAATGTTAATACTAGAAATAAGGACAAACTACGTGCTCCCTTTCACCGGATTCATAAGGTTCATAACTCATTTTCTGGGCTTGGTATAATCTTTTATAACAAGCTAACCTCGAATTTTATTGAAATATGTGGTTAGCTAATGACCTCGACAATTGATCATATTATTCTTCTGAGCAACCGGCAGCAAGTTCGTTATTCTCTCTTAGATGTCACTGCTTGCGGTAGCGTCGGGAGTCGGGTTGCCTCCTTCCCTCTAATATGGCGAGGGGGTTAACTGTTTATTTATTTTACTTCGATGGTCCTAGTTTATCATTTTGTGTTTCATAATCCAGCATTGCATATGTAAATAACACGCCCTTTATGCCAGGAGGCTTTTATGTAGGTAATTAGCTTTTTTTTTGTATTTTTAGTTTTTTGCTTGACTAAAGTTTTTCACTATATTTGTTGGTATATTGGCGTGTGCTAGCTGCCATATGGTAAATAATTTATTAACTGTTCTGTGTCTCGTAATGTTAATTACTTTGCATACCTACTATTGTATAGAATCAAGTTTATCTAATTGAACAGACAGATGTGCTGCTGGGGAATTTGTTGCGCCACTTCTTCTTCCCAGCTAAAGCACTAGGAAGTGGTGAAGAGCGAGCGTTTTGGGGGTCTGTCTTATGTAAGTATGTAATGTTGACGTTCGAAAAGTGCTGATTCGCAGCCTAATTTGAATAAATGACTTTTGATTTTGATTTTAACAACATTTTCGCTATGGGCTATGGAGGTCAGACAGCAATTGACCCAAGTAACAATCTTGCTTAGAAAGCACTGGCATTGTGTTTTGTTGGGACCTGTATGGTGACAACACGCAGAAATGCTTGGTGACAATACCTATCTATTGTTTAGAAAACCACGTGTGAGTGTACCTACTATACGCTTAGGCTTCTGCCCACAGAGCACCTTATAATACTCGTACTGGTATAGAGTGCTATCTCACGGGATTTTTATGCCAACCTGTCACGAGTAGAGCCATCTGGATTTCATGTTCCGTAACTAACCATACTATACATACCTACCCTACCCTTCATTTTCATTTGGTTGCTTTTGATATTTCCCATAGTTAAAGATTGATTGATTTAAAACCATGTTTAACAGTGTGAACACACAACAACACTAAATAGCGTCCAATACCGCAAAACTTAACTAATACTTAGCGTCCAAATATCGCAAACAGACACAGAATTCAGTCAGCCTTCGCCCCACGGAAACACTCAACGCAAGCACGTACTGACGAATCTGATGATGTACTCTTCAAGCCTTTACGGAGCACCGCGAAGACTGACTGAGTTCTGTGTCTGCTGCTGCAGACAGAGGCTCAACTCAACGTATTAGCAGCTAAGAAAACAGCATAAACACCACGTAAACAATTTAGATAATTTCGAATTTTGACATTTGTGATTTTCTTTAGCAGTCGATTTATTAAATTGATAAAACAAAAAAATATATTATTTGTTCGTATTTTATCTCTTTAAAATTAAAATAAATATTGAAAATAAATTAGAAATTAAAACTGCATTTTCAACAACTATTAAATAAAGTCTAAGTCGTTTTGTAGAGACATCTAGTACGCCCTAGAGAAATTATTTGCCTAAAATAAAGAACACGATTCATAGATGGCATACCTAAAAAAAATTGCTGTGAACGTGAAGGTAACTTTACCCTGCTTCTGCCTTCAGGTACTCCAAAGACTCTAAGCGTGATGAAATAGCCTATGTAGGTAGGTACTTTTTTATGCCTCGAAAGCTTTTTTATCTCAAGCATTTATATTTGTAAAAGATTTTCATTTGATCAGGAGCGATTCCTCCAGGCGGTAATAATTCTAACTCTCAATGATCTGAAACACAGTCATAACTTTAAAACGCTGATCTAAAGCGGTTTTATTTTGCGTTAGGGAAACTAAATAAAATATAGCAGAATTTTCCTTAAAAGTTAAGAGGATAAAGCTGTCAAATTGGCCTATTTTAATTCCTGTTTTATTGATTGTTTCTTTTTTTATTTCGTTATTTTTAGACACCCATTATTTTATTTGGAAAATTCCCCGCTAATAACAAAAACTGGTTACAGTTTTTAGTAGAATTAAAGCCAATTATAAGTGTCCACATAAAACGTCAGTTCAAAGTATCGGAACATCAGCATTAGCTAACGCAGATACCTAGCTTTTATGTATCTACTTATAAATATAAGCGGATACATAAACATAGGTACACATGTTATCACGTAGAATTATTGAGTACCTACTTCATACAATTTCCCCTCAGCACTCAATCTATCTTCCAAAACATCAATTTGCGTAACTTGTAATCAATAATTCAAATGCGTGTTGAGTTGCTTCGTTAATTTAATAGAAGTCAGTCAGCCTTCCCATAATAGTCCCGAGGATATAGATTGTTATCTTCACTTTAGCATTCAATGAATGCTTGAACATTTAATTCACCTACAAACACTGTGAAAGTTCAATAGCTCCAAACAATTAATATTCATTGTTTGATTTAGAAACGGAACGTTCTGTTGCTTTTACCAATCTACGGAACCCTAGGGATCCTCTGTCGAGACTTTAAAGAGGTCGCAGCTATAGAGACTGAATCTGCAATATTTATTTAACTTAAATAGATTTTTTATGAAACAAAAGAGTGAAGATTTTTTGTCAGTTTAGGCTATGTAAACTACTAACAACGTTTTTTTTTTTTTTTGAACATGCATGTTTGGTTTATTTCAGTTTGTAGCAAAATAGGTCTCCTGAGTTCAATCCTCTTGGAATGCCTATCCCTAGTTTCTACGGTAAACCTAAACCGGTTTGTGCATTGTTCTAAAGGAGAATCAAAGCCAAAATGTGACAATGCTTTTTGGCGAACTAAAATTTCACTAATGGGTGATCATGAACTTATTAGCATGTGTAAACTACTCACGAACCTGTAAACAGAACGAACAGCAACGAAATCATTCCAACTCCGTTTTCTGGTTACAAACACCAGACTCACTGAGAGCACAAGCAACTTTCCACACATCGAACAAAACTTTGCTGAACTTTAAACTGACTAGAACGCTCATTTTGAAGCTAAATCTAATTGAAAGACCGGCACCGAGGGCTCCCACATTTTCACTGCCCGCTTCAAACAGAGATTGAATTTAAATTTACGTAGCGGTATCGAGCTCCATTACGATTCATAGTACGATCCGCTGGCCTGTCCATCGATCATATTAATCAAACTGGACCTTATTAACATTGCATACGGTATCCTGAGGATTCTTTGTAAAATGGTGACGGGAGAAACTGTGAAACTTGAGTCATCTATGAATAATTTTAAAAGGGAAATTTGAATGTAAATTCGAAAACATCGTCAATGAAGGTACAGTCGGCGACAAAAGTCAATTAATAGGTATTTCATATTTTTTAATCTTAATTATTGAGCAAAATATTTACTCTTTTTACCCACCATTTCATATAGGTACCTACCTATATGAAATGCTGAAATGCAATTTATCGAATAACTTTGTGTCAATTTATGTTAGGCCCCTAAAAGAGGCAGTGTTAATCGACTTTTGTCGCTGACCGTACGTCTATATAATACAGGGTGACTTCGAAAACAATCGACATTTAGGGGGGTGTTCTATGGGATTAACTTCCAATTCGCAAAATAAAAATCGACCTTAGGTATACAAAATGGTCCAATTGGGTATGTACATTTATGAAGGTTCAAAGGCTCCACACACTGGCGCGATATCGTGTGTGGGAGCTTTTTGCCTATAACTTTCACAATTTTATTATTCTTTATACCTACAAACATACAATAAACTCACGCCTTCTTCCCATGGGGGTAGGCAAAAACTATACAACGCCACCTGCTACGCTCCTTTCATACTTAGGTACTACTAGTACCTAATCCTTTTGCTTCGTTTACATTCATACATCTGGTCATTCACGCACGCCGGTTGCGAGTGCTACGCACCTGACCTTTCTGAAGAACATCACCTTTCTTTATTATTCGTAAGGATAAGTAAGGATAGTGAGATTTCTGAATTCGGCAGGCCAGCAACGCATCAAGGTTAGAAACCCACCTCAAAATAACTGGTAAAAAAAATCTTGACACATTGATATTCATAATATTATTATGAATATCAATGTGTCAAGATTTTTTTTACCAGTTATTTATAGTTAATTATAATTATTCTATGTCTGCTGATTTCCTCATGGACGAAAGATGTAAGTATTACCTTTACCAGAATTTCTTCCTCTCTCAAATGTTGCTCGACTAAAATTTACTTCAGAAACGTCAAACGCAAGTATTTTATTATTTACAAGCTACACTTACTCAAAAAAATTTATGTATTAAAAAAAAATCTACCATGCGTAAAATAATGGTTATATGTAATAGCTTGACAGTTCATATAATAAGAAAGCGCTGCATTTTGTTTTAGTTCCTAACTTTTGCCGCTTGTTTAGATATACTGGGCAGTCGGTAAATATTCTATTTTCAGCCACGCATGGCCTTGCTCTACGGCCGTTGCTCGATAATGCAAAAAAAAAAACCAGGTGTAGATTAAAAATCCCGTTGGCCGTTCCAAACTTCCTGACTCCTGCACTTCCGACTTCCGTATTTATTGACGTTTGAGTTGACGTGCGATAGTATTTTATCTAGCATCTGTGGGTTAATCTGGATGTACCTACGTAAAACAAAATCAATTAATACATTTTCTATAGCGTATCGGAGTGCGCGTTACTAAGGAAAGAAATATCAAACTAACTAGACGTCACAGCTGCATGCAGCAGTGATACAGATACTATTTCATACAAGGCTACTACTTAAAATACGCACAATGGCACTAGCACTAGAAAGCTCAAAAATCCTGGAATTTTTGGAGCTGGTCGGTCGTCTGAAGGTAATTATGAGTTTCAATATTTTGACAAGTGTTATTTTCCTTGTAACTTATTGATTTCATAAGATAACAAAGAATTAATTCACTACCTGCTTTTCTTGTATCGTGAAAAATATTTTCGATTTCCGATTTAATTTTACGTGATTTCACAAGTGTTTTATCAAATAATTTATTTCAGAAGCTATGTAGACAGAATATGCCCTGTTTCCCTAAAACATTAACTCAATTAAATTGCTTAGTCTTATTCTCTTCTGTAAGTAATTTTATTTGTTTCTGCAGCATGTGAAGAGGACTGGCTGGGTGATATGTGATATTAACGAGTGTGAGTCTATTGCTGGCCACATGTACCGCATGGGACTGATGACCTTCTTGCTCACTGATGAAAACAACCCTACTAATCTTGATAGGTTTAGGTGTCTCCAAATAGGTAAATTCTCTTCTGTTACATTCATTTTGAAACACTAGAATGTTTTAATGGAAAATCCATTTCAACATTCTAGATTAACAGTAATGTAATAACATTTCTTGTTTTATTGTTTTCTAATGGGTGTCTAGGAAACTGATTAACAGCATGGTTTGTCTCAAAAGTTAAATACACCACTGCCTAACACTTTTGGGATAAAGGCATGATGTTGTTAATTCCTTCTAATACTGGGGTCACACCAACGGTCAACGTCAATGCCCATTGTTGCCATAAAGAACACGGTAATTATAATAAATCAAATTATCCTGATAAGTTGTGACTACACCTACTGTCTATGTCCATTAACGCGATAAGCCACGACATGAGAAAATACATGTTTTTAAAATAATCTAATTGTACATTATGTATCACATACCATCTCTCATACAAACATACTAAATTGTTACCTACTGTCTTTTTTTCTACTAAATTCAGATTTATTTTTTCCAGCTCTTGTCCATGACTTAGCAGAGTGTATAGTTGGGGACCTCACACCACACTGTGGAGTCTCGCCAGAAGAGAAACACCGGCGAGAAGATGAGGCCATGCAGAAAATTGCAGAACTCACGGGCATTGCTGGTGATAGAATGTATGACTTGTACAAAGTGAGTAATATAGCTCATAAAATTGTGTTCATTTTGATTTTGTTTGTACAACCTGCAAGAGTTAACTTGAGATTTCGCTCGTATGACGTAAGCGCGTGCTACTGACGCTTTGATGGCGAGAGCGATAAGAAGGCGGGGGTCGGGAGGGGAGCGCGCATTCCGCTCAGGGGGCCAAGTCTACTAATGTACAAACGTTGAAATGGTCTCTTCATTGTGGGTTTTTGACAGATTTGCTATACAAATACTGTCAAATACTCACAATGGCGAGACCATTGCAACGTTTGTAAATTAGTAGACTTAGGCCCCAGGTCTCAAGTTAACTCTTGCGGGTTGTGATAGTGCACTGCAAAGAACTGCAAACTGCT
Organism: Dryobota labecula; assembly: GCA_947523025.1. Lineage (NCBI taxonomy): Eukaryota > Metazoa > Arthropoda > Insecta > Lepidoptera > Noctuidae > Dryobota > Dryobota labecula. The sequence goes on from OX383284.1 coordinate 12,805,270, forward strand.
TTTTATACTTTCTGTAGTGATTCTTTCCATCCAATGGTTCTTAGCTGTTTAGAAGAGCTATTAGCAAAAATATTGAGATGATGAGTCTTGATTTGTTAGTGAATTTTTGTTATGAGTATTTGGATAACTAGGGTTTTTTACTGTAAACAATAATGTTCCAGATGGGTACTAATATCCACCAATATAAGGAAACTATAATTTACCTATCTTAGTTTATTAAGAATCCCATTTTTATATCAAGTGCATAATTGCAGTAGTGATTACAATGCAGAAATGTTTTAAAATAAGATAAGATAACCAAAACCCTGTGTTAGTAATCTGAACAAGTTTCGAAATCAATAACCTTGAGTAATGCTAAGTGCAATTTATTGTAATATAGACAAATAAATAAAAAAGTGTATGTTTATAATGTCAAAATAACAATTGTAAATGCATAGATAGGAAAGTCTAATATTATGGAGTCCCAACTCGAACAAATTTTATTAAGTCTTGAAGAAAATTCATAGATGGCAGCATAGGTAACAATTATGAAATTAACAATCACCAAAAATCGTTAAATGGCAGATTTTGGCAGAAGTAAAATAGTAAAAAAAAAAAAACTTGTGTAATGTTGATTTATCTATTTAAACTCATAAATCACGTATTTTCAACAAAAAAGATAAATGAAGCCTTTTACTTCAATATTCGAACCCATAGAATGATAAAGTCAATCATTATGCTTAGAGCTCTTTGATATAGATGGCGTTATACTCAATTTGTAAAATAATTCTAGGAGTACACACGGCTACCTAACAAGCTATACATTTCCAGAATAAGCTGACCTCTCATTATACGAATATCCTATACAATGCGAGATCAGCCTGGAAATGTATAGCTTGATGTGTAGCCGTGTGTACATACAATCATGTTTTTGGTACATAATTATCGTTTTATTTTTATTTTACTGTACCTGGAACTTTAAAACTGTCTATAAAAAAGGATTGCACAAAAAGTAGGTAGCTATTCTGTCTGTCAATGTCAATTCTGTTTCCGTCATGTCTGAGGCCGACTTCTAGATCGCGTTGTAAAGCTACAGTCTCTGGCAATTAGTGAGACGCTCATGCTGCCACCAGTTAAAAAAATGGAGGACGAAAAATAGCCAGCTCAATAGCCAGGCTTAGAGAGGTGTCATTTCTTTGTATGGGATTGGGTATCTGTACGGTGCCAGCACATCAGGTTATACGAAACTGTCAAATTTCTCCTAACTATTTTTAAACCTTAAAATGTTCATGGTTAAATTCAAAATCGAATGAGAAAATTTGACAGTTGTGGTAACTTGATGTGCTGGCGACTGTACGTATATATGTATTATCTGTGACGGTACTCATAACAAAAATGTTTTTTTTTTTATCTGTTTGTTCCGGCTTATCTCCGAAACAACTGGACCGATTATGACGGGACTTTCACTGGCAGATAGCTGATGTTATAAGGAGTAACTAAGGCTGTGTTGCCCGCGAGTTCAACCGGGTAGATTTTCCAAAAAAAAAATCATGACCAACAGACACTTCAATTTTATTAATTTGTATAGAAAACTCGGACGAAGCCGCAGGCAGCAGCTAGTCATTCATATCCCTATTTTTTCAACCCTTTCTTGGGTCTTTTCCATATTTGTGCTGCCTTTTCAACTGTTTCCTCCAAAGTCAAAAGTACCAAAAAAATATGAAATAAGTCATACTGAAACACTCAGTTGCACCTTGGGTGCAACTATTACAACAAGGACATTGATCCATTGATAGCCCGAGGCCCATTTAACAATTAATCTTTTGTTTTCCAGGAATATGAGAACCAAAGTTCACCTGAAGCTAAATTCGCCAAAGACTTGGACCGCTACGACATGATATTGCAGGCATTTGAATATGAAAAACGTGAAAATACGCCACAGAAGCTGCAAGAATTCTTTACTGCTACTGAAGGGAAGTTCTACCATCCATTCATTAAGGATTTGGTAACAGAACTTTATAAACAAAGAGAGGAGTTTGAAAAGAAATGCCTAACAAATGGTCATGCATAATATTAGAACATTACCATGCTACTCGTTTGTTATAATGTTAATAGCATTGTTACCTAGCTAAGCTAGTTAGTATTATATTTGATTGCACAGAGTGAAAGGAACAAAATTAAACTGTGCACTTCTACAGCCATTACCACTAACATCAGTGTCATCATCTACTAGCAGTGACGGATTAAGACTACTTGATGCCCTAAGCAATCCACGCTTGTGGGCCCCCCATCCGTATGTCAACTAGAATCGGTCTTTAAACCTTTACTGCCTAAAAACATTACTTTTTTGTAAAATAAGATGATTAGATGTAACGTACCTTAGAAGCGGAGTAGGTGCGACAACAATAAAAACCAAAGCATAATTTATTTATTTATCGAAATGCGCCTTGCGGCTTTTTCGGGCATTGAATTCACGCAAGATTGTATTAACGTCTAACGTTTTTAACATATCGGACTCTATGTATAATATCGATAAATTATCGAGCCTTTATTGTATCATCTTTGTCCTTTTAATTTTTTTTTTATATTTTTAATTTTGGAAAAGAACGTTCTGTTGAACAATTTGTAATCATAAGCGGTAAAAATATACGCAGGGCTGTTTCCACATTAGGGAAAGTTGATTCAATTTTATCATAATGTATTTTTTTATACGATTGTGAGTTTGTGCTTCTTCTGGTGCCCCCCCAGACGTGATGCCCTAGGCAATTGCTTAATTTGATTAAGGGTTAATCCGTCACTGCCTACTACCCTATTCCCAAACTACATATGTTGAAGTTGGTTGCCAGTCTCACCAGCACATGGAACGACTACTTATCTGACCTCCAGAACCGTTACTGGGTAACACGATACCCCTTATAAATGAATTGAATAATAATATGCATAATAATATCAGTGCTGTTTGGTTTTGATCATTATCAGTGGCTGCTGCAGTGCACATTAATTAATTAAATTATTATGCTGACAAATAGGTATAAAATACTTTTTGTTTGGTTATAAGAGATTTAGTGAAAACTGTTTTGAGATATGCTAATTTATAGTAGTACTCATTAACATACTACTTAGTAATCTCAAAAAAACTTTGTTTTTTTTTTTAAATAGGTTTATATTTTTTAGTGTGTGCAAATTTTACGCTACTTTTTTTTTCACGCATAATAATTATTCGAATATGCACACAGTGTTACAAAATTAAAAGCTGTATAATGATACTTAAATGCATAATATTATATTATGTGATTTATTATTCCATTGCATAATTTTAAGTACATAACAATATTATTTTATCGTCGAAGTTATAAAAGAAAGTGGTATAACATGATCTATTTAACAATTCATGTTTTTTTTTTTTTTTTATTTAAGATGCTTAGTGGCGTAGTATTAAAATAAAAAAATATACGTATTGATTACGTAACAATTTTTTAAGCCATTTCTAATGAGCTAGCAGTAATTATTACCTTAGACCTACCAAATACCATTCCCACTAGTCACTAAAATGACATCAAATTATTTAATTGTTACTGGAGTTAACCATCTTTCCTATGAATAGTAAAGTTAGTATTTATTCTTACATAGGTATTATTTTACAAGCAAGCACAACAATATTATAAAAAAATTGGATGTTGTAAACTATGTTTATGGATGGTGGAAGCGCCCACTGAGGCAGAGACGAGCGAAGCAGAGCGGAGACGTGCAGGAATCAAACAATCACAGACGAAACGAGACGCGATGTGGATGGATTTAAACCAATGTGATTGGACTTTAGGGATTCTCGTCTTCGCTCTGCTCATCTCCAATTTCTACATCCTAATGTAGAAATGTTCACTTTTCTCTCCAAGCTCTTGCGTCCGAAGCTTTTTATGTTGATTAGTGTGCCATGTCATGCAAGTGTGATAGTGTTTTTTCTAATAATCTCTAAATATACATAATAATTCAAAATATTGTTCCTGCAGCCTACTTAAATTACACCTTTTTTACAATTTGCGTTTTTCATTATTTTGTTTATAAACCCAAACCTACCTAATTTTAGAACTAATTTAGTTAGAAAATTGTAACAAAGACAGTCGTAATAATATTAAAATATTTATTTATAACTATGGTACTTACAACAAAAGCAGAAATACTTTAAATACAATAGTGATTTCACTAACCCTTGAATTCTCAAACAACACAAGTTTAAAACATGTTATTCTGTAGCTACATAATTCAAGTTGCAACAGTACAGCATGACTTATTATAACAGCAACATAAAATAGTGTCTAAGAAATGGGTATTTTCACATGTGCCATAAATAAACCATTGATGCACTATAGGATGTATATACATTTCTCATTAAGTGTAGTTGACTCAAACTGCCATAATTGTAAATGAAGGGATGATGAGACTTATTTGCACAACACAATCAGAAGTGTTGGATTTGAGTGTAAATGGTAGGTAATCATAAAATCACAGGCATCTTTCCAATGACAAAACATAACACAGTTTGTACTTTTAAGATTTTATTGTACAAAAAATGGGTAGTTGAGTATACATACAAACCTATTCAGTCGAAATTAACATTAAGATTTGCATAAATGCTAAGACCTATTGTGACAAATCTGTTCCCAATTTGCCATTGGAACTGTGATTGTTGAAGTCACATTAACAAATTATATCTCCTCAGATCATGCTTGCTCAAATCCTTGGCACCCAATCCAACTTTAACATAATAAAATCTTTATTATTTGGATTTATAATTAAATTAGGCTCTGTTTAACACAAATTTTTAATGTTATTCTAGTTTATAGGATTGCTTATATCACATAAACAATTTCCGCTCTCCACTGACAAGCTCAAAACTTTATGTGATTATACATAATATGGAGCAGTCAAGAAACCTTCATATTTTATTAATTATTAATTAATTAGCAGTTTGTTTTTGGTTATTCATTTTTGCTGCTTGTTCTTCTTCTTTTTTTCGTTGCTTTTCTCTCATTAATTCAGCATCCCTGTAACAAAGACAAACAACTAATGAACAAATCACACATCGGCAACGAAGAGTCATATTACATAAATATACGAAGTTAATCCCATGCGAAAGGCAATCACTAACTATATCTGCTAAATAATTATAGTGCGATTCCTCGCCGACAGATGGCTTTTAGTACCCTTTTTCACCAAGCCACTTTCCTACCTCTTGGAGCATCAACAGTGCCACATCAGTTTTATAAAAAAAAAGAAGTATTTTCCCAAAAATTACATTTATTGTGTTGTGACACAAGGGGGGAAATGTGATATTGCCATTAGATAATCTCATTCTTATTATTCATATATCACTGTATCACCAACAAAGGTTTCCAAAAAATCTAGTAAGTACTCATAGAAAGAAGCAGTTTAAAATCTTAGTCAGAAATGGTAAAACTACAGAAAATGGTAAAAATACTTTTTACACTGATCAATTACCCGATACGGGATATTTAACAACAAAAGGGTTATTTCAGCAAGGTTCATCCAATACTGCTGAACTGTTAACGCTATCACAACCTAACCGTAGAACAAAACAAACAAATTCTGAATAAACACAGATCCTAAAGATGAAGTTTGAATGAAGTTTTTGGTTCAGAGGTTATAAAAACAAGTACCTATGTTTCCTTTCTTGTAAAGACATACCAGTCTTTTCATTGGCATTCTTTTTCTTTTGCTGTTCTTGCTGCTTCTTTTGATTTTTGGCGCGAGCCAAATCCCTCTGGTTTCCACCTGTAACAAAATGAACACTCATAACTACTGTCTACATAGTAAGTGTATAGAAATGCCGTGCTAAGTCAAATCACAACAATAGCATGCTTTAATTATATTAATAACACGCGCTAAGTAATCTAAGCATGTGACAATGGTTCACCAGAGCGGATAGAGTAAATTTTCATGATAAAAAGCAAAGCGTCACCCAATTATGACTCGTGTCATGGATATTAGCGTAGAACGTGGTGTAATCTAGAATGTTCGATGGAATTTGTACTTCCAGGACCATTCTGAATTAAGATTGAAGGGTATACCTTGATGCACTCAGTAGTAAGTTAGTAACTTGTAATTGTAAACACGATTATATATATGTGTGTCACTGTACTTACGGGTCATCTCGAATAATTAATTACTCAACGCCACCAAGGTTGGACTTGTCGAAAGTCGCAATTACCTAATTATTAGTTGTATTAACGGTATGGAAGACCGGACGATACGCTAGCCCGGCCGAAACCTAGGACAACGCACCGCCCTCCTTACCAATACGAAAGAAACTTTGAAAACAACTAAAAGATAACGCTGGCTCCTAACAAAACGCCTCAGCCAGCTGGCCACAACCACAAACAAAATATCAATGACGCTATTTATTTTTTTAATATAACTTTTTTCAACTTTGATACATCATCTTTTAAGCTAAAATGTTGAGCAAATACCTACTTCACTTCATTCCTCAGCACTAGACAGACGCGAGACGCTGAAACCCGGCCGCCGTCGATGCTGTTGTCGCGGAATATATTGTGAAGTCAAGTGCAGTTAAGTGAAATGTGAAAACGTGGGAGATTAAATTACATGCCTATTTCCATTACGATTCAACTAAGAATAGGAACGTTAATGACCTCGATCTCGACCTGTCAACAGTGTCAACTGAAACTTGAAATAAGAACGGTTCTCGTTTTATAGGTTATTATTATATTCTTTGCTAAACGGCTTGCATAAAAAAGGACAGGGATAAAGTTGGGCCCAGCACAGACGAAGGGTTAATTATGCGATAATATTTGAAAAGCCACCACAGTTTTCGTTACAGTTTGGCAAAACTGCAGGAAATATTTCATTCAAATACTCGGGGAGACATGATTGTATGTTGCCAGTATATTGGTAATGAGATTGTAATTGGGACTTGCTTATTTCACGAGTATTTTTAGAATATAAAATATTAATTGGCTGCACTATACTTACGGGACCGCGCGTGAGAAGCTTAATTTTTTTTTGGGCTATAGGTGCCTTCATGTAGAACACTTTTGCAAAATGTCACAACCAGCAACGCAGTTTTGGAGAAAAAAAAAAAATCTTAAACAAAATCTTGTTAACATTTTATAAGAGTAAGTATCGAGTTTCTTGCCAACTCTTCTCCATACGTAACTACCTTTTGGAAAGGGCAACTAAAATTAATTATTTTTGTAAATTTTAACGTTCAAAAGTGCCTTTTAAGAAATAAATTTGACTTTGTGTTGCCAGAAGATTACTTTTGTAACCTTTTAAGTGATTTTTAACTCGTTCAGGTCACATCTAGGTTACACGAATCGAAAGGTTACTTAAAGGTGATTTTGCAGAATTTGTAGAATTAATTTTTAATTTCTTGTTACCCACAGAACTATAAAAAAATTGTGCATCTACTACTTACTAGATTAATAATTTACGAGTACCTACCGTTCTTCAAAAGTTCGTATTTAGTATTAAAATTAACTTATATTTCTCATGTTAGTGTTAGTATTCTTTTTGAGGAATAAATGTCTAAAACCGTTAAATGTTGCTTTTTTATTCACTTAAGGTAACTTTTGACAAGACCCGGCTGGCAACACTGCAGCACTGTGCAACTGTCAGTCAAAATGTCGGTCAATGCACAAGTTCATCTGAGTAGCAATGAAAATAATAAAAAGAGTGATAAGACACTGAAACAGTTGTTTCCTAAACGAGATGAGTGCTCACATGTGTCTTGTTATTGGCAAGTTTTTTTTCTTAACCCCTCATTTCGATAAAACTATAAAAATATTCAATTAACGTGCCTTTGTTGTGTTCTTTTCTGCAGCGAGGAAAACGTTTGGAAACTGTGTCAAGATGTATCAATAAGAATTCCTGAGGAATTGGATAGATGCTACATCGTTTTTATATCCAACCCTTGCCGTACGGTGCCTCTGTGGAAACAAAGGGCTGGGCGCGAGGAGGATCGTCTCGTCATATGGGTGTGTACCGAAATTATGTCACGTTAGATGTACATAACAGGCTTTATTGTTCAGAGAATTAAAATTTGTTCCACATATTAACATATAATTTTAGCCCATCCTCCAAGTCAAAGTCCAATCATTTGGCATATATGAATGTTAAAATTTACAAACAAGATTGAATTGATCTTCTCCTTCATTAATCTCTCTCAGGATTGTATTACTTATACACACATGGGTAGTAGTATGATAGTTTTTTACTTACTCTTCAATTTTATCACTATTAATGATTAAATAGAACCCTTAACTGTTAAGGGAAGTGATTAGGTTCTGTTAAGGGGGGAGTACTAAGGGCCGGTTGTTTCAAACAGTTCGTTAACGTAACATACGTACGTCAAATAATAACGAATACATATGATGTTTAACGTTCATTAAATACAAAGCATTGTTTCACTGCATAAAATAAAAACAGATCATCAAAGTTCAAATGTAAAAGATTAAAATGACGCTAACCAGTGGGTATGACACCTGTTACTGTAATTGTCATATTTTAACAAATGTCAAGGGCATAGTTTTGTGAAACAACGGTTTGACGATAGTTAGTGCCATTTATAACATTCCCTAAAGCTATGGAAAAATTTGTTAATGAAAAAGCCTTTGAAGAAATTCTTGCCTAACTGAGTTGTAACAGCATGGAATAGACTCCCGGAATATGTTGTGACACCCACACTAAACTGCTTCAAGAACCGATTGGGCAGATTAAATGTCTCCAAGCTATTTGAAACACATGCATCAGCTAATTAGCTGCTAGTGTTGTCTTACCAAATAACCACTCAAGCTTTGTATAAAACTACTACTAAATGCATAATTATGTATGAATGAAAATAACTATTTATCAATTTTATTCCAGGATTATCATGTGATATTTCTGTATTCATGGGACAGCAAAACTTGCCTTGTTTATGATCTGGATTCTGAATTGCCGTTCCCAACATTTTTCCACAAATATGTTACTGAAACATTTCGTACAGATCAAGTGCTCAAGTCAGATTTTCACAGGTAATTATAAAATTGTATGTTTTAAACACTATGATGAACAGATTCACTGTAATTTTGAATTTATCGGGTAAGTGTGTTGATTATTGAGAATATTAATAAGCAGACAAGGTCTTAATGGACAACCTGAAGGACTAAGTGCAGAAACCAAACCCTCTAACATAGAAACAGACAACCTGCAAATATTATAACTACCAACACTTTTCAGATTCTTCCGCGTTGTGCCTGCAAAGCAGTTCTTGCAGAACTTTGCTTCAGACCGACGTCACATGAAGAGACCAGATGGCTCATGGATCAAACCACCACCACCATATCCAGCAATATGCACATCAAGTAAGCATTATACTTTATTTAAATTAATGTTATATAAAATATGGAGTAATGTCTTAATTTAAATGAAATTAAGTCAGAGATTTCACAAATGTTTTACTTTATCTTATTAGCATCCATGTATTTTTCCTTTTTGAATATTTTCTGGCTCCTATCTCTGGCAAAGAGCCAAAAGCTTAATCCACTCACTTAACTAATATGGAACATTCATTTACAAATGTAGCATTCATAACACATTTTGTACAAATGTACTTGTTTTGTTATTTTTCTTTGTTCTTGCTGGACAAAGTGTTTTGTTGGAAGTTAGAAAATAGGTCACTGGGTCACTATTGTGTCATAGACTAGTAGACTGTCTATAGTACTAAATATTTCAATACAGAATGATTATAGGTTTCTTTTAATACAATATTACAAAAAAAGAAAAGCTTTTTTATACTATTGACTAATGGAAATAACATTCTGTCAATTTATTATGTGTGCTCACAAAAGTTTTAAGTTTCATCAATCAACTCAACCTTCTCCAAGAATACTTATTACAACAGATATTTGATCATGTGTCATAGCTGTATAAAATTTTGCATTGCTATTGGTTTAACACAACAAAAATGAACATTATACAAAACATGTTAAGAGGGCATACTACCGTCCACTAGCGAGCGCAACTCCATTAAAAAAAATATTATCTTGTGACTGAGAAGGAATTATGAAAAACGGCTCAACAGTGAACTCGGTAAGTGTGTCTGTCTAGAATGCTCTAATACCTTTTATCCACGCCCATGCTATAAATCCTCTATAAAAGTTTCTGAAACAGTTAGCTTATTGCCAACATTAAAACACCCAGTGTCATAGTTACCATAATAGCATCCAAACGGGAGTTATAATGTTGTACTGAATTTCATAATGCCATAACTCCTTTGCTTTTACGAGGATGATGATCCCTTCTGTTTGATGAGTAAGGAAGGGATCATCATCCTCCCTTCCATTCTCACTACTCAATTCGTGGTATCTTTATGAATTTCAAATAAAGAACATTGTCACGCACGCGCGTTTCACTATACTATACCATAGCGTCGTATCCCGTCATTTTTGTTCGATATTAGTATTGTAAAAACTGTTTCAGAACCTTTTATAGAGGATTCATGTCATGGGTGTAGATAAAGTCTTGTATGCAACTGTAATAATTAGGTATTATAAAACAGTTGCATAAATAACTATTATAAAGTTTCATATTGAGATACGAAGCAACAAAATTCATTCTAAAGAAAAACGGCCACATTCCTCTAGATCGTATTTTGTTGCTTCGTGTCTCAATATGAAACTATAAAAGGTATTAGAACATTCTCATGCCGTTTTTCATAATTCCTTCTCAATCACGAGATAATATTAAGGTAACCAATCAGTTCACATTTAAAGTGAAAGCTCGAGAACACATACACAAGAAGTTGGCAGATTCATCTCAGAATTAAGTTTTTGTAGGTTTTCTTGTTTAACTCTCATAACTTTTTATTTTTAGTTGTATGTATGTATATATGTATTTATTCTTATATCTTAGCTATAAATATCTTCTAAATTGTTTTTCTGTTATTGCACCTACTGTGTATTATCTCTGCATCACCCTAAGGTAGACTGGTAGAAAATGCCCAAGGCATTAAGTCCGCCTTTGTACAGTTTTTACTTGTGCATAAAGTTTAAATAAATAATAAATAATATTTTTTTACTAGTGGACCGATGTATGCGCTCTTAATGTTTCTATCTAATTTTCACATTGCAATTTACATTCAATATTATAATTAATTATTTATCTCTCTTCTTTTCAGCTTCCACTCATAACTTAGATGAATACATCAACATGGACTTTGGAGTCGGTCCCGGTCAGGTATTTAACCTGACAGACTTTGTACAGCGGTTCTACAAAATTAACAAGTAGTACAAAAGCATTGTACTGTTAGATAGTCAAATATTGTTTTAGATTAGTTCCATGATCCTATAATATGGTTTGTGTTTTCTGTTGATTATGTTTTAATAATCCTTGTTTGTACTTTACCTTCGAATGTCCCAACGCAGTGAAAAATCCTGGAAACATGGTGCCATACTCGTCGTAATCGTGTGGAGATTGATTAATAGAGTTTCTATTGAATATTATGGCACGACGAGACTATCGCCGCGATTTTCTCGCCCGTGTAGATGGCGCCTTAGTGTAAACATTTGATGAAAAATAGTTATTATTCAGTTTATCGTTATTGTTCCCAATTCCAATAATGTATTGGAGTGGCTTTTACAGTTTAAAAGCACAATAAACTAACAAAATCTTCCCACAAACACAAAGAAACGATTATGCACAAATTGTTACCTTAAGAGGGCGTACAACGGTCCACTAGCGCCACTCCTTTAAAAAATATTATCTCGTGACTGAGAAGGAATGATGAAAAACACACCTCTCCCCACTCCTCTTTCTTTGTCCAAGCGGTCTTTCTTTGGAATGCGCTTCCTCTGAATATCAGGATGGCAACCAGTCGGTTATCATTTAAAGTGAAGGCATGTGAACATAATTATTCGTAAGAAGTTGGCTGAATCATCCCAGCGCTGATTCGTTTTCTCCCCTAACAATCGTTATTTCTCCTGACACTGTTTATTTTGCTTATATATATGTATGTATGTATCTATCTATGTATTAGTATATATTTATTTTTTCTTTTTCGAGTTATCTATCCCTTATGTTGCACCTGCCATGTTTTGTCTCTGCATCACCCTAAGGTTGACTGGTAGAAAATGTCTCAGGCATTAAGTCCGCCTTTGTACAGTATTTTTTTACTTGTGCATAAAGTTTTAATAAATAAATGAATAAAAACGGCTCAATAAGGAACCTCGGTAAGTGTGTCTAGAATTTTCAAACACCTTTTATAACGTTTCATATTGAGACACGTAGCAACAAAATTCGATCTACAGAAAAGCATCTAGATCGTATTTTGTTGCTTCGTGTCTGCTTCTGAAATTCTAGACATACTTACCGAGGTTCCTTATTGAGCCGTTTTTGATAATTCCTTCTCAGTTGAGAGATAATATTTTTTTAAAGGAGTCAGTCAGAAATCAATCAGTATGTATTGAGCTTCAATAAATATATTTTTATGTAGGTTTAACTGTATAAATATTGAGATTATACATTATTAGTAGTTATTACATTTAAATATTAAAATTATGAAGTTACAGTTAAATATAATCAGAAACCTACATAAGAATATCTAGGAAAACATTATACCTACTTTAAAAATAATTTTGAATAAAATAATATGTACCTACAAATTGAATATGGCAAGTTATATAATAATTCAGGGCACTTCTATTCCCCATAAAGATTAGCTGATTTTGATATATTTAGATAGTAAAATATTATACATAGGGAATTTAATCGAGAGGCTAGTGCTTAAAGTTTCAATTTTATATGAGTAATGACATGAGTGAGTAGTGTTTTGGATGTTCTGCATTTTCTTTATATTTGTGGTTATTGTGAAAGAGTATTGTAGATCGTATTTATTCTCATTTTGACTGAGGTAATCCTTGTTTACCGATTGTGTGTTACCTTGAGTGATAAATTAAAAAATTAAGTAACTTTATAGTAGTGTATATGGTCGCAAGTAGCTTTTGTATGTTGTTAAACTATTTAATAATTTTGTAACAACTTTTATACACTCTTTTTATTCTTCCCTAGCACCCTTAGAAAATTGATAAAAATACCAAAAATATATTTAAGAATATTCGCTTACGGTAAGTGTTAATCCAATGTATGAGTATTGTATGATTCATTTCTAAGGAGATGCGAGTCAGTTTGTTTAAGTCCTTCCACTTCCACCTATATTAATTAATTAATTAATGAATTTAATTATATAAACTTAAGAAATCTTATTTATTGTTCCAAATCTTAAAAGGTTTATTTTACCTGATATATTTACACTAATAAAATTGTACCTAAATATTTTACATTTTCTCTATTATGAGTAAATATATTAACTACTTATTTATACAATATAATTATATACATATTGCATAAGATTAGGGATACTACAGTAGCACAGGTGAAGAGTTTACAACATTAGGTTTGTGAATAATTTTACCGTTACTAAAAAACTTGCATTTATTAACTTTTAACTACCTACATACTTTCTGCAGGGTTCGTGATCTGTGTTCGTAACTTTTACAGTTTAATTGTCCAATGTTAATTATTTTTTAAGGTTTTACGACATTCTTCCAAGTCCTTTAAATCTTGTTTGAAGCTAATTCTACCTAGTATAATGTTGACGAAAAAAAAGAAAACAAAAAAAAATACATTTTATCATAGTGAATTTAAGACCTAGTCATTATTATTAATATTCTTCTTCCTAACAGTTAATCACTTGTCACATTAGTATTTAGTCAAGGCGTAGCTGGATATTCTATGGGACCAAACTCTTTCGACTGGATGCGGTGGAACACGGAGCGTAGAGCGAATATTATAATCCCTGGGAGTGTGTTTACGTCCCATTGGTTACGCCTTTGTCCTATTACATATTATTATCCACGTTACTGACTCAATCGATACCTTCCTTCTACGCCTTTAAAAGTTTTATCTATTGACTGACTTATGAGTGATACATTATTGTGCTTGTGCTTTTAATGTACCAAGTTACATGTTTTTAATTTAAGATTTATCGAGCAAAATAAAATAAACATTACACGCTATTTGGTATTTTATTTCATTGATTAAATCAACAACTGGTAACTACAATACAACCATGTCAACATTAAAATTATGCTATATAAATAAACAGGAACAAGTTAACTAAAATTATAATAATTTAATTTTTGTTCAACTCAGTGGTTTATCCACACACAACAAAAAGATTTATCACAGTTAATTACATAGCCTGATATATGTATATTATTATTTGTATCTAATACTTGTCTACATGAGCTATCATATTATTACAACATAACATGAATGGTATTTATTAATTAATTTATAATGGTGTAATACCCGGCACGAGTCGTGAGTACAGATGGGCAGTACTGCCGCGCTAACGAAGAGTGCAATAACTCGATTTTGGACGATTTTGAGTTATATATTTAGAATCAGCGAATCGAAATCTATTAACTCTCTCTAAGCAACTTTTTATTGATCCTTCAGGAACTCGGTTTTTCAGTAAGCAAGATGCAATAACTAAAACTTCATAACAAATTCAATAATCAAAAATACAAGTCTCGGAAGCGGCTAAATCGAGTTATTGCATTTTTCGTTAGTGAGGCAGAGTAGTGGGGGCAAGCTCGCGCATGTACACTTTCGGCTAAATAAAAATGACACGCGAGAGTCCAATAGACGACGAGTATCGACTGACGAACTAATCGCATGCAGCTCGGCGCCCCCCGGTTATTCATTCCGCCAAAGAGACCTAAAAATTTACTGCAGGTGTCAGTTTGTGCTCACGACTCATGCCGGTTTCTATACTAACAGCATAATATTAATAATGCTTCGTATTAATATTTAGTTAGTATTTCGGCACCATCTTCAGTGATTAACACCGTATGTTCTGCCTGGGCGCTCCTGGAACCATCCTCCGTCAATAACGTCCAACCATCCTCTAGTAACACAGTGAACTCACTACCGTGAGTTATAGCTGGCTCTATCGTAAACGTCATGCCAGGCTTCATTTTCCCAGGGTATTTGTTTACTAGAAAATAATATTATGATTTATAAATAAATTAAGGCAACGATAACCGACTTTTAATGATTTTATTCTGAAGATCACGTCTAAACGAGTAGTGTTAATGATTTGGAAAAAATATATGTTAAATTAGAGCATTTTCTTAATAACTTATTATGTGAATGTTAAAAATTATGTTTATGTGAAATTAATTTGTAAAGTTATGTCTAACGCGGATAAAAAATTGCGAATCACGCAAAATCTATCAAGCATATTTTTCTGAAACTTACACCTTTTTAAAGATAATTTAATTATTGATCTTTTAGTATACGTGTTTTATTAAAATAACTTTAGTTTTATGTATAATAAATTAATAATGTGTCTTATTTGGGACAGCGCTCCTGGATGGGCGGGTCCTATTACTGGTTGAACGTATGACACGTTGAGTGAGCTCAGTACAAAACAATAAGCTAACCACTCAAGGTCACTGGAATATATCTGGGCCTTAAATAATTGTGGAGTATACCTAGTCAGCAGTCACTGTAATTAATAACTTTAACCCAGCTCATGTCTATCAAACAAAGAAAAATGGGTGTTGGTGATATTATATCACACTAGCTGCTGCCCGCGTGGCTTTTTCTAAAATAAACATCAGCTATCTGCCAGTGAAAGTCCCGTCAACATCGGTCCCACAGTTTCGGAGCTTAGCCGGAACAAACAGACCGACCAAAAGACAGACAAAAATGTAAAAAATAGTTTTAGTTACAAGTGCTGTATATACTTTAATATGCATTCAATAATACTGCACCCACCACAGTGGACTATTATAAAACGTGCGAAATCTGGTTACCCAATGCAGTGGAAGTGATGCAATGCTGTGCAATCTGCATGTATTTATAATGCTTTTTGAGAAATAACTTACTTGTATGATGAACTTCAGGAGGCCCATGAAAATACTCCCCAATGCCATGTCCCAACACAGAAGGAATTACTGTTAGGCCATGCCTTTTTGCATGTTTATATATTTTAGAGCCAATTTCTGAAAATGGAACTCCTGGACCACATCCTTTGATAGCCTGGAATTTATAAGAGAAATGTCATGTTATCAAATATTTTTGTTAATAAACAAGGTATAATTGGAATAAATGAAAACTTCTTTAAGGGATCATTGTACTCATCATTATGATTTGTAATGGAACCAAATCTGGAATCACGGAAAAATAAAGTGCTATTCTTTAATTTTTTTCAGAGTTATGTGAACTTGGACCAGTGGATTTTTTTTTTTTGCAACTATTACGCCTTTGTAGAATGTAACAACCAACAACCTCCAATAATACAGGCAGCTAAGATGGCCCAGCTTACAGCCAAATAATACCAGTAAATATTTTGTTAAAGTACTTACAACATCTAAGCACTCCTCAGTTACACATACAAGTTGTAAGCCTCTATCATCCACAGCATCACCCACAAGAAATGTTTTTGAACAATCTCCATGGAAGCCTTTGTAGAATATCTGAAAAAAGTTCTTGCATTTTATTTCATAACACAGAAAATATGAAAAAGCAGTGGCACAGTGCACATGCAAGCTCCAAATTTTTTTTAAACTTTCAATGTGCCTGGTTTAATCAAGATAATAGTTAGATACTGACCGTTATATCCACATTAACAATATCTCCATCTTCTAATGACCTCAAGTCTGGTATACCATGGACGACAACATTGTTGACTGATGTGCACACACTCTTTGGGAAGCCGTTATAGTGTAATGGTGATGGATATGCTCCTGCTTCAACAGACAAATTGTGGGCCACTTCATCAATTGCATCTGTTGTGACTCCTGGCTGACAGTAAAAAGTTAAAAAGATGGTAAAACGTTTCTGTTTCAAATATAGCACGGTAATTTGGCAGTTGGACCCGGAACCCAACAACAGCATGGAACTGCAAGGGATTTTTATGCGACAAATAGGAATATAACTTAACAGTATGACAAGAAAATTTAAAAAAGATGTTTCAGCATGCCTATGGATACTGCTGCATTGTTGTCGTCAGTATGCACTTCCATGTAGAGATGCTGATTAATTCTCTGCCATATATATAAGAAAAAAGGTTAATAATAGCTGATGTAGGATAACTTAGCAGTAGTTGAGCCTTGTCCAACAGAGTATTATTACTCTTGGTTTTACTTTATTACTTAACTTTTATTCTTATTAGTTTCAATTTTCAACAATACCTGTATAAATTGTCCTAATTTCTGTAATATATTTGCTGCTAGTTTGCAACTTATCTGCATGCCTCGTATTTGGTCAACATTTTTTATTTCAGGTATACTTGGCACCACTAATGTATCTGTCAATGATAGGTAATTTGGTCTCTCAATGTGTTCCGGTACTATTCTACTAGGTGTCGTTTCTTCTGGGTATACTTTGCTGTATACACCAAACCGTTTTCTAAAACATTGTAAACAGTTATGTAACTTTTCCATAAGATGATGGCACTTTAACAGTATCAAGCAACTTACCTGAAGTGTTCTGCATGCAAAATCCATTCTATTGTTCACAATAGGATGGATTTTGGATTGGATCCAACACACACCAGAAATAGCCAAACCAGCACAGGAAAATAATGTAAGTGCACATGCGTATGAAATTAATTACAAAGACAACATAAATTGTGTTAGTATCCACATATATTAATTGTCAAAGAATTGAGACCAACTTACAATATCCGCTTCTGAATCCTCGGGTTGGCGGCTCTAGGTACTCTCATGTCTGAAGGATTTTTTACTATTTATTTATGCTCGCGATCTTAATGAAGAGGTTAGGCGTTAAACTGAGGTGCAACTTAAATAAGAAATAAATCAATCATTTAATACAAAATTGGTGCAAGGGCCTGATGGTTTAGCATGATGAGATGAATGATTAAATGGGAAAATCGATAGGAAATCAACAAAAACACCATTAAATAACCACATTTGATCTTACACATTCGCTCTCCAAAATCGGCCAAATGACTGCATTGTTTCAATAATAAACTAATGATAATATCAATTTACACAATAATATTATCAACTTTATTCAAAAAATAAGGTAGATATGAATAGAAATCCTACTGATTTCACTATTTTAATCCTGAAATGGTAAAGTTAGGTTATGAGGACATGGGGAACAGCGAACTTCAACTTCCAGAGCTGTCACTGTCAGATGAGCACCTTTATGACAGCTGTAGTGCTGCGAATGTTATCAGCAGTGCTCATCTCCATAATTTATGGTACAGCCTCTTGCTCTCACACATCCTTTTAAGACTGCGCCGAATGCACAGTGGCGCCCTCATCGTCTTTTCGGTGATTTCTTTTATTTTAGAATGAAAATGCAGAAAATAAGCACGTTAAGTTGTGCTTCACAAGACTATACGTTATTATTACTACAAACAGCAGTTTTAAATTGTTGTTTTATTGTAAGTTTTGAGTATGAATGTGGAAGACTTTTAAGACTGCACGGAAACGGAAAATAGTGGCCACTATTTTCCGTTTCCGTGCAGTCTTACTTTCCTCACAACATTTTCGTCACTCCTCCGTATGTACTATTACGCCACTTTCAAACTTCCTCTTATACAGTGTGTAGGTCTGGTCACCAGTATCCGACTCATTAAGGCGAAGCAATATGATCAATTTTATCAACGTATCCACCATAATAGGCTTTTTTTTTCTTTTTTTTTTGAGGTAATATGTTAGTGCATCTAAAAAGTTAAACAAAAAGATATGTTAACAGTTTAGTTTTCTTAAAAACATTCAAAAATTAAAAAAAAATAACAAACAAATTGTTTCACACTTTTGCGTTTCAAGTATTTTTTTAAGGATTTAATGGAAGTTTTTGATAAACCTTTTAGTGGTGCCGATTCCCTTGTTCACAAACTAAAATAAATTTAAGTTCAGTGCAACTTTTCCTTTGTGTTTCGTTAAGAAAAAGACGGAAGAATTTAGCTTAGTCCTGTCAAATTATGATTCATTTGACAGGACTAAGCTAAATTCTTCTGTGAAATTGACGTAATTTTAGTAGGCAAGTTGTATAATCACGTCTAAACTTATATGGAGTAGTGACAGGCGCTGATTAATTTGACAGGACTAAACTAAAATTTATCTTCTGTCCTTTTCTTAATTAAATAGAAAGAAAAAGATGCACTGAACTTAATATAGTTTGTGAATAAGGGAATCGGCACCGTCAACTTATTGCCTACTTTTGTAGCTATCGAACGAAAAACTTTTATGCCTGTAGGACCTCTACATCGATAGATATTGCAAAATAAATGAACATTCTCGTACACAGTAAAAAAAAAAACGGGGCCGCCATTTCAAAACAGTAGGGGCAAAATGTCATATTATGGTGGATTTGCCGATAAAGTTGATCATATTGCTTCGTCTTAATGGGTCGGACACCGGTGACCACTATATAAACTCATTTTTTATTCTCGTCGTTCGCGCATTTCTCGTAGTCTTTTCATCACAGCTGCATGCCGCCTTTCATTCATCCCTTTTGTGGCCCAATTGCCCAACATTCTGATCCATACAGGACGTACAGAACAACTAAACTAAATTACTAAACTAATAATAATCAATCAACCACGTTACGTCACTAGTAGTAGTTTTTTGCCGCTAGCGATTGTTTTTGGATTGTTTATATTATTTTAAGAAAAAGAAAACGTTATCAAATTTTGCGATTATTAAGTTTTCTACACAGTATAATCTTTCCCAATTATACCATGTCGCAGAGTAAGTAAAAAAAGTTTGTTTCATAAATGATTTAACCCCAATTTATACAAAATATGTGTACATGAAACTGTTATTGATTTTATTGCAGACTCAGAAAAACCTCCTTCTAGCCAAGATGTTGTGGATCCAACCGGTCCTGCTGCAAGAAAAGGGGTCCTCATATCGTTTAGAACTGGCAAAACTATGGAAATACCAGAGAAAGATATCGTATGTAAACATAACCTTAAAAGCACCAGATTATAATGGAGCAATGTTTCGATTATATTACAATTTATTTATCATTTAGGCATTTACCTCTTTTCAGCTACAAACATATTGGATCTGTCTTCATGTGATCTTACCAAAACAATTAGCAGTTTTGCACTGGTCTTGTGCATCTCATTTTAATTATTTTTTATTGGCTGGGCCCTCTAGTTTTAACTTGTTTCTTATGTGCCATTCATTACTATCCACCAAATTGCATAGTAAAGCACATTTTTCCAAATAATAATGTACCTACTTCTTTTATTTTTCCCGGTTCCAGCTTGGGAGATGCAGATTTGTTGGCGAATTTGAGAAAATAAACAGAATTGGCGAAGGCACTTATGGTATAGTATGTAAGTTTCAGGCATTGTTTATTATTTTTGATAAAAAAAAAAAAAAAAACGAAACAATATAGTCATGCATATTCCCACTGCTGGGAAACAGGCTTCCTCTCTTCAAGAGGGAATGGGCTGTATAAGATTGTTTTTTTTTTAATTTCTCACCACAGTAAGTACATTTTCAAATGATCAAGAATAATACATAATAGTTTGAATTATATTGTGGGAGACTGGTACCTAAGCTAAGCGTAAGGTCTGTATTTCAGGACACCATAATAATCACCATAGTAATCTACAACGCAGGCCCAGTGCGGGTTGGTAGATGTCACATGTCTTTGGATTTTTGGTTCTAGGACATGCCGGTTTCCTCACAATGTTTTCCTTCTTCGTATTGAGAGCAGTGGTGATTTAAATTATTTACACAAAGTAAAGCACCTGCCTGGGTCCGAACCTACGACTTACAACTAGTAAGTCAGGGACATTACCACTGGGCCACATTATAGTGTAGTCTATAGTTCATTTTTTAAGGTACATTGGTAGAAAATGCCCAACGCATTAAGTCCGCCTTTGTACAGATTTTACTTGTGCATAAAGTTTTAATAAATAAAATAAATAAATAAATAAAATTTTTATAAGTAAAAATACTATCCTACTATACTATACAATTTGTACATCCAATCCATTAAATTACAATCCATATTGTTTTTACAGACAGGGCAAAGGATAAGTTAAATGGCAGTATTGTGGCTTTGAAGAAGGTGAGGATGGATGTTGAAAAAGATGGCTTACCGCTGAGTGGTCTCCGTGAGATTCAGGTGCTAATGGCGTGCAGGCATGAGAATGTTGTGCAACTCAAAGAGGTTCTGGTTGGGCGCTCCCTTGAGAGGTATGCTTCATGGATATACACTCATTCTGGTTTATTTCCCTAATTATTTTATGTAAATGTTCATTTTATGAACAGAAAGCGTCTCAGAATTGGTCTTTCAGTTAGTGGCATAACAATTATCCAATTTAAAGATAGTCATAGTAATGTAGCATAATGTAATGTATTGGAGCCTTTTTGGCCTCGCACAGGTCTTTTGCTATTGTTTTTTTTTTTTTTTTTTTTTGTTGATTACAATGTGAATTTTGTTAGTTTCAATGCTGCTTTTTTACTGTTTGTATTTCTTGTGCGTGTCTCAAGTAAAATATTTTTCTTTCTTTTGTGTCATTATAAATTTGGTTTTCTGGCATTTGAAAAACTGATAACAGTGGATGGTGAATAACAAAATACCAATATAAAGTCTCACAAAGATATAAATCTTTCTGTTCCTGCTTCTTAAAATATTGCTTTTGAATTTCTTGTTTAGTAATTTGGTATATTTTTATTAAGGCGGAAGAGGCAGGGTAGCACGCGAAATTCGAATTTTCTTACGTTTTCTGCAATTTGCAGGTCAGTATTAGGTTGTATCTTGATCTAAATATAATTCGCGACCGTAAAAAGTTTGTATTTACAGAATTATAATCATTAGAATCAGTAATACAACTCCTTAATTCTTGCATACTACGGTCCACTAGCGCCACTCCTTTAAAAAAATATTATCTCGTGACTGAGAAGGAAAACGGCTCACCAGCGACCTCGGTAAGTGTGTCTAGAATGTTCTAATACCTTTTATAAAGTTTCATATTGAGACACGAAGCAACAAAATACGATCTAGAGGAATGTGGTCGTTTTTCTTTAGAATGAATTTTGTTGCTTCGTATCTCAATATGAAACTTTATAAAAGCTATTAAAACTAGGGATTGGCCGAATATTCGTTTTATATTCGGTATTCGGCTATTTCGCCGAATGTTCGGCAAAGTGGTACTCGAAAGTTTTTACTGTATTGAGCCGTGTATGATTTATCATAAGTTGAGTGTTAAATGTGTTATTTTTATTAGGTAAGTAATTTACAGTGCAGCTTTATGTTCTGTCGACACTAGCTTTATTCCCAATAACAGTAGATAAAAAAGATGGTTATTAAAATCAAAATAATTATTAGTATGCAGCTGTTTCGGGCGAAGTTTTACTCCTTACTAGATGATGCAATAACAACATCTGGTACAGCGGGGGTAGCGGGCGGGAGGGTCGGGCACCAATCCGCACACTTTGCGTGAACAAGTTCAGACCTGTATACTGTTCACGTAAGGGAATCAATTATGCAGAATATTCGGTTCGGTAAAAGTTTTACCGAATATTCGGTTGAATGTTCGTATTCGGTGAAACCCATGTTCGGCCCATCCCTAATTAGAACATTCTAGACACACTTACCGAGGTCGCTGTTGAGCCGATTTTCATAATTCCTTCTCAGTCCGTGGACCGTAGTATGGAGTACCCCTTGTAAGGAGTTGTATTACTGATTCTAATGATTATAATTCTGTAAATTCATACTTGTTACTATCGGGAATCATATTTTGATCAACATACAACCTGCCATTGACTTGCCAAATTTAAAAAAAACGTAAGAAAATTTGAAATTACGAATTTCACGGGCTACCTTAGCGCTTCCCCCTTAAACAATTTAAAGCCACTTAGACTTAAATTTTCCTCAGCAGCATCTTTCTGTCAATGGAGTACTGTGAACAGGACTTAGCTTCACTGCTAGACAACATGACATCACCATTCACAGAGTCTCAAGTGAAATGTTTGATGCTTCAAGTGCTGAAAGGTCTCAAGTACCTGCATTCCAACTTCATAGTGCACAGAGATTTGAAGGTCTCTAATCTGCTGTTGACTGATAAAGGATGTGTGAAAATAGGTAAGCATTTTATCGGTATGAAAGTAATCAAAGTGATACTTAGACTTTACAACTAAATAGGAAGTTCAATAAAGGTTCCTACAAACAGGCGCGACACTTTAATTTATTTTATTATTTTATTTATTTAAAACTCATAAACTATCATTACAGGTTTAGAAACCTAATGCGATAGCTAAGCCTACTTATAATATTAACTATTTTAAATAACACTATTACTAACAATTACAAATAACTACACAATTAACACCAAATTACTTATAACTAAAACAATGCAACCTTATAATTATAACAATGCAATATTCACAGAAAATTAACTTAAGTATACATTCAAAACATAAAACAATAAAGAAACAATAAACATAAAATTACACTAATTGTTGCTTTCGTAACATATTATATATAAACTTACTCTTGCAAGTTCACTAAAGTAACACGAAAAATGTCCAACCTATTCTGAATTTCGTTAACAGTACGAATTAAAAAAAAAAAATTAATTTAAAAGAGTGTCCATGGAATGTCTTGCCTATTCTTCTCCATAGGTACCTACGCTTTGGAATGGGCATGTAGCTTCATTTTTCTTAATGCCCGACTCCTTGACAATTCAAAAGTGCCTGTAAATGGTTTAATTGAAATAAATGATTTGAGTTTGACAAACCCCCTTTGCCTTTGTGTCGCGCCTGTTTGTAGGAGCCTTAAGTTCCAGTCTAAGGCCGCGTCCAAACTGTTGTCTTTTGTATGAATAAAGATATACTCGCGCGTCCAATCAACTCGCATAAACGTCATACGACGCGATGATCGCTTTGGTTACTACGACGCAGGGTTTCGTTTACGAAGTGTCAAATATATATATTTTCAAAATAATTTTGACTTATCTTTACATACAGGGTGTGGCGTAAATAGTACTCCAACGTTAAGGGGTCGAAACACCATATACTTAAAAACAGTGGTCCAACGTTAAGGGGTCAATCCATACTAACATCATTATAAATGTGAAAGTAACTCTGTCTGTCTGTCTGTTACGTTTTCACGTCTAAACCGTTGAACCGATTAACAAGAAATGGTGGAGATATAGCCCGGGATATGGAGAAGGACATAGGCTACTTTTTTACGCGATAACCGACATCCACGCGGGCGGAGCCGCGCCTTGATTCTCATAAGGACAGATTCTCAAAAAGACAGATTCTCAAAAGGACAGATTCTCAAAAGGACAGATTCTCACAGGAGTACACGTAAGCAGATAAAGAGAAAAATGAAATGTTTATAATTTTTATTAATTGGTGGTACGTCTCATTGTCGCAAGACGTTGCAAGCACTCTAAAGTTGATATACCGCTCCTTAAACATTCAGTTATGCTTTTTTTTATTTTCGGTTTTTTGAGAATCTGTCCTTTTGAGAACCTGTCTTTTTGAGAATCTGTCCTTATGAGAATCTGTCATTATGAGAATCAAGGGAGGCGTGGGCAAAAGCTAGTACACCATATACTTAGCTATCAGCTTATCACATATAACAATTTGAACCATTTTTTAACAAAGGTCTAATTATTATTTTTTTGAATAAAAGGCCCTAACCATTGATCAGGATTAGCGAGATTGTCTTTCGGCGCCCTTTGGTCGACGCTTTCATTTCACGTAAATTCTACTTCGGTTTTATGTTAAACTAGCTTCTGCCCGCGACTTCGTCCGCGTGAAATTTCTTGTGATTTTTTTTTTGTTGAATATTTCGCATTTTTTAATATTTATTCTGCTATTCTGGGCGGAGACAAATCCAAAAAATTCAAGATCATAAATATCGGTCCAGCCGTTCTTGAGTTAGAAATGTTGTAAATAACCCGACTTTGTTTCATATACTTATTAAGATAAATCCCCCCTAGAAGATGCAGGAATACTCACAAGCCGTAAAGTAATATTACGTAGGTAACCTATTAACAAACAAAAACGAATTTGTAACTACAAGTAACATAGAGAGGTCCTTTTCTACACTGCGTCGTGTTAAAACATGGCTGAGATCAACGATGACTGAAAACCGTTTTAACGGCCTATGCATGCTCAGTGTACACCGAACCATGGTACAAAAAACGAAGGATACAATTGAATCTGAGGTGTTAAAACGGTTGTGTGAAGTCCCCTCGTCGACTACTTCCCCCCCCCCCCCCCCCAACTAAATCCTAGCTATACGCCCTTGCCCGGCGCTATATATGGTGTTTCGACCCTTTACCGTTGGACCACTATTTACGCCACAACCTGTCTCATAAAATAGTAATGAAGTTAAAACTGTACATGGAATATTGAAAAAAAAGTAATTGCTACAAGGTGTGAACGAGTCTATAGAGCCGAAAATATAGTTTTTATATGTTTTAAACCGTTTTTCTGGATGTATGTATGTTCCAGATTGGCGCAAAAACGGATGAAATTTGGCTCACAGATAGTTTATAACCTGAATTAACACATATCATGCTTTTAACCCTGATAGTACGTTTCCGTGGGATATTTTCCGATATCCACGCGGACAAAAGTTAGTATCAAACTATAGTCTTTAGGTGTTTCCTTTAGCTAGCTAAAAGAAGCCATTAGAACCATTTTGTCTGTTGTTAAATCATAAACTGCATAGTATCATTATGGTTCCAGAGTTTTTATATGAAGACCACAAAATAACGTCTCAAAAGTAACCTGTTTTGTTTCAAATTACAGCCGACTTCGGTCTCGCTCGCTGGCTGGGCGCGCCAGCTCGCAGCGCAACGCCTCGTGTTGTCACCCTTTGGTACCGAGCCCCCGAACTACTACTGCAGTCCCCTCGCCAGACTCCAGCCCTTGATATGTGGGCGGCGGGTTGTATACTCGGAGAACTATTGGCGAACAAACCTTTACTGCCGGGAAGGACTGAGATTGAACAGCTGGAACTTATTGTGGATTTGCTTGGTAAGTTGTCGCTCATTAATTGGTCGACGAAAATATACGCGTTGCCTTCCCACTTTTTTTGGCGTTTTTAAAATGGCTCCATCGTTTAAATCTGGGTTTAAAGATGGTATGAGATCAAATTCTGTCACTTTTTGGACAGAGTCATTGCTAATTTGATTCTTTAGAGAATTCGAGCTTAGTCCCCCCAATGCATAATAAACCCTCGAGTTGACCGAACACGTATTTAAAGGTCAAATTATAACGAAGCAATTGAAATTCCCAGGTACACCATCAGACGCTATCTGGCCAGACTTCAGTGCTTTGCCAGCCCTGCAAAACTTTACACTGAAGCAGCAGCCATACAACAATCTTAAGCAAAGGTTCCCGTGGCTATCAGCCGCGGGGCTGCGTCTGCTCAACTTCTTGTTCATGTACGACCCTAACAAGCGCGCTACGGCCGAAGAGTGTTTACAGAGCTCGTATTTCAAGGAACAGCCGCTTCGTAAGTAGTTTACGTAATTATGTAAATTAAAAATGCTCAAAATCTGGTCGCGAACTCATGTCACCGACAATCAATGGCAAAACTTTTTCAAAAATGTAGCAAAATTACGAGATATTTTTGTTAAATTGAGTCTAAGATTCGAATGTGAAACCCTCTTAAAAATACGAGAAATGCCCTCTGGTACTTGATTTTTATCGAGAGCTTGAGACGTGTGGCTTACACAAACCTGATGAATTCGGCCAGAAGATGATTAGCTGGCATTTTAAACCTCAAAGCAGACAGATTTTGTATAATGTGTTTAATTTACAGCTTGCGACCCGAAGCTAATGCCCAGCTTCCCTCAGCACAGAAACATGAAAGGTCAACAAAAGAGCTCTTCGAATCAGTTGAACATCCCTCTGTCAAACTTGAACACGGGCGCTAACGATCAAACCAACAACCTGCCGGCTATTTCTGACCTCCTTGGGTCTCTGGTCAAGAAACGAAGGCTCGATTGACGCCTAAAAGATGGTGATGATGATGATGACGAAGTCATATTATTATAATTATTATTATAAGCTAATTAAGATTGCTAATAAACTGCGTCCAAATATAAAAAAAGAGTTTATTTTAAATTAATTAAACATATTTTTTCTAATATTTTAGTCGAAAACTTTACTAGGATTACAATTTTTTTCTAAATCAATTTACTGTCAATCTGTCGATGCGTCTTCGTCACCCGAGAGTCCCATGGCTTGTTTGAATTTCTCCTGATACTTTTGGTTCGTGACAGTGTCGTTGATCTTAGCTTTTACTTTCTCTCTCTGGAATAAACGCACGTAAATAAAAATACTCTTGAATTTGTGAACTTCTACACGACGTCACTAAACTCACATTCCGTACAACGAATGCAAAATCTTTGCATTAGGAGTTATCACATTACTTGGAGATGAAGTACTCACAATTTCTTTTTCAGATTTTTCTATTGCTTTCAAGGTTCTAATACATTGTGAACAAAGGATTACGTCTTCCATGTGATTCACGGTCTTTTTACGATGGTGGTGTTTTAATCTGAGGGAAAAATATTGAGAATTTTCAGTTTAAATTGGCAAATATTGCGATAGTTGTGTGCGAGTGTGGCCAGTATATACGCAATGCGATTTCTTTTTGGTCACCGATGTGACTCAGATATACCTTTCGCTCAAATATGGAATTATCATATCCGACGTAAAACGAATTAATTCATTATGAACTAATTTTTTTGCGACGCAAATTGCGATTCCTCTCTGGCTGCTACCCTTGCACTATTACATAATGAACCGGCTCTCTCTAGACCGTAAAAGACAGTGAAAAGATAGCAACATTTTACACGTGTTAAATGCCATAATTGGTGGATCTAAAACAAACTTACAGTTTCCCGCAGTAGTCACACTGAAGTTTCTCGCCGCGGTGAGCTATGATGTGCAAGCCTAACTCGTGGTATGTCGGGTAGCGTTCCGAACATCGTGGGCATATGATTTTACCCTCTGAACGACCGCCGTTGCTTTGATGTTCGTACAACTCTTGTGAAGTTTGGAAGTTTTGGTGGCAACTCGGGCACCTGTGGAATAGGATGTCGATTGTTTATTGGAAACACGGCTAACGTTTGTGCGCTTTGAAGTTAATTCTCCTAAAAGCTATACAACAACTGAAAAAAAAATGTATCCTGCTTCTTTGGTTTTTTAAATTAAAATAAACTGGTTGTTCTCAATCGCAACAACTAATTCTATTTTACAGTAAATTAACTTGATCAAGCATTCATAAACTTAGGGTCGAAATGCTCTTACATAAATATGTTGGGTTGCAGGTGAAACGCCATGTGTTCGATAATTTTCTTCGGATAGAAGTAGTGAAACTTTTTGTCGCAACAAGACACAAAGCCGGGCACGCCGTGCCTCTCTTTGTAATGTTTCATAAGTGACCTGAAGTGGAATCCAGATTCGTGGCAAATACAGCATTCCATTTTGTAAAATAATGTTATTTGTCGATCTAAAGCGGCGCCTTGTTTGGCTGGTTTGCCATCCAGCAACACCATGGGATCGAGGCAGTCGGTAGCAATCGTCAAGTCTGGGTCGGCTTTTTTAAAGTGGTCTTTGTGTGAATCTTTCTTCCACGGCGGAGTGGTTACAACTTGGGTAGCAGAGCTTAAGAGATTTTTGTCCAGTTTCTCACTGTGAGCGAACTCTTCCAACGTCATCGCTTCCATGTATTTCATTTCCGAAGCGGTCTTTTTCTTAGGTACTTTAAATTTCGCTACTTTTGTATCTCCTTGCTGAAGTTCTGTTGGAGGCAATTTTGAATTTTGTGTATTGAGAGCCTTTTTCTGTGCCTCAGGAATGTTTTGGTTCGACAGTGCAGCTATAATAGGATGCAACATTTTATCAACTGCTGCGACTTCTCGCATTTCCTCTTGTATTTTCATTTTGTGGAATTCCAGAAACTTTTGTGTTTTCTCCACTTTGACAGCATATAGATGCAGTGCTGACACTTGCTGTAAGCAGTCGTGGCAAATAGCTTTGGGCAAGGTATCATCTGTGCGAACCTGGAAAAAGGCAAGTCGTAGTAAAGTGAGTTGTTAATTACCCACCTACGTACCTACTTAGGAACGATGTATCAAAGAGTAGGGAGTTTGGTTCGTTTTGAGTTATAGCGAACTTTGCCAGTCTTGGAAACCATTGACATGAAATATGATGAACCTACACAGCATGAAATAACATGTGAAAGCCCTACACTCACATTTTGCCAGTTATGGGTTGAATATAATTGGTACCTGACTTTTTTGAGCATATTTAAATCTTTACCAGAATATCAAAGAGTCTCCTGATCTTCCGCTTCACCTCGGCACTCAGCGGCTTCAGTTTGACCACATCCGTGCACAGACACAAACGGCACGACAGTTCACGGACGATAGTTTTTTCCAAATGCCCAAAGTCATTCATATTTATGATTTTCTTATAAAAACGATTCACTTCATAATACAAATGTACAAAATGAATATAATATTGTATATGATTGTGTAGGATTATTTGTTCATGACAAAAATACTATTTTAAAATCAAACTGATAATTTAGGACATATTGACAGATCCATGACTGATTGCTTATACTTTTTACCTATCAATAGCAGCCAGCGCGAAATAAATTGGATTTCTTCTCAGCTCACCTTTTTTTTAAAGTGTGAATCAAAAAGTTCTTTGTTAGAAGTGGATATTTACGTATAAAGGGTTATTGGTAAAACACTACATCCTTGTATGACCGTATTACTGGCATCATAAACAACAACTTTTGTTCTATGACTTTTTACAAAACAATATATTTACCAAAAACCAACCTTCAAGATTTCGTTCTAATTATCTAACAATTTTTTTGAAAATTCGGAAATTATCAAATAACTTCTCCCGCTCTGCCCAGAGCGGGAGAAGTTATTTGACAATTTCCCACCCAAAAACAAAAATAGGTAGGTACCTACTTAGATACGAAATGTTTAAATAATGTAGGACGTAGACACAATACAGGGAAGGCTAATATTCAAAAATGTGGGTGGGTACATAAATGGTTTATACCCTATATAATTCTTAAAGAATAAAAGGAAATGGGTTTACCAACGGCTCAATGACTATTGTTGTGAGGAAAGGACTCTGCATACACGATAATAACGTTTTGGAATTAATAGAATCCGTGCCGGCCCCACTTTTTGTGTGATCGCGTGACTGAATTACAATATTTTCATCTACCAACCACTAGCAGGGGTCAATATTCACTTTTGGCACGTCAAACAATAAATCGATATCTTTCTATAGTTAAAGAAATTCTGATATATATTTTACTAGCTTTTGCCCGCGGCTTCGCCCGCGTGGATGTCGGTTATCGTATAAAAAAGTACCCTATGTCCTTCTCCATATCCCAGGCTATATCTTAAATTTCTAACTTAATATTAATTTTAATGTGATTAACTGTGAGTGAGTGACTATATGAATGAAAACCGAAACAAATGATTTAATATAATAAAAGTACTTATGTTCTGAACGTCTAATGAGTCTTTACCTAAAGATAACAAACACAAAATCAAAATACGAAATTTCACTCAAATTCATAAAGCAATCAATTGTATGAAATAAAAATGCGACACAAATAATAATTTTCAAATAATTCACGTAAGTACCAACAATGTGAAAACAAAACGAAATCCTCCGAAATGTCGCATGATACACCGTTTGTGCTGAGAAAACGCTCGAAATGTCTAATGAACACCATTGGTGCATAACGTTTCTCAGGGTCACGTTCGCAATTGGACGAATTATTTGACATTTACTTTGTATTTCGTACTTGCAACACGACCTGGTTGTAGAATCCGATTAATCGACTAATACTTGACCGGTTGACATTTTAGCGGGAACACCACTA
The DNA here is from genome assembly GCA_947523025.1 of Dryobota labecula. Taxonomy (NCBI): domain Eukaryota; kingdom Metazoa; phylum Arthropoda; class Insecta; order Lepidoptera; family Noctuidae; genus Dryobota; species Dryobota labecula. Next base: position 12,836,239 of record OX383284.1, read on the forward strand.
AACGAACGAAAAAAAAAACAAAACAAAATACGTCTCTACTCTGTGGTCGTGTGGCGGTGTGGTGCGATGCTTTTGTAAACATTCATCAAGGTTATACGTGCGTAAAGTAATGGATTCAATGAAGAATCTTATATAGAATTACTGAGAAATAAGTGTAGATTTCGTATTGAGTGTTAGTTTGTCGAAAAGTGATAAATATGTCAGTGAAAAAGTAACGAAAGTTTTGTAATGCACAAATTTTAGTCATAAGGCCGCCGTGTTTAGTAATGTTTTTATGATAAATATTCTTTTAAACTGTTTGAAATACACATAAGTAGCTAGCTTATTTATCTACGAACATAATTTGGCTAATAGCTACTGATATTATAGCGTATTGTTATCGTAATCGTATTTCCAAGAGTAAAATTCGGAAAACAAATACCTACAAAAAGACAATAAAATGGATATAGTATGTTATCCTTAAGAGATAGACATATGCCATCGCGGACTTTTTTGAAGATCTTTATAAGATACATAATTCCACCATACATTATTTTGTTATATCTCAAAGGGTTTAGGCAGCGTTTTCGTTGAAAGCTCCCAGACGGCTTATTTTTGCCGACATCTCCAAAAAATATCGTTAATTTATACAAAAATGCATACAAAAACTTAACAAATTATATACTAAAACCTTCCTCGAGAAACACGCTATCCATTGGTGAAAACAGCATGAGAATCGGTGCAGTAGTTTTTGAGTTTATCGCGAACAGACAGACAGACAGACAGACAGACAGACAGACGCGGCGGAGGACTTTGTTTTATAATATGTAGTGATAGTGATAGTGATTATCTATCTCCGTACTAGAGATGGGATGAGTGATGATTTTTCTGTATCGAATGACTATATGACAATGACAAAAAAATATCGATGACGGGAACAATGAAAAAATCATCAATGATTTTTATTTGAGCATCTATAAGATCACGTCATTTCGATTATTAGTGCTGAAATGAACAGGAACGGCTTAGTGAAATTATCATTATGCGCCCATTTTATCGAAACTCTGTGGTTCTTTGACTTCAGTATCGCCGATCGCGCAGCCTCGCAACTTCCGCGTCGCCCCGAGACGGCCGACCCGTCCAAAACACCGAAGTTCGCGTTCATTCAAGTAATGATTTAGGCATTGATGATTTGGTCGTTGTCAGTGCATGATAAAATGATTTTAAAATATCGATGATTATTATCATTTGATTTATTATGATTTTTACATGTGACATGATATCGAACTCATCTCTACTCCGTACTGTGTCCTAGAAATGAATGGCGTGCCAGCTGCTTGTTATTCCGCTTAAGTTGTAACAATCAATTGAAGGGAGGATTCATACTTTAGGAGGATTTTATTATTATTATTTATTATTATACGAGACGGAAGCATTCACTTCGACGAGCCTTAATATTAATATAGCTGCTTGAATAAAAAGTAGGTAATTTCGGTTCATATCGGTCAGAAAAACCTGGTAACTTACAACGCTCATTGGGGTAATCAATTTCAAGTCATTTTAACTGTTAACTGAAATGTTTGATTAGGGTTTTATCGTCATCAAACATGGGGAAATTCAGCAAAATGTTATGTCTTGTCTTGCCAGTATCTAAACCTCTTGAACCCCTACTTAGGTACTTATTGTGAATCAATCTTGCTTCCAAACTGAATAGGTTTGACCCAAAATGGTCATTACATTACAAAAGTCGGATACGTTGAAAGCCGAGCTTTGATTAGAGATACTCAGTCTTATGTAAGTACTGTAGTTACCTGAATAGATCTATCAACGTTAAAGATATTAGGGTTTATTCATAAACGTTGCTTAAAGTTAAGTGACGTACAAACGTCAAACATGTTAAACAGTCGCTAATCATTACCTAACTTTATAAATAAACCCCTAGGTACTAGGTACCTAGATCAATTCGTGTAATCAGAGAATGATTTGAGGCGAACTACGACCAAGTCGTCGGACTAAGTTATTGAGATCAGCCTAGCGAAATGAAAGGGTGGCTACAAATGTACAAGATCATGAAAGTCTGCAAGTTCAGCCGATAGGTAGATAACTATCTAACCAAACTACCCACTTCGAAGCTTCACGGAAAGTTAGAAGAAATTATCAATATTAATACTTAGGTAGGTACCTACGTATCATTGATGTATAAAAAGAGGAAGATACACGCTCTGGGGGCCAAGTCTACTAATGTACAAACGTTGCAATGGTCTCTTCATTGTGAGTTTTTGACAGATTTGCCATACAAAAACTGTCAAATACTCACAATGGCGAGACCATTCTGACACTATTGTAATAGCAGACTTGAGGCCCTGAGGTCACGTAAACATTATTGGACTAGAAACAATTACATGTAAACACATGCACACAACTAGATTCATTTCCCGATGTCATGTGACGTGCATCAACAACCGAAAAAGCAAGAGATCAAGAGATATGACGCGGGCTGTAGCGGGAACGAGATAGCAATAATTGTCACAGTTACGTACCCATATCAACTCAGAAACAAATGGCGACTTAGAAAGCAATATTATTCAGGAGAATTTTAAAGAAAATAGTTTTTGCTGTAGTTACTTACGAGAGGAAAGTAATCCCGTGCAACTTGTTTTTGGTTTGCGAATTATTTGTGAACATTTTGAAAACACTGGAAGGCATTGTTGCTGCTTATTTAGACGATTACGGTAATTTTAATTAACGTGCTACACACGTAACGTGCTACACACACGCGAGTTCGATTGTGAATAAGGTAACTTGTGCCGGTCGGCGTATGTTATGCGGTCCACGTCGAGGAGCGCGTACCTAATCTTCCTCTATTTATACATGAATGGGTCCGTATACATAGGTAAACATAGAGTAAAGTTATGTTTGTAGTTCAGCAAGGCTGATGAAGTTAGAAGCCTGTTTATAGCCAATGTTTTCCTATGACCGCAGTTTATTTAGTGCATATTAATTAGCGTGCTCACCTAATTAATTTTCTAATCAAGTCAAGAGCGATTGGGTTTTCAGGGAGGCAAGTAGGTATATATCTACCTCCTATATATGTTTTAATTTGTATATTGTATTTAAATAATAGTATAGTGTAGCGGTGTACCGTGTGGTGCCGGACGTAAAGAATAGCACCACCCCATTTCCTCCCGTGGGTGTCGTAAAAGGCGACTACCTGCCGAATACTCAAACGCAACTCAATTTTCAGTCGCCGTTAAGTCTAATGCTGTATCTGTCACTTTAAACTGTTTTGTAGCGACAGAAACACTTATAAGAACGTCTTAAAGTTAAGTAACGTTTGAGTATTTGGGCATAAGGGACTTACTAGAGAATGGGCAGCAGCGTTCTCTATGCATTTTTAACACCATACTGCGATCGCCAACCCGCCTGCCAAGCGTGCCGATTATGGCAAATTCCCCCCCTTTTGGGGAAGGCCTATGTCCAGCAGTGGACGTCTTTCGGCTGAAATGATGATGATAGTGGCCAGAACATCAAGCAACACGAAACTGTCAAATTTCTCCAAACGATTTTAATCGTTAAAATGTTGATGATTAAGTTCAAAATCGAACGAGAAAATTTGGCAGTGGTAACTTGTGCTGGCCACCGAACCAAAGGATAAATTAATTTCTAAATTAAGTTTTGTTGCATAATAAGAAGTTGACTCTTAACGGAAAGTTATACTTTAGAAGTTGGTTTTAATTAATTTTACTTCGAAACACTAACAAGTTTCATAATTTAATCAAGTTAAGCTTTAAAAGCCACTTAAATCTTCTAATATTTTAATTAGGCAATAGGTACGTCTAACAAACTCTTTAAACGTTTAGCAGATTTCTAACTGAAAGCAAATATTATTATTGGTGAAACGTTGAGGGACTGCTTTAACTTGTACCTACTTGACTTAACATTGAAATCTCATTATCAATGTTTCGAAACTAAACGAGAAGATTTTTTTTTTTGGTAACTTAAACACTTGTAAATTACACCATTTTCATTTAATAAAGTTGGCAGCACATAATCTCTCCGAGTCTAAAGTCTAGTAGGTATTTTATTTGTTAAGTCAGTCATCTGATCTTAATTTCCATTTTTTTTTTTTTTTTGTATAATTTTGTTAAAATGTATGGATCATCAATTCACCATAACTGAAACAAAAAATATAATAATTCTTTTATTTTTTGACTGACCTCACAAACAGGGGGAGGTTCTCAATTCGGTAGTATTTTTATTTAATTTTTTTATGTTAGTTACCTCAGAACTCCGTCGTTTATAAAATCCAGTTCTGATCAAGGAATTAATGAGGAATTGAGGGAACTCCTCAAATTTTATAGGCATACATACCTATAGTGATTTTTGACTTTTCATCAACAAGTATGCAGGTATGCAAGTATGTACATATGTACCTATGTAGTTTGCATTTGCATTCAGAAAGTAAGTATCATTTGGTGAAGTGGAACTGATGAAGAAGACCACAGATGGCCACCGTAACTCCTGAATGATAAGTATTTCACGGGTGGCGATGATATATCTTGATTACGATAATTAAGCGACTATGACGAAGCAAATTTAAATAAATGGTTTTGATCAAAATGGTACCATAAAAACTGATCTGATGATGAAACCGGAAGGTACGCACCGGATATCCGTAATAAAACAATGTATCCTAGCCGTGTTATTGGAATTGTCATGAGATACATGACTCTGGCTATAAATGATTTTTAACTGACTTCAAAAAAGGGAGGAGGTTCTCAATTCGTCTGTCTATAGGTATACATATTAAATATGAACTTTTTTTTTCTGAGGATGTGAAATCATCAAATGACCCCTTCCGCTCTGGGTGGAGCGGAAGGGATTGTCAGACTCTTACTGACTAAAACCCACCCGTGTTTCTTCCTTGGCCCTTTATGTTCCGGGGCAGCGGTACCCCTTTCGGACAATCCCGCTGACCCGGCATTATTAAATTACGGTATTGGTAAATTCGAGACACACTTACCGAGGTTCCTAATTGAGCCGTTTTTCATAATTCCTTCTCTGTCAGGAGATAATATTTTTTTAAAGGAGTGGCGTTAGTGGACCCTTGTACGCCCTCTTAACTATTTAAATGTAATGTAATGTAAATGTATGTAAATCTATACTAATATTATAAAGCTGAACAGTTTTTTTTTTGTTTGAACGCGCTAATCTCAGGAACTACTGGTTGGAATTGAAAAAATATTTTTGTGTTGGATAGTCCATTTATCGAGGAATATTATAGGCTATATAACATTACACTACAACCAAAAGGAGCTGAGCATAAATTAAAAATGTTGCAAAAACGGGAAAAATTGAAAAAAACGCTGCATAAATGGTTTAAGTTACGCAAATATCATGTATGATGGATTTGTTCCTCTTTAAAAGTTCAAAAAAAAAGTCCGCGACAGCATAATGTCTATCTTTTAAGATTGACTCACTATAACCTTTTTTATGGTAATCAAATTTGTTTGAAATTAATGCATTATTTGCGAAGGAGTTTTATCAACATAATATTAATCCTTATCCAAATAAATATGTTATTAATCACAAGTATTTAAATGTAAACAAAATTGTACTTGACATCACTTGATTTCAATCAACATCTTAGGAGATATCATAATTAAAAAAAACACCGTAACAAAATAAGTAGAAAACTCTCTTAGATGACGAAGTCGAAGTTGCGCGGGTCAGCTACATTATAAAGCTGAAGAGTTTGTTTGTTTGGTTGAATCTCAGGAACTAGATACTGGTTCGAATAGAAAAATTATTTTAGTGTTTAATAGCCCATTATCGAGGAAGGCTATAGGCTATATAACATCACGCTATAATCCATAGGAGCCAAGCGAAAAAAACAAAAGTCAGAAAGAACACTAAGCGTTAACGAAGTTATAGCGCGGGTGAGCGACGGGATGCGACGCGATGGGTGGGCCGAAATTTCACGCGGACGAAGTCGCGGGCAGAAGCTAGTGTAAAATAATCGAATCAATTAGAGCATTTTTTTATATGAATTCTAATGCGAGAGGTACCTATATAGGGTGTATCTATTCAGACACGAAATATTTTAAGAGATACATAAGTTAGTATCGATTATGTTAGGTACCTATCTGTAGAAATTGTGTATTTTTCAGACCATTGCGAAAGTAAGCCTTTTCCTCCAACTTGGAATCTATGGAAACTTTTAAACCCGACACGCAACCAGAGAGTTCCCAACTTTGAAGAGATTCAACCGTTTGGAAGACAGTTAATCCCTAAAGAAAAAACACGTGACTTGAAGTTTCATGATACTTGTTCGTGTCTGATCATTTCTGAATGTAGACGGGGCTTCTAATAGTTCTAATAGATTGCCCCAATAGGAGGAAACTGTCGTTATACCAATCGTTGCTGTAATCACAGCGCTTAGCAAATGGATCGTCATGGATTACTTTCATTAGTACCTATCTATCTATCAGTAGCGAAGCTACAAATTTCATTAGAAGGAAGCCGAAGAAAAAATTGTTCAGTTCTCATAAACTCAAGAAAACATCAAAATTGATTACCTCAAAATTTCAAGTCATTTCTTTACTTTTCTTCATTTTACACCATCTAGGTCAAGTAGTAGAACTAAAGAGACGCTACCACTACACAATCATAATGTTTTACAGAAATAAAATTGTAACAGGTACCTACTGCAGAATTAGCTAATCCTGCATGTTATTTTTTTGGCATTCATTCTATTTTTTGTATATATGCAACCTTTTCTTGTTGATTTCGCCCGACACGATAAAAAAAATCAATCTACTTTCAAATAATGAACGGTCCTCTAACAATAGATTTTTTTTCTGGAGATGCATTTGTGACTTGTTAAGGAGCCACCACAGCAGTCGGTTGGACATATAATATTTTATGGAGACCAATTTTAAGTCTAATCGTTTTAACTCTGATTTAATATCACCGTGAGTGTTTATGTCGCCAGGTAATTTTAATTAAAAGCAGCCCACTTTATTATCCAGCGAGACGTGGTTCCCATTTATGAGGCCCTGACTCATTCCTTTTTGTTGCCCGGATACAGCAAGCTGAGTTCAGGTTTTTTACCCCATCCACTTATCTACCAGCTACAGTTTAGGCTACCGTTGGAAAGCCAGTCCCTTCATTTACCTGACGTATCACACCAACATCTTAGAAGACCCAGACTTCAGGATCCAGAATAAGACTGTTTGAGCCACATCGACATTACAAAGGCCTTGGTCTGAGAATTGCAGATGTTTAGTAGTTTTTTCCATTAGCAGTCATAATATTTTTTTTTTTTTTAAACAACGATGTCAATAACTACGAATTCATTTTGACCCGATACCTATTAGACACGGTCTTATATTTTAAGCCAAGCGTTCGACCGGAATTCGATTGCAATCGATTCATACTTCGACGCGGATTAAAATCACGCTATTAGATTTCAAAATAAGGTTCTTTCTGTTTTAATAATTAACAAAAAAATCTAGCGGACATTTTTTTATTAGTATCAAATTTTGTTGTTGTGTTCATTGTGGTTTTCTGTATTTTTTATGTTTTTTTTGTATAATTATTCAGTACCAACGAATAATAAAAAACGTGATTCAGTGGCGAAGAAAGTGTTTATTTATTTTTTACGCTACACTACCCATTATCGATTATAGTTTTATTTCTGAAAAACAGTCTATTACAAAAAGATTCTAAAATTATGCTATAACGAATAAAATGCAAAGGAACAGGTGCAAACAAAGTACATAACAAATCTACATAAAACATGGAACATTGCTAATTCTATGGAACATTGCTAATTCTATGTAGCTCTCTATTCATATCAAAATGACAACGTTTTAAACCACTTCAAACACAAACTCATATTACTATATATTGCACAAATCGCACAAAAACAGGTTAAAGGAAAGTTTATTCTCAACATTATTTTAAAATCGTAGTACCTATTACAGCTTTCCAGCTGTAATAGGTACTACTATAGATTTTAAAATTATGTTGAGAATGTAACTTACCTACTAATCAAATTCAAAAGAAAACAAAACAAAGGTTTATTTATCTGTCAACAAGTCGACACAAAAAATATTTGCAAATCTACGATATTTAAAAACATCTCATTCTGTGTTTTATGTATGTTGTCTTTTTCTCGCCTACGCATTTTTCTCTTTCTTTCCCGGTAATAACCCGTTCGAGAATGGTTTACTTCGCACCGTACCGAGCGGTGTTTCGGAATCCCTGATAGCCACCAAAGTGTGCCCGGAGTAGCGTGATGTGAACTATGACTAATGTTGTACTCTGACACACCACGTGCGGCTTATTGGTGCTAGTTGTCTGCGGAAATATATATCCTTAATTGGGCCGTTGAGACAAAAAATGTAAATTGCGTTCGCGATTTAGGATAGACTATAATAGGTACTCGTTTTTGTAATGTTTTTTTAAATCTTATGATGTATTATGTAGTAATAGTAAACTCAAGTAGAGTCGTTGTTCCGACTGTGGGAACGGGGTTGTATGAAGCTGTCGCCGCTGCTACCTATGTAGGTAATGTACTAACGCGAAGCGCTGGTGAAACTATGAGTAGGTTTGCATTCTCGCGGATAAAATATATTAAAGATTGCCTCGTTGGTGTAGTGGTCACAAGCGCTACTGCTGAGCTTTAGGTAGGTCGGGCACTGTTATTGGGTTTTTCCATCTGGAATTTCTCAGTACCATCCGTAGTCTGAATTTGTTGATGGCAATAGGCTCGCCCCCTATTAGCATAATCAGCCTTTTATATTCCCATTGCTGGGACACAGGCCTCTCTGAGAGAGGGTGTGGGCCATATTCCACCACGCTTCCTATTACATGAGATTTAAAAATAATGGCGAAATGTGGGTGTACTATAAGGCAGAGCAGCCGGTCGATTCTGTTAATGTCTCACCATAAAAACGAAGATGAGGTGAACTGTTATTCCTTCTGATTCTAAGGATTGACAGCTCACTTCACCTACATTTTCACAGTGAGATTTTACAGAATGCCTAAACCTTCGGGGAATACAGGCGTGATGTTATGTCAAAGATATAGATGTTTACATTGTAATTTATACTACACGCGAAAAACGTGTCTAAGGCCCCTCGCCCACGGCGACTTTTTGTAGCGATGCTGTCGCGCGCTTCGTAAACGCGTAACAGCATCGCTACTAACACATGTTAGTCGCATTTGCAACGCGCTACAGAAGCGATGCCAACGTGCTACTAACGCGCCACAGCATCGCGACTGTATCGATGCAAAGCCGCGACCGTGGCGGACCACATCTGGGAGAATACGGAGGGAGGGTGGCGCGTGAGTGGAGAACCCAGCATCAGTGCAACTGTGGCATTTTTGTGCCGTTACTGAATCGCGTTTGCATCGCGACAGCATCGCGTTTGCATCGCGACAGCATCGCGTTTGCATCGCGACTGAATCTGGGCCCGTGGGGAGGGCACACAGCTAGCGACTGCTTTGAGACTGTATCGATGCGGACGCGCGACAGCATCGCTACAAAAAGTCGCCGTGGGCGAGGGGCCTAAAAGCTTAAAATTCGATACGTGTACCTAAGCCATCATGAGGCTTTTTATTAAAATTATTCCTTGTGGTTCCTGACAAGATATCGAGAGTGATTGATGACGAGAAGTGAAAGTAACTTAATACAGTGTTATCGTAAAAAAAAAAACAGGTATCACCTGGGCATAATTTATTATATCTTAGTTTATTATTTAGTACAAGATCTTCTTTGAAAGAATTTGATATTTTTTTGGATTGCTTCAGAGATTTATATACCTAAAAGAACGCAAATACGCGTAACACGGAACTTCAAATATTGCTGACTAGTAGTATAGAATTTTCAAAAGGCAAAATTGGACATCAACGGTTAACATTGGTTAAAGGTTGAGTTTTCAACAAAATCTATTTTAAGGATGAATAAACTCACAATAGGTTCAATTCTGTTAACCTTCTATTTAAACTTGAAACCTCTAAAGGCCTTAACCGGTTTAACCCTTGCGATTCCTAATAGATTTGTCTGATACCCGTACCGCAAAGTTCTCGCTTCTTTGGCTGTGGTTGAACAAAACCTTGGCCCAATTTTGCATTAAAATTTCGTAGCGATAACCTTAAAATAGAATGTTACTTTGGAATTTATTACTTTTCGTAGACGTTCGAGTCTTAAGAGCGGCCAACCCGTCATACTTTTCATACAAACGCTCGTACGTGATTATGGCACTGTAACACATCTTTCTTTGAAAATTTTAGACTAATTGGTATCTTATGCACTATATCTAGGTTTCTATGAAAGCAAATAATTCAAATTTGGAGAAACGAATTCAGTATAAGCCTCCAAAAATCTGCTTTATTGAACAAATTTTACCTGAATATTAATATTTCTATGATATAAATACTTGAATTCATTCATCATCATCATCATTTCAGCCGAAAGACGTCCAAAGAGGGGAGGGGGGGATACCATAATCGCCACACTTGGTAGGCGGGTTGGCGATCGCAGTATGGTGTCAAAAATGGTGTCCTGCCTTTTCGCCGAATTTTTTTTGGCAGATTATCACTTGCCAACCAACGTTTCGTCGATGTTTCACTTTGACAACTAACGATTAGTAAATTTTTGTATGACAACGTTTTATGTGGTAGAATTATTGTTAAGCTAATTATTATAATGACACAAAACGTTTGGGACATTTATCATTTGTCAAACATTTCACTAGGCCACACAACTATTAGACGAATTACGTTTTGTCAGTGTAATTTTTACATTTTTTTTAATTTAAGACTGCGCCGAGTGCACAGTGGCGCACTCATCGTTATTTCGGTGATTTCTTTTATTTTAGAATGAAAATGCAGAAAATAAGCTCGTCAAGTTGTGCTTCACAAAACTATACGTTATTATTACTACAAACAGTGGTTTTAAATTGTTATGTTTTATTGTAATCATTAAAACGGAAAATAGTGGCCACTGAGCTCCGTTTTAATGATTACAATAAAACATAACAATTTAAAACGGCGCAGTCTTAAGAATCTCAAAAATAACATTAAACCTTTAAATTGGCAGCAATGCAGAGCCATATTACGATAGGTTAGGTTAGGTTAGAGTATGACAAACAACGCACGAGCCCAGCGAGCGAAGCGAGCGTGCCGCGGTAGCGGCCGGCGATGTGCCAGAAACGAATCGCTTTTGTAAAAGGAACAAACTAAAACATTCTGCTACTTGAAAGTTGGCATTTTAAAGTGTCAATAATGACACTTTGAAGACCAAACGTACAGTTGGTAACTGTGAGGTTGGGAAATAGAACAACATTTTATCATAAGTTGGCAAATGATTATTCGGCGAAATAAAATTCAGCGAAACGTTAGTTGGCAAGTGAAAATCTGGCAAACAATTTTCGGCGAAAAGGCAGAGAACCGTCAAAAATGCATAGAGTACGCTGCTGCATTCTCTAGTAAGTCCCTTAGTCGCTTTTTACGACACGGAGAAATTAGGGTGGTGCTATTCTTTACGTTCGGCACCACACACCACAATTGAATTATTTACTTATTATTACGGTATCCTTTAAATTAAAATTTACAATTTACAAGAAATATATATATATATATATATATATTGGTAACTGAAGATCATCCAAGTGAATAATTCACATTTCTTTGCTGCTACTTTTATTTTATTACCTATATTTTTCAGGCTGTTGCGCAACGAGTACGAAGTACAATATCATATCACGTAAAACGCATGGATTTTATGTTTCTTGAAATATTTGATTAACTAATGGTAGCAATAAATCTCACTTAAGTATCCTACTCGTTTATTTTGATATATCTCAAGAATAAAAACTCCAGTGTTTTTATCATTTTGGCTGCGTATATTATAACAATATTTATGATGAAACGCTAAAAAGTACGACTGACTCCTTAAATTTTCATTAGATCACTTATGTAGACTTGAAATATTAGCTATGTAATGTTCTATTCTGGAATGAGGAAAATGTCGTCAGGAAAGTTTTGAGTTTTAGGTAAAAAAAATATTTTTATTTAATCCAATAAGTTACAGTTTGTTCTTACATAACATCTGCCAACCTGCAAAGCAATTTGTCGGCAGTAGGTTCTTGTGGATTATGCACGAAGTTTTGCTTGACTAAACATTAAAATTTAATCTAAGACTAAAACCATGGCTCTGTACTTCTGTAGGCCAAGACTCCGTATGTGACTACAGAGTAGTTATCCATACAACCACAGTTTCTACAACCACAGCTACTACACTCAGCGGCATCAGGCACCTAACGCAATGAGACCATCCTTTAGTGTACGGCCTGAGTGAAATGGCGTGCGGCGGCGGGGCGTTTTGCGTCGCGTGCGAGCGGCGAAAGATTGTTCGCCGCACCGCTCGCCGCCACTCAGGGCCTCAAGTCTGCTATTACAATAGTGTCAGAATGGTTTCGCCATTGTGAGTATTTGACAGTGTTTGTATGGCAAATCTGTCAAAAACACACAATGAAGAGACTATTGCAACGTTTGTACATTAGTAGACTTGGCCCCCAGGACACTCGCGAGGGATTGTATGTGTTCAACATGAACGCCCCACGCGCCGCCCCGCCGCGCCGGACGCTCTAGTCGAGCGTGCACTCAGTTCGAACACCAGTGCCGTATTACAGAACGTCACTCAATACTCAAGCATTACTTAAAACTAGTTTCAACCAATCAAATGGCTTGAATCTAGTTTTAAGTAATGCTTGATTATTGAGTGACGTTCTGTAATACGGGCCTTAGTGTAAAAGGTAAGCAAACTTAAGATTAGGACCCATAACATCAGCCGTCCGAGGCCTCCGATCGACCGCAGCTACTATGGACTCATCGACAGGTAATGTTTCCTTAGGACAGTTTTTAGGTGGTTTTTACTTTTAACACAATCAGATTCCTTCAGATAATTAATTAATGAATGTATGTGTAATATGGCTATACGAGTAGCGGAAGATCAAAGAAACGATGGATAGACTGTTTGAAAGATATAATAATCCATACTTTAATATTATAATTGTGGAAGGAACTCTGTCTGTCTGTCTGTCTGTATGTTACGATTTCACGCCTAAACTGCTGAACCGATCGTCATGAAATTTGGCAGAGATATAGCCTGATAAATGAAGAAGGATATAGGCTACTTTTTTTTACGGGATAACCGACATCCACGCGGGCGGAGCTGCGGGCAAAAGCTAGTAATAATAATAAAATGTTTATTAGTACACTTAAAAAACATACACAAGTACACAAGGATAAACAAAATATATTGTACAATAGAGTCACATTAAAGGGCGAACTGATGCCACCTAAACTAGGTCAAAGGACTGTGTTTTAGGAGTCAATGTTCAACGTAGAGTGTTTCCGAAGCACAGCGCGGAGCCCAAAAAGCTGTTTCACAGTCAATACATCCGCTTCTGAATAAAGTTGACTGGTCGAAAAGTTCCTGCGCTTAAAATGCATAACTTTTAAGATCGCCCTTTGAGCCCTTTCAATTTTAAGTAAGGAGGTTTTGTAAGTTCCACCCCAAACCGGGATACAATATAAAATAATTGACTGGCAAGATAAACTAGCCAAGCTAACTCGGGATCAGCAGAGATTAATTTTCTGATCCTCGTTCCTACATAGGGCTTCGATATAAGATTGCCAGGTAAGTTTGATGATATGGGTAGAAAGGGATTGACTACCGAGATGAAAGCTAAGAGAGAAGCATGACAGAAAAAGACGACGCCGCCCCGCTTTGTTAGATGTGCCAAGGGCTAGGACGAATTTATTAAATCGCGGGCACTAAAATATGACCACCATGAAAACTATATCCTCATATAATTGCAGCCAAGTATTTATATTGCTTCTTACTTTAATTAAAGCGAAGTGGTTTTTTTTATTGTTTTTGTTCTCACACTATAAATCTATACTAATATTATAAATGTGAAAGTAACTCTGTCTGTCTGTTTGTTACGTTTTCACGCCTAAATCGCTGAACCGATCGTCATGAAATTTGGCAGAGACATAGCCTGGGATATATAGAGGAGGACATAGGCTACTTTTTTACGCAACAACCGACATAAAGGCGGGCGGAGCCGCGTAAAAAGGTAGTTATTAATATAAGTCAATACGTGAGGATAAAAAAATGACAAGCACAAACAAAAAATGGCGCCTAAAATCCGGCGGCCCACCTTCCTTTGGCTGCGGGAGCACAGAACCGGTCGAAGTGGCGGTGCTTGGGGGAGGCCCATGTCCAGCAGTGGACGTCTATCGGCTCAAATGATGATGATACGTGAGGATTTGTAATTGGCTTTCTGGTGGCTATGGTTTCCTTTTTTGTCTGTTTTTATTAGCTGTAACTCCTCCATGTACAGTCAGTTAACGCAATTAGCTGATCCCCCTTGCATAAATGATTGATATTTTTTGGATACGAATCGATAGAATTTTATAATTCTTAATTTTATTTAAATACCTATACGAAATCTACCCAAAACTAGAAAAAATATGAAAATCATACGATTTGTTGGTAAAAAAAACCTCAATCATTTGAGCAAAGGGGGGTCAGCTAAAATTAAAAATAAATGAGAAGAAGCTGTTGCCCTACAGTGAGAGAATAATAAGCTGGTATTTTTATTATAAAGAAAGTACGTAGTTTAAGCCGGCTAAAGAAAAATTGTGGTCAATGAGTAACGAAACCAAAGGCACGCACCTTTGACTTTTTGGATTCATGTGTGTATTGTATCACTTGCTTAAAAAATGGTGAAGGAAAACATAGTGAGGAACCTGGATGCCTGAGAGATATTTCTCGACGGCATGTTAAGCCAAGTCAAAGGTCCATGGACGGCATAAAAACCATTTGTTAGCATAAGGACAGATTCGCTTTACGCCAGATTCGCGTTAAGTCAGATTCGCTTAAAGACAGAAGTACAGTCGGATGAAAAATAATTTTATTCATTAATACGACACATAAGAGAAAATTAAAAAAAAATAAACCTTACAGACATCGTTATTAACCAAAAATAAATTCCCTGTACAAATTTTTAATCCAATTTTTTTCTATATTAACCAAATTCAAACATACATTTTCATTAGACAAATATTGCCCCTAGCAGGATTCGAACCCCTTGCGTGGCAGTTCTGATACTAGACTGTTCAGCCACAGAGGTCGTCGAAATTGAAATATTATGATGTAATAATCTGGCGTAAAGCGAATCTGTCCCGCAAGACCGCAACATAAAGTTCCTTTTTTTCGCATAACAAAGGAACTTTATGTTGCGGTCTGTACATATTGTCTTCAAGCGAATCTAACCTAACGCGAATCTGGCGTAAAGCGAATCTGTCATAATGCTAAAAATGATAAAAACTCTGAAACCAGGTTGGTAACTAACCACACGAAAAGAAGAAGAAGAAGTAATGAATCGTTTCCAGACGCCTGTAAAACTAGCGTACCTAATAGACTTCAGTGTAAGTCAAGGCATACTACAAATATAAAATGCAAACACAAATAGTTTATTTTCTTTAAAAAGCTTTGTACGACATAGCTAGTGATAGAAGTGTCCTTTTAAGCAAATGAATGCCTGTATTAGGACACTCCGCTCTTCCGCGCGTGTGGCTCCGGAGTTCTTGACAGTGGGCTGGCCATGTTTGTCGATGAACCGATGGCCGGTGGAGCAGAAAAGTCCTGGAGTGGAGACCACGTATCAGCAAGCGTGGTGTGGGACGTCCCCCAGCTAGATGGACCGACGACCTCAAAACTTGGCTGGGACAGACTGGATGCGGAAGGCGGAGGACAGGGTGTTGTAGCGCAGCATGGGAGAGGCCTATGTTCAGCAGTGGACTGCGATAGGCTGAGTTGATTGACTCATCTGCAACTTCGATTTACATAATGTACGGTCGACTGCAAAAATCCATGGACGGTACAGAAACAAAATCGTGTGAAGCGAAAAGCGAAAGCTAGTTCTATTTTCGAAAATTTGAACTCAATCGTTCACTGGAAAATAGACACTAAGGTATCCATGCAATTTTGCAGGTGAGTGTACATTCACATACCTACAGTATATTATTTAACTACTTATATAATGTTGAGATACAAAAGAGAATTACAGAATAGCTACTAAATACTTCTACTAAATACTTACAACTAGTACATGATTTCATAAGTTTATAGCATCGTTTAGATTAGGTATTATATTGTGGGTGTAGGCCCAGGTGGTACAAATTGGTAACTAAAGGTGAACGTCGGAGTAACATTGTAGAATTAATTTTGTAGTTTTAGTCTTAATAATTTTCCAAATCATTACGATGTTATGGAATGTAATATTGTACTGTGATGTTATGTTATTTAACATTTAAACATCAGTAACATAAAGAAAGGGATAAACGTAGTGATTAATTGATTGATTCCAATTTAAGACCAGAAAATGTATAAAAATCTAGTCTTGAAAGTAACTGCGACATAATGTTTCGTTCAACAGAACACTTTATGATCACCGTGACGAACGAAGGTTAATATTGTAGTCATTTTTAGGTTATTAGTTTTTTCGGATTTCTTATAAAAAGTGTAGCTTTTCTCTTAATATTTTACGAATCTTGCGATAAAATAACAAAACAACCAGTTATCAAAATGAAATTGAGTTGTGCGTAAACCAGGTTGCTTGAAATTACGATACGCGACTCCAATCGTCTATAACTTCTAGTTCTTTACGTCGAATCTGTGGAGGTTGGAAGCTACTAGATCCAAGATTACCAAATAAAATAAAGACTTTAATGATAATATTTTATCTTTACTATACGTTTTACATAGTTTTTCCTAACAAGCCATAGTTTAAAAAAAAATCTTTATATTGACAAAAAAAAAGTAAAAAAGTAAAAAATACATAATACTAATATTATAATAAGGTTGGCCGGTCCACAACAGAATCCTTTAAATGTTATTAGAAGGTTTAAGATTTCTAACATTTATTACGTCTAGTTAATTGGATAGCCAAATTCTTAAAGACCGAGAAGCGGAATATTACTATCCATCATTGAATTGTACACGCACGTCAGTGCTATCAATATCCTCTCTACCTCAAATACCTCATCTAGTTTTAAAATATGATTGACGTGTAAAAGTGTTTGTAAAAACCTACTTACAGAAATAAAATCATTTATCATTTATCAGTATAAGCTGGCCCAGTGATGCTATTTTTGCGCTTTCGGGGCTATATCCAGTTAAATTTTAGGATCGACTCCCATTATTTTCTTTTAACTCCTAGTGGAAAATCTAGCCCTATAACAAAATATTGGTATTTTGATAGGTATTTCATTTAAACCCACAAAGTTGTTTACTTATAACCATTTTTAACAAATATACCAAAATTCTATTGATTATAATGCTTGTTTTGCACTTTTTAGTTATGTTTTTGCAGTCGGGTTTTTTGTTTTATTAAATAATTTGGGTCATTATCAGGACACTCATTATTTGGTTGACTTCGGTGAATTTTTTTTTTTTACATTTAAGCATAACTAACATAAAATATCAAGAGTACTACTAATATGTTTTAAATTAACTCTAGATTTGATATTTCATGTTAGTTATGCCTAAATGTAAAAAAATAAATTGCCGCCGAAGTCAACCAAATAATGAGTGTCCTGATTCACCTGTGTCCTGGTTCATTTTGCGTGTCCTGATTTGTGTTCTGACCCATTTGTCAGATTATTCTTCGGGCAACATACTATCGTAATCGCATATTCTTATTTCCGAACATAATACGAAAGCATACTAAAAGTAATACACCTTTCAGAAAAACACCTTTTTACCTCATGCATGAACAAATTAAAACCACATTTGCAAACCAATATTTCGCTCGTTTGCCTTAAGTTTCAAAGGTGTATTGGAAAGTTCTTTTTTAAACTAAGATAAATTGCGCCTGTAAATCCGTCGGTAATCCTCAACTTACCGGAGGCGATATCAAGTGACCCGACCTAAGGGAATGTATTTTTAATTCGCTCGGATCTAACTTGAGGCCCGTCACCATTGCTCTAATTGAAGATTACGTTTCTCAAATATTGTTACGTCCGTTACTTAATTTAATGGATTTCTTGATGACGGTACAAACAGTTATAGCGTGGGATGGGGTAGAGTTGTATTTATTGGCTTCTAATGTTCCTTATTTAAGTCTTAGATTGCGGAAATCAGTAGATTATAAGCTGCTAGGGCGTAGCAAGCGAGCATCAGTACCTATGGACCATGCTGCTATGGCGTACAGCTTGCGAACATCCGTAGGAATAATTAATTGCTAGTACATATGTCGTAGCTTACAGACATAAGTAGTGATGAAAAGCCACTATGCCGTAGCATGCTTAGAACTGTCTGTAGTTATCTTAAGGACATAAGTGGGAATCATAATTAAGCTGCTACGTCGTAGTTTAAGGACATCAGTGGGAATCATAATTAAGCTGCTACGTCTTAGTGGGAGGACATCAGTGGGAATAATAATTAAACTGCTACGTCGTAGTTTGAGGATATCAGTGAAAATCATAATTAAGCTGCTACGTTGTAGTTGGAGGACATCAGTGGGTATCATAATTAAGCTGCTACGTCGTAGTTTAAGGACATCAGTGGGAATCATAATTAAGCTGCTACGTCGTAGTTGGCGGCGGAAGATATCAGTGGGAATCATACTTAAGCTGCTAGATCGTAGTTGGAGGACATCAGTGGGAATAATAATTAAGCTGCTACGTCGTAGTTTGGGGACATCAGTGGGAATCATAATTAAGCTGCTACGTCGTAGCTGGAGGACATCAGTGGGTATCATAATTCTGCTACGTTGAAGCTTACCAGCATCAGTACAGTAGAGATCATAAGTTGAAAGAGTTTTTGTAAATCATAATAAATTAAAGCTAATTTATAATGATTTACAAAAACTCGTCGGTATAATTCTGGCTACTTTTAATCTGAATTAACAACAAATGTTAATTACACAGTTAAGTGTCTACATTAATCGTTCCCGAATCATTCACAGTTATAATAGGTAATAGCAGTACTCTACTAACAATAAGGTACAAGAAGCAACATTGTAAATTGATTGAACTAGATTCGTCAACAACAATTCCTAGAACATTTCGCATTTTCCTTCAAAGGGATTAATTAAAGTGTTTCCGCTTGATGGAGCAGAAATTGCATTTTCAAAGCGTTCTTATTAATTTATGATAAAGTTTTCATCTAAAAAAAAAAGGGCAAAGAGCACTGGCAGACTAAGGGGGGGCGGGAAGGTGTGGTCAGTCTCTGGCCCCCGATCTTGAGGGGCCCCCAAACGGTAGTTTGTAGTTGCCCCCCCCCACCCCCTACGTATACTTAGTATGCTACGGGTGCTAAAATTTTCAGCATCCTATGTTCTCTTTTTCTCAGTTTTTCTGCATAAGTCGACAGTGTAATTCCTATTTATGTATGCTACTTTACCTATTCGGGGCGGGTTGCTTGGCTTTTCGAGCTCGCTATGCTCGCTATTGCTTTCTATGTTTTCAATAAAAGTGATTGAGAATGTAGAATGTCGTAATGGCCCGTTGGTTCCTCGCCTCTCATGCATGAGGTTGTGAGTTCAAATCCGGGCAAGTACCAATGTGACTTTTTCAATTCATGTGTACTTTCTGAGTTTATCTTGGACGTTACTGACATCAGTGAAGGAAAACATCGTGAGGAAACCTGGACTTATATAGTTAATATATATTTATTTTATTGTTTTATTCTCGTGCCTTCTCTGTATGAGAAGAGGCCTTTGCCCAGCAGTGGGAGAGTTATAGGCTGGTATTATTATTATTATAATCAAAGTGATTCATATTTTTGTACAAATGTTCAAAAGAAAATTTAACCAATCCGGAGTGCAAACATTTTCGAGCTCTCTTCGCTCGCTCTAGCATCCTATATTCGTCTAATGCTCTAACTTTTCAGTATAAGTCGAGAAAGTATTTCCTAATTCTGTATGAAAAGTAAAAAAAAAAATGGAACCTTTTCGAGGTAGTGTGCTTAAAATTTCGAGTTTGTTTCGCTCACTCTTACTGCTTCTGAAACTTTTCTGCATACCTGGGCCTCCATTTAGGTTTGCTGCCCCGGGCCGCCAAGAGGCTTAGCCCGTCACTGGCAAAGAGTATTATTAATTCAAATATTTCCTGGAAATTCTTTCATCAGTGTAATTGCGCGACCTTTAATACTGGCAGCTTTTTAACGCCATTTTGTTTTAAATCTCTTTTTTTTGTTTTATTATTTTAGCGCGTGTTATCATGGCGAGTTCTCGGCTTTTATGGGAGTATATATATATTTATTTATTTATTTATTTATTTAAATCACAATTATAACATCTTTACAGAATCATCCAAGGCGATGTTATAAGTCACATGTATACACAAATTTACAATAAATAAAATGACTTGTAAGTAAAATTACAAAGAAATATACATAAATACTATATAATAAACAAAATTATAAACCTGACAAATGTTTATAACACAATACCTCTTTCAATTATTATTTGTGCCATTTGAATGAATTTCGGCAGGTTCTGCCCAAATATATCCTCCGATACCGTAATAATATTAACAATACGTGCGGCTCGTGACATAGGGGTAAATTTGAGTAGGTTAGTCCTAGCCGCTGGCACTTCTAACAGAGCGGGGCGGCGGCGCGCACCTACGCACCCATCCGGCGCGCGCAGCCGCAGCGCTGCCAGCACCTCAGGGTGGTGCAGCAACCCTAAAAGTACACTCGCCACGTACTTGACCAGCGCGACGTCCCTTCTTACTGCCAGCCTCGTGTACCCGACCATGCCCAGGACAAACAAACTCGGGTACATCAGAGGATAAAAGGGATAAACCCCATACTGCTTACGATAAAGAAATCTAGCTAATTTTTTTTGTATTTTTTCCAGCATGAGGATGTATTTCCCTTCATGCGGATTCCATATGATTGCACTTGTTTCAAGATGACTCCTTACAAGTGCATTATACAAAATTTTTACAGCTGCGGTATCGGTAAAATCCTTACATTGTCGCAAGATAAAACCGAGATTTTTGAAAGCCCTGCCGCACATCTCAACGATGTGTTTACGGAACGTCAGCTCAGACACCATCTGCACGCCCAGGTCTCGTACATGTGAAACACGCGGTATAACTTCGCTGCCCATCTCGTACTGATGCTGTAATGGAGCACGCGCGCGGCTGTAGCTCATCACACAACACTTTTCAATATTAAAATGCAGCTTGTTGCATTTACTCCATTGGACTATATTATCAATATCAGACTGGAGCAGATTACAGTCTGCAGTTCCCTCAACATTTAGAAATAATTTTAAGTCATCTGCAAAATAAATATAGTCCTCCTTATCGATTTCGATAACGGCGACCCCTAGAAATCAATTCCTTGCGTGTGCCCTTAGATGACTCGCTAGACCGAATTTAGTTATGAACACCCGGTCGCAACTAGAACAATAAAGTTGGCCTGCAGTGTTGTATGTATAAGTGTAGGAGGGCTTAGGTATCTCTTTACGTATTTGACGCTTCCCGATGATTACTTCATGTCGCTTCTCTTCGAAAGATTTGATGTTTTTGTGTATAGTCGAGCGCCATGACGACCTGTGTAAAGCGAGCCTCTCCCAACTCAAACTCAAACTCAAAGCATTTATTTCAATTAAACCATTTACAGGCACTTTTGAATTGTCAAAGAGACGGTCAGTTAGTCAGAGTCGGCAAGTTGAAGCTAGATGCCCATTCCAATACGTAGATCACTATGGAGAAGAACGGACAAGAAACTCCAAGGACACTCTTTTAAATCAAGATATTACATAATCCTGGGTACATTATTCTTGTTGCTTCTATATGTGAGACAATGTAAAAACTAATAAAACAATTCAAAATATAAAATTACAAATTAAAAATAAGCCCTGGCAGTCAAGAGATGACCAGTCCCAACTGACGGCGCCCGTTCACGAACATGACGCATGGATCAGCACCATCCAGCTCAACCATTTTGTAGGGAACCGAATGATCCAACACACGCGCCACCATCAGTGAAACATTTAAGTGAGCATGACATACTCTCAACTGCCATGCTCTTTCAAGTCAACATAAATCATAATAACATACTAAACGACTCCATGATATTCACATTTACAAAATTGAAAAAATGCTGCTAAATTATACAGAACTATAGTTTGCAATGTATTTGAGAGATTAATAAAAATTTACTACCAAAAAAGAAAATAATTATTATCTATTGGAGTATTCATCAATAAAAACATGCTTAAATAAACAACCTTTAGGATCAATTGCGCAAGCGTTTAGATGTCTCTTGAGCACATCCTCCTTTATGGGAGTAAGACGTTTTCTAAGTGACTTTTATGTAATTCGAATATTTTCTTATGCTCGCAACTTACCTCCGTACGATCGGTACCATCTTTCCCGGCGCTAAAAACAACCCATTGTGTTTCTGAGACTCTTACGCAACCATATTGCTACCTTCGTCTACATGTTTTGGCTTTGTAAGAATTGACAGCTAAAAGAAACCAGTAGGTCCTGCATTTCATCCATTCATTCAATCACTCTACTGAATTAATGAATAGATGAAATGCACCGATCCCAGCGTGGTTTGACCAGACTCGATTACTCCCAAAGAACCCAAAGATTCACACTAGCCCCTGGAGCTTATGTTTCATGGGGCTACAGTGAGCATTGCATATCAAGGAGTAGACCGGGGGGTGCGATAACGGTAGGTAAGACGTGCCCATAGGATATGGAAGGATTATTATTAGAGCCGTACCGGATATGCATCCTATAGTAAGCAATGGAATAGTGAAGAGACGGGTGATAATTATAGGGAGTCCAAGTCAATTTTTTCCGACGTCGCTGCCATTTTGGCTCAGGTCCAGCTGCTTTCTCGACTCTTTTTTGTGACACTGCTATGCATGTAAACAATATATATATATTCTACTTTTCTTTTACACGTTTACACGATGCTGTTTCCAAAATCTTCGTCTGAGGTCCGTTTCCGGTTTCTTGTAAATCTCACAATAAAGCCAGCGTCATCATTTCTTGATCGTAGCTCAGTGTTCAGCCGTATCCATCCAAAAATTGACTTCTTTGTCGAAGTAAGTCATGTCCTGTTTTAGGTTGTCATTCCATGTGTAAATAGGTCAGCTGTTTATCTTGGATTTGGCTTTGTACTGCATTGCTGCAGGTAACCAGTGTGGTTCGCGGCACCTAACATTTACATCGTGCGATACTTCTAACGTTTGGTGACGGTTTTCCGTCCAAGATTTAGTTCATGCATTTTCTTATTCACATAGAGGACCGCAATCACTCTAGTGACCCTTTAATTGTAGACTATTATTTAGCAAAAGAGTATCAACCTTCGTGGTCAGCCCTTTGTTAATAGATCGGTTTTCCACTAGAATGGCCGGCACGGTACACGGAACACGGCATCGCCACTCGTTGCATTAGCGGCTCTTTCCACGACAATGAACAAGCAAAATGTTGAATAGATTGTGTATATTCATACTAATATTAAAAAGTTAAATTTTGCGAGAACATTCGTAAGAAGCTGGCAGTATCATCCCAACGGTAATGTTATCCCATTATTTGTCTTATTTGTTTTCGTATTTATTTGTTTTTATATTTATATATACTAGCTTCTGTCCGCGACTTCGTCCGTGTGAAATTTCTTGTTCGACGGTTCCACCCCGTCGCATCACATCGTCCGCCCGCGCTTGTTAAATTATTGGTTAAAAAAAATTATAGCCTATATTACTTCCTGATAATTTAGCTTTCTATTGGTGAAAAAATGGTTAACATCGGTCCAGTAGTTTCGTAGCTTATTCGATTAAAACAAACAAACAAAAAAATATTTTCTCTTTATAATATTACTAGCTTTTGCCCGCGGCTCCGCCCGCGTGGATGTTGGTTATCGCGTAAAAAAGTAGCCTATGTCCTTCTTCATATCTCAGGCTATATCTCTGTCAAATTTCATGTCGATCGGTTCAGCGGTTTAGGCGTGAAAACGTAACATACAGACAGACAGACAGACAGATAGAGAGACAGACAGAGTTACTTTCACATTTATAATATTAGTATGGATTATAAAGTATATAATTAGGTATATATATTATATTCATAGTTTTAATAGGTATATGTATATCCTTATATTTAAATAAATATTTATTCTACAATTTTCGTAATTGCACCTACCACTGTTTGTCTTCGCATCATCCAAAGGTATGTGTGCTTAAAGTATTAAATTAATAAATAAATGCGAAAGTCGTCTGTCTGTTATCTTTCACGCCTAAACCAAGACGCAATCTCCTAGAGACGGTATTTTTGTTCGATTTGTGTAGCAATGTATTTGACTGTATTGATATTCGTAATAAAATAAGTTACATAGTTCCTAGAACAACAGTATGCAGCGGGGTGCGTGCACGGCCGCTTGCTGTTACTTCTTGTAGCAGTTAATGCAGGTATGCGACCTCTGCGTCGACTCACTAATAATTACAACAAGAAATTCCATCATATTGCTGTTTCTGCTGGTATATTCAAAACTATTGTACTCAAAACTAGTAACTAGTAATTTTAATGAACATTTCCATTATCATTTCATTTTTTTTTTTCGATAATCTGTTTGCTTTTATTTGTTTTACTATTTAGCTCAAAAATGTTTTCTTTAATTAAATTATTGTAGGTTTTAGTTTTAAAAGCATGGTTTGTAAAAAATATTTTCTATGTTTGTTCCGTTGGTTACATTTGGCCGTATCTTTTTTGCATTTCTTCCTAGAAAATGTAATTCAATTTTTTTATTATGGGACAACTAGATCCAAAGGTTAGTACTTATACAAAAAATTTGAAACTATTATTAGTTGTCTATTATTGTTTGTTGTGTCACTGTTTTTTTTCTCTAAAAAATAAAATAAAATAAAATAAAATCACTGAACCGATCGTTATATTTGTTGACAGATGAAAGCTTGGGACCTGGAGTATGACATAGGCTACTTGTGATCCTGGATATTTGTGAAGAAATATAAAATGGACGCAGACTAAGTCGCGGACAACACCTAGTTTGGATATAGTAATAAGGACAATGAGAATAAAAATTGTTTTTAAAATGGTATTCTAGTTTATCTTCTATTATGAAGTATTATTTTGTAACTGTGCCAAAGTATTTAATAAACACTTGAAGAAAGTTATGACTGTTGTGACAAACTGCCAGCAAATACAAGGTCTTCTTTTAATCTACGTGATTTGTATCGTTTTCAAAGTTGTTATTCGCGCTGGCTTTGATTCGGAACTGGACGGATGAAAGCTCTTTAGCAAGTGTACAGACGGACAGATTTTTTATACGTGTTTTTGACTGACAATTGTTTGATTTAACCAGATGTTTTTTTTTTTAACCAGACTTTTAGATCCTCTTCTAAGACCTGTGTTCACCAACATTCAAACCACCGGTTAGGTATTTAAACAGTTGATTTATGTCAAATTTCCTAAGTAAAGAACTGATTAAATATCTAAGCAGTTGATTTAAATGTTGGTGAACACAGGCCTAAGTGAATCAAAAATAATAGGACGATCGATAATAATATCCCCTACTTTTTACCATGCATATAATAAAACCGATGTTTAAATTGACTGTGTCTTGCCCGGTTGCATCTTAACGGTTCGTCGAGAAGACGGACCCTTCAAAGGTTGAGTGAGTTAATCTACTTTATAACCTCATACAAGTATCCTAAAGAGATGAGACATAATATTAAATTGGGTTTCAAAATTCATCAGTTATGAGCTTTTCATTGGTGTTTAGTGGCTATACTTCTATACTAATATTATTTAGAGGTAAAATTTGTTCCTTAGCTTGTATGGAGGGGGTAATCTATGAAACTACTGAACAGATTCTGAAAATTCTTTTTTATTTGTTAGCCCAATTCCTGGAAAAGGTTATAGGCAATTTACTATCACGCTGCGACCCTAAGGAGCTGGGCAAAAAGGCAATAGGATGACGAAGTCGCGGGACAGAAGCTAGAAGTAAATAAACAAAAGCTAGCAATCTGCAGGTGGCCCGCAAATGCTAGAAATCTGCAAAAAATGCTAAGAATCTGCAGAAATCCCGAGTGTTTTATAAAAACACTCGGAAATTCTAACGACACTCTGGGGACGATATCAGCGAGCCTTTAAAAGAGACTTTCTGTCATAATGTTTTTATAAAATGTAACCCATTTATCACGGCATATTCCTCTGGTACCTACATAATTATTTGATGTGACATTTATAAATATTGATAAATCCTCCGAACTTAAGTGTGGCAGATGTTTTATAACCAACATTTTCATATTCTGGTCTTATTGTACGCAGGTATATCTTTAGGTACATTTACGATGTACAATCCAGATGCTTGACTTTTCCAATGTTATTGGTAAACTCAGAGTCTCGCTACAGTACACGATGGGTTCGTAAATCCATTATATTTTTAGTACAGGAACGGCTGTTGGGAAGGATTTCTTTTTTCCACCTTAGGTATATTTAATGGTCTGGTAGACGGATTTATTTTACTTTATTGGTGTTACGCACATATTTATTCGCTACAGGAATGTGTGTTCGGGGCGTAACTGATAAATAAGTACGGGGATTTTTGTCACGTTGCTCTCGTGTGAAATACTGAAACAAATTTTAACTACACATAAATTATGTTTCCTGATATTATTAGAAAGGGTTATTATTACTTTTTTTTTACTATGGGTTTGCTCTTGACTCTAGTCTAGGTCTGGGTGACAGAGACAAAGTCTACGATGGAGTGAGCTTACCCAGAAGAAGCCTGTTCACTCTCACTTTGAATAGATTAGGGTTGTATGCGTTCGGAAACACAGACGCAAGCAGAGAGTTCCACTCCTTTGCTGTGCGCATTATAAAAGACGTTTGAAAACGCTTAGTGCGAGTTGGTGGAATATCAACTAGGTAGGAGTGGTAACTTGCAGTGCGTCTAGATGTCCGATGGTAGAAGGGGGCCGGTGGAATGAGGTCGTGGAGTTCATGGGCACACTCGTCGAAGTAAAATCTGTAGAAGACCGACAAGCAGGCAACCTTGCGGCAATGAGCCAAGCTGTGAAGCTTGGCATCCACCAGTTTTACGTCGCCAATGAGCCTCTTAGCTCTGCCTTCCACTGAGTCAAGCGCTGCAAGTTGGTAGGTACTTAGCTGAGCTATCCCAAAGGTGGCTGCAATACTCCATGCAGGATCGGACTTGTGCTTTGTAAAGGGTTAGAAGCTATCCAGGCGTAAAGTATCGCTTCACCCTATTTAGGACGCCCAGTTTCTTGGCCGCAGTTTGAGCTTTGCACTCGATGGTGGAGCCGAAGTTGAGACCAGATGTCAACTCATGCCTAGGAGCTCGAGCCGATCAGTTACAGGAACAGGTGTACCCCGAAAAGTAGGAGTTTGGTCAAAACGACTCCTTTTATTATTACTATTAGGGCAAGGGTTATTTGGGGGGTTGTTAGGGCTATTTATTGGATTATAACTTTATATTTGTATGGTCGTTCAGGCCTAACTCCGAAGTAACTTTTTTTATTAAACTCCACTGTTAAGGGGAAGCACTAAGGTAGCCCGCGAAATATAAATCTTCTTACGACTTTTGCAATTTGCAGCTTATTTTATGGGTGTATGTTGATTAAAGTATGATTCGCGACCGTAACAAATATGTATTTACGGAATTATAATCATTAGAATCAGTAATACAACTCCTTAAGTTAGTATAATCCTAAAAGTCATGATTTCAGGAAATAGTCATTCAATAGGTTTATAATTATGAACTTAGAGAGTTGTATTGGTGATTTTTATGATTATAATTCTATATATGAATATTTGATAAGGCCGCGAATCGAAAGAAAATTTTAATTTGTTTTTTATGCTACCCTGACGCTTTCACCTTAAATAAAATAACATCCTATTTTGTACTTACCTACATTTTACACTCTTTAAATATAGTACCGTGTGGTGCCGGACGTAAAGAATAGCACCACCCCATTTCCTCCCGTGGGTGTCGTAAAAGTCGACTAAGGGACTTACCTACTAGAGAATGGGCAGCAGACTTCTCTATGAATTTTTAACACCATACTGCGATCGCGAACCCGCCTGCCAAGCGTGGCGATTATGGCAAAATCCCCCCTTTTGGGGAAGGCGTATGACCAGCAGTGGACGTCTTTCGGCTGAAATGATGATGATGACATATAGTAGTTGATTCATTTCTACGACGAAGTTTTACGACGATTTGAGAATCAAATTAATATGTAAAAACAATGCACAAAATTAAGCCATATCAGTCCCTTTGCCTTTATCATAAAAAAAAACCCTAAAAATCAATTGGTAGTTCACCCGCGGCTGCTCGGGTTCCACCGATTTCACGGACACACTGCCGGTAAACCTATGCTTAGAACTACGTTGATGTACTAAACGCAATGGAGGCGATAATGTGAAGTCATAAATATTTTTTTTGAGTATTTTCTTTTGCATCCTTTTATGCAACTCTTTGTAAGTAATGCTATGTTGGCACTGGATACAACACACTACACACACATACACACCCTCACACACACACACATAGCACATTACGTACGTTGCACGTAGCACATTTGTATAGGCACACGCTCTCAGGGCGGTATACAAAATCCAATGTGGTTGCCTGGAATGGAAAATATAGTCAGAAATAAAAGTGCCCGATGAAGCGAAAAATAGAGGTGATTTATATTAAAAATGTATCTCACAACACAACTATGGCTTCGGTTGAATAAAATACCTACAGTAATTAATCATCAATTAATAGAATACCAAGCAAAAATAACATTATTATTTCGGCTAGATACAAAGCAAATATTATCATGGGTACCTAATGACCAGAGAAAGGCGATATTTGAGCCATTAATTACCAGAAGTTGACCTTCAAGATAACGAGGATGCATGGCGTTTACCACGAAAACTGACTCCTAAAGTGATTTAGGTAATAAACTATGAACTGAGCGAAAATATTTAATTTCTGACTTAAGGGTTATTTTTACGGAGTAGGTATAAATTAGATCCTATGTAATAAGTGATACTTATAAAATAAAAATTAAGTTACAAATTTAATTAAAACATATATGTATGCAATATGATTACGCATTGTGTATTGTCCACAGACTATAGAGATTGTCTCTGGTTCCTGGCCCTGACATCAAGCAATGGACAAAATGGACAAACTTCTATTGGTTGAATACGAGGCTTTGTAACGTTACATTTTTCCGGGACGGGAAAAATGTAAGGTCAGAGATAGAACTACCACCTACCTATCATCAGAACTGGAGGAGTCCTAGCTTAAGAAGAAAATAAACAAGTTCAAGAGTAAACAATTTTAATAAATAAAAACAATTAGATGGTTTAATAGGCCCTACTGAATGGGTATTGGAGGGTCCTAACTGAAGGATATAAGAGGCCAGGAAAACCGGGGAGAAGTTATGTTGGAGGTCCGTCCTTAAGAGTGAAAGGTCCAGGGATTTCTTGGAGGGAAACCTCGAGTCAGGCTTCCAAGTCACCGACCTCGGAGGAGCAGTTCGTATCAAGAGGTCCGAGAGCCACCAGCCGTCGGAGTGTCAAGGCTTGTTGAAGATATAATGATGTTTTCTGTAACACGAAGGTAATATTATGCACTGGCTTGTTTCTTCTTGCGTCAGCTTTCGGGTAATTTGTATGTCTTTTTTGTGATGTGTGTTTGTGTTTTGTTTGTGCAGAAGGAACAATTTTTCTTTCCAACCCAATCCAAACAACAAGAAACAAAAATGTTAGTTTATTAGAGTACGAATACCTGCGAGTTGAATTAGTTAATTGCTAAATAGGAAGTTGAACAAACAAAACACCAGCAACCACCAATATAAAATATAACGGTTGCAAAAAGATCATTCTTTTGTATAGATACCTGGGAACCTTATGGTTACGGAGATATTGCAGTTTTTTTATACGAAAACAAGTTTTAAATGTTATAACTTAACTTTAAATCTACGATCTCTGTACCGTTGCACCCAAAGTTCTAGCGTAAGGAAAAACAAAATTGATTCCCAATAATAATTTTTATACAATGGTACCTACTTAGTTTGATGTACAGATTCCGTAGATCACGGCTATGTAGGGTGTTTTTATACCATGTACAGACGCCAGCAGGACAAGCTACCCGAAACTGTCAAATTTTCGCAATCAACCTTGAACCTTATACTGTAGTGATAAAGTCGAAAATCTATTAAAGAAATTGGACAGATTGTAGTAGCTTGATGTGCTGGCGTCTGTACAAGCTGGGGCCGAAAGGTTCTGGAGTGGCGACCGCGTACCGGAAGACGTAGCGTTGGAAGGCCTCCCACAAAGTGGACCGATGACCTTATGAAAGCCACAGGAATCCGCTGGATGCGAGAAGCACAAAACCGGTCGAGGTGGCGGTGCTTGGGGGAGGCCTATGTCCAGCAGTGGACGTCTTTCGGCTGAAATGATGACAAGCTAATCAACAACTACCTGCGAGTATAATAGTTGGTATATCTCTATGTTCAAATATTCACTTTGCTGAAACCGTATAATAAGAATGTCTCACTTGCTTTTTATGAAAATAAAATTTTAACGAACTCTATTCAGTAAATATCAAAAGATCATTGATAAAAAAAAGGCCAAAAGGCTTCAAATAAGCTGAACGAAATTGAATTTTACGTCCAATTTTATATTACTTTGCAAAATAAATAGAAAAAGGGTTCGGTAACCGTTAATGGAATTGCTAGGTGATACAGTATCTACTTATATACCTTGGTAGATTATTATATTACATACATATAAAAGGTTCTTTTGTCCATTGATCATAAAAACCTTAAGTAGTCATCTCAATGTTTTTTGTTCAGCATCTCAATTTTTTTTATTTATAAGTCTCATCATATGCCATGCTAGCCTTTTCCATAGGTAGATTATATTGTGACATGTGTGCCTTTTAGTCTGTGCTAAATAAATGTATTTTCTTTCTTTCTTTGCTCAACTATGTTGGGGTCAGCTTTCAGTCTAACCAGATGCAGGTGAATACCAGTATTTTACAGGCTTTCGGGCTTGTGACGATCCGTAATAACTGTCAAAGATCTACAAATGACCATCGGGTTGATATAAAGGCCAGTTGTTTCAAACGGTTGGTTAACGTAACATACGTACGTCAAATAATAACGATTACATAATGATGTTTAACGTTCGTTAAATACAAAGCGTTGTTTCACTGCATAAAAAACCGATCGTCAAAGTTATTAACATGAGTTTAAAATGTTGTTTTAAGTCATAGAACAAAAGTTGCTGTTTATGATGTCAGTAAAAAGTGTGTGATATAAAAATGTTAGGTTCGTATTTTTTTGGCATCTTTTTAACATTCTGTTTATTATTTTAATTAAGTTGTGACCAAACATAAAGCGGCAATCATGCGCGGCTGCCGCGCGCTACCTGCCGCGCACGGCGAGATGCCTTGGGCGGCGGGAATCGGTAGCCAATTCCCGGCCACCGTAGGCGCGGGCTTGCGGACGGCGAGCTATGGGCAGCTCGCCGTCCGGTTAGGACCAGGCCCGGGTCGACGGCGCGTTGTGTTCCACGCGCGCCTCAAAGAGATGTCAGCACGCACTGACAGGGTCCGCCAGGACCGATGCCTGCCAGGGTTGCGGGTTTGTCCGAAAAGGATATCGTGGCCCTGGCACACAGGCAAATGAAAGAACACGGGTGGGTTTTAGTCATTAAAAGTCTGACACGCCCTCCCACTCCGCCCAGAGCGGGAGAAGTTATTTGATAATTTCCCACACAAAAAAATTATAAAAAAAAGGCCTACGAAACGTCGTATGTTCAAATATTTTTGGCCTAAAATTTCACGTCTGGGAGTATTTTGGTAAACCTACTCATTTAACCATATTTATCTTAGTTGAAGGGACGACAGCTACATTAATAATGGTTAACAGTAATACCAAGAATCTTCAAAGTTCACGAGTCTCCCGAATACCTAGTTGTTTTTACGTAATGAGAATTTGTAATGTAATACCTACCTTCCCACCTATCTACCTACATAAAAAATATGCCACAGCTGTGACGTCATTGGGCACGAACATCTTATAATACAAACCTCTTATTTTCTAAAATAACTAGTTATTCATAAGGATTCTTGTTTAGTTTCTATTTTTCACACTTAGGTATCGCATGTTTTCCCACACGAGTTCGTTGGTTACTCGAAAAAGTGTGGCCACATGCGACAAAATGTGACCACACGCGACAAAATGTGACCAGGGAGCTTCATGGAAATCACGTGCCATGTCACAACTCTGTTTCTAGTTTGAGGGTTAAATTTGGTCCTTCGGTTCGCAAAGTTAAAAATAGAATTCCAGCAAAAACCCGCCGATGAGGTTGAGTGGTCCAAAAAGTTCTGGAGTGGCAACCGCGTACCGGAAGCCGTAGCGTAGGTATAGGCATCCACAAAATAGACCGATGACCTGGTGAAGGTCGCGGAATCTGCTGGATGGGGGAAGCATGAGATTGGTCGATGTTTGGGGCTCGCCTACGTCCAGCAGTGGATGTCTTTCGGCTGAGATGATGATGATGGATTACCTAATACGATGAACACTTTCAGACCCACTTGCACCACAAATCGTTAAATGCCGTATTTAAAACATCATTCTGTCTTTGCGAGCGATGGAGCGCTGTGTTCTTGGAGTTCGACTTACCGGATATGGAATACAATACTGCGCTATAATACACAAATTGCAGACGTCACCCAAAAAGCTGCCAAGCTCAAATGGGACTGGGCTGGACATGTTTGCCGCATGTCGGATGCATTGTGGGCTAAGACCACCACAGCATGGGTTCTTGAAAACGTCCAACGGCATCGCGGAATACCCAGGCGTAGATGTCGGGATGAGCTTGACGCTTATAGGAGGGATTGGTCCATATTGGCTCAGAATCGAGTTCGAGTGGATTATGGCAATGGTCAAGGGCGTAGCTAGGATTTTATTAAGGGGGGGGGCAGGCGTAGCCAAACCAAGAATATATCTAAGGTAAATGCTGCATGAGCAACGGGGCAGGTTACGTTAAAAATGAAAAACAAAATATCAATCAGTGAATTTATTTTACAAAAAAAAAAAAGTAGTCGACGAGGTTGAAGTGTATACCTAAATATACCTAGTAATAAGTAATATTGTCATGTAAGATACCTTTAAGTAGTTGGTAATAAACGCTTGTCTTGAACAGACGTATTTCCTTTCACCTCCATACTTCAAGGTTCTTCACAAAACCGTTTTAACACCTCAGATTCAGTTATATCCTTAGTTTTTTGTACCATAGTTCGGTGTACACTGAGCATGCATAGGCCGTTCAAACGGTTTTCAGTCATCGTTGATCTCAGCCATTTTTTTACACGACGCAGTGTAGAAAAGGACCTCTCTATGTTACTTGTAGTTGCAAATTCGTTTTGTTTATTAATAGGCTGCCTACGTAATATTACTTTACGGTTTGTGAGTATTCCTGCATCTTTGCCTTTCAACGGTGGGATTTGCAGTGGGACAATACCGGCTGGTTATTATTACTATTATTATTCTGTCTTTGTCATCTTCAAACGATTGACGGAAATACATGGAACGATGGTTTTACTTAATTTAGCTGTAACTGAAAATGCATTTAGATTTGTTATGTAAGTTGGTCTCGAAGTTTATTGTAATTTATGAAGTGTTGCAATAGTTAGGTGGTGTGGTTTATAATAAGAAGAATTTTCTATTGGTCTAGTTTTATATTGTTCAGTCTTTTAACCAGCTTCCTAGCTCTCAACGAGATAATTACCCGTATCAGCTGAGCGATTAAGAGTGGTATAGAAGTGCGGCAGCCGGCAAATCGGTAAGTGGACGGGTTTGCCGCTTCGACAACGCGACCCCCGTTAATTGGTTTCTAGCTTTCTGGAGTTGTAGACTTCGCTATTACACGCTCACTACACTGAAGCGAAGCGGTTTCATTTTCTTTGGGATTTTTCAAAAAATGGCGAAGTTGGATTAAAGTGAAGTGCAACTAACATAGTCTTAAGTCTTATTTACTAACACAAGTTTATAATAAAAATCTGTATCTCGGAAGCAAACAATCATAAGTCACATTAAGCTAATTATTCAGTGCATTCAGTGAACATGTTTTAAGTCTCAATTTGAACATTATTCACGTATGTTACTTAACTATACAATAAAATTGTGTGAAATTCTAAGTAAAATTTTATTTGTTGTTTAAATGTTGGATAGTTTTTTATTACAAAAAAATATTAAAACTTTTACGATACTTATATTATATTTGGACTTAGAATAATATACCTCCGGTATACAGAAATGTAAAATGTATGTTTAGGTTAAGGTATTTATGTATGGGCCTGTGTCGCCTGAAAATAAATGGATTTATTATTTATTATTATTTCATTTATATATGTCTACATATCTCGGGACCCTGGGGTCCCGGACCTTTGGAAGGCGTACGAGGGGCCAAAGCCAACTCGCAGAGGCCCGTTAGACGCTTTTTGTTTCTTTTTTATGAGGCACCAACCGACGATTATCCCTGTACGCACTATGCAAGTGCACCCAAGGACAACCCCCGGTTGGTGTAGGACTATTACAGGATATGGAAAAGAAATATATTGGACTATGGGTTTGGGTGGTTAAAATGGACTGGTTACCTAAAACTATGGAAGAACTATGGCCCCTGCCTGATCAATGTTTTATTATACACGGATAAAATGGCAGGGGGTGACTTGCACACTCAATTATTATTAAATTTTCTTTAGTTTAATAATAATAATAAATAATAAAATAATATAATAAATAAAGTAAGACACTTGAAATGGAGATGGACGGAACACATGACGAGAGATAGTAAGTTAAAATGGACAAAAATTATAACAGAGTGGCAACCACGTGATGGCAAAAGGAAAATGGGAATACAGGCAAAAAGATGTATAGACGACATAAGAAAAATTGGAGGCGTTACCTGGTCTAGAAAAGCTAGAGACAGAAATGAGTGGAAACTGCTAGAAGAGGCCTATGTGTCACAGGAGACGCTGATCACTAAACCGGAAACTCGATGTGTTAGATTTAAGTTTTTTAAATACATTTAGTTTTTTTTTTTTTTTTATTCTACTATGAGTTTGCTCTTGACTTTAGTCTAGGTCTGGATGACAGAGACAAAGTCTACGATGGAGTGAGCTTACCCAGAAGAAGCCTGTTCACTCTCACTTTGAATAGATTAGGGTTCGGAAACACAGACGCAGGCAGAGAGTTCCACTCCTTTGCTGTGCGCATTATAAAAGACGTTTGAAAACGCTTAGTGCGAGTTGGTGGAATATTAACTAGGTAGCGGTGGTAACTTGCAGTGCGTCTAGATGTCCGATGGTAGAAGGGGGCCGGTGGAATAAGGTCGTGGAGTTCATGGGCACACTCTCCGAAGTACAATCTGTAGAAGACCGACAAGCAGGCAACCTTGCGGCGATGAGCCAAGCTGTGAAGCTTGGCATCCACCAGTTTTACGTCGCCAATGAGCCTCTTAGCTCTGCTTAGATTATACTTTTGTTTAGTTCTCCAGCAATAAAGGCTTGATAATAATTATTATTATTAAAGTGCTAGATATATTTTTAGGTTACGTTGTAAAATATAAATTCTATTTTACGTGGATTTGACGTCGTCAAATGGTACCGTGAAAAAGGTAACAAACACATTTCCGATAAATAACCATATATTGGCATTGTTTTCGTTAAAAATTCATCGTAAAACGGACTATTGAATATTGCCTTTTAATCAAATTCCGAAAACTAATCGCATGAGCTTTGTTTTCTGATCCATGTAAACTAAACTGTTTGCGGGAAAAACGTTGCGATATTAGTCAATAATATACTGCATATAACAAAACATCACACCTGTTATCCCCGAAGGGTTAGGTAGAGATGTACAAATAGTAGGTATACCCGCATTTCGTCAGTTATGTTTCAGTCCCATGTAATAGGGGCCCCGCCTGTTGCCATCAACAATTCACAATTCCGTACTCCGGGCTGCTACTGAGAAATTCCTGATGCAAAACCACAATAACATTTTGTCCGACCTGGGAATCAAACCCAGGACCTCATGCTCAGCAGTAGCGCCTGCGATCACTAGACCAATGAGGCAGTCTTTGTCAAAACCAATCAAATAAAATAATTATTTGATTATATGTCTGAAATACAAAAAAAAGTTTGCTGATGACATTTGCCTCATTCCTCCGTATCACACCATGGCAACCTATTTCCACACAACTTTTCAGTCACCGGCAACAACGATATCTACAACAATTATAGTGTAATACAATAAAAATATATAATTGTAAAAAAATAAAAAAATATTATACTAGCTGACCAGACAGACTTTTTTCTGTCAAAAGCTAATTGGCTGAGGCAGTTTGTCTACGCGCAAAGGAAATATAGTATAAACTCCACTACTCTACCCTACCCTACCCTACCTACCTACCTACCTACCATGCCCTACCCTACTCTACCCTACCCTACCCTACCTACCAACCTACCTACCTACCTACCCTACCCTACCTACCCTACCTACCCTACCTACCTACCTACCTAAAACCTTAAAAAAAAGAGATAAAAACCTATTCTCAGATCTACCAATGATGACTGACACGTTATGTCAAACGCCGTAAAGTTACATTAGAAGATATTCACTAATTGTTGTTTTTTTTATTTTATTTTTTTCATATTTTCTTTTTCACCGTTTCAATCCCTGGACTACGACAAACATTTCAAAACCAAAATCAGCTAAATCGGCCTAGCCGTTCTCGAGTTTTAGCCAGACAAACAAACAGCAATTGATTTTTATATGTATAGATTTGCTGTTATATAAATAGCAGTCTTAAAAAGTTTGAATTTTAATTCAAGGCTTTTATTTCCAAGGACAAAAGTCCTGGTGTTATGTTTTGGGACACAGTTAGGAAACAATATTTTATTTATTTTTATTTTATTTGAAAAGGTACACCAACGACCTATTCACTAAAAACATTAACATAAAAAATAACATAAGCATAAGTTACGGTGAATTAGTCACTTACAGGCGTACACAGCACTTACATAAAAAATAGCTTCTTAAATATATATTTTTTAAAGGATGGTATTTAAAAGTACTTCAATTTTATTTAAAAGTACTCCCATTTCATTTACCTAATTTTGCCTGTGTTCCACCAAATATACTGAATGTGCACCAAAATATAACCTAACCTAACCTAACCTTTAATATTTGGTGCACGATCAGTATTTTTCGGGGAAGAATAAAATTTTAGAAATGCATACATAGATGTACCTTAAGATTTTTGGTGAACACAAAAATATTATCCTTTTTTAAAGAGTGTTTACTCGTAATGAGGATAGACAAATTATTTAGAAACAATGAAAACAAAAGAAATAATGAAAAAAAAAATTTATTGTAAAGTGTATAAAGCAGCAAGAAGTGTAAAAAGTAAAAGTATACAAAAGTGTATAAAACAGTACAAACATATAATCCTGAACACATTAACAAAGCATTAATAATACCTGCTAACAACGTCATAAAAACAACACAGCAATTGTTGTTAAAGCAATTATCTGTTTATTACAGCAAAACTGTTGTTGCAGAAAATGCATTGAAAACTGTGAAACTCGAGATATCTGATCATTAAACGGGTAAAGTACAAAGTAATCTCTACAAAATTGGATTTATTGCTGCAAGTACAGGAAGAACAATAAATTGAAAAACTAAATAACTCGATAGTGGCTCGAGAATACTGAGACGTTAACTTTTTTATTCGTGTGAAAGCATCTTTCAAGTTATGTGGTAAAATAAGTTAGAAAGAGGGTAAAATATAATTAAATCTGGTATATATTTATTTTAAAACACCAAAGCGAAGAAACCATAGGTTTTAGGCAAAGGCCTAAAACCTAAGATATCAGGGGCCTTACTCCCGACAGCATCGAGTTCTGAATCAATCGAATTGGATTCGAATTAAATGCCGATCCATACTCTTGAATCCGACTCTAGCGCACGATCGTGCGGTGGTTCGAAGCGAAACTAACTTCGATCGAAAGATCCGTTAGAATCGAAAAGTTCGTACTCCACACGCCATCTGACAGATAGATAACGTAAGTTAGTAAGTTGCTGGATCAAAATTACGCGATATCAAAGAAGCTACTTTATTCAGATCGAGTGAGATATTAGAAAGAAAGAAAAAAAAAAAGCACTAGTTTATCATTTTTTACTCGGGAAAGTGAAAACATTTAACTACCTAAAAGTTACTAACCAAAGACGACAGTGTACGATGACGTTATCCGCCGGATACGCATAACAACGCTGATAATACACGAACCTATATCGTTCTTGGTTTACGATTCGAATTGGTTCGAGAGTAAGGTTTTAAATCGAGTTCGGATCAAAAAATCAAAAAATCGATACAAAATCAAACTCTCATCGTTTTCGGGAGTAACGCCCCTGGGGCCTTACTCCCGAAAACGATTCCAGTTTGATTTTGATTCCGATTCGAACTCGATTCTGGGGCCTTAGTTCCGACAACATCGAGTTCTGAATCAATCGAATTGGGTTCGAATTAAATGCCGCTCCATACTCTTGAATCCAACACTAGCGCACGATCATGCGGTGGTTCGAAGCGAAACTTACTTCGGTCAGTTTGAAGTTTTAAATCGAGTTCGGATCAGAAACGAGATCGAATCGGAGATAAAATCAAACTCGAATGGTTTTCGGGAGTAAGGCCCCTGTTCTCTAACAGTTGTCGTACTTACCGCAGCCTGCTAAAGTGACTAAGGAATACGTTAAGGGAATTGATAACATTGTCCTCTATTCCATTGTTTTCGAATCAGACTATTCCGTCTCCTCAGCATGTCTGTCCCTGAAGACAACTTTCTTCTGGCTAGAAGGCCTCAGTTCCAGAAACAATTAAAATAGGCCGAGTAAAATAATCACTCTACTCGTACAATAATTATATTCGAATTCGCAGGAACACTCGAATATTGTGTCTGCTATTTAACATCCTTCACAACCCTAAAACGCCATCCTATCTGCGACAACGCTTTTCCTACGATCGTACTTCGGATGCACATTGCAAGTCGCATCTTAGAAATCTCCTTAGACTCCCTCCCCACTCATCCGACTTCTACTCCTACTCCTTCAATGTGCACGAGGCTCGGTTGTGGAATGCACTGCTACCTGACATTAGGGACTGCCAAACTGTTGCAGCCTTTAAAAGAAAAGTAAAGGATCACTATATTTCCAATTCGTCATCATCATCATCATTTCAGCCGAAAGACGTCCACTGCTGGAAATAGGCCTCCCCCAAAAGGGGGGAATTTGCCATAATCGCCACGCTTGGCAGGCGGGTTGGCGATCGCAGTATGGTGTTAAAAATGCATAGAGAACGCTGCTGCCCATTCTCTAGTAAGTCCCTTAGTCGCCTTTTACGAC
Source organism: Dryobota labecula (assembly GCA_947523025.1). Classification (NCBI taxonomy): domain Eukaryota; kingdom Metazoa; phylum Arthropoda; class Insecta; order Lepidoptera; family Noctuidae; genus Dryobota; species Dryobota labecula. The sequence continues at coordinate 12,875,790 of OX383284.1, forward strand.
ACCCACGGGAGGAAATGGGGTGGTGCTATTCTTTACCTCCGGCACCACACGGTACTTCGTCATAGTTGCATATTATTATGTATTTACTAGCTGACCCGACAGACTTCGTTCTGTCAAAAGCTATTTGACTGTGGCAGTTTGTCTACGCGCAAAGGAAACTACCTACCTACCCTACCCTACCTTACCCTATCCTACCCTACCCTACCTACCTATCTACCCTACCCTACTCAACCTACCTACCCTACCCTATTCTACCCTACCCTACCCTACCCTACCCTACCCACCTACCTACCCTACCCTACCCTACCCTACCCTACCAACCCTACCTACCCTACCCTACCTAACTAAAACCTTCAATTTTTTTTTTTTTTTTTTTTTTGATAAAATCTATTCTCAGACCTACCAAATGATGACTGACACGTTATGTCAAACGCCATAAAGTTACATTAGAAGATAGAGTTACCTACTTATTATTACAATAAAAATGTAAATATGGTCGTTTTCTTACAATTTTTTTTTTAACTTTCTTAAATTTTTCTTACATAAGAACCTTCTCCTGACAATAACAAACACAACAAAAAAATAATTAGCGAAATCGGTCCAGCCGTTCACGCGTGATGCCGTGACCAAGGGAAATAGGGATTCATTTTTATATATATAGTTTATTTTCCACTACATTGCAGTTCTAAGTATATATTTGAGTGATATTTATTTTAGAAGTATGTATATAAGTATATTCTCTTATTGTACATATGTTTATAAGTACATATTTATATTAGTGTATAGCTATTTGATTTTATGTATTTTTTTTTCTCTTCTACTCTTACACACGTTGTCTATACATCTCTTTATCTACTTTCCTATCGCAGGTATGCTTGAAGAGATTTCATTAGAAATAAGCATCACCTTTGTACGTATTTTTCTGTTCCTTTCTTCTTGTCTGTTTATATGTGTGTACATAAATTGTTAAATAAATAAATAAATAGAATGTGAACTTCCCTTTTCCTATACCAACGCAGCTCAATAGTTCATGTTATTTGAAACCTTAAATTTTTCCAACACAACACTACTTTATCTAAAATCCGAGAACAACAACTAAACAATGCTGCTTATTAAAATAGCATTTTCTGCAAATTACAAACTATGAGTATGTACTTTAGTTTGATACACTTCTACCATCTTTAATTGTGCTATTAACATATTATATGACGAGTAAGACTTAAAATATTCTTTGAATGTAAAACTTACAAACTTACCGTCTAAATTTGTTTCTTTGTAATACCTATATTAGATATACATATTTCTTCGAACTCACTAGCCATATATAAACCATCAAAGGCTTCTGTGGCTTTTAGTATATAATATTTTAAACTCTGCGATCTATATTATGAACATTAATAAAAAAAAATAAAAAAAATGGACTTCAAGAATGTTTCAAACTCAAACTCAAAGCATTTATTTCAAATAAACCAATTACAGGCACTTTTGAATTGTCAAGGGGTCGATCAGAAAGATGAAGCTAGTTGCCCATTCCAAAGCGTAGTAGGTTCCTATGGAGAAGAACGGGCAAGAATCTCCATACGGACACTCTTTTAAAACAAAATATTGGTTACAACACATTCATGTTGAAGTTATACATGTGAGAACAATGTAGAAAGACGTGCACGTTAGAAGCGTCCGTAATAAAGACAATTCAAAAATTTAAATTAAATAAGCCGTGGCAGCTAAGAGATGACCAGTCCCAACTGACGGCCCCCGTTTGTTTTACAAAACCGTTTTGTTTATAGATAAAACCCAGTATCGGTGGTAAGCTCATCTCCCCACCGTAGCGTCGTAGCGCGGGCTGCGTAGCTCGTAGCAAGTTTCAGTGCTACGTACGCCGCGCCCGCTGCCGCTACGCGATGTCGTAGCAAGCGCCATACATTCGCAACTTTACCTCGCGTCGTTAATCATCATATTTTTATGAACGTTGTAAATACTTTACTACTTAAATCCAGTTATCTTTTTTTTTTATTTATAACAGAAAAATAACAGACAGTTACTTTTTTTTTTATAGTCAACAAATCAATCTGTTTGGCAGTTTGTTTAAAGTTTTAATGAAAGTAATTAATGCGTCTATAACAAAGGTTCTATAATGAAATAAGTGTGCCAAGTTGAGTTTTGTATTGTAAAGTTTGCTCTGTAAGCAACACGATGCTTCCGTTGTTTGTACGCTACTTAAAATGCGTTGTTGCAACGTTTTTAATAAAAGGTGAGTTTGATGTTTGTATTAAAAAATAAATAAAAATAAACTGTAGATATGTCTAGAAAGAGCAGTTGTTACAGAAGGAATTTAATTATGCCTTTATGACTTTAAGATTTACTTCGAAAAACTATCATATAATCATTATTTTGTACCGACGCGTTTTTTTTTCGAACAGTGACTGTTGAATTTGAAACCGGTATAATAATAATAATAATAAGAGAGCCGATCATGGATCTCTAAAGCCCTGACCATCGGTAGCTTGGACCCTGTTCCTGATGCCGATGGGCTACTATTTTTTATATATAATATTTAAATGTATTTATATTCAAATATTTAAAAATGTAATTTATATGTATATTAATGAAATAAAGGATAATAATAATAATACCATATACCGATTTGGGGGGGGGGTTGTCATAATCGCCACGCTTCGCAGGCGGGTTGGCGATCGCAGTATGGTCTTAAAAATGCATAGAGGACGCTGCTGCCCATTCGCTAGTATGATCGATCGATGGATAAGCCTACCGTACATAAATACATACTTAGCAAGAATATGGAAAAAAAAACCGGCCAAGTACAAGTCGGACTCGCTCAGGAAGGGTTCCGTACCATTATCTATCAAAACGGCAAAAAAATCATGTCTGTTGTATGGGAGTCCCACTTAAATATTTCTTTTATTTTAATTAAATAATTTATTTTTAAAGTGAATATATAACTAAATATTCTGTGAATATTTCAATCATCTACCTATTGCCGTTATCAATATCGAGCAAAAGCGATAAAAAAAATCAACAAACGTGATTTTTTTAACGTTTATCCCTTAAATATTTATTTTATTCATTTTTTTTTTGTATTTTTTGTTAGAGCGGCAATAGAAATACATCATCTGTGAAAATTTCAACTGTCTAACTATAGATAGATAGATAGATAGAATACTCTTTATTATGTACACCATAAAAATTACAGATATAAATTTAGAACTGTTACATAGGGTGCCACAATGGGCGGTCTTATCGCTAAAAGCGATCTTTTACAGACAACCTTCAACTATCACGGTTCATGAGATACAGCCTAGTAACAGACGGACGGATAGCAGTCTTAGTAATAGGGGCCCGTTTTACCCTTTGGGTACGGAACCTTAAAAATTACTTTCTTCTGTGGGTTATTTGGTAGTAAAATAAGCCACCAGTACCTTTCTTTTAGGATTTTTTTTACGATATATTTTGGATTACGCAGATGAGACATTCTGGTTTTATTTTTCTTAATCCTCAAGCTGCCTAACCAGAGTAAAACTATGTTAATTGGTAGTTCGTCTCGCATAAAAAGCTTTTATTGACACCTTCGTCTCATGAAGATTTTTAACCACTACTCTTTGTTCAGGAGTTTTGTGGCTTACGGCGTGTAGGTAACAATAGCTTTAAGCAATCATCTATTTTTGAAAATAGACAAAAAATATGAAAAATAGATTCAGTTGTAAAAAAACACCTATACTCCATTTATTACAACATTCGATAAATAACTGTTCTCACCCTTTCGTTATTTCGATGTAAACGTTTAATAAACTCCGTTATTTCACTATAAATACAAAGCACTGTAATATATTAACCATTTACATAAAAAAAATAACTCTAAAGTGCAGTAATTTCAACAATATTACACAAAAACTGTCGTAATTTAGCCGTTATTTGTCTAATGTAAATTAAGTATAACTAAACACTATCATCATCATCATCACCTCAGCCGAAAGACGTCCACTGCTGGACATAAGCCTCCCCGGAGTACCGTGTAGTGCCGAACGTAAAGAATAGCACCACCCCATTTCTGCCCGTGGGTGTCGTAAAAGGCGAGTAAGGGACTAAACACTATGCAGGGTTATATCTAAGAGAAAAAGTATTTTCGATGAAATCGGGCACCCAGACTAAGATTTAACTTGTGTTTAGGGTGCCAGTGTCTTCGCCTATAATTAGAACATATGTATATCAGTAGTTTTAGGACGAGCACAGTATATTATTATTAAGATATTATACTTACTAGTAAATGCATATATCAAATCAAATCATTTATCATGTGGCCTATTGGGTTGTTACTAAAGGGTTGTTACCGGTCCACTAGCGACACTCCTTTAAAAACATATTATCTCGTGACTGAGAAGGAATTATGAAAAACGGCTCAATCAACCATATCGGTAAGTGTGTCTAGAAATTTTTAATACCTTTTTTAAAGTTTCATATTGAGACACGAAGCAACAAAATTCGATCTAAATAAAAACGGCCACATTCCTCTATATCGTATTTTGTTGCTCCGTGTCTCAATATGAAACTTTATAAAAGGTACTAGCTTTTGCCCGCGGCTCCGCTTGCGTAGATGTTGGTTAAAAGTAGCCTATGACCTTCTCCATATCCCAGGCTATATCTCTGCCAAATTTCATAACGATCGGTTCAGCGGTTTAGGCGTGAAAACGTAACATACAGACAGACAGACAGACAGAGTTACTTTCACATTTATAATTTATAATATTATAGTATAGTATGGATTAGAAATTTCTAGACACACTTTCCCGTTTTTCATAATTCCTTCTCAGTCACGAGATAATGTTTTTAAAGGAGTGGCGCTAGTGGACCGATGACAACCCTCTTAAAGTTGTGGACAGCCGCATTGTGAAGAGGATAAACCGAGTGAATGCAAAGTAACCAAAAGCCTCGTATCTAAGCAATCAAAGTTTGACAATTTAGTCAGAGTCAAAAATCACTCAGATTGTGATTCATAGCATAATATTTAATTATTTTTGAATAATAGTTATTTATGCAACTATTTTATAATAAGGGGTATTAAAACACGAATGTGGGTTTATCACATGAGTTTTTTAATACCTAATTATTACAGTTGCATACAAGACTTTATCTACACCCATGACATGAATCCTCTATAAAAGGTTCTGAAACAGTTTTTGCAATACTAATATCCAACAAAAATTGCGGGATACGACGCTATGGTATAGTATAGTGAAACGCGCGTGCGTGACAATGTTCTTTTTTTGAAATTCATAAAGATACCACGAATTGAGTAGTGAGAATGGAAGGGAGGATGATGATCCCTTCCTTACTCATCAAACAGATGAGTAAGGAAGGGATCATCATCCTCGTAAAAGCAAAGGAGTTGCATTATGAAATTCAGTACAACATTATAACTCCCGTTTGGATGCTGTTATGGTTACTATGAAACTGGGTGTTTTAATGTTGGCAATAAGCTAACTGTTTCAGAAACTTTTATAGAGGATTTATAGCATGGACGTAGTTAAAGTGTTCTTACTTTTTTCAGTTAGCTAATGAGCGTACAGTAAGCCTTGGCCAGCTGCACATTGACAATAGGCCAAGAAAACTGTAGGACGAATAAAAAAACTATTAAAATTTACTAATGACTTTGGAACACACCAGGCGATTTTAGTTGTGGAAACTGTTCCGATTCGTAGTACAAAGTAATAAAAAATATTATAAATAGGCTTCTGCCCGCGACTTCGTATGCGTGAAATTTCTTGCTCCCCCGTTCCCAAATCCGCTGTTCTCGAGATATCATCAAAAATCCGTTCTGTACAAAATGTATGAGAAAGTGAATTATCTACAAAAAAAAAAAGAAGAATCGTGAATATTTCGCACGTTTTAATAGTTATTCTGCTATTCGGGGCGTAGACAAATCCAAGATCATAAAAATCGGTCCAGACGTTCTTGAGTTATAAATGGTGTAAATAACCCGACTTTATTTTATTTGTTAAGATAATAAGTTCTTTTACGTTACACCTGGCCATAATGTGACTTTTACCGTACGCTACGCGTACACCAAAACTCGCATTGTGGCCAGGTGAAGACGTAAAATTGTGTACTCACCACGGGCAGTAAAAAAGAAAGCCCTCTATCGCATATTTACAACCCTCGTCTGCGGCTCGGGTCACAAATACCTGCGATTTCGGGCTTTCTTTCTTTTACAGCCCTTGGTAAGTAATGTACTATTATTAACTTAATAATGTTACATATTGATTTAAAGCCCTGGCTCCTGAGATATGTAGCAACCTGTGTTACAGGAGTCAGTGCTTTCCCCCGTTTGTGGAACATTAACAAAATTTATGTGTTCTATATCTTATCTATCTATACATAGGTATGATATATAAAAGCCCTTTTTCGTGTCTGCTTGTGTGACCGCATTGTTCTTCTAAACTACGCAATCGATTTTGATGTGATTTTCACCATCATTTAGAAAAAAATATTATTTAAGGTTTTAAAATAGTAACGTGTATTACGGATTGGCGCAAAAAAGGCTGAACGGATTTGCAAGAAATTTGGCATTCAGATAGTCTCCATAAGCAGGATTAACACATGATAGGCTATTTTTAATTCCGGTAGTACGTTCCCGTGGGATATTTTCCGATATCCACGCGGGCGAAGCCATGGGCAAAGCTAGTGTATAAATAAAAACTTTAGTTATTTTTTGCCATTTTTTTTTTGTTCGATTTCCGCACGGAACAAATATTTGTATGACCTACAATTAGTTGTTCCGGGTCTCGCTGTTTTTGTATGTGACTTTAAATGTTTGTAAACGCACCCACAATACAGGAGAAATTACTAGTGTGGGGAAGCGATAAAAAAAAAAATATATATATATAGTATTAAACTAACATTAAAAAAAGTCTCGATGTTTTGTCAAGTCGTAAAAACCGTGTGAAGCCGGGACGGGTCACTAGTTATGCAACAACTTATAACAAAACACAAAGTGAAGTTATAATACGATTAAATGTAGACATTACAATTGAGTCGAACAGAGAGCTTTCATATTGTGTATCGGACAGTTTCGACTAAAATAAAAGTATTGGTTTGCCCGCCTACGCGATTACGTCATTGTGGTATATTTTTGCGAACTCGACACTGGGTTCTAGTGACTATACTCAATTTACTATAGCATTATACAAATACTGGCTAAATAACGACAGTTTTTGTGTAATACTGTTGAAATTACTGCACTTTAGAGTTACTTTTTTAATGTAAATGGTAAATAGATTACAGTGTTTTGTATTTATAGTGAAATAACGGAGTTTATTAAACGTTTACATCGAAATAACGAACGGGTGAGAACAGTTATTTGTCTAATGTTATAATAAATGGAGTATAGGTAGGTGCATAAAGCCGCTTAAAATTCTGTTTTTTTCTGGGAAAAATGCATATCCAGTACTTGTCTGTAAAGTTGGTATGTAGGTCTGCTTTCTCGGAATTAAACAAGTGTTTCTTGAATGGCAATTTAAAACTATCACCACGGATAATCTAGGTATCTACATTTTATCGAAATTGTAAATCATAAGATAGCTTTTAGCGATTAACTCTTTCTCACTTACTTTTAATGATGGTCTGGTATTTTGAGTACCTACTTTATGCGGCCTACCCAAATCCTCCTTCCTCCTCCTTCCTCCTCCTCCTCCTCCTTCCTTCCTTTGCTATTGTTCGTCGAGTCGTTGAGCTCGCTACACTGAGTTGAGCTACACGATTACTAACAAATGCTTGCACTGACTGGACAGGTCCACTCAAAATTGTATGGTTCTTTCTTCAAAAGACCATTTCAGACACGGATCTACATGGTCCTCACAAGATCTGACCAAGATTATGTCTGGGCCTAAAAGAGACTGACCCCTGAGTTTGTTTTGACATTTATTCTCAGGGGTAGTCAGATAGGAAATGTCGACTCCATTTAGCTTTTAATATGTCGTGTAAAAGTGATTCCGATATCCTGTTTACAGAATAAACGATTTCATTTCATTTCGACAAGACCGACCATTGTGTCACCAATTGTAAAATTTCTACATATAAATCTGCCATTTTTATGGTGTGCAATAAAGTGTATTCTATTATCTATCTATCTATCATGACAAAATGGAAACAGTCAAGAATTCAATGTCAATAAATACAAACCTTAACTTAGCGTTTCTATCTATATAGATTTGTGCAAAATGTAATTTGAAATGCAACCGTTGAACAAACACATGCGAGTGGCACTTAGGTATTCACAATTAGATTTGAACCGCGCATAACATTACGTGATTGCTAAACAAGCACTCTAATTATTTTCTTGCATTCAGTTGCATAGAATAAATCAAATCAAAAGTCTGAATCTCGGATACACCATGCACATGATGAATAATTATGGTCCATTCAGCTTTTGTTTTGTTGCTTGACTTCAGAACAAAACAAAACATTTTTGTCGTTTAGTCCACTCTTGGCCACTCGACCCCTAAAAAAAGATTTATTTATTTGTTTCCTCTCAACCCTTACACATAGTTCGCACTTGACCCTCAGAGGGTAAGACTGACTTTTTATACAAAGGACAGGCATACCTCGTCCACTTTCAACACCTAGTTCTGTACGTACCTAAAATTAATAATTTGGTACAGTAAGGTACAGACTAAAGGCGAAATTCAGGAATTGATATTAAAAAAAACCAGCAATATTAGAGAATCCTTAAAGTAGAATAGTTTTTTTTACTCTTTTATTTTCTTTTTTTAATAACGCTTTCTTTGCACCAATCACTTGATAACTACTAAAACGCAAATGATTTAAGTATTATAAAAATTACATTGAGCTACACGATTACTGACAAATGCGTGCACTGAATGGACAGGTCCACTCAATCTGTGTGGTTCTTTCTTCAAAAGACCATTTCAGACACCAATCTACATGGTCTTCACATGACTTGACCAAGATTATTCTGGACTTACAAGAGACTGTGACCTTTGAGTTTGTTTCGGCCTTTCTTCTCAAAGTAGTCAGATACGAAACGCCGACCTCATCTAGTTTTAAAATATGATTGACGTGTAAAAGTGTTTGTAAAAACCTACTTACAGAAATAAAATCATTTATCATTTATTGAGGGTATTTTAGTAAAATAATATGCAACTATAGGGTAGACCGATGACTACTTTGGGGGTCGAGAGGAAACTAAAACTTGGCTGGAAAATAAAATCCACTCTCGCCCCCAAGGGTCGAGAATAAACTATAGTTAGGGGTCCAGTGGACACATTACTTATTTATTTATATTTATATATACTTTTTGTACATCAGATTACACATTACAATAACATAAAAAAAAACTTATACACTATAAAATATACAATGGGCGGCCTTATCCTTCCAGGCAACCTTGGCATGGACAGTGAATTTCTGGACATAAAATGGGGTTGTCATTGGTGCAAATAAAAAGTATAACAGTACAATATCCTATAATAGATATAGATTACAGCTTACAACGAGAACAAAATCACAACGACAAGTAATGTTCCTTCGCGAGTCTTTATTCGGAGTCGAGGGGCCGAGAGTGGACTAAACGTTTTTTGTGAGTGTGTTTATCATCATCATCATTACTAACAGCCTTGTTCCACCCACACACTGGTGAGACGGCTTCCCCCTTTTATAGCATGAAATTTCTCATCTATCTAGCCTTTTCCCTAACTATAATATGTTGGAGAACATGGCCTCGCCCAAGTTCTAACACGAACCTGAACCAACCGACCATTTGTTGGCCAAATCATCAATTTCTTTGTTTCTGAATACCTATGAGAACGTAAATGACTATCAATGAACGTCGTCTACGTTTTAGGGTTCCGTACCTCAAAAGGAATAAACAGAACCCTTATAGGATCACTCGTGTGTCTGTCTGTCCGTCTGCCACAGCCGATTTGTTCCAAATCTACTGGGCCGATTAAGTTGAGTAGTATATTTTATTTAATATATATATATATATTTTTTTTAAAGATATTTTTTACTGCAAATAACCACAACTATCGCCCTGTTTCGTTTGGTCCACGATTTTTTACCCATCCTGCATGTATATCCCGCCACAGGTCCATTAGATTCGGAGAAAATTGACTGTGACAGACGGACAGACAGACTCACGAGTGATCCCATAAGGGTTCCGTTTTTTCCTTTTGAAGTACGGAACCCTAAAAAATGATGATTATTACGTAGTTTACAGTGTTCATTATATTCATCCTACACATGTTTTAAAGGTCAGCATAGAAAAATAAAGAAATTCTCTTCTCGTAGGCGTTCTATTACCAAATTGACTTATTAAAATGTTATAACACAATCAGCAATCAACGAACAAGAACGTTTCTTAATGCAAAACTTACTGTAGAATCCATAGTTGCGGGTATACTTGCATAATTCGCGCTTATCACTGTCACAATCTCAAGACCAATTTTATCTCGTCAGCTCGACGTCCGTGTTACAGCAGGGATCCAGTAGAATATCAGCGTCAGGTATATTTGCCTGACACATGCTGAGCTGGACTACCATTTGCTGCAACCTTGAGATACCACCGCACCTTGTATATTTATTATCTAATTGAATTATGCATAATATCACTCTATTTCTGTATGTTTTTCCTTTTGTATATTGGCACCCTGTTTTTATAATATTCATAATTTTTTTATCGTTTAATTGTGCTCTTGTGTGTTGTGTTATGTCTTTTGTGTGCACTGAATAAATGTTTTATCTATGTTTCTATCTATCTATAAGTTTAGACTAGAAATGCTGCCTAAGTTTATTCTGCAGACTAATAGGCATCTCTTGAGACCGTTGTAACAAATTGTTCGGGGAAATATTGCAATAACGACTTCGCTTAGCGGGCTAATCAAGAATGGTAATGTTATAGGAACTCGGATGGTGGTATAATATCACCATTATTCAAACGAATGAGGCCATTTTTTGGTACAGTTATAGGCCGCAAAACAGTGGTAACAAAACCAATGTAAACGGGCCTCGATTCGCATTTTGAACTATTGAAACTCCGTACTACGCTAGGCCAGCTCAAGTGTCAGACTCAAAGCATTTATTTCAAATAAACCAATTACAAGCACTTTTGAATTGTCAAGGGGTCGGCTAGTTAGAAAAACCGGCTAAGTGCGAGTCGGACTCGCGCACAAAGGGTTCCGTAACATTATCTAGAAAAACGAGCAAGAAAATCACGTTTGTTGTATGAGAGCCCCCTTAAATATATTTGTTTTTAATAATTCCTTCTCATTAAAAAATAATGGTTCACGGTTTATGCATAAGGTTTATGTTTACGAAATTATATATTTTTTTTGTATTGGAGTTGATTGAATGAAAGGTAAATTGCGGTTTACGATTTATGACGTATTAACAAAAAACTACTTACTAGATCTCGTTCAAACCAATTTTCGGTGGAAGTTTACATGGGAATGTACATCATATAGTTTTTCTTAATTTTATCATTCTCTTATTTTTTGTGTGAAAATATTAAGGCGGTTCACAGAATAGATCTACTTACCAAATTTCAACAGTATAGTTCTTATAGTTTCGGTAAAAAGTGGCTGTGACATACGGACGGACAGACAGACATGACGAATCCATAAGGGTCCGTTTTTTTCCATTTGGCTACGGAACCCTAAAAATGGAGCTGTCCATTTCAATGCGTAGTATGTATCTATGGAGAAGAACGGGCAAGAAACTCCCCGGACGCTCTTTTAAATCAAAGTATGTTTACAAAGTATTAGTTAAAACATAAATTTAATTAAATTAAAATAAGCCGTGGCAGCTAAGAGATGACCTGTCTACTGATGGCGCCCCGCCCGTTCACGAATTAGCACCATTCAGTCCAACAATTTTGGAGGGAGCTAAATGATCCAACACACGCGCCACCATTAGTGAGACATTAGAGTGAGCATGTCATACTCTCAGCAGCCAGGGCACATTCAAGTCAATGAAAGACGTACCGCGGGTAAAATGTTACCAACGACTTGCGGTTTACTGTACGAGTATATTTTTAGACATCCCACTTTGAGGTCTCCCAGTTTTCGTGTTCTGCTTTGAAATATGCAGTATAAACCTGCCGAGTCCTTGGCATTTGTTTTTTGGAACCTTCTGTCCAAATGTGAATGTTTTTTTTTTTTTTGGGATTCCCAGGACGTTGACTATACAGAGTGAGAATTGTGCCCTGAGTATACTGCAGGGAAAATTTAAGCCAACGTATTATTTGTAATCCATATTAATATAGTAAATATCTGTCCCTCTGTCTGTTACCTTTTCACGTCTTAACGGCTAAATGGATTTGGATGAAATATGGCACACCGATAGAATATAGGATACTTTTTATCCCGGTAGTACGTTCCCGTGGGAAAATTTCCGACCTCCACGCAGGAAAGTCTAGTATATCCTAACTAATGCGTTACTTTCGCACTATCGCACATTTCGCGAAATGTTGTATTTACTTTGTCACCTGACAACGTAAATACAAAATTTACAATTTAATTAATCAATTTAATTAAATTTTTAATATTTAGTACAGAAACGGACATAGGATACCTTTCATCCCGAAAACAAGTACTATTTCCAAGGAAAACAACAATAACGTTCTTATGATAATAGATGGCGCCATATATCTTTCGAATCAAAATTGAATTATATTATTATAGAAACTTTAGTAGTGTGTTAAGAGTCAAATTCTAAATTAACGCGAAACCGCAGGCAATAGCTAGTTAATAATATTTATTCATCATCTAACAACCTTGTCAACAAAACATTAGAATTTGATAATTTAGTATTCAAGCCCCTAAGTACATGCAGAACTCTGTGAAAGTATCTTTAGGAAGCCTACTGTGGTGTCGAAGCGAAGTTTGGAGCCTCATTTACATGGAATTTGGTCCTATCACGACGTGTAACATTTAATTCTACGCATAACTAAAAGAGCTTCTGAAATTTAATTTCACACCCTATCTAAAGATTAGGGTAGGTATGGATTTAGGATGGGTTGGCTAGTTATAATTTTAAGGCTGCGTTGAATTAATTAGCTCCAGTGCCTTTGTTAATTATAGCATACGAATAAAAAATAAAAAAAAACAATATTTTCAAGTTTTATTTTGCTTGAAACTCATAGGTACTGTAGAAAATAAAAATGTGTGCGGTCTGAGAACCCCTGACAGGAACGACGTTCCTTCTCACGTATGATTTAAAACAGAAAAAATTGCATACTGTTTTACCCAGCCACAGACGCTTTTTTTTCTATTTTCGCGTTTCTATCCATAACTAGATAGAAGCTCTTATAGCTTCTATCTAGTTTACAAAATTTAAATTTTTGCCTGTTGCCGCGAACATTATGGTTAATATCATTTCCATATGACATATTTTCCAATCTACCCTCAGAAATTTTTTTTGCAGCTTAAATTACTTTATTTTTTATTTTCATAATTTAAGCGTAATTGTCCGTTGATAACGTGCGTGTTTCACTTTGTTAAAATTTATATCTGAAGTTTTTGCGACATGAATACATCTAGAAGAAGTTGTTTAAACAATCCAAATCATTTCTGCTGCATATGTGGAGAATATGTGTTTCACAATAAAATTATAGAAAATTTATATCAGAGTTCGTCAAAAATACCTAATTTCTGTGTTTTGGAATTTTCTTGGTTAAAATTGAGAAGTCTTGGGTACCTGATTGTGTTTGCAAATCTTTTCTTGAATATTTAAGATTGAGAAAAGGTGGCAAAATAAGTTATTTTAAATTCGAAACACCAACTATTCGGCGGGAACTATAAAATCATCTCGATGACTGATATTTTTGTAGTGTCAACAGAAAAGGCATGAACGCAAAAAATCGAGCTAAATGGCAGTACCAAATCACTTGTAGCTCGTGAAAAAATTATCCTGCCGCCATTACACATAAAACTGGGGACCATGAAATAGTTTGTTAAAGTTCTAGACGTAAACGGATAGTGCTTTTCCTACATTTGTAAAAAAAATCCTCAGCTCGCTATGGAAAAGCTTAAAGGAAGTATATTTTGCGGCCTCCAAATTAGACAACTTACGAAAGACACCCAATTTAAAAATTCTATGAATGAGCTTGAATTAAGGGCTCGGACAGCTTTCGTCACTGTGATGCAAAACTTTCTCGGATATAGAAAATCTGAAAATTATATTGAGCTTGTAGAAGACCTCCTTTTACAATCTATACTAGTCTATACTAATATTATAAAGCTGAAGAGTCTGTTTGTTTGTTTGAACGCGCTAATCTCAGGAACTACTGGGTCGAAAAGAAAAATGTATTTAGTTTTGGATAGCCCATTTATCGAGGAAAGCTATAGGCTATATAACGCCACGACCCATAGGAGCCGAGCAAAAAGATAAAAAGTCAGAAAGAACGCTAAGCGAAAACGAAGTTATAGCATGGGCAAGCGACGGGATGCCAAGTGGTGGGTCGGGCTCGGGCTCCGAAATAACACGTGGACGAAGTCGCGGGCAGAAGCTAGTTAAAAAATAAAGGGTGCGATATGAGTATAAAAACCTATTTTCTTCATAGTCACCTGGACAAGTTTTCTGAAAATGAACGTGAGCGTATGCATCAAGATTTATGCGTTATGGAAGAATGCTATCAGGGATTTTGGGATATAAATATGATGTCTGACAATTGCTGGTCCCTGATACGCCATTTTCCAAAGTATAAACATAAGAGGAGAGCTATAAAACGAAATTTTACTGAACTAAATGGTTAACTTAATTTTTTCTTAGTAAATAGATACATGTGCTTTTTTCTGTTTTGGATCACGTATCTAAAACTCAATAACCAGATCTGATAAAAAATTCTAAGTATGTGTTTGAACTTAGTATAACATATGTAGTCAGCAACAGCAAAAAATTTCCCGGGAACAGATGCACTGTTAACTAGTATATATATCATGCCGCGTTAAAGAACTTCGTCCCAAAAAACGACACATATGTGCATTTGAAATCACGAGTTTGTTGAAAAATCTGACATTGACAACTTGATTCTAAAAAAATAAAACAAGCTCTGCAGTATAATGTAATAAATATTTTTGTATGCTGAATGGACAGTTATTATTTTCTAGCTTGCATAACTCCTCGATCCAGAAAACTCGCGTAGTCGAATGCTCGAAGGAAAATCGTATTCTTTTTCGATTTCCGCGGATATTATTGAGAACAAAATATTGAAGAGGTTTGTCTCTTCTATAGGCAGGCATTTGTATAATCTGTTCGCAAGAGCGTGACCTAAAATTTTGGACAGTATTTTTTCACAATGTTATATAAGTACCTACCAACATCGGTCATTGAATCTATCTCAATACCTATATTGAGGTAGATTTAATGACCGATGTTGGTTGTTATATAACATTGTTTTTTTTTATACCATTGTGGGCTTTTATAATTTCTAGCGTGACGATATTATCGTGGATGTCCACGTCCACGAACATAAAATGTATGGAAATACGTGCACTTTATAACGTTATTGTGGCCGGAAAGTTAAAAGCGTCCTCATATGTTCCATACATACATATACGAGTATATATGTTGTTGTTGTTTGTTGTTATGTTATGTTATATATTGTTTTGTTTTCGTGTTATATCTTTTGTTGTATATTTGTTTTATGTCAATAAATATTTTTTGTATTTGTATTTTGTATTTTGTATTTGTATTTTACTTCCCTGTGTTATCGTGATGCTGTGACGTGGACGTGAGGTTGTTTACCTAGCATTTTTCTTTCGTCTGTACGCCAGAAAAATATTAAGCAATTTTGTATTTTTGTTTGAATAAATCGGACTACCAAACTGTACCCTCGTCATGTCTTCAAATCCTCACAGAGCTTGTCATAATCCAACCCGTCATACTGGTCCCAGTCATGTTTCAGTCTTTTACATACTGCAATATATTAACTAGTGTATTACATATATTATTATTTACCTACACGTCAGGGTTCATCCTTTGAAAAATGTATGGGCTTTATATAACATCAATATACTAGATTACGACGCGCTGTCGGCGGTAGAAATCTCCGGTGTTTCTCATTTGTATACCGGTTTGAATGTGAAAGATATATTTTCAGTACATTCTGTGTATTCCGTACGAGCTGCGATGAAAGATCCACACAGATGTAGATCCCACTTTTTCATCGGTATTGAGACCTTTATCGAAGTGTAAGTCGTGTTTGGAACGAGTAGAGATAAATCTTTTGCCTCAACAAAGACTTCAATTAGACAGTGCTATCGGAACTTCACTTTGACAGTTAAATTGATTCAAAACATTAAATCAAGTCTAAGGTTGCCCATCTATTTTTAAAAGGGCAGTGATTAAATGAAGGTTTTTCCGACATCACCGTTCCCTGTAGCATTAAATTACGTAGCTTTTGTTTAGTGATTCACCGATGTGTTATAATAATTAATTAATTATAATAGTGCAGGTTATAATAACGAACATTTTGCCTTTCGCGTTATTAAAAACTTCGGTAACGCAATGCATTAATATTGCTGCTACTTTATTGGCTATAAAACCTCATTGGTTCATTATATCGATGGGTTACTACCCTACCACCACCTACCATATAAATTCCTCCTTTTAGCAGAGATAGATAATTGAGGTCGACGGATTATAACTGAGTTAACTTTCATTTTATATTATGAACAGAGGTCAACGCCTACTCGTAATTTCTGAATTAAGCTGTCTTTGAATTAATTTGCTTAACATTTTCTTTTTCCTATAAAATGATGAGAGTTTTTAATGAAAATTGATAACTGAGGTCTAGTTATTTTTTGTTATTTTTTCTCTATTTGTTTTTTGAAGTGAAAACTTCTTTAAGCGCGTTGAGCACTTTTTGGGTGAACAAAATCATGGAACTCGCGTCTTCGTCACCGAACGCTTTCCATGAGCTATATGTATACTGTGTATATATGTGTACTTTTTGGGTGAACAAAAATCATGGAACTCGCGTCTTCGTCACCGAACGCTTTCCATGAGCTATATGTATACTGTGTATATATGTGTACTTTTTGGGTGAACAAAAATCATGGAACTCGTGTCATCGTCACCAAACGCTTTCCATGAGCTATATGTATACTGTGTATATATGTGTATTTTTTGGGTGAACAAAAATCATGGAACTCGCGTCTTCGTCACCGAACGCTTTCCATGAGCTATATGTATACTGTGTATATATGTGTACTTTTTGGGTGAACAAAAATCATGGAACTCGTGTCATCGTCACCAAACGCTTTCCATGAGCTATATGTATACTGTGTATATATGTGTATTTTTTGGGTGAACAAAAATCATGGAACTCGCGTCTTCGTCACCGAACGCTTTCCATGAGCTATATGTATACTGTGTATATATGTGTACTTTTTGGGTGAACAAAAATCATGGAACTCGTGTCATCGTCACCAAACGCTTTCCATGAGCTATATGTATACTGTGTATATATGTGTACTTTTTGGGTGAACAAAAATCATGGAACTCGCGTCTTCGTCACCGAACGCTTTCCATGAGCTATATGTATACTGTGTATATATGTGTACTTTTTGGGTGAACAAAAATCATGGAACTCGCGTCTTCGTCACCGAACGCTTTCCATGAGCTATATGTATACTGTGTATATATGTGTACTTTTTGGGTGAACAAAAATCATGGAACTCGTGTCATCGTCACCAAACGCTTTCCATGAGCTATATGTATACTGTGTATATATGTGTACTTTTTGGGTGAACAAAAATCATGGAACTCGCGTCTTCGTCACCGAACGCTTTCCATGAGCTATATGTATACTGGGTATATATGTGTACTTTTTGGGTGAACAAAAATCATGGAACTCGTGTCATCGTCACCGAACGCTTTAGTTACTTAGTTTTCACTTCTATCGGTAGTCCTTAAAGACTGCCCCACATTTTTTTTTGTTTTCTCTGTGTTTCCGTTTTAAGAAATATGTAAGGATCGTATCAGCTGGTGTTCTGTTTTTGTCTACCCCCATTGGGGGGAAGAATGCGTGAGTTTTTGTATGTAAATGTGTGTATTTTCTATTTAATTTCATTTAGACAGAGACTCTCTTATTTTCTTCTAGAACACATTTTTTTTGGTTTATTGAGACCGTTTCAAATCACGATTAATGTTGCTCATAATTTCAACCAACATTTTCTGGTAACCGTTGAACAGAACGGAAAAGAACATTAATCAAAAGTGAAAAGCATTTTAAAACTTTCAAGTTCGCCCCTTAAGATATTCTCGTCGCTAATTGAATTCAGAAATAAACCTGCATCCACTTCGCAAAGGGAAACAGTTCCGTTCAGGCATCGTTGTTAATACCTCAATGAACGGCTAATTACCGTTGCGTTTAAATTAAATGTTCGTTTTCTGCAATTTGTTTGATGTTACTGTAAAATGTTGCAGTGGCCGTTATTTTAATTATTGCCTTGATTTTTGTTTTGGGTGTTTTTAAATTACAGCTCACGTGTGTGTTTTGGGATTACCTGACAAGTTTAGGGCTCATACGGAGTTAGGGTTCCGTAGTCAACAAGAAACCCTTGTGGTTCCGCCATGTCCGTCTGTCTGTCGGTCCGCGGGTTAACTCAGAGACCCGTAGTACTAGAAAACTGTAATTTATTTACATAGAAGATAGATAGAATACTCTTTTATTAAAATTACAGATATAAATGTAGAACTGTTACATAGGGTGTCACAATGGGCAGTCTTATCGCTAAAAGCGATCTTTACTCTTTATTTATTTTAATCACAATTATAACAATTATTTAATTAATTTTTATTTATTTGGCATGGGTATACATAGTAATCACGCCGACAAAGTGAAAAAATCTTGTTTTTTTTTTAGGATACGTACCTCCCCTACACGTGAAGGTCGTTCAAAAATATTGTGGGTTTGTGAAAACTATTTTTCGATTCAGAGATCCGTTTGCGTGATATTAAGCTAATTTTTGTCACAGCAAGTGACCCTGCCAGCTAAATGGTTGTCTATATGAAAAAATTCACAGCAGTAGTATATATAACGAAGTTAAAAGGAATACTATCACAGCTAAATAGACTTTATAAGTTACCGAGTAATAGTCGACCAACTTACATTTACGGTTGAAAAACATGTTTTTCAGCTACAATGTTAAGTTTCTTCTTGGGATAAATTCATACCAACTACGGAACCATTTATTGTGCGTGGCCCAGTGGTCTCGAACCTACCGATTTTTCGTTATTTCTTCCGATATGGGGACTGTCCTACCGAAATACCGAAATCTATTTTTTTTTTACGATTTCCTAGTACAATCAAATTCTTCCTTTTTTACGATTATACATTTCTGAACTGGCTAACCATTTTGTTTCGTCTATGTTTCACGGGTATTCCCCATCTTTGAGAGAAGTACCTAGTTATTTTCGGGAGAATATCCTAAATTTAGGGGATGCCCCAAGTTTAAGATTCACTTGCTTCAACTGTGAATCATTCAAAATATTTTCTGATGTCATGCCAAACGTTAGTTTACTTAAACGTGGCGTGTTTATCATTTTATCACTACCCCGTTCCTCAATGTAGACCGCATAATATTCTCACATATTAATCTAATGAAAACAAAACAAAACAGCGAAATATGCTGTCTACTGAATCTATCACAGGTCTGTTACATACAAAACGACTAATGAATGACGCTAATTGTTATGATTTTGAAATTTCTACGATGAATGCTACTATGACTTAAGAATTTTGTTAAGATCCCAAGGTTTGAAATGTATTTAAGTGTTACGTATTACGCACCAAACTTTATTTATGTTGTTGTTTGTTGTAATGCCTATTTACCTTCATAATAATATTTTAAATGTTCCTTAGGAACTTCATACGTTCCTAATAATTAACAAAGTTAATGTTACTTATAAAAATAAATTTGATTTGGTTGAATATCATTTTTTTTACCTACCGATTTTGGATACAAATCTACCGATATTTGTGGGCAGCTCTACCGATTTCGCAGTTTGACGTTCGAGACCACTGGCGTGGTCCGACACCGGTTTTTAAAAGCTATTCATGCGATGAGGTGTGAAAAAGTATAAAATTTTAGTCTGACGCAGCAAGTGGCGCCATCTAGTTTTGTAACTAAGTGACTGGAATCACCGAAAAGGTCGGATAAGCGTGACACTGGCCGGTGACTGTCACTCTAGCAAAGCGTTACGTCGATGGTTGCGTGACAGCTGTCTTCTGATATCAGATGATGTCGGGGAAGCCGCTGTCGTACCACACAGCACAATCATGATGATATTGAAGCTTTTGACCCACTAATGCGATGACCAGTACTGGTAAAGGCTATCCTGGGCCGTAAAGTCTATTATTAAGTTGATTCATCGTCTTTTCGGGTCGACTACTGGCCATATTTTCAGTAAGCCGATTGAGTTCGATTGAGTCACGTCTCCGGTACATTTTCAAAGCTTACATAGTTGATGATAAAGTTGCTTGTGGCTAAGTAATAACAGCCGCACGGGTAAATCGATCAGGTTGAGCTACGCGTGCCGTGGTTCCGTAGATGGGTGACCATCCTTGCATACCATGACCTCTCCGTGCCTCGGAAAGCACGTTAAGCCGTTGGTTCTGGATGTCATTTGTGGATCTTTGATATTCGTTACGGGTCTTCAGAAGCCCGAAAGTCTGCCAACCAATCTTACCAAGCGGTATCGTATTACCCAGTTACTGGGGTGATTTTTCTGATCTTTGATTTGTTGAATTTGTCTCCGCCCTGAATATGAATGAATGAATGAATGAAATGCACCGACCACAGCGTGGTTTAACCAGACTCGATTACTCGAACGAACCCAAAGATTCACACTAGCCCCTGGAGCCTCATGTTTCATAGGACTACAGTGGCCATTGCATATCAAGGAGTAGACCGGGGGGCACGATAATGGTAGGGAAGACGTGCCCATAGGATATGGAAGGATTATTAGAGCCTACCGGATATGCATCCTAAAGCAAGCAATGGAATAGTGGAAAGACGGGTGATATTTATCGGATTTTTTAACGACGTCGCAGCCATTTTTGCTCAGGTCCAGTTGCTTTCTCGACTGCTTTCTGTGTCACTACTATGCTGCGTTTACACGTTGCTGTTTCCAAAGTCTTCGTCTGAAGTCCGTTTCTGGTTTCTTGTAAATCACCCAATAAAGCAGCGTTCTTGATCTTATCTCGGTCCCCAGCCGTGTCTGTCCAAAAATTGATTTCCTTATCGAAGTAAGTCTTATCCTGTTTTAGGTTGTGGTTCCATTTGTAAATAGGTCGGCTGTTTTTCTTGGATTTGGCCGGGTTCTGCATTGATGTGGTTCGCGGCGTCAAACATGTGGTTATCCTTAGGGTTATTTTTCAAAATTGGTACCTGGCAGTATAACTATTAAAACATGCGAAAAAGTCACCAAAAAAAAAAAATTATGAAGAAAATTCGATTTTTCATACATTTTGTATGGAACGTCTTTTTTGATGATATCTCAAGAATGATTTGACTAATAAAATGAAGTACCTAATCGCGCAGGTAGGTGATGCGATGCGACGAGGTGGGTCGGGGAACAAGAAATTTCACGCGGACGAAGTCGCGGCCAGAAGCTAGTCGGCACATAAAAGGCACTTTTGAACGTCAAAAATTATAAAAAATAATTAATTGATTCTAGTTGTCCCTTCCAAAAGGTATGGAGAAGAATGGGCAAGAAACTCCATACTTATTCTTTGAAAATGTTATTAACAATATTTTGTATACTTTAATAATTATATGTGAAGACGATGTACCTAGAATAAAAAGAATGAAAAGTGAAGTAATGACAGACAAATTAATTATGCAATAGATACATGGTGCTCACATAATTATGTACAAACATTTTAAAAGTAGATGATTTTCCAAAAAAATTAACATATAATAAGTCAGTGTGTGACTTATTATAGTATATATATTATTATAGTATATTAATCACAGAAAATAAAATAACATAATATCATAAAAATTATAAATTATACGATTAAATTAGGAACCAGTTTAATTTTGACCAGACTAAATTGTCCTATGGAGCAGGACCAGCATGTTTCCAATCAAAATGTTGTGAAACGGCTACGCAGATGATGACTTGATGATAAAGTTCTAGCACTTTAGGTACTTAAATAATAATAAACACGAGCAGAGATGGATACACTCCCTTCCTTGAAGCCAATAGTTTGTAATAGCAGTTAGTTGATGGAGTAACTCCTACGTGTGTATGTTTAGATGTGTTGGAGCCAACTAATAGAATAGTTGGCTAGTTACAAACTTCCAGCACTTTAGCACACGGACGTCCGTTAATAGTAACGTTTATTAAACTCAGTGAGATGTTTGCATCACCGTTATATTATTGACTAGTTTCCCGGCTGCGTGAAAGTCGGCTATAGCATAAACCATATCCTATGAGACTCGGTAATATTGTAGCTTTCCATTCGTCAACGAATTTTCGAAATTGGACTAAAAGTTCTGAAGATTACGTCTACATAATAAAAAAAATACCTGTTTATAATATGAAGTAGTTTCTACCCGCGACTTTCTCTGCGTGAAATTTCTTGTTCCCCAATCCGTTCTCGTATCATCAAAAAAGCCGTTCTGTATAAAATGTATGAGAAAGTGAATTTTCTACATCATTTTTATTTTTCGTGAATTTTTTGCATGTTTTAATAGTTATTATGCTATTCGGGGCGGAGACAAATCCAGAAAATCCAGGATCATAAAAATCTGTCCAGCCGTTCTTGAGTTATAAATGGTGTAAATAACCCGACTTTGTTTTATATACCTATTAAGAAGAAGATATATATGCCAAGCTAACAGACCGCGCCAGAAACACTATCCTGCGCTCCATAACTCAAGTAGCGGATGTTGGAGAAAAAACAGCCGGGCTGAAGTGGGAGTGGGCTGGCCACGTCGCACGATGCACCCGGAGAGATGGGCAGAGATCGTCACTCACTGGACGCCTGAGGGAAGACATCGCCATCGAGTTAGACTGCGGCGAAGATGGTGTGGCGATCTAATCATGTTTGCGGGGTCAACATGAACAGAAATCGCACAAAACAGAGAGATTTAAAAAGGAAAAATTTACCCTTTTGCCCGGCAGTAGGACGCAATATAGGCTATAAAAAAAAAACTAAAAATACGTTTAGGCATTGATGCACATTTTACCCAATATTGGTAGGTACTAATTACAGTCAAAGTGTATAATTAAGTGTTACTGCAGAGAACTACCGCTCAACTAGTGCCAAGTAATTAGTTCCAGCTTACTCTGTTCTAAGACACTACGCCTACATCATGTAATGATGGACTAAAATTGTGCAGCCATAACCTGCTATAAGATATAGCAGAAAAAGAGCTGAAATGGTTAACTGTATTGCAACTAATAACAAGCTGTTTCCCATGACCTATAAAACTGTGTCAAACCATATTGCTTTTAGACCGCAGAGAGTTTTAAAACGATACAGATTTTTTCATGGACTTCGTCAGATCACAGCCAAACCCACTACATATACTGAATGTTGTAGTTATTACCATATATTTTTTTTTTTTTTTGAGGATGTGAAATCATCAAATGACCCCTCCCACTCTGGGTGGAGCGGAAGGGAGTGTCAGACTCCTACTGACTAAAACCCACCCATGTTCCTTCCATGACCCTTTATGTTCCGGGGCAGCGGTAATCCCTTTCGGACAATCCCGCTGGCCCGGCAGGCTTGGGCCCTGATGGGCCCCCTCGTTGTTGCTGACGTAGTTATTACCATGGAGAAGTCTTTTTTATCATAAAGCTAAGCAAAGCTTAAAGCTAAAAAAAAAAAGAAAAAAAAAAGCCCTTTTCGAGGAGGTCGGAAATTATTCCATGGGAACGTATTACTGGGATAATAATAATAGAGGACTATTAGGGACTGACTAGTAGTACTGTAACTGTAGTACTGTAAGTACCATAGGCAAAAATATTTATCTTATACCCAAAGTCTCTAATTCAGATAATTTATGTAAACAAAGTAATGTCAAGAAATGTCACTGTCAAAATGACAGGACAGTGGTCCAAAACATTTTATCATATTTTTTTTGTAAATAATCATCTATAAAATTAAAGTGAATTAATTATAAGAACTATGCAAACAAAATACCGTTGCCAAATAAAGTTTTGTGTAGTGTGTCGGAGACACGGCCTATGATTGTCATAATCAGCCCTTTTAAGTCCACTGCTAGACGTAAACCTCCCAAAATCGATTTCCTTTGGAAACAGTTTACAGCCGTTTTCATCCAAAATGTGGCTAGGTAAGCTACTTACAAAATGAATCTATGAATGAGAGTTGTAATATTAGTGTTGCTGAAGATGTAAAAAAATTGAAAATATTTGGATCTCCTGCATTGTTACCAGTATCATAAAATACTTTATACCAGAAATTTCCTTTTTTTAATAACTTTGTTTAAAACTGAAAATGTATAATAGTACATTATGATACAAGTGTGCTGTGTTGGTCATTGCACTCGAGGCAGACGAGCGCGATAAGGGAGCCGAGTGTGTAATGATCAATGCACACGTGTTCCATACGACGTTTTTCAACACACTTGCGAGGAAAAAAACAGACTTGTTGTAAAAACTTATGCTACAATAACATAATTATAGAGATGATACATTTAGATTTATAAAGTTCAACTGACCTTTGTTGCCAGGTACTGACTATCCGGACGTTTTTTTTTAACAACTGGTCAACGTCGGTTGGTGACAATACTTTACATTTCGTATTTTTGATAGAAACTTATAACAACACAAAGAAAACGTTAACAAAACAAATATTTATGGAAAATGGCGCGCTGGTTTTGTATTTTTTTTTCCGCGCGCCCCGCTTGTCTTGCGCGCGCAGGTGTAAATAGAGGCACTGGAAAACCGCTAAACAGCCGTTATAAAAAAAAGTCTGATCGTAGTTTAGTTAGTATGGAATTAGAAAGTACTATTGGTATACATTAGTTCAGTGAGAATCCGCAATAATAGAACGTCAGTCAGGATCTCTTCTGTTTGGTTCCGGGAGGGACCACGGACAATTTAAGGTAGGAGTGAGACGTATATATCGTAACAGCTAAATACAACAGGTATCACAAGATAACAGACTGTAACTGTGACAAATAAACTGAAAAAAAAAAAAAAGCTTCTGTTCCACGACGAGATAACAGAATCCATCCAGTCACAAGCTTTTGTCTATTCATGCTTATGATAGTTACCTGAGTTAGAATATAGATAATAAATGTTACTGTTACACTGTGACACTCTGTTACATCGTCCGTCACAAGCTCTTTCCTTTTCTCGCATATGTAGGTGTAACACCATAATTAGAAAGAGTACCTCCGTGTATTATAACTGTGCAGCTGTGGTAACAGACAACACACAATAGTTTGTTCCCACATAGTATGAAATAACAGCCTGCTATTTTATAACATTTTTTTGGAACTGTTAATTACGTGGAACAGAAATAGGCGAAACAGATATGGGATTTTACCTGTTACAACCCACTCCTGATTTAAGATAAATAAATTTTAGTTAATTTTGGGACCAAAGACAATTCAGACTATTTAAAAAAAAAGTGAACGCGCGGATTCCTTTTGGCATGAAGTTTCTTTGACGAGATTTAAAAAAAAAAAGCGCAAGTTTTCGACTAGTAAACAGTTATCTGTGGCGTTACAGCACTCGTATGGTAACGTAAAGTAAAAAGCACGCGTTTGTAATACACTGCATTATGGACATAAAAGCGGTTCAATAACAGCCACTTTACGAGCAAGTGTGTTGAAAAAATAATTACGGTATGATTATTTTTTAATTATTACTCCTTAAAATCAGTACTTAAAAGAAAACGGAGCCTTTTTTTCGCCATTTTATGTGAATTACCATTACGAAGATATTTTTTTGATATGTCCCCTTTGTTTATACAAATTATCTGAATTTGAGAATTTGGGTATAGATAGTTCTACTCACACTCACGTGTATACAACTCTGCCCTACGCTTTGCATAACACAGGCGTGATGAACTAGTAGAAGTACGCGGTCGAACCAGTACGGGCAATAAACATTATGAACTATCTGTGTCAAATTTCATCCAAGTCTGTTCAGCCGTTTTTGCGTGATTGAGTATTAAACATACAAACTTTCACATTAACAAAACACATCGCTGAAGTGGCTGCGATTGCATATAACTTGATTATAAACCTTAACTCTCAAACATAAAAATTATTATCGTTTGTTTTATTATTGTTTGCGTTTCGATTGAAAAGTAAACGTAATTTTTAAATAAAACCCAAAATATTTGTGGAAAAATAAAACATAATTTCTAAGCAATAAGGTTGAAAAACTATTTTGCAAAATAAGACCACAACATTATTTGTGGTCTTATTATTCCGGCCGTTTTGGATGCGCTCATCGGAAATCTTTTCTACTTTTGTTGATCGCAGGTTTGAATGCTCAAAGAATGCTACATAGAATTGTCCTATTTTTGTTTGTTATAGCATGGTTAACGCTATAATAAAAAGCGGCCAAGTGCGAGTCGGACTCGCCCATGAAGGGTTCCGTAGCAGCAAGCGCGGTTTACGATTTATGACGTATTAAAAAAAAAATTACTTAATAGATTTCGTTTAAACCAATTTTAGGTGGAAGTTTACATGGTAATGTACAACATATATATTTTTTTTGTTTTATCATTCTCCTATTTTAGAAGTTACAGGGGGACTCACATTTTACCACTTTGGAAGTGTTTCTCGCGTAAACTATTCAGTTTAGAAAAAAAATATATTAAAAACCTCAATATCATTTTTGAAGACCTATCCATAGATACCCCACACGTATGGGTATGATAAAAAAAAAAAAATAGTTTCAGTTCTAAGTATAGCGAACCCCCAGAATGTATTGTTTTTTTTTTTTCTATTTTTGTGTAAAAATCTTAATGCAGTTCACAGAATACATCTACTTACCAAGTTTCAACAGTATAGTTCTTATAGTTTCGGAAAAAAATGGCTGTGGCATACGGACGAGACAGACAGACAGACAGACATGACGAATCCATAAGGGTTCCGTTTTTGCCATTTGGCTACGGAACCCTACAAATAGGACAATTCTATGCAGCATAGGAACAAACGTCGCGACTGGCAGCCGAGTGGACAAAGTCATCTGTTCTAAAGCTCAGGCCGACAACGACGAAGCTACACTTGAGCAGAACGATATATTGTTGTTCAGTTTAGATGCAGCAATGCATCACAAAAAAGACACAAAACAGAATACAGAATAGTCGGGCAGTTTTCTTGTACGACATATATTTTAAGGAGAAATTGTGCGTGGCTTTAAGTAAAATGTTGTTTGTCTTTAATGTATGGTCAAGTGAGTCTTGAGTTTTTTCCACAAAGTGGATCAACACTTAGTTTTGTGTCATCTATTAAAACATACCACTTACCTACCGCTTGTGAATATCGCGATTAGATCAATTGCTCTTATCCATACTATCCATACTTAATATTATAAATGTGAAAGTAACTCTGTCTGTCTGTCTGTCTGTCTGTCAGTCTGTTACGTTTTCACGCCTAAACCGCTGAACCTATCGTCATGAAATTTGGCAGGGATATAGCCTGGGATATGGAGACGGACACAGGCTACTTTTTTACGCGATAACCGACATCTACGCGGGCGGAGCCGCGGGTAAAAGCTAGTTTTATTATAAAACTTCCACTAATAAATTTACTAAACAAAGATTTTTTTATTGTTAACTTATAAATTATACACTCCCGGATACCTGAATCTAGCCACCCTGTATATTTTTGTTTAAAGGTATCTTTTTAAATAAAGGAAGTACAAAGAAGAAAAAAAAAAGTGGTTTTGAAGCCATTCACTCATTGCCATTACCAAGAAACTTTATGCTTGTGTTTTTTACAGGTGCCAAATGTGACGTCATAGATAAAATTGATTCCTCATATCCAGGGGTATCCCCCCAATTGGGGGAGGCTTATGTCAAGCAGTGGACGTCTTTCGGCTGAAATGATGATGATGATGATGATGATGAGGGGTATCCGAAAATACCCTATGTATGTTCCGCGATTCTTGATAGTTTTCGAGTTATAATTATAATTTTTAATTTCTTGGTAAAAGTTTTATGGTAACTGCTTTAAAAAAATCTATCCTTATTTTTAAACGCCTTTTTATATACATATTTTTTTGCAATTTTCATTGTTATGGAATATTCTTTCGGATATAAAATAATCATCTTCCTATCATTAATTCAAGATACAAAAATGTTGATCGAAAAGGAGGAATTTACGTTCGAGTAATAGAGTTGAAATTTCTAAGGCGAGGTTCTTCGAGCGTGCATTTTTGTTCTTGAGGTGGCAGCTGGGCGCGAGTAAATTGTGCCGTGAATTTCGTTAATTTTGGGTTGAAAATTATATGTTTTACGATATTAACAATGTTAAACCCGACGGACTTACGTCATCATAGACGTTTATTTTGATATGATTTTCAGTACATAATGTGGTATAATATTGAAATAAAACGATTTTAATCTACAAAATAAGGGTGTGTTTGGATTTTTTTTCTATCGAGCGAATTTTATCCAATTATATAACGAGTACCCGACGTACCTACAGAAAGGTCTCAAAAGTAACATATAATTTTTTCACGTATTTAATCATTACCGTTTCTAAATAAAATGACATTAAAATTATATTTCCTAGAGGTTAACTTGAAGAACCTCGCCTTAAATTTTTTCAGTATGCGCCATTGCATTAGCATGTACAAACATTAAATCCTGGCCCTCAAACTCCGCATATGGCATCACATGAGCCTTTAGGCAATGATGAATGTGCCGGACGCTATTTAGTGGTGGCAACCATGGTTCCGTCACAAACTTAAGGCCAGTGTTTCCTTTCGTAGAAATTCCGACCCAGACTATCCATGACCCATGCCATAATTCACCTTCTCTTCAATGCAACATTGCTGAAAACGTTCTCACTGTTTTCGTTAGATTTTACAACGTCCAATATTACCATACAGCATAATCTTGGTTTCATCCGTAAAAAGAACCTGGCTCCATTGACGTTGAGTTCAATGCAAATGTTCGCGTGCAAACTGTAGGAGCGCCATTCTGTGAGCTCGTGTCAGTTTGGGACCATTGGCTGGCTTATGAGGTTACAGGCCATGTTCTACGAGTCTCCTACTAACAGTTCGAGCGCAAACTATCAGTCCATGAAAGTCTCGAAGTTGCTTTTGGACGTGTACTGAGGTCAGGTGACGATTACGCAGGCTGGTGGTAAAGATAAACCAATGTTGTGGTGCTGTAGTGTCAAATTTCAAGTGTTAAAAGTTAGGTATTGTTTTAATTAAAGTCAAATTCAAAGTCAAAGCAATATTTCAAATAGGCACATAAATAGTATTTTTGAACATCATAATTTACACGGCAATAAATTTATTCTAGTTGCCCCTTCCAAAAGGTAGTTTCGTTTGGAGAAGAATGGGCAAGAAACTCCACGTAATCATACGTGAGAAGTAGCTTCGTTTCTGACAGGGACAAATTAAATAACTAACTAACAACAACAACAAATAAGCAACAATAATAATAATAATAAAAATAAAAAAGTCTGTTAATTCTGACTCACAGATAGTTTATAACCTAGATTAACACAAAAGATAATTTTTATCCCGGTAAATGACATGGCTTGGATATTTTCCGACATCCACGTGGGCAAAGCCGCGGGCAAAAGCAGTTAAGTAATAAATGTACATATTATATTTATTTTACTGTATTTAAAATAGCTTCTACAATAATTCATCGTTTAAATCGATAACTCACTGAGTTGGATTATTCAATCATCTACTCCACAAGTAAACGCTCTCTTAGAATGTATAATGTGTAACGGTCTCTATATTGTTTCGCATGACTACGCATAAAATGTCCTTATTAAAGAAATACGATATTACAATATTCTTTTCTCTTACCTGTATCACATAGATTTGAATAATACTTCAATACAAGTAGGTGGGAGTACAGATACTCGTAGTCTCAAAAAGATGTATACATCGTCAAGAATTCATTTGATTGTCTACAATTTGTGTTCCATGATACTGTATGTATCAATGTGTAGCTACAATTAAGTACTCAATGTGTAAAACAGAAAGAAAAGAAAAGAAAGAAAGAAAATTTGTTTATTCTGCACAAACAAGACGCACATTACAAGAAAAATAGACAAAATACACATACTAATGATAAATGATAAATGAAATGATAAATGATTTTATTTCTGTAAGTAGGTTTTTACAAACACTTTTACACGTCAATCATATTTTAAAACTAGATGAGGTCGGCATTTCGTATCTGACTACTCTGAGAAGAAAGACCGAAACAAACTCAGAGGTCACAGTCTCTTTTAAAGTCCAGACATAATCTTGGTCAAATCATGTGAAGACCATGTAGACTGGTGTCTGAAATGGTCTTTTGAAGAAAGAACCACACAGATTGAGTGGACCTGTCCATTCAGTGCACGCATTTGTCAGTAATCAATAACATATAATATAATAATATAATAATTAATAATAATATAATAATACAAAGTAACCAAAAGCCTCGTATTCAAAAACTTAATGCAACAAAAAAATGTTTGACTGTTGTCCATTGCTTGATGTCAGGCCAAGACCACAGACAATAGATGTTATGTAATAAAATGCGTTGTGCGGCACTGGTAAATGACAACAAACGAACAAAACAAAAACGAAATGCCTATCGCAGTGGAAATTACCTATCTACCTTTGCAAAAAACAACAAAAGTAACACAAGTTTTGTGGCTACACATTGATGGAATTATGGAAAAATAATTGTAGACAATTTAATGAATTTCTTATACAGATTTCGGCCATTATTGATAATTGATAAACTTTTATTTAAGGAAGTAATCTATCAAAATCATAATCATTTATTTGCAATATGTATTGGTACAGTGTTGGTCTTAAATTCAGTAATTAAGTTCCTAATACATAGGCATTAGATATGCAAAACATTACAATGTATTTAACGCAATAGATTACGCAACATCTATTGTCTGTGGTCTTGGCCTGTCATCAAGCAATGGACAACAATCAAACTTTTTTATTTTTATTGTTACATTTAAGGTTTTGAATACGAGTCTTTTGGTTACCTTGTATTAGTATATGTATTTTGTCTATTTTTCATATAATGTGCGTCTTGATTGTGCAGAATAAACAATTTTCTTTTCTTTCTTTATATTTATGTCCCGTGACATGCTTTAAATGCTAGTTTCTATTATTCAGTAATTTTACAAAACAGTTTATATTCATTTATTATCGTCACACTAATTTAAAACAGATTATTTAACATTATTTATAAATTAATTTATCGAATAAAATCGTTTTTCTTATGAAACGTCAGAAGCTTGGTGGACGGTTCCAATTGGTCGTTTCCTATGGAGAAGAGCCGGCAAGAAACTCCACGGTTACTCTTTTAAAAATAATTGGCTTTTACAATATTTTCAAATAACTGTGTTAATAGGAATGGGAGGCCGGTGCAGGCCTTTCAACAAGTACCAAGTACTAAAAAAAAATATAATAATATGGCCAACATATAATCTTCTAGTGATGCCAAGTTTTCTAAGAATAATAATAATATTTGTGAGTACAACCCATACTTTTATAGGACTAGGAGTGTTTTGTCTAGATTGTTAGACTAGTATCCGGAGACCTCGTTTTTTTGAATCAGAAGGCTCAACAAAAATTCCCTGACGTTCACACATTTATCGAACAATTTGCTTAAAGGCCATTCCTATGAAAATGTGATTGATATGATAAACGATAAAAACCAAGGGAATATGAAATAAGCCTTCAATCGGGATTCTTGGTCGAACTTCAAGATTTATGAGCCCGCCTCTTCCAAGTTTCATACCTCCATGCCTTTTATTTTAATTTGATTGCCCAAAATAAAAAGTTTTAATGTGATTTTTATTTCAAGATAATCAAACAAATATCTACTATCTCAGTCCTCGGAACTGTCTGCGCAAGCAGTTTCCTAATTACAAATTAATTCAGAAGCACGATTTTTAATTTGCAGATATATTTTATACTTACATTTTTTTTAACCAACTAACGTCTAAATTCAAATGATAGAGTTACAAGTTTCTTTAAGAGTGTGACCCGAGATTATTGTCGTTCAATAAAACATTATTCTTGTTCTCGCTTTATTTTGTATTAACTAATGGAATTTTAAACTAACTTGAAACTGAAGTAGGTTGACAGCTACACATTAGAATCAGGAAGATGTAATAAAACATTTAATTTTCTTACAGAATTTTATTTCGTCTCTGTTGTTAAAGTCTTTCATTTAAAGTTTCGGAGTCACTAAGACTTAACGCTTTGAATGACTTGTATTAACTTTATTTTCGTGAGTAAGTAATAAAAACTGTTACTGTACAATATAAAATTAAGCCCCCATACTAAATTCAATTACTTATTCGTCAAACTAGTATTGGATTTAGGTTTTTTTTCGCTCGTTTTCTTGTAACACATCTGACATTGGAAAAATAGAATTGTCGATATCGGTACTATTGCCATAGAAAAAAATAGAATAGAATAGAAGAATTAAATTACATAGCGTAGGCAGTACGGCTACAATTCATTAGAAGTATGCAGCAGAAAACTATGTCAACTTGCATGCCAGCTTATATTTTCATTACGCGAGAAACTAGAGGACTTAAGACCCATATGAAAACTACCTTATCATAGTCTGAAGACATACAATATTTGCGCTGTAGCATATTGCATTACAGAATACATTCTATTTTGAGTGACGTAATGTGAGATCTTGGGTAAAGTACCAACGCGCGCCACAGATCTTTGAGTCTGTGAAGTTAACGGTATAGTGTTTCAAGGATCTTTTAGCGTTGGAATGCAGTGACAGGGGGGGAGTTTATCAAAATCAAAAGTCATTTACTCAACTTAGGCTGAGAATCAGCACTTCAAAAATTATATAAGACAGTCCCTCAAAACGCCCGCCCTTCACCACTTCCTAGTGCTTTAGCTGGAAAGAAGAAGTGGCGCAACAAACTCCCCAGCAGCACAGCTGTCTGTAAAATTAGAAAAACTTGATTCTATACAGTAGTGGGTATGCAAAGTAATTAATGTAATTAACGCGCGACAGTTCTTAGGCACTTGTTGTCCGTACGATGTCCGATCCTCAAGAGAGCTGCTCCATGCCGCTGTAAGGCTCTCATCGACTCGCACGAACGTCAAGCTAGACTGTCGAAGCGCGCCAACTTCACACTTACGTTTCGACACCTATAATAACTTTTAATTTTTCACTTCTATCGTGGGTTCATAAGCACACACCTTTTTTTTTTGTAAAATGTTTCCTATTTTGAAATAAATCTCAAAAATCTCAGATAAAGCTATAAAATAATAAAGAAATGAGAAAATCGCAACCGCTGCTACCTTTACATACACAAAGATCCGTGGCGAAAATTGTTTACATTTCAAAACGCATGGTGCATTTTGAAATGTAAACAATGTAAAAATTACTGTTGTAAAGTGATATTAGTAGATTCGGTCTGTGATGCGTCTAGATTGCACGTGTCGAGATGCTTCTGACATTGAACTGTGACTTTATAAGTAACCTTCGTGATTATTTAAATCTGCGTCAAAACCCCTAGAGAGTGGCATAGACATCACTGTACATAATCATGAATATAACGAAGTCATGTAGGTTCGCGTTAGGCATTCTAATTAAACGGAGTAATAAAGCTACATACCTAGGTTTGTAGACATACCTAATATAATTAATTCAAATGGTTAAATATCGTGCGAGAACTGTCGTGTAAAACTTAAAACGTCTAATAAATCACTTGGCAAACACTTTAGAAGTGGGAACGGGACCTTAATAGCCACAACATAATAGATCTGGATAACCTTAATCAAACTGAAACTATTTCGTGTAGTTTACAATTACGGTTGTAGAATAGTTTGGTTGTTTGGGTAGTTGGAAAGATGATACGAGTGATAGGTTGGCCATTTTGGGGCTTTAAGACCCGGGTCAAGTGAAGAAAACATAGCTCGAGCTCTGACTTAAAAGACCAGATTACAATGTAGTAGAAAAACTAATTGTTAGGGTTCCGTACCAAAATGGTAAAAAGGAACCCTTATGGTGCGACTCAGTCTGCCTATCTATCTGTCACAGCTGGATATCTCAAGAACTACTAATTCTATCAACTTGGAATTTGGAATAGTTTTAGATGACGTTTTTGCAACAGGGGTAGAACGGGGGTCTTAAAAATTCGAAGTGGGTCTACTAGGGCATGTGAAATAGAAGTATCATACGAAAGAGCGCTATTTGCACATTCACAATTTTTTTTTTCCGATTTCGACTTTTGCCAAAAAAAAAATACCGTTACCCCCTTATCTCCAAAGTTTTCATAGAGAAAAATCAGAAATTATTCTATGTGATAGAAGTTTATGTAAAGATAAAAAAATAAAACGATTTCTCTAATTAGCACACTTTTTCTAATATTGCAGTTTAAGTCAGCGCTATCTCTTGACCGATAGTAATAATATAATAATAATAAAATTTATTCAAAAATATAAGGTATAAAGTTAAATACAGTTTTTCTTAAATCTATCTCAAGTTCACCCAGTATTTGTGCTTGAACTAGGTAATCCTGTGTTTCAGGTGATTGTGTGGACCTAATGTATTTTTTTTTAATGATTTTAGACGGTACGGAACCCTCGGTGCGCGAGTCCGACTCGCTCTTGACCGGTTTTTTATTTCTTAAGTAGGTAGTAATAATATAATAATTCAGCTTTAACTCTTACACAATTCAGCTTTTATTTTAGAAACTTGTTGAAATTCGATAAAACACCGATCAAAGATCACGTTGATGCCAAAATCAGAGTGTCTCCCGTAGGTACTTCATTATTTATATTCTTGGGTCTTTTCAATCCCTCAAGTATTATTTCAACTTTCTGTAATGCCTCCTAAATGGAAGATGTTATGACGTACGTAGCAAATACCTGAGTAGTGATAATATACCGATCGTCATCTGTTTGCCAAGCATAGTGTATAGGATTATCTTGTCAGAATCTTTTGTTGTGGTAATACGTAAATCCACGATGGAGGTCGGTTGCAATAGAGGTTTATCGTTAGCTAATACTGTGTTTACGCTTCTCTGCCTGCAGGAAAAACAAAGTTCCTACCTATTAGCCATAAAAGGTACTCGTATGTCGATACCGCTGAAAATTTTACTATAACAACCTATTTGCCACTACTTCATCATCATATTCGTAGTATTATTACAAACTTGGTGCTTAGTTTCGCAAAGATTAACAGTTGCCAACACACCTATTTCCCTTTGAACGTTACATAAATCAATTATTATTGTAGGATAAATCTTTACGTAGACCGTATACCAACAGATGGTACAAATTATTCTGTAACTTTCATCTCATATAATACCTACATATATACAAATATGGAGCACAGAATGTTGTTATGTGGAGTGACGTATCTCAACGTCAGAAATGTGGTTTGCACACACATGTGAGACCTGACAAGTGGGTTTCAAGTTAAACCAAACTTCCTCACGGTAGATTAAAATCTCTGTAAATATTGCCAGTAAAATCCATGTTGGCACGCGGTCACACAGTGGAGTGTCAATTGAACTGGACCCGAGAGAGTTTCTAAATATTTGTTTTGTAAACGGAATGTACGATACATTTTTTATATTTTATTGGAGTGACATTTCAGCGAATCACAATCTTCATTTAGTTCAGTAGTTCGCTCGGATCCGAGGACGGGGACAATTAGCATCAGCGCTTGATGTCGCATGTAATAAAGCGCTGCGTGCGCTATATGAGCCGGAACAAAATACACCAGCGCTAGATGGGACACATTTTTATTTCGCTGTAAACACGTGTTATGTATCTTTGCTGCATATAATGTAAGAGTAATTTTATATTTTAGAGTTTACTGGTTATAAAATGAGGTTAGGGCTGTTGTTGACTTTTATACTTCGGTTTCGATTCCAGTACTTTCTTTGGGTTGTTACATTGTTGTACGAGGCATTTCAAACAAATAAACAAACAAACAAACAACAAATAAACTCTGTAATAATACGGTACCCCTTGGACTCCATGACAGCTGGGACCAACGGCTTAACGTGTTTTCCGAGGCACGAAGAGGGCTTGGTACGTAAAGATGGTCACACATCCACGGACAAACCGCGACAAACGAAGCTTAACCTGAACGATCGACACGTGCGGCTGTTATTACTTAGCCATAAGCCCCTCCTCCCGTGGTACAGTGTGGTGCTGGACGTAAAGAATAGCACCACCCTATTTCTTCCCGTGGATGTCGCAAAAGGCGACTAAGGGAGTTACTAGAGAATGGGCAGCAGCGTACTCTATGCATTTTTAACAACATACTGCGATCGCCAACCCGCCTGCCAAGCGTGGCGATCATGCCCCTCCCCCAATTGGGGCAGGCCTATGTCCAGCAGTGGACGTCTTTCGGCTGAGATGAAGCCCCCTCTACGTGCTATACTAAAGAAGTAAAATAATTTAAATAAGTACTAAATATAAGCTCAATCTGCATAATGAAGACGGAAAGTTCAGATACTGTTCATAATTACATAATGTCAAGATCTTGTCGCTAGAAAATGAGTTATCCAACTTGACGGGAAGGAAGCCGGTGGTCAAACATTTACGAGTTTGACGTTCAATGTCAGAGAAGTAGAAACTTGTTAATTGAAACTTGGTAGAGCTTTATGTTAAGAAGATTTGTCACGATTATATCGTCTGGATTGTAGATTGAAATTATAACGTTTAGTGATAGGACCACTTGAAAGTGCAGATTATTTTATGAACTACTCATTATTCATATGAGTAACGCCGTTTCTGTGCCTAAATTATACCGAAAGTAGCCTTCCCTTTGAAGGCCTTGCTTAATATTTTGAACTTTATATAAATAATAATAATAACCCCACCACCGTATCTTTACGTTGACGTCGTGGTAGGGCTTGCGCGCTCCGAACTCTAGGTCTGTGATGGTAGAGTACTTTGCCGAAACAGGTCTAGGGTGAGGACTCAGATCAAGAGAGATACAGAAACCCGCAGGGCAACATGTGGCGAGCTGTTGCGCAGTGGCGACCCCACGTACCCTATCTCCCGGGATAAGTCATGCTCCTCATCTCTTTCTTGCCTTTATTAGCCGGCTGGACTGAACACTGACGAGGAACTGAGCTCCCACCTCATTCTTGTCTTTATTGACCGGCTTGAGTGGAAATTCGTAAGAGCAAACGTGCTCGGAGGAAGGTAGTATTCTAGTAAGTGCTGGTAGGGATCTTGACCATCTTCGGGGCTCTGAGATTGTTCTGATAGCCGTGGAATACATCTCCAGTCCTCAAGCACCTCAGGATATGTTGCCTGCTTGTTGCTATGGCACGAAGTGATAGCGACCATTTCCGGCGGCCCATTGATCAGGCAGGGGCCATAGTCCTTCCATAGTTTTAGGTAACCAGTCCATTTTAACCACCCAAACCCATAGTCCAATATCTTTGTTTCCATATCTTCCAATAGTCGTACAACAACCGGGAGTTGTCTTTGGGTGCACTTGCATAGTGCGTACAGGGATAATCGTCGGTTGGTGCCTCATTTAATTAAAAGCGTCGAACGGGCCTCTGCTAGTTAGCTTTGGCCCCTCGTATGGCTTCCAAAGGCCCGGAACCCCAGGCACCCGAGATATGTTAAAGAAATAGGTAATAATAATAAATCATTTATTTCAGATTACATCCATATTTGTTAGTACAATAATGCGACCTTACAAAACAGTGTTAATAATAATTAATATAATATATGTGTGTTTATAGATATCTTTATTTTTTTGAGAACGACATGCAAATACCTGTTCCTCGTTAAAAGATAAAATGCCGAATTTTTATTTTGACAATGAATAGCAAGAACACAAGTTTTTGGGCTTCCATTGTTAGAAGATAAAATAAAGTAAAACAAACATCGACACGGTTACAAACAAGAGGTAAGTATGAGAAATAATCTGTTTCGTGCATGGGAAAATAGTCAGCTGATATACCTATACACATACATACATACATGTAGCTATAGGCTATGTATTTAACAGATTGTTTTCCTATGGCACTCGGACTAGGGATGCAAGAAGTGCCAAAAAGTATCGATATACATTGAATCGATATAATTTTTTTTTTTTTTTTTAATCTATTGGAATAAAACCAGGGACCGATATCGATATTCGAAGAATACCGATATTTAAAAAAAAATACCGATAACAGTATCGACATCTGGCATAAATACTCGTATTTTAATATATATCAGTAATTTGAGTATCGGTATAAAATATCGATAATTATATCGATACTCAGTACTGATATCAGGCTACAATGTGACGTCACAGAATCTTTTTTGATGATTCTTCAGTCGCGAATCATATTTTGATCAAGATACAACCTGACGTTGACCAGCAAATTGCAAAAACGCAAA
The DNA here is from genome assembly GCA_947523025.1 of Dryobota labecula. Classification (NCBI taxonomy): domain Eukaryota; kingdom Metazoa; phylum Arthropoda; class Insecta; order Lepidoptera; family Noctuidae; genus Dryobota; species Dryobota labecula. The sequence goes on from OX383284.1 coordinate 12,914,388, forward strand.
AAATTAAATAATAACGGTATTATATGTATACCCAAATACCGGTATTCATAGCGATATTTTGGTATCATGTATCCAAATTATATCGGTATTCAGTCCCTGAATAAAACATCGTTATACCGATATATCAGAAAAATATTTGTCCTTTATAAAATTCTATTGTGTTTGTTTTTAATTCATTCATCAACAAGGAACATTTCTGATGTAAAATCATAAATTAATAAAATATTGATAAAAATACCTAAGTCTACTTTTTTACGGCTTTGAATTCGAGCGGTTTAGTCAGTGGCGACAACGGTTTGATACATTACCGATTCTTGATATTCTATATCGATATATCGAAATAATAAATATCGTCAAAAAATATCGATTCATTGATATTTTTTCTACAAGCCTAACTCGGACTCGTTAGTGAAGAAAAATAGGTTGCCAAGGGAGCGTTTGATTTATCTGGGACAGCTTGGGTAACGATGGGGTACGGAAGAGTATTTTTTTGAAAAAATATTTTACTAAATCCGACAGAGATTTTAAACAATCATGTTCTGCTGTTACACTTGTTGAGTAGATTAGTCAACAAATTGTTTTTTTTTTTTTCAATTTGATTATTGAATTTGTCAAAATAAGTGGGGTAAAAAGACCATTTCTCTATACTTTCGACTATTTTATTTCAAAACTGTAAGAAGTAGGTTACATAAAACAATTTTCTAGACGTATATTTCTTTCTATGTCTTTTTTATTGTTTTTTTTTTAATGTAAATTTTGACAGTTTTAAATACTCCTTTTTGCCTTTTGTATATCCTGTGCTTGTCCAAAATAAAATATTTTTCTTTCTTTCTTTATTGAAAAAGTGGTGACTAGTACGGTTAGGCGTCATTTAAAATTAATATAACTGCCTAGAGACAGGGAATACAGTTATTCGAGTATATTCCTCTCGCATAGCCCTGTGCTCAAGGGACGTGTCAATTAAACGATTTACGTGAAATGATAGGTCAATAAATTGGAACGTGCTAGAAGATTTTAGTTCGAATAAATGTTTTTAACTGATGCCCCCATCGTTCATGTAGTTTATAGTATCAATGATAAAGAGGTTTTATTCGAGTTGTTACTACTCATTTTATAAGAGAACAGTGGGTATTTAATACCTATAATAAATAAACCTGAGCATCTCAAAAATTTCGTAATTGATTTTTTTTTTTTGGCATACTCACGCAAAAAGTGATATTTCCGCGTAAGCTCAAGTGGTTAAATTCGCCGTCGCCGGAATGCTCACATTATTTACTACAACTTATTCACCCTTCCTTGTACTCCCCTTTATCTTACACAAGATTCATAAGGTCATCCGATTATTTGAGTCAAAATCAAGAGACAGCTGTTAGTTCAGTTAAAAAAACTAGATTTACAATAGTAGGTATGCAAAGTAATAACAATACGAGACACAGAACATTAAATTAAATTATTTGCCATATTATGCCAGCTACTTACTATAGCAAAATACTAAAAATGTAAACAAAACTTAATATCTGCCTAGCCTTTTCCCAACTATGTTGGGGTCGGCTTCCAGTCTAACCGGATGCAGCTGAATACCAGTATTTTACATGGAGCGACTGCCTATCTGACCTCCACAATCCAGTAACTGGGTAACACGATACCCCTTGGTAAGACTGACTGTCAGACTTTTGGGCTTCTGACGACCCGTAACGACTGACAAAGATCCACGAATGACGGCCGGGACCAACGGCTTAACGTGCTTTCCGAGGCACGGAGGAGTCTCGGTATGTAAAGATGGTCACCCATCCACGGACCAACCCCGGCAAGCGTAGCTTAACCTGACGGATCGACCCGTGCGGCTGTTATTACTTAGCCACGAGCTCCTCCTTCGTAAAAAAAAACATAATAAGTACCTTAATAAACGTCTCCAGGCGAAATGTTAAATCATCTTGTAACGTTTATTGAATAATCATTTTTCGGTCTGTCTCTTGTCGGTCTGGTTCAGAAAGCGGTTATTGCCTATTTTGAATACGAGTATTATGGGTTAAAGTATGAAATTGCCGATTTATACTGCAAAATGAAAACTTGTTTTTTTTTTTTTTTCTAAATATTTTCCCCCATTTTCTATACATTGCTGCCATCTAATCGGAAGTTCATTTATACTTTTGCGATAGAACTCTGGGGATCTAGATTCGGAAAACTGTGTTAAAGCATTTTGTACTGCCTCTTGGGAAGAAAATTTATAACCACGTAAAAAATTGTCCAAATCACGAAGAAAATGGTAGTCAATTGGAGCAAAGTCTGGCGAGTACGGAGGATGACGTTTCTAACTGCAGCTCCTGTAGAGTTACAACGGTGTCCTGTACAGTGTGAGGTCTTGCGTTATCATGGAGCAATAATGGTCAAGATCGATTCACGAGTTGGGGCTGTTTCACTGCCCGTTTCGCCATCATTGTTTGAAGTTCGGCACAGTAAACATCGGCTGATATTGCTTGACCAGAACCGAGAAAGCTATAGTGAATAACACCATGAAGATACCACCAAACAGTTACCATTACTTTTTTATTGGTAAGCTTTGCTTTAGGGCACTGTTGCAGTGCGGCGTTTGACCTGGGGTCAACCATTGCATTTTTCGCTTCCGGTTATCGTAAAGAATCCCCTTTTCGTCACATGTCACAGTTATGTCCAATATTCCTTCATCTCTGCACCGATTCAACAAGGCAGCGCAAGATTCAACACGCGTTTCTTTCTGCAGATCAGTCAAATCAGCAACCATTTTTCATATTTTTTTATCTTATTGATTTGATGCAAATGAGTCAATATTGTAGGTAAGATAACGATAAACCATGCTGCTAATTCCTGGGTAGTTTGACTCGGATTGGCTTCCACCATCTGCTTCAATTCAGCGTTATTCACCTGTGTGGGCGGTCTTCCACGTGGTTCGTTCTTCAAGTCGAAGTTTCCATTACGAAAGCGTTTAAATCAAAAACTCACGGTGCGTTCATTAGCAGTCTCCTCTCCAAACGCAGCATTGATATTGCGAGCCGTTTCTGCCGCGTTAGTTCCGCGTCGGAACTCGTATTCAAAAATTACTCAGATTTTCGAAGTATCCATCTTTCCGTCTAAGCTGAATAAAAAAACAATTGAAATTCGAAAATCGAATGTAGCTAATAAAAAAAAAAGTCTCATAGGTATAATGTAAAAAAACTTTCACTCGAATATCTCACCCATGAAGGTTTAATGTATGTAAATTCAAAGTATCTATTACTATAAAACGGCAATTTCATATTTTAACCCCTATTATTAATAGTCATTTTATATAACACCCTCCCTTGGTCTGTTGGTGTCGGTCAATTAACAATTTTACACTTAGAAAGAACGAAGTCGGCGTAAAAGTTACTGGAAGCAGGTAAGGTAACTTATTTAAATTTTGGTCCTTGCGGTCGCGATATTTTTTACACAATTATGATTACTTTTTGTGTTTCATACCCTTACTTGATATACTCCAGTGCCAACAGGCAAAAAATTGGTCCACATAAGAGACAATGGCCTCGTTTATCTTGGCTGTCTGTCAGATTCATGTTTACAAAATTGCTTAAGAAGAAGACGTTTTGATTGATTATCGTTGTATGATGTTATTGAATAATTAAGGTTCCAAAGAAGCTCCATGGACACTCTTTTCAATCAAAATAATTATTAAATGATCAATTATTTTCTTATAAAGTCGTCGGTATCCTAGCTAGTATTTCCTCAAGATTTTTTTTCCTATTTTTCACTGGTCTTTGTCGCCGGAGGCTATATTTAGGGCAAATGTAGTTTGAAGAGGCGCTTTGGCACAAGTTGTAAGCCAGCTTTATCCGCAAGGGATTTTCAGAGTAGGTATCATTCTTTCTATGTATGTGAATTTTTAACACTGCGTTTTAAAATGTTGATATTTTTTCTTGGCTTTACTTTGATTTTACTCTGAAATAGTTTTTATATGCTAAACCTTTCAGTAGATATGTCGGTGTAAATATTTTTTCTTTTTCAACCAGGGCATGTCGGTCTTGTTCTTGAGAGGTCGTGACTCCTTAACCGGACTTTCCTGTGGCTGCCTTAAACTCCTAAAAACTGAAAGCCTCCAGCCAGGGCATAAAACTTATAAACTAAAGAACTGCACGCTAAGGGCGCCCCTGTGGGGTATGAACCTCGGCTTACGGCAGAGTCGGAGGGAGGACAGCAAGAGACAGGTGGTGGTGGCTGGATCAGATCAGGGTTATTATTATTATGAAGGGAATTTAAAGCTACAGGCTCAGCTACGGCGCGGGCTGGCGCTTCGTCGAGAAAGGGTCGGGGGGGGGGGGGGGGGGTGTTAAATATTAAAACTAGCCTTTTATTGTCCAGTTTTAGGAGAAGAAGAACAGGGTTTTGCCCTAGCAAAGGCCTCTTCTCATACAGAGAAAGCACGAGCATTGATCACCACACTTACTCAACATGGGTTGGCGATTTCCGACTTAAAACTATAGGTTCAGGTTTCCTCACGATGTATTTCTTCACCGATGTTAGTAATGTCCAAGATAAACTCAAAAGGTACATATGAAAAAGTCACATTGGTACTTGCCCAGATTTGAACCCACAACGGGGCGAGGCGAGGCCTTGTGGGTATTATCCTGATCTAAAAAATATACCAAGCTTAGGTACTCGTAGGTTGGCATATTTTTTTCAAGAGTTTAGGACCTTGATTTTATCTTTCTTGCTTTTGCAAGTTTCAGTTCTAACCCTATATTGAACGTTTCTGGGCTCAGTAAATCCAGAACTTCTGCTGCCTCAAGATTATTTGAATCTAAAATTTTGTTTTTTTTTGTTTGCAGGTGCAGTGTGTTGCGACGAAGAATACCGGTTGATTCGTCATCTGATGACGAGATATGATGCCTCTGTGAGGCCGGTAGAGAACTCCTCACAACCTCTCCTTGTCACCTTTGGCGTGTCCCTGCATCACATCATCGACGTGGTGAGTATATTACTCTGTAATTATTACTAGTCCCTAGGAAGCTTTTGCTGAACCGTGCACAAAATCGACTGACTTTGATCAATTTTGTTTATTTTTTGTGAGATAGGCAAAAATTATATAAACAAAATTGTTTTTGATTTGAAATGTCAGGCTCTTAGTTTTGCATGAGGCTGAAAGGGATTAAAAAAAAAAAAAAAAAATTGGAAATCACTAATATTCGCAACTAGTTTTCCGAAAAATGACGCGAGACTGACGTTTGATAATCGTTTTAAAAGAAACTATTTGTGATTATGAATATGTAAAAACTACCTAACATCATTACCTGGTCTACTTGCACGTGTTTACGCCACTTTTTCCAATTTAGTTACAAAATATAGCGGAAAAATAATTTAGAAATAAAACATTTTTTTTAAAGAAACCCACTCAGTAATATATTGTTACCTATTCGTTAGCAAAACTTTCAAGAAATTTAAAAATTACACTTAAATAAAATCAATATTTGATTTTATGAAAATACAGTATCTTCATTAAGTAAATCAAAAGCGAAAACAATTTTTTCGAGAACGCTATTGTGATGAAACTATTAAGGTACGCGTCCATTGGCCCGCGCCGGACGCACCACACGCACGGCACGCAACGGATTTTGTTTGCTTTGTATGATTTTAAATAGCGCTGCGTCCATTATCCGCGCCACCCGCATCGAATCCAATCCAATCAATCCACTCGTGGTATTGCGCTTTTGTTTTTTTTTTTGAGAATGGCATCTCGCAGTTCAACCCAGGAGGTTTTTGTCTGCTTAATCGAACTTTCCTATATATCAATAAATTAAGGCCTCCAGTCAGGGCAAAAAACTTCGACCTCGGCTTAGGGCGTCGCTGGGGAGGACAGTAAGAGATAGGCTGGATCGGATTATACGGTTTTTCGCCACGAAAGTTGTACTTTTATACTCACACAGACCTTATGTTTTAATTATTTCAATCTTTTTCACAATTAGGTAAGAAATTGACAAAAATGTGTTTTTTCCGTGCACGGAGCCTTATAATTATTATTAGTTTTTGGTGGTAATGGGTGACCGTTCACTCTTTTTGCTACATAAAATTGCGAAATTACTAACTAGGGTACATAGTTGCCTATATGCTTATTTTATACGCCATTGTTTTTAAAGGTAATCAATGCATAATTATCACAATAAGATCCCTTAAGAGTAATATAGAATTAAAAAAATATATATATATATTTATAAATACAGAATTAAAATGTACTGGCGAATGGGAAAATGTTCGTAATGATGTTCATAAATCATAGTGAACAAAAGACGCGTTAATCAAAACCGATTCCATTGTGTGTGAAGAATGAATGACATATCTTTATTGTACTCAGACATGTATGATACATTAAAAATGTACATAGGTACTATTTATACGGTTTAAATTAATTGTAAACTGAGTGAATGTTGCTGTCAAACCTTTGAACTTTCCTTTTATAATATTTAGGGGACGAGGAATCCGTTTATTGAGGTTTTGAATATTAAGAGATCCTTGTAATAATTACAGTCAGTTATTATGTTATGTTATTGTAGGCTTCTAACCTCCCTTTTTCAATTTATATGTACTTTGTGAGTTTAACTTGGACATTACTGACATCGGTTAAGGAAAAATCTCGTGAGGAAAACTGGACTTATCTATGTATACTTAACACAATAAAGCTAAAGAGTTTGTTTGCTTTTTTGATTACAACTACCAGTTGGATTTGAAAAATTACTTTTGCATTTGATAGCCCAATGATTGAGGAAGCCTATAGGCATGGGCACGCCACAATCGTGGCGATAAGTCCCCTCTTTGAGGAGTGGCTAGAGAGGCGCCACGGCGTCCTCACTTTCCGCCTGACACAGGTCCTCACCGGACACGGGTGTTTCGGGAGGTTACTATTCAGGATAAGGCGGGAGGAAACGCCCGGGTGTTACCACTGTGTGGATCGCCCGAAGGACACGGTGGGGCATACGGTGGTCTGCCCGGCTTGGGCAGAGCACCGCCGTGTCCTCATGGAAGCGATCGGCGGCGGCGATCTTTCACGCCCGTCCAGGCCATGGTCCGGAGTGGCCCTGGCACACAGGCAACTGAAGGAGCACGGGTGGGTTTTAGTCAGTAAAAGTCTGACACGCCCTCCCGCTCTGCCCACAGCGGGAGAAGTTATTTGATAATTTCCCACCAAAAAAAAAAAACCCTATAGGCTAACATCACGTTATGTGACCCTTAAGAACCGAGCAAAAAGAAAAAAAGCCAGAAAGAACGCTACGCAACGGAGTAAGGGCGCCCACACAAAACCGCGATGCGATGCGATACGATAATTCTTGCTGTGCATTCGTGCTCTAGCTCGCACGCAGATATTTGCGATGCGTTGCGAATTCGCAGTTATGTGTGGGAGCCCTAATAGTGCGGAGAAGCGATGCGATGCGACGCGGTGGGTCAGGGTAACAATAAACATGCAGACGAAGTCGAGGGCAGAAAATAATAATAAATATAAGTCTGAAATCGCCAACCTGTCTTGAGCAAGCGTGGTGATCAATGCTCGTGCCTTTTCTGTATGAGAAGAGGCCTTTAAGGCTCCTACAACAGGCGCGACACGCGACGCGACACAAAGACACCGCGTGCCGCGCGACGAGTGGTCTCTTTGTGTCGCATCGTGTGTCGCGCCTGGAGCCTTTACCCTGTGGCAGAATAATAAGCTGGTATTATAACCTGCCTACCTGTTTCGAGTCTCACTACTGAATGTTAATGTTAATTACAATTTTAAGATTTATTGTATTTTTATTTTATTAAACGATGAGATTTATTTAAATTTAATTTTTTTTTATGTTTAGGGGAGGCGTCAGGGTAGCCCGCGAAATTCAAATTTTCTTACGACTTTTGGAATTTGCGCTTTCGCTTTGAAGTTATCAATGTGTTTATTTTTGATTATTTAGAATGAAATATTTGTTATTATTATTGTTACGCATGGATTACCAGAAATCATTAAATTAATTTAATTTGTAAATATCCTTTTTGACTTTATAATTGTTGTGGACCGACCAACCTCATTATAATATTAGTATTGGCAGTATGTATTTTTTGCTTTTTTTACAATTTTTTATCAATGTAAAGAATTTTTGAAAAACTATGGCTTCTTAGGAAAAACTATTGTTGTTGGTGGTAGGGCTTGTTCTCAGTCCGCCTGGCTAGCTACCACCATCTTATCTAAGTCTGTCGCCAAACAACAATGTTAACAGCATTTGTTGTGTTTCGGCAGTTACAGGTAAGATAGCCAGTTCCTCTGTGGTTGAGGATTCCGGGTGAAGCTCGCTTCCATCTTCGGCCTTATCTTCACTTACCATCAGGTGAGATGAAGGCCAAGACATTCCCCGTTGTGTGTAAAAAAAAAAAAACTATGCAAAACGTATAGTAAAGATAAAATAATATCATTAAAGTCTTTCATTTTATTTGGTAATCTAGGATCTAGTGGCTTCCATCCTCCACAATAATAATGTATAGGTAATGTAATATAAATGTAAATCCTTAAATGGTGCATGTTGTGTTAGCCTGTAAGTAATTGTTGTAAATATAAATGTAGGTACTATTAAGGAAATTTGTTTACATAATACATGTAAAATTATTTCCTTAATAGTACATTTATTAATTATCTATACCCAAAGTCTCTAATTCAGATAATTTATGTAAACAAAGTAATGTCAAGAAATGTCACTGTCAAAATGACAGGCCAGTGGTGCAAAACATTTTATCATATATTTTTTTTGTAAATAATCTTAATGAAATTAAAGTGAATTAATTATAAGAACTATGCAAACAAAATACCGTTGCCAAACAATGTTTTATGTAGTGTGTCGGAGACGCGGCCTATGATCGTCATAATCAGCCTTTTTAAGTCCACTGCTAGACGTAGGCCTTCCAAAATCGATTTCCACTCGAAACAGTTTACAGCCGTTTTCATCAAAAATGTGGCTAGATATGCTACATACGAGTACCATAAATGAATCTATGAATGAGAGTTGTATTATAAGTGTTGTTGAAGATGTAAAAAATTAGAAAATGTTTGGATCTCCTGCATTGTTACCAGTATCATAAAATATTTTATACCAAAAATCTCCTTTTTTTAATAACTTTGTTTTAAACCGAAAATTTATAAAAATAATTACGGTATGATTATTTATTTTTTATTATTTCTTAAATTCAGTACTTAAAAGACAAAGGAACCTCTTTTTTCGCCATTTTATGTGAATTACCATCACGAAGATATTTTTTTGATATGTGAATTTGAGACTTTGGGTATACATTATATTATCGTTTAACCCTTCATATCGAACGTAGATCTACGCGAGACACAATGGGTTTTAATTGTGTCTCTAATTACGACATACGAGAGGTTAAACAATTGTTAGCTAACCTAAATAAATAAATAGATAAATATACTGACGAAGTATCTTGGCTGAGATACGGAAACTAATATGGAAAATATTCCTACAAAATCTTCTTCAAAACTTATCCTGTATGCTCAACATACCTACCGCAACGATTAAACTCCGCCCGTCTCAGAGAAAATTAAAACTGTCTTAGTAACTTCTCAAGTAATTAAATCAAGTAAAATATAGGGCCATGAATTGTGACGTTGAGTTTTTATATGGAAGAAGTTCGTAATTGTCTTCCTAAAAATATTTTTTCGTGGAAGCTTTCAGTTACCGTAAACGTGAGCATTAAGAGAAATTAGGATTACTTTGTAATAATGGTAATATATTTATGTAACTACAACCACTCCACACTACAGGAGAAATTGCTAGTGTGGGGCAAAGTTAAAAAAAAACCCTTTTTTTTGACGTGCTGGAAAGACCTATACGAGAAAAACTCGTGCTATACTATCCATACTATCCATACTAATATTATAAATGTGAAAGTAACTCTGTCTGTCTGTCTGTCTGTCTGTATGTTACCTTTTCACGCCTAAACCGCTGAACCGATCGTCATGAAATTTGGCAGAGATATAGCCAGAGATATGGAGACGGACATAGGCTACTTTTTTACGCGATAACCGACATCTACGCGGGCGGATCTGCGGGCAAAAGCTAGTATATAATAAAACTGAAATGCTGTTCGTTAGCAAGTGCATCACTTTAGAACGGCTGGACCGATTTGGCCAATTTTTATTTTAAAATAGTCCGAATCAAAATCTTACGGAAAGAAAAAAATTAAAAATTGCAGGAAAAATTGGAAAATTCGGCAAAAGTAATTTGCGGTTAAAGTAGATTTTCTATGGGAATTTTGTATGAATGGTTGAAAGGACAATGTCAAGAATCGCCCTGAGCAATAAAAGCATCGGACATAGACGATAATGAATTGTCTATTTTATTAAATTAGATGCAAGTATTTTTATAATGCGGACTAGTTGCATGCCAAAAAAGTATTTTATGCGACTAATATCATTAATCGCCGCCATCTTCGCCAAACGTCATGTCGTGTCGAAGATTAGGCCCAATCGATTGTAATCGATGTTTTTTTTTTTTTACTGTAGAATATTTTTAAATCTGAATCAAATTTTGAATTTATTTAGATTATAGTGCAAATAAAAGATACAATAAAAAAAAAAAACAATCACCATTTCATTATTATTATTCACTAAAAATATTAGAATTCGTCGGATTACTAATACGTGAATCACTAGGAAATATTTTTTCAGTTTCTTAAAAATCGCTCTGAGTCACGGAGTTATGAAAAACCATAATAGTGGTTCGATTATAATTAGAGATTGGATATTCGGATGCATATCCACCTAAAGTTGAGATGTTTGCTATTATGGAAAGCGCTTTTGTATCGAATAAATCCCGCGGTTCCGGTGTTTTATTTTTATTTTAACTAACACACACCACCCCTACTCTTACACCCTACGTACACATATTTTTGCATAGGGCGTTAAAATAATTTTAAATAATAGTTCTAATCTGAATAGTTATGCAATCCAAGAATCCCGGGTATTTTTTTCTTTAATAAGTAATATTTTAGAAGTCGCTTCCATACTATACACCCAACTAGTTATGCATTGCCAGTATTCCTGGCATCACGGGATATTTTCTTACAAAAAAAATATATTTTAAGAAGCTGCTTCCATACATATCATTTCATAGCTAATAATTAACTTTAGGTAAATATGCATCCGATTATCAGATCTCTAATTATAATCGAACCACTAACATTGTTTTTTTTTTTTAAATTGATTTTGAGGTTATACCCTCAAAATCTGATGCTTTTTTTAAAAGCATTCTATAGCTAGTCCGCTATAAAAATAACATCATATAGGAATTTGCTAATGATCGACAATACAAAACATATTTTTCTGATGCTCTTGGTTCCAGGGCGAACAATGTATGGGTGCAGAGCAATGTCCTTAGGACAGGACAACGTTTGTCGGAGGTAAATAACAAAAAAAAGTAAGTCATTAATATGGATGGCGCGGATAACTGCCCAGAGTGCAGCAGTCGTTAAAAACCAGGGCCTCAAGTCTGCTATTACAATAGTGTCAGAATGGTCTCTTCATTGTGAGTTTTTGACAGATTTGCCATACAAACACTGTCAAATACTCACAATGGCGAGACCATTCTGACACTATTGTAATAGCAGACTAGAGGCCCTGTTGTGAGACTAGTTTTCAAAAATATTCCTTTTCCTCCGAGGAAGAGCAAGTTTATGTTCGAAGGAGAATTAAGTAAAATCTCGGTATAGCCCGATATTGTGGCTGTCTTTACCTATCTCAAGTATCTCAAACCTCTCCAGTGTACATTTATAATTTCTCAGAAAATAAACTTATGAATTGCGAACGCTCTTGTACGGCTTTATTTCGAAAATTATCTTGGATTATAGGAATTTATCTTATCAAGTATAGTCGAGTTTTGCTGAAACAGAACCAGAGAAACAAAAAAGCTTTGCTAATAAGATTACAAACAAGTTTTACGAAATGAAAGAAACAGAGTACATCAGATACTTATCAGGCCAGATGTAAGATTTGACGAGATATCAACAGTTCATTGTGGTGGTCCTAAGTACCAGATTGTTTTGGAATCCATTGCTAAAACATGGTAAATTCGGATGAAAAGTTACCAGTCTATTCGTGAAAACGGACCAAGCTCCGTACAAAAAGCAAAAATGACTATTTGTAAACCGTTATAATATTAAAACAACAAACAAATAATAAACATGGTAAGTATCCCGTTCGTGTTAATAATAACGTTATAATATTGTTTTTGAAAACAACTTAAACGATTAAAATTGTGATAAAACACGCAGATTAGGTAGAGACTACCCATAATAACCGTGGGACCAGGGGGCCAAGTCTACTAATGTACAAACGTTGCAATGGTCTCTTCATTGTGAGTTTTTGACAGATTTGTCATACAAACACTGTCAAATACTCACAATCGCGAGACCATTGCAACGTTTGTAAATTAGTAGACTTAGGCCCCAGATACCTGTGTTGGAGCACATAAAATAAAACCTTTAAATATAGGTACAGGATTTTATAAAGTAACGATAAAATCGTAAAACTATAATTTGCGAAACTACCTTTTGTGTAACCACTGAAAATCAGTCTGCAGTCTAGTTCCAGGATTAAATAGTAGAAAATGTCCAAGGCATTAAGTCCGCCTTTGTACAGTTTTTACTTGTGCATAAAGTTTTAATAAATAAAATAAATAAAATAAATAAATAAACAAAATCTTCAAACCGGAAAGAAAAGAAGAAGAAGAAGTATTTATTTATTAGTAAGAATGTAGTTTTATATAGTCTGAGATTGGTCTGGTGTTCATATTTTTTTACATTCTACCACAATCTATGGTGTGCAAATATTCAAATGTCACTTAAGTAAAATAAAATTTTAAGATTTGTGATTTGCAATAAGAATCGTTACTTTAAAATCAATGTGAAAGTTAAGAACATGTCATCTTGGATTTTTACAATATTCCATAAACTCACCAATGTCATAAAAGCCAATAACCAACTTGTCAGATTTTTCTTGAACATGGGGATGGGAAGTTCCTTAACGAGTTAGGTAACTTGTTATACACCTGAATGGCATCAACATATATATTCCTCCTTAATATTTGTAATCTACATTGAGGTACATTTAATTCGTATTTATACTTATTTCTAGCAGAAGGCTTTTTGTAGCTCACTTTTGAATGCATGCGAAAATAATGCGGATATGGTTTTACTAGCATACATAGTTCTTTGATTCACATGCAGGGTAATGGTAAAATGTGAAGTTTTTTAAATAAATGTTTACAGCCGTCCAAAAACCAGACGCCAGAGATTGCCCTAAAACACGTTTTATGTACCCGAAATGCCATTAAAAGTTCAACTGAATTCATAGTAAATGATGGAGTGAAGGAAATAAGTCGTCTCCATTATCTGTAGGTAATCAATCAATCTAGGTCAAACACATCGTATGTGACATTTGCTTTCAATTGCGAAGACACTCCTTTTGTTCCAAGTTAGTTTTTCTTGGACCTACTCCATTGTTATTTAGTTTAATTTCGTCGTGGGAGCCTATTAGTGAAGATTTGTTTCTAGGTTAGGCAAATAAAAAGATAATTACTTTTATATGTTTTAGCTAATTGTTTCTAATGGGTGTAATAAACAATAATTATGATCTGTAGGCCTTTTTCGTCGTTCTATTAATTTATTTTAAGAAGTTTTAGCTCGTATTTCTTTATTTGAAACTACAAATATACAGTAGTTTCAAATATATATTTGTATGGATAAGTATATATATATGCTATATATATGTATGTAAGAACGGGAGGGCTCAGGGATCTCAAATGATAACGATCAGACATCTTGTAAACACTTTATTACACACCAACAATGATTCACACAACTTTATTTTACAACTAGATGTTTACAGTTCAAAATACAATTTAATACTGAGCGCTCTGTGACTAGAGTGAGCCTATTTATAACATCAACGTCAGACAGCAACGACTTCCGTTGTCATTTGTTTTTACAGTTTAGATTGTATTTAGTAAACATAATGTAAGTGCGCACAATATTTGATTTGTAATTAATAACCCTTTTTAAATTGTAAATTTGGTTAGGTAACAATAATTTTATTTAACAAAAACTAACGGTAACAATGTTCCAATTTCCTTCTTAGACTTTTAAATTAATACTTAAATAAAAACGAACCTTAAAATTAACAGTACGATTAAACATTATTATTCATTATTATTTAATACGATTTTATGATGTAATGCAAAATCACTATTTATTGCACTGATTCGTGTTTCCGTTACAATATCAGCCGTTATGACGTTTGTTTCAGTCTACGGAACTGTTTTTATTTGTCAGCGCTATCACGGCCATACTGACGAGCGGGCCTTGCTATGGCCAGCGAATCTCTCTGAAAAACACAGAAAACTTTAAAAAAATGCAAACGCTTTTTACCAGACTCAGAGGCAACATTGCTTAGTCTGGTGAAACTGTCAAACTCAGAGGTCGCAGATCGTCGCTTGATCATTAAGATTCAGAGGCTCGTCTTTGACTTGGCTTGACTGAAATTTATTTAACCAACCAACTGAAACCATGGCCATGACCAAGGCCTATGAATGCAACCATTTTTTCAACACAAAATCAAACTCAGAGGTCGCAGATCGTGGCTTGATCATAAAGATTCAGAGACCCGTCTTTGACTTGGCTTGCCTTTGAATACAACCATTTTGTCAACTCAAAATCAAACTCAGAGGTCGCAGATCATGGCTTGATCATAAAGATTCAGAGACCCGTCTTTGACTTGGCTTGACTGACTTGTTGTGTAACTCACAATGAAACGTTTCACACAATTTTATTCATATTCTTAACTTTTCAATCATAAACAATTTTTTTTTTTTTTTTTTTTTTTTACTTTAAACATTTTGTCTCCTTATTCTTGCTATCACGGTCTATTCATTCAGATAAATTAGGATTAGGTACCAATCTCATGTGTTCATGTGTGATTACAGTAGTTTTATTTCGCAGAGATCGAATGTCTTTTACTACGTACCTATGATTGTCTAGGATTTTTATTATTTTATAGGGTCCCAGATATTTTGGCCCTAGTTTGTTACCCGACCACTGAGTGTCTTTACAAAGAACAAAGTCTCTTTCTAGAAAGGGTTTAATTTTGGCGCACTTAGAATTGAAACGTATTTATTTTTATTTTTATTTTCTGTTTCGGCCATTCTGTGCTCTGCGTCTAAACGGATTTCATCTTTGTTTATGTCTTCGTTAGATAGGGATATCTGTTCGATTGCAGGGGGAGAGCATGTATTACCTAGCAGGAGTTCTAAAGGCGAATATCCTGTAGCTTTAGATTTCGTACAATTTAATGCTAATTGCAATTCAACAATTTTATTAACCCAAAATACCGCGGGAAATAGCATGATATTTGATACAGAAAGGTTTAAAAAAAAATAATTACTATAGCTATAATAGCTAGCCCATAATAGCCAGTTCCCTGTCAGAAATAATTCTACATGGGGTGCCAAAAATATTAATCGTTTTGCGTAAGCTCTTTAATATTATATTCGTACTTTTATCTTTCAGTGGATACAGAAGTATACATTTTGTAAATGCGTCAATAGCTACCAGAACGTATGCTATTTTTTGTTTGTGCCGGTAAGATTACCCATAAGGTCTAAATGTATCGTATGGAAAGGTATGCTTATTTTATCAATGGGGTGCAGTTCCATTTGCTTTTAACCGGAAGGCTCTTTTCCAATTTTTCATTGTAAACAGTTATCGCAAAATTGCCGTACCCGTTTTGTCATGTTTGTGTTTAAACCAAAACTGTTCCCGAATTTTATCCAGAGTATGTTCCCACCCCGTATACAAAAGATGTTCGTGGTATCTTTATTAACGAACAAACAAGTGATTCAGGGACTACTGTAAGAGTTAGTGATTCTCCTTTTTGGTTTTGTATGGTTATCATCAAGAGATTCGATCGAATACAATTTTTTTTTTTTTTTTTTTTTCATAGTTATCTTTATTCTTTATGGCATCGCGGAAACTTTTGTTTTTTTTTTTTTTTTTTTTTTTTTCTGTCCCCTTGCTCAACTACGATCCACGCTAGGTTTAATTTATTATTTATAATTTAATTTATTTTTTATGCCAGTAGCGATCAGATGTGTGGCCTGGCTTCTTGCAGGTTTCACAAAGTCTGTTCTTGCAATCACGAGAAATATGCCCTGGTCGAGAGGTCGGCAGGGTAGGCGAGTACGTTGATGGGTCCAGTTCAGGCGCGGGCTCATCCCTGTCTTCTGATGTAAGAGCGGGAGGGCTCAGGGATCTCAAATGATAACGATCAGACATCTTGTAAACACTTTATTACACACCAACAATGATTCACACAACTTTATTTTACAACTAGATGTTTACAGTTCAAAATACAATTTAATACTGAGCGCTCTGTGACTAGAGTGAGCCTATTTATAACATCAACGTCAGACAGCAACGACTTCCGTTGTCATTTGTTTTTACAGTTTAGATTGTATTTAGTAAACATAATGTAAGTGCGCACAATATTTGATTTGTAATTAATAACCCTTTTTAAATTGTAAATTTGGTTAGGTAACAATAATTTTATTTAACAAAAACTAACGGTAACAATGTTCCAATTTCCTTCTTAGACTTTTAAATTAATACTTAAATAAAAACGAACCTTAAAATTAACAGTACGATTAAACATTATTATTCATTATTATTTAATACGATTTTATGATGTAATGCAAAATCACTATTTATTGCACTGATTCGTGTTTCCGTTACAATATCAGCCGTTATGACGTTTGTTTCAGTCTACGGAACTGTTTTTATTTGTCAGCGCTATCATGTATGTATTTATTGTATATGTAAATGGTACACCACTGACCACCTGCAGTATTGTCTCTCCTTCTACTTTTTGATCCATCCAAAGGTTGTCTGTAAAAGATCGCTTTTAGCGATAAGACTGCCCATTGTGACACCCTATGTAACAGTTCTAGTAGGATGGAAGATCGGCAGAAATAAACACCTTTTAATATTTTTAATATGTTTTTTTATTTCAGTACACCTGTCACCTTTTTTCACCTTTCTTTTCGTCTCTTTTGTTTTTCCTCGCTTCCCCTCATCTACCCTATACTTACTGGTTAGAAACTAAATTATAAAAAAGAAATTAAATCGACTAAAAAAAATATACTAATTAAGTATATATATTATTAAATAGCCCACATATCTGTAATTTGTATGGTGTACACAATAAAGAGTATTCTCTCTTCTATCGATCTATGTATGAATAAAAATAAATTATATAAGCACTTTCGGTTCGAGGACATTTGACTTACCATTCCAATAATTCCAATAATTCCAACAATAGAATCATTTTTCACTTTAATTATTTTAAATTATTTAATTTAATTTATAATTCAATTTTAAGTTATTTATTTTATTTTTTCCTACATTTTTTATTTTTGATATGATTAATTAATTCAGATAATGATGTTATAAATCAAGTTACTCTTAGTTTTACTGTACTTTTGTAATTTTTACATGTAAATTTTAATTTTAATATTATAAATATTATAAATAAATAAATAAGTATGATTTAAGACTGGGACTTTTCTTGGTCCTTTTTCCCTGTATTTCACTATCGTTTATAATGTTAAGTAATTGTAAGTTTTGACGCTATATGTGATGAAATGGATAGCTGTACAGTGTACATATTTATTAGGTATTACAGAAAGTTTAAACAAGTTAAAGTAACTTAAAAGTGACTCTTTAGTGAGTCGTGACAATCCAATAAAATGTTCTATTTTACTTTTTATATTCCTTTGATTTTGTCGAAACTTGACAATGAATGGACGAAGTTTTTCTTTCACTGGGCATGATGTTTTTGACCCGTTTTCCTTGTCAAACTGTCTTTGTTCATGCCTTTACCCATGCCATTTGTAACAGTATTTCAAAACTCATTGTGGACAGGGTTATTTAGACACAAAAATAAGGAAGCTTATCTATGATCGAGCTATTTAGATTTTTTTTTGTGGAATATCTAAGTAGAAAAAAAATTGGTAGTTATTTAATTTATTATACTTTTGAATTTATCTTAGACATAACTGACATTGGTGAAGGAAAAATATCGTGAGGAAACCTGTACATATAGTCAATATAATTATTAAATCTTTTTGATCCAATGTGTTATAGAGGTCAAACAAAGTTATTTTCTAAGTGTCGCATACAACAGGGGAAGAGCGCTGATGTCTGAAATACAGATATTCTATATCTAGTTCGGACACAGATGTTCAATTTCTGACGATAGAATAAAGTGTTTTATTAGAGTATCACCTTATACATCATTTCATTAGTGTATCACCTTATTATTTAAATGTCTGTATATTTTTGAACAAATAAATTATTATTATTATTATTTTATTTATATATGTCTACATATCTCGGGACTATTATTATTATTATTATATAATTCTGAAATCGCCACTCGTCTTGAGCAAGCGTGGAGATCAGTGCTCGCGCCTTCTCTATACAAGGTGTTTTTTTTTTTAATATCCCATAACTCTAGGGTAGGAATGAGACCATATCAAAGAATCAACTGGCATATGAATTTTTAATTCTTTTTTATTTTTTTATTTAATAATTTGACAAAGTCACGATTATTAATGTAAAACATCCTTACGTGAAATATGACAACGTCGCATTTTCTTAGCTTTAAATATTAATGATTGGTTTGAATGAAAATTAATTATTCGTATTTATCAATGACACTTAGATACCTACATACATCGAGGGTCACGGTTTCATCAGTTTGGCAACGTCGCAAAAGTATCAATTCGTCATACGGGTGACAATTTTTGACCTAAATTAATATGATTGATGATAATTATCTTCGAAACTATGCATTTTTTGACCACATAATCTAGGACTTTTTGCATTATTTGTACTCATAGAATATAACCCTAGAGTAATGGGATAAGAAAAAAAAAAACACGTGGTATAGAGAAGAAATGTCTGCTGGGCAAAGGCTTCTTCTCATATGAGAAGAGGCCTTTGCCCAGCAGTGGGACAATAATAGGCTGTTATTATAATACTTTTGAATAAACAGATTTTAAAACATCTTAGTTCTTAAAGTTTAGGTTGAAGTTAATACTAATTTACCAGTAGCGAAGCTACAACTTCCATTAGAAGGAAGCCGAAAAAAAACTTGTTTAGTTCTCATAAACTCAAGACATAAAAAAAGACAAATCAAAAAATTCCTCAAAAATCTTAGTAATTCCTGTACTTTTCTTAATTTAACGCCATTGTACTACGATTAATACTGTATTCTGACACACCACGTGCGGCTTATTGACGCTAGTGTCGTCGGAATTCTTAGTTGAGACAAACAAATAAAAAAAAAATACTGCGTTCCCGATTTAGGATAGACGCGTTTTTGTAATGTTTGATTTTTATCTTATGATATATTAAATATCTGTAATGTGACTATGTATGTACTTTATCCGCTTTGCCATCATGCGCAAGCGTTGCACTTCCATTATGCGCAGGGTACGCGCCTGCCCCAACAGCATCTTGAAAACCATAGATAGGTGGGACAGTTCCATACTGGGACATTGGATACGCCTACATGCCACTGTGGCGTAGTGCTTAGTAGTTTGTTGTTTTTCTGGTAGATGTAAGTACTAACACTAGTTTCTAAGTTGTGTGTATACTAACCAAGTGGACTATATTTAGTCGTTGTTCCGGAGGGAAGTCGGTAGGAATGGGATTGTATGAAGTCGTCGCCCCTGATAGTTTCGACAAAACTTACACAATACAACCAAAATTTTCATTAAAGGTTGCATTGTTTTAAACTACCACGGGAATTTCATTATACTTAATAACATTCCACTATCCACATAGATACATGCATTCCAGACCACAATCTACATAAATTTTATACATAGAAACGTAATAAAGCCTCATCTCCGTTCATTCGTAAAAAACACTGGCAGGGAATTATAAGCAAATAGTCTCAAACATGGCGATAGTAACTACATTTGGGGGGAACTTCTGAATTTCCGCACGTTTTATTAAATTTCATAGGCAGGTGAATTCGGGACGAAGTCATTCGGCTGCTGTGCTTGCTTTAATACCCCATTGTTGGTTTATGACATAACATCACGCTTGTATTCCCCAAAAGAGGTAGGCAGAGGTTACTTCGAACAGAGCGTAGGTACTGTAAAGGTTACATGCTAAAGGCGGCCTTATGTCGCTGGCTGTTAGGAAAGTAACTATGGTTTCATTCGAACATTTAAGCAAATTTAGAATTATTTTTAAAATAAAAAGTATTATGTAAATATGGATGCGTAAGGCTATGCACGTTCCTCTGAGTTAATTTGATAAACATATAATATATATTGTTCAAGTTTATCACTTCTATTACTCTACGCCCCCACGCAACAGTACACTTACTCCTATTAAACGGACACAAATCTAGACTCTGGATTCAGTTTTTCTTAAAGCCAATCCTAATAGGTAACTTAAACATAGCATTGACTAAATAGACTATAAATTGTTTGTTATTGAATAGAAACACAATTAAGAGACACATACAACTTCACTTTGTAATGTTAATCGAGAATTGTGGTGTCTCTTGTAAACTATTCAAAGTTTCGGCTTATGGTAACAACATACCTCGACTATCAACTTGTAAGCAAGTTACTACGTTTGTTTACTTTCACGTGTAGCTACTAGATGGATAAATGACGGCACGGTTGGCGCAGTGGTTAAGCGATTGACTACTGCGCTGCGTGTCGCGGGTTCGAGTCCCGCACGGAACAAATATTTGTATGATCTACAAGTAGTTGTTCCGGATCTGGCTGTTTGTGTATGTGAGTTTAAATGTTTGTAAATGCACCCACGATACAGGAGAAATTCCTAGTGTGGGGCAAAGTTTATAAAATTAAAAAAAAAAAAAAAAAAGCAGTACAAGATTGAAAAAAAAAAACAAGTACCTAACCTCCTCCTCCTCCTACTTAATATTGCGAAGCCTTATAGTCTCGACAATAATGCATAGTTGCGATGAAATGAGGTACCTACTACTAAGTTTTTGAGAAAGTTCAGGCACACAAAAGACCTAGTAAGGTACGTTTTCACAAGTTCCGATTTGAGTTTTCGTATAAAATCATATTACGACGTATCGTATACTACGAAGATATCGCAAAAAAAAAAAAAAACCCATAATAGTCTAAACGTTCTAAACTATTGACGGACATTTTTCTCAGAATTACAGAAATCACAAGCAACAAACTATATAGATTCTGTTCTTAAAGTAAATAAAATTATAACGCATTTTCGTTCAAAATCAATAGTTTTTTTTTTCGGCCAAAGTCAAAGTCAAATCATTTATTTCAAATAGGCACATAAAAGGTACTTTTGAAGGTCAAAAAACAAAAAGAACGCTAGTTATTTTATTGTATCCATACTGAAAAGTGTGGGAACAGTTTTTTGCGATTTCTGATTTTTCTAGTACCTACTCAAACCTCAATTGGTCCCATAGAGTTTTTTGGTCCTTATAAGAAATAGGATCAACTGGCATCAAAAAAGGTTTTTGTGTAAATCTCCCATTTTTTTGCTGACTTAAATTTTTTTCATTATCTGAGAATGGGGTTCAAGATTTCTCAAAAAAATTAAGTTAGTCTCCTAAGACCATTTTTCTGTAGTTACAATGGTTAATGTACTTGCCCTTACTGCCCCGTTTCAAAAATCCAGCCTGTATTTGGAGGTACCTATTCTAATTGTGGTTTTATTAATAATGCATTAATTATCCTAATTATTTTTAGCAGACGACTCTTTAAAGGCCATGCTCATCAACGCGACTAAGTTTATGTAGAAGACACCCCTACAGACAAAGTTACTTTGGCAGTAGACTGAGTTCATATTTCACCTTCATTTGTACACAATGAAAATTCTACACCAAATTATTAATAGTAATAATTTTCACGTTATGTGGGCTCTGCGTACTGAGTAAATGCTTCATTATATCTCTCTCCATGTCCTTATATAAAATAAGGGTGTCAGTTTCATGCCGCCATTTATCTGTCACGGAATACGACGTTGAAGTCAGTTCTATGGCTCTGGCGTACTTACTTGTTGAATCATGTACACCACAAAAGAGATTTTTATGTGAGCCAATGTGTTCACCAGTTGGCGCCACTGTCGAGTAAGGTCCTGAAAGTAGCTGCCAACGTTTGTTACTACGGGAAACAAAGTTTACATTCAAATCATATTTAATACCTTAAAACCGTACCGTAAAAATATCGAGCATGCCGCAGTGTTGCGCAGTCCCGTTTTATGTAATTTTATTTATTTGCGATAAAAAAACAGTTATACATTACAGCATTTACAAAAAAGTAGTTATATATCAGTCAAAAAAACGCATAACCCACACTATTGTCTATGGTCCACGAAGTGACATCGGAGTATTAAAATGTAAACGCATGTTAAATGAAAAACAAAAAAGTGTATATTTAGAAAAATAAACACTATATACCGACGAATCGAAGGAAGCGGATGACAAGAGCATCCGTCTTATGGGCGACTCTAATAATTATAAATTTATATTTATAAATGATAATTTGATAATGAATGATAATGATAATTTTAAATTTAGATTGCGACAGCGCAAAAATTAAAAATTAATGTTTTGTTCGGAAAAAAGGAGGACATAAGTTTCCGAAGGATGAAACTCTCTCAAAGCACTGACATTCATTAACTCATAATGCCATAGTGAATCTCAGGTATTGCAAAATATTCACAACATTAATCTAATTTGAAATAAACCCGCGTACTCCACCCACAAACAGCGACTATTTGATATTTCGGAGACCTCACACAACACATAGCGCCTCTAGCGGTGAATTCAAATCAAATCAAATCAAAAATATTTATTTGCTAGCATGTGGCACATAAGGTGTTACTGTAAGTTTGTTTCAGCATATCCTGCCATAACATGGCGTGCAAATGTATTGACAATCAGCGATGTCAATTATTAAAAGTTACAAATTACAGATTCTATTGATTTGTCTTCTAAATAGTCCTTAATGGTATAATATCTTTTAAATAATAATAGGTTGAAAAGTAATTTTTTTAAACATCAGCGGTCATACGCGATACCCCTTATTATATGAAAAAGGAGGCACTGTTTTTCTAAGTAAGATGCTAATCTATACTGCAACAAGGATATTTTAGAGCTCGAAAGCCCCGTTATTGCAATTTTCTTAAGGATCTACAAATTTTTTTTCTTTAATATATTTGCCTATGCTACTTCTAATTATTAATACTGATAATTTAGCTTTCTATTGGTGAAAAGATGGTTAAAATCAGTGCAGTAGTCTCGGAGCTTATTCGATACTAACAAACAAACAAAGAAATCTTTCCTCTTTACGAGTATAATATTACTAACTTCCGCCAGCGGCTTCGCCCGCGAGATATCTTTATAAATTATAGCCTATATTACTCAGTGATAATATAGCATTCTACTAGTGAAAGATTTTTTTAAATCGGTCTAGTAATTTTTGAGTTTATTCATAACATACAAACATACAAAAATACAAATCTTTTCTCTTAATAATATTAGTGTAGATAGTATAGAATATGTCTCATTAATATTAAACTTACAAATAATCAAGAAACCCTCCCTACTTCTCACGGTGTTTATGACTTGACGAAAGTCAAGTCATAAAAACCGTGAGAAGTAGGGGCGAATCGCTAGTTATAAATGAATAAACAATTGAAATACACCCTTAAATTACTAATTTCCCTTTCCGCATCATGGAAGGAAACTATATTAACGTAAGACAGTTTTTCCCTCGCGCAAAGTAACCACAAGTTGTTGTTGATGTGGAGAAAGCCCTCTTAAGCCCCGGGGTCTTGGGTCCTGATTATGTATCAGAAACCCCTGACAGGGTTGTATACATGTTTGGTTTTACAAACCATCGATTAAAACTTTGTTAATTTGTTTGTAGCTAAGTTTTGTTTCAAGAGCAAGATAAAGCTGGTTAAGGGCCGATTTTTCAATCTTCAGATAAAGAATCGAATATCGTTTATTCCCTAGATAGCATGGTTCTGTATTTTTCAATAGCCTGATATTCAGTATCTGACGAGTTAAGCGTGTTACTGAGGAATAAAGTTAACTGTCCCTTCAAGCATCAGTTAGTAGCTTATTCTAGGGAATAAAATGTTTTGACGTTTTTTTTTTTGTTTGAGGTTATATTGTCCGCCATCTGTTCTATACAATTCCTGTCTGTGTAGAGTCATCTTTGTCTTTTTTTCCTTATTTAGGCTCTCGTAGGTACTTTAATTTTAATGTTTTGGCCGTACATACTCTGTAGTATGTACGGCCAATACTCGATGTGTCGATGCAGCATTGAAAGTGTTTACAATTTTATTCCAAGTATAATCTTTTTCTCCGTTGTCCACAGCGTCTTCGGTTTATTTATTTTAAATTACTGACCGATATTTGTTCACTAATTCTGACTGTGAGCATAAAAGAACAAAAAACAAGTGTCAAATTTATTCTTCAGGTAAAAGTTAGTCAAAATCTCGTCAAAATGTCAAGCAGAAAATGTTTTGTTTCTATTCTTGTCTAACACATTGAATACTGTATCTATGCATCTCGCTTGCACATTGATAGTGTGAAGTTGGTTAGCAAAGACCCCAGATAACTATTCTTCAGATAGTATACGATTGAATAATTTAAAATATTTATTCGTCTGGTAAACAGCTAGATAATTTTATACGCTAGGTAGCTATTCGCCGATTTAACTGAGGATTGAAAAATCGGCCCTAAGACTTAAGAAAATAAAATGCGGTTTCAACAATATACAATGGGTACCGGGTAACCACTGAAAATCAGAGCTGTGCTGTGGGTCCCTCATAGCACAGCATCATGCTGAGTGGAAGCCTTCTTGTCACAGTCATGACGTGCAGCTGCCGACTATTTTGTTTTGTGCTCGTGATTGGAATGTAGATCTATTTTGTTTTTTTTATTTTTCTGTATACCACCTACTCAAGTTAATTATCTTTTTGTATGCACGTGTTTCTGTGACAAATAAACCTATTTTTCTTTCTTTCTTTCTTTTCTTTCAATGTACATTTGGAGGTACATTTACAAGGCAGATGTCAGTGGAAACGCCCTAGAAGGACATAAAGTGACTTATTGGTTATGTTCTTCAGAAAATTCAGGTGTGTAGTACGTTATCGCTGGCGTGCGTGTATATGAACGTAAATGAAGCAAAAGGAGTAAGGATTGTAGCAAGTGGCGTTCTGTAGTTTCTGCCTACCGCCAAGGGAAGAAGGCGTGAGGTCACGTATGTGTATGTGCGGTACATTTAATATTTCTCGTATTTACTATGTAAATACATTGTCCCCGTTTCCGTGCGCCATTCCGAGCCCCAGTAAGGTAAGGGGAAAAAAACAAAAAGGTCCGTTTCGTTATTTTAATTTCCAACGAGGAATTTACTTCTTTCGCATTTCAAGCATAACAGTGCTTAAATCTGGTTTTTGAATATAAAACAAGAGGGAAAATTGTGCCGTTATAGCTTGTAAACAAATTGCGAACTTAGTGAAATATATTATTCGAATTAATTTTCAGTGAAAACTTATGAAAAGGACATGCAGAGTAAAGTTATAAAATTGAAACTGAAAACGCTTTTCATATTTCCGTGTTTTGTTATATGGAAACTTTGATGTTCATACTATCCATACTAATATTATAAATGTGAAAGTAACTCTGTCTGTATGTTAAGTTTTCACGCCTAAACCGCTGAACCGACCGTCATGAAATTTCGCACAGATGTAGCCTGGGATATGGAGAAGGACATAGGTTACTTTTTTATGCGATAACCGACATCCCACCTTACATCCTACACCTTCATCTTCGTTACGAATTGTTCTTTAAGAGGCCGTTCACCGGTCCACTAGTGCCACTCCTTTAAAAAAAATGTTATCTCGTGACTGAGAAGGAATTATGAAAAACGGCTCAATCAGCAACCTCGGTAATTGTGTCTAGAATTTTCTAATATCTACCTTTTGCCAAAATTGATCTAAAGAAAAGCGGCCGAATGTGGCCGCTTTTCTTTAGATCGAATTTTGTTGCTTCATGTCTCAATATGAAACTTTATAAAAGGTATACTCCATTTACTATAGCATTAGACAAATAACGGCTAAATAACGACAGAATTATTGCACTTTAGAGTTATTTTTTAAATGTAAATGGTAAATAGATTACAGTGCTTTGTATTTATCGTGAAATGACGGAGTTTATTAAACGCTAACATCGAAATAACGAAAGGGTGAGAACAGTTATTTGTCTAATGTTATAATAAATGGAGTATACATAGATATTAGAAAATTCTAGACACACTAGTGGACCAATGAGTGCTCTCTTAATTTGAGGAATTGAATTTCCACTGCCACTTGGGCTCACTAGATAAAATTTTAATACTTGGAAGTTGCTTCCCCCTTTTTTATTTTATTTTATTTTCTGACATTACGAACTTAATGTTTATTTTGTTTTTATTTTTTATTTAAAAGCTTGTTTTTATTGTTGAATACTCCAATAGATAAGAATTATTTTCTTTTTTTTTTGGTAGTTAATTTTTATTCATCTCTCAAATACATTGCAAACTATAGTTCTGTATAATTTAACCGCATGTTTTCAATTTTATAAATGTGAATACCATGGAGCCGTTTATTATGTTATTATGATTTATGTTGATTTGAAAGAGTATGGCAGTTGAGAGTATGTCATGCTCACTTAAATGTCTCACTGATGGTGGCGCGTGTATTGGATCATTCAGTTCTCTACAAAATGGTTGAGCTGGATGGCGCTGATCTATGCGTCATGTTCGTGAACGGGCGCCGTCAGTTGGGACTGGTCATCTCTTGACTGCCAGGGCTTATTTTTAATTTTATATTTTGAATTGTTTTATTAGTTTTTACATTGTCTCACATATAGAAGCAACAAGAATAATGTGCCCAGGATTTTGTAATATCTTGATTTAAAAGAGTGTCCTTGGAGTTTCTTGCCCTTCTTCCCCATAGTGATCTACGTATAGGAATGGGCATCTAGCTTCAACTTTCTGACTAACTGACAGTCTTTGACAATTCAAAAGTGCCTGTAAATGGTTTAATTGAAATAAATGCTTTGAGCTTTGAGTATTTTTTTTTTTGTGGCCACATCTTCCTTCCACATTCAATAGAGAAGCTGTTCAGAAAGTAAATTCCATTTTACTGACTGTTACTATGTCAGATAACTGGCATACAGACAGAATAACCGGATCGCCGAGCAGGTGTTTTTAAAGCCGTGATATCTGTAGCAGTGTTTTTTTTTTTGTAATATCGTGACTGTACGGTATACATAGCTACGCCATGCACTTTCAGTATTAAATTACATCTAAGTCTCCAACACATACAACATTCATAATTTCGTTATACAAATTACTATCCTAGAAACTTGGCTATCCGTATAATAATCTCAAGTTTGATAACTTAAAGAGTGAATAGTTAACGTCTTATTTTGACGTAATTCCAGTAACTAAACTTGATAATTTTGACAGCGAAAACGCCCAAAAGTTAGCGCTCACTTGAAACTTTAATGTCATACTGATAGTATTTGGAAACTGTCAAGAAATGGGTCGAAAACTTTCATTCGATCGTATAATTGCTCTCGATAGAACATTCTGTACTCAAGGTGCGTAAGAAAAAACGGTTAATCCTGGAAATGGTCCGTGAAAGTCACGATTAATGATCGCAATTGTTTATTTCCTTACGAATGAATTTCATATTACCGTTTAATAAAGGAAGATGTGCAATATTTGGGTTTGTAGGTATATACGGTTTATAGGTATTATAGAGACATTATTGGCGTTATCGAACATTATATTATATGGAATTACATGGTGACTTGGCACCGTGGCCAATTCATACATTATTGTTGTGGTCGGCGGTCAGACTTACTTGAGCGTCAGATATTGGGGAAGCAAACTCCAAGATTTCGCCAACTCGATTCTTGGATTAATAATTGTAGATATTTGTTTATTTGTCCATTTGATGACGGGGTATATAACCAACAAAAGCCATTCCTGCCAATTTTTGTCTGTTTGGATGTAAGAGATTAAGTTGTTTAAGTATCACGTAAAAAGTACGAACGGTTAAACTTTTATACTCAAATATTGTGAGTAACTCTGAGTTCACGCTTCAATCTATCAATGAAGATGTGCACTGTCATTAGAGTGCTATTTCCTATGAGAAAGCCAAGTTGACCATACTAAAGATTCGTACTGTGAAATACATTAAAGACGTTTGAAATAATCGTAGTCTCGTACCATTCATAGCACTTGCTACGCAATGTACGCCTAGTTATTGCCTGTACTTACGAGAGCAGGTTGAAATGTTATGTATGATTAAACCCATTACTATTGATATACAGTACATGTTACTGTTTCATATTAATTTGTGGTTATTTGCCGCAACCCCTTTGTTGCTATATTTTTGGAAGTGCTACTCACTCGCGACGACGCGCGACGTCTTGAGTTTCAAGTAAAGGTACCCAGAACCTATCGAACTGGGGTTGCATATCGCTTGAATAGTTATTGGTATCTCATTTCAATCATCCAATGAAACCAAGTCTTCTTTATGAAGACTTTACCAATTGCGGACCTAAGGACCAATTTATATCATTAATATCTGAACAATTACTTCACAAACTTCAGTAATAATTTCATTACCGCGTTATTAATTTCAATTAATTGAAGTTACTAATGGCCGCTCGTGACTCTCAAAAGTCCTGAACCGTCGTAAGTATCAAATTACATTTCGATAAAGCAATTATTTCAATTGTGACATTACAATTTTAATTAGAACTGTAAATACTATACAGCGTGTTACGGAAAGGGTATATCCATACAAACGGGGTGAAGAGTGTATCTGGTTCAGAATCTCTGTACAAAATTTCAGCTCAAAAGCACTAACTAGAAAATGCTTAATATTTTTTTAATTTCGATAGTTTATTAAATTTAAATCATAACAAACGTGTTACCGCCGTTTCTTTGTGTGTAGTTTATTGACACCGATCAGCTGACTTGGTCTAGTGATGTGTAGAATTCAATTGGAAACATTTGATTTTTAGTTAAATGTTTCTTAACTTTTTATTTATGTAGGTATAGGTATTAAAAAATATTGCCCTGTAGTTTGTTATCACCAAAAGAATCCGTGCCTTTGATATGTATATACCCTTTCCGTAACACGCTGTATTATTATTTTATTATTATTGTTATTTCTCTCTAGATAAAAAGCAGGTCAAGAAAATACTAGCAGAAGTTTGGAAGTGACTTTTTTGTATAGAATAGAATATTCAGGGTTGATTTAGACAGGCTAGCATATTGAGACAAAAAAAAAAAAAAACATGTGATTCCTTGATTTAAGTCACGCATTTGATACAATAAATTATAACAAGTTATGGGATAAAATTTTCATAACCGCTATATATACCACATGACATTGTTTACTTCATGAAGTATTGGTATGAGGGCCAAGCTAACGCAGTAAAATGGGGGGAGGCTTTTTCTAGCGATTATATTCTCAGAACGGGCGTAAGACAGGGCGGATTAACATCACCTATATTATTTAACATATATGTGAATGACCTGGGGCTCAAGTCTGCTATTTTTATAAATTCGTCACTCCAACACGATCCCATTGTCATTTTGCTAAAAGTTCGTAATCTGCTAAATTCATAATGGTCGATCATTGGTCGGTCAATGATCTCGTAATAGAATTGTATTACAATGGAATTTTGAACATTTATTCATGCCAGATTTCATTTATATATCGCACCTTTAGAATTATAGAGACCTAATTTCTTCAGAAGTTGAAAAACATCACCAAATTAGGTCACTATAATAATATTACAGTGACCTATATTTGAAATTTTAAGATTTCAACCTTTCTAAAGAACATCACCAATGAGTTCACTATAATATTGTGAATTAATTGATGATGTCATTAACTGATGATGTGATTGATGATTTCAAATAAGGTCTCTATAATTCTAAAGGCGCGATATATTTTTTACATATTATTTATTAGTGTTATAAGCAATCTGAAGTAGTAGGAAGTTGGAAGTTTAGTATGAAGTTTCATTTGTCATTATGTACCAGATTACCAATTCTTTCAATGGAGTGTCAGTGCCTGACCATTGGAAAGTCATAATGACGCCATTATATTAGTAGATTACCAAACTTGTCAAAATCAACAATTATAAAATCAATGATAGACCATTCTGACACTATTGTAATAGCAGACTTGAGGCCCTGGTAGAGGAGCTGAGCGGAGCCGGGGTCGGCTGTTCAGATAACAAAACAATGTACCTGTAAATCATCTTAATTATGCCGACAATATAGTTCTGCTCAGCCCATTTGTCACGGCAATGCTCCCCCCTTTTGTAGCGCATCAGGGATGTTGGCTGAAATGCGGGTGGATTGCTTTTATGCTACAATGCGCAAGAGGTGTGCATCCGTGGCGCGCAGAGTGAGAGGGAGCTCCAACAGCGTACTGTCGATGATAGGGGGTAGACTGGACTGAGACATGTGAATCACTGCTGTGCTATTTCTCATGGAATTGCGCAGCGGTGATTCGTTACTAGTTTTGTTTTTGTATTTTATTTTCTTTCTCTAACATGGCTTAAGTTTCTGTTACTAACAAAATGAGTCTGTGTTACTTAAATTAACAATATTATTATTAATGCAAAAGTTGATAGGAATATGTGAGTTATAAATAAATGCTCTTAAGTATAATGTTAAAGAGCCAAACAATGTATTTTCGTTACGATAACAGCACATTGCATATACCCCATATTTTTATGCAACGCTAAGTTGGAATCTGTCAAATCTTTCACATATTTAGATCATATACTGACTGAGAAACTTAAAGATGACGAGGACATTGAAAGACAAAGACGTTCGCTCGCTGCTAAAAGTAATATGCTGGCAAGACGATTTGCAAAATGTTCAAATCAAGCGAATCTCACCCTGCTTAACGCATACCTGTGCCATAAGGTACTAATACACGCAGCGTGCTCACAGCACATTGCGTGTTCAATATAATATCGCATTCGAATATATCAATCTGACAATCGAATATTGAAGGCCATAAACGAGGTAAAGTATTTCTTCTTATATGGCAGTTCATATTCTAGCGTAAATAATACTTATCTACTAGCTGACCCGACAGAATTCGTTCTGTCAAAAGCTATAGTATAAACTCCACAACTCTACTCTACTCTACCCTACCCTACCCTACCTACCTACCTACCTAACCTACCCTACCCTACCCTACCCTACCTACCTAACTAACTACCTATCTACCTACCTACCCTACCCTACCCTACCCTACCTACCTACTTACCTACCCTACCCTACACTACCCTACCTACCTACCTACCCTACCCTACCCTACCCTACCCTATCCTACCCTACCCTACCCTACCCTATCCTACCCTACCCTACCCTATCCTACCCTACCCTACCCTACCTATCTTCCTACCTAAAACTTAAAAAAAAATATAGTAGCCGATTCTCAGACATCCAATTTCATAAAAATCGGTCAAGCTGTTTCGGAGGAGTATGGTAATTAACACTGTGACACGAGAATTTTATCTAAAATTTATAATTAATGAATAAACTTGTAATCTGGTGTAATATTTTTATGGGTGTATTACAGAAATAAGAGTAGACTAGACTTTCACTTCGCTTATTCATATTTTTCTCTTCTTGTTCTCACACACTATTGTCTACATTTCTTTTTCATTTTTCCTTTCGTAGGTCTGCTGGAAGAAATTTCTTAAGAAATAAGCAGTACCTTTGTACTGAAATAATATAATTATGTCGTATTTCTATGTATTTAACTGTGTGTACATAAATAATAAAATAAATAAATAAGTGAAAAAATATTTGATTTGATTTTGCTAATTCATGAAATGTTGACCGTGCTTTACTTGTTCATGTCATTTACATATATGGCAATGTAATGAGAAGTGAAGACCATGATGTGAGCTTAATAATCTTTATTTTTTTTTACTCTTCACCTACTCATTTATTATCAAATCAAATCAAATAATTTATTTTTGCAGAAAACACTGTTACAATGGTGTTATAAAAATGTATATGTTTCAAGTGATTCTACCGTAAGGCACGCAAAATGTATAAAATCATAAAATACAATCAACAAATAAATAAAAACAATCATAAAATACTTTAAGATATTAATTTAATGCTGATATTGCATTAATTCAATACCTTAAAGTATTTTATGATTGTTTTTATTTATTTGTTATACAGATTAATTATTTATTTAATATTAGTAATATTTAAATCATTTCAAAATCATTTCAATGTCGTTCCTACAATTATTACAATATCTAAAGATACATGCATAATAATTGTTATTACTTGATGTCATTGTGAGGTCTTAAGTTTGGAAAAATTATCGTTTAAGAAGTCGTTCAAGTTCGTACATTTATTAACTAAAAGGCTCTTTAGACTTTTCTTAAATAAGGCAAGTCTTATTCAACTAGGATCATGTTCTACCCTACAAAAAGTTAGTTTTCTCCCTGGCCATTCCACTGGCCTGAACTACGTAGGTAAGCTTAAAATTTAAATTCATATTTTCAACTTGAAAACTTCCTTGATTCCGCTTTATATCGCTGCAGTCTTCGGTTTCAATATAATTTTCATCATGGTTGGATAATTTGTATTAAAGGCTGACGTGCATTTTCCTGCTGCAATCTCTCTACGTTTTTGTTTTCAAACCATTGAACTGGTTAATCTTTGATTCCTAGTGAATTATAAAACAAGGTACATATATACGCTCACCACCGCTCGCCCACTTCAAAGTGTCTGCTTCAGGTAAAAGCAAATTAATGTTGGTCCCACGGTCCGTAGGTAATGTTAATGATATTATAGTTTAGAGGTATGAGGAACAGGGTGTAAAGTTCACTCATACTCTATGGAAAAGGGAGGATCCTCCGACCAGACGGGTGTTGTGTCTGGTGGGCAACTGCCCAACGGTTGATGTCGGGATGTTATATATATGCTAGTCGCGCGGTAAACTCTGACAGCATGATGCAGGATTTGTGAGGTCAGGCCTTTGATGAGTAGTTCGCATGTGGCGTTGTTGATACCGCCACAATATCACTATCTAGTTGTAAGTTTAACGGTGCTGTTAAATTATTACACGCTGGGCCTTTTAAGGTAGGTACTAACTCGAAGCAATGAAACTGTCTGTTTCGGCAGACGAGTCTGTAGCGCTGTCAGTTGGACAACTTTTTATCAGGTTGTCAATAGACCCCACCGCCTGTTTCCCCCACGCCCCTGTTCCTGGTTCCCCCCTAGTTTATTTTCGAATCTTTTTCTTGCATTATGTTTACCGTAAATAAACGAATTTTCTTTTATTTTTTAGGGTTCCGTACCCAAAGGGTTAACGGGACCCTATTACTAAGACTCCGCTGTCCGTCTGTCTGTCCGTCTGTCACCAGGCTGTATCTCATGAACCGTGATAGTTAGACGGTTGAAATTTTCACAGATGATGTATTTCTGTTGCCACTATAACAAAAAATACTAAAAAAAACAGAATAAACTAAATATTTAAGGGGGCTCTCATACAACAAACGCGATTTTTTTGCTCGTTTTTACTCGATATTGATAACGGCAACAGGTAGACGCTTGAAATATTCACAGAATATTTAGTTATATATTCATTTAAAAAAAACTAATATTTAAGGGGGTCTCCCATACAACAAACATGATTTTTTTGCCATTTTTATAGATGAAATAGTACGGAACCCTTCGTGCGCGAGTCCGACTTACACGTGCCGGTTTTTTCTTATCACAAAAGTATTTTTTTGTCAGTTAGCACCTTATATTTAAGTCATTTAGCAGTCTAATCCCTCTCTGTCTCTTTTATAGCTATAAAAGAAGCTAAATCTAAGTTCATGTTGCGGTTAGAAGATCACAGTCAGCAAGGTACTTACTGGCAGTTAAGGGGACTGACTTGTGACTATCCCCTAGGGTGCGCCGAACATCTTAAGTAGGTGTGCATCGTGGCTCGAGGGGCTGAAATGGACCCCAAATTGTCGTTTACCCCAAATTACCAATTACCTGGTAATGACCTAAACTTAATTAAGATTTTTAACATAACATTAAGTACTGTTGGTACTACTTATTATTTTACGAACAACCTACAATTAAAATTTGCACAACAGATATCAGGTAGAATTTGACGAAAACTTACTATGTGTAGTTGTCCACTTACTGTATCTATTTATTTATTTATTTATTTAAACTTCATGTACAATAGTGGTACATAGGCGGACTTAATGCCACAAGGCATTCTCTACCAGTCAACCTTTGGGTTAAATATAAAAACAGTGGTAGGGTACAAAAATAATGACTAAAATACTAACTTCTTGATTAAGAGAATTTATATAGTTTTATTGATACTAATACACATATACCAATAAAATAAACTAATAGATATTTTTAGATATTCTACTCGTATTCTTGCAAATAAATATTTTCTCATGATCTTAAAAACATTGAAAATGCTCGGAAACCGTAGGGATCATTTAACTTTTCATAATAAAAGGGTTTTCTTCTGTGAATTTTACTGAAAAAACATTTTTTTTTGGCTTTTTTTCTAAATTGTTGGATTAAAATCGCTTTGGTTAATCGTTAGTGAGTTTTCTAACGAGAATGAAGGATTCATACCGCTCGCGTTGTTACATGAAGTTTGTTCTAAAATTTGGTGAGTTAGGGACTCGCCTTTTTTCAGTCAAAATAATGAATGCCTCGCACACCTAACTCCACTTATGGTATTGAAACTAACTTTTGAACAGTGTTGGACGATTCAAATGAATATTCATACAAATTTTATTCGAGGATACCAAAAACCGAGTGTTATCACAGATAAAGAATTGTCGTAAATTCATGAATGCACGGCTCATACCAGCGCGACCATGTAATCGTCATAGTCTTATCCCAATTTATTTGCATGAGGTCGGAGGAGCCAGTCTTCTTCCTCCAATATCCAGTCCATGAGTCGTGACGTCAGCTTCAAGCTCCATTAAAAACATCTCATTTTTACTTTCACATGTATTTCTACTCTTAGGGCGAGATTCAAAGATAAAGAAAAGAATGAAAAAATATTTATTAGGACTCGTACAGGAAGATCACTTTTCAAACTAAACACACGATGATGATGATGATGACATCATCATCAACAAAAACAAAATGAAAAATAATGTCCTTTACTTACGGGGCCAAAAGGTTCCTATCTCAGCACGATGTTGCGACATTTAAAAAAAAGTGTCGCAGCGCTGGTACTCTGATAGCCGTTGTGATGTTACGGACAGATACAGAAATAAAAAATGAAATAAAAATTGATATGTGTGAAATAACATAAAATAAAATATCACTACATATTATAAAACAAAGTCCTCCGCCTCGTCGATAAACTCAAAAACTACTGCACCGATTCTCATGCTGTTTTCACCAATGGATAGCTTGGTTCTCGAGGAAGGTTTCAATATATAATTTGTTAAGTTTTTGTATACATTTTTGTATAAATTAACGATATTTGTTGGAGGTGTCGGAAAAAAATAAGCCGTCTGGGAGCTTTCAACAAAAACGCTGTCTAAACCCTTTGAGATATAACAAAATAATGTATGGTGGAATTGTGTATCTTATAAAGGTCTTCAGAAAAGTCCGCGATGGCATATGTCTATCTCTTAAGTATAACATACTATATCCATTTTATTGTAATTTTGTAGGTATTTGTTTGCCGAATTTTACTCTTGGAAATACGATTACGATAACAATACGCTATAATATCACTAGTTATTAGCCAAATTATGTTCGTAGATAAATAAGCTAGCTACTTATGTGTATTTCAAACAGTATACAAGAATATTTATCATATAAACATTACTAAACACGGCGACCTTATGATCAGAATTTGTGCATTCCAAAACTTTCGTTACTTTTTCACTGACATATTTATCACTTTTCGATAAATTAACACTCAATACGAAATCTACACTTATTTCTCAGTAATTATGTATAAGATTCTTCTATGTTTCTCATTGAATCCATTACTTTACGCACGTATAACCTTGATAAATGTTTACAATATGCATCGCGCCACACCGCCACACGACCACAAACGTATTTTTTTTTTTCGTTCGTTTAGTGTTGCTCCCGCTAAAATGTATTAATACCGGTCAAGTATTACTCGATTAATCGAATTCTACAGCCAGATCGTGTGCAAGTACAAAATATATGTCAAATATTTCGTCCGATTGCGAACGTGACCCTGAGAAAAGTTTTGCACCAATGGTGTTCATTAGGCATTTTTAGCGTTTTCTCAGCGCAAACGGTGTATCATGCGACGTTGCGAGATCGTCTTGTTTTCACATTGTTGGTACTTACGTGAATTATTTTAAAATTAATATTAGTGTTGCATTTTTATTTCGTGTTGTAATTTGGTATCTACAATTGATTGCTTTAAGAATTTGAGTGAAATTTCGTATTTTGCTTTTGTGTTTGTTATCTTTAGGTAAAGACTCATCAGACGTTCAGAACATAAGTACTTTTATTATATTAAATCATTGTCATTTGTTTCGTTTTCTATTCACATAGTGAATCACTTTAAAATTAATATTTAGAAATTTGAGTTAAAGCCTGGGATATGCAGGACAAAGGGTACTTTTTTATGCGAAAACCGACATCCACGCGGGCGAAGCCACGGGCAAAAGCAAGTTTATTTAATAAAACATTGTTTTCCGCGTGCCAGTACCCAACGTAATTTTAGTAATTTTAGATAAAATATTGTAAATTTTAATTATTTTTAACTTTTATGAGTGTAAATAATTTTAATGTAGGTAGGCAATGACATTGTATGGAATTAATTTAATTCTGTGTTTAATTTGGTATTATTTATGTGGAATTTGTAAAACATTCAGACACAATGTAAATTGTTATTGAATACCTAAATGAAATGAAATGAAACGTAACAACAGTTACCTTTAGTGTCTGTGGCACTCTATGGCATCGGTTTGACAAGTCAAGAGGCGCAGGCGCTGGCACCCCGCATTGGACCGACTCGGCGTTGGTTGGCTGGAGATCGCACTTTGACATTAGTAAGTAAAGTTATATATGTACGAATATAAACCTTTTAAAAGCGAATAATGTTTATAATTGTAAAAGCAAATGTGAGAAATCATTTTAAATGAACATATTATATAGTAAATAAATAAATTAATATTATGATTTTAAAAATAAGGTTCTTATTCGTATAGATTTTGAACTTCACTTATCTAAAAAAATACTCTTAGTCTGATCTGTGAATCGGGCGCAAAATAATATAACGTTTTTTAGTTATATCGTTAATTAATCGTTAATTGAATATATGGCTGAAATTAGATTTCCAATATCACAATGACTCTCAGTAAAACAGCAGATCTTTATACATTTATTGTTTTTTAATTAACCCGCTGGGTTCGTATCGTCAGTTCATTTGTTTCGATGTTTATTTTAAATTTATTTTAAAGCTGGGCACAAAAGAATCTTCTGCAGAAAGACAGCTAAACAAAGTGAACCGCAATGACATCTATTGGAGTGGCATTCGATTGACGTTTTCGATGCGAAGTTCAAGAATCAAATGAAAATTAGGTATTTGTCTTTCAGTTTTTATCTTTTCACCCTATATTTTCGTTCGTTTTATGTCCATTTTCGTAGAATTTCGTGCAGTAAAAACATTTGCTTAGGGTTCCTAAGTACGTCATTTCTGTTGAAGACTAAGTACACATCCTTCCTAAGCCTCTAATTTTTGGTCTTATTGTCCCTTTCCACTTCATAGGTAATGCTTAAGTTTAGCAAATAGAAAAACGGTTGTTGAAACTATATAGGTATTTGCAATAGTTGAGGAGGGTGTC
Organism: Dryobota labecula; assembly: GCA_947523025.1. Classification (NCBI taxonomy): domain Eukaryota; kingdom Metazoa; phylum Arthropoda; class Insecta; order Lepidoptera; family Noctuidae; genus Dryobota; species Dryobota labecula. Next base: position 12,952,444 of record OX383284.1, read on the forward strand.
CCCCTATTTTGCAGACAGAAATTTCACAGAATTTCGTTACCCAGAAAATGTTCATAATTATATTTGGTCCATGTATTTTTAGTTCGAATATTATTGTTTCAAAGACTATTTACTTGAATGAAAAATATTTCACAGAAACACAATTCAATGAATTTTTAATCACATATTTTTGTTTAACAAACTTATCACACAGTAGAATTATTTTTTAACGAATATTGTTTGTTCGGTATATGTTAGTGACAGAAACGTATCCCTGCAAAACCGACGCCACGTAGTCTTGTGTGCCCTACCCCTAGAGTGTAATTTAAATCCGCGGAGGCGCGGAGGGGTGTGGTGGCCCGTGAGCTGAGGAGCAGGTAGTTTTAACGCTCGCCGCCGCGGCTGAGGCTGGCCGGCTTTGCCAGCCAGCAAGCCGAAGCTGCGGTGGTGAGCGTGAATATCATCTGCGACGATAAGCTCGCGTGGGACCGCCGGAGCCCCGCAGCGCCGAAGCCGTGATAGAAACCATGCCTGCTGCATGTTGCATGCTCGCTTGCATGCTGCATGCTCGCTTGCATGCTGCATACTTGCTTGTATGCTGCATGCTTGCTTGCATGCTACATGCTTGCTTGCACGCTGCATGTTGCATGCTGAAAAATGCAAAAAAAAATGCTGTTGAAAAATTTAAAATGGATAAAATGTTATTCTTGGTAATAAGTTTTATATTAAATAAAGAATATTTGATTTGTTATTCTATGATATGACTATTCTAACATTAAACTTTATGTAAAACAAAAATCAATTATTTAAAAAACTTCAAAGTAAGTATTCTGAGTATTGATTATTCTATGAAACGAAAATATGAGAAAAAATTTATGTGAAACGAAATTCTATAAAACTATTAGTTAAACAACGTACAACCAGTTGAGGAGACAAACACGTTAAAATGACTTCTGAAAACTGGGCAAGATTTAAAAACCACATATGTATAAGTGGTAGCTAGTATATCATGAACTCATTATGAATTCACAATCCGCGAATACAAAAACAAATACAATGGCTCTGTGGCTGCAACAATGCATGCATTCATCCAACCATACATTTTATTGTTCCCACTTCTTTCGCCACATATTCATAGACTCATTCAATTAATTTATTCATTAAAGCGTGCAGAGGTCTTAATGCTTTCAGAATGTGGCTTGAGGTCTTGCGTAATTTGGACATAAAAGCTTTTCTGCTATAAATTACATTGTATTGATTATGTGGGTATGTGTTTATTTCGTTTTTGTGAGCAGAGAGAGGTTATTAGGAGCTCATGGAATATAATACTCGTATCTCCAGTTAATTACTAGCGTTACTGACTTTGTGGCGCCTCATCTTCAAACTCAAACTGTAACCAGAGCCGAATCCCCAGTATATCGTACTCTAAATATGCTACCTTCTGTCTGCCAACCCTGAATTTGAAGTGTTGGCGGATGATTGGAGTAAAATTATGCCTATAACTGATGTTTTGTTACAGAAAATATGCAGAATTTAAAACTTGGTATCCCTGCACAGTTCCATGTTAGTTTTAGATTCAATTATAAACAACATAATTATTGTCAACGTAATGATTGTTTCTATGCTAATTAATGTAATTGGTGTTATATCGTTTTAAATAACTATTAATAAATAAATAAATCTTGCTTTATGGAGCTTTGATACGCAGAAAATACCACCACCGCTGCACGCGCTTTTAAAGTTACTTAAGTTCTGTCAAGTTCTTGAAATGGCGACAGAGTGAAATCGATATCAATCGAGTACTTTTCTGTGTAATAGGTTTATTCCTACTAGGAAGGAAATATCGATGTTTCATTGTAAGAATATCTCAAACTCAAAACTCAAAGCATGTATTTCAATTAAAGCAATTGGGTACAGGTGCTTTTGGATTGTCAATATACCTATCTACACTGAAAAAAATGTTTACTTAATGTTTGTTTATGTTTACATAACCAAACTTTCGTCAACATGTAACTCAAAAAAGTGACCAAATTGTAACCAAAACCTGTGCTGGCTGTTGTGTATCACTTTTATTAAATCAAGTTAACTTTTATAAAGTCTTGTTAAACTTTAATTATTCCTGAAATAGCGGAAGTAGTTAGGCAACATTTTTTTTTCAGTAGCGAGCCTTTTGCCATCAACCGGGCCCAAAACCAGACTTTGGGCTGCTACTGAGAAATTCCCGATTGAAAAACCCAAAACTTTACCCGACCTAATCAAACCCAGGATCTTATGCTCAGCAGTAGCGTTTGCGACCACTATTCGAGTCTAGTTTAAATATAAATACTGAAATAGAGGTACTTATACGTGCAAGTGGATTTAATCAATCGAAGATCTAAGGACAGGATATCACAAAAAAAAACTTTTTATGAGTTATATTGTACCTTTTGCTGGTAAAGTTAGTACAAATTAAAAGAACACTCTTATATAGGATAATAGGTATATTCCATCCGTCAGAAACACCATTTATCATCATTATCATGTTATCCGGATGTCCGGGAAAATGTTTATTGTTGAACACTCACGGACCTTTTCCGAGAGTCCCATGAGAGATGACTAAGCGACTGCAACCAACGAGTCCCAGTGACCCTTTTCAGAACATGTGAAGGTCCCTGAAATAAAGAGGTTATGTTACCGTTATTAGGGATGGGCCGAATATTCGTTTTATATTCGGTATTCACATATTCGGCTGGTTTACCGAATATTCGTATTCGGCTATATCGCCGAATGTTCGGCAAAGTGGTACTCAAAGTTTTTACTGTTTTGAGCCATGTATGATTTATCATGAGTTGTGTGTTAAATGTGTTATTTTTATTAGGTAAGTAATTTACAGTGCAGCTTTATGTTTTTGTCGACACTGTAGCTTTATTTCCAATAACAGTAGATAAAAAGATGTTTAAAAACAAAATATATAAGTATGCAGCTGTTTCGGGCGAAGTTTTACTCTTTACTAGATGATGCAATAACAACATCTGGTACAGGGGGGGTAGCGGGCGGGAGGGACCTGAACCAATCCGCGCGCTTTGCGTGAACAAGTTCAGATCTGTATACTGTTCACGTAAATGAAATAATTATGCCGAATATTCGGTTCGGTAAAAGTTTTACCGAACATTCAGCCGAATGTTCGTATTCGGTGACACCCATGTTTTGCCCATCACTAACCATTATTCAAGAAAAAAATAACTTTTGCTTTAGTTTATGTGCTACCCTGATCAGTGGGCCTACAAAACCTTTTTTATGTCACTAGACTGACATACAAATCGTATAACCTATTGTATGCGGTATGAAGTCGGAAACGAAATGATTGATTTATAGAATTATGTAGGTATTCTATTATACTTTTCGGTAGACAGAAGTCGTATTTCAACGTGCTACGTCAACTTGGGGTTGACCAGTCCAAAGCTAAGCTGCGGACGGCTCCCATGATTTATTTGAACTGGAGAATTATTGTACATTTAAGATATAGCTGTAATCTGTCGATAAGTCCCAGTGACTTATCTTTCTCTTTTTTAATGCACAACATAATTTCTGAACTAAAAAAATACAGAAAATGCGGAGTATTTATAAAATTCTCGGTGCATTTTTCCGAATGTGTATTCGGAGAACTGAAAGAGCGGGAATTAAGGGATGAGTTAGCGATCCTGGGGCTATGTTTAGGTGTAAGCTGTGATGAATGTTAAGATTTCGACCGTATAATATTTTAATTAATAAAAAAAAAATACCCAAGATTCTTCTTTGAACGTTCATCAAAGATGCAAAGAACTCTCTGATGTACATATATAAGCAGCTGTTGTGTATATTTTAAAACATCTGCTGTATACTGCGCTCTTGAATGCTTGGTTTTACTTCTAAAGAACAAAATGCGGAAACCACAAGCACATTTTTATTGCAATAGCAGTATGTTAAATAACGGGCAGCGAAATACATTTCAGTGTCTCAAGTATTTCTGAGGGTTACACTCTTGAAGAGCATGTTAGTTCGTTTTAAAGTTAAACGTCGCTTGAAGCAGTAAAAGCCGAGAAGTACACTCTTTCATATAAAACGATGTGGATTTTTATTTTCTTATAAAAGTGTTACGTACGACGTTATTCGTTTTTGTGGCCGCGGGTGCTCGTTTAGGCGTGAAATCTCAAATCATATAGTTGCGAATTTGTGATTCATGAGGAAAAAATCCATTACGTACTTATGCCTCGATTTTATTCTGTTGTGTGCGATGGAAATGTCGTTGTATTTTTTTATTTGCATTACTCGAGTAGAAATCCTTGAAAGGCATATACGTATGAATTGCATGGCTGGATGGAGGTTCGAGAATCGATTTTAACATGCTTCTTTTGTTCATTGCTTTTTTTTACTTTCGCACATGCCAAAGTCTTCCTATTTTATCCCTGAGGCATTAAATACCTTGTTAACTATTCTATACCCAAAGTCTCTAATTCAGATAATTTATGTAAACATAGTAATGTCAAGAAATGTCACTGTCAATTAATTACAAGAACTAAGCAAACAAAATACCGTTATCAAACAATGCTTTGTGTAGTGTGTCGGAGACACGGCCTATGATCGTCATAATCAGCCCTTTTAAGTTCACTGCTAGACGTAGGCCTCCCAAAATGGATTTCCACTCGAAACAGTTGACAGTGATCGATTTCATCCAAAATGGGGCTAGATATGCTACTTACAATATGAATCTATGAATGAGAGTTGAAATATTAGTGTGGTTGAAGATGTAAAAAAAAATGAAAATGTTTGGATCTCCTGCATTGTTACCAGTATCATAAAATATTGTATACCAGAAAATCTCCTTTTTTTAATAACTTTATTTAAAACCGAAAATTCATAAAAATAATTACGGTATAATTTTTTTTTTTAATCAGTACTTAAAAGAAAATAAACCCTTTTTTTTTTCGCCGTTTTATGTGATTTACCATTACGTAGATATTTTTTTGGTATGTTATCTCTTTTGTTTACATAAATTATTTGAATTTGAGACTTTGGGTATAGGTTTCTTTCGGTACTTTATTATTTTATTTTTTTGCCTGTTTAATCATTCAACGGGATTATTATGATAGATACTAATAGCAGAAAAGAACTAACGGCGCGTGCTTATTTTAATTTCCTTTGATGGTCACTAAAATTATCTTTGTCTTTAAATAAACCTATTTTTCCGTCAAATTATTTATTGATGATTAATTATTTATTATTCATTAAACTTCTAGAATATTTAAACAGTTTTTTGTAGTACGTGGCAGATATAAAACGAAATTAAACGTATTGTTTGAAAATAATAAATAACAATAAGGCACTCTTTTGTATTTGAGCCTCGGGTAAATGCTTGACGACAGCATTCTAATTCTGCTTTTGTAACTCAATTATGAAAATTCTCGTCCAATTTTAATTTATAACATTATTTCCGTTTAACAAAGCTTTATAATGCCTCGGGCATTATTTTTGAATCACGCTTAACGATTTATGTCCGATATCGATGTCGATGGAGAGAGCGATATCAGAGATTGTTAACAAAATAGGCCTTTGTTAGATTGGCCTAATTCATTAAGTAAATCAGATTTTAGGCATACTTTACGGTGACAGAAGGTGCGGTACTGCCATTAGGTAATAGATCAGGGGCCCAAGTCTGCTATTTTTATAAATTCGTCACTCCAACACGATCCCATTGTCATTTTGCTAAAAGTTCGTAATCTGCTAAATTCATAATGGTCGATCATTGCTCGGTCAATGGTCTCGTAATAGAATTGTATTACAATGGCATTGTCGTATTGCCATTATTATAAATCCGTTAGTATAAATGATTTTCGAAAAACTACTACTAAATTTGAACATTTATTCATGCCAGATTACATTTATATATATTTTTACATATTATTTATTAGTGTTATAAGCAATCTGAAGTAGTAGAAAGTTGGAAGTTTAGTAGGAAGTTTCATTTGTCATTATGTACGAGATTACTCGTACCAATTCTTTCAATGGAGTGTCAGTGGCTGATCATTGGAAAGTCATAATGACACCATTATATTAATAGATAACCAAACTTGTCAAAATCAACAATTATGAAATCAATGATAGACCATTCTGACACTATTGTAATAGCGGATTTGGGGCATTGGTCGTAGGATTCCTTTAACCAAAGTTGTTACAACAATGTCCAGAACCCTAAAAAAAACCATACTCGCTCTCTTTCGCGCTTATTTGAACGGAATAAAAACGAGACCGATAAATGGTATATAAGCTCTGACTTCCACACAACTGACAACACAGTCATGAGATATTTGTATGAGATTTAGGTAACTGCCCTTCCTATCAAATAAAATGCCTCATATCCGAGGTAATCTTTCAGTCATGACGAATATTACGACATTATTGCTGTCGGAACGTTTTGACGTGGGTGCATGAGCCTTGAAAGGGCAAGCACGGTTATTTGTATACTGTTGAATACATAATAAAATCATTGTATGTTTGCATTCGTTTTGTTCATTCTCCATTGTTCATTGGCTGTTCATTTGCTTCAAGTTTTCGGTAAAGGCATCTGGGAAAAATTAAGGAAATTCCTGAAAAAATAAATTATGTATTTTCAATAAAGGTTTGAATATTCAGAGCTAAAGTGTTTATCAACGGCTCTTCTTCTAAAATAGAGCAAGTTGATGGGAAATGGCTATATTTTAGTCACGTTTTAAATGAGAAAGTCGTAGTTTTCCGTACAGAGAAGATATTTGAAGCCTCCGGCGTCAGTTAGTGTGCGAGAATTCGTTCCCCATATGATGACACATGGGACTCATAACTGAAAAACGATCTACGCGGTGAATTCTGAATTTTAGGACATTTTACGTTATTCTAACTTTCGGTTTGCGATAAAGACGTATAAAATCCTGCTTGGCTCAGTAGGTTTTCAATCACTTCTTTGTAGTGCGTTCTGTATAAAAAGTTCATCGCAAAGGTATCATGCAGAACTGCGCCAGTTATTCATAACTGGCGATATGTGGTCTTAGGTACTCAAAGTAAACAGCAGTGATAGTCTAGTGGTTTGACCGTTGGACTGCCAAGTCATAGGTCTTGAGTTCAAACCCAAAGCACGCACCTCAGAATTTTCGGATTCATGTACGTGTTTCATAATTATTACTTGCTTAAAAAACGGTGAAGGACAACATCGTAGGAAAACCGGCACTCCTATGAGATATTTCTCGACGGCATGTGAAGCCAAGTTATAGGCCTATGGGCGGTATGAAAACTCTGACACCAGGTTAGTAACTAACCACACGAAAAAGAAAAGAAAGAAAGGTACTCAAATAGACTTAAGATACCATAGAGGGGCTACCATAAGAAATGTCATGGAAAAATTGTGATCCCGTCGTAGTGACGCCATCTAGCATAATATAGCAAAATTACATAATAGCTAAGTTTGACACGAAACACTTTTACCGAAACCAAACTTTGATTACCTACCTACCATCAGGTAGCTCAAATATCTGTGAAAATAGGGATGATGACTAAAAAAATTTTTTTTTGTCCGTAATGTAGATTATTAAAAAAATAATAGACACGTATTTTTTCTTTTTTTTACGTAATCAAAACATTACGGCGATACATTGAGTTCAAACGTGGCATGACGTCACTTCTCAGTAGATTTTATACGTAGCTGTGACGTAACGAGCCCCCACTCCCCAAGTTTAACGTGTTTTATCCAATTATTTTTTTATTAATATGATAAAACAAAAAATACTTGTCTAATATTTTTTTATTATCTGATTAACGGACTTTTCTTATTTTTTTACCCAGGACACATCCCTATTATTGAATTTATTAAATACTTGGTAAATTATACGAAAAGAACGAAAATAAACCGTAGTTAAGTCCGCCCTCGTTGTCATTTTATCACTACGAGGTTTGCAATACGACGATTCGACAAATTTTTCTTGCAAAAATCGTGTGCATACGAAAATTATTTTCTTTTGCACACAATTTTTGGCTTATTGCACAAATCCCTCCTGATAATTCCGCTTAGGAGGGAAAACTAGAATTGAAAAAGAAAAAAAAAAAGAAACTTATTCCAAGCTCCGCTGAAAGTGATTTTTTTACATTAGGGTTCAGTTTTCCGCACTGAGGGGGATATTCTCTCAGGGGGGATTAGTGGAATAAGCCCAATTTTTAAGACCTGTCATGTGGAGTGTATGACACGAGACGTGCTTCACCCATAGAACTAAACTGAGCGAGGTGATTCCTGTAGGTAGTAAATACCAAGTAGATTTTGATATTGTTCGTTTTGTGCCGTCTATCGTAAATATAAAAAAAACGCCTTTGAACCTCTTCGGGCCTCTTTTACCTACCTAAAACAAAACACGATACACCATTACGCAAAACCTATACGCACGATATATCAATATACCTACGTATATTTCTGATCAGTCATCAATTTGGCTTCTCATATATTGGGGTAATATTTTGTCATTTCCGTCATCCGATACACTGTACTGACACCTTGATAAATTTGTCATCGTTACGAGGTCATGCGTCAGCATAATTCAGAAAGATTTTCGACCTTTTTTTGTATCAAAGCGGTTTACAAACGGCACATACTGTACCTATTTTATAAAGGATGGATGTCGGTTATCGCGTAACAAAGAAGCCTATGTCCTACTCCATATCCCAGGCTATATCTCTGCCAAATTTCATGACGATCGGTACAGCGTGAAAACGTAACAGATAGACAGACAGAGTTATTTTCTCATTTATAATATTAGTATGGATTTATCTTATATTCTGAGGCTTAATAATAAAACCCAAATGTGTAGTTTCTGTAATTATCTAAAGAAAAATAGACTAAGAGCATTCAGAATCTTGGCAACGTCGGAAAGTTGGAAACTTTCTAAATCTTTTAACACGCTTTTATTAGATTCACTTGCAACTAACGATGTAATACAATCTTGGAAGTCAATTTTAACCTACTTCTAATTGTCGTCGCAAAATGAATTTTTGTATGTGTATGTATAATTATGTAGTTTGGATGACAATACTAAAAGGAGATGGAGTTCATACAATCTTGGGCCTGGATGTAAAGAGATGAAATTGGTATCAATTGATAGCTACTATATTATCAAATCATCACTGACAATTTTGCGGATTTTGGCAGTCTGAGAGCGGAGTTAAAAGAGATTTTGTGTGAAAGTGAGGTTACGTAACAATTTATATCAGATAATGGAATCAGGAAGTGGATAGTGGACCTCTTCAGTGGCTTCTAGTAAATCCCTCCAGTTTGGGGTCGTATGATTCGTGTTGATGAAACTTTGTCATAATAATGTGTATGTAGTTCGGATCACAATACTAGAATTTGGTATCTTGGAGCTGATCTGATGATGGAGCCAGGAGGTAGATAGTGGTACTCATCAGTGGCTACAAGTAAACCAGTCAAGTCATAACTTCGTTGACTTTAGACTTATTAACTAAATGAAGATTAAACTAAACTAAAAAATTAAAATATATAATTAAAAAAAAAAACTATCGCGCTTTTATCACGCACTTAAAATTATAAAATAACTAGATTTTGCCCGCGGCTTCGCCCGCGTGGATGTCGATTATCGCATAAAAAAGTACCCTATGTCCTTCTCCATATCCCAGGCTATATCTCGAAATTCTAACTTAATATTAATTTTAATGTGATTCACTATGTGAATAGAAACCGAAACAAATGATTTAATATAATAAAAGTACTTATGTTCTGAACGTGAATGAGTCTTTACCTAAAGATAACAAACACAAAATCAAAATACGAAATTTCACTCAAATTCTTAAAGCAATCAATTGTACCAAATTACAACACGAAATAGAAGTGCGACACAAATAATAATTTTAAAATAATTCACGTAAGTACCAACAATGTGAAAACAAAACGAAATCCTCCGAGATGTCGCATGATACACTGTTTGTGCTGATAAAACGCTCGAATTATCTAATGAACACCATTGGTGCATAACTTTTCTCAGGGTCACGTTCGCAATTGGACGAAATATTTGACATTTATTTTGTACTTGCAACACGATCTGGCTGTAGAATTCGATTAATACTTGACCGGTTGAAATTTTAGCGGGAACACCACTAAACGAACGAAAAAAAAAAGAAAACAAAATACGTCTGTACTCTGTGGTCATGTGGCGGTATGGCGCGGTGGTTAATGTAAACATTCATCAAGGTTATACGTGCGTAAAGTAATGGATTCAATGAGAAAACGGTTTAATCTTAGCAGAATCTTATACAGAATTACTGAGAAATAAGTGTAGATTTCGTATTGAGTGATAGTTTATCAAAAAGTGATAAGTATGTCAGTGAAAAAGTAACGAAAGTTTTGGAATGCACAAATTTTGATTATAAGGCCGCCGTGATTAGTAATGTTTTTATGATAAATATTCTTGTGTACTGTTTGAAATACACATAATTAGCTAGCTTATTTATCTACGAACATAATTTGGTTAATAGCTACTGATATTATAGCGTATTGTTATCGTAATCATATTTCCAAGAGTAAAATACGGCAAACAAATACCTACAAAAAGACAATAAAATGGATATAGTATGTTATCCTTAAGAGATAGACATATGCTATTGCGGACTTTTTTGAAGACCTTTATAAGATACATAATTCCATAATACATTATTTTGTTATATCTCAAAGGGTTTAGACAGCGTTTTCGTTGAAAGCTCCCAGACGGCTTATTTTTTTCTGACACCTCCAACAAATATCGTTAATATACAAAAATTCATACAAAAACTTCATAAATTATATACTAAAACTTTCCTCAAGAACCAAGCTATCCATTGGTGAAAACAGCATGAGAATCGGTGCAGTAGTTTTTGACAGACAGACGCGGCGGAGGACTTTGTTTTATAATATGTAGTGATTAATTGATGTTACGGTATAAGTATCTGTATAGCTTGTCACTTCTTTTATATCCAATGAAATTAAGGAGAAAATTGTGAAAAAATTGTGGAGCGTTTTGTTAAAATGATTGAAATATACACATAACCAAAAATCGCTCCACACTTTTAGATGAAACGCGTGAAAATAAAATAAAAAACACGCGTAAAAGCGTGTTTTTTTATTTTATTTTTTAAAGTACTTATTTTTTGTTGGTACACTTGAAACTGCATAATTATTCAGTGTTACGATATTAATTACTGCAATTCATAATCAATGTTTCAGTGCACTAAAATGTGATATTACATTATTTAATTAAGGTATATACTGATCAAAACAGTGAATTATTTATACAAATAAATAAAATTGAAGTGTCTGTTTGGTTCGGTACTTATAACGAAAAAACGAGTTTTGATTTTTTTTACCTGTCTGTCGGTCTGTCTGTCTGTTTGTTCCGGCTAATTTCCGAAACGGCTGGATCGATTTTGACGGGACTACTGGCAGATAGATAATATTATAAGAAGTAACTTAGGCTACTTCTATGTTTGAAAAAGCGACGCGGGCGATGCCTCCGGCAGCAGCTAATTGTTTCATATAAAAATGCTACATGTCTCTTACCGAAAAATAACCATAGTGTCAGAAAAGATAATTTATTTAGAACATTACTCATTTATCCCCAGATAACGTTTAAGTAAAATAACTTAATTCACACGATTTCCCCTAATCTTTCCCAGCATTCTGCAACAGTAATTCTGGTAAAACTTGGATTGTTTTTAAAAGTTCACGGGAACAAATAAGTACTTTCAAGTTCTCTTCAATTGTTTTTGTATTGAGCCATGTTCTTTGTATTAAAAACATTTTACGGGAACATCGAATTACTAGGTTTGAAATTACTCACGCATGTAGCTCATTTTCCTCTTGATAAGTTATCTGAAGTTTTGATTGATTTGATGTTTGTGTTTCACGGAAACCATTATTAGGAGGATATATATGTGCTTATATTTTAGCACGAAAGCATGTCTGTATTTTGTATTTAATGTTTTTCTACATTAGTTGGATTTTGCAGTGGAATATGATTAGCTAGTAAGTAAGTAAGAATTAGGGAGAGATTTCTGATTCAATAATGTTTACAAATATACATTAAAGCCTGATTTACACTGTGCAATTTTATTGTCAGTCCATGCAATATGTTGAAGCAACAATAAAAATTGCATCGTCTGAACACTGTTCTGACGTTGCAAGTCTGTTGTTGCTTCAATTTTATTACATGCTACACTCAAGAAAATTGCATCATATATACACACATCAAAAAAAGTTTGCGATCACTTTGAAAAATGTTTTTTTTTTGTTAGGTAGTGATCACAAACTTTTTTTGATGTGTGTATGTATGTGGCTTTACTTACCTACAGCTTCTACTTAATGGTGCCGATTCTCTTGTACACCGAACTAAACTAACTATACAATCACTAAAATTCCTTAGTTTTGGCTATGAGAATCTTAAAGATATTCTGCAAACAAAATTCTCTCAATTTAAAAATAAGTTTGGCACAACTAAATGAATTTGACAATCGTGACTCCACGTGGTATTTTTTTTCTTTTGGCTTCGCAACGTTGTACTTGTATGCCCTACCCCATGATTTTTTTTAGCGCATAGGGGGGCAGCCTCGACGTGTTTTTGATGTAATTTTTGACTTTTTGTATGAAAAAAAAAATACCTATATGTTGAGTTTTAGAGGGTTATAGGTTACTAAAGAGGGATCGAAATTTTCATTATTTTTGCGATAGGACGCACCATTTTCGAGATATAAGCAAAAGAAAAGAAAAAATATGTATACAGTACTGTTATTGCACCAGAAGTCGAGGTGTTGGTGTGAAATTTAGTTCATGACAACTAATTTTATTCCACACCTTTTTAATCGCGATTAAAAATAGTCAGATTTAGTTACAAAATCTAAATGTTAGTTTAAAAACGTCAAATTCAGAATAGCAAAATTGCCATTTTCACTAAATTAAAAACTCAGTACCATCTTAGTGCTGTCAAACTAAAATATAGTTAAGTTGTGTCACTTTAGTCAATTTCAGAATAGGAAATCGTCGTTTGACAGGAATGAACTAAATATTGGTGATTTTTAGTTTAGTTTAGAGTATTTTGTGACAAGAGAATCGGCACCATTGTCTGTTATAACATTCGTATAGTACAGTCAGTTACTACAATTAGCTGACCCCCCTTTGCTCAAATGGTTGAGGCAAACAAACGATTTTGACTTTTAATTCTTCAAATACAGAAGGCATAGGCACCTTGGCAATACTACTGTACTGTACTGAACTGTGGTATAGTCTGGCAGACTATACCGCAGTTTATGCTGACTATAATTACCTCTGAAATTTTCTAAAAGACTGGTGAAGGAACATTACAGTTTATCGTTGTGATTTTGTTCTCGTTGTTAGCTGGAACAATCTATAGTATTCATTTATTTTCGTTGCTTTTATAGAAATAAATACATAAGTATGTATGTATTTATTTTATATCATATTATATAGTATATATTTTTATAGTATACCTCAATCTGCCTAGCCTTTTCCCAACTATGTTGGGATCGGCTTCCAGTCTAACCGGATACAGCTGAATACCAGTATTTTACATGGAGCGACTGCCTATCTGACCTCCACAACCCAATAACTAGGTAACACGATACCCCTTGGTAAGACTGGCTGTCAGACTTTTTGGGCTTCTGACGACCCGTAACGACTGTAAAAGATCCACGAATGACAGCCGGGACCAACGGCTTAACGTGCTTTCCGAGGCACGGAGGAGTCTCGGTATGTAAAGATGGTCACCCATCCACGGACCAACCCCGGCAAGCGTAGCTTAACCTGACGGATCGACCCGTGCGGCTGTTATTACTTAGCCACGAGTATAGTATACCTATGTTCCTAAATACTTTTTATATCCAGGCTGTTTAATGTTTCATTTTATTTCCATAAATTCACTGTCCATTCCAAAGTTGCCTGAAAGAGATCGCAGTAAGCGATATGGCCGCCAATTGTATATTTTGTATTGTATAATTATTTATTTTTGTGATGTATAATTTGGTGTACAACACCGGTGCGACTGCTCCCGCCAAAATTTGTATCTATATTTTTCGTGTGTCTAATAAAACTGTTTTTGTGACATAAACTATCGTCTTGCACTGATTTTAACCACCCCAACACATTATACATGTAAATAAAACTAAGTTTCATTGTTACAGGAAGAGAAAGACCAGCTGCTAACAACGAACTGCTGGATCACACAGATCTGGACAGACTACCACTTGAGGTGGAACACCAGCGACTTTGATGGCATCGGTGTCATCAGAATACCATTTGAAAGGGTCTGGAGACCCGACATCATACTTTACAACAAGTAAGAGTAATTTTATTAGCCTATTTTAATAATATAATCATTTTTTAAGGAACCCTTATGGATTCGTCATGTCTGTCTGTCTGTCTTTCGGTCCGTATGTCGCAGCCACTTTTTTCCTAAAGTATAAGAACTATACTGTTGAAACTTGGTAAGTAGATGTATTCTGTGAACCGCATTAAGATTTTCAGACAAAAATAGAAAAAAAAAATGGGTGTTCCCCATACTTAGAACTGAAACTCAATTTTTTTTTCATCAAATCCATACGTGTGGGGTATGGATAGGTCTTCAAAAATTATATTGAGGTTTCTAATATCATTTTCTTCTAAACTGAACAGTTTGCGCGAGAGACACTTCCAAAGTGGTAAAATGTGTCCCCCACCCGTAACTTCTAAAATAAGAGAATGATAAAACTAAAAAAAATATATGATGTACATTACCATGTAAACTTCCACAGAAAATTGGTTTGAACGAGATCTAGTAAGTATTTTTTTTTTTTTGAATACGTCATAAATCGTAAACCGCGCTTGCTGCTACGGAATCCTTCATGGGCGAGTCCGACTCGCACTTGGCCGCTTTTTTAACCATAATGGGTTGGTAAAGTTTTAATTGGGATATTAATTCTGTTTAAAACAAAGTTAGGCTAGAATGAAGAGTGTAACCAGATTCTAAAATTTAATTGTGTTACCTACTAATTATTTTTGGTATTGACTTAGTGGGGTTTTAGGTGTATAGAGGTATGAGGAACAGGGTGTAAATTTCACTCATCCTTCATAGAAAAGGGAGGACCCTCTGACCAGACGGGTGTCGCCCAAGCTTTATTCATGATTAATCCATCCTGTTTTTGACTTGGCCTTGCCAAAAGCAACCTGATCCTCACCAATCGGTTGATTGATTCAGGTAAGCCATGATATTTGCCACTGAACGTGGCAATACTGCCAGCCTTTTGGGCACTTTTTCCATTGACAGCGATGCGGACGAATTTTTGATGTCCAATGAATAATCGCGTTGTTCTTCTAAACTACGCAACGGCTTTTGATGCTATTTTCACCATAGCTTACAGAATTTATTCTGTAAGGTTTACGTGTATAATACATTCATATTAAACGTACATTATCATAAAGAAATCTCGATATTATGTCATGTCGTAAACACCGTACGAAGCAGAAAGTCGCTGGTAATAATACCAATATTTGTTTATTTGACTGTTTAAGTATATTTCACTGTAAATAATTTTGTGGCCTGGTGCTAAAAGGGCCAATATCAATAATCCTTATTTTCCGTAATAAGTATTAGAACAAGAATTGATAGTCATTATTTAATGACAAAAAACTCTTTCTGTTATTTCATACATATTTGTAACTTATGAATTAAATTCAAATTAGGAAAAATAATTGTAAAAAAATATATTTGGTACTTAAGCCTTTTTAGCACTAAAAATAATCCTATGTTAGATCAAAATTATTTATAAAATTATGAAGCGCATAAGTTAACTTTAATCGTTTTAGTTCTGACTGTTTTAGTAGCGTAGTGTTTTTTTTTAAATTCTCTTGTGGCTTAAATACGCTGCGGCCCTTTTAACACTTAATATTTTTTATGTAACCATTGGCCTTTTTAACATAGTGTCTTTTGAGAGATTATCGTTACACTACGCCTTTTTATCACACATAAATATATCACTATTTCAATAATTTGGCAGTAAAATCTCATTTCTCATAAAAAAACTGACTTTACCCCTTGTAGCACTAAATAAATAAATAAAATCATTTTATTTCGGATAACACAAAAGATCAATAAATTGTTAGTATCATGTTTGCACTTAAATCACTATTGTTAGTAACTTAAACTAAAGACGAATTTGTGAGAAGACCACCCAACATCTAGACGCAACGTGAAATGGTAACGGTCTAACTATGGTATAAGTCTTCGCACAAATTGCCTTATTATGGCGGAGGATGTGTCTGCCGCCACCGCCTTCAGGATACTATTGTGACTGCCTCTTATCCTGCTCAGGAGTGTGGCCGTTTTTTTGCGGATGATGGCATGAAATCCATCGGTATGATTTACCGCGAACATTTCCGATAACCGCTAGCGATAAATAAATAAACTAAGCTACAGAATTAAAATTAATAAAAGTTATAGCCATGACTAAATCCTTTTCAAATAAATAACAATATGGAAGTTTTCTCAAGTTTATAAATGTTTACACCATTCAGGATGCTTTAATAAACCTAAGTTCCTATAAGATCTACTGTTTCTAACTTCAGTACCTAGCTAGGCTATTAATTAACTTATCGTGTATTAAGATAATATGCTTTGTTGTTACAATGTATGTATTAGCATACGTAATGGATTCTAGATCAATATTTCCTCAATTATCTAAATTAGCCTAATCTTAATCCATTTCATCACTTAGGAATACCTATTATTTCGCGCGTAGTTGTTTGAATCAACCTAAACAAAATCAAATAAAAAATAATTCATTTTTAACAATCCTCAGAATCAATACTTTTGACCATCAAAATTACATAAGGCAGTCCCCCAAAATCCTTTACCACATCCTAGTGTTTTAGCTGGGAAGAATAATTGGCATCAAACTCCCCAGCGTCGAATTACTTAAAATAAAAAATAAAAATCCAAACTGCAATCAGTTATTATTACTGCAGAAACTCACTAATAACTTTGTTACAAAATTACAAAGGGAGAAAAAGAAAAATGTCGTCACTAATGACGCGAAAAAAATTAAGTGTTCTTTGTGCGTTCTGCGAATTGTGGATCATTACGTATCAGGGCTTAACAGCTCGCTGCGCTGTCCCGACACGACGCGACGGGTTCGCGATTAATTGAACATATTTGTAAAATTAATGGCACCTCCTCCGCCTTGGAATCACGAATAATTCTTATTGAGTAGGTATTTAGCGATAAGGCCGCCCATTGTATATTTTATTTTGTATATTTGGGATTTTTTGTGTATGATTTTTTTTTTCTTTTTGTAATGTAAAATCTGGTGTACAATGAAGTATATATTAATAAATAATGACGTGATTTCGTTTAACAAGTGTGATGATTATGGGTACACTAATAGGGTGATTGGTAATTCAACCTTTTTCATTAAAGGGCAATAGACTTATTTGCAATAAATTCATCTCACACTTCATCTATATTTGTGGTTGAAAATAGGTTGTTTTCGGAATAAAAAACTTATTTTTGTTGTAGTTTCTTTTACTTATAGTTGAATGTATTATTAATTCTCTTCGAAAAACAATCTCTGTCAAACCTCGAAAACCAAAACTATAACTTTGGAAATAAAGCTCGTATATTTAAGGCGGAAGAATGAAAATTGTGAGTCATATTATTCTTGTTTTTTATTTTATTTTATTAGGTTCACCAACAACTGATTACACTGATACAAACACATTCCATTTTTTTAAGTAAAATAACAGTGCATCAGTTACTTCTAGGTAAACACCACGTGCATAAAACAACGAGTCAGAGAAATAAGGTAGGTAACTTAATTAGCAATAAAAATGTAGATGAAATAAATAAAAGAAAAAGAAAGAAAGAAAAACGTTTCCTTGCGGTAAATGTGACACAAAGAAAGAACACAAGCACAAAAAAAAACAAGTTAGAGAACATATGCGTCACATCTATGGCTCCTGAGTTCATAGCATGCTGATAAACTTTAAGAGTCAATAGCAGCTAGCTCCTGTTTCCAATTTAATAGTAATAGTAATAGTCCATTTCTGTATACCGGAGGTATATTATCCTAAGTCCAAATATAATATAAGTATCGTAAAAGTCTAATATCTTTTTGTAATAAAAAACTAGCTATAACATATTTAAAAAAAAAACTTAGAATTTCACATAATTTATTGTGTAGTCAATTGCTTATACGTGAATAATGTTCAAATTGAACATGTGCATTGAATGCACTGAATAATTATGATTGTTTGCCTCCGAGATACAGATTTATTTTTCAGAATATTGTTACAGAGTTGTTACATACATTTTTTAAAGTTCATAATATTCTGCCGTTTCCGGCGTACAAATACATTTTCAGGATTTTGGTTAGATTATTAGATATAACATTGAATAAAATAAAATAGGATAAAATTCAAATTGCAAATTAGTCAAATATTAGTATGGAAATGTCAAACATATTAAATTAAGTCATAGAGATAATAAGTATTTAAGTCAACTTTTCATTCATAAAATCATCAGTCGAGTAGTAGCATTTAGTTAAGAGATAATTGAATAATTTACATTTAAATGTCCTAAAGTCAAGAGTTTAAAAAAAATCTGGTAGGTTATAATAAACTTTGG
Source organism: Dryobota labecula (assembly GCA_947523025.1). Classification (NCBI taxonomy): domain Eukaryota; kingdom Metazoa; phylum Arthropoda; class Insecta; order Lepidoptera; family Noctuidae; genus Dryobota; species Dryobota labecula. Next base: position 12,971,106 of record OX383284.1, read on the forward strand.
TCTCCATACAGAATACAATGTTAGCAAATAGTTGATTATTTCGTCTAGGTACACGAAGCATGTGAACTTTGCGGCTCGGTCTGGATACAAGATCATTATGCAATTGAAATTCATTCTTATTTTGGTATACAAATATCAAAAATATATAGAGCTAGGAGTGGTAATATATTTAAAAAATAATAATGTAAATGCACTTCTATTATTATTAACATAAACGGGATATTTACCGTTTTGTCTGCTCATAAACACCCACCCGCAGTGACTTCAGTTTATCCGTGATCATGGTGCTTGCAACAGCGCCGAAATATAGGGAACTCAGAACAATGAATAAACATGGTAAATATCCCGCTTATGTTAATAATAATATTAGTGACCATGACAGTTTAAAAACTTATATAATGCACTTCTATGTTAATCCCTAAAATGTTGACTTTGTCCACTAATTAAATCTTGTCTCCTTTGATTTATACATCTAAATTGTCATTATGGCGAGTTGTAGTCTTAATAAAATGATGTTAGTTTTACTTGTGTTCAGCAAAAGGTTATTGGCTGTAAACCAATCGCAGAGATTTTGTAGGCTTTTATTTACATTTTTGGTCAATTCTTTTAAGTCATTCGCCCCAATTATTATATTTGTATCATCTGCAAAGACAACAAGTTTCAAGATCAGCAAACACTGTTATAAGTAGCTATGAGACTGTATACGATGGATCAGGCTTAGTAGTGAATGAAAAGGGTTTAACAGTTGACTGTCGGCCTTCGGGATGATAAATGATGATGATGATTTTGCATTTAACACAAGTAGGTACAGGATTATGTTGTGAACATGGACATCTTGGGCTTTCCTGATCCCTAATAACAACATAGCCTTTCCCTAACCATTCTCCGCAAGATCCCAAACAATCCTAATATTATAAATGCGAAAAGGGAGTTTGACGACCCTTGACGCGCCCGCAATATCACGCTAGTGTGTGGGACCCTTAATATGTATTTTATAATATTGTGGTGAGAAAAATGAATGTTATCTTATCTTATATTTCAGTTTTTTAAATTTAAAATGCTAAAAAATGTAGCCGGGTCAATGACCGCTATTGCCACGCTAAAACGCGACAAGTATATTACGGATTACTCCTTTTCTAAGAGTGGTGAAAACATTTAATTTTTATCATTCATTATTTTTTGTTCCTTGGTAATTTGTTTAACGTACCTATTTTATGGTAAACTTCTTTCCTTGATGTTAGGAATAAGTTTGTACTTGCAAAGAGGGTGTTTGGGGTTCAAAAAAGATATTTTCTATACAGTTGTTAAACATGGTACTTTCAGAGGCTATAACTAAGATTCGAAAATTGAATCTTTTGCATAGGCATCTTTCTGTTACGCGGTCGTGACTTTTGTTTACGAGCTCGATCATTTTGTTTTGCAGTTGAGTTTTAAATTCATAAGACAATTTAAAAAGTTTAGTAGCAAGGAGTTTTCATACATAGAATCAAATAGGATAGATTTTATACGAGGAAAAATGAATGAGTCCGTACGTCTTAGCATTGAATTCTCAAAAGTCTTTTAAATGGTTGTTTAATATATTTAATTAACAGTTTTAAGGCTTTGACTGCCAGACAACAGACACAATAGAAAAACAATTGTTAGCGGTCACCGGTGACCGCGGTGGCAGTCAATGTGTTAATTTCATTATTCTCACATCAACATTTGTCAAAAATCTAATAGGCTGTATAGGCTGTTGTCGTGGTTAAAAAAAATGTCCAGTTGCAAAAACGCGCCATTTTCTGAAAATTTTAATTTGTCATATTTACCTAATTCTTTGATTTGTTTTTTACTATTTCCCACAACTGTATTGAAAAACGTCGTGTGATACACGGGTGTGTAGGTTATTGAAAACATGTAACATGTCGTGTCATTAAAAACCCTCGACTTCGGCCCTGGCTTGTTAATGACAGCTCGTTTACAATAACCTACTTCCCACCCTTGTATCACGATGTACTATTGCAGTCCTTTCTAAATAAAGTGACGTATTTTATAGTTACTGAAACCGAAAACTTTATATTTTTCGGAGGTAATGTACAGTCAGTTACTGCAATTAGCTTCCCTTTGCTCAAATGGTTGAGATTTTTTTTACTAACAAATCGTATTATTTTATATTTTTCTAGTTTTGGGTAGATTTCGTATAGGTATTTAAAAAAAGTTAAGAATTATAAAATTCTCCACTCCCCGACCCTTGCTTGTAAGCGAATCACCAGCACGCGCTATAGCAGAGCCTGTAGCTTTAAATCCCCCTGATAATAATCATAACTCTGATTTTTTCCAGCCACCGACGGTCCCTTGCCATCCTCCCTCCTATGCTGCCCTAAGCCGAGGTTCGTACCCCACAGGGGGTGCCCTTAGCGTGCAGTCGTTTAGTTTATAAGATTTTATGCCCTGGTTGGAGGCATTAAGTTCTGTTAGGAGCTTAAGGCAACCACAAGAAAGTCCGGTTAAAGAGTCTCAACCCCTCGTGGTTAACTCTGAGATGCCCTAGATTAAAAAAAAATTGGTTGTCTGTAAAGTTGGTTTACGGACGATAATTTAACGTGACAACGTCATAACAAAACATTGATGTGGCGCAAGCGTACAATGAGCGTAACGGGACAATGAGTGTAACGGTACAATGAGCGTAACGGGACATTTTCGTGCATGCAGCCGGCGTTCATCGATTTATTGGACATTGTCACGTAAAAAAATTTTTTTAATAAACTCTGCATCTAACAGAATTAACACTAATTTCTCCCAAGAGGTGTAAAACTAAAACAAGAAAACATTTACTTACTAAACTTTCTATTTGTATTCGTAAGAAATAATATTGAATAGCTGTGCAAATGGTGCGTATATATTAGCCTTTCGCTCCACTATTAGCTATTAGGTCGTGACGGGAGTAAATGCATAATGTAAATGTACCATTACCAAAACAAAGTGCCAAAACATTTTGCAGTTAGGTACTATTTCTTGCCAAATAAGACCCATCGTCCACGACGCTACTCAATACTCAAAAGTTAGTAACTGGTACTAACTTAAATCTCCAATGAGTAGCCAGAATGTTACAGCACTAGTATTTAAACCAATCAAAAACTAGTTTAAAATACGCGTTGTTAGTCGCGTCGTGTACGGATTATAATTGAAATAACAGTGCTGTGACATTTTGGCAACTAATTGGTGTTTTTAGTTTGTATGTAACTGAAGATCGATCCCTGTAATGAGTTTCGAATCAAAAATTTCTCGCTATTTTATTTCAGCGACAATCAATGTCAAGAACTTGTCAAAAATGTAGGGAAATTAGAGGTGTTTTTGACAGATTGAGAATGTGATTAGAAAGCGAATGATCTTTATAATGCGGCGGAAATTGACCTTCTGGTTATTTTTAAGTTGCGTCGTCGTGGACGAACGGGCTTAGACTTTGAGGAACAGAGTTTAGTGAAATTAAACTGTCATTTGAATTTATTACTCGTCAAGGGGTACACCTGAACATACCTTTCTCTTCGAACCGTTGCTTGCCACATTGAGATTGATTTCGCCTTGTTCCAAACTATTAGATAGAGTAGCTGATGTGGAATTATGTATGCGTGTGTGTGGTTGTTAGTGATTTGATTTATAGGTAGGTTTACTAAGATGTAATGCCTCATATGAATGGAATGGTTTATGATGAAAACTTTACAATACACGATACATAGGCGGAGACGACCACGCGATATGAAATTAAATTTTGTATATCTAATAACGTTCCCAGTCCATACAAAAATTCAATCAAATATATCCAATAGTTTAGTCGATATAGCTAGTCGACTGATCAGAAAAACCCAGGCCTACGCACACCGGGATGGAATGGCAGAGGATTTTGCCACCGGTCAGCGCATACTAATAGTTAATAGGTAATACGGGCTGGTGTCCGCAACTCCACGACAATGCTTTTGCGTACGGATGGGAATTCGATTATTCGATCCATCCCAGCTCCTCAAAGAAGACCAGCAACGCCTTGGTGTTACTGACAATCTCACGTAGGGTACCTGGGTTACCGAAGTACTTGGCCCTGTATGTGGTGACCACCGGGCAGTTTAGCAGCACATGACCCGCTGTCTCGTCGTCCTCCATGCAGGCCCTGCACAGCGGACTGTGACTGTGACTCCTATGATAAAGAGGTGTTTATTAGCCGCTTAGATACTGTAGCATTCCGACGGCCTACCAAGATATCCCGCGATGTGCTGAGGCATGCTGCGTCACGCCGAAGTATGATTAAATTTTCTTCCATGTTGCGATCATCTGTCTCCTCAAAATAAACACGTGCGAAGTAGGTTGCGGCGCCCGCTTGCACTGCCTCACCTCGCGGCATATCACAACGTTCTTCGGCGAGCCGTTGCATACCATTGCTCTGCGGCATACCGCAGCGGGATCCCTTAGCACCCTCTCCAATGCCGTGTCAAGAAAACCCTTTCGATGGCACGGAATTAATTTAAAACATTGGCATTTATGTCATATTCCTAGTAGATAAGTTTGAATGTCCTTTGGAAATTAAATCCTCTGCCATTCCGTCCCGGTGTGCATAGGCCTTTAGCCGGCCCAACAAAGGTTTGTTTGAAGAAAAAAATAAATAAAAAAAAACTATTTCAGTTTTTTATGTTAGGACTATAGGAACGTATGCGTTCTCAATTCCTCCAGGTGGAATATACTTGTAGTTTACAAATAAAAACACAAATCACTTTGCTAATATTGGATTTAATAATCAACTTCAGTAAACACACAGTTTACACATCGCACCTTTAGAATTATAGAGACCTAATTTCTTCAGAAGTTGAAAAACATCACCAAATTAGGTCACTATAATAATATTATAGTGACCTATATTTGAAATTTTAAGATTTCGACCTTTCTAAAGAACATCACCAATGAGGTCACTATAATATTGTGAATTAATTGATGATGTCATTAATTGATGATGTGATTGATGATTTCAAATAAGGTCTCTATAATTCTAAAGGTGCGACATGTATGTACGCGAACACAACAGTAATCGTTGACCTTACAAGTCGACGGTCCAGGCGATAGTACGCTCCTCTGGCAATTTCTGTCGAAGGTGTCATTCTGACAACCGGAAATCACCGGTTCAATGTTTGTTACAGACAATATTTAAAACGTTACGTATCAGGAAGTCAAAGTAGTGTTTGTTAGAACATTTGATATTATTAAACGACAACATGTACACAGGAAGTCAATGCATGTTAACAGGACTTATTTGATAGTTTCAAACACTACTCTGCATTTGTATTGTCAGTGTTTTCATACTGTCGTTTGTCTTCTCCATATTGTATGAACAACAAACACAGACATTTAAAGCCAGTTAGAACGGATAGAGGAATAATAATTTGAACTCTTCCTAATTCGTGGAGTGACTACCATCTAAGCTCCACAACCTTTTTCGACTAACTAGCGCCTATAAGATGTACTGCCCATCCATATGGATGGGCAGTACATCTTATAGGAACTTACCTCGCCTACTGATAAGGATAAGGTAGCATATTTTATTACCCAGTTAATTAGAAATAGTAGATAGTAGATGCCCCTGATAATAAGGACGTATGACCACCATAACAATTTCTGCCGCCAAACAGCGTTTTTTTTTTTTTTTTTTTTTTTTTTTTTTTTTTTTTTTTTTTTTGTAATGGCATCTCGGAGGTATAACCACTGGGGGTTCCTGCTCCTTAACCGGACTTTCCTGTGGTGCCGCAAGCTCCTAACGAAGTTTACGCCTCCAGCCAGGGGGTTTATACTAAAATCTACTTAAGCTAGACGACTGCTCGCTAAGGGCACCCCAGGTGGGGCTCGAACCTCGGCTTAGGGCAGTGTCGGAGGGAGGGTGGCAAGGGACCGTCGGTGGCTGGATAATATCAGGGTTCTGATTATTATTAGTCGGGGGAGTTTGGATTACAGGCTCAGCTAAACCACATGCTGGCACATCGTTAAGCGTCGTCAAGGGACGGGGAGGGCTTATTAATCGGGGTCGTCGATTTCGCGCGGGACCTCTAAAGCGAGGTCGGAATTGTGATCGTGTTCGTGTTGTGTGTACTCTTCGAGCTGTACTAGTTTCCCTACGGCTCTCCTGAATGAGAGTGGTGGGGTCGTCTGGGTCGGTCAGTGCGTGCCTTGGACGGCGGATCGCGCTAATGCGGGAGGGGGTATAATTGGCGGCCTGCACAACGAGAGTGTTGCGGTGGGTGGCGGCAGAGTCGAAGAATCGCTTGGAAGAGCGTTTCAGAAATTGGGCTATTGTAGGCATTCTAAGCTCTACATGGAGGTTTGTGTTCCGAACGAACCAGGGGGCTCCCGTGCATTTACGGAGGAAACGATTTTGAATGGCTTGCATCTTATGGATGACATGTGATTTTGCTTGGGCAAAGACCGGACTCGCATAGGTCATGATGGGGCGGATGCACGCGGTGTACAATCGCAATTTGCACTTGAGTGACAATTTGCTATTTTCGTGGACAAGGGAGTGAAGCCTAGAGAGAGCGAAGGCGGCGCGCGAACGCACCTTACTTACATGCTCAGAAAAGGAGAGGCGTTGATCGAGAGTGACACCTAGATATTTGGCTCGCTTCTCCCAAGGGATAGGCTTGCCGAACATGGTGACAGGTTTGGGCTTTGGGGGGAGTTTTCTCGGTTTTATGAAAAGAACCGCTTGGCTTTTGTCAGGATTGACTTCGATCCGCCACTTTCTAAACCACGCACCGAGCTTGTCGGCTGCAGTCTGGAGAGTGTTGGTGATGACATTATGACTCTTCCCTCTGTAGTAAACGGCCGTATCGTCTGCGAACAGAGCCAACTGAGCCTTTTTAAACTTCGGGATGTCGCTGGTGTAAAGCGTAAAAGCCAGGGGGGATATCACAGAGCCCTGAGGGACTCCTGCGCGTATGGGATGGGAGGAGGAGAGGGCTCCCTCTATGCGATAGCGAAAGGTGCGATTCGACAAAAAGTCTCGTAAGATGAGCACGAGACGCTCGGGCACACCGAGTTGGTACAGCTTGTAAATCAAGCCGTTGTGCCAGACTTTGTCGAACGCTTTCGCTATATCAAAGAAGATAGCTCCTGTCATAAGGCCGCGTTGAAAGCCGGCGCTTATGTCCTCGACAATACGGTAGACCTGATGGGTCGACGAATGTTTGGTACGGAATCCAAACTGTTCGTGGGGAATAAGGCCCTTAGTCTCGGCGTAGTCTCTGAGACGCTTATAAATAAGCCTCTCGTAGAGTTTGCCCATGACTGTGAGCAGGCTAATGGGGCGGTAGCTCGCGGGCTCCTTCTTGGGTTTACCGGGTTTGGCAATACCGATTACTGTGGATACCGATTACTGTGGTAAACAGCGTTGCTGTGTTTACAACGCATATAATTATGACCTTTCCAGCGTTTTGTGTAGGTAAATAAGATCGTATACGAGTTAATCAAATCAAATCAAATCATTTTTATTTCAGAAATACACCCATATAAAATTTACACCAGATTAAAAAATTACCAAATTATTATTATTATTATTCACTTATTACAAGAAAAATAGACATATAATTATCTTAGTGTTATTTTTATCAGATTGCTGACGTCCTATTTGCAGTCATATACAATTATACATACCTAAAAAAAAAATGGTAATCTATTAACAATATAATATGCCGCAACTAACTATTTACACTAGGTACTAAATTAAAAGACTAACAAACAAAATATAATATACAAAAATATTACAAAAAAAAAAAAAACAAAATGACACTTACGCGTCGAAGTACTCGTCATCCAGAAACGTGCCCAGAAGGCTGGCAGCATTGCCACGTTGAATTGGAATGCTAATTCTTAGGCCAAAGAACGAGCCAGCCCTCTGGTCACGTGAAGTGTCGACCAGTCGGCGAGAAATTTCCTTAAAAAGGAGACGTGCACTCCATGACCCGAGGGTTTCGACCCCAAACTAGGAGTGGGCGTTGCGACGACGAACTGTTTTCAAAGATCGTTTTGTGTTCTGCGACGATGAAACCGTTTTACGTCCTAGGTTCAAACAGTCTTCGTTGCACAAACCAGTCTTCGAATTATTTAGTGCGATTTTTTTATTTTACGTCTATGAAAATACAGTCGCGAACGCAATGAGTCAACTATCTCGTCCGTCGCGTCGTCGTCCTTAACGTTCCGCGTTCGTTTACAAAACAGTCCTTACAATAGAAAGTGAACTTTATGTCAATGTCAAAATACCTTACCTACCAGTTGTCAATGCTGTCGTTCGTGATGCGACGATCAAACCCGTTGATAGTTGTAAGAAACTGCAACTATTTCACTCGACGAAAACGCAATTCTATTTCATGTTGGATAAGTTTCGTCGTCCGTCGTCCGTCTTCAAACCAGTTGCAACGACAACGGTTTTTTGCAACTGTTTTCGTCGCCGGGAAAACGGTTGCGTTTCGTCCGTCAAACATTTGACAACCACCCATCAGTCCACCATTATATCAAACGGCTCAAAACTGTAGTTATCCATAAGGTTACTGTATCTGCGCCGCTTGAGGGTCTCAGCAGTCAGATCAGCGCTACTAGTAAATTAAATCTAAGAATTAAATTGCGTGATACTCGACATCTTTACGCAAACATAAGTACTTAAAGAAGAGATTATTTCTTGTTTCGTACATAATTTAAATGCTATTCTGTTTTAACAAACCTTAATCAGGAACAAGGAGACTTTTTCAGTCAGTATCGCACAATTTATTAGCTGAATGAACAAAAGTGAATGTTATCTAACTAAACTCTATTGAAATTGAGATTTGAGAGCTTGCTCCTTGCCTAGGGGCAATACATCGACCCTTTTTCGGTAGTATGCCTACCAAAAAAGGGTCGATGGAATGGATGCCCCTAGGCTCACGTGTGTATTGTTTAACATTGCAAGATTAAAAGCTTTCTAAAGTAGGTATTTAATGGAATGATATAATACACAACTCTTATGTAATACAATGATATCTGCTAACAAGCAAAAATATGGATTTGGATATTATCTTCAGAAGAATATAAACAATATGTAAACTAACACAGGGATATTCAAATATCGCTGTGTTAGTTAACATATTATTCTTACCGACGTGATGCAACTGTCTAACTATCACGGTTCATGAGATACAGCCTGGTGACAGACGGACAGACAGACAGACGGACAGTGGAGTCTTAGAAATAGGGTCCCGTTTTACCCTTTGGGTACGGAACCCTAAAAAACTACTGTTTGAAAATGCCCGTGGAATTAAATTCGCTTCTGTCCTAATATTAAATAAAATGTAATGAAAACATCTATGTTTTGTCTTTGTATCACACAAAAGACGACTGGTTGAAAATGCCTGTGGAACTAAATCCACCTCTGTCCTAATATTAAATGAAAAAGTATTAGTATTATTATCAGTATTGCCATACAACGTGGCAATGTTGCCAGCCTTTTGGGCACATTACCTGTAAACAGCGATCGGACGAATTTTTGTGACGTCCTTTGATTCTATTCCGTCCCTTTTATATTATATATATTTGTACATGTTATTATTGTTTTAAATGTTATTATTATTAAGACTATTAGCTTTTAAATTATTTAAATGGAACGTAATGAAACCATCTATGTTTTGTCTCTGTATCACATAAAAGACGACTGGTTGAAAATGCCTATGTAATTAAATCCGCCTCTGTTCAAATATTAGGCCTTTACCTATGAAATTGCCGTTTTTCAAGAAATAAGTTAACGCCCTTGTTCCTCAATATTTTTTATTTTTATTAATAAAAGTAATTACCCATGCAATCAATGCATTTTTGCCAACGTAGTGGTAGCTTATTGATGCCCTTTTTGAAAAAGTCTGCTGGACGGGTGGCCACAAATTCTTCCAAGGCATTTTGAACTGCCTCTAGTAGAAGTCTGTAGGAGCAAGGTCTGGTGAGTACGGTGGATGACGAAGAACTTCCAACCCCAGGCTCTTGTAACTTGGAGACCGTCTGCTGTGCAGTATGAGGTCGCGCGTTGTCGTGCAGGAGCAGCGGAGCCGAACGATTGACCAAAGCTGGCTGGAGATGTGCGAGCTTCTCCATCATTATGTTCAGTTCTTCACAGTACACATCTGCAGTAATGCTCATCCCGTTTGGTAAGAAGCTGTGATGAATGACACCGGTGCTAGATCACCAAACAGTGACCATCACTTTTTTAGGGGTCAGTTTTCGTTTGGGGCATTGTTTAGGTGCTGAAGCAGGATCTAACCAACATGCTGAGCACTTACGATTGTCGAACAGAATTCGTTTCCGTTTTTCGTCGCAAGTAACAATGCGATTCAATATGCCTTCGTTTGTGTGCCTGTTGAGCAGTGCAAGGCTCAACTCGACGCGTGCTTCGCGCTGGCGATCATTCAATCCGTGGGGCACCCATTTGTCAAACTTTTATACCTTGCCAATTCGACTCAGCTGTAGAATGAGAATCATCAGCTTCCACAATCGCCTTTAATTCGTCATTGTCGACTAAAGTTTTCGGTCGACCACGGGGTTCATTTCTTGGGTCGAAATTTCCAGAACGGAAGCGGGCAAACCAATAACGGGTGGTGCGATCGTTAGTAGTGTTCGCTCCGTATCCGTCGTTGTTGTTGCGTGCCGCTTCTGCCGCTTTGCTGCCACGACGGTACTCATACTCCATAATCACTCGATTTTTTAACGTATCCATGATGACGAAAAATGTACAAATGCGATGAAAACAGAACATTAACCATTAACAAACGACTAATTTTCTAAAACGAATTCCATATTTCAAAAATAAAAATAATTTGAACTTAAAATCTTAGCGTAAAAAGAAAAAAATGGACTTGAAATAGCCAGTACGGCAGATCGGCAACTTCATTGGTAAAGACCTATTATTAATATGCAGTGTTCATAAATAAAATTAATAGGCAATATGCTAATAACTCAAATATTATACTTTAGTAATATTTTAATAATATGACGTTGTTATTCTGAGGTATTCAAGTCGTCATCATCATCAGTTATGTTAATTTCGCAATCTACGCAGTCGCTGCAATTATTTTCAGTTTGATGTCCTAACAAATGGATATTTATTGAAAACATGATTCACTAAAGATGAAGAGACTTGTAATTATTTTGCAGCAACTACTAAAGTCACACTTGGAGAAAACGCGGTGTAACATTAATATTTTTAGGTCAGCTAGCTAATTTCAATAAATACCAATTGACCATAAAAGACACAAGACAATTTGGAGAAATCTTTATTAAACAATAAAATAAAGTATGACCACGGTTTGAGGTCACTCGCTTTGGGATGGGTTATGGAGTCTCGGAGTTTCTTTGACGGATAAAATCAGAAATTAAATTATCCGGAAAAGAACCGGAGTTACTGACATAGCTTGCAGAGTAAGCAAGCAGGGCCTCAAGTCTGCTATTACAATAGTGTCAGAATGGTCTCGCCATTGTGAGTATTAGACTGTTTGTATGGCAAATCTGTCAAAAAACTCACAATGAAGAGACCATTCTGACACTATTGTAATAGCAGAAGAGGCCCTGGGGTGGCAGTGGGCTGGCTATGTTTGTCGAAGAACCGATGGCCGGTGGAGCAGACGAGTCCTGGAGTGGAGACCGAAAGCGTTGTGTGGGATGCCCCCCGTCTATATGGGTTGACGACGTTAAAAAGGTGGCTGGGACAGACTGGATGCGGAAGGTGGAGGACAGGGTGTTGTGGCGCAGCCTGTTAGAGGCCTATGTCCAGCAGTGGACTGCGATAGGCTCAGTTGATTAATTGATTGAATCACACAGCTTTGTAAATCACCCTTAAAACTTATCGGTTACAACCTCAAATCGATCACTGTCCTAACCGAAAAAAGTAGACACAGATTTGATTGAGTTATTTTGTTCGAAAATTAAATTCAACTTTGTTGTTGTTGTTTTTGTCATAATACATTTTTCAGCTAAATGATTATTGTTTCGATGTAAATTAACCGCCCTGAAAATATTCACAAATAAAAATGTGACAAGTTCTTAATTGGGTATCTACGGTACTACCTATATTTTTACAAAAACCTAAGTGAACCCATCCATTAATATAACAGTTCGACAACTTTGTAAATCTACCTATTGGAATTTTGGTAGGTTCACGCTTCGTTTGGTAAAGACCCTTCTGACCTTCTCCTTATATCCCGTATGGCTGGAAATGACTTAATTTGGAGGTTTGGATGGCTGAAGGGAAACTTGTTATAATAATTGAGACTCTTTTCCGACCTCCATGTTGATCATCATAATGTTCTCGGAAGCATGTATGTGACTTGGGTAATAAAAAAATGACATCATGATTGTGTATTTTTGTTGAATTATGATTGTTAATTATTCATTTAAATGCATTACCTATAGGTAACTTAGTTCATAGATTCAGTTCAAGTCATTCAGCTCGCTAGACTCAACTTTGAGAAAGAATCCGATATAAGGATCCGGTTGGGTGGCAGCGTTTGGAAAACTTCCTCAAGTCTTCTCGTCACATATTTCGGAATGTTTGAAGACTTAGGCCTTCAACCAATGCGTCGTTTCCGTTATGACATACGGTGCCGAAACCTGGAGACTGACAGTCCGGCTGGCCCACAAATTCAAGGTCACTTGACGCGCTATGGAGCGGGCCAGAGCGGGCTATGCTCAGAGTTTTTTAGAAAGATAAAATCAGAAATAAAATTATCCGGAAAACAACCGGAGTTACCGACATAGCTTGTAGAGTCTGAAGACTGAAGTGGCAGTGGGCTTGCCATGTTTGTTGAAGGACCGATTGTCGGTGGAGGAGACGAGTTCTGGAGTTGACACCGCGTATTGGCAAGCGTAGTGTGGGACGCCCCATAGCCAGATGGGCCGATGACCTTAAGGCGGAGGAAAGGGTGTTGTGTCGCAGCATGGGAGAGGCCTATGTTCAGCAGTGGACTGTGATAGGCCGAGTTGATTGATTGATTGATTGATTGAGATATCAGTTATATTATAGCAACTAACAATAAATCTAGCGAAATCGGTAGCGACGAATAAAAACTAAGAATAGAAAAGTTATGAAAAATAAAAAATACCACTTTGTCGGCGTGATTAACATTTATGTACATCAATCTGTCTAGCCTTTTCCCAACTATGTTGGGGTCGGCTTCCAGTCTAACTAGATGCAGCTGAATACCAGTATTTTACATGGAGCGACTGCCTATCTGACTTCCACAACCCAGTAACTGGGTAACACGATACCCCTTGGTAAGACTGGCTGTCAGACTTTTGGGCTTCTGACGACCCGTAACGACTGTCAAAGATCCAAGAATGACAGCCGGGACCAACGGCTTAACGTGCTTTCTGAGGTAGGGAGGAGTCTGGGTATGTAAAGATGGTCACCCATCCATGGACCAACTTCGGCAAGCGTAGCTTAACCTGATGGATCGACCCGTGTGGCTGTTTGCACATTTATGTATACCAATACCAAATTACAGCTTTCTAGTACTAAGAGTCTCTGAGCTAAACCGCGGACAGACGGACAAACGGACAGATAGACAGATGGGCATGGCGAAATTATAAGGCTTCCTTGTTTACTACGGAACGCTGAAAAGTTACAATGACCTTGTCTAGTACGTATGAGAAAATTGCTATTTGGAAAGGTGAATTATCCAGATAAAGTAGGCGCTTAAATTTGGACTAAATAATGAAGGCAACTTGAGATTCACATTACTACGACGACCCTTGGATTACTAACAGCTTTGCGTACCAATTCGCCTTTTCTAACGAATTCACGTACTTCAGTTACTGGCATCGAAAACCGTTTCATTTGTTCAAATCGATTTATTCGGTTACAGTTTAAATTACATTTACATAATGGTGAAACTATTTTACGTGTGGTGTTCACCGCATCATTTATTTTTGTCAGAATTTACATATTTCATGCTGTTTCGGAAGTTAAGGGTACATACATAAATTAACGCTGACGCTTAATGGGGTGAGCATAGCTGTTAATAGTGCCAAATACTACTTGAAGTCACGCCTAGTGTAAATTTGTACATTTTCATGTGTGTGCTTTGGCACGCAATCTCTGATGAAACCGACTTAACGTAGAGGAATTCGTATCATTCTGTGGTTGTACTTGCTTTTATTTAAATTAATTTAGGTCCCCTATCAGGTTGCGTTTCCTTTTTGTAATATTTATAAACAGAGACAATCAGCAGAATCAAAGAGTTAAATTTAAATGGATTTAAAAATAAACTTAAAGTCTTGCTATACTCCATTTATATAGCATTAGACAAATAACGGCTAAATAACGACAGTTATTGTGTAATATTGTTGAAATTACTGCATTTTAGAGTTATTTTTTTAATGTAAATGGTAAATAGATTACAGTGCTTTGTATTTATCGTGAAATAACGGAGATTATTAAACGTTTACATCGATATAACGAAAGGGTGAGAACAGTTATTTGTCTAATGTTATAATAAATGGAGTATAAGTATGTGTATTATAATTTAAACGACTATCTGAATGATACTTTGACATCCTAATTAAATTTTACATCTTACTCTTTGGTAGTCTGACATTAAATGATACTTTGACAACCAAAATAAATTGTGTGCGTTTACGATATTATTTTTAACCGACATTTAAATTAAAATTAAAATTCGTAAGTATGCCTTCAATAATGTTAACAATAATATTAATAATGATTTTTAAAATCGCTGTCCTTCATGACGAGAATCTCGTGACGGCTGAGAAAGATAAAAAAATCAAGTATCTTGACTTAGCACACGAGGTTGTCGATATGCGGGACGTGAACTCTGCAATCATTGTACCGATAATCGTTATGGTAAATGGCTTAATAGCGGAGAGTTTCGACTGACACCTCAGGATGCTCTCATAGCACGGCTGGGTCAAGGGCATTCAGAAAGCAGTACTCCTAGACACGGCACGCATAGTGAGAAGGGTCTCTAGAGCCCTGACCACCGGCAAGTTGGATCCTATTCCTGATGCCGATGGGCCACTATTGTTTATATTTTTAAATGTTTTTATATTAAAAATGTAATTTATATGTATATTGAAGACATAAAGGAAATAATAATAGTAACAACCCTTACGCAGACAGACTACATACAAAGACATAATCAGGTAGCAAATGTAATTCATCAAAAATTTACGGAACCCTAAAAAGGTATAAATAAATAATTACACCATAAGTTTATATTCATTCAGATTCATTTATTTATTGTAAAACATAGGTATATTATAAGTTCTTATTTGGTAATACATTGAGGGCGCTATGTTTTGCCTCTAGGGCGTACAAAAGTAGTAATACATGCAATATAATTAAAACAAGAAATTAATATAGATTATAATTATGAACTACAAATAAAGAAGTTAATAAATTAGATCATCTATCGCATCAAGAATTTTCAATCACACTGAACAATGTTGATTATATAAATTAAGTGTAGTGAGAAAAATGAAAACAAAAAATGTCCGCACTTATTGTAATAAAATGAAAATTGTATATACAAAGAAAGATAGGGTTATTCATAGGAAATGCTATAAAATAAAGATTTTGCACTTATATTCCCGCAAAATGTGTCATTTTGTGGCGAAAGTGGCCTTTTATTTTTGGATAATGCCATAATACACTGTCCCCGTTATCATAAAAACATCACC
Organism: Dryobota labecula; assembly: GCA_947523025.1. Taxonomy (NCBI): domain Eukaryota; kingdom Metazoa; phylum Arthropoda; class Insecta; order Lepidoptera; family Noctuidae; genus Dryobota; species Dryobota labecula. The sequence goes on from OX383284.1 coordinate 12,986,820, forward strand.
ATCAAGTGTCCATGGGTTTGAACGATACGAGGGATTTAACTCTTTCTTCCATCTCCATAATGACTTTGAATGTACTATTGAAGCTCTTGGGTTATATCCAAGAGCTTTATACTACATCTCTATTTAGCGTGGCTATAGCGGTTATTGACCCACATATACATTTACTGGCATTCCTTATACCAAAAACTGATATGAATTCCGTTAACGTCCTGAATCAATATCTATCGTTATCTTCAACAAATTCCAATAACGAAAGATCATGCATAGTTTATTGTTTGCGTTCCTACGGAGAGATATTAGGGAAAGGCAATAACCCCTATTGCCACGTTAAAGCGATTCGGGTATAGTAATGAAATTAAGTATAGAGTCAATAGTGACGAGTTGGTAAGTTAGTAAATCAAATAAATATGTAAGTAATTAATATTCTAGTTATTTTGTACTCTAATGTAAATAATTACTAAGTTTAAGTTTGGCTAAAATGGGCACACCCGACCCCGTTTCCTCCCGTGGGTGTCGTAAAAGACGACTAAGGGACTTACTAGAGAGTGGGCAGCAGCGTTCTCTATGCATTTTTAACATCATACTGCGATCGCCAACCCGCCTGCCAAGCGTGGCGATTATTGCAAATCCCCCCGTTTTGGGGGAGGCCTATGTCCAGCAGTGGACATCTTTCGGCTGAAATGATGAATGATGATGATGGGCACACACGATAAAAATATTATATAAAGAATGTATTCAGTTTATTCATTAGTTACACGTGTATCGTTCAATTTGCAAAACTATCTATAGGTGGAAATACCTCCAACAAAAGGTTTTTATTCACAAGCGGGACAAGGGCAGTTCGTTAGAACCTTATAAAAAAACCTAACTTTGTAACAAAAAATGGAGTTGGTTTGTATCAGCACGGACACGGCTGCGGGTATTTGGAGTTGGCATTTTTCTACCCATTGCTGCTCATCTGCTGGGCAAAGGTCTACCCCAAGTCCTCCTAAGAACTCTTTTCCCGCGTCGTCGAATAATTTCCCAGAAACAGCCGATGACGGAAAAGTAATTTTCGTCACGCAAAGTTTTTGAACATGCTGACCTAAGCAGAGACCTCTGTCAAACCAAATACAATAAAATGCCATTTATCATTTATCCTAGAAAAAGGGTCGTGCCAACCCTGATCGAGTAACATCAACCTGATTGCAAACGTATTGCTCAAATCTTTAGTCTAACCCTCAGATGGCAGGTAATGCGTTTGGGATTTCTTAAGGGTTAGACGAAGATCACCTTGTGGCTTTTGGTCTTGAGGACCAATTTGTATTTAGATTCATTCCTGTTCTGTATTCAGGGTTAGTGGTCAACTGTTTGTTTCGAATTAGGTTTCGATTGTCAAGCTTAAGAGGGTGCCGAGCGCATCGTCTGTTTGATGATTTCTTTTATAATAGAATGAAAATGCAGAAAATAAGCACTTTACATTGTGCTCCACAAGACTATACGATAATATTATTAAATTATTATAAAGCCCAATATTGTAAAGTAGGTAGGTAAATACCAAACTGCTATAGCAAACAACGTCAAAATAAGATAACGCACTTCATATATTTAGAATAATTCATGTACTTACCTATTGAAATAAATTGTTAAAAAAACTTCTTACAAAAAAAAATTTTTTGAAGTCGCTTGTTTTTTTTTATTTTTATAAAAAGTTTTTTATTTTTCACTTTTTAGTTGTGGTACCTACCCGACACCAATTCGTATAACACAACAGTGCCAGGAAATCTTATAACATCGTGAACATACACCGAGTGGATTAAATACCAGCAAAATTAAATTTATTAATAAAAACAGCTACTCTATAACAAAGTTTAATAAAATGTATGGGACAGCTGTTCATTTTTTAGCGATTTCAAAGTTGGTCCCATAGTAAAAGCTATTCAGTTCGATGGTCTTAAGCACCTCTTAAAGTTTGTAGAGTACATTTTTGAACACCTTATACATATAGACGAATCGAGAACCTCCTTTTTTTGAAGTCGATTAAAGATCATTTATAGCTACTGTGCATCTTATGACAATTCCAGTGAGCTCAAACACGGCTAGGATACATTGTTTTATTACGCAGTTCCGTTGCCTACCTTCCGGCTTCATCATCAGATCAGTTTGATGGTACCATTGGATGGATCAGCATTTATTTAAATTTGCTTCGTCATAGTCGCTATAACTATCTTAATCGAGATATCTTATTACTACCCGTGAAATACGTATCATTGACGAGTTCCGGTAGCCATCTGTGGTCTTCTTCATCAGTTCCGGTTCACCAAATGATACTTTCTGAATGCAAATGCTTGATTCGTTGATGGGAATACAAAAATCGCTATATAAATGCCTACAAAATTTTAGGAGTTCCCTCAATTCCTCATGGATCCCATCAGAACTGGATTTTGAAAAATATGGGACCAATCTGGAAGTATATCCTTTCAAATAAAATAAATAAATTCAAATCGGTTCATAAACAACGGAGTTCGGAAGTAAAAAACATTAAAAAAATAATATATGTACATATATAAAAAAAATACAACCGAATTGAGAACCTCCTCCGTTAAGTGAAATGCGGTTAATTAAGTTAAATCGGTTTTTTTATATATATATTGTTTTTTTTTTGTATACTCTAGTGATAAGTGATCAACTAGACACAACATAATTTCAATTAGGTACAAATTGACCGCTCTTTAACCTTTCTAAGAATACTTGGACTAGACAAAAGGCTGCAATCTCTATCTTTCTTGATCCTAATAAAATTACACTCAGATCACTAATCCTAACAAGATTTACTCTTAATTATTTCACTCGGTCCTTGTTTACCGTAATAATTACGGTACAATCTCTATAATCGTTTGTTTTGGAGGTCCAAATGAGAGACTCAAGTTCATTAGTGTATATTTGTAATATAAAACCGAACAAACAATTACGCCTACCATTTCTGTTTTACGGGGGTGTCTGGAATATAAAAGGCTAAACAGTTTTCAGTCAAAAATGTGTTATTTTGGTCTTTTATGAAACCTTTTGGTTCCGTCTGAATAGGATATGTAATCATTCCATAAAAAATTGCCGACTTATTTATATAACGGGACTTTAACCACACATTTTTGACGTTTAAACGTCTCTAACCTTTAAGCAACGTTTATAAATACTAGTAGTAGGTAGTTAAGTATGTATGGACTGTTAGGGTGTTACCACACCAATCGATCGATCGTCAATCGATGCCATCGTTCGACGATAGAATGGATTATTCACCAATTAACGGAGTAGACACCAATCGGTCTACGTCGACCATGTCGATCGATGGCATCGATCGACGATCGATCGATTGGTGTGGTAACACCTTCAGTGACAGTAATAATGTCTTTAACAGTGTACGGACTACTGCATTAGCTTCCTCCTTTATTATTTCACCAGAAAAGTAGTGTCCTTTAACCCATAATGCAGTCCAATGCCAGCGCAATGCGGAACTTATAAGGGGGTTTCAGAATTATGTACATTTGTTCATGCACGCGGGCTAGTTGAGTTTGATCCGCTTGCGAGAAATTCACCTTATGCCATGCATTTGGTCGTATTGCACCGTTTTCAGCATATAAGTATACGAGTAGAAAGATCAAATGTAGGCGACACGCATACGGGTTCAGCAAATAGGTATCGCTCTAACCCACCTGGTAATACTGCCTACCTGGTACTTGCTAACCACCTCTTTATTATAGTGCGTCGTTCGTATAGGTTACAATTAAAAATCAATATTTGAAAACATTGTTATCCGTCCAGGTGTTGAAAGTAGGTATAGGTACTTCATTTGGAATAACATTAGATATTTAAATAAACCTTTTTTGCAACCGATTTTGACTTCTATTCCGTAGGCATAAGGATGGCTTTAAAAGCAAAAAAGTGGTTAGAATACCAACTGTTTATTGCAGCTGCCATTTTTCATGCCACCAACGCAATAGAAGACAAAATCGGTTGAACGGACTATAAAAAACCGGCCAAGTGCGAGTCGGGAGTTCCGTATAAGAAACCTTAGTTAGTTAAGTTTATTCTTGGGATAAATTCATCCCAACTACGGAAACCTTCATTGTGCGTGGTCTGACACACACTTGGCCGGTTTTTATTTTATTTTTATATTTGAGTTGATTGAATGAAAGGTAAATTGCGGTTTACGGTTTATGACGTATTAAAAAAAAAACTACTTACTAGATCTCGTTCAAACCAATTTTCGGTGGAAGTTTACATGGTGGTGGTTTACAAGTGTACATAATATTTTTTTTTTTGTTTTATTATTCTCTTATTTTAGAAGTTACAGGGGGGCACACACATTTTACCACTTTGGAAGTGTCTCTCGCGCAAACTATTCAGTTTAGAAAAAAATGATATTAGAAACCTCAATATAATTTTTGAAGACTTATCCCTAGATACCCCACACGTATGGGTTTGATTTTTTTTTTAATTTCAGTTCTTAGTAGGTATGGGGAAACCCCAATTTTTTTTTTCTATTTTTGTGTAAAAATCTTAATGCGGTTCACAGAATACATCTACTTACCAAGTTTCAACAGTATAGCTCTTATAGTTTCGGGAAAAAGTAGCTGTGACATACGGACGGACAGACAGACAGACATGACGAATCCATAAGGGTTACGTTTTTTGCCATTTGGCTACGGAACCCTAAAAAGGCCAAAAAATCATATTTGTTGTATGTTAGACCCCCTTAAATGTTTGTTTTATTTTAATTTAATTATTTATTTTTAAAGCGAATATATAATTAAATATTCTGTTAATATTTCAAGCGTCTACCTGTTGCCGTTATCAATATCGACCAAAAACGAGCAAAAAAGTCAAGTTTGTTGAATGGGTTCCTCCTTAAATATTTATTTTATTCGGTTTTTTAGTATTTGCTGTTATAGCGGCAACAGAAATACATCATCTGTGAAAATTTCAACTGTCTAACTATCACGGTTCATGAGATACAGCCTGGTGACAGATGGACAGACAGACAGACAGACGGACAGCGGAGTCTTAGTAATAGGGTCCCGTTTTACCCTTTGGGTATGGAACCCTAAAAAGGTTTCTTTAAATGTCTAATCTTATTTCAAATGGAGTATATGTAGATCCTTATAATTACAATGTGTAACTAAATGAATATACATTATGAAAGTAGTTTGTTCAGAACCATTTACTGAAGTATTTACATTACACATTACGACATATTATATTCTTCATTTTATGATTTGTGAGAAATTTATATTTATTTAATTAATTATTTTGATTTTTTTTAGTCTGATCTGTAACTACATATTAAATTCGACTATGGCTAATAATAATTGTAATAGCTGTATCTATATTACCATTTAATTCAAACATAATATGTTGCATGCCGTAAGGTAAAATGTACCGGGACACTTAATTAAAAATTCCAACTTATATGTATACCTACATTATTAGCAAATAAATGATTTCTTTCTTTCTTTCTTTCTGAGTCGTTTTCTGTCATCTTTAATATAGGTAATTTTTTATCCCAAAAATAATTAAATCTACGTAAATTACTGTCACACTTCTGCTCTACAGTCAAAACAAATCAAAATGGCCGAAGTACCTACTGGGGGCCAAGTCTACTAATGTACAAACGTTGCAATGGTCTCTTCATTGTGAGTTTTTGACAGATTTGCCATACAAACACTGTCAAATACTCACAATGGCGAGACCATTGCAACGTTTGTAAATTAGTAGACTAAGGCCCGTATTACAGAACGTCACTCAATACTCAAGCATTACTTAAAACTAGATTCAAGCCATTTGATTGGTTGAAACTAGTTTTAAGTAATGCTTGATTATTGAGTGACGTTCTGTAATACGGGACTTACGCCCCTGTTTGCGTGCGTAGGTTTGTAATGTCACAATTAGTACAACTAATTTAATAAATAAACAATGTTTTATTCATAATAGAAAAACATCAGTGTACATAATATGATTATAACATAATATTCTAATTAGGGTGTTTGGTTGGTTGTATAAACAACTTGTCCTATTAGTATCGACTCTTAAATCTTGAACAAAACGTCTGCTGTTTCATACAAAAAGCTACCTAATCAAACGAGTGCGTTTTAGTAGGAGTGAAGTGTGGGATCACCTAGTTGGTAGTATCATAGATCCAGTGCTATTCTGTAATCATCTCACCGTGCAAACTTAGGTGAAATGAGTTTGAACCGAGCTGTCAATCCCCCGATTCCCTAACGATGATGATGATGTAGGATGACAGCTCACTTCAAGCTCACTTCATTAAGTTTTCACAGTGAGATTTTTACAATATAGAACGGCTTTTTATTGATAACAATTTTAAAACTTAATTTTTTTTCCAGTGCGGACCCCAACTACCGGTCAGCGGTGATCAACACGAACGTGATAGTGAAACACACGGGGGAAGTGACGTGGCTCAGCCACGGAATATACGTGTCCGTGTGTGACATCAATGTGGAACAGTTCCCGTTTGATGTGCAGCTGTGCACCATGAAGTGGGCGTCGTGGACTTATGATGGGTTTCAGGTGAGGAATATGGTATTATTCAATTATATTCTAATTAAAAAGAGACAGGTTTAATGCGCTCCGAGTGGTATGTTAAAACTGGGCTAGGTAGAACACCTGAACTCAATGTCGCGAGCGTCAACGGACGCTACATAGGTATGCTTGTCTCTTTTTCGCTCCCGGTAATTACGATATGCCGTCCTACTTCCAGTTATCTAGGTATAGTGTGATATTAAAATATTACGTTATATAAGTGTGCAATAGTGTTCCGTCTTTAAAGGTCAGATGTTAGCTAGGTAACCTTCTAGGTACCTATCTCTTTTTACTTAAAAGTAAAATGCATAAATAACATAAATGTTCTGTGGTCCTTGCACCTTGGGGAAGAATTCTCATATATTTATATCTTTGGCATTTTGTGGTCCTGGCCCCTGGGATACGAATTTCATATCCCACTCGATCTATTCTGCGTTCTCGTAACCAAATCCGACTCGAAAGGTCGTAACATCTTTAATTAAGTTAATATTAGAATCGTATAGCAAAGTTTTACGGGATAAAGACAAGCCTGAAAGACGTTGTTCTTATTGCCAGCTGTTAGCAATTCTAAAATCGATACCGGTAATGAAATCAAAAAATGTGTAGGGTCACAATAATAGGGATGATTCCTGGGTTAAAAAAAAGAAAAACTGTTGAGTCCGTCAATCAGATAATAAAAAAATATTAGACACGTATTTTTTGCTTTATCATATTAATTTAAAATGACTTAGATAAAACACATTAAACTTGGGAAGTGGGGGCTCGTTACGTCACAGCTCAGTATAAAATCTACTGAGAAGTGACGTCATGCCACATTTGAACTCAAAGTATCGCCGTAATGTTTTGACTACGTAAAAAAAGAAAAATTACGTTTCCAATATTTTTTAATAATCTACAAGAGGGACAATTTTTATTTTTTATTTGAATGTTATTCAAAGCGAAACGAATATTGTTTTCTAGGACATTGTCCGAAAATGGTTTTTATTATTAAATCATTCTAACCAGGATAAGTTAAATATATTTCGATAAACATCCTAAAAAGTAGTGGTTCTAACTACATCATACATTTTTAAAGACCTTAAATTTTGAGAGAAATCGTTTTTTATTTTAGTATGATTTTGCTCTTAAAACAAACAAACCTTTCTAATTATCTATGATAATAACGTGAATAAAATGTAAAAAACATTGTAAAATTTTCAAAATTGACACATGGTACTGTCATTACTGTCAATCAATATTTGATTTATGAGTAAAAATAACATTATTAAAATCAGATTATTTATATAAGTACCTTATAAAATAAAAATATGATGAAATGGGACCATAAAGATTTTTTTTCTTTTTTTATAGATGAATAGAATCATCTGTCAATTAAGACATTGTCGAAGTGGGAGATTTTATTTGGGTTGCCATCAACGGATAAAATATATGTACTAACTTTAAATAAATATAATTTTTCTCTTAAATGAAGGGATCTAAAAATATTATTTCAGTGGATCCAATTTCCATATTTTTGTCGCTTTTATTTAGGTGTAGATTGATGCTGGTTAGATTTTTCTCGGAAAAAAAACCAACGTCCATACAGTGCGACATAAAATAGTAGAAATTAAATGAGAGCGCCACTTTCTACGTAACTCACATTTTTTGACGTAAAATGCTTAACCATGGCAACAATTTAGTATGGAAATTTTTTAGTTCATCAAAAAAAAAAAAGCGGACGTCTCCTTTAGATACAGAATCATTATCATTAATTCAACAGTGGCGGCCCTTTATAAAGACTTTTCGTTTTCCCTTTTTTTAAACATGGCTATTAAATAGGTACCTACAAGGCCCTGAGAGGGGCTCGTAATTAATTAATAACGCTTCACTGGTCGATCGACTACGTTAAGCTACGCTTGCCGCGGTTGGTCCGTGGATGGGTGACTATCTTTATATACCAAGACCCCGCCATGCCTCAGAAAGCACGTAAAGCTGTTGGTTCCGGCTGTCATTCGTGGATCTTTGACAGTCGTTACGGGTCGTTAGAAGCCCGAAAGTCCGACAACCAGTCTTACCAAGGGGTATCGTATTACCCAGTTACTGGGTTGTGGAGGTCAGATAGGCAATCGCTCCATGTAAAATACTTGTATTCAGCTGCATCCGGTTAGACTGGAAGCCGACCCCAACGTATTTGGGAACAGGCTAGGCAGATGATGATTCGTCCCCTATCGTCGGCCAGGCACAATCACTTTGGGTTATGTGTAAAATTGAAACCACTAAAGAGTCTTCTGAAGTCCTCTTACGATTTGGGACTCTGATGTCTAGCCCCGTATTGCTTACGTTTTATTAGCATATTTAAATCAGGGTTCTTGGTCCTAGAGCAGTGTAGATAATTCTGGTCGCTGCCATGGCATCTACTCATATATCTGCTATATACATAGAGTATAAGTTTTAAGTGCGCAATTTTTTTTGGTGGTTACACATCAGTAATAGAACAAATTTCCATTATTTGTTCAATACTTTTTTTTGGTAAAAAAATAAATTAATAAATAAAGAATAGAATATATGGAGAGAAGAATAGATTGTATCCATATTTTACCGATTTAAAAATATCTGCAATATATATGGATACAATCTATTCGTAATAATATCAATGGGCGAGCGCACAGCTGATAGGTACCTACTACTGCGTTCCGCTTCACTGACCGCGCGGCCGCCGCGTGCCTCGGCGCGTTGCGCGACGAGTATCCATTATACCAGTTTCAAAATAAACATCTTTCCTTGACGATAACTTTTTTTTTTTGTAATCCATGGTAACAGGCATCGCATCAATGTCCCTGACACTCTGTATACTATACAAATAAATAAAATTGAAGTGTCTGTTTGTAATGTCAAAATAATAGCTTTTTACTAAATGCATATGAAAGTTTATAATATAGTACTCATAACAAAAAAATCTATTTATGACATTTTTTCTGTCTGTCTGTCTGTTTATTCCGGCTAATCACCGAAACAGCTGGACCAATCGACGGGACTACCACTGGAAGATAGCTGCTTTTAATTAAAAAACAGACATGCGGGTGAACCACGGGCAGCAGTTTAGGAATATAACCCACCTAGGTGCCTACGTGTGTTTGTTCGAAAGTACAATGATACTTATAAAACCAGCCAAGAGCGTGTCGGATCACGCACAATGAAGGGTTCCGTAGTTGGGATGAATTTACGCCAAGAACATACTTAACATTGTAGATGACAAACAAGTTCTCCCATACCTTCCAACTGAAATGTAAGTTTGTACGCATGTTATTGAGAGATTTACCATGTTATATTAATATCATAGACTTCTTATAGCTTTTCCTGTAATCTATAATTAAATAACTATTTTCTGGTTTTTTTTTATTTCAAAAATTTCAGCCTTTGTAATTTCGGAGATAAGGGGAATGGTCAATTTTCATGTATTTTCTGAAATAAATTTAAAAGTATTTATTTAAAAAAAATATTTAAAAAAAAATCTGACATGTAAGAATGTCAGATATTTTTTTTTAATATAATTTTATAAGCCCTTTCATTTGTTTAGTCACACGGTACAGTTTACAAAACTTTTTTTTTTTAATTTTCTAATTTGCCCCCTAACGTGATCCCCATTTTCGTTACACGTCCGTGTTTGGGTCACAAAAGTTCACAACACAGCCACACAGTGTGGTGTCATAGCCAATTTGCTCCGAAAAATGACAGTGACATACCGACAGACAGACAGACAGACACACAAGTGATCCTATAAGGGTTCCGTTTTTTCTTTTAAGGTACGGAACCCTAAAAAGTATCTTACCGTTTCTGAAAACAATTTTTGTTTTAGTTTCATAAATAAAATCCCTCTTTTAATGTGAAAATAAAACCATTACTCAAATTATCTCAAATGGTAATGCTGTGTTTTAAGTCGCAATTATACAAAAAAAAAAAAAAAAAAAACGCTAAGTAGCCAAGCGAACTGTTTACGTTAATAAAAACATCTAGGGAAATCTTTTATTAATGTATCTTCGAAGTCAAGTTATTAATGTTGCGAATCAAAGGGCGTTCTATAATAGTCCATTAGCTTGTTGAAAATAGGTTCACTGGCTTTGTAGAAATCCTATTAAGTAAACAAACTAGATATTTTACCCGACTCAGTATTACATAATGAAATTACGAACTTTATTTTCCTAATAGTTATTATCAGATATCGGAATACGAGTAAGTGGAGTTTAATTACATAAACTTCGAGGAAAATACGTAGAGTGGATAATACCTCCACTAAAATCCCGGAATAATTATAAAGACGTTTAAATCCCGGGACTTCAAAACCACGAATTATTTATTAGGCTTTATTTATAGTTACAAATTATTAATTTGAAGAATCATACATAACATTTTTTAGGGTTCTGAATTCATCATCATCAGTCTATAGCAGTCCACAGCTGGACATAGGCCTCTCCAATTGCACGCCATTCAGCTCGATTCTCGGCAACTCTCATCCAGCTGCTACCAGCCACCCTGCGGAGATCGTCGCTCCACCTAGCCTGAGGACGTCCTACCTTACGTTTGCCGATTCGCGGTCTCCACTCAAGAACACGTCTACCCCAACGGTCATCGGTTCTACGGCTAATATGGCCGGCCCATTACCACTTCAGCTTGCTTATTCTGTGAGCTATGTCGACAACTTTGGTTCTTTGCCGGATCACCTCGTTCCGGATTCGATCCCTCAGAGAAACTTCAAGCATAGCCCGTGCCATAGCTCGCTGAGCGACCTTGAATTTACGGACCAGCCGTACCGTGAGTGTTCACGTTTCGGCTCCGTAAGTCATAACAGGCAGGACGCACTGATTGAGTGGTTCCGAATTAAATATATTGAATTAAATAGCTTTGTTTTACATATTATAGGAAAATAAACTCTTGAAAAGTTGGTTGGTTATTGTGTGTATATTATATTGCGATAATAAGGGTATTATCCACTCTATGTTGCTTTCTTCCTCGAAGTTTAGGTAAATAAACTCTACCTAATCCGATCTCTGGTTATTATTTTTGTATTTGCGGAATTTCTCCCGAGATCAATTGAAATGGTAATAGAAAATTTAAATATTTATTCTGTTACTCAATCTTTTATTTAATAACGTTAATAACCCAGTTTATTTGTAGACACAGAAACGATCTGCAAATCCAATAAAACTCCCTTTGTTCATCAATCTTACTGAGTCTCAAAATAACTTTGTTGTATAGAAACAGACAAAACATCCAAAGAAAAAAGGACTCAGTCATGTCTCTTGAGTAATAATTTTTTTACTTCGATACATCACCGAAATATTCCATCGGAAAGCCAGACGACATGTATGAAAATGATACAATTATGGCTCTGCCACATGAAGCGCGAACAGGCTGGCAAAACGGAACTAAGGGTGCTTACATAAAGAAGCGGGTTTTCGGGCCCGACTCGGGGTACAAAAAAAAACGGTTTCATCTTTTAGCTGTCTTTAAGTTAATCTGTCGTTGGGGATCGGCTTCCATCCTAACCGCATGCAGCTTCATGCCAGTATTTTACACGGAGTGACTGTCAATCTGACCTTCTCAACCCAGTTACTGGGTAACATGATACCCCTTGGTAAGACTGGTTGTCAGACTTTCGGGACCAACGGCTTTATGTGCCACGGAGGGGTCTGGATATGTAATGTGCAAGTCATTTCTTAGAAACTTGCACTAAGCGTTTTAAAAGAAAAGAAAGAAAAAGTATTTATTGGGACTCATACGATCACATTTTTAACTAAACACACTCATAGTAACACTAATAAAAAATCAAATAAAAACAAAAGTAAAATGAAAACAAAATCCTGTTTTAATATTTTTTTTTAATATTTAAAAATATAATTTATCTGTAGATTGGAATAAAGGATAATAATAATAGTAATAAAAATATAATTTTTGAGTTATCCCAAATACTCCACTAGGTAAGTAGTAACTTGATATTATTTTTAATGTGGCAGATAATGAGACCTCATACTTCAAGATCGAAAGAAAACTAAACCCGGCGATGCAGAAGATTTTTGGTATTGATAAATGTTTTAATGTTTTTTTAGTGAGTGGCACTGAATAGGCCTATCTCGTAAACGGTGCGTTCAGAACATTTTTTTACAACTCCCAGATGATTGGTGTGTATGATTTGAAATACGTAGATACATAATACCTACCATATTAGTAATTGAATAACTATGTTTATAAATCGAAATACGTTTTTTTTTTGTGTATGGCATCTCGGAGGTATAACCACTGGGGGTTCCTGCTCCTTAACCGGGCTTTCCTGTGGTGCCGCAAGCTCCTAAACGAAGTTTACGCCTCCAGCCAGGGGAGTTTTTACTATAAGCTACTTAAACTAGACGACTGCTCGCTAAGGGCACCCCAGGTGGGGTTCGAACCTCGGCTTAGGGCAGTGTCGGAGGGAGGGTGGCAAGGGACCGTCGGTGGCTGGATTACATCAGGGTTCTGATTATTGTCATGGGGAGTTTGGATTACAGGCTCAGCTAAACCACATGCTGGCACATCGTTAAGCGGCGTCAAGAGACGGGGAGGGCTATTATTATTGACGATAATAATAGTAGGTCGGGGGTTGAAATACGTAAGGTGATTGGATTAACATTCTGTTTATTTAGTTTTATCCTCCTGTGCCAACCCTACCAAATATAAATTTTGCTCTTTAGAAGCTTTAATTGCCTCTGTCCGTACTCTGTGTCTTTACCGAGAACCCTTCTTTATGGAGGCACCCTAACTCAATAATCCAGTTTATCCAGTGTTGGAGCAATCCACATTTAGATTATCCACGTTACCTTTATTGACCAAGCTGTTGCTGACAGATTATCTCGTAGACGACAATTTAATCTCACTGGAGTGTAAATGTTTGCGACTGCATAATCTTTGAATAAACTCAGTTAAAGATTGCGCTGCCACTTATAACGAGTTTAAAGGATTGCTTTACCATACTACCACCATTTTCTCTACCATATTTATTGCAAATTTTATAGGTTAGCTTCTGCTCGTGGCTTCATCCGCGTGAAATTTCTGTTCCCCCGTTCCCCAATCCGTTCTCGAGATATCATCAAAAAAGCCGTTCCATACAAAATGTTTGATAATTTTTTTAGTTTTTTTTTTTTTTTTCAGGAATTATTTGCATTTTTTTATAATTATTCTGCTATTCGGGGCGGAAACAAATCCAAAAAATCTAAGATCATAAAAATCGGTCTAGCAGTTCTTGAGTTATATCATGTATATATCGACGGCTCCTAAGTATAATGAGTCAACTGTACTTCTAATAATATGAACGTTTTTAACACAGGTGGATAGTAAATTATTTAATTGTTTGTAATATCCTAAAAAGTACAATTGCCGAAATTTGTTAGTTGACTCAGTATACTTAGGAGCCGTCTATATATATGCATGTATCATGTTATCTGTTTTATTATATACTAGCTTTTGCCCGCGGCTTCGCCCACGTGAGTGTCGGAAAAATCCAACGGGAACGTACCGGGATTAAAAGTACCCTTTGTGTTAATCCAGTTTGATCCAAAAACCAGCCGTTGAGTCAATCCGGAAAATACATCCAGATAAACGGACGAAAATTCTAAAAACCATATTTTCGGCAACCGAGTCGTGCCCAATCCTCACAGTTTTTTTTTAATTTTTTTCAAAAACCTTCGTTGTACTTTTTTACTACGGCAATAAAATTGGATTAAGTACTGACCAAAACAAAAAGCTAAAAAAGAAAATTGCTCTTTTTTAAAACTGTAGAATTCCACCGTTTAACCCGAAAATTAAGAGATTTTCATCTAGGCAAAAAAGAAATAACAATTCAACCAAATGTTTTAATAGTAAATTTTTTACATTTTTCTGCTCCGAAAACATGTCTCGCATAAACAATGAGCTAACAATACAAAAGATGTAATGAGCTTTTTCGACGCGAAAACATGACTTCAGCTTAACAATAAATAATATAGGTTTTTGTTAATGAACAAAAGAAAAGTCCTCATTACTTGAGACAGGGTTTAAATAAACATTTTTATAGTAGAATCACTTCGATACCGCGTTTCGGCAAATGCAAACAACGGGTTGCTTTTTCTGCCAGTCTTTCATGAAAAGGTGTTAAGATTTTCTCTGTTTTGGAATTTACTAAAAGCTTTTTTGTAAAGTTTTTTGTGCGCATCGAGTACAGATTTGAAATGGAACTACATTTTTAAGTACTGTGATGAATGATTTTATGGATTACTTTTACATGCACTGAAAAAAATGCACTCCAATCAAGTGACTTTTTAGCTTGATTGACGATATCTTGTTTAGATTAATCAAAATCTTAGTTAAGTAGTCTTAGTCATCACGACATGATTGCAGCAATACTATACTCCATTTATAAAGGCAAATAACGGCTAAATAACGACAGTTATTGTGTAATATTGTTGAAATTACTGCAATTTAGAGTTATTTTTTTTAATGTTTATGGTAAGTAGATTACAGTGCTTTGCACGGTTGGCGCAGTGGTTAAGTGATTGACTGCTGCGCTGCGTGTCGCGGGTTCGATTCCCGCACGGAACAAATATTTGTATGATCTACAAGTAGTTGTTCCGGGTCTGGCTGTTTGTGTATATGAGTTTTAAATGTTTGTAAACGCACCCACGATATAGGAGAAACTCCTAGTGTAGGGCAATGTTTAAAAAAAAAAAATATCGCGAAATAACGGAGTTTATTAAACGTTTACATCGAAATAACGAAAGGGTGAGGACAGTTATTTGTCTAATGTTATAGTAAATGGAGTATAGTTCAAATGATTGAACGCTCAAACAAGTTTCTCGATAACCCTTAACATGACATCATTGTAGAATATTAAAAAAGAGGCAACTATGTTTTGACTTGATTGCTGCAAATAGGTTTTGCGATAACTCCAATCAAGATCTCGTTTCAATCTGTGATCAGTCAGATCAGATCAGAATTCTGTGATCATTGTGCTTGATAGGCTCAGATGCAAACAAGTTACTTAGTCAATCTAAACAAAATCTTGATTGTGGCAACTACAAAATTTTTTTTTTCAGTGTGAGCCTTATTCTTCGTTCCTCTTTGGACAGTATCCACTATCTACCCTACTTACAAGGTAATAAGACTAGGCGTGGCAATTTCAATCGAAAAAGAAACAGCTTTTAAGGTTGAAAAAAGATGCATAAGGGTGCTGTAACAAAATTACTGATACGTTAAACAGTATAAAATTCTGACACTGCCATGTTTATACGTACTGTGTTTGTTAAGTTGAACCCAAATAATCATAAACGTCTTGCCAATGTAGTTTCACGATATATCTACATACTTAGATGCGACAATACCCAACTGTGTCATCAGTCCGCTAAGACAGCACTAATGTGCTCAAAAGTGTTTACTGCATGGCTCCGGTCATTATGATAAAATACCTAAAAGATGGAAAGAATTGCCGCTATCGTTATTAAAAAAAAAACCGGCCAAGTGCGTGTCGGACTACGCACAATGAAGGGTTCCGTACTTGGAAAAAATTTATCCTAAGAACAAACTTAACATTGTAGTTGGTAAACATAATCTCTCATACATTCCAACTGCAAATGTAAGTTTGTACGCACAATATCGAGAGATTTACCATGTAATTTTAAGACCATAGACTTCTTATAGATTTTCCTGTAATCTTACCTCCTTACTAATAAACGTTGTATAGCGTCTGTATAGTTACACACCGATTTCTCTCTTTCACTCGTCAGTAATTTGACTTTCGAAAGAAGAAGACAAAGCGTTGTGTAACTATAGAGACGCTATACAACGTTTATTAGTAAGGAGGTATAAGTATAGGACTATTTTCTGTATATTTTTTTTTTTCAAAATTTTAGGTTCAGTAGTTTCGGAGATAAGGGGGATATTCTAAATTCATTTATTTACGGTTCATATCCGTGTTTGGGTCACTCAAATTAATATGTATACCAAATTTCAACTTAATCGGTCCATTACATTCGGAGCAAATTGGCTGTGATAGAGGGACAGACAGACAGACAGACAGACACACGAGTGACCCTATAAGGGTTTCGTTTTTTCCTTTATGGTACGGAACCCTAAAAGGGCTTCGAAGCTTTTTGACAACCAATGCATACTTCTTACATACCCCATAATTATTGAGTGAAAAAAAATATATATGGAAACTTAAACTGTTTAAAATAGGAATTATGTTTGGTTTTGTGTTGTTTTCTGTTCTGTTTGTTAAAGTTTAGTAGATTACTTTAGTGGATTAGTTTATAATTTTGTAACTTTTGCATGCCTACTGGTATAATATAATAATAATAATAGTTTATTATTCTCTCTTCACAAAGGTTCACATAGTTATAAACATAGAGACAAGAATTATAGCGCTTTGACAAAAATGGATATAACTGAACATACAATATGACAGAACCCATTCCCTTTATCACCATACTCGTATTTGAAAAATTAAATATCTTTATCATGGTTTAATGCTGCTATTCAAAAGGCAGGGATTTGGTGACTGGTTTGGAAATAGTACCTATCAGGATTTTCATTATATTCCATGATTGAAAACGGTATAAAACAAAATATAAAAACTGTTGAATACAAAAGTATATAATCTGAAATAAAAATATTCTATTCTATTCTATAATCTGGTGAATCTACATAACAACATATTTCAAAACAAAGCCTAAAAATATTTGTATTAGATTCATCAATTTTAATTTGCACACATACGAAACAAAATTAACTTCCATAAAGTATTTTAAGACAAAACAAACATTTGTTTACTCCCGAAAGACTAACAGAATAAAAAGTTATCATAAAAAAGCTAATTTACGTCAACAAAAGAAATTAATTTCCTTAAGAAATGAGAGAAGTTAATTTGTCAGCTTTCAGCGGTGAGGATGACATAGTAAAATTGACAATATTTTTGGTTTTATTTAATGAAATTCTTGGAGGTGAGATGTGAGTTACGAGAAATAAGACCATCTTATCCTGTGAACAGCTGTTAGGCATTATTCACACGAAGAGGTATTTTTGCAGAAGTTACATGGAACGCACTAGACTTGGAGTTTCGTCCATAAAACCATGATATTTCTCACACATAAAATACACGGTAATCCTTATTTGTTTGAAATATTGTGAAAGCGGTAAGCAATGGACAAAACTTCACGTTTGTGCCGCTGACCCCGTCCCGATCAACTGAAAATTTCCTTGAGTGGCTACTAAGGCATTGTTTGAGAATTATCTGGACGAGCTTCTTGAATCTTTGCCCACATCAAAGTCTCCGTATACTTACCTATCCATATTAAGGCACAGATATATGCCAGTGACCTTGAGCTGTTAGCTTGCGTGTTCTGTACTGAGCTCACGCAACGCGTCTTACGTCCAATCAGTAATAAGACTCGCCCATCCAGGAGCGCTGTCCCAAATAAGACGCATTATTAATTTATTAAACATAAAAAAAAGAAATTTAAAAAAACACATATCGCCGGGTTAAAGGCAAAACCGATTATCTGGTTTTTAATTTTTTCACTTTAAATAAGTACCATTCGAATCGGCATTCTTCATCTAATGGTAAAACCAACTAAACCGCAGAACTTACTGTTCCTGAGTTACCGAATGTAAAAACCGATTATAATATAATCGGTTTAATCAAACCGGTCAAACCGGGTTAATCAGTTTCGGCAGATAGTCGGTTTTGCCTTTAACGCGGCGATATATTAAAAGATCAATAATTAAATTATCTTTCAAAAGGTGAAGGTTTCAGAAAAATACGCTTGATAGATTTTGCGTCATTCTCAGTTTTTAATCCGCTTTACACATAAATTTAGAAATTAATTTGACTATGTAATATTAACAAAGTTTAAAATATTCATATACTAAGTTATTAACAAAATGCTCTAATTTAACATATATTTTTTTCAAATCATTAACACTACTCGGTTAGACGTGATCTTCAGTATAAAATCATTAAAAGTCGGTTATCATCGCCTTAATTGTACAGGTAACAAAGATCAGATTAAATAAGCCCCAATACTCGTTAATACAACCTAAAGTCTCTAGATATTTGGGAATATCTAGAATTATTATGATTACGATCATCCATCCGACTTGCCCTTTCATTGTGGTGATATCCAGGTACCCCAATGAGCTTTAATGGACGCTTAGCGGTAATTAAGAACAAAATTACATTTTCTTTGTTAATATTTATTTAGCAAATAAATAAAACCACAACCTTTGTGTTTAAGAGAACGGCTACGTATTTCTAAGGGCCGGACGGTCATGAGCGATCGATTTTTGACCGAATAACGGGACAATACCTTAGCCGTTTAATAAAAGCTTGGGATTTTATGACTTTGCACACGATCAAAACTGCCATTGTGCCTACAAAATGACTGTTGATACAATGCGTGCCACGAAAGATGAGACTTGAACGCGCCTCCCGCGCCCTTTTCCATCGCCCCGATGACGACCGATCCCGTCCCGCGCACAGACCTCATACCGCTAAAGAGACCTAAAATCGTGTACTGCGCAAGTCAAACCACGTGGTGTGTCAAGTCTCATCTTTCGTGGCACGCATTGTACATCATATTTTGGTGTATTCCCGTTGTCCCCACCGCTCGGGTCCCCATTAATGGTAATGCACATAAAATGGCGAAAAAAAATAGGTTCCATATTCATTTAACTACTGATTTAGGAAATAATAATTAGAAATATGTATCGCCATTTTATGTGAAATTTAGATTTATTCTTCGTTCGGCCCACTGAGTTTTGTCCTACATAAAAAATTCCTTGTTCGTCCCAAACAATATGCTTCCTTCGTCCCAAAATATAATATGCATACCATTAACCATCATTACCTACCTACTTATTCATTAATTTATAATTCATATTTAGTGGCACCGAGTTGCCGTGTCTGGCCATATCGCTGTTAAACCCGCGATGGTGTGTGTATGTATCTATGTGTGGGTATCTGGTATGTTTAAACCTTCAACAAAATGTGGTAAAAAAATTTTGTTTAATAAATGATAAAAAAAATGGGACACGGGCGGTGGGGACAGCAGGAATACACCTATATTTTGATGTTATGATAGAGAAAGCGGGCAGGTGAGAGATCGGTTTTCATTTGTTTTTTGGTTCTCCACTAAACTAAAAAACTGGTGAACTAATGCGGCGCGTGAATGTAGTGATGTGCTCTATTTTGTAAATATTTCTCATCCTCCCACTTTTTCAGTCATTTGCTTAATTATAATTTTTTTTTATACACAACGGGGAAGCTCTTGGCCTTCATCTCACCTGATGGTAAGTGATGATAAGGCTGAAGATGGAAGCAAGCTTCACCCGGAATCCTCAACCACAGAGGAACTGGCTATCTTACCTCTAACTGCCAAAACACAACAAATGCTGTTAACATTGTTGTTTGGCGATAGACTTAGATAAGATGGTGAATTGGATAATGATGAGATAGGTAGATAGATATAATACTCCTTATTATGTACACCATAAAAATTACAGATATAAATATACAAACGCCAGCAGGTCAAGCTACCCGAAACTGTCACATTTTCGCAGTCAACCTTGAACCTTATACTGTAGTGATAAAGTTGAAAATCTATTAAAGAAATTTGACAGATTGTACTAGCTTGATGTGCTGGCGTCTGTACATAGAAATGTTAGGATGACATAAACCTTTCGATATATTAAAAGTAGAAGGAGAGATAATACTGCAGGTAGTCAGTGGTGTAACATTTACATAAACAAAAAATACATACCGATAAGTATCTATATGATTTATGTAGGTATACATAAAGCATATATGTAGATACTTATCTATATAAATATATATTATAAGGCAAGGAAGCTTAAGTAACAAGGATGTTTAATTAAGGAGAGATGTGCGCGACTAAACTTTTTGACGATCTCCTTTCATTCGTGACGATTTTTGGCTTGTTGAAATGCGTCTGAGATCTTGTGGTCTAGGTGTTGCTTTACTTGTTCAGACCATCGTATAGGGCTACGTCCCCTGGGTGCCCTGGGTATTTCTCATATACATGTTGCATTGTCTTTATAACAGCCGTATATACCATATCCATATGAGACCAATGTATTCATTGGGAATTAGCATTTGTTCCTAAAACATTAATTCTAAACCTAAACTTGTCACAAGCTATTAGTGGTCAAACTAGGGCTTCATTTGAAATGTAAAGATAGAGTTGAATTCTCTAGTCTCTCTGTAAGTATTTTTTCACAACGACATTACCATTTATTGTATATTCATACCAGACTATCACCATGTATTATGTATTCATCATTATTTATTTAGGTACAAACAGTATTTCAAAGAGAATTTGCTGGTCGCTTGTAATAAATATCTTTCGGAATCATATACTTAATATCATTACAGTTGTGAATTTATTTGGTCATATTTTGGTAGATAGATTTATGTAAAACTAGCTTCTGCCCGCGACTTCGTCCGCGTAAAATTTCGGCCCACAACCTACCCCGTCGCATCGCATCGTCCGTCCGCGCAGTTACTTCGTTTTCGCTTAGCGTTTTTTCCGACTTTTTGTCATTTTGCTCGGCTCCTTAGGGGCGTAGCATGATGTTAAATAGCCTATACTTATTTTGTTGCGGAGTTATATTAAAATTATGATATCTCCTAAGATGTTGATTGAAATCAAATGATGTCAAGGACAATTTATTTTGTTTACATTTAAGTACTTGTGATTAATAACATATTTATTTGGAAAAGGATTAATATTATGCTGATAAAACTCCTTCGAAAATAATTAATTAATTTCGAACAAATTTGATTACCACAAAAAAAGGTTATAGTGAGTCAATCTTAAAAGATAGACATATGCTGTTGGGGACTTTTTTTCGGAATTTTAAAGAGGAACAATTCTATCATAGATGATATTTGCGTAACTTAAACCGTTTACGCAGCGCACGCAACGGAAGCTCTAAAAAGGAATATTTTTTCCCGTTTTTGCAACATTTTTCATTTATGCTCCGCTCTTATTGGTCATAGCGTGATGTTATATAACCTATAGCCTTCCTCGATAAATGGAATATCCAACACAAAAATAATTTTTCAATTCCAACCAGCAGTTCCTGAGATTAGCGCGTTCAAACAAACAAACAAACAAACTCTTCAGCTTTATAATATTAGTACAGATATTGGAATAGGTGCACGTGCTATGCTTAAATAATATTTAGCGTGTGCCTGTATAAAAATATAAGTAAACATTTTTTTTTTAACAAGCTTTTATTGAACTAAAAAGTGCTTAAGTAAACGTACGTGAACATAGAACTTTAATATTTTCTTAAAAGATTGACGCTTATCTTTAAAAGTGTAAGAAGAACGTTCACGCCTAAAGCTTGTTTTTAAAAAGATTTTCACTTATATTTTATTTAGTACTTTGCATTCGAATTTGATAAAATACCTATTCTATGACTCTCACTTGTAAGGTACTTGTCAAGGCAAATCTAACGAGCCCAACAAAACAGGGCTATCTTATTTAGATGTGGAGTTCCTGGGGCCACCTTCTGGCTCCATCATCAGATACACACACACAGTATCACACACACAGACAGTATCTAGTGTAAAAGTAATTGTCAATACATTTACAATGAGTCCAAACACGATGATGCTATCATGTTTGATTGAGGAGTTCTTAAGGCCACCACCATCACTCTAGACTTCAACCAGGGCTATAGTATTTATCAAGACAACACAAATTAGCCGAAAGAAACGGGGCTATTTTGTTTTTGTGAAGAGTTCTTTTGACCTGCTTCCGGCTCCATCATCAGGTCCTGGACAACACCTTGGGCTAACGTACTTACTTGTTAAAACAAATCCAAATGGACGGAACACAACGAGGCTATCTTGTCTAGTTGAGGAGTTCCTATGGCGACCTTCCAAATCCATCATAAGGCCCTAGACTACACCTTGGGCTTTAGTACTTGGCAAGATAAAACCAACGACCCAAAACAAATCAGGGCTATCTTGTTTAGTTGACGGAGTTCCTATGACCAGCTTTCAGCTCCATCATCAGACCCTGGACAGTATCTAGTGTAAAAGTATTTATCAATACATATCAAATGAGTCCAAACACAATGGTGCTATCATGTTTGGTTGAGGAATTCCTATGGCCACTTTCCGGCTCCATCATTAGACCCTGGATACTACTTTGAGCTATAGTACTTGTCAAGAAAAAGCCAAAGAGTCCAAACTCGATCATGTTATCTTGTTTTTTGAGTAGTTCCTATGGCCACCCTTCGGCTCCATCATCAGACCCTGAAAACCACCTATTGTAATAGCACTTGTACAATTGCTATTACACTAGGTATTTTTCATATCCAATGAAACCAAACACGACAGGGCTATCTGGTTTACTTTAATTTCTTGCCTGTGCTTTTGAACGCTAACGAGATCTCTCGTATGGAGCCAATCCTGGGCGCAGCAGACAGGTCACGGTGCATATATAATAAAATTTTGTGTTTGTGCTGTTGACCGTTTAGGAGTTCCCTCGTCTGGAGCCATCCCTGGGTGCAGCAGCCAGGTCATGATGGACTTTAGAACGACCTATCATAATTTAATGCGATTATAAAATGTAGTGTCTGAGTGGTTGACTGCTGAGGAGTTCCCTCGTCTGGAACTAATCCTGAGTGCAGCAGACAAGTCATGACATTTAGAACATACTATAATAATTAAATGCGTATATAAAATGTCGTGTCTGTACCGTTAACCGTTGAGGATTTCTTTCGTCTGGAGCTAGTCCCAGGTCATGCTTATCGTCAGAATGCATTTTCTTTGGAACGGAACCAACATGTAAAATATCAACTCCGTAGGATAAGAGGAAGTGGTTTTAATTCAACTTGTAAGATTCGGCCTAAACTAACTAACTAACTAATAAACATTGCAAGTTAAATATACGGTTGTCAAAAGTGATTGACAATTAAAAGTGATATTTTTTATCTAAAAACAGGTTTATTGTTACAAAAATGTATAACAAAAAATTTGCTTGAATTCCCGACAGAAATTACACTACGAAAGCCGCAAGCAAATCGGAGTTCCGCAGAAGTACACATTTTAATTTACGGCTCTGAAGGAAACGGCACATTTTGTAAACGCAAAAACCAAGATTGGAAATCAAGATAGCAATCCGGTAATTTACGCCGACGTCACCAAATTCACGAATCTTTTGTATGAATACAAAAAAGTTTTATGCGGAGGTTTTATCGTGAAAAAATGGGAAAGAGTGTCATTGTATTTAATGTGGAAACCCGGCGCCACGGTCCTTTCGAGTACAATGGCTCGCGTACCCCGTATATTACTAAATTTTTCATTAGGTATTCACAATTATAAAAGTACATGTGTTCTACACACACACTACACAGTAATTAAGCTGTATTATTACTCATTCGCCAGTAGCACATAATTACAAGAATAACTTTAAATGAGAGTATACTCGCAGGTATGTTGAACATTTATTTGTTTTTGATATTTGAATTATTTCTAAGGGGCATCGTCCTTCATAATCAAAGTGCATTGTTAATAAATTCAAATGTGATTTATAATTTAGAATTAAATCACTGTGTGAAAAATATGCAAATTAAACGTTGAAATAACTGTTCTTTTATACATAGCATTCGGTGACGATGCCGCGAGTTCCTTGATTTTTGGTCACCCAAAAAGTACACTTATGTATATACGGTATACATATAGCTCATGGAAAGCGCTCGGTGACGATCGCAAACCATAAGATTTTTCCCCTACCATAAAGTGCTCAACGTGCCTAAAGAAGTTTTCACTTCAAAAACATTTTAATTGAATATTCTTGATATAAATCAATGGCTTGGAACTTAAACAAATGGTAGACAAAGAGATGATTTGATAAAAAGTTAATTGGAAATGAAATTAAAGTAAACTAAGTACTAGGTTAGTTTACTTTAATTTCATTTCCAACTCATCAATTAATCTTACACGTGGAGTTTTCTGCGAATGTATAAATTCGTGATTTCCCAGAATCATATTTCATTAGAGCGAAGCAGTTCAAAGGCCTCACTTGATATTTTTCTGAGTAGTTAGGTACTAGGTACGAAGTTCTACATTTCATAATTCGTTTTAATGGTCCACAACACCTACGTTGGCATTTCCAGTAAATTTACTTCGTGAATTCGTGACGTATGTGTACTCACATTTCAAATTAAAGGGCAAAAGGTACGATCGCTTAGAATTTTATTTGACATACCAACCTTTTATGAAAGCACAAATGAATTTACTACGCACGAGTTTGGGAATGCAAACAGTAATACGTATTAAATTTATTTTGTGCAGCTCAGCTCTAAACTCTATAATGACATAAATATAAAGATTTAATATTTACCGTATGACTAAAAGTCTACTGAAGAGAAATGATTGGCTTATGATGAAACTGAGAAACTTATGGTGTCATAAACACAGTAAACACACCCTCACTCACACACGCCCACCTCCACTACACTTATCTCCACTTATTTTATTTTATTTTATTTTATTAAATAGGAACAACAAACAGCTACATTATGCAATGTTATAAACAGAAAAACATGAATGACTTAAGCAATAATGTAGCCCACAGCGCTGTTCACAGATTACCACTAATGAATAAAAACTTAAAGTCACTAGGAGGTGAACTGTTCATGCATGACAGTTACACCATTATAAAAACAGAACAAAAAACAAAGTACTTAAAAAATAAATAAAAAATAAACAACAATAAACAATTAATTTAGTATTCCATGAGTTCAAGTTTCTCATACAAAAGGCAACGAAACCTTATCAAAGAGCATGTAAATATGTCTATATGTTCAAATGCTTCATTGTAGGTGGCTGCCATTCGCCGAACTGGTGAACGTAGACCAGTGTTAGATCGGCAGGTACCTACTGCAAAGAGTTTGCCTGCACGCACCCGCCGTCTATGGACAGTTCTAGGGACTGCATAGCACAATACATTATTCAAATCCATACAGTCAAAATTGCCATGAACAATGTTATACAATGTAATGGCTTCCAATTGTTTACGTCTAGAGCTGAGCGCCAATAGCTTGTATATACTGAGCAACTGGTTATACTGTAGAAAAGTTTTGTGACACCTGTAGTGAGCAACTGGTTATACTGTAGAAAAGTTTTGTGACACTTAGAGCATAATAATTATTCAATTTTTTTTTTTTTTTTTTATATCTTCACTTAATTATTAATTAACTTTCTTTGGAAAATCTGGAGCAATGTCTTAGTATATATTTTTGAGTTGGGCGTTGATAGCTGCGCCACAGTATTTGACTTTTGTGGCTATCTTAGTTTTCCTTTGTAAATCGTAAACTTAAGTTGTTCCAAATAAACTTTATTATTATTATTGTTATTTTTATTGATCTTGGTTGTCAGGCTTTAGCTTTTATCTTATCTTACTAAGAAATACTGACGAAACAAAGGCTATTGCATGATAGTTAAGCTATTCCAACTAAAATTATCTTGATTCTAAGAAATCTACTTATCATAGAACTGATGATATATTTTATAGTGTTAGCTTGTATATTGCATTTAAGATGATCAGCTATTAATTGAAATAAAGTTATATATAACTCAAAATGAAAAATAATAATCAATTATTAAAATAATGTAAAAAAAAAATGGACATGGCATGATCTTTTATCTTTCTTCATTTTTTATCTGCTATGCATTGAGGTAAAACTGATGATAGTTTTGGAATTACATTATTCCCAAATATCTTTCTTCTACTTGTTGGCTCATTGATTCTAACCTAAGTAATAAAAATCTCATCAAATTCTAAAAATAATACTGTATTTATGAGCCTTATGTAAACAAACCCAAAGGACAGTTATGAAATGTCTGATTCGACAATCGGACCGAAATAAGCTGACGGATTTATTATCTTCTTTAATTTAAGAAACCTTTACTTAAGTTGCTCTGAAAATTCGTAGTCTATTTCATGAAATATTTGCACAACAAACCCCTGGAATTTGAATGAATGATTTAAGATAAGAACGCGGTCAATTTCTTACCGAAATATTCTCCTGAAAAAACTTTTCAGGCTCCTGTCTGAAAACCTATCGCTTTAAAATTTGATGTCTCTTGGGACGGTGTTATTTGACTTTTAAATAAGGATGCTATCTCCTTTCAAATCGGCTTTCGTCTTATATCTACGATCTAACATTCCCGAAGACTGGATTGGTACATATTTAAGGTTTTGCTACTTTTGAAGTTGTGAAGTTTACTCCTTTGAATAATTTGGCCTGAATTACCTTTAATTTAACTTCAACATTCTTACTTAAGAGGCTTTTAAGAGGTACCCACAGGATTGTATGGGTAAATTTTACAACGGAGTAGCTTTCATCTTTTGTTTGTTGGAATTAGGATAACATACCTTCAACTGTAGACTCCACGTGTTTCCTAATAGATCATTATCTTCTTGAACCCATATTATGTAGTTCATTTGAGTTCGGCTCAGCCTGCCTTCTTCTTGCATACGTTGTTACTTTATCAGTTGTCATCTCCCTTTTCTGGGCATATCCTCTTGCACACAAAATCCATTCATCTTTTTAACCGACTTCGAAAAAGGAAGAGGTTCTATGTTCGCCTGTATAGATGTTTTTTTTAATGTAGGTATATCCACCGATTTCCGTGCCGTGCCGTGCCGTTTCCGTACCGTGTGATGCCGGACGTATAAAGAATAGCACCACCCCATGTCCTCCCGTGGGTGTCGTAAGAGGCGACTTAGGGACTTACTAGAGAATGGGCAGCAGCGTTCTCTATGCATTTTTAACACCATACTGCGATCGCCAACCCGCCTGCCAAGCGTGGCGATTATGGCAAACCCCCCCCCCCCCCAATTGGGGGAGGCTTATGTCCAGCAGTGGACTTATTTCGGCTGATGATAATATCCACCGATTTCCCCGTCAATTGTGAACCGATTTTGAAAATTCTTTTTTTGTCTGAAAGGGTATACTGTCGAGGTGATCCCATATAAATTGTATTAGCTTTGCTTGGATAGTTTTTGAGTTAGCTTCGATAATACGTATTTAATCCACTTTGTGTATCTTGGTGATGTTATAATACTTCCTGTCACTGTTGTTTACATAGCACGTAAACAACGTATACGAATTGGTGTGGGTTAGATACCATAACTAAAAAGGGGAATAAAAAAATACAAAAAAAAAATAACCGACTTCTGAAATTAATGTTATTTTTCACTTAATAGTGCTTTTTTATTTATTTATTTATTTATTTAACAATTTATGTACACACATATAAACAGACAAGAAGAAAGGAACAGAAAAATACGTACAAAGGTGATGCTTATTTCTAATGAAATCTCTTCCAGCATACCTGCGATAGGAAAGTAGATATAGAGATGTAGACAACGTGTGTAAGTGTAGAAGAAAAAAAAATGATATAAAAAAAATATACATAAAATCAAAATAGCTATACACTAGTATAAATACTTATAAACATACAATAAGAGAATATACTTACATACATACTTCTAAAATAAATATCACTCAAATATATACTTAGAACTACAATGTAGTGGAAAATAATAAATACATAATAATATGCAACTATGACGAAGTAGAAAGATAGTGACCCTTTACTCTTCTTTTAAAGGCTTTACTCTTTTTTTAGAAGTCGGTTGTTTTTCTATTCTCTGGTATGTACAGTCAGTTACCACAATTAGCTGACCCCGTATTACAATTTTATCGATTACGACTTATTTGCGTCTATACATCTATTTTGAATGCTAAAATCTTTAATATGATCAAGAATTTCAAAATCATCTTTCTTTTTTTCTTTAGCTGGATCTAAAGAAACAGTTCGACGAAGGTGACACAACGAATTACCAGACAAACGGCGAATTCGACCTGGTGAGCTTCGAAGCCATCCGCCATGACCAATACTACTCTTGTTGTGTGGAGCCCTACCCTGACATCACATACATCATCAAGTTAAGGAGAAGACCCATGTTCTACGTCTTTAACCTTATTCTTCCTTGTCTCCTTATCAACGGAATTGGTAAGTGGAGTTATACATTCTGGAGTTTCATTTACATTTGTGTCGATATCTCACCGTTTTCCCCTTTCAATATCTAGATCGAAGCATGTAGATTCTGAATAGGGATTAGGTACTGTTCGATAGTTATATAATTTATCAGTTTGATCGTGAACAGTATTCTCATATGTCGTAGAAAATTATGTCAAATTACAAATAGTAACAAATGGAATACTCGTATAAATGAACCTTTTTGTTAATTCAATCTGTTACACCATTAATAAATTTTCTGAAGTCATACAAGAGCTACCTTTAATTGTTTGGGATGTACTGCTAATTATTGTAAGGTTGAACTCCAAATTATATCATGAATAATAAACATAACATAGGTAACTAAGGGTAAACAATTAGACAATGTCGGTTCAAATTAGATAACATTAGAGGTGCTAATTATGTTTGCAACTAAATACCTACATGTGTGGAATGCTATTCTCGGCGTACTTTTACTTCCAAAATATAATAGCAGCGGAAAGCAATAGTTAATGATGATACACTATACCCAAAGTCTCAAATTCAGATAATTTATGTACTCGTAAACAAAAGGGATAATATATCAAAAAAATATCTTCGTAATGGTAATTCACATAAAATGGCGAAAAAAGGTTCCATTTTCTTTTAAGTACTGAATTTAAGCAATAATCATTAAAAAATAATCACACCGTAATTATTTTTATAGGTTTTAAACAAAGTTATTACAAAAAGGAGATTTTCTGGTATAAAATATTTTATGATACTGGAAACAATGCAGGTGATCCAAACATTTTCACATTTTTTACATCTTCAACAACACTAATATTACAACTCTCATTCATAGATTCATTTTGTATGTAGCATATCTAGCCACATTTTGGGTGAAAACGGCTGTAAGCTGTTTCGAGTGGAAATCGATTTTGGGAGGCCTACGTCTAGCAGTGGACTTAAAAGGGCTGATTATGACGATCATAGGCCGTGTCTCCGACACACTACATAAATCATTGTTTGGTAACGTTATTTTGTTTGCATAGTTCTTATAATAAATTCACCTTCATTGCATAGAAGATTACTTACAAAAAAAAAAAAAAATGATAAAATGTTTTGCACCACTGTGCACTGTCCTGTCATTTTGACAGTGACATTTCTTAACATTACTTTGTTTACATAAATTATCTAAATTAGATACTTTGGGTATAGATAAAAATAATGTTAAAGTTATAAGAGTATCGTAAAGGTAACAATTTTATTCTATTTTCCATTATCATATTGTCAAGTCAAAATGGATTATATGATTACATTCTTGCCGCCTTATAAACGTGGAATAAAGTTATACTAGGTATAAACGTCAAAAGTGTATGGTTATACCGAAGTTATTCATAGTATAACATTATTCCGCGTTTATAAGTAAGGCGGTTAAAGTTTAACGAGTCCCAACATTCTTGCGAAACTAAAACTAAATTCAAAGAAGTCTTAAATCTTTTGAGGATGAAGCGAACCGTGATTCAGCTTCGTAACATCGTTCACTACAAGAGGCTTTACGTGGATTGGCTTCATTACATATTTTATTACGACGAACCACTTATTGCCTAGAAATTCCAGTAAGTTTCGTCTTTACGAACGAGCTCTTATTACCATAGTATAAATATGATCATGGATGTGAATTCGCGTAATGTGCCGAGAAAAAGAATATTCGAGATAATCATACAGACGTTCAAGTAGAATAATACAATAAACAAACACAAAGACTCATCCTCATGATAATCACATTTATTCAAGGCTTACATATTTCGCGCCTTTCATATCGCTGCCCTACAACGAAAACCAATTAAATCATTAAAAGTGCAAACGGAGATATCGCGATTACAAAGTTTATGGGATTGAAAATACCCTTTCTAGTATTATATTGTTATTATTACTTCAAATTTATTATTATTATTTTTATTATATTGTTGTTATTGATAAATGTTCTATTTAAGGCGAGGTTCTTCAAGTTAACCTCTAAGAAATATAATTTTAATGTCATTTTATTTAGAAACGGTAATGATTAAACACATGAAAAAATTATATGTTGCTTTTGAGACCTTTCTGTAGGTACGTCGGATACTCGTTACATAATTGGATAAAGTTCGGTCGATAGAAAAAAAAAATCCAAACATGCCCTTATTTTGTAGATTAAAATCATTTTATTTCAATATTATACCACATTATCTATTGAAAATTGCATCAAAATAAACGTCTATGATGATGTAATGTCCGTCGGGTTTAACATTGTTAATATCGTAATACATATAATTTTCAACCCAAGATTAACGAAATTCACGGCGCAATTTACTCTCGCCCAGCTGCCACCTCTAGAACAAAAATGCACGCTCGAAGAACCTTACCTTAAACATGTCTATTGAGATTTAAAAAAGTTATTGCTTTGTAATGAAATTTTCAATAATTGTCACATAATCTGCTTAATGTTTTGTTTTGAAAACAAACCTTGGAAATGCTTGAAATAATTGTTTATCTTATTAGCCAGCAGCGAAAATATAAGACTTAGCGGTTAATGGGTTTTCGCAGACGAAAAAACACAACATTTTAAGTACTTTGGCATTCATATATATGTCATTTTCGTCAAAATTTCGATTTAATTTTTTTTTCGTTGTAAGGCGGCGATATAATAATTACATAAATTACTCAACATTCACTTGTGTGTATTTTTGTACATATTTTGACGTGAACAAGATTAGGGAAGTGTTTCTCAGCGGAACTATATAAAACCTTTTACGTTTTTCCTCTAGCTCTTCTAGTGTTCTACGTGCCGTCGGAGTCAGGTGAAAAGGTGACCCTGGGCATAAGTGCCCTTCTGTCTATGACCGTATTCTTGATGACTATAAGGGACACATTGCCACCTACGGAAAAGACGCCTCTTATTAGTAAGTTATTTTTATTTATTCGCTAGACGTATTCATATTTTATGTTAAGTCAATTGTTTGTTTCGGGGTTACACCGCAAGTTTCGGAGACGAAATAAAAAGTTCTGCTACAGATTTGATACGCGAACGCTCAATGAGCTGTTTGAGTACGAAACTAAACAGGGCCTCAAGTCTGTTAATACAATAGTGTCTGAATGGTCTATCATTGATTTCATAATTGTTGATTTTGACAAGTTTGGTAATCTACTAATATAATGGCGTCATTATGACTTTCCAATGGTCAGCCACTGACACTCCATTGAAAGAATTGGTAATCTCGTACATAATGATAAATTAAACTTCCTACTAAACTTCCAACTTCCTACTACTTCAGATTGCTTATAACATTAATAAATAATATGTAAAAATATATATAAATGAAATCTGGCATGAATAAATGTTCAAAATGCCATTGTAATACAATTCTATTACGAGACCATTGACCGACCAATGATCGACCATTATGAATTTAGCAGATTACGAACTTTTAGCAAAATGACAATGGGATCGTGTTGGAGTGACGAATTTATAAAAATAGCAGACTTGGGCCCGTGGTAACACCGAAAAAACCACGTCAGTAAAACTGTATACATTAAATAATGTTGACACTGAATTTAAAGTTTTTATTTTTATTTTATTTTTTTCTCGTTAAGCTAGTGGTCGCAAGCGTTTCTGTTGATTCAGAGTAAGAGAGTGAGCTGTTTTGGGTTCGATTCCCAAGTCGTGCAAAGTGTTATTAGGTTTTTCTATTTGAAACTTCTCAGTAGCAGCCTGCAGTCTGGATTTGTGCCCGGTTGATGCTAATAGAACTGTTGGCGGTATTCTTCTGCCCAACCTTTCGGGAAAACAAGCCGTGATGTTATGTTATTTTCTTTATTGTTTTATTTTCTTAGTAACTAGAGCGTAGTTTCCTTGAAAAACACCTCCAAATACCTAAGGGTAGTCTCCCTACATGTCCTATTATTCGTTTTGACAAGGGAATGCCTAGCGTAAGCAAAACATAATATTCTACTGAAAGGTTTTCTGTTATTTCGTATAGAGGAAACCTTTAGTGGGTTATAATATAATACAAACAATATAATATAACTGAAAGTTCTCTTTGTGCTATAAACTTACGATCGAGTACGTTGAACTGCTTATTATTATAGGTTATTTTTATTCAATTATAGTTACTTTAGATGTATTGTAGAGAAGTAGATACCGCAAGAATAATAAATGTTCAGCCGTTCCATACAATTGGGTCGAGTAGGTAGCAGAGGCGTAGCGCGCTTACAACTCCATACCTACCAGTTTCTCTTCGGACGATCGGACGAGCAACTTCACCTACTACTATTGAAAAATAGCACGTTCAGTAGTGTCTACGATTGCCAAATAATATAGACATACTACAGATATTTAAAACACCATAATATTCAAACAACAAAAACGCCTATTCTTACCTTTAAATTCCAACAACAACGCAAATTATCGGGTTTTGACCGAGACAGACAAATAAATATGCGTTGGGGAGAAGGAGACAGAGGAATATTAAGAATTTGATTTTCACTTATTCAAATGCATTTTATTGGATTCGTTATATTCCAATAATCATTTTAAATAATTAGTAAAATTAGAAGTAACTAAATCAAGTTAATAAATAAATGAACCTAAACGAAATAAAACTAATAACAAAATAAATTAAAATAAGGCGTCGAAAAATTCCTCCGCATCACTGTCGACTGGTAATTAGAAGTTGAGTTTTTAAATGTAAAACATTGAATGTTTTTTTTTTGCGTATCGATAGCATCTCTTTGGTTCTGCTACTTGACGACAGATGGTGTTAAATTCAGTATAGTAAAGGAATGATTTTTATTTCCGCGTAAAATAAATTATTTTGACGTAATTGAATGACTATTTATAGAACTGAACAATTTCATCTTCGGTTTCCCTCCTACGAAATTTCAAGCCTCGCCCCTGGTAGGTATTGAAGTTTTTTATGGGACAGTTGATAAGTTTTTCGCGATTACGGTGTTGGTCCATGGAGAAAGTTGTTCAGTATGATGGTCTGTACCTGTGGTCCCTCAAATATGACCACACCTTTTTGATACATGCTGTATTTTATTACTATTATTATTTCCTTTATTTCATCAATATACATATAAATTACATTTTTAAATATTTGAATATAGAAAATATAAAAAAATTGTGCCCAATCGGCATCAGGAACAGAGTCCAAGCTGCCAGTAGTCAGGGCTCTAGAGAGAGGAACAAGAGGAGTGTGCCGTATCTAGGAGTACTGCATTCTGAATCAAGCCCATGACCCAGCCGCTCAATGAAAGCCTACTAAGGTGTTGGTCGAGGCTCTCCGCTATTAGGCCATTTACCGTAACGATTATATCGGTACAATGATTGCAGAGGCCACGTCGCACATGTCGACAATTTTTCTCAGCTTTCATGAGATTCTCGTCTTGAGGGACAACTATATTCAATAATAAATAATATCGATACCGATGGAAAAAAACATTGATATCGATAGTACTTACATATTTTATTTTTTTATTCATAGTTTCCCTTAACTGAACTTTTAAACTAACAGTTAATTTCTTTTCAGGTTTATATTATGGAGTTAGCACGTGCCTAGTATCGTTTTCAGCGTCCCTTTCAGTCGTTACGCTCAACATATCTTACAGGCGAGTTTTATTACCATAATTATACAGTATAACTTATTTAAACACTCAACTAATTAGTAATTACCCTAATTATGAATAGATTATTCAATCAAACGAAACGGCTATGCAATTCAATTAACGATATAAAATAAATTGTTCAATTTGAACGCACACAATATGAATTTTATGATGAAAAATATTCGCGTTTGTATAAGAGATTGAATTAATTGAATTAATTAAAGCTCGTTTTTCAACCACCAAATTAGATATGAAAATGAAACAACATGAAACTTTATAAAAGGTTTAAGAAAATTCTAGACACACTTACCGATATAGTTGATTGAGCCGTTTTTCATAATTCCTTCTCAGTCACGAGGTAATATGTTTTTAAAGGAGTGGCGCTAGTGGACTGGTGACAACGCTCTTAAAGGAGTTGAAATCTTGAATAACTGATGCGATTTTTAATTTAAATGTAATTTTTATACAGGGTGGATTTTTGAGATCGGGCAGTAAGTACCTTAACCGCTGTAGCGACGTGAAAACAGTTTTAGGAGACTGTCATTAACTTAAAAAAAAAAAAAAAATCGGCGATCCGTTCCAACGGTAAAGGGTGTTGTAGCTGAAGCGACCATCGATGAACGGTGTTTTCGGCGATTAGTTCTATCGGCGATGGATTTATTCGTTGAATCAACCGTCGACTAAGAGTGATTTCGGCGAACCGTACCATTGGCGAAGAGTGATTCGCTATACCGTTCTGAGATCCCTCTGGGGTTACACTGTGGCATGACGTTCGTGTTAATTCGGAAACACGAAGATCACCGAAGAGCATACCTTTTCTGGTTTATTTGTAGTCACGTCTATGACGGATTCGGTTATTTTTTTTTAATTATGTGTGTTTATAATACCATAATTATTATGTGTTGTGTGAACGTGTGGTGTTGCTCGTAGAGGAGTGAGAGGGCAGCCGGTGCCGGCGGTGCTGCGCGAGCTGGTGCTGCAGCGGCTCGCGCGCCTGCTCTTCATCAACCTTGACACTGACGCTCCAAAGGTAACACACATTCCTATAAAGATGGACTAACATGGCGCGCCACGCTAAGTCACGCCGCGCCGCGCCAGTTCGAGCGAACGCGCCGTGACAAGAGTGTCACTAGAGGCAGGGCGACCAGACGCGTGGTATGTTCGCTCGGCTTATTCCACAAATTCCCCCTTAGGATGAAAATTGGAATCTATAAAAACAGTCTAGAATTCAACCCTGATAATCCGGCTTATTCCACTAATCTCCCCTGAGAGAAAATCACTTTCATCTCTTGGAATATATTTTATTCAATTCTAGTTTTCCCCTCTAAGCGTGATTATCACGGGTGAATTCTAGACTGTTATTTATAGATTCCACTTTTCCTCCTAAGGGGGATTTTCAGGGGGGATTTGTGGAATAAGCCTGTTCGCCCGTACACAATGAACTCGGCGCGGCTCGAATTGTGATATCACGCGCCGTGAGAATTAAAAGCACGTTTACGTCTGATAATGCTTAAGTAGGTTAGTACGGCGCTTATTTGGCAATCAGCCCCAAAAATAACCCAGCTGACTGGCAATTTTTTCACCATTATATGAGATATTCTCGTATACCTACTCCATGCCGATATGGGATATGGATGTTAAGGTCAAACCGTAGGAAAACAAAGTGCCTTAAGTATCATTTTGTCGCATTTAGGATGGTCGTTTCCCTCCCCCAATGAACAACAACACAGTCCCTGCAAGGCATCTGTGCCCTTCTAATTTGTATCAAATTGATTGATGCTGGCGTTAGGCTTGTAGAAAAAATATAGATGTATCGATATATCTATATTTTTTGTTCTATATATCGATATTTTTTGACGTTATTTATTATTTCGATATGTCGCAATCGATATCGTTTTTTTTTTAAATATCGATATGATCGATATTTTTTGGCACTTCTTGCATCCCTATCTTGCGTTGAAACCTTTCAAGGCGACTCACAGTTCTACAAGATCATGGGCGTACCTTGCATCAAACTTAGGTAGATATTTAGTTTTTTTTAATATATATTCAACGGGGAAGCTCTTTGCCTTCATGTCACCAAATTTTAAGTAAGTATTATGATTGGGAAACACGATCATGTTGTATATTATTGTAATCATTTTATCATCAAAACAAAGTCTTGCACCATTTTGGTGCAAGACTTTGTTTAGTTGACCCGAGCTATTTCGAGTTATTAAACTCAAAAGCGATGAACCTATGCATAGTTTGGAGTAGAAACTTATATGGTTATCCTATTAACGGTGCCTACGGCCGCCCGCAGCCATCATACAGTGATTGCTAACAAATTTGATGGACGCGTCTTGTTTACGAACCGAACAAACGTTAGCCTACCTAATTTGAGCTGATACTTAGGTACGACAGGTTTGATGTGTATTTTAAACACGCTTTTGTGAGCTTATATTTATGTTATCGTAAGAAATCTATCTATCTATTTATATAAAGCCGCCGCCGCCGCCGCGTTTATTTGGTGCCGTGTGGTGCCGCACGTAAAGAATAGCACCACCCCATTTCCTCCCGTGGGTGTCGTAAGCGGCGAGGAGCTCGTAGCTAAGTAATAACAGCCGCACGGGTCGATCCGTCAGGTTAAGCTATGCTTGCCGGGGTTGATCCGTGGATGAGTGACCATCTTTACATACCGAGACTTCTCCGTGCCTCGGAAAGCACGTTAAGCCGTTGGTCCCGGCTGTCATTCGTGGATCTTTGACAGTCGTTTCGTCAGAAGCCCAAAAGTCTGACAGCCAGTCTTAACAAGGGGTATCGTGTTACCCAGTTACTGGGTTATGGAGGTCAGATAGGCAGTCGCTCCATGTAAAATACTGGTATTCAGCTGCATCCAGTTAGACTGGAAGCCGATTCCAACATAGTTGGGAAAAGGCTAGACAGATTGATTGGGTGTCGTAAAAGGCGACTAAGGGACTTACTAGAGAATGGGCAGCAGCGTTCTCTATGCATTTTTCAACATCATACTGCGATCGACAACTCGTCTGCCAAGCGTGGCGATTATGGCAAACCCTCCCAATTGGGGGAGGCCTATATCCAACTGTGGACGTATTTCGGCTGAAATAATGATAATGATGATAATGATGATTTATATAAAGTACAAAGTATGTATCTACCTATGTCCGTTTTAGACTTTAAAACTACTGAACGGATTCTGAAAATTCTTTTAACATTTGATACTTTTACCGACATAGATCGAAGAATTGCCAAACTTAATTGGCAATGGGCAGGGCACATTGCGCGCAGAACAGATGGCCGTTGGGGCCGCAAGTTTCTGGAGTGGCGACCGCGTACCGGAAGACGTAGCGTTGGAAGGCCTCCCACAAGGTGGACCGATGACCTTATGAAAGCCGCAGAAATCCGCTGGATGCGGGAAGCACAAAACCGCTCGAGGTGGCGGTGCTTGGGGGAGGCCTATGTCCAGCAGTGGACGTCTTTTGGCTGAAATGATGATGATGATGATTTGATACCTAGCCTAATTCTTGAGGAAGGTTAAAGGCAATTTTATATCACGCTACGACCCTTATAAGCCGCGCAAAAAATTTATTGCTTTTTTCACAGAATTCTAACCTTTTAAACGTAACACGTTAAAAAAAACATTCTACAACAGTGTCCTACGCACACACGGATAGTTTTTATGCTCGCTGTAGTGACCTTATACGTTCAACCAGGGGCCTAATGCCCATTTTCACCAACCTCCCCTAAACTATACCCTTGATAAGAATCCCTTAGGCTAAGGTATCCCTTAAATGCATCCCGTACCATAATTAATTTTCACCACGCTAAGGGACACCTACTTAGTTACGTGACAGATATTTTTTTTTCATAGTTATTTCAATAACCGTACTTTTACCGATAACATTTTTAAGTTAAATTTTTACAATAATTCTGAACAAAATTAAAATATTTTACATTAGGAACATGTTTTAACAACAACTACGTTATAAAACATTAAGTCAACATTGAAAAACCAACATTGTTGTGGGGTAGGTACCATAACTAAAAAGTGAAAAAACTTTTATCAAAAAAAAAAAAGAACCGATTTAAAAAAAACACAAAAAAGTGAAAAATAACTGTAATTTTGGAAGTCGGTGGCAAAAACCGAAAATACATAACCAAGGACACCGACTTCCAATATTACAGTTATTTTTCACTTTTTTTTTTAAATCGGTTCTTTTTTTTTTTGGTTAAAAGTTTTTTCACTTTTTAGTTATGGTAAAAATAAAATACCTTTTATAATAGCTGAGAAAAGAAAACGTGGTCAGAATTTTACTGCTGAGGACAAGGAAAAGCTGGTAAAATTGCTTTTGGACCACAGAGACATAATTTTAAATTAAAAAAAACGGATGGAAGCACTAACGAGGCGAAATTCACCTAATAGATCTATGTAGGTGAATTTCGCCTCGTTCCATTTTAACAAATATTCAAGAACACGCAACCTGTCAAACAACTTGAAACTAACCCTTAGGCTAGGGATCGGTTAGGGGCTGAACATTCGGGCCCTTAAATATAAAGGATCCCTTAAGAGTTTAGGTGTCCCTTAAACGTCGGTGAAAATAAAACTTGCGTTAAGTGTTACCTAAATTGGCTTAAGGGTTACTTAAAATTTAGGGTTCGTTGGTGAAAATGGGCATAAGTCTACTAATTTACAAACGTTGCAATGGTCTCGCCATTGTGAGTATTTGACAGTATTTGTATGGCAAATCTGTCAAAAACTCACAATGAAGAGACCATTGCAACGTTTGTACATTAGTGGAATTGGCCCCCTGTGCGGGAATACTGTCCGTCAACGTGTTAATCAACATACAGATAAGGAGCTGAGAAAATTTGAATTTTGTGGGCTACCTTAACACTTCTCCCTTAAACAATATTGTCCAATTGGTCGAAAAACAAAATTCCTACTTATGCATATTTTTAAAAGTTCCATTTGTTCTTATTCTTATTATTTATTATTATTTGTGCTAGCCGAAAAAAAAAAATATTACAAAAAAAAAACCATACAAAAAAGAAGACGTCATAACTGCTCTCCTTTTTTTTTCGTGCTACGTGTCAAATAGATTGTATGGCCTAAAGATCAATCGTTCCGATTTTCATGCTTTTAACACTATTTGCAGCTTTTTTTGGCGTACCCCTAGCACTACATCTGTATTAAAAACAAAACAATCCAGCTTAGAATCAAACTTTTAACATAAGTCATAAAACAAATATCTTCATTTACAAAACCCGATCCATAAATTCTTTACTCATACCCACTGACGCATGAGACAAACAACCCAAAAATAGTTGCCTAGCCAGTTGATTTACTGCCTGTAAATATCAAATGCCTGTTATTCTCAAAGGATTGGCCAGAGGCTTTACACACCTGAAAACGACGGTATTAAATCTCAATGCAAAGCGGCTTACACCATTTCATTTGAAAAAACAGGTAGTCCCAAGGTATTTGTGCTATTTTACACTGAAAACAGAACCTTTAATAAATAATAATGTGCTTTAGAAATAGGATAATTTCTTTTTTAAAGAAGCATAATAATATACTAGTTAGATAGGTAAAGAAATTCCTAATCCATTGCTTCATGTGTTCGAAAGATTTTTCTGCTCGACAACATAAATAACGCAATTAATGTTGTCGTATTGATAACATGAAAGGCATTGTAATTTATTGTTAGTGTGTTATGCAATTAGTGTTCGAACTGAGTGCACGCTCGACTCGAGCGTCCGGCGGCGGGGCGGCGCGTGCGGCGTTCATGTTAAACTCATGCAATCCCTCGCGAGTGTCCTGAGTGGCGGTGAGCGGGGCGGTGACGTGCAGTTCAATCCTAGTTTTTGTTTTCGCTGAAAACTCCCCACACGGCCTTCTTTGTTTAATTATCGAGTTATAAAAATATTTTAACCACACATTTTCATGTCTGGCATTTTGAGTACTATATGCGGCCTACCCAATTGTCCTTTCTTTGGTATTAAGGCTCGTCGAGACTCACGCGATCGTGGGCGCGACGCGACATTAGTAGCACAATTTCTTTGTCGGTGCCTGTCGCGCCCGCGATATTGCGCGAGTCTGTACGAGCCTTTTTTCGTCGAGTCGTTGAGGTCCTTTTAAGTCCTGAGTTGAGCTACAACTGACAAATGCTTGCACTGACTGGACAGGTCTATTCAAATTTCGGTGGTTCTTTCCTCAAAAGACCATTTCGAACATGGATCTACATGGTCCTCACATGAGGTCCTCAGGCGTCCTCACTAACCAAGATTATGTCTGGACTTTAAAAGAGACTTTGACCCCTGAGTTTGCTTCGCCATTTCTTTTTAGGGGTATTCAGATAGGAAATGTCGAATCCATCTAGCTTATTTTTTAATATGACGTGTAAAAGTGATTCCTATATCCTATTTACAGAATAAACGATTTCATTTAATTTCATTCCAAAAGCGGAATTTAAAAATCTTATTTAATTCTGCATAATAATGATGAATAACAGGTAGGTACCTAGGTACTAATTAACTTTGACGTTATTTTAACCTCAGTACTATTAGTCTCAGTACCTCAGTATCAGGCTCATTGGATATCCAAAGCTCGAAGTTCATTGAATATTATGATGAATTAATTAATAATATCATTGAGTGCCAGGATTATCCGGGTAGTGATTATGCAAAGTTCAGAGCCAATATTTGTTCATAATAATTTATTATGAATTTTTAATTGGTAATTTGAGTTCGTCAAATGAGTCAGGTAACTTTAAAGAGTAACAGAACGGTGTAGTCATGATTGTGAGTGTACACATCATCCATTTAATAAACAACTTTTTATATGAAAACAAATCTGAATTCGTGAAAAAGTTCTTCCATACGTTTTGATAGAATAGCCATCGATGTTTATTTTACACACATTGAAGGCCGTTTTTATTCAAAGGCTATCTGTGAAGCGACTTCAGATATATAGCAGGTATTGTAATAATTGTATAGCACATGTGTGAGTACTATAAAGCTACCAATTATCGGGTACGTATTTCATTCACTTGAATGTGCCCTGGCGGCTGAGAGTATGTCATGCTCGCTTTAATGTCTCGCTGATGGTGGCGCGTGTGCTGGATCATTTAGCAAATTGGTTAAGCTAAATAGTGCTAATCCATGCGTCATGTTCGTGAACGGGCGCCGTCAGTATGGACTGGTCATCTCTTAGCTTCCACAGCTTATGTTAATTTAATTTTTGAATTGTTTTTTTTTTATCCTTTTATTAAGGACGGTTTTAACGTTCTGCATCGTTATCACATTAATGATGTAAACAATATTTAGTAAACATATTTTTATTTAAAAGAGTGTCCGTGTAGTTTTTTGCCCGTTCATCTACATAGGTACCTACTACGCTTTGTATCTGTAATTGTTTTATTTGTAATAAATGCTTTGAGTTTGAGTTTGATAGATAAGTAAAATACTATCTCATAATAGTACCTACACCAGAAAAAAACAAATCACAATAATATTATCTCATAATTTTCTTCGTTTTTACCCACAAATAGCGTCATCTATTATTATAAACTTTAATTAGTTTTTTTTTTATATCTAAGAAACATCAGTCTAAAGATCTTTTAATAGGACATATAGAGATTGGATAATCGGATGCATATTTAACTAAAGTTAATTTTTAGCTATGCAAGTATGGAAGCAGCTTCTTAAAATATTTGTTTTGTAAGAAAATATCCCGTGATGCCAGGAATACCGGCAATGCATAACAAGTCGGGAGTATATTATGGATGCGACATCAAAAATATTATTTATAAAAAAATAATACCCGGGATTCTTGGATTGCATAACTATTGAGATGTATATTTATTTAAAATAATTTTAACCCTCTATGCAAACATGTGTATGTAGGGTGTAAGAGTAGGGGTCGTGTGTGTTAGTTAAAATAAAAAATAAAACACCGGAACCGCGGGATTTATTCGATACAAAAGCGCTTTCCATAATTCACATAAAAAGCATGTAATTCCTGAAAATCTTTTAGATACGACTAGGTACAAAGTGTATGGCATACATTTTGTCTATTTAATCCCCGGTGGTTGCCTTAGGCGTCGATTTTCGAAATATGTATCACTATTGTAAACGCTGCCGAGGGACCAAAATGCCGCGTAAAAATATGATTTTGGTCGTAACAATTGTCCTTTGAGGAATAGTTTTCTCTTTGCGTGAAATCGGCCTATTTTCGGTTTTGTTATCTTCTTTGGCATAATTTATTGGTGTTATTTTGAACCTAAGGAAAAAGGGAGCTGGCTTACAAGTGTTTTGCGTTAGCGGAATGGCACAATCTTAGGTACTCTTACTTACTAAACATGGACTTCCGAGTAACCCGTAATTGTTTTCTTTTTTTATTGTATTTTTTTAATCACGTCGCAATAAGTGCAATTGCTACGTACGCTAGTGTTATGAACATCAGTCAAAATGCTCTCTATGCAACAATATTATTCTTTGAACATAATATTATATGTAGCAGCGTTTCTTTGTTTTTTTGTTAACCTATTTTATTGTATCCCACTACTGGGCAAATGCCTCCCCTTTTCCTTCCAAACCTCCCTGTCTGGTGTGATCTCTGGCCATATTAGTCTTGCAAACATTATCAGATCGCCGCACCACCTTCTCCGTGGTCGACCTCGACGGCGATGTTTTCTCTCAGGCGTTGGTGAGTGACGATCTTTTCCCATCTCTCTTGGTGCATTGGTGCAACGTGTCTGGTCCACTCTACTTCCTTACTATTTTTCTCCAACATCCGAGACGCCCTGGGCGGAGGGAATCGGTAGCCGATTCCCGGCCACCATAGGCGCGGGCTTGCGAACGGCGAGCTATGGGCAGCTCGCCGTCCGGTAAGGACCAGGTCCGCGTCGACAGCGCGTTGTGTTCCACGCGCGCCTCAAAGAGATATCAGCACGCACTGACGGGGTCCGGACCGGTTGCGGGTTTGCCCGAAAGGGATACCGTGGCTCTGGCACACAGGCAACTGAAGGAACACGGGTGGGTTTTAGTCAGTAAAAGTCTGACACGCCCTCCCGCTCCGCCCAGAGCGGGAGAAGTTATATGTTAACTTCCCAACCAAAAAAAAAAAGTTTGGTGTTTCTAACTCGATCTGTACGCTTTTAATACCTATTATACTACGCTCCATTGCCCGTTGGCAAATCTTAACTTAGATCTTCTGTTGTTCAGTACGTAACCAACTTTGGGCACCGTTGGTTAGGACGAGTAGGATGCACATGTCGCTGAGTTTTCTTTTCAGTGTTAAAGGAAGACTTTTCATGTATTATTTAAGGGCCCAGTAGGTCTTTCGACTTCCTTGCCTTACCTATTCTTGAAAGACACTGTATGGTATGTATATACTTCGACGATTTGCAACAAATGCCCTTGACCCTACATTTCGTGCTGTTGTATACCTGTGCATGACCTGTGTCTGTGCATGGTCTCTGTCTTAGATCTGCTTATTGAAAGTCCAACCTCAAGACTTACTGTGCAATATTGGAGCAATTCTTCAATTTCTGAAGGTGATGTGGAGAATTCTAACTAATATTATAAATGCGAAAGTAAATTTGTTTGTTTGTTTATTAAATTTTCACGTCTAAACCACTGAACCGATCATCCTGAAATTTTGCATATAATATACGTTTTCAGTTGTACAAAAACGAATATAGGGTACCTTTCATCCCGAAAAAAAGTACTGTTCCCGAGGAAAACAACAATAACGTTTTTATGATAATAGATGGCGCCACGTGTCTTTCGAATCATGAATTATATTATTACTAGATTTTGCCCGCGGCTCCGCCCGCGTGGATCGCGTAAAAAAGTAGCCTATGTCCTTCTACATATCCTAGACTATATCTCTGCCAGATTTCATGACGATCGGTTCGGCGGCTTAGGTGTGAAAACGTAACATACAGACAGACAGACAGACACAGTTACTT
The DNA here is from genome assembly GCA_947523025.1 of Dryobota labecula. Classification (NCBI taxonomy): domain Eukaryota; kingdom Metazoa; phylum Arthropoda; class Insecta; order Lepidoptera; family Noctuidae; genus Dryobota; species Dryobota labecula. Next base: position 13,031,103 of record OX383284.1, read on the forward strand.
TCACATTTATAATATTAGTATGGATAGAAACTTTAGTTAAGAGTTTTTTATTTATTTAAGCACGAGCGAAACCGCGGCAAAAGCTAGTAACACAATATAGCAAAGCGGAGGTTTATTAACTGGTGGCTGCTAACATATATGTCTCGTGACTGCCCCGAATCAGGCAACTTGTCAAAAACCTCCTGCAGTGCGCTTGTGAACAGCTTAGGTGAGAGTGGATCGGCTTGTTTGACACCTTTTTCTATGTTGAAAGGACCAGAAATATGTAATTTGATGTTCGCAGAGCTACTTCGACAGATGGTGTCAATGTAGGTGTGCGTAAAGTGTTGGGAATCGCAAGGCATTAATAACTTACTGATGGTCTATGCTGTCGAATGCTTTGGATCAGGGACGTAGCTACCGCGGTATCAGCCGTATCAATGATACGGGGCTCCCAAGCTACAGGGGTCCCCCAGCGGCCCAATTCTCAAGCTCTTGCATTCATTGAGTAAAACCACACAGAAATACTAACCTATTGAAATCAGGGTGCTCCGATTTTCGGGCTCATTTCGGTTATGCTCATTTCATTTTCTTAGTTCAATAGGAATAAAAACTACCTACCCTGCTTTGGAGCTTCACCGCAGTTGGTTAACCCCAACGAAGTTTTTATACAGGGCCCCTTTATAGGACTAACTGCGCCACTGCTGCTGGATAGTCCACAAAGGTCATGTGGTCAAAGCAATAGGGTGAAATCTAGCTTGTTCGAGAGGTTGATGAAGGTCAAGCGTAGCAGCTCTAAATAAATTAATAAATCTAACAGTGAGGCTGGAGAAGATTGATGGATTTAGGTTCAATATTATCTCAACAAAACGCAGAACTCATAAGGTTCAATACTATTACGGTATTTTAACTCTAAGCGACGAAAAAAGGGGTTCTGAAGTAACAACGCTTATCAGCAATTTGTTAGCAATCAATTATATATAGGCATATTATATCGATATGTATACGTTCACTTGTTTCAGAATCAAATACTCCATGTTATTGCTGTATTCGGCTGAAAAAACTCATTTTATCGATACCCCAAGGGGAAAAGCGTAACGTAATTTTTCGCTTGTATGTACAATTATATTTCACTCATCATGAACTCCCGCTAACCTTGCGTTGGATTATATGTAATGTTACCTTTAGGTACCTACATAATTAAGATGTTATTTTATTTTTTTCTGGGAAAGTTTTTGTTGCGTGGCATTTTAGTCGTCTTACAAAGACAGCCCACTTCATGTATCCAATGACTACTAATCATTCATAAAAAAAAACATTTGTTTTAATTTTTTTATTAATTATGACGCATGACTAGTTTAAAACACCCTGTTACGAGTGCAGTCCGAGCCTTGTGCTACAAGGGCGCCGCGGAATGGAGCGGCGACATCTTTATCAGAGTTCATTCACCCAAACGCAAAAATGTTTTTCTTACTGTTGCAACTTAAACTTAATCTAAATCCATTCCGCGGCGCCCTTGTAACACAAGGCTCGGACTGCACTCGTTACAGGATGTTTTAAACTATGTCATGCGCCTTAATTAATAAAAAATAAATAAACAAATGTTCATATTTTTTTTATTTTTTTTATTGAATGATTAGTAGTCATTGGATACATGAAGTGGGCTGTCTTTGTAAGACGACTAAAATGCCACGGTATATATAATACGTCGATAAACTACGATAATCTTCTTAGTCTGTGTAAAATAGTTCGTCAATATCAATTTGATCATGTTATTCTTTTGTAACTTCTGTCATTTTGCTCCGTAACTAAACTTTGAAGGGAAATTCTCATGAGTTTTCCTGTGCGGCCTTCTGCAGCTGCATATGTTGGTAGTGGGGGCGGGCCAGTCCACATTGGCTAAAGATTGTAGCCCCTATACTCCATTTACTATAGCATTAGACAAATAACGGCTAAATAACGACAGTTATTGTGTAATATTGTTGAAACTACTGCACTTTAGAGTTATTTTTTTAATGTAAATGGTAAATAGATTACAGTGCTTTCTATTTATCGTGAAATAACGGAGTTTATTAAACGTTTACATCGAAATAACGAAAGGGTGAGAACAGTTATTTGTCTAATGTTATAATAAATGGAGTATAGGTAACATCTATTTAATCACTGACGTTCAAAACTTCAAAGTAGTCTCTTCCATTAAGAAAAGTATAAGTACATTTAATTTACGAATCTGTCTGTATCTAAATATGGAAATAAGTTTCAAACTCTCGATTTAAAAGAACCTCTGATAGCCTGTGGGGACTTTGATTTTCTTATTCGAAGTCGCGAACTCGTGACCATTAAAAGTTTTGCATAAGCTCAGTGTCAAAGCTGATTTGTTGTTGAAATTACATTTAACTAAGTTTGAAAAATATACGTGCTTATGCGATATTTGGAAATATAAATAAGGTATCTAACACGGTTTAGAAAGTCTTAAGAGTTTCTTGTAATGTTTGTTCAAAAAGGTAAACTTCTTCGAAAATCAGGCTATGAACTCAGACCAAATAAAAAACCAAGACAGACCGCTGCGAATAATACAGTGAAGCATGCCAAAACTACGCCACCGCGCTGTGCGTACACGCTCATACGAGTATGCACACATTTACAACCATTTACAATCAAACTACACCTTACTAAGTGCACACATGTTTACGAAACCGGCCTCACGTCACTGTTGTCAGCGCTCTGTCTTGGTTTTTTATTTGGTCTGACGCTATGAATAGAAATCTCAATTATGAATAAATCTTACAACATCATTAGGTGTGGTTGGCGTGTTAAAACAGGCTTTGAATTAAAATAGGGCCTTGGCTGTTATTTACACTTGGCAGGTCATCGACTCAGTAAATAATAAATTTTGGGAACTTTCAATACTATGCATGAACTTTGTTTACTGGGAATACAAAACCAAACGGATATTACCTACTTCTATACCAACAAAATATACAATGGTATGCCATTTTTTTGCGTTCCAATATGCGATTTGGCATCTTTATTGCTTTGGTCAAAAGATGTTCAAATTCATATAGGAAACAAATCGAGCACTTTCAAATGGAGAGATGTTTTATTGCGTATATAAATCTCTGTCTTTTTATAAAGTCTTGAGTGCAGTTTTGGACGGGATTTCCTGTTATTCTGTCTGTGGAATGCGTATTGAATATTTGAATAGTACCTAATTATTATAGTATTCAATTCGGATGCAGCCATTTTTGTACATAAACTTTGAACAGCACATCATTGAGAATTGGAATTTAGAATTTCGCAGTAGCAGCCTGGAGTCTGGATTTGTGCCCATAGGATGGCAATAGGCTCGCCCCCTATTACGTGGGACTTAAATATACCTAACTGATCAAATATGGGTGTGCTATACGTACCTACACCTCTGGCTTAGCCTTCGGGAATTAAAGGTTTAAAGGAACAGGGTATAAAGTTCACACATACTCTATAGTAAAGGGAGGATCCTCCGACCAGACGGGTGTCGTGTCTGGTGGGCAACTACCCGGCCGGTTGATGTCAGGATGTTGTATATATGCTAGTCGCGCGGTAAACTCTGGCGCGATGCAGGATTTGTGACGTCAGGTCTTTGATGCGTAGTTTGCATGTGGCGTACTAGATGCCGCCACATTATCATTGAGTAATGATGCGCCTTGACAAACTATATTGGCTAGATAGAGGTGGCTAGACAAATGATCATTCGAATTCATTTATTTTCTTTAAACGCCGTAGGTAATACAAAAGGTGGTAAATAAATATCCTTGTGCGATGACACATTTCGCCATATTTTCATCATCATCATCATCATTTCAGCCGAAAGACGTCCACTGCTGGACATAAGCCTCCCAATTGGGGGGTTTGCCATAATCGCCACGCTTGGCAGGCGGGTTGGCGATCGCAGTATGGTGTTAAAAATGCATATAGAACGCTGCTGCCCATATTTTGGCATTATAAAAGAAAAATGTGAAAGTCAGATGGTTATTTTAAATAAGCAATTAACTATAATAATTACTAAAAATTAAATTATTTAAAGTATAATAATAAATCACAATACATTCATGTCGACGTTTAAAAATCTGGCCAGTCAGCAATCTTTTTAGCTGGATGTGCCGCAGGTACTTAATTAATTATTATAAACATCATTGGCCAATCGCGGTCTCGGACGTTCTTGAGAGAACTGCCTCACTGATGACGTCCAATTTACCACCATTCACTTATCTTGCCACCTGGGTTAGGGCTGGTTCTTACTGCAGCTGCCAGTCAAACCTTAATGCCATATTAATCCTAGTTTTTCTGCCAGGGTGACGGAGGCACGCTGACATCGGCCGGGGTGCAGGTGAACCCCCGCACGGGGTCCCGACTCAAGGCAGAGGTTCGATGCGACGGGGCCCCGCTCGCACCCGCCTCACCGCGCTTCGCACGTCACAACCACAACCATCTAGGTGAGAATATGAACCTTGACTATTAATAAAAGATATGGAGACAAACCTTTGCGGAATGTATCCTGAAAGAAGTGTCAGATGCTGTTCTGAAGAAATATTAGCTAGAGCCATTGATGTATTAAAAGCGGTAGATACGGGACTTAGTAACAGCGCCTGGACCTATCAAACTAAGTGATGGCCCGTAGTTGGCACTCAGTCGCGCACGGGAAATCGTTGATCAAACAGCTCCATAATTACAGTTTTTTTTTTCGTGATAAATATGCATCAAAGTGACTTCTTGTGCAGCTAAACAGTGTTTTAATAATACAAGGAATAAAAATAAGACACACGGGATTACTTACCACTAGTAAGTACAGCCAAAAATGGTAATTTGTTGAAAGTTATAATAATATTTTATGTTTGCTTCGCCATGTTTGTGCTACCACTTGCAATGTCATTCATAATCGTAAACATTCGGCCAACATTCGGTAGCTAACGCGATTTCGCTCGCACGACAGCGCCGTCTCCTATCTCTGTTCTTGTCTATCGGTAACTGTAGGTTTGCGACTGTGATCACACTGATGACGATTCCAGGATTCCAGGTTCACTGCATGATTGCGATGTTAGCGCGTAACATATCTTCCTCCTTTTAATATATCAATGGCTAGACCCGTAATTTTTGGGTTTATATTGTACATATTCAGGGATGGATAAGTCCCATCTGCCGCCAACACAGTTACCCAAAATAGATTTTGGACCAGTACGAGTTTACCATACAAATTGGCCTTTCTTAATTCTGCCCTTTATTTTGTGAGGTAGGTACCTACTGACAAGTTGTTTAGATTAATAACGAATACTTGCTTATGTTGTATGACTTTCCTGAAGATTATAAAAAAAAGTCATAATAATCATTTCGTTTTAATTTCCCGGCAATAAATTGCTCGAATTAAAAAAAAAAAAAAAAACACTCATTTTAGGAACCTCACAATGAGAATGAGTTTTCCAAATAATAATTAGTAAGTAGCTATTCCCATTCAAGCAATATTAAGCAAGCACATTTCATGGTGTAATTAATTTCATCATCACTACTCTCAAATCGGTGAAGGAAAACATTGGGAGGAAACTGGCATGTCTTAGAACCAAAAATTCGAAGACATGTGACATGTACCAACACGCACGGGGCCCGCGTGGCCCACGGCCCACTCCCCCTCGAAGAGTCTGTGTCCTAACAGTGGGAATATTATAGGCTGATTATGTAAGTAGCTAATAGTAAGATAACATTATTCATTTTCTCCTAAACACCTGCTTCCCATAACATTAGTTTTCAAAAGTAGCAACGGAATATTCATTTCCTTTAGCAAAGCAGCGCCCGTATGCCTATCTACCTGTTGATATGCTTCCTTGTTGCAAATTTAATATTCTCACGTGCTAAAGGATTTGCTTCCTACTTTAGTCTGAATCACAACTAAACGTATTTAGAATGTTATTTAAAAGTAACATTTATTCTTTTAGTATTTTAACTTTGGAATGATTTTGTATTAGGAACGGCAATTCCGCGATTGAATGCTTAAGGTATGCAATATAGTATAGAATACTCTTTATTATATACACCATATAATTACAAAAAAAGAAAAATACTGATAATAATAATATTATAATATATAATAATAGTACTCATTTCATTAAAAGCGTCTAACGGGCCTCTGCGAGTTGGCTTCGGCCCCTCGTATAGGCATACGAGGGGCCGAAGCCAACTCGCAGAGGCCCGTATATTCCAAAGGTCCGGGATCCAAGGGTCCCGAGATATGTCAAAGACACTTTAAATAATAATTATAAGAAAAATCATGTCGCAGTTTCCGACACAAATCAGAATCATACATATCAAAACCCTGGGGGCTGATGGTTCATGTCAAATTAAAAACAATTAAAATGTATTTCTACGAAATGGAGATGTAGAACTGATGGCAAGAGCGAGGCAGCGGAATTTCGCCTTTATGTGTATCTTTTGTGCCATGAACCAATTAAGATTTTTCTGCGTATGTTTCCGTCGCAGCTGGATACAATTTCAATATTTCTCGGATATCGACATTCGTTTCTACAAATAATATTTCATCGTTCTTGGGGGAATTACGAATCCGTGTATCCTTAGATGGGAATAAAATCTTTTTTGGAGACATAAGCGTATTTAGGACAAATATTCATCATGCGATTTATTGTTCCCTTTGGGAAGTTGATAAACAAGGTATTCATACACGTTTTTAATTTAGTAACTTTCCCCGTAGGGATACCCCTAAGTGATTCGTTTAGTGTAATACACTTAATTTCTGGGATAAACGCTGTAGCAACCCTTATGGGAACCGTATAGAGTTTTGTTAACATACATTTTCAAAATCGAGTAATTAAATTGGGTCATAGCTATAATAATAATATTTTTTATTTGCCAAAAACAGTGTTTACGATTCCATATAGTCTACATTAATAGCTAGGTTTACAAAAAACAAATAAGACGCAAAGGAAGCATTTTGCTTATGAACTCCACACTAGGTCGAGCCTATCTCGTGGAGTTCATGGGTGGTATTGCCATATAGTGAAAATGCGCATTACATTAATACGTATGATTTTTTTTAAATTTTTAGGGTAATTAAAACATCGACTAGGTTTAAAAATGAAATTAGAACAGTTTAAATAAAACAGTAAAAAAAAAAAAGAATAAAACAATAAAGTAGGTTAACAGATTATTATGGCAATGTGCACTGTGTGTAAGAATGTGTGTGAGTGGTTGTGAGTGAGAGAGAGGGTGTGTGAGTGTTAATGTATTACGAAATTACCTTTAACACGTTGGCTGCCATACGAGTATACTCGTAGCAACTTTTTTTATATGCACATTGCCACCATACAAAACAAAAAAACTAGCGATACACATTTTTGAAATCTACATTCATAACGCCTCCATGATCTACAACCAACACGCCAACCTTCCTCTGGAAAAAAAATTGGAAGCCCTTTCGTTTAAAGACGAAGTCGTAAAACATCTTTTAGAGGAGAAATTTACAAAAGTATAGTCACCATGTATCACTCTTCCTTGATTTCACAGTGAAGTACCCAAAAAAAAAAAAAAAACTATTTAACTTCTTTTTCTGATTAAATAATGTTTTACTTGAAATGCCAAAAAAAAAACAAAAATATATATTTTTTCCTTCAACTTACTCTTCTAGAATTCGTGAGAAATCGCATATAATCCAGTACGAGAATACTCGTAGTTAACAGTGGGGCCCAGATATTGTACTACGAGTATACTCGTGGGTTGGCAGTCAACGTGTTAAAAGTGATTCGGATTCACTATATGATTGGGCCAGCAGCCATTTGCGAACAATCTTTTTTACTTTTTTACTGATGCCACAAAATCTTACCGCTTTGTTATATATGTGGCTGAGCAAGAGTTCTTGCATGTGTTGTGCGAAAGTTGTACGCGTCCTTATTGAAGGACACTTAAAAACTCGACGTTTGAGAAACTGCGAGTATTCTGGTGTCTGTGTTATGATTTTGTGCTGTTCCAGTACCATTTTGAATATATATAATTGTCAGACATTGAGTAATGCGGCTTTTTTGTACAAAAGGGCTGTGGAATATCAAAAAGGTTTCCTGAGCATGACCTTCAAAACCGATCGTTGAGCTCGTTCGCTTTGGATCATGCTGGTGATTCCAAATTCACCCAATACTGTTTATACAGTAACACAGAATTGACTCACATGGTGCCACATAAACCATGTTAAGAGTTTTTGTTTTTGTTTTTTAGCTTATTGTTCCAATTTTGGAACGTTTCAGTTGAATCAAACAGAAACCTTTCTTTAGAAAAGTCTTTTGATGGAAAAAACTGAAATACTTAAATTAATAATTCCAAATAATTTAACTTTATGCCTATCGTAAATCAATATACCGTAAAATAAAGATCACTTGCCCGAAAGTGTACGTGACTTTCAATTATTAGGATTTATTCGTGACTTCGTGAGATAGGCTAAATAAATAGGTACCAATGTAGTCGTTTATAAGTGAAACGTGACTCGATTTTGGGCTTGAAAAACCTAATATTATTTAGGTATTTACCACAAAGTCTTTGGATTTAATTCAACACCGTTTAATAGTGTCATTACTTCTACTTGCAAGAGTAAATGTAGCAAAAACTCAACTAATCCCTCTCTACTAGCTATGCTTTGTAATCCTTTCATCACGGACTCATAAAACATTTCTCGTCTAAGTAATTTAAGTATACGAGAGACGTCTCTGCTTACGAACTTCTAAGAAGTGAATCTAGAAAAGCAAATATTTTCCCTACCTATGTTTTGGTTCATCTACCAGAATATGCTGTAAAGGTAGCATTTCTTTATTGATAGCATTATTTCATTTATTGTCTTAAAAATAAACACGCGAATATAAAAAATAATAATTGTAGTTTGTAGTTTTCTACAAGCTAGGCCATACCTGCAAATTTGCGTTTCTTATAGATTTTGTGATTCTTAGCATAAACCGACAATATTTTTTTTTTTTTTTAAGTGAAAACTTCTTTAGGCGCCTTGTGCTCTTTTTGGTAGGGGAAAAACTTATAGGTTCGCGATCGTCACCGAACGCTTTCCATGAGCTATATGTATACTGTGTATATATGTGTTTTTGGGTGAACAAAAATCATGGAACACGCGTCATCGTCACCGAACGCTTTCCATGAGCTATATGTAAAAAAGAACAGTTATTCCAAAGATTTGTGTTTTCACTTCTGGCGGCAGTCCTTATGACTGCCAATTTTTTTGCTTAGCAATACAGTTTAGTCCACCGGCTAGTCTTCTCTGTTATCAGGCGACCAGAATAACAGAGTATTTTTGTACTGTGCAGGTGGAGCAACAGCAAACATGGCAAATGTACCCGGCAATGGCCCCCCGCCTGCTGCTGCCACGGTCGCCGAGTCGGGTTGCATCAACGCATGCCCACGGTGCTCATGCTGCGGCTGCACGCTGCGCGAAGCTGCAGCCCGGCACGAGCAGCGAGTAGCCGCCAACGAACGGCTGGAGCGCGCTAATATAGAGTGGAAACAGGTAACGAGTACAAGTTCACCATCATCATCATCATTTCAGCTGAAAGACATCCACTGCTGGACATAGGCCTCCCCCAAAGGGGGGGGGGGGGGGGGAATTTGCCATAATCGCCATGATTGGCAGTCGGTTAGGCGATCGCATTATGGTATTAAAAATGCATAGAGAACGCTGCTCCCCATTCTCTAGTAAGTCCCATAGTCGCCTTTTAGGACACCCACGGGAAGAAATAGGGTGGTGCTATTCTTTACGTCCGGCGACACACGGCACAAGTTACATCGACACTAATAATTTTCTATGTAATAGGTAGGCAAAACACTGCGATAATAGGAAGACCAAACAAAGAAAAGAAAAGATGAACGATCCAATAAAATGCGCGCATTCGTTGCCTGTGTTTAAAAGACTCGTGAAGGAACATTACTTGTCGTTGTGATTTTGTTCTCGTTGTTAGCTGTAAATAATCTATAGTCTCCATTTGTTTTCTTTGCTTATATAGTTAGAATGTGTCTATGTATTTATTGTATAGCATATATCTGTGTATCTATTATAGAATATTGTACTGTTATACTTTTTATTTGCACCAATGACAACTCCATTTTATGTCCAGAAATTCACTGTCCATGACAAGGTTGCCTGGAAGAGATCGCAGTATGCGATAAGGCCGACCATTGTACCTATATTTTGTAGTGAACAAAAAGTATAACAGTACAATATTCTATAATAGATACACAGATATATGCAGATTATTTTATAGATTTTTTTCCTCCGTCAGTTGTCATGTTTACACTCCCTTTTCAATATCATAATTACACAATCCAGCCACCGTTATTTATTTATTTATTTATTTATATATACTTTAATGTACACCAGATTACACATTACAAAAGAAAAAAAAAACTTATACACTACAAAATATACAATGGTCGGCCTTATCGCATACTGCGATCTCTTCCAGGCAACCTTGTCATGGACAGTGAATTTCTGGACATAAAATGGAGTTGTCATTGGTGCAAATAAAAGTATAACAGTACAATATTCTATAATAGATACACAGATATAGACTATAAAATAAATACATAGATACATTCTAACTATTATATAGTTAGTACGTATCTATGTATTTATTTTATTTATTTTTAAATCCAAGAGGTAAATGCTGATCCCAAGTAATATGGGACAGCTCTGCTAGAAGAAAGCGTGTGTTCATTGTGCGTGGTCCGAAACGCACTTGACCGGTTTTTACCTAATAGAGATGATGGAAGATTAATGATTAATACTGAGACCTCAAATAAATTGGTAGAAGGGCAGAACGATCAACGTAATGTGAGTCGATCAATGGAGATTTGGCAGCAGGCATAAGTCCCTATAAATGGTGATCAAAGAAATGGGTTAGTATGAAATCACACAATAAGTACACACAAAGAAGATACTTTATACAGAATTTCGATCCTAATGAAGAATTGCTCCAAAGCTTATTATGTCCGATAGTGCTGTACAAACAGTAATTTACCGAGATACATTAACTAAACGTGATCATAATATTGTAACAGTATATTATTATTGTCAGCCGGTTCGTTAGTATTTTCATTACAAAGACAGTACCAACTTACAAAATAACAATAGGTTTTACGACACCTACGTAGCATCTACAGTAACTGTCAAAATTAACTACTATCTACTCGGTCAGTTTTACAACTGTCGTAACAATATAATCTGAAAATCGTGGAAATATTATGAGTTCCAGAAGGCTCACCGTATTAAGGGTTGTACAGACTAGTGCGATATCGCACTAGTCTGTACAATGCGATATAGCACAATTTCTTTGTCGGTGCCTGTCGTGCCCGCGATATCGCACGAGTCTGTACGAGCCTTTATATTTTTCTTAAACATGCATGGAAATATTGTCATTATTTTCGAAAAAAGAACACGCGAAGTATCGAATTTACGGACAAAGAAAATCAAATCCATTGTAGGAGCGTTTTTTTGAATTTGGAACATTAAAACGCTCCAGCAATGTTGTATGAAATGGCGTGCTGGGGTTAATACATACTCTTTGATTGGATCTCTTATCATTCTTGGCATACCAAAGTACGTCTCTTTGCTTAGCACAAATTGCGTTCACGTGGCTGTATAGCTATAAATGCGTTTGCCTTTCGGCACAGATGACAAATAGAAAATTGGCGGCAAAGCTAAAAAATCGTTTTGATTTGTTATTTAAATACTTAATAAATATAAATTTAATTAAAATGAATTCCCACGGTTCAGAAAGTGAAATGGAGATTAATTGTACTCCACCAGATTTAAGATCAGAAGCCAAATTAGCAATGGAAAACCTGCTTCCAGCGAAGTCAAAAGGAAAATACATGAAAGTATGTTTTATTTCCCTGTATTTGTTTGTGAAAAGCACTATATATGTTTTGGTTCAGGTAAATATCGTAACCTTTTTATTAACCCGTGAACTGCTTCTGCCTCAACATTATAATATTCGCGGCAGAGTTATCGCTTGATCGTGTCTGATGACGTGCAACTTAATTTACTTATCGGGAATTTAATCACTGTTTTCGAAATCATTGCAGGTCGTGGTAGTAATTACCGAAAAATAATTATCTTTATACTACGTTAATGGTTCAGGTAATGTGGAAAAACATTTTCATGTCAATTCGACTTAATTTAATTTCGTTCCAATAGATTTACTTCTTTGCGTGATAAAACATAAATACATAGAATTAAAGGTGTGACATGTTACATAAATCGTCGCATTGGTGGTGAAGAGAGTTAGGCCACATTTTTGACCAAATTGAGTTATGAACACCACCATACTCATCGTTAAACGGAGATTCTAGTGGTGAAGAGATCTAAGTGATAGCTCAACTAGAGGTTTGGGGTTTCATTCAGACGTGAAAGGAGTTAAATGAAACTAGGAACGAAAAATCAAGAGGTGAATTTTTGATTTATCTTTATCTTCGAGCCAGTTTCGTGTGGAATAGCTCCCTTCACTACCAAGGCGACGAAATATAACCTACCTTTAACTAAATAATAAATTACACAATCCAATTAAGTCTACACTCAAATTTATGATAGTGAAACTGATGAATTTTTTTTTTTTGGTACGTAGCTAGTAATATATTGTAACTTTTTGCCCATTCCATTTCCAATCAGCAGTTAGGTATGAAAAAAAAAAGATTAATGATTCTTGATAATTACTCCGATAGGGATAATTTTGGCGACAATTTAAAAACTGGCGTTAGGGGCCGAAGTTGTTCGACGTGACTATATTTTAGCGTAGTCGTGCAAGCCATTGTGACGAGAGGGTTACAGAAATGAAAGGCTCTCAGAGACAAAGGAAAGTGAGGGGTTTTGTGCAAAATAAAAAATAAGTGTACCGTTTTAAAACTTTACATTATGCTAAACTACGCATTACATAACCGAACCGTATTGATAAAGAAGTTACAACTATTATGTGGTAATAGCCTAAAACATAAGTAGGTATGTATAGCAAAGAGGGTACGCAGAGACGATGGAAATTTGATCTACGCGTGTTTGAAGGTAGCTTCCATATGCTCCTTATAGGGCTGTTTTTATAAAAATACGGCCTTCATAGATATTAAATATTTAGCATCAAACGCATCTAATTTGAATTCGATATTTTTCACAAATTTTCAAATTACCATAAATATCGTAAATTATACTTGCAAAATACTTTTTCATCAATTTAACGCTAAAAATGTCACGATCAGGCCTATACTGTTTAAAAGTTTTGTGGGCACATTTTATCTATATTAAAGATCTATATCTCTATCTATACTAATAATAAAGTTGAATAGTTGGTTTTTTGTTTGTTTGTTTAAAGGCACTAATATTTGGAACTACCACTTGTATTGAAATGCTTTTACTCGGTCGCAGAATACTTAGAATAAAATAATTAATAAATATGATAGATAAATGATTACTTATAGTCATTGAAAACACACTCATACACATAACAAAAACAAATTAATAAAATATAAATATTTAATAAATATAAATGAATTAAATATAACAATTGATACAAATTAATGAAATATAAAAACTAATAGAATATAATAATTAATACAAATTAATGAAATATAATAATTAATATACCTACATAAATAAAATAATTTAATAACTTCATGATATTAATTAAAATAACCATGTATACCAAATACTAGTAATTTTATCGATAATAATTATATTTGTTTATCAAACTTGCAATCTAGTATACCTATTCACTGGATGCTTGTTTTGTCCAGTTTATTACATTACGAGTATTATGTTGCCGTGCCCTAACCGGGTTTCATGTTGGAACTTACTTATATTATTATGTAACAAATAATTGTACACATGAATGCAATAAAGAGTTTGAGTTTGAGTTAAATCTTTTGCATTTGATAGCCCAATTCTTGAGGAAAGCTATAGACCCTTAGGAGCCGCGCAAAAAGAAAAAAAAAAAAATCTAATCGAAAACGAAGTAATAGCGCGAGCAGGCGATGCGATGCGACGGGGTGGGTCGGGGAACAAGAAATTTCATTTTTGCATTTTTGCATTTGATAGCCCAATTCTTGAGGAAAGCTATAGACCCTTAGGAGCCGCGCAAAAAGAAAAAAAAAACTAATCGAAAACGAAGTAATATCGCGAGCAGGCGATGCTATGCGACGGGGTGGGTCGGGGAACAAGAAATTTCACGTGAACGAAGTCGCGGGCAGAAGCTAGTCCTAACTAATATTATAAATGCGAAAGTAAGTTTGTTTGTTACCTTTTCACGCCTAAACCACTGACCCGATCATCCGGAAATTTTGAGTATACTTTGTCAGGTGGACAAAAACGGACATAGGGTACCTTCATCTCGCAAAAAAAATACTATTCCTGAGGTAAACAACAATAACGTTTTATGATAATAGATGGCGCCACGTGTCTTTCGAATCATAATTGAATTATAATTATTATTATAGAAACTTTAGTAGTGTGTTAAGAGTTTTAATAACCCAAATTGATTGTCATATTTTAAATTAACGCGAGCGAAGCCGTCGGCAAAAGCTAGTTCTATAATAAAGGTGAAGAGTTTGTTTTTTGTTTGTTTGAACGCGGCTAATCTATGGAACTACCAGTCGGATTTGAAAAATTGTTTTTGCATTAGATAGCTCAATTCTAGAGAAGAAATATAGGGCATTTGGACGTAGTTAAGCAGAAAGGACTCAACCCACATTGTGATCAGGGATGAGTCGTATTATACCAAAGAGGTCCTAACGGTTAACGGAAGGTACTCAGCTACATGTGGGTTGGTTTCCAACATTAAAAAATCAACCTTCTCTTTATAGAGTCACGGATCTTTTTTGCTGAGTGAAAGAACCAAACTTTAGGATCTCTTTGGTATATACAACTCATCCCTGACCACAATGTGGGTTAAGTCCTTTCTGCTAACTACGTCCATTTAACTAACATCACGCTAGGGCCCTTAGGAGCCGAGCATAAAAAGTAAAAAAGAACGCTAACCGAAAACGAAGTAACAGCGCGAGCAGGCGATGCGATGCGATGGGGTGGGTAGGGGGAATAAAAAATTTCACGCGGACGAAGTCGCGTGCAAAAGCTACTCATATTATAATAGTATTGAATAGCCGTATCAAATCAATCTCCCCAGCCTTTTCCCAACTATTTTGAGGTCAGCTTCCAGTCTAACCGGCTGCAGATGAATAGCCGTATGTCATAACAATATTGATGAACACATGACATTGCAAAATTGGATATTTAATTAAACCTTTTCCGGAAAACTTTATTTTATATTTTGAGTCAAATTGTCATCCCTGTGAAAAAAATTACATTTTATAAACAATGTAGTAATGATACCGATTATTAACTATTGCATAAGACCATGCAATAGTCAATAATCTACTTCATAATGGTGTAGGTTCGTCCATTTGCCCTTAGTATAAAATGCCCATTGTCCTTACCGTATAACGCGAAGAAAGAAATAGAATCGGTTATCTTATACGATTAATCTTTACGATAGGAATGTTCAAAGCTATCCCTTGGAGGTATAAGAATGAGAAAGCTATTAATGTGACTAAATAAATTACAACTAGAAGGAAAGTAATCTTAAAGACGGGAAGGACGGCAAAAGACCTGACGTCACAAATCCTACATCGCACAATCAGAGATTATCGCGCGACTAGCGTATATACAACATCCCGACATCAACCGTGGGGCAGTTGCCCACCAGACACAACACCCGTCTGGTCGGAGGATCCTCCCCTTTCAATAGAGTTAACTTTACACCATGTTCCTTCATACCTCTATAATACCTTCATACATCAATATTTGCTCTTCGTCTGAATTCTACGAATAATGTTTGGATATTTGTTATTTAATCACGCAATAACGGTAGAATGGATTTGGATGAAATTTGGCACGCAGATGTGACCTGAGTAAGGAAATATAGGCTTCTTTTCATCCTGTATCTCAGACAAAGTCACGGGCAACAGCTAATCTTTTAATAAATGTTCACTAAGTACATAAATAAAATGGTATTTCGATGAAAGAGAGAGCGAAGCAAAGATTTTTATGAAAGCTAAGTAAATAGCGATATTGAACCAAATTCACTGTTATAATACATTTTTTTTTTTATTTACTTTATATTGGAATACCATAAATGCTTTTACTCATATTTTAATAATAGTCGCCACGCCTCCGCACCAAGAATTCTCATACGGGGTAACTCCGAGTTATTTGTAGCATTCTTCTTTTATGTTTGTAAGCAAGTCTATGGGAGCGTATGTATGTTTATTGCTAGTTTTGTTGTATATGAAAAAAAAAAAAACGTTTAGCTCTAGACGTTTTAGCATAGTTCAATTGTAGATTGTTGTACTAGGGATGAAAGGGACCTATTTAGGCACCCGGTTCTTTCACCCGAGGTAAACACTCTGCTTTTCATTTCGAATATGAGGAAAGTAAATAAAAACCTGATTTCCACTACTGTTTAAGCCTCATCTCTGATGAAATCAGGCGTTAAATACATATCTGAATCTGATGAACTCATTTTATACAATTGTCTGTATACCACTTATGTTAATAATTAGCAATTGATAAAATAACTGAACATCGAATTGCTGCTTTCCCGCCTTTTTATGTTTATTTTTCTGTGGCATTTTACCAGCCAGTATTTTTATTATTGATGATTGTAAATAGTTAGCTCAAGCCTATGTAAATTAAATGATAATTTGTTGAAAAATAAATTATAAGTATAAAGTCTTGTTACAATATTATTGATAATATGTTTTAATTACAATTTACGCCGCGATTTAACAGAGTTGCTGTATAAAAAGTTGGGACATGGCTTGCACAGTTTTTTTTTTTAGACAGGAGCGAAAATCGTTTCCCAGGAACGAAAAGTACTGTTTTCATCCCTCTGATCAGCTAACTTCAAGCGTACTTTCCAAGTATGAGAAATGAAAAAATAATTAAAAGTCTTATTTATACATGAAACGGAGAGACAGATTGTCCATTTGGACAATTTGCATTTACTCGTAAATCCATTTCAATTTCGCTTTTCTGAAATTATATATCTTAGTGAAAAAAGCGTTTTGCATAGCGTTTTGCATTTATTTTCCAAGCCAAATTCTTAGAGAATAATATGGCTAAATTACCTAAAATAAAGGCTAAATTATTTCTTATAGGTATAATTATTATTAATACCTACAACAACAATGTATTTATCAAAATCTGTTATTAATAGTCTAATATTCCCTGAATAACACTCGGGTAAAATTAATTTGAACTCATATTTTAACACCGATTTAGACGCGTATCACTCGAGTTTCTTAATTGGTCAATTTACGTTCGTTGACAATAAATAAAATGTGATGCAAATCGCTCGCTTAGAACTGATGTTCTAGTGATCCCTAGCATTTGTATTTTATGAGCGGCTTGAAAAGGATTTTCGTGTAGGCTTGTCAGCTGCCGAGAAGCCTGCTCGTTCTCGGCTCATCGTATTTGTCTTCTTCCAAATTAACATCTTGTACTTTGTATAACTGAATGTTAGTGATCTCTAAATAAATTTTGATAATATTAAGAGCGTTATCACCGGTCCACTAGCGCCACTCCTTTAAAAACATATTATCTCGTGACGGAGAAGGAATTATGAAAAACAGCTCAATCAACTATATCGGTAAGTGTGTCTAGAATTTTCTAATACCTTTTTTAAAGTTTCATATTGAGACACGAAGCAACAAAATTAGATCTAAATAAAAACGGCCACATTCCTCTAGAATCTAGAGGAATGTGGCCGTTTTTATTTAGATCGAATTTTGTTGCTTGAATGTGGCCGTTTTTATTTAGATCGAATTTTGTTGCTTGAATGTGGCCGTTTTTATTTAGATCGAATTTTGTTGTTTGAATGTTTCCGTTTTTATTTAGATCGAATTTTGTTGCTTCGTGTCTCAATGTGAAACTTTAAAAAAGGTATTAGAAAATTCTAGACACACTTACCGATATAGTTGATTAAGCCGTTTTCATAATTCCTTCTCAGTCACGAGATAATATATTTTTAATGGAGTGGCGCTAGTGGACCGGTGACAATCCTCTTAATCCTTGTCAATTTGAAATTCATGTAGTTGGAGCAAAAACTATTCCCAACAACAGAAAGTCTCAGTATATTTTAAAACTTTTAGGAGAGCCTAGGACTTTTTGCATGCTGAACTTTGAGTGACATTATTAACTGACTGGCAATTCGCAGGTGGCAGTGGTTGCTGACCGGGCCCTCCTAGCTGTCTTCGTGCTCGTCACAGCAATATCAACGGCGGCCATCTTGTTGCCCCAGCTCAACAACCTGCACGTCGGCAACACGCCTCTCAAACCTCCTATTTAGAGGCACAGCAGTAAACTAGGGTTACATGAAATAAAGTCTTCTGGCAACGAATGTATTAATTGAAAAGTAGTGCCAAACTCAAACAGTGCCGCACTTTTTAGACGTAAACAACCTTTGTATAAAAACTTCATAAATAGGCCCTTATCGCATAAGAGATTGTAAAAGCATGAAATTGGTAAATATATGGATAGGAATTTATTTTTGGATTCAGACTCTAGTGTGATAAGGACTGGAAATGGATAAAATAATAAATAAACGTAAGCCACCGAATTTTTAAGTTTGAAATATGGAGAGCGCAGGAAACAGACTTTAGCTGCTACAGATAACGGAAAGTTTAAACTTTAAATGAGCCGACTTTTTGAATGCAACGACGACAGGCTTTTGAGATAGGTAAAACTATTTTTGCCGTGAATTAACTTTTAGAGATAACGCTACTACTTGTACAAACTTTAAAGTTGACGGCAAGGTGGTCTGGCTGTTCGTACAATGCGTGCCACGAAAGATGAGACTTGACACACCACGTGGTTTGACTTGCGCAGTACATGATTTTAGGTCTCTTTAGCGGTATGAGGTCTGTGCGCGAGACGGGATCAGTCGTCATCGGCGTGATGGAAAGGGCGATCGAGTCTCATCTTTCATGGCACGCATTGTACTAACTTTTGACGGCAAGGTGGTGCGTCTGTTCGTGCTCACTTTTGAAGACAAGGTGGTGCGGCTGTTCGTGCTCACTTTTAGTATAAATGTTGACCGTCATTGTCAGTGGAATCGCGCATAAAGGCGCGTAGGTACTGAAGTTTAGGTTTAGGTACATTTTATAACATAAGAATACCTCTGGTATTTTGAAATTAAACGAGTATTCTGGAGGCACTTAGCATTTACATACGTGTCCATTTTATTGTTTATCCTGTTTCGTAAGAAATGAGCATTGGGAGACTGTCATTTGTTTTGTTTAAGTATAATGACGAAATCTCTCTGTTTGTAAATAAATACTTGAAGGGTAGCGATTGAGCCAAAATATAATAGATCTTGTCTGACATAATTATTATTTACTTCCTGCTCAAAGGGGCTGCGTTTTTTAGAAACACAATAGCCTTGTATATTTAAGTGAGTTTGTGGAGTATCCTTACCAAAGCTGATATCTACTTGTTTTTACAAAATTTGGAATCTAAAAGATTTCTTAAAAATATGAACTTAGAATCTAGTCTTTTGATTGTGCGCTTTTATATTATCTAATGTCACGATATTATCGTGGATGTGCACGCCCATAAAATTTATGGAAATACATGCACGCTAGACATAACGTTATCGTAGACGGAAATTTAAAAGCGTCTTCATATATATTTTACTTCCTTGTGTTATCATTAGAGACCGGATATTCGGATGCACATTTACCTAAAGTTAATTTTGAGCTATGAAAGTATTGAAGCGGCTTCCTAAAATATTTTATTGTAAAAAAATCCCGTGTCGCCAGGAACAACGGGAATGCATAATTAGTCGAGTGTGTAGTATGTGAATTCTAAAAAAATATTTATAAAAAAAAATATCCGGGATTCTTGGATTGCATAACTAATCTGATGCATATTTATTTAAAATTGGGATTTTTACCAACATTTGAAAGTAGGTAAGTAAATATAGGTACCAGAAACATATATCAGAAACCTAAACTTGTAGATCTCAGAACCGCGGGATTTATTCGATACAAAAGCGCATTCCATATTACCCAACATCTCAACTTTAGGTGAATATGCATCCAAATATCCGATCTCTAGTTATCATGATGCCGTGACGTGAGAATATCGTCACGTTAGAAATTATAAAAGCGCAGAATGTGCCAAATATTTGAAAATGTCAATTAAGATGTTGAATATTGCAGCATGATATTAGAGATGGCTTAATGTATGTAGATGATAATAATTATGTTGGTTAACGTGTAGATGATACATTATATGTTCTCATGTGAAACAAAATTATACATGAGACATTGATCGAAGCATTAGACTGTTTTCTTCATGCAGTATTACCATTACCGATGATATCATTTATAGGATCGACATATTATTCTATATGGATAAAAGGTTTCTTTTCTCAATCTTTATAAATAAATAAAATTTAAGTGTCTGTTTATAATGTTAAAATAACAGCTGTTTATTAAAGCCATACGAAAGCATATACGGGGGGTAGCGCTAAACTAGCCCGAGAAATTAAAATTTTCTTGTGTTTTTTGCATTTTTGAACAATCCACGGCAAATCTCCCTTCATCTCAGCCGAAAGACGTCCACTGCTGGACATAGGCCTCCCCCAATTGGGGGGCGAGGGAGGGGGGGGGGTTGCCATAATCGCCACGCTTGGCAGGCGGGTTGACGATCGCAGTATGGTGTTAAAAATGCATAGAGAACGCTGCTGCCCATTCTAAGGGACTTATCCTTTCGTCGCCTTTTATGCCACCCACGGGAAGAAATAGGGAATATCGGATATAATCTTACTTAGAGAGATGTATTGATGATTCTTATAGTTGAAATTACGTAAATACACATTTGTTATTGTCGCGTATCATATTTTAATCAAGATACAACCTGACACTGACCTGCACATTGCAAGAATAATTTGAATTTCAAGGTCTACCACAGCTGCACATGCAACTTAAAACAAAAAAAAAAAAACATTTTTAAATTATTTGTCTGTCTGTCTGTTTATTCCGGCTAATCACCGCAACGGCTGGACCGATTTGGACGGGACTTTCAGAGGCAGATAGCTGATGTTATGAGGAGTAACTTGGCATACTTGGGACTTTTATTTTAGACTAGCTGGTTCCCGCGGCTTCACCCGCGTGGCTTTTAAAAGATGCTCCATCTAGTACAAACATAAAAATGTTATTCTCTAGCTCGTCCCGCCATCTTCTACGGGGTCTGCCATGACGCATTTTCACATATAAATGTGGAAAATTCAAAACAAAATTCAGTAAAATTCAACCAATTTTCTAAGCTGTCTACCAAATTAATCCGAAACTGGTTAAAGCTGCTTTCAGACTACGCTATAATATAATAGCATATAGTATATAGCTCATAGCACAACAATATCGCGCACCATACATTCCAATAATATATAGTACAGTACAGTGTGAACGTGTCCATAACAATGTATGGTGCGCGATATTGTTGTGCTATGAGCTATATACTATATGCTATTATATTATAGCGTAGTCTGAAAGCAGCTTTAAGCATTGTTTATAGCAAATCTCTGATCTTCTATTGTCTTAGCTTAGTTAGGTACAGTGGCCAGCACATCAAGCTACACAGAACTGTCAAATTTCTCCAAACGATTCTGAACATTAAAATGTTGACGATTAAGTTCAAAATCGAACGAGAAAATTTTACAGTTTGTGGTAACTTGATGTGCTGGCCACCGTACA
Organism: Dryobota labecula; assembly: GCA_947523025.1. Lineage (NCBI taxonomy): Eukaryota > Metazoa > Arthropoda > Insecta > Lepidoptera > Noctuidae > Dryobota > Dryobota labecula. The sequence goes on from OX383284.1 coordinate 13,052,901, forward strand.
AAATGTTAACAATAACATCAAATAAAATTATAATAAGCTCAAGGTTGTTGGAAATGAGTTAAAACGTTGTAAATATCATAGCTAAGTTACAATTAAAATTATTAATGGGAAGTTGTTAAATTTTAAGAATATTGATTATATTGTACAAAATTAAGAATAAAGTTTGCGAAACTGAATTTTTTGTTTATCTATCTAACTTCTATCTAATGTTATGACATTTTACATATTTTTTATTCCTACTAGTTTTTATTTCGACGGCCACGCGAATAAATGGGCCTTTTATTTCCCTTGAAAGCTCCACATAAAGTCACTTTAGTAATCAATCAATTTAGTCAATTTTGACGGCATGGTTGGCGCAGTGGTTAAGAGATTGATTGCTACACTGCGTGTCGCAGGTTCGATTCCCGCACGGAACAAATATTTATATGACCTACAAGTAGTTTTTCCGGGTCTGGCTGTTAGTGTATGTGAGTATGTTTTTAAACGCCCCACAATACAGGAGAAATTCCTAGTGTGGGGCAAATAAAAATAAAAAAACACTCCTAAAAGGTACCAGTACAATAAGCTGACATCCCTATGGGTTGAACGACATTGGGCAAGTCTGATATTTGTCAAATCGGCGATTCGTCAAATTTGATATTGGTCAAAGCTGTAGTTCGTCAAATCGTCTTTTTGTCCAATTACAGTAATAACTGTCTATACAAATAAATAAAATTTAAGTCCATGTTTGTAATGTCAATGCAGCGTTTTACTAAATGCATATGAAAATATATACGGTACGGTACGGATATGTACGGTATTTTGGTACGTCTTAGTACAAAAAAATAAGTAATCGTTAACGAAAGATGTTTATTTTGAAACTAGTTTATTGGATACACACCGCGCAACGGCGCATGCAGTGAAGCGGAATGCAGTTGTAGGTGGGAGTTACACCCGCTGCGAGCGCCGGCTGGCGCGCGCGCCTATTGATATTATTACGAATAGATTGTGTCCATATTTTTCTGATTTCTAGTCGAAAAAAAATTTATTGAACAAATAATGGAAATGTGTTCTAATCACTGATAATGAACCAACAAAAAAAAAACTGGTTAAAAACTTTTCCTGTATAAATTAAAGTCGCTTTTCGTATCTGTCTCTGAAACCGAGTTGTTCTTCTAAACTTTCGCAACGGATTCTGATGAGATTTTCATCATCATTTAGAGAATTTATTCTGGAAGGTTTATGTATATAATAATTCATATTAAACTGACATAATTATAATAAAGAAATCGCGATGTTTTGTCAAGTCGTAAAAACCATGTAAATCAGGGGCGGGTCGCTAGTTTTCAGATAAAAAAATATATATTTCACGTCCAGTCATATTACGCAAAGGCGTTCGCAGAAAAGACACTTAAATCTATTTATAAATATTTAATGGAATCTCCTTGAAAAAATTGGCACAATTTACGAGAATGAAGTAACTGAATAATAAAACATTCAGTAGCTTAGGAATTCTGAGAAGGATCATAAATATTTCGTAAATAGTATAAGCTAATGAACAAATTATGCGGGGTCGTTTAGGTCGTTGACCTCCTTAAGTCCTGAGTTGAGCTACACGATAACTGAAAAATGCTTATATTGACCGGACAGGTGCACTCAAATTTGTGTGGTTTTTTCCCCAAAAGACCATTTCAGACACGGATCTACATGGTCCTCACGTGATCTGACCAAGATGATGTCTGGACTTTAAAATAAACTTTTATTCCTGAGCTTGTTTCACAATTTCTTCTCAGTCAGTCTAGTCAGATAGGAAATGTCGACTCCAACTGTTCTAGTTATAAAATATTTTTATAATATCACGTGTAAAAGTGATTCCAATATCCTATTTACAGAATAAATGACTTCATTTCTTATCCGGAAATAATATCTTATACCAATTATTGAAAACAATGCTTTTTATTCCAAAAAACGGTCAAATGGTCAAATCTGCCAACAACTGTCACATTCAAATAAACCAAAATAAGTAGGTATGTAAGGATTGTAGCAAGTGGCGTTCTGCAGTTTCTGCCTACCCCTATCCCTAGTAGCATTTTTGTTGGCGTTTGGTTGGGCCACATACCTCTGAAGGTGGCCCAACTAAATGCCAACGGAAAATGCTACTAGGAAAGAAGGCGTGAGTTTATGTATTATGTAGTTAGCTGATACAGTCCATTTTTTATATACTAATATATTCAACTATGTCGGCAATTCAATCCGAGCATCAAATATCACAAGAGTATTATTATATCATCCTATTTCTAGTCCTGTGTAAACCCTAAAACACGTCAGTGTTGGTGTGCCTTTATATTCCAGTATAAGCTGACCTTTCATTGTACGGAATTCCTATACAATGCGAGATCAGCTTATACTGGATATTCATAGTTTGATATGTAGCCGTGTGTACCTACCTAAAGTATGTTTGATTGGGTAACCTCTCTAAACATGTATTTATGCAGGAATGATTGAATTCTTGTTTAGCTAACTACTGATGTTTAACACCTAAAGATGGCAAGTTATCCTTTATGAAAATCGGATTAACAATTCGTTCAAAACACCACAGAGATGAATTAACTCATTTTCTAGTTAAAAATATTGGTAGGACAATAAGAAACATAATGAACACAAGAAACATGGAAATTCACTTTTCCTTTTACTCATATAGTAAATAATAAAAACAGAAACATAGGAAGGCTTGCAGCAGCAAGCGCAAAATGTTCCATGAAAAGATTAACCCAAGCCACATTATGGGTACCTACCGTGATTTCTGTTAACTCAAGGTGTATAATGGAAAGTGTACGTGAGGCGGATAATTGGATCTCACGCATATACTGTCTAGTGAAGACAGGCAGTGAACCGTCTTGAGGTAGTATTCATTTGTTGACGACCAAACTGTTCGAGCGGAAATATTTCGTGTTTCACCTGCTTGAATGGAAGGGGGGGAAATTATGGGGCTTCAGATAAGTAGGTATACCACCTAGCTGTAAGAGTATGTGGAAATGAATTAGTAAAGAGGTTGAAAAGTTATATAGTCCTCCAGACCGTATAGATAGATTGGCCGCCATGGCCGGCATGACTAGCCTTCGGCGCGGGAGATATTTTAGTGCATAAGTGTGGGCTCATAGCCCGTTGGACCGCATTCCAACACAACCAACAAGATAAGGCGCAGGACGAACGGCTTAACGTGCTTTTCAAGGCACACCGCCAACTTCCAAACTCCATGCTGCTACGAAATTCCTAATGAAAAACCCAATAACAATTTGACCAACCTATAGGAATCGAAACCAGGGGCCGTATTATGAAGTATAAATGCCATTATGATTCTTGACCGAAAAACGGATGGTGCTAGCAGTTATGTATCTCTCTCTTGCACTGGAATCATCATCATCTTCCTGCTCTTGTCGCATTTTACTTGGGGTCGGCGCAACACGTTTTCTTTTTCCATTCTCCTCTGTCAACCGTCACTCTATCATCCACTCCCTTCTCTTTCATATCATTCTTCACACAATCCATCCGTCTTTTTTTTTTGGCCTTCCTCTCCCTCTCCATCCATCCACATTTATATTCATCACCTCCTCGTCACATAAATCTCTCTTGCACTGGAATCATGATGGCATTAGAACGTCATAATACGGCACCAGGACCTCACGCTCAGCAGTCGCAGTTTCGAACACGAGACCAATGGGGCAGCCATGAGAAGTTACATTAGTTCTTGTCCGCTTATGATGAGATACTGCGTTCTCGAAAAAAGATGCCAATAACCTTGGTAAAGCGCTAATCGCGGACACTTTTTTTCAGTTGATGTTGTAAAACTGCTTTCATCATGTGTAAGGTGTAAGGAATCATGACATAGAATTCAAAAGCTTAAACTATAGCGTATTCAATAAACCAAAATAGAATGCGGTACCATACAAATCGAGACGAAGCTGTAGAAGCCCGGATCTTCAGTCTCCAGGAAAGCAAACCTGCTTTAGTCTTGTGTAAGGTGTAAGGAATCATGACATAGAATTCAAAAGCTTAAATTATAGCGTATTCAACAAACCAAAATAGAATACGGTACCAAACAATTCGAGACGAAGCTGTAGAAGCCCGGATCTTCAGTCCCCAGGAAAGCAAACCTGCTTTAGTCCTATGTAAGGTATAAGGAATTATGACATATAACTCAAAAACTTAAACTATAGCGTATTCACTCAATCAAAATAGAATACGGTACCAAACAATTCGAGACGAAGGTGTAGAAGCCCGGATCTTCAGTCTCCAGGAAAGCAAACCTGCTTTAGTCTTGTTTAAGGTGTAAGGAATCATGGCATAGAATTCAAAAGCTTAACCTATAGCGTATTCAACAAACCAAAATAGAATACGGTACCAAACAATTCGAGACGTAGCTATAGAAGCTCGGAACTTTAGTCTCCAGGAAACCAATATTCCAACTGGGCTGTTGACAAAACAGTAAGTGTAAACAAAGTCTTACCAGTGCCTACTACGTTTACATTCGCGTATCAGCCCATTGTCTCTCGCCTAAGGCCAAGGCCATACAACTCTATCGACCCAATTTGGGCCACTCGAAACTAACAAGGGTTTCTTACTTGAGCCCGCATTCAATTTGTATGAAGGGGTGGGAAATCTGGATATTATTGTTCTTAATGTGTGTAATTAGTAACTCAGGCGTTCAGTAAGATAATCATTTCAAACTTGACGTGATAATGGGGTTATTGAAATTAATTTTGAAAACTAATTGGCAATGATGAACGGATTCAATCAAGGACAGCGATGTAGCAGTTTAAATTTATATCAGTCCATAATGATCATAAAACTGAACAAGAGGATAAACTTTGAAGGAAAAGCCAAAGTTGAAGATGACGTTTGTTAAAACACGAAGTCAGGCAGCTTTAAATTCTAGGTTATAAACCTTCCTCGCATAGTTGGGTGATGGGTCGTTCCATCATCAACGATCTTCAAATGCCTCATGCTTCATGCTAACGCTGCATGGTCTGAAAATTAAGAAATACAAATTATAATGTTAGTATACCCAAACTCAAGTCATCCCATTTTTGGCACCAATCGAGAAATTGAGAAAAAACAAATTTATCTTTTGGAAAATTGTTAAGATTTTCAGAAAAAATACCAAACTATTTAAAAATAAAATGATACTAGTTTAACCTGAGGTTTAAATTGGGATCTTAAGACCATATCTGTTTAAAACAAAAGAAACCAAATTAACTGCAGCTAATGCTGCACGTTGTCTTTAACGGTGCCTTTGAGTTAGACTAAACCCCGGTCTTAGCTAACACGGGTTTCGTCGCGTGCTTTTAATTGGACAGACCAACGTCTGAAATAACATGTCCCGAACAACGACCTGAGCGAGTTTTTATAAGTAATTGTGTGCATGTAGGTATGTGCCTTCTTCTTTGTTATTACGTTTTTCTTTTTCTAGGGCATCTCAGAGTGTAACCACTAAGCTCCTAACGAAACTTAATGCCTCCAGCCAGGGCGTAAAAACTTATAAACTAAACGACTGCAACTCGCTAAGGGCACCCCCTGTGGGGTACGAACCTCGGCTTAGGCAACGTCGGAGGGAGGGTGGCAAGGGACCGTCGGTGGCTGGATAAAATCAGTGTTTTGATTATTATCATGGGGAGTTTGGATTATTTGCTGCTCAGCTAAAGCGCGTGCTGGCGAAGCTTCACTTACAGTCAAGGGTTGGGGAGGACTATTCGTTAGTCGGGGATTTCGCGCGGGGCCTCGGCGGCGAGGTCGGAATGACGATCGTGTATTGTGTGTTCTTATTTTGCGAACTGTACTAGTTTCCCTACGACTCTCCTGGAGGAGAGTAGTGGGGTCGTCTGGGTAGGTCAGTGCATGCCTTGGACGGCGGGTCGAACTATGTTATTACGTAGGACCACGTACTTTTATGTAGTAAATTATCCTTTGTTACACAATTTAACAAATATAAACTTTTAATATTTTAGCAATCTTTTTAGTACCTTGTTTTTAGGAACGATTAAAGGGAAATTGAATCTGTAAGTATTGCACTTTCTTCGAAAAACCTGCTTTGAAGAACATGGAAAGCAGAAGAAACGCAACGACCCCGACGTGAATTACCACCATAAGGAATGTTATCGTAAAAACGGATTTTATAAATCATACATTGTTAACGATATTCAATTTTAAGTGTAATTTAACATTTTGTGATTGTTGGAGCATTCCGTACCTAATAAGAGTTTCGTGTATATTCGGTTTTCTCTCTTTTACTCAATTTTCTAGGTGACTTATTCTTCAACAACGGAGTAGTAACCCGAGCCTCCGTTCTAAGATTTCAATTCAATTTGCAAAATGGTCACTCGAAGAAATCATTATTGTTCCGTCTGACCTATTTTATTGTCATTCGTAAAATAATACGGTAAATGTAACGAAAGAGTATTCATTTATCTGTATACACAAATTGATAAATTGCCCATAATTACACAGTAACTGGACAATTTTTGTATATATTAGTTGCCTTTGATATATTTACTCCAGAATTCGCCTTTGTCAAGGAATGCTCTCTCTATTTGGATAGTTAACCCCATAGAGTACGCATCTCGAACATGGATATAAGCGAGTTATATTATGAGTGTTGTGTTATGTGTGCAACACATACACGGTTAAAATCCACCAATTTAGTTAACAATGCCTGTATGTAGGCAAATCCAGAGATCATTCTATCTGCGATAACGATGATCGAAATGTATTTTGGATTGATATATGCTATCGAATCCATACTAATACTAATACATACTAATATCCATACCTACTAATATTATAAATGTGAAAGTAACTCTATCTGTCTGTCTGTCTGTCTGTCTGTATGTTACGTTTTCACGCCAAAACCGCTAAACCGATCGTCATGAAATTTGGCAGGGATATAGCCTGGGATATGGAGAAGGACATAGGACATACTTTTTTACGCGATAACCGATATCCACGCGGGCGGAGCCGCGGGCAAAAGCTAGTAACTTATAATTACGCAAAAGCCGGAAACGATGAATAGATGACATAACAGCAGTAGTAGGAAAACAATGGACAAAGGAAGCCGCAGATAGAGAAAACTGGAACAAGCTGGAGGAGGTCTATACCCGAGAAGGGGTTCTTAACTCTTAGATATATAAATGTAGAATGAATATAATACATAATATATATTTAAAAAAAAACAGAAACAACACAATTGAAAAAAAAAATACTATCTTATAACTTTGTAAATTTAGGTGCTAATTAGATATATTAAGAAGTGCGATGTAAATATTGTGTGGTTAAGAAATTAAAAGGCTTTTTATTGATTTATTATTTATTTTATATGCTATCGAATAGCTTATAATTATGCAAAAGCTGTTGAAAGTTATATAAACGCTTTGAAAGCGAATAAATCATCTCAACCCAAAAATATACAAATCTTGAAAATAAAATATAGAAAAACTATCCCGAACGACTCCAAAAGAATCAAAATTTTCTATTAAAAATCGTTGCACAGCCTCTGGGGTGCAAGAAAAGCATTAATCTTGGAATTTTATTAAATCTAATTCAGAATTTCCAGGAGGAAATACCATTCTGTCATCCACAGACGGACAAGCGTTATGAATTGTGAGGGACCTAGCATCTGCAAGCTGGTATTGTAAACGCTGTCTCGGTCTATAGACATTCCTATCTGCATACATGCCTAGCACAGATTATTCCCTAGGTACTTAGGTACCCACTGATTTATATGTCTCGTGATTGATCGAGGAAAGACAGCTACCTCAATTTGTTTTAAATAGGTACAGCCGGTCGATTCTGTCAAAATCTCACCGTGAAAATATAGGTGAAGTGAGCTTGAAGTGAACTGTCATCCTACCTGACGCTAGGGAGTCTAGAGATTGACAGCTCACTTTGAACTCACTTCACCTACGAATTCACGGTGAGACTTTTACAGAACGATACCTCCCACGCAAAAAGTCGTAACATGTTCTTTTAGTAAAATGAGATTTTAGAACTATAATGTAAATACTACACATTCTTAAAAACGATATTTTCACAAAAAACCGAGTTTCTAACCCGCTAATAGTCTTATCATACCTATTATATTTTGCGGCTGATCAACACAAAGATCACGTTAAAAACTCTCTCCTGAAAAATCACAAATTTAAACATACGACCTTTTGCGCAGGTGGTGTCGAGAATAGCGCTACTGATACTTGGGATTGACACTATTGACAGCTCACTCCACGCTCACTTCACCTATGTTTTCACGGTGTGATAGTTACAGAATAGCACTGCTGTTCTTAAGTTAAGCCGATATCAGACACTTCACTCGAAGGTTCATTTTTATTTCATTTCACGTTCACACGACATCGACAAAATTACATAACAATGAACGATCACGTGCTCCTTTCTTTTCATTTTTCGATCATTCGGTAGGTGAATGAAAGATGTCGAGTGCAGAAATCCAACATCATTGAATAGGTTAATAACTAAATTTTTCACTTTTGTTTCTTTGAGTGAAAGACAAAAATGAACAAAAAATTAAGCGTCTGATATCGACTTTTGTGCATTTTGTACCTACTTTGTAAAATATTTTAAACTACCTCTTAGACCGATTTTAAAATGTATAAGATAACAATTGCAATGACAGGTTCATACTCATAGTGGAGCAAAGTATAGCGCCTTCAAATTCTTCTTAAATTGTGTAAATGAAGCCCATTATTTTGAGAAGGATTTCAACATTATACACAAACTTCGGCGATTCAATATTGCTAACATGGTTCCTGCGTAGCCCGAAATAGCTTAGTTTTTTTTTTACATAATCTCATCACTATGCGGATAAAACGCTATGTAAGCGTAGTCAGGAATCCATTAAATACTCGACCCGACCAACAACTTAAAGTTAACTTGTATTCCGTGTACAGTCAGCGTCACGATGTGGGTGTGCCCTTAAAAGCAAATTTTACTACAAATGGAGTAGGTACCCAAATTGATGCAACCCACCATACAGACTGTATATATATTAGGTAAGAGTTATTTATATGGTAGGTATAGGTAATTTTATACAAATCACTATCAGTGAGTTCTTTCTGCTGAAGTTTAAGCTGGTCACCTTCCTATTTTATAGGTCAACTTAAATTGTAAGGGTTTGATGTAATACATGATTGTTGCGGTAGACCCCTAAAGGCTACCGTGTGTTGCCACACGGTAGCTGTAATGGAACAAAATCCCAGGGCCTCAAGTCTGCTATTACAATAGTGTCAGAATGGTCTCTTCATTGTGAGTTTTTGACATATTTGCCATACAAACACTGTCAAATACTCACAATGGCGAGACCATTCTGACACTATTGTAATAGCAGACTTGAGGCCCTGTTGTAAGATGGTATGTATCGAAATACAAGGAAAAAATAAACTGTTTGAAATAACATATATTTATAAAAATATATCTCCTCCTATAAGGAGGAGATATATTTTGATACATACCACCTTGCTTGTATTTCGATACATACCACCTTGCATCTGGGATTTTGTTCCATTACAACTAAGGGGACTAAATTAAAGATGTAACAGTTGCCACTCGGTTAACGGGTTGTTTAATCGTCATCATCATCATCATCATCATCATTTCAGCCGAAAAACGTCCACTGTTGGACATAGGCCTCCCCCAAGGGGGGGTTATGCCATAATCGCCACGCTTGGCAAGCAGGTTGGCGATCGCAGTATGGTGTTAAAAAATGCATAGAGAACGCTGCTGCCCATTCTCTAGTAAGTAATGGGGTGGTGCTATTCTTCACGTCCGGCACCACAAGGCACGGTGTTTAATCGTAGTATGTTGATATTAGGAGTCAAAGGTAAGCTGGATACAATTTTATAGAAAAGTGAATTCACAAACGGGTCGTCAGAAGCCCAAAAATCTGACAACCAGTCTTACCAAGGGGTATCGTACTCGTATTATCCAGTAAGTGGGTTGTGGAGGTCAGATAGTCAGTCGCTTCATGTAAAATACAGGTTGGTATTCAGCTGCGTCCGGTTAGACTGGAAGCAGACCCCAACATAGTTGTAAAAAGGCTAGGCAGATAATTAGTGAATGAATTCACGAACCGACCCAGGGATAAAGACGTAAGGCACAAACAAACAAACCTTTTTGACCGCCACAGTCATGTATACATGACAAACCAAAATGTGCCCAGCACGCCACGGCCACGACTACATGACAGACTTTTGTATGTAAATCTGTAAATAAAAACTCATAAAACAACATCGTTTTTTTATTTCCTTTGCTAACTATGTTCCTTGATTCATCCTAATTTATATTAGTTGATCTTCTTTCTTTATATTCATCTATACTAACATAAGATGACAAAAACTCGAAAGGATGAATTCGTATCTTGGCGCAGAGGGCACGTTTTTTGCTTTTTTGACGAGGCGGTCAATAGGATAAATGTGTTTAGCGCTAAATATATTTAAAACATTCTGTCTCTGCCATCTTCAAATGATTTCAGAAACAGAACGATGTTTTAAATTCGTTTAGCGCTAAACGTATATTTAGTGATTTATTTTGGTGGTGCAAGCGGGACTAAGAGTAAGAACTTAATATTGTTCGTCAACTGAAACTGAAGGCTCCTTTTGAATATCAAACGCAAAGACACGCACGTCTCTCTAACGACTAGTTTCAGGGTTGAGCTAATTGTTGGTCGAAATAATCTTTGCATTATTGTAATGTCAAAAGAACAAATAGGTATCTAGGTCCAAAAAAAAAAAACACGTGCGAGCCATTTCATTTCAAAACTTCAAGGTATTTGTTACGTCACCACAATGGCAACGTTGACGTAGCGGTTTCATTACCCGGCAGTCGGTAATGCGTATGCACAATATAGAGGTGCTGCTACTTTCAAGTCTGCTGTAGACGCCTATAGAACGTGTTCTGGAACAAACGGATCCCACGGCCGCCTACACTCTACATCTGTCCTGACAAGTATGTTAGCATAAGTGATGGGGTGAAGGTGTCGATAAAATTTTTGTTACCTGAAGCCACCTGCAGTGGGACATTATGATAATGCTTATTGTTTTGAAACAAAGAAGGGTTATTTTTATACATCACACACGTCATATAATTAATTTAAAAATGAATTGTTTAAATATGACGTGTGATATAATTATATCTTCATGCAATTTTGACCCGTTTTGGAAAACCATTTCAGAATTCAAAAACAGAGTTCCTGTTTTGAAGCGAGTTCCCCGCGGTGCTAGACCTCTTGTGGCACAACATCTAGCAGGTTGCGATCGTCTTGCCGCTCGGGAGCACTCGCAAAGTGCTTGGGAACAGCTGCTCCCCTTCCCTTACAGAATTCTACACGAACAAAAGAATTTGGTAACCAAAAATACATAAACTGCACAAATTAAAGAAAACCGTAATATTTCGACTCATAATTTAGATTCAAAATTACAGGCACAGACATAATTATACCTCTTCAAGAGGTATATTCCATCTGGTAGAATGTAAGTTATGGGAAGGTGATATTAGTGGAGCAGCCAGGATTATTTTTAGAAGTTATGTGGTGGCACCTTATTCTCCAAAAACGCTCGCAGCTCTGGAGAGCAAACACCCAGCCCCAGATGACCTTTCTTTTCCCGACCACCTTGATCCGGATAATCACTCTCTCACCATTAAAGATTGAGGGTTGGTTACAGCCGTTTGCTTCTTCCGGAACGGCTCCACTGGCGCCCTCGATGGCCTGAGTCTTCAGCACCTTAAGGACCTTAGCTGTTCAGGCGCCGGGGCAGCTGGTGAGTTGCTCTTGAAGGAGGTTAGGGCTCCGATTAACCTTATGCTCTCCGGCAAGGTGAACAAGGCTATCATCGACGTTCTCTATGGGGCCAATCTATGCACCCTGCGTAAGAGAGATGGCGGCATTCGTCCCATTGCCGTGGGAACTACTTACCGTCGTATGGCAGCCAAGATTTGCTGTAAATTTTATGGTGAGGTCGGAAAAATTTCAGCCCCTGCAGCTAGGTTACGGCTCCAAAGGGGATGTGAGGCTGCCGTACACGCTTTGTCGACCTACCTAAATTCTGGCAAAGGTGAGGTCATCCTGAAGGGGTTGACAAAAAAGAATGCCTTGGAAATAGGGATACCTTGCTGACAGAAACTAAAAAAGAAATACTCCAAATCTATAGTTTCCTTTGGTAATGTTACAGACACCGTTCTAAAAAATTCATTGATAATTTTTGTCTAAAATCTTGTGAAGTCTTGGAGTTGGAACTACCTACACACAATTAAGTTCCCCTATCATTATTTCGCTAGCAACAAAAACCATGAGTAGTATCCACAATATTATTAACAAGGCTTCTCTTAATAACAGTTTCGTTAAAATATAAAGGAGTTGTTAAGTGAGGCTACGTCATGATGAAAGACATGGCGCTAACCGCAAACAGCTGCTGCGAATGAGACTCAATTTTCTTAATTAAAACTGTTTATTTTGAAACTTGCAACATTGATATTATTATGTTCTTTCGCCTTTCATTTGTATTTAATGAACTTAAAATTAAAATGATACATCGATATTTATACCACGAAATCAGTAAGCGCATCACTAAACCGTAGTACAATTGCAAGGCCAAACGCTTTGTGCCAGAGACGAAGCTCGTAAGTACATATAGCTGACATTCCTTTGGACAGTTCATACTACATGATGAGAACACGAATTTTCAACCATACAATAAACATATTCCCGTTGGAATGACATAATTCTACAGCTGATTATTTAGAAAAACGCTGTGGAGAGGTATAGATATTCATTCGACCGCTGATTATTTACAGAGATGTTTTATTGAGGTACTTACTCGTCTCTTCGTTTTTTTTATGTGTAATATCTTTCCTGCAATCTGTGGGAGTGATCTCGTGAAAAGGGGCAGAAGTGTGTAACAGGAAGCCGGGGAAGCGCGCGTTATTTGATTTGACCTATGAGCGCGAGTGGTGTTAGGGTTGGCCGTCAGATGGTACCAACCCATTTTTTATTTGACCTTTTTTTATTTTTAAATGCGTGTCAAACAAAAATTTGGTTTTGACACTTATAAATTAAAATACCTACAAGATGAAGGCTTCGAAAATTTTCACATTTACCATCATGGGTGTCGTTTTCATGGTTTTCTAGGTTGCTAGAGCCGATAGTGAGGTCAAAATAAAATTCCAAGATGGCGAATGCGAACATTTTCAAATTTGTCCTTATGGGTGTCGTTTTCATGGTTTATCAGATCAATCGTTATGAGAAATCATTTCAAATAATACCTGAAACTTTTTTTCAGGACATAATGTTAATATTGCTTATAACCAAGGTGAGATGTCAGATGTTATACATTATGCGACTACTGTAAGGTTCGCTCATTTTTTTTTCTCAATGTCCATTTCGATATTTTTTTATTAATATGATCTAATTGTATACCAAAAATTTGCATGACACTATGTTATAATTTAATATGTTAAGCTACTATTATACTACCATTGTAAGAACTTTCGTAAATTTATCTGCAAATAAATCTTTGACTTTGACTTTGATACTAATATTATAAATGCAAAATTAACTCGTTACATTTTCTCGGCTTAACGGTAGAACGGATTTCGATGAAATTTGGCAAACAGGTAGATCATGACCAGGGTTAGCACAAAGGATACTTTTTATCCCGATGTTACGTTCCCGTGGAACATTTCCAACCTCCATGCGGGCTAGGCCGTGGATAAAAGCTAGTCATCTATCATCTATACTTTATAAGTACTATGCATGTGTAGTAAAGGCATACTGAAACATCAATCAATTCAGCCTATCGCAGTCCACTGCTGAACACAGACCTCGCCTTGGCTGCCCCACAGGACTCTCTCCTCCGCCTTCCACATCCAGTAAGGGACCCAGGAAGGGAGGTCGTCGGTCCATCTAGCTGGGGGCGTACCACACTAATGTCGATACGTGGTCTTCAATCCAGAACTCGTCTGCTCCACCGGCCATCGGTCCTTCGACAAACATGGTACCATGGTAACAGTGGTAGCTAAAATGCCGGTTCTTTTCCGGATAATTTCATTCCTGATTTTATCCTTCAAAGAAACTCCGAGCATAGCCCGCTCCACAGCGCGCTTAACTTTGTGGACCTAACTTTTAACTCCTTTAATTTGTGGACCAGCCCGACTGTCAGTGTTCACGTTTCGGCAACGTATGTCATAACGGGTCATACCGAAACATGAAACAAAGTAATTACGCTGCTTGTTTTGAAAATCATTTTCCGGGGAAAAACACATTGAATACCTACCAACGAATGAGCAGAACGAATTTTTATATAGGTACACCTGCCTTTGGAATAGAACAGAATCGTATAGATAGAATATAATAAATTTTACATTCAAGTGGATTGAAATTTTAGACCTCACACTAGGATTCCCTGTACTGTGGAGATCCAGGCTCCTTCGTTCCGTTAATAATTTTATAAAAAAGGGTAAATTTTTTAAACTTAAAGTAGGTATAAAAATAATAATGTATTTTCATGGTGGTGTGATTTGTGCCAGTTCTGTTGGTGTTGTAAGATTTTTATTTTGTTTTAATATCTTGGGCATTTCAGAGTTAACCTTTAGAGATCGTGACTCTTTAACCGGACTCTCCTGTGGTTGCCTTAAGCTTCTAAAAACTTAAAGCCTCCAGTTAGGGCGTAAAACTTATAAACTAAACGACTGCGCGCTAAGGGCACCCCCTGTGGGGTACGAACCTCGGCTTAGGGAAGAGTCGGAGACAGGACGGCAAGGGACCGACGGTGGCTGGATAAAAACAGGGTTATGATTATTATCAGGGGAATTTAAAGCTACAGGATCAGCTACGGCGCGGGCTGGCGCTTCGTCGAGTAAAGGTCGGGGAGGACTATTTAGTCGAGGATTTCGCGATGGGCGTCGGCGGCGAGGTCGGAATGACGGTCGTGTTTTACGATTGCGAGCGGTACTGGTTTCCCTACTGCTCTCCTGGAGGAAAGTTGTGGGGTCGTCTGGGTCGGTCAGTGCATGCCGTGGACGGCGGGCCTTACTGATGCGAGAGGGGGTATAATTGGCGGCCTGCAAAACTAGAATGTTGCGGTGAGTGGCTGCGGAATCGAAGAAACACTTTGTAATGCGCTTCATGAATTGAACGATGGTGGGGATTTTGAGGTCTACGTGGAGGTTTTGGTTTCGAACGAACCAGGGGGCTCCCGTGATTTTACGGGGAAAACGGTTTTGGAGGGTCTGCATTTTATGGATGTGACAGGTTTTGTTGTAAGAGAGTGTCTGTTGCTATATAAGTAGGTACTTACGTATATTTATTTATTTATATAAAATTTGAGAATATGCGCGTACTGTATAATTATTCTCAGCTTAATTTGAATAAATGAATTTTGATTTTGATACAAAGAAGCTAATCACAAAATTTCTATAGTGTACATAGCATAACAACAGTTCAAGAATGTTACGTAACACAAATAGTAACACACGGTGACATTCGTGATCAAAAATACTGTGGACATAACCTAAAAAATGTATTGATAAAGTTATAAGGCACTTTATTTGTTAATCAAATAATCTAGCTACACATACAATTTAAAATAGTATAGTAAACTTGCGTTCCTACCGTAAATATCAGCTCTTAGAAATATGAAAATCGCCCGAGACAAATCTGCCGACTTGATGTTCACGTGTGGCGTGTGGGTAAAAACAAATGGGGGCTTTTTTCCAACGGCCAATCGTAGTGAGTTGCTGCCATCTCGTTGCTCAAAAAAGGTCTTAAAGGACTTGGAGTGTCCTTAGTCTCACAGATAAATAGTATCTAATATAAATGTGAAGTAACATTAAGGAACGAAAAGTGAGACAAATTTTTGAAACAACAACTTTATTTTTGTATAATATCAATTAAAAAAAAAAAAAAACAGAAAAGTTAACAAATAAGTAAATGTTTTTTACTTCAAAGTGCGATATGAAGTAGTGGGACACACGAATTTTGTATGGATATGAAAATTGACCAATTTAATAAAAATAAAAAAACAAAATCGCTCGTAAAGAAACCACATGTACTTTGACTATAATAATGAATAATTCTGCTAACAAAAACACTTAAAACATATCGTAAAAATTAAAAATAAACATGTTTTTTTTTATTTAAATGAGAATGAGGTCACAAACTTGTCTCAGAATTTTCTCATTTGTTATCTACAATTAATGCTTCTACCACAAGAGTAATTTGTGCTTCTAATCCATATAAGTTTTTTTTTTATCGGTTGTTGGGTTTTTGTCCATAACGTCGATTACCCCTGAATTTAAAATTGAACACCACCAAACCACACCAAATAAATAAATCAAATAAAAAAATACTTTTCGAGCGGCCATCTTTGGAAAATTTTGAAACACCGGGTATTATATTGCTGAGATATTACTATTCGTATAAGTCGTTGTCATCCTGAAAGGCATTCTGAAAGATATTCTTGAGTTTACGGAAAATATGTGCCAGGGGTTGTTTTTTAAAAGGCTTTCACGGCTTCAGTAAACCTTCCCTTCCCTCAGAGAGAAATATTTGCAACCCCCCCCCCACCCATTAAAAAAAAAAACCTTGATCCGCGCCTGAGTGAAACCCCTTAAAATAAACTATTATTTAAAGAAAGGACTCTCATACACTAAAAAGAAATAGGGCCGTATAATGATTACATTTTGAAGCTAAAATGTGCTCGTTTTTAGGGTTTCGTAGTAGAACCCTTATAGTTTCGCCATGCCCGTCTGTCTATTGTCTGTCTGTCTGCGGCTTAGCTCAGAGACTCTTAGTCCTAGAAAGCTGTAACTTGGTATGGGTATACATATTAGTCACGCCGACAAAGTGGTAATATAAAAAATAAAATTTTGGGGATGATCTTTTTTTTTTTTCGTCTATCCCATAGGGTGGGGTATCGTTGGATAGGCCGTTTAAAAATATTGCGGGTGTGTGTAAATAATTTTTCGATTCAGGGATCCTATATCCTTACTAATATTATAATCCTTACTAATATTATAAATGTGAAAGTAACTCTGTCTGTCTGTCTGTATGTTACGTTTTCACGCCTAAACCACTGAACCGATCGTCATGAAATTTGGCAGAGATGTAGCCTGGGATATGGAGAAGGACATAGGCTACTTTTTTACGCGATAACCGACATCCACGCGGGCGGACAAAAGCTAGTACAATATATTTGCATAATATTAAGCTTTAAAGTGCAAATTTTTATTAGAGTCAAGTGTGTGACCTCCCCCCCCCGTGCCAGCTAAATGGTTGTATTTGGATACGTGAAAAAAATCACAACAGTAGTAAATATAACTAAGTTAAAAGGAAAACTATCACAGCTAAGTAGGCTTAACAAGTTACCGAGTAATAGTCGACCAACTTACATTTGCAGTTGAAAAACATGTTCTCCCGTACATTCTGTATGGGAGAACATATTTTTCACCTACAATGTTAAGTTTGTTCTTGGGATAAATTCATCCCAACTACGGAACCCTTCATTGTGCGTGATCCGACACGCACTTGGCCGGTTTTTTTATTAAGAGAATATTGTCAATTTGGAACCCTTACGCGGTTTACTGCCAGCAATGTTAGGTAAAAAATTATTAAATGAGTTCTTGGTTCATGAGTTAGATATTTATTCATATCACTGGTAGTAAAACTCATGTGGATTAAAGGACAGATGACAGACTGAAAACTCTCGAAAATTCCTTTCTAAAAGGGAAAGGGGGAGGGGAGGGGGAAGGAAACTGATCCTTTAGAAATTTATTGACCTTCTAATGATGGACACTTTTTTAAATTAATGGACCTCCAGAAACTATTTGTGCTTCTAATTGAGCACTTTTTGGTAGGGGAAAAACTTATGGTTTCGCGATCTTCACCGAACGCTTTCCATGAGCTATATGAGTTTTTTATACTGTGTATATATGTGTCCTTTTTGGGTGAACAAAAATCATGGAACTCGCGTCATCGTCACCGAACGCTTTCCATGAGCTATATGTAGATACCTATGTATGTGTACTTATGTAAAAACTTATGGATTCGTGTCACCGAAATGCGCGACATACTCGTGACGTGTAGCGCCAGACTGTCAGTTATTTTATTTTTTTAATTATGAAGCCTCTATTAAAATTTCTGGCCTTTTGTCACAGTTGGTCGCAGTAACTATGCTAGGACCCCAACCAAATGAGTTAGGTTAGGTTAGAACTGTAACCAACCACGCGCGAGCCGAGCGAGCGCTACATCCAAATTGATCGCAGATATAACATTTTTATAAAAGCAAAATTGAAATGATTTGAGGTTTAATTCAAGCCTTTCTAAAACACGTGAAAATCTTAGTGACAGCTCAGACATTATGATTAATTTTCTGTATAGATTTCCAAAGATAATAAATTAAAGTGGTCGCCATAACCACAGGTCTCAGTCTCTGTCATCTTAGGTCTGTTAATATTTGAACAAGATGGATTGGTCGGTACGTAAGACTAAAGTTCACCTTCAAATAAACGCGGTCCTTCAACTAGAATCTTAAAATTCAAGCAAATATGTATTATTTATATTATGCTTTGAATAATTCAATAGGTAACACACGTTTTAAAAGGTGCAATAAAAACTTTGATGTGAGTGAATCATGAATAGATAGAGAGAAAACAATTGATAACGCGTTATTTAAATGATTTGGTTTTAATTGAAGAACGTATTCTCTAGTCCAGTGCTTTTCAACCTTTTTCATGGCGCGGCCCCCTTAGTATAGAAAAATATTTCGCGACCTTGAAATTGTAATTTCTGTTCTACCTTGAAATTCAAGTCTGTCACTTTAGGTACCTTTTGGTTAAACAGAAAAACAGAATACCCAAAATTAACCACAGAAGCTTAGAAGTGTTTCATTCCATTTGGAACCTCCTACGTGTGTGATTTAACGTTTTCGTCGATGGCTCAGATTTAATTCTAATCATAAAAAAATTATAAATTGAAAAATTGGTTAACGATAAACAGGATTAACTAACACATTAATGTGAATGGGTACGCTTCGTCCTCGTCACATTAATGATTTATGTGATTTGTAGGTATTTGTTGATTCGTGTTAACCTAAGCCTTTAATTAACTTTTTCTTAATAAATATAACATTTTGAACTAGTATGGTTTTATATTTACAAGCTTTAAATATGTAAGTAACGGCGACCCGCCTTAAGAGGTTTGGCGACCCCTAGGGGGTTGCGACCCACATGTTGAAAAACACTCCTCTAGTCAAAATATTTTTTTTTACGTTGTGTGTTTTTAATAAAATCGAATATAAAAAGAAATAGAATGAGTCATCATCTGCCTAGACTTTGGCTAACTTTGTTGGGGTTGGTTTCCAGTCTAACCGGATGCAGCAGAATACCAGTATTTTAAACAGACCGACTACCTATATCTGACTTCCACAATCCAGTAACTGTGTTAAGTTACGATTAGATATATTTATTGACAAAAACACGTGTAGGTTTTCACTTTTTTTTGTGATCTTTACAATCAGTTGGAAAGATCACAAAAAAAAAGTTTCACCATGTTTTGCCTAGAAAGGCGTACAAATACAATAATAAGTGATATAATTTAAAGTACAAAAATCATAAAGTTATGTTAAATTAACAAAAATAATAACAAAAATGTCTAAAGTAGTCGTCAACATTGTAGTAGCATTTATTTATTAAAAGTTTCTTCATGGTTTTGATTTAAACTATTAATATTCAAATCTTCTTTGGTACCTTGTTGTATAATTGTTAATGTTTAGTAAAATATGGTCTGCAACTGTCTGTCATTTTAAGACTAAACATAGCTCTTATGCATCGTTTTTGCTTTGTGTTGTTTTTAACAACACAAAGCAAAAACACTCACTCACTTATTGGAAGAAAACACACTTTTCTTGCTAGAACACTTTTATTATATAACTAGCTGACCTGACAGACTTCGTTCTGTCAAACTCCACTACTCTACCCTACCCTACTTACCCTACCTACCTACCTACCCTATCCTACCCTACCCTACCTACCTACCTACCTACCCTACCCTACCCTACCCTACCCTACCTAACTACCTACCTACCTACCCTACCCTACCCTACCCTACCCTACCTACCTACCTACCCTATCCTACCCTACCTACCTACCTACCCTACCCTACCCTAGTAGGGTAGGGTAGGGTAGGTAGGTAGGGTATCCTACCCTACCCTACACTACACTACCCTACCTACCTACCTACCTACCCTACCCTACTCTACCCTACCCTAATTTTTCTCGCCGTAAAAACCATCCTTGGACTTCAACGAACATTAAAAAAAAAGAATTGGTAAAATTGGTCCAGGCGTTGTTGAGTTATGCGCTTACCAACACATTTTGCGATTCATTTTTATATTATAGATAATAATAGCTCGCACAGTTACGAGTATAATACATTGCCGCAATCAACAAAATCTAAGATTGGTTAGAGACTAACATGGTGTCAGAGTTTTTATGCCGCCTATGACTTGGCTTTACATGCCGTCGAGAAATATCTCTCAGGCAATCCGGTTTCGTTACGATGATTTCCTTCACCGTTTTTTAAGCAAGTGATAATGATACAAATACGCACATGAAGCCGAAAAGCTAAAAGTGCGTGCCTTGGGTTTGAACTGGAGACCTATGACTTCGCAGTCCGACGGTCACACCACTAGGCTGTCCCTGCTCCCAGCTGCTTGAGTGCTGCTTAGCTATCAAACTATAAAGCACTCACTGAACAGTAGTGCTATGTCAAAATCTCCCCGTGAAAACTTACGTGAAGTGAGCTGGAAGTGAGCTTGAAGTGAGTTCTTATTCCACCTGATGCTAGGGATTAACACTCCACGCTTACTTCACCTAAGTTTTCACGGTGAGGTGGTTACAGAATAGCACTGCTTATCGGCAACAAAAACAATGAAGTAATGTAAACAATTCATAAAACTACTTGCGATTTCGCTGATACATGGCTCGTGGTTCATGTCACTTCTGTCAAGATAGATATCACCCGATTAATATCCCTTGATAAGACTGGTTAATCAGACTTTCGGGCTTGTAACTACCCGTAAAGTAAGAAATAAAAAGTGTTTATTAGGACTCGCACAGGAAGATCAATAATTAAACTAAACACAATAATAAAATTGTTAAAAAAATAAAAACCGACGCCAAAAGGCTCCTATCGCAGCACGATCCTGCGACATTTAAAAGACTTATCTACAAATGACAGCCGGGACCAACGGAATTCCGTGCTTTCCGAGGCACGGAGGGTTCTCGATATGTAATGGCTGGTTACCCATCCACGGACCGACCTCAGCAAGCGTGGCTTAACCTTAGATCAACCGGTGCGGCTGTTATTATTTAGCCATGAGCCCCTCAAGATACCAGAAATAGAATGAGTATTTATTCGAATTTATTATACAAAATATCGTTGTAGTCTTTGCCTGACGTGTTGTGGGAGAGTAAATCCAAAGCTGGATAAGGGTTAATGTTTTATAGTTTCCATAAATATCGGTCTCGCTTTCATTGCAGTCGATATTTTTAGAGAATTTTTATTTTTGCAAGTACACAATAAATCAAGGCTCTGTACCAATGAGGTGTATGAGTCTGTTAATGAATATCTTAATGACAAATTAAAATAATATCGATATAATTGTATATCTGTCTGTATAATTAAAATATTGCTCATGGGAGCAACAAGATAATGATATTCTTTATTGATATTTTTATTTCATTTATTATTGTATACAAAATTTCGACTAAATGCTACCTATTTGTTGATGTGCAGTCTTTATTTAGTGACTTAAGTATTGACTTTTGATTGATTCAAATTATAATATATATTCATGATATAAATGAAAAATATATTTTCCTAAAAGCATCCAGCACTAAAAAGTACCTACATGAAAAATAGTTACCTATAATATGTATAGGTAGGTACTGCGTAGTACACACGTGTTGAATTTTTCGTCTACGTGTCGTCTTAAGAGAGCTCGCATGAATAAATTCTAATACCAAAGTAACGTTGTCGGCATTTTAATCTAAACATGAACTTGTGTGGTTACCTTAGATTCCTTTTAAAGGTCTCTGCACACAGCGGGCGCGGCGCGGCGGGACGGGACGCCGCGCGCCGTCGCGACCCTGAGCAGTTGTAATCTACTAGATATTACGGAGGACGCCACACAGAGCGTCGCGTCACGTCGCGTCGAGCCGGACGGCTCTGTGTGGCGTCGTCCGTAATATCTAGTACATTACAACTGCTCAGCGTCGCGTCGGCGGCGTCCCGTCCCGCCGCGCCGCGCCCGCTGTATGCAGAGACCTTTAACATTACTTGCCTACCATTTTCAGTCTTATCGTTGTAGAAAATAAAAAACCAATGTATGATAATGAGGCAGTCGAAAGACCATAATATGGGAATTGCAGTTAAATCAGCAACAAATAGGATACTGTAACGTAATTGAAAAAAAAAAAAAAAAATAACCTACAAATTCAATTATTAGACGAAGATAGATTTGCACCTTCAACATTATATCTTCTTTGGATTTTCCCACATTAAATAGGGATAAACCAAATTAAAATTTCGGTCAAGCTTTCCTAATTTATAGCAGCTAAAGCCAAGTTGGAAATTAGACGAAATATATTTTCTAATAATCTTGTGTGATTAGAATTTGTTTAGAAAATCCAAAATATCAAAGTGGATCAGTGGATAAAGAAATATCGATATGTACTAACCCGTGGGACTAATCGCTAAGTTTCAAGCTCAATACTCTGCAATTTATTGAGCGTGATTGGATTTAACGATTAATTTCTTGATAAATCATTTAGATAAACCTGTGTACGGATTCATACTTAATTAAATACAGGCCAACTGGTATAGTCATATAAAAAAAAAAAAAAATTGTGATCCAAAATAATACTCAAAAGAAGTCAACTAAGCAAATAAACCAAGCAGGAACCTTTTCATGTTAGGTACCTATTACAAAAATAAATATATCCAAAAAATATTGAAACAATACAGACTATTTTACACAAAGAAGCACGCAATACCATTCCGATAACTATTTGAGAACACGTGAATGAAAAAGTGCTCTTTATCTCCCTATCGACTAAAGTACCGGTGAAAACGAAACGAAAGGAACCGTTCACCCCAAAACCGGAAATAACAGCGTCTCTACTCTACTTCAATTGTTTTTTCTCCGTCACAGACGTAATATTTAACGCTTCAGGAACGCGAGAAATGAAAACATCACAACTTGCAGCAGGATTATCGTATTTCTGTCAATCATAAATAAACATAATCTGTTTCCCTGTCGTGGATAGGAAAATTCAATGACTTCCCTTGTGACTAAAAGATATATATTTAAATCTATATATAAAAATACCGTATTACCTAAGGTACCTATTATGCAGAATACGCGCTTGGACGTGGTATTGTAGACACCAGCCCGATACACAGGGTCAAATTAAATTAGCTAGCAAAACTCTACAGACGTAATGGGTATGAAAGTCTTAATTTTACGTAACTACACCTCTGGTAGATAAGTGACTTGATATTATGAGTTAAGAAAAATCTTTTTGTATTTTTTTTTTTGTTTTATCGTCGTTGATAAAACAAATATTAATCTGACGACACGGTTGGCGCAGTGGTTAAGCGATTGCCTGCTGCGCTGCGTGTCGCGGGTTCGATTCCCGCATGGAACAAATATTTTTATGACCTTTAAGTGGTTGTTCCGGGTCTGGTTGTTCCTGTATGTGAGTTGAAATGTTTGTTAACGCACCCACAATACAGGAGAATTTCTTATTGTGGTAAAGTTTAAAAAAAAAAAAAATGCTCAGGGCTCACCCAAAACCCTTCAGTCGTTGATCGTAGCAGCCTATCGGGAAGCCGTCTGAAGACATTTACGTGGATCATGTTTATATAATTATTTATGATGATTTTGAGCATCAGGAGCACAATTTACTTTTGTATACGTTGAATTATGTACATTATTGTCTATCTATTCCATGAATTTCCACGACAGTCACAATTGTACGTTTTGCGGTTCAACATTATTTCATCATCATCATCATCAGCCTATAGCAGTCCACTGCTGGACATAGGCCTCTCCAATTGCACGCCATTCAGCTCGATTCTCGGCAACTCTCAAAAACCTTTACTTACTTATTCTATGAATGACCCGTCCGGACGCGGCGACGGTGGCGGCATTTTTGCCGGCTTTGCACGGCGAATTTTGATAATTAATCATCATATCAAGTAATTTTTTTTTTTAAATAATATATTCAGGTTTAAAAAAAAAATCGTTTCTATTGCTTCTTTAGGTGTATCTCTTAAAATATTTCGTCTTTGAATAGATACACCCTATATAGGGAAATATTCTAGCGATATCTACAGTAAACACACAGATACACAGTTACAGGGCCTCAAGTCTGCTATTACAATAGTGTCAGAATGGTCTCGCCATTGTGAGTATTTGACAGTGTTTGTATGGCAAATCTGTCAAAAACTCACAATGAAGAGACCATTCTGACACTATTGTAATAGCAGACTTGTGGCCTAGTTTGTTAGTCTACAGTTCCTTTTAATCTCGAACGCTTTAAATACTGTTTTCTTAAAATAATGTAACTTTGTGTCAATTATATATATTTTACCTAGCGTGTTTGGTTTCCTTCACATTCATATATTCATATTCTTTATTGTGGATCATAGGTAGTTAAAATACTTAGAATGCTCTTATTAGTAAAATTAGGATCAGCTATGTCCCGCCGCTTAGGCATACAATAACAATCACATAAATCAAATTAAAAAGTATTTAAATAAGTCAAACCAAAATACACCAATTTCAATAAATGTCAGAAGTTATATATTATATTATTATTATTAACCACAGATTATTATTACATATTATATTATTATTAGCCACACATATTAATCAATTGAATGACAAAAAAAGATACTACTAGATATTCAAACAGTATTCTTAAAGTTACTGTATCATGGCTGAGTTAACCTATATTGTGCAAGTGATTTGTCTGTTAGAAAATCTTTTACAGAGTAGTAGCATTTGTCCACTAACATGTCATGCATTCCCTGCTGCATAAGCTGGAAGTCGGAGAGCAGATGCACAGACCTTGTAGCTGTAATTTTGTGAACTAAATTTTTTACTCTAGTTCTCATCATTGTTATTGTTTTTGCTAGTCGTGTTGTGCCATAACGCTTTGGGCAGGGCTGGTTAACGTTACCAAATAACAACATAATAACCGTTACGTAACGTTAAATTTCAATGTGATACCTTACTAACGTTACAAAAATTTATCATTACTTGAAAACATTACCAGTAATATAACGTTAATTAACATTAACAAAAATACGATAACTAACGTTAATTTTGCTACATTTCCGTTCTGTAGGTAAGAATCAGGCAGATTCAGGCAACGTTTTGATCGGCACGGCATCAGTGAGGCGCGAGGGCGGGCTCCCGCCGCGCCGCGCGCCTCAGTCCCCACTACTTACATCTCACCCGTTTTAAATAACGATAAAATAAAATGTAGCATAAATAACGTTAAATCAATTACCGTTATTCTAATAATAACGTTAACTCTGTCAATAAACGGTAACGTTATGAAAATTTACCGGTATTTAAAGCCCTGGCTTTGGGTGATAATCAGGTCGAAACCTATAATGTGATCCTGCAGATATACTGTGATTGTCCTGTTGTCGTTGCTTTGTGAATAAATTAATAAATAAACCCGCTTAGTTTGAAGTTAGAAGTCAATACTATTGTCCAAACGATTGATTTAATTGTCCCGCGCTTGCATTTGACAGCTTACGTATATAACTATTAACGAAACAGTTTAATCAGTCGTCGTTCTCTGTCGGTAAAACCTTTTCTACACTGAGGCACATTTTGGTATCGCTACGGCAAAATACTGGCATCGGCACATGGTTCCTTTTCAAGGTGAGCTCGGTTCCAAAACCATATGACATGGTATGAGCCAATATGCACAAATCTTTAAGGCCTGTGTTCACCAACATTTAAATCAACTGTTTAGATATTTAATCAGTTGTTTACTCAAAATTTCTTAGGCCTGTGTTCACCAACAGTCAAACCACCGGTTAGGTATTTAAACAGTTGATTTATGTCAAATTTCCTATGAAATTTTGAGTAAACAACTGATTAAATATCTAAACAGTTGATTTAAATGTTGGTGAACACAGGCCTTAGGAAATTTGACATAAACCAACTGTTTAAATACCTAACCGGTGGTTTGAATGTTGGTGAACACAGGCCTAAGTCCCCTAAGGCCGAATCCTAACCGAAAGCGACTGTAGCGCAAGTCGCGTATTCGCGCTACAGTCACTTCCGGTTCGTCGTGCCTCTTTATATGAATATGAATACTCGCGTGATCAATT
This sequence comes from Dryobota labecula, assembly GCA_947523025.1. Lineage (NCBI taxonomy): Eukaryota > Metazoa > Arthropoda > Insecta > Lepidoptera > Noctuidae > Dryobota > Dryobota labecula. The sequence goes on from OX383284.1 coordinate 13,079,353, forward strand.
AAATCGCGTAAGTACGTCATGGTTCAGGGTATCGTGTATTCGCATGACAGTCTCTTTCGGTAAGTACACAGGGTAAACCTAAACAACCTGGGACCTTATTATGACGTTTTAATGCCATTATGATTCCAGACCGAAAAAAGGATGGTGCTAGCGGTCATGTATAGCTCCATCTCTCTCTTGCACTGAAGACATGATGGCATTAAAACGTCATAATACGGCAACTGATGTCAATAATGTTTGAAAATTTGTTTGTGACTAGTGTCGCGACTACTAGTCGCTATTCGTGATCTGTCTATCGCGACATATCGAGTTATGTGTGTGGATGTGGTGTGGACTAGTCCCAATAGTAGATCTATTTTTTCAGCTCTATTCAAATGCCCGTCATTCAATTAGTCTTGTCGTTATGGAATGCAAAGTCTATATATATATTTTTTTTTTTCCTTTTTTTTTTTGGTTGGGAAATTATCAAATAACTTCTCCCGCTGTGGGCAGAGCGGAAGGGCGTGTCAGACTTTTACTGACTAAAACCCACCCGTGCTCCTTCAGTTGCCTGTGTGCCAGGGCCGCGGTATCCCTTTCGGACAAACCTGCAACTCTGGCAGGCACCGGTCCTGGCGGACCCCGTCAGTGCGTGCTGACATCTGTTTGAGGCGCGCGTGGAATACAACACGCCGTCGACCCGGGCCTGGTCCTTATCGGACGGCGAGCTGCCCATAGCTCGCCGTCCGTAAGCCCGCGCCTACGGTGGCCGGGAATCGGCTACCGATTCCCGCCGCCCAGGGCGTCTCCTGCGGCGACTAGGGGCGTGAGGGCGCACAGACTGCCGCTCCCTCACGCGTTCCGCCTCCTCCTTCGCGAGCATACTGCTTCGCAGAAGGAGGTGACTGCCTCCCATGCACTCTCGCTCCGGACCATGGCCTGGACCAGGGCCGGACGCGAAAGATCGCCGCCACCGATCGCTTCCATGAGGACACGGCGGTGCTCTGCCCAAGCCGGGCAGACCTCCACCGTATGCTCCACCGTGTCCTCCGGGTGATCCACACAGTGGTAACACCCGGGCGTTTCTTCCCGCCTTATCCTGAATAGGAACCTTCCGAAACACCCGTGTCCGGTGAGGACCTGTGTCAGGCGGAAAGTGAGGACGCCGTGGCGCCTCTCTAGCCACTCCTCAAAGAGGGGACTTATCGCCACAATTGTTGTCTATATCTGAATTGAAGATACACATCAGAATCTGTCACAATCAGTGATATGATTCACGTGTTTATGAAATATTCGAAAGTAAACTGCGGTGTTGTTTATGTTTGTGTTAGTAAATAGGAACTGCGCAAAACAAATAACACACTTGCCACCGCATAATTTTTGTTTTTATTAGGCGTTGTTTACACAACTTACTAAGGAAAAAAAAAACTTTGAGATTTTAAGTTTTTTGTTTTTAACTTTTTGGTTTTGGCACCTACCCAAACAACAGTGAAAGAAACTAATAATATCATCAACATGCACAAAGTGTATTAAATACGTATTATTGAAGCTAACTGAAAAACCACTCATCGGAACTTGACCAAAATATGGGACCACCTCAGGTATATTCGGCTTATTCCACAAATCCCCCCTGTAATTCCCCCTTAGGAGGAAAAGTGGAATCTATAAAAACAGTCTAGAATTCACCCCTGATAATCCAGCTTAGGGGGAAAACTAGAATTGAAAAAAAAAAACTGCTTATTTTCAAGATATGAAAGTGATTTTTTTACATTAGGGTCCAGTTTTCCCCACTGGGGGGGATTTTCTCAGATTTCCTAGTAGCATTTCTTGTTGGTACTCAGTTGGGCCACTTACTGAGGTAAACGCCAACAAAAAATGCTACTAGGGGGATTAGTGGAATAAGCCGAATATTCCTATACAAACAAAAAAAAAAAAAAAAAGAAGAAAAGAATATGAAAGAATCGATGAACATACATTAAAAAAATACATACAGACTTAGAACATCCTCCTTTTTTGACGTCGGTTAGTAAAAGTCCGTATAAACGATTGATGCTTGCTGTAAAAGACGAGGTGGTTGTCTTATAAACTGTTGTTTTGTTGTTGGGCAGTAGAACTTTAAAAAAATACATAGAGACATAGAAAATCCTCCTTTTTTGAAGTCGGTTAATAAAAGTCCGTATAAACGATTGGTGCTTGCTATAAACGACGGGGTGGTTGTCTTATAAACTGTTGTTTTATTGTTGGGCAATAAAAAGTATGGTGTCCAACCATACACCGAAAGAAATGTTTGCATAACTATAACAAAAACTTGGTTACTGTTTACACAAAAATTGTGACTTGCGAAATAGATGTTCTCTGTTACAAAACCCTGTTTTGCACACTACAAATCAGTTTTGTTAATTTTAACAAAGTTTATTTCCTTATAACTAAAGTTGAGCAATTTTTGAAGTAACTTAATTCGGTTTCGGTTTAAAGACATTTATTTCTCAAAGAACAAATTACAGTTCACTTAAAGATAAACTTAACTAAATTAACAATAAGTTGTAGTTTATATTACGCCGTTCAAGCCATCTAAGAAACTGAACACCATAGTTCCATCTATAAAATATAGCAAGTACCCGTGTTCCAAAGTCTAAATAAAATACAAAAAAGTTCAAGCCAAACTTATATGTGTCCAATATAAAAAAGCTAAACTTGTATATCTAATATATAATTCCTTAGGCCTTTTTTAAATGTTGGTATGCTTGTACACTCTCCGACTTTTTTGGGTAATTTATTGTATAGTCGAACCCCCTCATACTGTATAGTGTAATTAGGTCGGCTAATTATTTATTTCAGTGTACTTTACCAGAGAATACGATAAGGTTACCTAATTTTTTTTTTCCAAGCTGGTTTTTTAACTGAACAGACAGCTGTGCTGCTGGGGAGTTTGTTGCGCCAATTCTTCTTCCCAGCTAAAGCACTAGGAAGTGGTGAAGGGTGAGCTTTTTTGCGGACTATGTTATGTAACTTTGATGTTCGAAAAGTGCTGACTCTCAGCCTAATTTGAATAAATGACTTTTGATTTGATTTGGTGATTGTGTCAGTGAAATGTGAGCTTTGAATTTGGAGGTGATGGTGACAAGATTAATACCTATGCAAAACGCTTGTCAAAAAGCCCACGATATAATAATTAGGTAACCGACATAGCTCGAAGAATTGCCAAACTTAAGTGGCAATGGGCAAGGCACATTGCGCGCAGAACAGATGGCCGTTGGGGCCGAAAGGTTCTGGAGTGGTGACCGCGTACTGGAATACGTAGTGTTGGAAGGCCTCCCACAAGGTGGACCGATCACCTTATGAAAGCCGCAGGAATCCGCTGGATGCGGGAAGCACAAAACCGGTCGAGGTGGCGGTGCTTGAGGGAGGCCTACGTCTTCGTCTCTTGGACGTCTTTCGGCTGAAATGATGATGATGATGATGATAATAATTAGAATATAACATAACATCACCTGTCCACATTTTACCAGTTATGTTTAATTCCAACTTAATAGGGGGTGAGCCGGGCACAATAATAAACAGTCTCTATTGATTTTTTTGTACTTCTGTGGGAACCTGGGCTGGCGAACCTTAATACAGGTTACCATGATTGTAACCTAGCTAGGACGCCAGTTTCAATTCTGTTGTTAGTCTCTATACGATTTTTCCCTAAATTTTAAAATTATATTTTTATTGTAACAGATCAATTTTCTCCAAATTATTTTAAACCTTAAATTGTTGTTGGTTAAGTTCAAAGTCGAATGATAAAATTTGACAGTTGGTGGTAATTTAATATGCTGGCGACTGTACCCCAATTTAAAAAAAATATGTCCAGGCTTGGCTGTTACTGAGAAAATCCTAGTGGAAAAAACCCGGTAACACTGCTTGCCCTGGAAATCAAACCTAGGATCTCACCCTAAGTTTGATGTCTACATCGTTAATCTGAATTTTATTTTCACTGTAATAAAAACCTCCGTAGATACACCAGTCTTTATCCACTGTTATTGTGGACAGAGGAATTCAGAATTCAGATTAAAACTAAGTCATGTGCACACTGTTCTACCTTCCCGAACATATTAATTAACAAGAGACAGCGGGTGTTTTGTTGGCACAAACCACACAATCATTACATTGAAATACATTGTTCTCATTTTCGGAACACATATCTTAACGCTTAATGGGCATGGTAGCATAAACACTAAGATAATAGGAAATTGGTTCCGCTTGTTGACACTGGCGGACACAGGTAGTTTGGTGTTTGTACCTATTTTATATGCAAATATAAAAATATTGTATTGTATTGATGAATCACTGACTGATTGACATGCTATTATCCCATTTGCCATTTGTTATTATACAGTAATAAAAAATGGCAAATGGGATATTTGATTGACCTTTTTCATATTTGTTTTTTTTTTTTTAATTACTGGAACATTGTTGACATTTGATATTTTGTATTTTTATATGTCATAAAAATGTATCATGACCATGTATCATGACCAGTCATGACCATGCCCATCATGGACCTAATGGATGATCATCCATCCAAGGACTGACCTAGGCAAGGGTAGCTTACCCTTCAGCGAACCGTGCGGCTGTTAATATTTAGACACGAGCCCCAACGTGTCCATTTATAAATATCTAAAAAAACTGCCGCGTATGTCAATAAAATACATAGTTGCGTTACTTTTATTGCCTTGGGGGTTTCGCTTCATGACTACCTTAGGAGTGGAAAACGCGTTCATTTAGTATGTAGTAACTGTAAATATATAGTTACCTTGTTTTCAATTTATAGTGCTTACTAAGAGACGTGACAAAATTTTACACTTTTTTCAAATATTGCCTCTAGATGTACCAATACAGTGTCACTAACAACCTCTCAGGCCTATATTTCTAAAATCATAAACAACAACTTTTGTTCTATGACTGTTAATCAGGGTTCGAAAAAATCCGATTTTTATTATAAATATCAAAAATCCAATTTTTTATATATATATCGATTAAATATCCAGGCCAACAAAAACAAGCGAATTTCATTCTGTAAGAGGATTAAACCCTTAAAAATGTGAAAGGAATTTGTAAAATAATATAAGTGTCAAATTACCACTTTATTTTTTAATAGTAACAAAAGAATTATTAATATTAAAAAAAATATTTGAGAAAGAATTTTTTAATGAACACTTAAATAAACAAGTAAGTATTATTATATTAATCTTCATTTGTTTGTGAGATAAATCAACTAATTTTAATCATAAAAAAGTAGAAAGTAAATTATTCTAAATTGTAGTTTTTCGCTACGTGTTGCCAAGGTAAACATTAATCTCCAAAATTTTTAGTTCAGAAGATAGGAAAAAACCAATAGATATATATCAGGAAAAAATCAATTGATATATATCGTGATATATATCATGATATATGTATATCGGCGAACCCTGCTGTTAATACTTTATCAGATTTTAATTTATCATATTTTCATACATAATAGATATATATCAAGATAAAAATCAATTGATATATATCGTGATATATATCGACGAACCTTGCTGTTAATACTTTATCAGATTTTAATTTATCATATTTTCATACAAAAATAAAAATATTTAAATTCAACGCTCTAAATGTTTGAACTCTACGCGTAGCAAAACAAACTGCCGTGTCTAGTGCAAAAGGCGGGGGCGACAGTGCACGGGAGGCGTAGGTACAACGAAATACAGAATTGAAATGTGTTAGATAGAATAATTTTAGTTAATGTATTATGTTTTGTAAAAAGACACGGATTATTTTTTCTTATTTATGATTTTAGTAATACAGTTTTTCTGCAAGGTTGTTAGTGTTTTTCCAATAACCCTGTATAAATAGAGTCAGCTTTTTATTTTTTGAATTTTTATGACACTTTTACTTTTTATTACCTAATACGTGAAGGCATACATGCACGACAGCATTACCTTGGAATGTAAAAAAGTGAACTAGAATATATTTTCTGGTTCATCAAGAAAAATACCTTTTCACTATTTTATTCTTACCTTGTGCGGTGTGGTGCCGGACGAAAAAAATAGCACCGCCTCATTTCCTCCCGTGGGTGTCGTAAAAGGCGACTAAGAGACTTACTAGAGAATGGGCAGCAGTGTTGTCTATGCATTTTTAACACAATACTGCGATCGCCAACCCGCCTGCCAAGTGTGGCGATTATGGCAATCCCCCAATTGGGTGAGGCCTATGTCCAGCAGTGGACGTCTTTCGGCTGAAATGATGATGATGATGAATGATTCTTACTTTGAATGCGCGATTAATGTTTTTTTTTTTTTTTGGTTTTCCTAGTCATTGTCTGCCTTGCCTTTTCCCAACTATGATGGGGTCGACTTCCAGTCTAACCAGATGCAGCTCAATACCAGTATTTTATATGCAGCGACTACCCAGTAGAAGCAAGGGGTTACTCAATAACTGGGTTGTGGAAGTTATGTAGGCACCTAACCTCCACAACCCAGTTATTGGGTATACCCCTTGGTATAGTAACCGGCATGACTCGTGACCACAAACTGACACCTGCGCAGTAGTAAATGTTTAGGTCTCTTTGGTGGAATGAAGAAGCCGGGGGGGCGCCGAGCTGCATGCGATTGGTTCGTCAGTCGATACTCGTCGTCTATTGGACTCTCACGTGTCATTTTTATTTAGCCGAAAGTGTACATACGCGAGCTTGCCACCCCTACTGCCCATCTGTGCTCACGACTCGTGCCGGTTACTATAAGACTGGTTGTCAGACTTTCGGGCTTCTGACGACCCGTAACGACTGTCAAAGATCCACAAATGACAGTCGGGACCAACGGCTTAACGTGCTTTCCGAGGCACGGAGGCATCTTGATATGTAAAGGTCCATGGACTACGGATCAACCGCAGCAAGCGTAGTTTAACCTGATCGATCGACGCGTGCGGCTGTAATTACTTAGCCACAAGCCCCCTCTATTGGGTTTCCGTCTACTAAACTAAATTGATGTAGGTATTGGTCCCTAATGGTTGCAATTAAGGCTAGTAAGCGTGAGATTTGATTAAGTTGAAATCGTCAGGGTAGCCCCCGAAATTAAAATTTTCTTACGTTTTTCGAAATTTTCAGGCCAATATCAGGTTGTACGTTTATATAAATATGATTAGTGGCCGTATAAAATATTTATTTTTAGAATTACAGTCATAAAAATCATCAATACAAATTCTAAGTTCATAAGTTCATGCTGGGAGTTTCTTTGTAGTATAAAATTAGGAATGAAATTATCCGGAAGAGAACCGGAGTTATCGAAATAGCTTGCAGAGTAAGCAAGCTGAAGTGGCAGTGGGCTGGCCGTAAGGACCGATGGCCGGTGGAGCAGAAGAGTCCTGGAGTGGAAACCGCGTATCAGCAAGCGTGGTGTGGGACGCCCCCCAGCTAGATGGACCGACGACCTTAAAAAGGTGGCTGGGATAGACTGGATGCAGAAGGTGGAGGACAAGGTGTTTTGGCGCAGCATGGGAGAGGCCTATGTTCAGCAGTGGACTGCGATAGGCTGAGTTGAGTTGATTGAAGTTCATACAATCCTATTGAATAACTATTTCGCACCCTTACAGGTAAAACCGATTATCTATTAGGTTAGGTTCATATCTGATAATCGGTTTTCCCTGTAAGGGAACGATTTCATGAAATTATGACTTTTAGGATTCATTACTTACTGATTCTAATTATTATAATTCTGTTAATACATATTTGTGACGGTCGCGAATCATAATTTAATCAACATTCACCTAGACAATGAGCTGTAAATTGCAAAAATCTTAAGAAAATTAAAATTTCGTGGGCTACTTTAGCGCTTCGCCCTTAAGAGTAGTTTTATTAGGATTCTTTGTTAGGAAATTTTCAACAGTAAGAATATTGAGGAAAAAATTATTATTTAAGTACCTATATTTTACCTGTTTGTTGTTGTTGTCAACTGTTGAAGAGTTGCAAAAACGCGCCATTTGCTGAAATTTTTAATTTTTGACGTGACAACGTCTAATAAATTGATGAACGCCGGCTGCATGCACGAAAAAGGATGACTCATTGTCCCGTTACGACCACTGTCCCATTACGCTCATTGTCCCGTTACGCTCATTGTACGTTTGCGCCGCATCAATGTTATGTTATGACGTTGTCACGTTAAACTATCGTCCGTAAACCAACTTTACAGACAACCAATTTTTTATGATAAATTGATTATTTTTTTAATAATATGAGTTCAAGTACAAGTGATGAAATGGAATTAACTCCACTCGATATTTTATCTGAGGCGAAAACTGCGCAAGATGAAATTTTGGCCCCAAAATATCGAGAAAGATACATGGCGACTTACGATAATTTTATTTTATGGAAAAACAAAAGAAAACTAAGTCATTTTCAGAACATGTTTTGTTAGCTTATTTTCATGAATTGAGTGGCCAATATAAACATCTACATTGTGGTCAATTTATTCCAAGTTAAAAATTACTCTTAATAAACATATTTAATTCTTTGATTTGTTTTTACTATTTCCCACAACTGTATTGAAAAACGTCTTGCCTTCGGTTCGGGCTTGTTAATGACAGCTCGTTTGCAATAACCTATTTTCCACCCTTGTATCACAATGTACTATTCATATGCATTCTGTAAAAAGATGTTATTTTGACAATACAAACAGACACTTCAATTTTATTTATTTGTATAGATACGGAAACTAAACTAGTTTTAAGCGACTAAGCTAGGACAGCCTTCGGTAAAAGCTTACGCCTAAGCTTTAAGTCGATAGTCGCCAGTCGCTTATATACAAGACCACAAAGCAAACAATATCAGAACAACAATAGGCTTCAGAAATGAAACTACAGCATCGTTCACTGGCACAATCTTGGTCCCGACGCAATGCACCAGGTATTGAATCGAGTATCCACATTGAAAATATTTAAAAAAGCGGCCAAGTGCGGGTTGGACTCGCACGCGAGGGGTTCCGTACCGGGATCGAGCAAAAAACGCCGAATAAACCACGTTTCTTGTATGGGGTGGGGACCCCCTTTAATTTTTAACTTTTTTATTTTTTATTATAATTATGTTGTCATAACCATACTCGTAGAAATACACACTCTGTGAAGGTTTCAAGGGTCTACCTATTTCGGTTAAAAAGATACCCTGTGACAGATGGAAGGACAGCGGAGCCGTTGTAATAAGCCGGAAATACACATGCCTGTAACTTGCAAAAAAATTATGCGAGTAGCTGGCATGCCACTGTGCCATAACAACTTCTGATTGGTGAATGTCACAATGATATGCAAGCTACTTGCTTATTTTTGCACCAGTTACAGGCATGTGTATTACGGGCTATAGGATCCCGTTGGAAGTTGGAGCGTTGTTGGAAAGTACAAACAGACAGACAGACAGACTGAGTCACACCATAAGGGTTCCTTTTTTCCATTTTGGTACGGAACCCTAAAAAAACTCGGTTTTTTACTTAGAAATGTGAAGTTGTTTATCTATAATTTATTTATCTATAAAAATAAATAAGTGCCTTTTTTTTGGTGGGAAATTATCAAATAACTTCTCCCGCTCTGGGCGGAGGGTGTGTCAGACTTCTACTGACTAAAACCCACCCGTGTTCCTTCAGTTGCCTGTGTGCTAGGGCCACGGTATCCTTTTCAGACAAACCCGCAACCCTGGCAGGCACCGGTTCTGACGAACCCCGTCGATGCGTGCTGACATCTCTTTAAAGCGCGTGTGGAACACAACGCGCCGTCGACCCGCGCCTACGGTCATTGAAGTGCCTGATTGTAATGTCAAAATAACAACTTTTTACTTAATATGTATGAAACTATATTATACGGTATACAGGAAAAGTTTTTAACCATTGCGCAAATTTTGACAAATTAAACTTAAACGAGTTTTATTAACCACCTATTTCTTATTTTGATACGTCTTAGTACAAAAAAAATTTAGTTATCGTTAACGAAAGATGTTTATTTTGAAACTAGTTTATTGGATACACGCCGCGCGACGACGCGTGCAGTGAAGCGAAACGCAGTTTAGGTACCTATCAGCTGTGTGCCCGCGTAATTCGCCGATGTAGGTATTTAAGCAGGCTATTAATCGCAATTTTAATATTTTTTATCAAAAAAAAGTATAGAACAAATAATGGAAAAGTATTTAATTACTGAAACTGATCCGCCAAAAAAACATTGCGCACTGGTTAAAAGTTATCCTGTATAGCAAAAAACAATTTAATAATTTTTTTGTGAAGTCGTTTAAAAAAGAGTATTGTGGGCAAAGTCGCTGGCCAGATGCTAGTTAGTGGAAAATGCCCAAATATTTCAAAGAAGATTATATCCCACTCCACTCGGTAGTTTTTCTTCTATGGGTATCAATCATACTCGTGCACAAAAGCTCACCTACTTTGCTATTTGTTCTAGTGTTTTCTGAGGTAAAAACATGTCTACTATTTCACCTACGATGACAAAATATACTGGTGTTCTTCAGAGGGAATATAATAGCTGTCAGAGGAACTCGTGAGATATGGTCGAGGCTCGCGCAGCCGGTGGTCGTAATCTATTCAATTGGTGAAAGAAATTGTACATCGTGCCACTAAGATCACGATTTATCTCTAAATATTTATGTGGTTATCTAGGCTTCTTTCTTGGAAAGTATATCTAACCACACATTATATTTTTTAAGGGAATGAAAGGACGCGTGAATATTTATGCAACTTTTAATATGTGTAAGGTGATACTTAAAAAGCAACTGCTTCTTAGTTTTTCAGTTAGTCAGTATATAGGTATAAACTTCTTTAGGTGAGTTGAGCGGTTTTTGGTAGGGGAAAAACTTATGGGTTCGCGATCGTCACCGAACGCTTTCCATGAGCTATATGTATACTGTGTATGTATGTGTACTTTTTGGGTGAACAAAAATCATGGAACTCGCGTCATCGTCACCGAACGCTTTCCATGAGGTATATGTATGTATAAAAGAACAGTTATTCCAAAGTTTTGTGTTTTCACTTCTGTTGGCAGTCCATATGACTGCGAATTTTTTGTTTATTTAATCATTTATGCACAGAAATTTACAGAGGCGGACTTAATGCCATAGGCATTTTCTACCGGTCAACCTTTGGTAATGCAGAGACAAACAGTGGTAGGTGCAATTATATTTTTTTTGCAATTTATATTTATTTAAATATAAATGTAGTATATATACCTAATCTATCTATATATCTACATAAATGAAAATCTATGTTTGTATGTTTGTCCTCTATACGTTCCTAAACCATTGATCAGATTGTGACGAAATTTTGGTAGGATGTTCTGAGGATGCCCGCGAGTGTTTCTGGCCCCAAAAAAGTTTTAGATACAGTCCTAGAAACATAATATAGTTACATAAACATCATAATATCTCATCATCTTTTTCCCCAAATTTCTCCAGTTATGTTTAAGTCCCATGTTATAGGGGGAGAAGCCTATCTTCTCTGGTAGATACACCCGACTGTCCCAAGACGGAAGAAGCATACTGTTTCAAACCATATTTTCTGCAAAACAAACTTCTGGTCGCTACTTCGTCCGTGTGAAATTTCTTGTTTCCCCCGTTCCTCAATCCGTTCTCCAGATATCATCAAAAAAGCTGTACCATACAAATGTATGAAAAAATGATATTTTATTTTCATAATTTTCTTTTTCTTGAATTTTTCGCATTATTTCATAGTTATTCTGCTATTTGGGGCGGATACAAATCCAGCAAATCAAAGACCATACAAATCGGTACAACCGTTCTTGAATTATAAAACTTATAAATGGTGTAAATACCCGACTGTTTTATATAATTAGATTTAAATAAAAATATTCTATCCTACTCCATTCGAAACTGTATAAGCCCATATTAACTGAGGCCGTATTAATCTTAATAAAAAAAATAAAAAATAAAATTCATTTATTTCAGGTCATTAACCCATATAACAAATTAAAAATTAAAATTAAAAGTAATTTTACAAATTGCCATGCTTGTACTATAAATGTTACGGAATATTTACTTACAAATTAATAGACATACAAAATAATTACAGAAATTGAAAATTAATTTAGAATTATAAGTAAAAGATACAAAAAATTCAAAAAAAAAAAATACTAAAAAATGATTTAATATAACAAAAGAAAATGTCACAAATGTCAAAAATTTAATTGAAAAATGAAATGTCACAAAATGTCAAAAATTTAATTTAAAAGTGCTAATAAAAATAGAAAAATAAAATTATTTTTAAGGTTTATAAAATCAGTGAGTGGAATTTATGTTCCTCATCACGGCACCGAGCTTCTGAAATACTTTCCAAGGGCGTTATTAAAACAACCTTAAAAAGTTTTAATAGAACTTGACAGACAATCTAAAAAAACGCGAATCATAATAGGCTAAAAGCCATTTTTGACTAAGTTTTTAAAGATGTCAAGTGTTGGATTTTCGGCTTTTCTCTTTTAGCTAAACTTCAACTATAGGGATCATAAGTTTTATTGTTTTGTTTTCTGTAAATCACTTGCTTTTAAGAGATTTAAAATTCTTAGTACGTGCCAAGAATTGGAGTCCAACTGACGAATATAATATACGTCCAAGGACCCTTTGACACGAAGTACATAGGTCACTTGTTGGTTGTCGGGTCGCACAAGTCATTGTCAAATCAAACAGTATAAACATAACATAACCTATCATCACGCATGCAATCCCCGAAGGGTTAAGAAGAGATGTACAGTGGCCAGCACATCAAGTTATACGGAATTCTCCATCAGATTCATGATTAAAAAAAAAAAAAAAAACGATTTTGAACTTTAAAATGTTCACGATTAAGTTCCAAATTGAACGAGAAAATTTTACAGTTTGTGGTAACTTGATGTGCTGACCACCGTACATAGAGTAGTTACCTACACCCACATTTTGCCAGTAATGTATGTTTAAGTCCCATATAATAGGGGCAGCCTATTGTCAGTGCCTGTTTTAGCATTACCGGCGCGGCGCCCTGGGCGAGATTTCTATGGCACCCCTTTCCACTTTCCAAGTCACACGTCATGTGAATAAAAAATTAGGAAAACACGAGGGAAAAAATAAAAGAAACAATTTCCTAGGCTTTCTATCAGCAAACTCTCTTATCAAGGCATCGAAGTACATATATGTTTTCTGCAATTTCAGTTTCGATTGACAAAGTTGCCAAGTTTATCAATCTCTTGTTTAGAAAAACTCTTTTTCATCCCATCTATTCGAAAAGGACGACTTAGTTCGCCTTTAAGTGCACCCAAAGGTGGTGTTTTCTCTAAGAAACTTTTAGCGGGCAATAATGAGTTTTTAATCTTCTTTATAAGTGCGCCGCAATTATCTTTGCCGCGCACTTTTTGAATTTGGAACATCTTAGTGTTCAGTGCCAAAGAAATCGAACGCAATTATTGTTTGAATCGTTGACATATATATTACTGCGGTGGCTCGCTGGTGGTGGCGTGTGTGTTGGATCATTAAGTTCCCTTCAAAATGGTTGAGCTAAATGGTGCTGATCCATGCGTCATGTTCGTGAATGGGCGCCGTCAGTTGGGACTGGTCATCTCTTAGCTGCCACGGCTTATTTTAATTTTTGAATTGTTTCTATTACGGACGCTTCTAACGTGCACGTCTTTCTACATTGTTCTCACATGTATAACTTCAACATGAATGATGTAACCCATATTTTGTAACAATATTTTGTTTTAAAAGAGTGTCCATGGAGTTTCTTGTCCGTTCTTCTCCATAGGAACCTACTACGCTTTGGAATGGGCAACTAGCTTCATCTTTCTGACTGACCGACCCCTTGACAATTCAAAAGTGCCTGTAATTGGTTTATTTGAAATAAATGCTTTGAGTTTGAGTTTGAGTTTGAATGGATTGAATAAATACTGGCTGGTACGACGGCCCATAGTCGCGCCGCCGCGCCGGCTGAATAAAAAAAAAGAAATCAAATTAAAAACGCGCGAACTACAGCCCGCGATTTCATCAATTTTCACGGATTGTTAGAAATTCATGGTTTTGTTTTGAAAAATGAGTTCTTCAAGTGACAATGAAAGTATAGAATTAACTCCTGAAAGTTTTAGGCCCCTCGCCCACGGCAACTTTTTGTAGCGATGCTGTCGCGCGTCCGTATCGATACAGTCGCGAAGTGGTCGCTAGCTATGTGCCCTCGCCCTTGTTTGGACGACGTGCCACGCGAAAAACGTGTCTCAGCTTCTTAGGGCCACAAGCACGACACGCGCGTTCACGCTTATTCATGTACGTGTCTGTGTATGTGTCATCATCATCATCATCATTTCAGCCGAAAGACATCCACTGCTGGACATTGGCCTCCCCCAAACACCGCCACTTCGAAGGTTCTGTGCTTCCTACATCTAGCGGATTCCTGCAGCCTTCAAAAGGTCTGGGTAGACCTTTTGAGTGACGTCATCGTAGGGTTACGATGACGTCACTCACGACTAAGATCAGTGTAAATGTCGATAGATTCTGATTATGGCCATCATACGCACCACAAGCATTTGATTGAAGAATTTATCGATATTTACATTGTAGTAACACATCATTTATTATAAATTCATTGTTAATTAATATATTGTATGTTTACGGCTACTATAATTATTGGCTTGATGAGTAGGCAAACAGGCATTTCCACTACCTAAAACTATGTTTTAAATTGTTCAATTTGCTTGTTGGTACAAGGACTTATTGATAGTAATCTAATGAGCCCAAATGCGATGGGTTTAGGAATTCAAGGATACCGTAACCGCCTTCCAACTCCGTTATCAGACCTCGATAGTAGGTACCATAATAATGTACTGTCAACCTATAATTTTCCCACCGCTGGAAATTTCGGGGTGGGCCGTAATCTACCACGGCCATGCCGGTTTCGTTACGATGTTTTCCTTCACCGTTTTGAGAGCAGTGGTGATGAATAGTACATTATTGCAAAGGCCAGGAAATAGGCAATTGCAGGTCGAGTATGAGTATGAAGGCCGAGCCGTAGGCGAGGACTTCACTAATACGAGACAGGCAATTGCCATTTCCGCCGAAGCATATATAGTGCTTTTCTCAAAATAATGCAGGGAAATAAAAAATTGCTGGAGAGTTGTAACATTGCTGGAGCGTTGTAACATTGCTGGAGCGTTGTAATGTTCCAAATTCAAAAAACGCACCTGCAATGGTTTTGATTTTCTTTGTCCGTAAATTCGATACTGCGCGTGTTCTTTTTTCGAAAATAATGACAATATTTCCATGCATGTTTGAGAAAAATTATTTACACAAAGAAAAAATAAAAATAAAAATAAACACCCACCCACCCGTCTTAAATTGACAGACCATATTTGCAACACCACACTACGCTCCAAAACACATTACTGTCGTTGCTCAACAAGCCGCTAAGCTAAAGTGGGACTGGGCTGGCCACGTCTTCCTTTATGCCCAATGAGCCGTGGGCCAAAATTGCCACTATATGGAGCCCTGACACAGCCAGAAGGCGTCGCGTCATACCCCGTAGAAGATGGCGGGATGAGCTGGAGAAAACAAACGACCAGTGGTCCACATTAGCCCTGGATCGAAAGAGCTGGAAGTCATGGGGAAAGGCCTTTGCCCAGCGCCTGTCTTGGTTTGAAACTACGACCTACAACTTGTAAGTCGCGGCCACGTTCATGCATAATGGTCTGGTGGTCTGCCGTGTATTGATTCATGTTGTTTTTGCTATTAATCATTTATTTAACATGTGTTTGTGATGACTGTAAATACACTGGTAGTATTTAAGCGATGACGGATTCGAATTGGACTGCAGTTAGTGCTCTCATCTCAAATGCAAGATGCAGTATTCAAGTCACCTCTTAGTGAAAACGTACATTCTTATTTTTACAGGTAAGTCAATAAGTTGTATCGCCCGCTGCACATTCTTACTCTTGAACTAGTTCACGATGCTGCGTTGATGTGGCACTGACACTGGTCTACACATGTATATTTGCATCGTGGTATGAGTCGCATATCGGTGGCAATGGAGATGTGAACCAAACAAGATTACGAAGATTAAGAAGACACGCGAAAAACGTGTCTCAGCTTCCTAGGGCCACAAGCACGACGCGCGCGTTCACGCTTATTCATGTACGTGTCTGTGTATGTATCATCATTATCACCATTTCAGCCGAAAGACATCCACTGCTAGACATTGGTCTTCCCAAACACCGCCACTTCGACGGTTCTGTGCTTCCCGCATCCAGCGGATTCCTGCGGCCTTCACAAGGTCATCGGTCCAACTTGTGGGAGGCCTTCCAACGCTACGTCTTCCGGTACGCGGTCGCCACTCCAGAAACAACCAGGCTCCAGGCTCGAAGAATTGCCCAACTTAAGCGGCACGGCTCATTGCTCGCAGAGCAGATGGCCGTTGGGGCCGAAAGGTTCTGTGTATGTGTATGTGAGAGCAAATGTGGGGTTTTCTACGTCTTATATTTTAATGCTGCCACTCGCACGTGGCTCGTGATGACCAATGCGAGTGTGAGCATGTGTGGTAGGCGTTAGTGTAGGAAGGCTAGTTCGTAAGGGTGCAAAATATTTTGAAAGAACTAAAAAAAAAATTACATTGACTCTCCTTTCCTCCAGAACAAAATAAGTCCTGAGAGGTTGTTAGTGTTTTACCAATTACCTTATACACAACAAAACTATAATAATGCAATAAAGCAGCCACTGCGCCAATCGAGCCAACGAATTTTAATAATAAAGCGAGCTGAATAAATAAGCTACTCAACGGAAAGAACATGCACAGTCAGTAATATTAATGTGTTCATTAGATAATAAATATATTTGTTCTAGCTACTCGGGGCTCATGTTGGCAGTTTTTTACGTCACTGATAGATCTCGAAATGAGCAACTCAAAACCAGAGCTCAGTATGTTTTTTTTTTTTTTTAATTATTTCTATTTTATCAGAAATAATCAGAATTTGAACTAAGCTGTAAATAACAATTTAATTGTCATTTTTATTGCTTACCGAAAAGTAACGACGTATTCTGTTACTTATATAATTATTTATTACAGCGCGGTTTAAAAGAAGATGTAATGTGGTTTGGTCATGTTGAGAGGATGAATGATAATGAAGGCGACTAATAACAGGTATTTACAAGGCAGATGAGAATGGAAATAGCGCCAGCCTTTTTTTTTCTGTGTGGGAAATTATCAAATAACTTCTCCCGATGTGGGCGGAGCGGGAGGGCGTTTCAGACTTTTACTGACTAAAACCCACCCATGTTCCTTCAGTTGCCTGTGTGCCAGGGCCGCGGTATCGCTTTCGGACAAACCTGCAACGCTGGCATGCACCGGTCCTGGCGGACCCCGTCAGTACGTGCTGACATCTCTTTGAGGCGCGCGTGGAACACAACGCGTCGTCGACCCGGGCATATGGTAGCCGGAAATCGGCTACCGATTCCCGCCGCCCAGGGCGTCTCCTGCGGCAACTAGGGGCGTGAAGGCGCACAGACTGCCGCTCCCTCACGCGTTCCGCCTCCTCCTTCGCGACCATTACTGCTTCGCAGAAGGTGGTGACTGTCTCCAATGCACTCTCGCTCCGGACCATGACCTGGACCAGGGCCGGACGTGAGAGATCGCCGCCGGCGATTGCCTCCGTGAGGACACGGCGGTTTTCTGCCCAAGCCAGGCACACCTCCACCGTATGCTCCACCGTGTCCTCCGAGCGATCCACACAGTGGTAACACCCGGGCGTTTCCTCCCGCCTTATCGTGAACAGTAACCTCCCGAAACAACCGTGTCCGATAAGGACCTGTGTCAGGCGGAAGGTGAGGACGCCGTGGCGTCTCTCTAACCACTCCTCAAAGAGGGGACTTATTGCCACAACTGTGGCGTGCCCAGCGCTGGGTTGCGACAATCGCACCCTCCATGTCGCCATGAGATCCTGCCGGAGCTCAGTCTGCTGTGCAGTGATTTCTCGCGGCAGCGGAGTCACGCCCTGGCGTTTCACCTCCTCGCGCCACTCAAACAACGCCGCCCTATGAGGACATATAGTGACCCAATTTGCGATGTTCTTTAGAAAAGTCAGATGCGTAGTACTCGCAAACAGCGCCGGCGTGCGTGTATGACGTTGTATGAACGTAAACGAAGCAAAAGGAGTATGTAAGAAGCGTAACAGGTGGCCCTAGTAGCATTTTCCGTTGGCATTTAGTTGGGCCAACTTGAGAGGTATGTGGCCCAACCAAACGCCAACAAAAATGCTACTAGGGGGCGTTCTATAGTTTCTGCCTACCCCCATGGGGAGAAAGCGTGAGTTTATGTATGTTTATGTATATTTATTTATTGGTTAAAGGTGTCAACACAAAAAAAAAACTTATGACGCATGAACATCTTTTTCCAGGAGGAATTCACAGTGAATATCTATTTGGTCGTTGCTCTAATAAGAAAAAGATATTTTATACACACACCCATCTGGACCACCTGGATGTACTGGGAAAAATTATAATCAGAGTAAGTGTACATTTTTTATAGTCATAATAAACTGAGTTAAAAAATATTTATTTATTTATGTCTCGCAATTGTAAAACCGTCGAATAAAACGCGTGAGGATTTTGTCATTTATATCATAATATTCTATTACACGTTGTGGTTTTTTAAATCAGGTGTCTTTCTTTTCTTTTTCAGGGCTGGATCGATGTAATGAGAATACCAACATGTATCGTAATTAGAGGATATTCATTCGAAGAAGATACGTTACAAAGTACTTCGTACGCCTTCCAGATTTGTGTGCCTCGCATCACCTACTGTCACACGCATCGCAGATTTAAACTTCACTACTACGAATGGTACATACCTCCGGATGTGTCTGGTGGTATGGATTGGGATATTTATTTCTTTGGACCGCCCAACAAGAGTTGGCAATAGTTTCATTAACATCTCTTTCAGTTGCTATTACTTGAACGAGATCCGAAGTGAATATTATTATAGATATTCACTTCGGATCTCTTTTAAGTGAACCAAAAAGCATGGAGACACCATGGTGGCGGGTGCAAGAGGCGGCAATGCACTGTCACCACTTTCCATACAAACCAGGCGTGTCACCATTTAGTCGCACTACGACACAAATGACGTATAGTATGTAAATGACGGCTAACGCAAAGTAGGAAAGAAGAAGAGGGTTTTAATTTGACTAAATAAAAATGAGTCATAACAATTTAAAAATGTATAATCAAAAAAAAAAAAGCAGTTAAAATGGCTTAACGGGCGCGTGGGGCGGTTAACAAATCGGAATAGTCTGTAAGAAATCTGACTTGGAAGTAGTGTCCGCCAGCCGCTGATACGACACCGATCTCTTCACTCGTTCGGCTCGCGCACGGTTGGTCACAGTTCTGACCTTTTTTTTTTTGGTCCGGGTTGGAAATCCTAATGGATATCCTCTGCCCTGGGGGGTGGAGGGTCCTGACAGACTCTTACTGACTTAATGTTCTATCTCACACCTACGCCGGGGGTAAAAGTACGATTCTTCCGCAACTCAGGTCGGGGGGAGGAGAGAGGTGTTTAACTTCCCCGCGACGTCTAAGAGGGGCGCGGGTGGAACACTACGCGCCGCCACCTCGGGTCCTGATGTATGGAGGGCGAAGGACGTCCCCTGATCTGTCGCCTTTAGACCCATTTACGGGGGCTGGAAGAGGGCGTTGTCCGTCGTCCGCCGACGCCCGTTGCGCTTACTACGGGCCGGGTGAGAGGAGGGAGTCCAGCTCCCTGTTTGTGCGATACAGATACTTCCAGAAGCAACCATGCCCCGAGAGCACCCGCGTCACCCGAAACGACAGGGGACCATGCCTCCTCCCGTGCCAGAGATCGAGCACCAGCCGGACCGCCTCGATGGTGACGAGATAGGATGTGAGAGCCTGCCCCACCATTTCGCATCAGGACCTAACCTTACCCATTTGGTCGGGTGCCCTGGTTTAGTTACTGAGACCAATTCGAGTTGCGCGTGGTTGGTTACAGTTCCAACCTAACCGCACCCGTATGGTCGGTGTAGCTTAATTACTGCGACCAACTGTGAGAAAACGCCAAAAAGTCAATTATTTAAATAAGTGCAGCATCATTAGAAGCGTAAAAAGTTTTTGGTAGTTAAGGTTCATTAATTTTAAAAAGTGGCCATCATTATAAGCGCAGAAAGTTTTTAGAGAGTCAGTTAAATAGTTAAATATTTCCCTTAAGTAAGTTCGGTATTTCAAAACTAATTAAATTATAGGTACCTATCAACTAAGTTGGTAATCCATACTAATATTATAGATGTGAAAGTAACTCTGTCTGTCTGTCTGTTACGTTTTGACGCCTAAACCGCAGAACCGATCGTCATGAAAAAGACATACACATAGGCTACTTTTTTACGCGATAACCGACATCCACGCGGGCGGAGCCGCGGGCAAAAGCTATTAATGAATAAATCCGATTCAGATAGCTGTTTCAAAAATATTCTCTGTATATACTGATGTGTAAGTACACAAGACTGTTTAACATAATTATAACACTCACATTATGATGGCTATTTTGCATTAAATTATTTAGTGCAAATATTGGAATATGTTTATTTAGTTAAATATAAATGTTCTCTTGCTTTTACCTGGTATTTGTTTTCTTTTTAATGTCATTTTTTACATTAATATTTAACCTCGACCAGTGCTGATACGCCACCTCGTTATTGCCCTACCCATCCTGCGGGGCATTTGTGTAACACACATAAAATTGCAATTGATCGCAAAGCCAAAATACTAAACCTTATACAATCAGGTAGCTTATTACATAACAATTTCAATGACGTAGGGTTTGTAGAGTTACGATGCGTATTTTCTGAGATATCTGAGATATTGTAGTTTTAGTGAGCGCGCGTTGTTCGGGCGTGATCTCCACTCTACGCCACGACTTCTACGCGTATTGGCGAGCGTGAGGCGTGACAACGGAGGGTATAATGTGTGTTACTGAGTTAACTCATTCATCTTTACTAGGTAACGTATTTCCGAAGATTTATGGATTATGTAGGTACCACATAATCCATAAATCTTCGGAAATACGTTTCTCACAAAACAATAGAAGCAATAATCAATAAGTTCAATATACGATATTAAAACCTAGCCGTCATAGAGAAAAAAGTTCCTATTCAAAAATCCGATATCAAAGCACATAGTTTGATTGTTACATTCTCGCAATCAGTGGCGATTAAATCTCCAGAGCACTGAATTGCTTTCGCGGAACATTGCTCGCAAGACCGAATAGGCGCACCTGGCACATTCCATTCCATAGAAACTGTAATACGAAGAATTATTCATAATTTACTTTCGTATTAGTAGTATAGTAAAGAGTAAGTATGGAGTTTCTTGCCCGTTCTTCTCCATACGTAACTACCTTTTCGAAGGGACAACTAGAATCAATTAATTATTTTTGTAATTTTTGACGTTAAAAATTGCCTTATAGGTGCCTATTTGAAATATTTGACTTTGTATCTGGTTTAATGAGTATCAAATTTTTCAAAGTAATTTATTTATATATTTAATTTGTTCCTGTTTCCTAGCCTTTTCCCAAATAAGTTGGGGTCAGCATCCAGTCTAACCGGATGCCAATGTTTTACCGGAATAAGGAATACCAGTATTTTACATGAAGCGAGTGCCTATCTGACCTCCACAACCCAGTCTAGGGTAATATAATACCCCTTGGTAAGACTGGTTGCCATACTCTCGGGCTTCTGACGTCCCGTTACGACTGTCAAAGATTCACAAATGCCAGCCGGGAGCAATGGCTCTCTCCGTGCCTCGGAAAGCATGTTAAGCCGTTGGTCCCGGTCTTGGTACCGTAGAACGGGGCTATTTGGATTTTCGGGGGTTATTTGGAATAAAGTAATTGTAAGATTTGAGTTGACATAAATTCGAATTGTACGAAAGGCTGCGGAAATCTTCGTACGAAAAATTGTAAAAGTAAACAAGACCAGAACTAAAATAAAAGCGGTCTATGGTGTTTTGGTAGAATTTATGTCAAATCTTACAATTACTTTATTCCAAATAACCCCCGAAAATCCAAATAGCCCCGCTCTACCGGTATGTAAAGATGTAGATATATAATTTGTTCCTTTGTTCCGTACTAAGCTCTCTATAATTAGTAGATAATCATCTAATTAGTAGGTAGACTAACCTGACTTTAGTTCGTACACTCGGAAAATCATCTACTTTTACAATTTTTGTAAATATGTAAGCACCATGTATCTTTCACATAATTAATTTATCCGTCATTACTTCACTTTTCCTTCTTTTTAC
This sequence comes from Dryobota labecula, assembly GCA_947523025.1. Taxonomy (NCBI): domain Eukaryota; kingdom Metazoa; phylum Arthropoda; class Insecta; order Lepidoptera; family Noctuidae; genus Dryobota; species Dryobota labecula. The sequence goes on from OX383284.1 coordinate 13,101,656, forward strand.
CTATTGTGGTCGAATCAGAAATGAACAGATCCGCAGGAGAACCAAGGTAACCAACATAGCTCGAAGAATTGCCAAACTTAAGTGACCATGGGCAGTGCACATTGCTCGCAGAACAGATAGCCGTTGAAGTCGAAAGGTTCTGGAGTGGCGACCGCGTACCAGAAGACGTAGCGTTGCTTGGAAGGCCGCCCACAGGGTGGATCGATGACCTTGTGAAGGCAATCTTGGGAATCCGCTGGACACGCGAAGCGCAGAACCATCATGAATGATGACATGTTATAGTATTTTTATTCTAGGTACAGCGTCTTCACATATATTTATTTTATACAAATTATTGTTACCATTTTAAAAGAGTAAGTTTGAAGTTTCTTGCCCATTCTTCTTCATACGTAACTATCTTTTGGAAGGGACAACTAGAATCATTACAATTTTTTTGTAAGTTTTGACGTTCAGAAGTGCCTTTTATGTGCCTATTTCAAATAAATCATTTGACTTTGACTTTGACTAACCTTAAATAAATTTATGAAAATCTCAAAAGACATACAATTATTTTATTGATACTTACTTTTCTATGTACCTAGATAAAGAAAGCTATAAAGCCAACCAAAAGGAAAAAGGTCGAGAAAAGCTCAGATTCCAACTCATATTTCTATTTACACCTACGTATACTGGATGATTGCTCGCAGAACAGATGGCCGTTGGGGCCGAAAGGTTCTGGAGTGGTGATCGCTTACCGGAAGACGTAGCGTTGGAAGGGCACCCACAAGGTGGACCGATGACCATGTGAAAGCCGCAGGAATCCGCTGGATGCGAGAAGCACAGATCCGATCGAAGTGGCGGTGCTTGGGGGAGGCCTATGTCCAACAGTGGACGTCTTTCGGCTGAAATGATGATGATGATACTGGGTGATTGTTACAATGATACTAGAGGATTTTTTGAGATTTGGTAGTAAGGGCAGGTAATCTAACCGCTGTGGCTACAGAAAAACGGTGTTAGGAGACTGTCCTTAACTTTTTGAAAATTTTTGACTTGCTTTTACATAATTTGAAAAAAAAAAAAAAAATAGGCAATATTCACAAAAACTTTTTTGATGCCAATCGATCCTGTTTCTTATAAGGATTAAAAAACTCTATATGACCAATTGAGGTTTGAAGAATAGAAAAGTCAGAAATCGCATAAAGCTTTTCCCATACATTTCTTAGGAAATGAGACTCCAACTTACTTTCTTATAATGGATAGACTGCCCCATCTCAATAATCCATCCTGTATATGTTTACAATGTGTACGCATGTTCTGAAATCTAGCAAGCGACGTGGATAAGCCTCGGCTCATATTTTCTCGTTCGAAGTTAGAGCTGTGTGCCACAGCATTTTTAATAATACGTAAGTAGGTACTTGCGTTCACAAACGACGTAATTTGTTGTGCTTTTAGCATAATACCTTCTCATATCCTACCTAGCTGCATGAAGATTTTCAAATAGATCAGAAGCCATTTTTAAGACGCGTTAAAAATACAATAATGATTATGGCTGTATCGAGATTACTTCAGAAAAAAACAAAGAATTTGAAATTAAAAAAATTACATTTCTTCACAGTGCTGTTGGCAACATGTTTAAATTTTTATATAATACTAGCTTTTGCCCCCGGCTCCGCCCGCGTGGATGTCGGTTATCGCGTAAAAAAGTAGCCTATGTCCTTCTTCATGTCCCAGGCTATATCTATGCCAAATTTCATGACGATCGGTTCAGCGGTTTAGGCGTGAAAACGTAACATACAGACAGACAGACAGACAGACAGACAGACAGACAGATAGATAGATAGACAGACAGAGTTACTTTCACATTTATAATATTAGTATGGATTATAATATTAATATGGATAGTATGGACTAGATAATGTGTTGCAATAATTTTTTTTTTTTTTTTTTGTGGTCAATCTCCGGAAGAATGGGCATCTAGCTTCATATTTCTTACTGACCGACTCCTTGACAATTCAAAAGTACCTGTAAATGGTTTAATTGAAATAAATTATTTGAGTTTGAGTTTGAGTTTTAATTGCTCAATGGCGGCTTTATGCCGTTGACGTTGACTGCACGAGCGGTCCATGTATTTTGATCAACTGATCGAGCAGTCCATGTATGGTCGGCCTTTTTCAGATAAACTGTACAAAAAACATTACCTACCCATTATTATTATAATGTAGATCAAAGCTTATTTGATGTTCATTCCAGGTCAATAGCACTAAGTAGTGGCATCTCGGCGGCCACAAAGGGACACTTGATGCCTCTTCGATCCCAGATAGTCGTGTCAGATAGCCACTTTTTTCATCGATTTTCTAATAGAACAATAGACACTTGGATAGATAGATACAACGCGTTCATTTGTACCTCAAAAATAGCGCATACATTATGTATTTGTGTCTTTTATCATCGTTAAGTATAGCTACCAGCTACAGATACTTTAGGCAGTAAAGACAAGGTTATGCTTTTCACGCGTTTCTAGGTATGTCTTGTGGCAGTCTTTATACCGTCGAAGCATCCTAACAGCTAGATGAATTTTAATACACGAGATGTCCATCAACTCGTTTAGGTCGTGCGATTGTTATAGGCTTGGTTTTGTTTTATAAAATCACTAGCTTTTGCCCGCGGCTTCGCCCGCGTGGATGTCGGTTATCGCATAAAAAAGTACCCTATGTCCTTCTCCATATCCCAGGCTATATCTCAAAATTCTAACTTAATATTAATTTTAATGTGACTCAATGTGAATAGAAACCGAAACAAATGATTTAATATAGTAAAAGTACTTATGTTCTGAACGTGAATGAGTCTTTACCTAAAGATAACAAACACAAAATCAAAATACGAAATTTCACTCAAATTCTTAAAGCAATCAATTGTACCAAATACAACACGAAATAAAAATGCGACACAAATCATAATTTTAAAATAATTCACGTAAGTACCAACGATTTAAAAACAAAACGAAATCCTCCGAAATGTCGCATGGTACACCGTTTGTCCTGAGAAAACGCTCGAAATGTCTAATGAACACCATTGGTGCATAACTTTTCTCAGGGTCACGTTCGCAATTGGACGAAATATTTGACATTTATTTTGTACTTGCAACACGATCTGGATGTAGAATTCGATTAATCGACTAATACTTGACCGGTTGACATTTTACCGGGAACACCACTAAACGAACAAAAAAAAAATACAAAATACGTCTATACTCTGTGGTCGTGTGGCGGTGTGACGCGATGCTTAATGTAAACATTCATCAAGGTTATACGTGCGTAAAGTAATGGATTCAATGAGAAAATGGTTTAATCTTAGAAGAATCTTATACAGAATTACTGACAAATAAGTGTAGATTTCGTATTGAGTGTTAGTTTATCGAAAAGTGATAAATATGTCAGTGAAAAAGTAACGAAAGTTTTGGAATGCACACATTTTGATCATAAGGCCGCCGTGTTTAGTAATGTTTTTATGATAAATATTCTTGTGTAGCTAGCTTATTTATCTACGAACATAATTTGGCTAATAGCTACTGATATTATAGCGTATTGTTATCGTAATCGTATTTCCAAGAGTAAAATTCGGCAAACAAATACCTACAAAAAGTCAATAAAATGGATATAGTACGTTATCCTTAAGAGATAGACATATGCCATCGCGGACTTTTTTGAAGACCTTTTTATGATACACAGTTCCACCATACATTATTTTGTTATATCTCAAAGGGTTTAGACAGCGTTTTCGTTGAATGCTCCCAGACGGCTTATTTTTTCCGACACCTCCAACAAATATCGTTAATTCATACAAAAATGCATACAAAAACATAACAAATTATATACTAAAACCTTCCTCGAGAACCAAGCTATCCATTGGTGAAAACAGCATGAGAATCGGTGCAGTAGTATTTGAGTTTATCGCGAACAGACAGACAGACAGACGCGGCGGAGGACTTTGTTTTATAATATGTAGTGACACCATACATTATTTTGTTATATCTCAAAGGGTTTAGACAGCGTTTTCGTTGAATGCTCCCAGACGGCTTATTTTTTCCGACACCTCCAACAAATATCGTTAATTCATACAAAAATGCATACAAAAACATAACAAATTATATACTAAAACCTTCCTCGAGAACAAAGCTATCCATTGGTGAAAACAGCATGAGAATCGGTGCAGTAGTATTTGAGTTTATCGCGAACAGACAGACAGACAGACAGACAGACAGACGCGGCGGAGGACTTTGTTTTATAATATGTAGTGATAGTGATAGTGATAGTGAATATGGCGAAACAAAAAAAATGTTCTATGACTATGTGGGGTATCAACTAAGAGCTTGAAGAGATGCTTATATAAAAATACTAGCTGACCTGACAGACTTCGTTCTGTCAAAAGCTATAGTATAAACTCCACTACTCTACCCTACCCTACCTACCCTACCTACCTACCTACCTACCTACCTACCTACCTACCTACCCTACCTACCTACCTACCTACCTACCTACCTACCTACCTACCTACCTACCTACCTACCTAACTACTTACCCTACCCTACCCTACCCTACCCTACCTACCTACCTACCTACCTACCTACCTACCTACCCTACCCTACGCTACCCTACCCTACCTACCTACCTACCCTACCCTACCCTACCTACCTACCTACCTACCTACCTTACCCTACCCTACCCTACCCTACCTACCTACCTACCTACCCTACCCTACCCTACCCTACCTACCTACCTACCCTAACCTACCCTACCCTACCCTATCTACCTACCTACCTACCCTACCCTACTCTACCCTACCCTAATTTTTCGAAATAACCATTAAAAAAAAAAAAACTTAAAAACCATCCTTGGACTTCAACGAACATTAAAAAAAAAGAATTGGTTAAATTGGTCCAGGCGTTGTTCAGTTATGCGCTTACCAACACATTTTGCGATTAATTTTTATATTATAGATAACACGCTTAAAAGTTGAAAAAAAAAAAATACACTAAAGAGTTCAAAACAAGATCTCTTTTTAGGCAATCTGATGCAGCCGCCCAAAACAATTCCTCCCGCATAAGTAGGATTCGCTGACCGAGGCATACCCTCACTATTCACGACGAGGCCACAACCCTCTTTCAGGGGAGTAATAGGGCCACTAGTACTGTTCGAAAGTACAAAATTAGACCGCCGTCCTTCCTTCCTCGCCACCGCGGCCTGCTGCGACGCTCCAATCCATGCCCGTCCCGACCCTTACTCAGGCCACCAAGCGCGCCGATGTACCTGCAGGCCTAGACAAAAAACTTTTCTGTAGCGTTAAACGCCATACGCTAACGACAAAATGTATGGCAATGACATTAGGTGTGGAAAGGACACGTAACGTCCCGCTAAGTTCGTAGACAATTTAACACTTGTAACGAAACGCTACAGCTAACGCAGCGTTAGCGTGGCGTCTCTCATACAAAGCGGTAGACAAGTGGTGTTTTTGACAAACGCTAACGTTAATTTTAGCGTTTATTGTTCACGCTCGCTAGCGGAGACTTGGACCCTGCCGCTAACGTGTTGTGGAGTATTTTAATTAAGAAAGAAAGTGTTTATTTTTTGTTTAAATGCATTGCCTGAAGCTGTTAAGGGCGGCAAATATTGAGGACGCGTGGATTAGGCGTTGAATATGACTAAATCGACGTAACGTCGGTGTTTCGGCGGTTATCGCCGAAATTTCGGAATTTGAGTTTATTCAGCGTTATAGGATGAATAAACGAACATTTTGATACATTGTTATCTTAAAGGTAAACAATTTAAGTACAGGGCTCATAAGAATGAGGTCATGATTCCTGCTTACCTCTATTGTTTATTATTCGATTGTTTATATTTAAAAAAATACGATATACTTACGTGCTTTTAGAACCTTAGAGTATTCTAAGTTTAGAACATAAAAACCACTTATAATAATAATGGCGTTGAGAGCTACAGCTACACTTGAACTATACATTTGTGTAATAACGTAAACAAATGAGCTCAACTCAACTCTACTTACCTTCCCATAAAATCTAACAATAATGTAAATTGTTCTGGGTTTGCCCGTAGTCTGAATTCCATATTCAGTTTTAAAATGTCCTGTTTTTACTCACAGGAACTCATAATCTTTGCTTAAAATCACTTAAAGAACTCTGAGCCAAAATGAAACACTTAGTACATTTAATAATCCCGCCAATAATTACGTTAGTTAGTTTGACGTTTGACATCACTCTCAGTTTGACATTTACGTTCAGTTTTATTTTCGTTCTCACGCTAACTTCCATAGAGAATCTATACTTTTTCCTTCCCATGCTGCGGAATAAGCGTCTGCCGTGAGCTTGCTATTTTGTCTACCATTTTACTAACGCTAACGTTTAGTCTGCAGCGTGTGCGGAAAAACGTACGGATGTATTTTGTCTAAGCCTGCTGTAGCTTTAAATTCGTCCCAAATTAATCTTAAATCTGTTCCTTCCTGCCCTCCGTCCTGTCCCTGGGTGCCCGAAGCGTGTAGTCGCTTAGTTTTTAAGTTGTATGCCCTGGCTGGAGGCCTAAATTTATTGTGGCACCCACAGGAAAGTCCAGTTAAACAGCCGACAACCTCCTGGTTGACTAGCGAGAGTCCATTTATAAAATAAAAAGGCAGTCTGATGCGCTTCGTGGGATCAATTCTGAGATTTAAATAAAATAAAGTAACTGCCACTGAAAAGTGATCTTGTATTTTAGTTATTTATTTTTTTGTTGCAACTGCAACAAAAAAATAAATAACTAAAAAATATAAACTAGAAAACATTAAAAAACTAAACATTAACTAGAAAATATTGGAAAACCAATCAAACCCAACTGGGTTTGATTGGTTTTCCAATATTTTCTTAACACTCATCTGACTCATCATTATCATTCATCTGCCAGGGGCCCAGTCTGCTGTTTTTATAAATTCGTCACACCAACATGATCCCATTGTCATTTTGCTAAAAGTTTGTAATCTGCTAAATTCATAATGGTCGATCATTGGTCGGTCAATGGTCTTATAATAGAACTGTATTACAATGGCATTTTGAACATTTATTCATGCCAGATTTCATTTATATATATTTTTACATATTATTTATTAGTGTTATAAGCAATCTGAAATAGTAGGAAGTTGGAAGTTAAGTAGGAAGTTTAATTTGTTATTATCGAGATTACCAATTCTTTCAATGGAGTGTCAGTGGCTGACCATTGGAAAGTCATAATGACGCCATTATATTAGTAGATTACCAAACTTGTCAAAATCAACAATTATTAAATCAATGATAGACCATTCTGACACTATTGTAATAGCAGATTTGAGGCCCTGATCTTTTCCCAATGCTGAAGTAGGTTTACAGTCTAACCGGTTTAACCAGATGCTGCCATTTTGTATTTTACATGGACCAGCTACCTGTCTGCCTCCCCATTTCTACAACCCAGTAACAAGGGTTACAAAAAATCCCTTGCTAAAACTGGTGGCAAACTTTCAGACATCTAACTGCTTTCTTAAGACAGTGGTCTTATCGATATGACGTTTGATGATAAGTCGCTCACTACACACCTGGTGAACAAAAATATGAGAGACGAGGTACACTTAATTTGTCGTCGCCACACGCCAATAATACGATCGGATAGTAGGCTATTTAGATAAAGATTTTTTAACCTTCATATACCCTTATATAGATAGGTGTAAATAAAATCTTGACAATTATAGTTGCTAGTAGGTATATCTGATAATCCAATCTATACATATAGCAATAACGTGACTACTTAATAAGCAAAGATGTTCTTATTTTGTAAACATTTCTGGATCACTGAGTATGTTAATAATCGATAATAAGTACCTAATAACCATTTCTCTTAGTGGAGATATATAGACTATTATGATTTACATACATACATAAACTCACGCCTTCTACCCATAGGCGTAGGCAGAAACTACAGAACGCCACGTGCTACGACCCTTACATACTCGAGATCCTTTTGCTTCGTTTATGTTCATATATTTACATACTCGAGATCCTTTGCTTCGTTTATGTTCATACATCTACATACTTGAGATCCTTTGGCTTCGTTTATGTTCATACATCCCCTAATTGCATAACACACTATCAATCATGAACTGAATGTTTTTGAAGGATATTGCTGATCCATTGTTGCTTATATATTATGTTCGTAAAATTTATCTGCTCAACAATGTAAATAATACAATGAATGTTGTTGAACTACCAAAATAAAACCCATAGCTACTGTAAGTGTGGGCTGCATTTACCCCGCTGGGTCATACACGCACACCCGTGGCGTACGTGACGTGGTGTACTCACCTAGGGTTACCAGATAGAAAATTTAAAAGTCCGGTGAAATAACCTGATTTCCATTGAAAAATCCTGAGTTTTTCTCGAAATTGCGAATTCTTGTAAACGTAATTTACAGCTTCGTAGCCCACGGCACGAAGCGTGGGCAGTGCGTGCATCTACCATTCACCCCTCCCACCGCTCCCACGCACCTCCCCGCGTGCGTCTTGCAACGCGCGGCTCTTTATCAGTCAGTTCTAGGCGTGGGCAAAGTGTATCATTTTTGCGATTGGAACATTTGCATCTGGATCACTGAAATTATACGAAACATTTATACCTATGTTTCATTTGGATCATCGGCTCAAAGGATATAAAATACAGAATTTTATACACATTTATGCATCAAAGTTAAACGATAACTTGTTAGTGCAAACATTATATATGCAAAAAACTACCCTATAGTATTTGTTAAATAAGCGCCTTAGTGGTCATTTTTACGTGAATGGATAACGACAACGAAAAAACTGAGAGTATGAGTGATACACACGTCATTTGGTATCTTTTTCTGATATGTATAGATTGTAATGTGTCACCCGCTCACAGTAGTAAAGTAACTCAGTGTATCGTAGTCTCCCTATCTCACTCACTGCTCAGTCGCCTCAAATCTACTCTATTTCTTTATTTTATTGAAAATTCTAAAAATCCTGAGATTTACTGAGATTTCCAAAATCCGGCCGCAATCCTGAGAAGATCCTAAAAATCCTGAGATCTCAGGACAAATCCTAAGATATGGTAACCCATACTCACCTGACCTTTCTGAAGAACTTCACCAATAAGGTCACTGTTCTTCTAAGGCGTCCTGCGTTTCCACTCACATCGGCCGTGTAAAAGCCTTTCATTCATCCTCTACTATTATGATTTGTGTAGCATAAATATAAGATTGCAATTAAGAGATATCGCTCAACTTGACAGTTGCCTCTTAAAATTATTCGGGAAGGTATAGATAAATGATTTATCAATGTCACACATACACACTCACTTCAGCCGAAAGACGTCCACTGCTGGACATAGGCCTGCCCTAATTCGGGGGGTTTGCCACGCTTGGCAGGCGGATTGGCGATGGCAGTATGGTGTTAAAATACATAGAGAACGCTGCTGCCCATTCTCTAGTCCCTTAGTCGCCTTTTACGACACCCACGAGAGGAAATTTGATGGTGCTATTCTTTACGTCCGGCACCACATGGAACAATTATCAATGTATCATCAAGGAAAACAGGAAAGACCTCCAAGAGTTTTTCCCGCTCATTGTATTTAAATATTTTGTGTAAAGACAGAAATAAACAATTCAGATAACATTTAATAGCACTAAGGTTATCACAGTATCTCTCGCATTCCCACATTTGGCTTATAATCTTTTTAAATAAAACCTAATTAACAAATGACTGTCAACACTTCTTGTCATTGGAACTTCACGAAAACCGCTAGCTATCGGCTAGGAAGCTCAAACCTACCCCACAAAGTACCTGCAATCGTAAAGATCTATGAGTTTCATACAAACAATGTACATAAGTGCGTCGTTCATCCAGGTAATTTTGTATGGAATAGGCTGATGTAGTTCAAATCTTATGGTTACTAGTACCTAATAACAAAAATCATTGAGCATTAATTGATAACTAAGCGTGATCTAAACAATACAGACTTTTCTAGGACAATGGTTGATTAAATGAAATGGCCAAGAGTCTTTTTAGGCCAAGGTTTGTTGTTTACCACCAGCTATTATAACAATTATTATTGTGCTATTAATAGAAGCCTCTCATAATGGTTACTGATAATTAAAGATAATAAAAGAGGGGTATCCTGCCTTCAAATCTGAATATGTAAAAATTTTACAAGTATATTTATCAAGACGTAATAACCAGTTATAAAAGCTATAGGTAGCCCAGATGTAAAAATGAAAAAAAAAAGCAGTATCCAAGGTTTGCCCAAAAGTAAGAACAGTATAGCATAACATAAAATGTCTAAAAGTAACAAGCTGAAACGATATAATTTATCACAGAAATCATAAACTGCAAAGTAAGGAACCATCAGGTCTTCCTTACTTTGCAGTTCTATAGGCATGAGCCTACAGTAATTATGATAGCTTTGGGTAACAATGAATTATAATGATTATTATGTTGGCGTGAGAAAATTATAACGTACGTAGTACGCAACGTTTGACGTTGACAGACTCTCTCCTCCAGCGCCATGTCGAAAAACGGACTGGACGAAGTTCAAGTGGAAGTGATGGAGAGCATCACACCGACTTGGCCCATCGTCACCACCGCGGACGTTGGTGGACTGGTAGAAGAGGTCACCGTTTGCAACCAAAGCGCCTAAAAAATGGCGACAACAACAGAGCCGTAGCCTAGGTGTCTATTTAAACCCCTGCCCAGAAGAGGCATCTACGCAAACGGTGGCAAAGTACTGGATGCTCGATCATAAAATATCAACTTAACCGTTTCGCAAAGAAGGTTAGGGCCAAGCTTTAGGAGTTTACCGCCGAGAGCTGGGAGTCACACATCGACGTTGTCGAAGGAGGCCGTCGCTGTGCTACTCATGTTATACCGACAACATTCCCACAACGCAGGAAACCACGCTCGCGCTGTACGCTGACGACGATGCCAAGTACATCTCTATCTCTCTGGGTGTTATATGCTAGTAGCACATAACATTAATCGGCTTCGCTTCAGCAAAGAAAAAGTAGCAATAAAACACCCAGCAAACCCAAGCAACTGTAAAGAAACACTCAGATAAGCAAACACACATACTACAACTTCATTCGAAGGCTATTTTGTATAACAAATATTTCGATCAGGTTTTGCAAAATGCAGCCACGGCCTGATGGACTTTGTGTTAGACAATGGATCGCTTCAAAACACGAAAAAGAAAGCTTTGAATGCAGTGTCTGGCTCGACATGTCGCACCCCCACTGCGACAAAAGGCGTAAGAAGAATATACTAACTTTACAGGAGAGCAAAAAAACTGTTTGGTCTGGTATAACTATTTAGCATTTGATCTTATGATCTTTTGTTATATACCATTAAACAGTAAAAAAAACAAGCTTTTTTTCAACAATATTTCAGATACCTCAAATTGTCGTGTATAAAGAATAATTAATATTTTAAGTTTTATACACGTTTATGGACGTTTTTATCTAAAACTTATGTGACGCGACAAATGTCTTTTTTGGTATACGAGTATTGGCTTAATTTTTCGTCAGATCTTAACGAAAAAATTGAGCATTGTGTATCTTTATCTGTGCTTTAAGAACTGGTGCGATGTGTGTCCCCTGGCATATTGAAATGATTTACCAATCCACATTTTTCTAAAACCTATGCAGGTTTGCATGCGTGCAAGGATATATGATTTTTCTATTGCATCTCGCCGCCGCCGCCGTACAAATACTTTTTGTTTATAGTTTAATTGGTTTTTAGCCGCAAATATCGAAAATAATGGAATCACTTTGTTTAGTAGTACTCGTATAGGTACAGGTTATAAGGGGCATCAATGCGCGAACTGTTACCACGAATTCAGTACATTATTCTACAAGACTTTCGGGCTTCTGAGGACCCATAATGACTGTAAAAGATCCACGACTGACAGCCGGGATCAACTGCTTAACGTATGTAAAGATGGTCACCCATCCACGGACCAACCGCGGCAAGCGTAGCTCAACCTGATCGGTCAACCCGTGCGGCTGTTATATTACTTAGCCACGAGGCCCTCTCTTAGGGAGATATGTGTGTATAATTAAAGTATATTAAATTAAACAATAAATGTGTTTTCAGAAAGTACTCCCTATTAGCTTCATTATATACCAAACACGATAAATTTATCTGTATTTATTTTTTCTGTTACACTTTACTTTCGCTAGAAGCGGCCCTGGTTGGAGCCTATAACCTGCGGAAAAATATGACGCTTCCAACAGTACCTTGTCTGTCAAAATATGACGAGTAGTTGACTTAAGAAAGAGAAAGAAAGAAATAAGAAACAATAATAATGTTCATTCTTAACACATATCTGATGATGTGTGGCAATAGCGAAGACCAACAATATTTGGAATAGCGATAAGAAAAAGAAGAAGAACTAATATTATTTCACATTTTTAAATATTTCTTAAAAAAAAAGGACATATATATTATAAATTAAATACGTATTATCGAAGCTAACTCAAAAACTATCCAAGCAAAGTTAATACAATTTAAGGCTCGCACAGACTGGCGCGATATCGCGGGTGCGAAAAGGGTCGCACTGCCTGTCGCGCCCGCGATATCGCTCTAGTCTGTGCGAGCCTTTATATGGGACCACCTCGAAAGTATACCCTTTTAAACAAATAAAGAATTTTCAAAATCGGTTCACAATTGACGGAGAAATCGGTGGACATACATTAAAAAAAAAAACTAATAGTCGAACATAGAACCTCCTCCTTTTCCGAAGTCGATTATAAATAGAGATTCAGCATGTCGGGAGCAAGGTCCAAGCTACTGCGACAGGAACCTGCTCACAATGCGAACCTAATGAGGAGTACTGCCTTCTGAATCAAGCCCTTGATCCAGTCGCCTAAGGAGAGCCTCAAGAGATATTGGTCGAGGCTTTCGGCCATCGCGCCATTAGCCGTTACGAATTTCGGCACAATGATAGCCGAGTTCACATTCCACATACTAACCAATTCGAAATATTTGGTTTGTTTTTCCTTCTCAGCTTTCACATGTTTTTATTATTATTGGTGTTATTTAACATGGAAACAAGTGTGTTTATGATGACTTTAACTTAAGGCCCAGATATATGCCCTGCCAGGGTTGCGGGTTTGTCCGAAAGGGATACCGTGGCCCTGGCACACAGGCAACTGAAGGAGGTAGGAGATATTTTAATAAAACACGTATACTAAAAGATCAATAATTAAATTATCTTTAAAAAGGTGAAGGTTTCGGAAAAATATGCTAGATAAATTTTGCGTAATTCTCAGTTTTTTATCCGCGTTAGACATAAATTTACAAATAAATTTCACTATGTAATATAAACATATTCAAACATATTCACAAATTAAGTTATTAAGAAAATGCTCTAATTTAACATATATTTTTACCATACCATTAACACTTCTCCTTTGGACGTGATATTGAGTATAAAATCATTAAAAGTCGGTTATCGTCACCTTAACTGGTAGTAAGTATTTAAGCGACGACGGATTCGAGTTGGGGTGCAGTTAGTGCTCTCATAGCAAATGCAATATGCAGTATTCAAGTCACCTCTTAGTGAAGACGTACATTATTATTTTTACAGGTATGTAAGTCACTATGGTTGTTACGCCAGCCGCACATGCTTACACTCAAACTAGTTCACGATGCTGCGCTGATGTGGCACGGACATTGATCGACACCTTATGCTTCCGCATTTGTTGACACGTTTGGCATTGGCGAAACAAGATTGACGCTTGATTGACGAAATTTAAGTTTGGAATCCGCCAAGGATTCCAAACTTAAATTTTGTCCCATAAAAAAACGTGTTTCTAGTGAATTACCTATACTCCATTTGAAAAAACATTAGAGATTTAAAAATACCTTTTTTACTGTCCGTTCAACCGATTTTGACTTCTATTCCGTAGGCATAAGAATGGCATTACCAGCAAAAAAGTGGTTACAATACCAACTGTTTATTGCAGCTACCATTTGTCATGCCACCAACGCAATAAAAGTTAAAATCGGTTGAACGGACTGTAAAAATGGTTTACATATAATTATGTCTAATCTTATTTCAAATGGAGTATAGAAGCCTAGGGACACTCGCACGACATCCGCGTCCGCACTCATGTTAGTGTCTGTGTCGACACGTGAATTCGCGTCACGCAAAAAGACCACTGGCCAACCGGATAACTGTAACGTTGTATTAGTTTGCGTCAAGCAAAAATGGTATGGTATGGTTGTATTAGTTTGTGTCAAGTAAAAATGATACGGTATGATTGTATTAGTTTGCGTCAAGTAAAAATGGTATAGTATGGTTGTATTAGTTTGCTTCAAGTAAAAATGGTATGTTATCGTTGTTTTAGTTTGCGTCAAGTAAAAATGGTATGTTATGGATGTTTTAGTTTGCAAACTCAAACTCAAACTCAAACTCAAATCATTTATTTCAATTAAACCATTTACAGGCACTTTTGAATTGTCAAGCAGTCGGTCAGTAAGAAGCGTCAAGTAAAAATGGTATGTTATGGTTGTTTTAGTTTGCGTCAAGCAAAAATGGTATGGTATGGTTGTATTAGTTTGTGTCAAGTAAAAATGATACGGTATGATTGTATTAGTTTGCGTCAAGTAAAAATGGTATAGTATGGTTGTATTAGTTTGCCTCAAGTAAAAATGGTATGTTATCGTTGTTTTAGTTTGCGTCAAGTAAAAATGGTATGTTATGGATGTTTTAGTTTGCAAACTCAAACTGAAACTCAAACTCAAATCATTTATTTCAATTAAACCATTTACAGGCACTTTTGAATTGTCAAGCAGTCGGTCAGTAAGAAGCGTCAAGTAAAAATGGTATGTTATGGTTGTTTTAGTTTGCGTCAAGTAAAAATGGTATGGTATGGTTGTATTAGTTTGCGTCAAGTAAAAATGGTATGTTATGGTTGTTTTAGTTTGCGTCAAGTAAAAATGGTATGGTATGGTTGTATTAGTTTGCGTCAAGTAAAAATGGTATGTTATGGTTGTGTTAGTTTGCGTCAAGTAAAAATGTTAACTTACTTTATTTTGGTTAAATAAATTGTATAATTACTATGTTTTGGACCTATGCAGTGGATACAATGTTATGGAACAATAAGGTTGTTGACAATAAAATCGTTCTTGTCCATGTATACATCTGGGGCTGACTGTACACATTCCTGCACAACTGTACAGGCAGTAATATTAATGTGTTCATTAAATAATAAATATATTTGTTCTAGCTACTCGAGGCTCATGTTGGCAGTTTTTTACGTCGCTATCAGATTTAGCTCTTTTCAACTCCCCGCCAGAAACTAGTATGATTTTTTTTTACTATTTTATCATAAATAATTAGAATTTAACTAAGCAGTAATATAATAATTTAATTTAACTTTCTGAAAAGTTTCATACTGAAACAGGAAGCAACAAAATTGGATCTGAAGAAAAAAGGCCACATTACTCTAGATGTCTCAATATGAAACTTTATAAAAAGTATTAGAAAATTCTAGACACACTTACCGAGGTTGCTGATTGAGACATTTTTCATAATTCCTTCTAAGTCTCGAGATAATATTTATTACAGTAGTGGCGCATCTGTGAGCACCCTCTTAATTCTGAGTTGAGCTGCACGATTACTGACAAATACGTGGCGTGCACTGACTGTACAGGTCTACTCAATATGGTTCTTCCATCAAAAGACCATTTCAGACACCAATAAACATGGTCTTCACATGATCTGAACAAGATTATGTCTTTAAATGAGACTGTGACCTCCGAGTTTGTTTCGGCCTTTCTTCTCAGAGTACTCGGATAGGAAACGCCGAAATAATCTAGTTAAAAAAAAAAAATTGTTATGTGTAAAAGTGTTTGTACAAACCTACTGCTTGTGCAATCATGTCATTAATCTTTTATATACTTAGATTATTTTCTATTTTGTGAATGTGAGAACGTTGTAGACCTAGTAGAGTGTAGATTTGTTAGAACTTTTCTATTTTGTTAAGTACCTGGTAATTGTTGAAAGGCCTACACTGTGCTCCCATATCTATTATCACTGTTATTTGATAATATTGTAAAGCCAATTATTTTTAAAAGAGTAACCGTGGAGTTTCTTGCCGGCTCTTCTCCATAGGAAACGACTAACTGGAACCGTGCACCTAGCTTCTGACGTTTCATACGTGCCAATGTAGGTTTATGTGAAATAAAATATTTTGATTTTTGATTTTGATACTTACAGAAATAAAATCATTTACCGTTCATCAAAAGTATAGTCAACACAAAAAATAAACTTATTAAGCATCAACATCTTTTTCCAGAGCACGTTCATAGTGAATATTATTTTGGTCATTGCCAAGAGCGGACCAGGATATTTTATACGCACGTCCATCTGGATCACATAGATGTACTGGGAAAAACGATTATCAGAGTAAGTGTCTTTTTACGGTCATAATTAGCATCTTGATCATTTTCATCTCTGGTTTCGGTATCAACAACATCTAAGGGTGCGCTGGAGTGCTTAAACCTTTCGTTTTGCGGTCGCGATTCAGTAGGCTGTATCACGTTATTTCATGACGGTTTTAAGTTCATAGTTTCGTTGTAGCTTGGCGCGGGTGACGTTAGACGAATCGTTCCTTTTTACTCATATACGTCTCTGCGATTTACAATCATGACTCATATCACAGTCGTAAAATACGGAATCAGTAATAACTGTAGTAAATTAAATAAATTTATCCTGCCAAAATTTTATTGTCTAAAAATAAAATCAAATTAAATGAAAAATTAAGCAAAGTGCTACAATGCGACATAAAATAGTAGAAATTAAATGAGGCCGCCACTTTCTACGTAACTCACATTTTTTGACGTAAAATGCTTAAACAAGGCAACAATTTAGTATGTTTTTTTTTTTTTGTTCAATTTTATTTATTTTCTTCTATTTTATGTCGCACTATGTGCGTGTATCGTAACACCATAGACATGTTTAGTGATGGGGTGTATTGCTATGACGGATAGTCGATATTTTTTTATGGCAAGTTTACTGTATGTATTTTTAAATTTTTGTTGTTCTCTTACAAAGTAGTCTCGGAGGCGAACGACAAACTCTCTTGCCTGACTCCCCAAAACAATGTTTTTGTGCGAAAGATGAGGTGAGCCATTGTCTGTGGAGAGACACCACAAACAGACAGAAGATCTGAAAACTACATGAACCCACATTTGTGGAGGTTGTTCGTGCTGCGGCCACTTGCGGGTACTTGTGCCCAGATGGCCCCCCATCTGGGCACATCTCCATCTCTTTGGTGGTTCAATAAAGAAATCAGGAGGCTTCGGCAGTTCTTGCCAAAGATTACATCTTTCTGTGGAGGGTTTGCCATCGGCTAGACTCATGCACTCAATAATTTTTTTGCGGCTTTTAAGCCTCTGTGGCACTGGGTTAAAGTTGTGCATTGGGTGGCGTGTGTCATCCTGTACCTTCACCTGTACTTGTACTTCTGTGAATTTCTAGAGGCGCGATGCCAGTCTGTGGATACAGCGATGGAGTAGTTAAAAATGGGTTAATCCATTTTTTATTACTGCATCGCTGTCTCAGACCAAATAAAAAAGAAATTTATTTTTTATTTGGTCTGAGATCGCTGTATACAATATAATGTACTACGCTGTATCCATAATATATACTATACTAATACTAATATTATCAATGTGAAATTAACTCTGTCTGTCTGTCTGTATGTATGTTACGTTTTCACGCCTAAACCGCTGAACCGATCGTCATGAAATTTGACACAGATATAGTCTGGGATATGGAGAAGGACATAGGCTACTTTTTTACGCGATAACCGACATCCACGCGGGCGGAGCCGCGGTCATAAGCTAGTACTGTATAAATTAAAGCAAAAATACAGGTGTCAAGTATCCATGTCTCATTTATTAAAAAAGAACAGAAAATAACATAACAATGATATAGGAGTTGTTGTTAAACATTATAATTATGTCACTTGTGTAAAACAGAAGGTAAAATTATTTTTTAATAATTTTGTTTTTATGTTAAGATCCCGACCTGTTTTAAGAGTAGTTTTAAGAGCCCCGCTGACACAGTTCAACTGAGCTCTTGCCCCGTTTGGCTTTCCTTTTGTTTCGTTTTCTCAATCTAAAACAATTTTTCATTTTATTATTATTTGTTGCTTCATTTTGTGTACGTTTCTCGGAACAGCTAGCCCCGAACCAGCAGAACTTTTCATCCGAGATTTCATTTTTCAATGTTATGTCAAACGCAAAAAAACACAAGTAACAAATTACTAATAATGCGATTAAAACGATAGTACCTATTTCCAACTGACAAGTTGTTTACTTGTGTGAAATTGTTTTAAAAAACCAAAAAAAATATTATTATTATATATATGTATACCGGATGACATTTTTTACCGTCTCGTAAAAATTTGGGTATACTAGGTGAACGGAGTAGAAGCCTATGGCATAGTTTTTATTATTATTTCTTTAACCTAGAAAGAAATTGATATATGGATAAATACCACACATTTGAAATAAACTTATCATACTATAACAATAAACACAGAAATTTGACAAAAAACATAATTAAATGAATAAATACTATAAATAATATTGAAATTTAAATCATACGTACCCAAATTTCAATAAAAAAAAAAAACTATGGCATAGGCTTCTACCCCGTTCACCTAGTATACCCAATTTTTTTCGAGACGGTAAAAAAAGTCATCCGGTATATACATATTTTTTTTTTTTTTTTTTAAATGTTGCCCCACACAAGGATTTCTCCTGTATCGTGGGTGCGTTTACAAACATTTAAACTTACATACACAAACAGCCAGACCCGGAACAACTACTTGTAGATCATACAAATATTTGTTCCGTGCGGGAATCGAACCCGCGACACGCAGCGCAGCAGTCAATCGCTTAACCACTGCGCCAACCGTGCCGTCAAAATGAAAAAAATCATTATGAAATCATTTTGTATTTTCTGAAACCGATTGTTATTATTATAACAAGCTTTTATTTAACTTAGCTTGTTTGTTAGTTAGTATGTATGCGACAAATATTGCAAGCCGTATTAGAACCACTTCCTCTTATCCTATGGAGTTAAAATTTTACATGATGGTTCAGCTTCTACGACAATCTCAATATGATGCATGACCTGATTCTACACCCAGGATTAGCTCCAGACGAAGCTACTCCTCAATGGTCAACGGTATAGACACAAAATTGAATACACGCATTAAGTTATGATAGTTCGTTCTTAAAATTCACGATGATCTGGCTGCTGCACCTAGGGTGGGCTCGAGAAGAGGGAACGTCTCAACAGTATAGACACAACATTTTGTATATGCATTCAATTATGATAGCCCGTTCTAAAGTATGGCATGACTTGGATAGTGCAACTCAGTTGGCTTGATACCATGACTTGTGTAAAGGTGTGTTTGGTTTCGTTGGATTTATTTTAACAATTATCTTTCAAGTGAAGGTTATAGAACTGTTATTACGTGGTCCCTACTAATGGGATTTTTTTTTCTCCCAGTAATTCCATGGAACTGGCATACAGAATGTGGCGTAAATGTGGTCCGCCGTTAAGAGAACCGCCAATGTGATCTATTTAATTTAGTTCTCCGATTTTTTTTTCTTGAATTATGTACAGCTTGCTTTACTAATTTGGCTGTAATTTCTATACATGATATTAAAGTATTATAAACAAAAAAATAATGTAATTTCTAGAAATTACAGCTAGTGAATGAATTGTTTACATTGTGGTATGTGATAGCTGAATATACGGTGTATCGATCGATCCCTAACAGTTGGACCACTATTTACGCCACATCCTGTATGCCAGTTTCATAGAACTACTTTGAGAAAAAAAAGCCGGAACTATACCCGTAGTAAGTCTGAGATTCAGATAATTTATGTAAACAAAGGGGATAACATATCAAAAAAATATCTTCGTAATGGTAATTCACATAAAATGGCGAAAAAAAAGATTCCATTTTCTTTTAAGTACCGATTCTAAGGAATAATAATTAAAAAATAATCATACCGTAATTATTTTTATAAATTTTCGGTTTTAAACAAAGTTATTAAAAAAAGGAGATTTTCTGGTATAAAATATTTTATGATACTGGTAACAATGCAGGAGATCTAAACATTTTCAACTTTTTTACATCTTCTACAACACTATATTACAACACAATATTACAACTCTCATTCATTGATTCATATTTTAAGTAGCATATCTAGCCACATTTTGGATGAAAAATATTTTGAGTGGAAATCGATTTTGGGAAGCCTACGTCTAGCAGAAGACTTAAAAGGGCTGATTATGACGATCATAGGCCGTGTCTCCGACACACTACACAAAACATTGTTTGGCAACGGTATTTTGTTTGCATAGTTCTTATAATTAATTCACTTTAATTTTATAGATGATTATTTACAAAAAAAAATTATGATAAAATGTTTTGCACCACTGTCCTGTCATTTTGACACTGACATTTCTTGACATTACTTTGTTTACATAAATTATCTGAATTAGAGACTTTGGGTATAGAGAATGGAACTACTGGGATACGGCGAAGCTTTTAAGAAAATATTAAAGTTCCATGTTTACGTAAGGTTTACTTAGTTAAAGTAAAAATAAAAGTTCATTTTAAGCTTTTTTTTAAATAAATTTTATTTTTTCTGTCGTTTTCAGGGCTGGATCGATGTAATAAGAATACCAACATGTATTGTATTGAGAGCAATGGCATTCGACGTCGATTTGGTGCGAAGTTCTTCGTTTGCCTTCCAGATTTGTGTACCACGCATCACCTACTGCCACACGCAACACAGATTCAAATATTACTACTACGAATTATACGTACCCGATGATATGATAGGTGGTATGGACTGGGATCTATATTTCTTTGGACCGCCCAAAAAGGAGTGGTGACAGTTTTGTTTAGCGTCTCTTTCAGTAGCAATTATACAGGTGATCCAAATAAAACGTCATAAAAAAAATTTATTCCTCATCCCTTTACATTAATGTAAAGAAATTTCCGCCTCACCTCTTTTAAAGACCGATTCCTGCGAAGTGGTCAATTAAGTATCAACTTTTTCTTGATATTGGGCAACCCTATATTTAGCCTAGGTTTTTAGGGTTCAGTAGTAAACAAGGAATCCTTATAGTTTCGTCATGTCCGTCTGTCTGTCTGTCCAATTTTTTATTTTTATTTTGAATTAATAATAGGAACATGATTATTTGGAAGAGCTCGTCGCTAAGTAATAACAGCCGCACGGTTCGATCCGTCAGGTTAAGCTACACTTTCCGGGGTTGGTCCGTGGATGGGTGACCATCTTTACATACCGAGACTCCTCCGTGCCTCGGGAAGCACGTTAAGCCGTTGGTCCCGGCTATTATTCGTGGATCTTTGACAGTCGTTACGGGTCGTCAGAAGCCCAAAAAAAAAGTCTGACAACCAGTCTTTCCAAGGGGTATCGTATTACCCAGTTACTGGGTTGTGGAGGTCAGATAGGCAGTTGCTCCATGTAAAATACTGGTATTCAGCTGCATCCGGTTAAGACTGGAAGCCGACCCCAACATAGTTGGGAAAAGGCTAGGCAGATTGAATAGGAAGATGGTTATTTTATGTCAGAAAGGATATTTCATAGCAATGAAAATTGCAATAAAAAAAAAAGAATGTGAAAAAGCCGTGTAAAATAAAGTTTTTTTTTTTTAAACGGTTCCTATAATATTTTCAAGAAATAAAAAAAAAGATTATAACTCAAAAACTATCAAGAATCGCGGAACATGCATATGAAACTATATAACATATATTCCTGAGAAACTTTTATTAGGAATCTATTTTTTTATGACGTCACTATTTGGACCAGCTGTATAAAATGCTTGCAAATCTCATTCAAGTGAAAATTCAAGGATAATATCTAATTTGTAAGCAAAATCATTCATTGCAAAAAAAAAAAAACTTATTTCTTGTTTGGTAGTACGACCTAATTTGATTAATAGATGTTTTTATAAAAATTATATGTATTTCCATACCAATTTAAAGGCGGATTACCAAAGAATAGCTTGACTACGGTATAAAAAAACAATGGCACCTTTAAAAGTAGGTATGTAAGATCGGTATTTTAAAACTATATGTATAAAAGCTCTGCCTACCAACTAAGTTTGTAGCTTTACTTAGGTAAATGATGAAACATGTAGGTATGTAATATTGTTTTTGGTGTACCGTGTGGTGCCGAACGTAAAGAATAGCACCGCCCCATTTCTTCCCGTGGGTGTCGTAAAAGGCGACTAAGGGACTAGAGAATGGGCAGCAGCGTTCTCTATGTATTTTAACACCATACTGCCATCGCCAATCCGCCTGCCAAGCATGGCGATTATCTCAAACCCCCCAATGGGGGAAGCTTATGTCCAGCAGTGGACGTCTTTCGGTTGAAATGATGAGTTATTTTGGAAATTGTTGCTCCATACAATAGCTCAATTTTTTTAAATTTTTAAATAAAAGTTAATAATCATCGAAAATAGGTAGGTACATAAAGCATTTTCATTAAAATTGAGCTCATGGTTCCCATTCCATGGTTCAGCGCTTTTCCCTATACCTTGCCCACACTGGTAAAAAGACACCCTGTCATACCTACTAGATGTGTAGGTGTAGACACGTACACAATAAGGCTGCTTTACTCGTATACAAGGTTATTACCAACATCATAAACAAAAACTTTTGTTGCATATAATAATTAAAAGAGTCCCTTGAAATTGAGCAATTTACGGCGCTTTAATCCAAAAATTATTTAAAGATCATAAGAACATCGCTTAGGTATACTATTGCTCAAAACAAAAAAACTAGTTAAGATTTGAAACGTTTATTGCATACAGCAAAAGGAACAATATGAATTCAAAGTGAACGAAAAAAAAGAAGGACCCTCGACAAAAAACAAAAAAATACAAATTTTACACGTAATCTGTAAACACCACATTATCTACATTTTATAATAGTAATTTTATTTGAAAATAAGGTATTATACAAACATAAAGTTTATCAATTATGAGACAGGGCGGACTTTAGATCAAACAAGGTCAAATCGCGTCAAGTTATCATTAAAGTAATTACAGAGATTCAAAACAAAAAAATATAAGAAACTACGCATAACTGCGCTTGTCCCAAATCTACTAAGAACAGAGTGTGGAAGAGTTTCTCAGTAGAAGTACCTACCTCATATATTATGCTTCCTGAGATACAGCATATGTACTGCAGACCTAGGATACGTTTTTGAATCAACAGACAAGTGAGACTTGAGTATATCATGCAAAAGCAAAAAGATTTAAAAAATACAATATTATATCCATTTTAAATCAACACAGTGTAGATGACCTATACATTTATTCTAGTTTCAAATACATTCTATACTTCAGGAATCCTTGAAGGGTACCTTCCTGGGATATAGTCGGGATTATTAGGATTGTACTCCCATATAAGATATTCGGGTTCGTTGAGATATAGCGGTGGAATCTCGTCACTTGGCTCCATCTCTTGCCCTATCAGGTCCTTATTGCGCAAAAGCAGTTCCTCTACCTTCGCTTGACCTTCTTCTGAGATTTCTAAATGAATATAGAATACAAATTACCTAATGCTATACTAATTTAAGGATAGAAGTTAATGATGATAGGTTTGGTTTGATGGTGAAAGTGACTCCAATGACAGATAAAGTGAAAGGAAATCATTTGGCTTGGTACGGGCATGTGATGAGGAGGGAGGAAACGAATGTGACAAAAATAGTGATGAATATAAACGTTTATGTAAGGAGAAGGAGAGAAAGGCCAAAGAAAAGATGGATGCATTGTGTGAGGAATGATTTGAAAGAGAAGGGAGTGAATGCTAGCGTGACGTTTGATAGGGGAGAATGGAAGAAGAAAACGTGATGCGCCGACCCCAAGTAATATTGGACAAGGGCAGGAAGTTGATGATGAATTGAATGATGGATGTTTTACTTTATTATTTTGCAACAAAAAACCGAGTTTTGCATCTGACGACCTCAGTGTTAAGAAGAAGTTAGCTTTAGAGATAACCAAAATATAAATGAATCTTACTAGTTCTACGCAGGTCTATTCTTAGAATCTTCTTATTTCGCTCAAGAGCACGGATAAGAGTCGCCTCGGCGTCACCGGACAAATCGTTAGCCGCCATATCTAGTCTAGTCAGGCCCCGGTTTAAGCTGAGAAGACCCGCCATCTAAACAGGCAGTAAAAAACGCAGGTGTCAGACCCATAAATCAGAAAGCCATTAATTCTTGGATCGAATGAATAATTTCATGATAAAGGTATGTAATATAGTCTCTTTAATACCCTCAATAAAACAGAAACGAATCAATCCTATGTCTTTGTATGATTACTAAAACGCGTGGTTTCTTACACTAGCCGACTTTACACACTCGCTCTATCTATCGCGCATGAAACAACAATCGTGTGTCGAACTGTGGGCGTTTAAAAAATTCGAAGGGGAAGGGAAAGCCTTCCTGTGCCTTCAGTGTGGCGTAATTGTGCTCCAACGCAAACTCCAAAACACTCGCGAAAAAGAATTTAGTAAGTGTAAAGGAGGCTATTCAAAACTTTAAAAATGATATTCTTAGTAGAATAGAGAACCGCACCTTCTCAGCTGATGCTCCGCTGAAACCACAAGAATTCACGATCAAAGTTTGTGGTTTTTCCTTGCACCTGACGAAGGCTGCGGCAAACATGGTCGCACATTCAAGAGACATTGGGTTCAAGCTGAAATCTGTTAAAAAGAACATAATATCATATTCTCATATATAATAAATTGGTAGTACCTAAACAATAAGATAGATAGTAAATAACTCTTAAAACTGAATGGACGAACAACAGGACACAACATCACAAACAAATGTACATTCCATTACATGTTTTGTACATAAGAACGATACAAACTACGATCTTATCGTTAAGCGAAACAATAATATTTTTTGTACACTTACCTAAAAGCTCGATGGGAGCAGCTGGTTTCATCTGTATAGCAAAAGCTATTCCCTGAATTCCTTCTTCCTTAAATCTGTTATTGGCTATTCTTACCACTTTCACGTTTTTGTGAATGTAAATAAAACCGCCGAGTGCCTTCATTCCGTAATCACCGATTTGACAATGATTGAAATCCAGTTCCTCAATGCTTTCCTTCTTCACAAGATTTTGAAGGATTAATTTAACTTTTGAACAATCTAGGTTACTGCGATTGATGCGAAATATTTTTAAATGCCTCAAATCTTCTAATCCTCGGCAAATTGACTCACAATCAGCCAGCGAAAATTCGAAATACCTTGTTAAATAATTATCTCTAAGATTGTTTATCCCAAAGACTAGAGATATTTCTCGAAGGTTATATAATTTTGCCAAAACTGGCTCCATGGGGATATGGTCATAGACTTTATGTACACTATATTCACATGTATCTTCCACCACCGTATCGGAAGGTAAGGCCGGTCTCGGTTGACGTACCATTTGCAGCTGATTTAATCCTAAGAAGAAGATGTATGGACTGACCTGGTAAATAGTAATTATGTTTTACGACTTGCACTATATTCAGCCTACACCTACTCATAAGTAAAGCTGAGACAACAATTTCTACTGCAATAAGTCAGACAACAGCTGCATCGTAAGCATTGTTGATTAATTTGATACCCAATACCCACAGTACATATAGCACAACTCGTGTTTTAAAGGGAAGTACTCTCTATACAAGAAGGAAGACATGTGACATCTACCAACCCATACTGGCCCCGCCCATTCTCGCTCACAAAGAGGAGGCCTGTGTCCCAGCAGTGGATACATTATAGGCCGATTAAAGAGAATAAACACTTATTACCAGTGATGCAAGTTCTACAGCTTCATCTTCTCTAAAAACGTCAGGATTTACTGATTCCAAGTAATCTTGAAGGCAAGCCGATAAAAATTTGCCTTTCCAGAAAATGTTTCCCAGCTCCACCCTTGATGGATATTTGGAATGGAATGACCTATTCCAATATTGCTCGTCCTTAAACAAAATCAAATTGTTTTTTTTGTTGATGGATTATCGGTACCACTTACCGTTCTTTAATATTGAATAGGAGGAATACTTTGAGAGGGCACTGCTCTACTTCTAAATGGCTTCGCAAAGCGTCTTGTTTTCAAAACAAAAGGGATATTAGGAAGTTGTATAACGTGAACCTTTATGTAGGGTACGCTGAATCTCAACTGAATATCCGCAGGGTACAAGTCCATTAATATATCGACGTCTTTTTGAAGTATTTTCTGAAGAGGATTGAGTTTGTCAAACATCCTGGACAGAACGAGAGCAGCGCAGAAAGTAAGTGGTTCAGGTGTAAAATTAGTATCCCATTCGAAGTCCTCAGCTCTGATTTTACGAGGAGCCTCTGCAACCGAGTTACTCATAGTTGCTGGTGTGGAATACACCTCACGCGTATTCATATTCACTACGTAAGGTATCTTCATGATGTAGCTTTCTTTACTGCTCTTCTATAATATTTGTTAATGAATTTAATTCGATTCTCTACAACACTGTCTGATGTCACTTTTGATTTGTAAATTGACACCAGAAATTGTCAAAAAAAAAGACTTTTTCTTATTAGCAAATGGCATTTTAGTCGGACCGTTATGGATCTCCTTATAGGTAGATAGACATGTTGATTGAGCTCTTTATAGAGCATATTTTTTTGAACAAATCATTCATCATAATATCATTAAACTTAAAAATAAAACAATAAGCAACAATTTCACATCATGGCATGGCAATTATTTGACATTATCATTGAAATAACAATCAAGGGCCTCAAGTCTGCTATTACAATAGTGTCAAAATGGTCTATCATTGATTTCATAATTGTTGATTTTGACAAGTTTGGTTATCTACTAATATAATGGCGTCATTATGACTTTCCAATGGTCAGCCACTGACACTCCATTGAAAGAATTACTAATCTTGTACATAATGACAAATGAAACTTCCTACTAAACTTCCAACTTCCTACTTCTTCAGATTGCTTATAACTCTAATAAATAATATGTAAAAATATATATAAACTAGCTTTTGCCCGCGGCTTCGCCCGCGTGGATGTCGGTTATCGCATAAAAAAGTACCCTATGTCCTTCTCCATATCCCAGGCTATATCTCAAAATTCTAACTTAATGTTAATTTTAATGTGATTCACTATGTGAATAGAAACCGAAACAAATGATTTAATATAATAAAAGTACTTATGTTCTGAACGTGAATGAGTCTTTACCTAAAGATAACAAACACAAAATCAAAATACGAAATTTCACTCAAATTCTTAAAGCAATCAATTGTACCAAATTACAACACGAAATAAAAGTGCGACACAATAATAATTTTAAAATAATTCACGTAAGTACCAACAATGTGAAAACAAAACGAAATCCTCCGAAATGTCGCATGATACACCGTTTGTGCTGATAAAACGCTCGAAATATCTAATGAACACCATTGGTGCATAACTTTTCTCAAGGTCACGTTCGCAATTGGACGAAATATGTGACATTTACTTTGTTCTTGCAACACGATCTGGCTGTAGAATTCGATTAATCGACTAATACTTGACCGGTTGACATTTTAGTGGGAACACCACTAAAAGAACGAAAAAAAAAACTAAATACGTCTGTACTCTGTGGTCGTATGGCGGTGTGGCGCGGTGCGTAATGTAAACATTCATAAAGGTTATACGTGCGTAAAGTAATGGATTCAATGAGAAAACGGTTCAATCTTAGAAGAATCTTAGACAGAATTACTGAGAAATAAGTGTAGATTTCGTATTGAGTGTTAGTTTATCGAAAAGTGATAAATATGTCAGTGAAAAAGTAACGTAAGTTTTGGAATGCACAAATTTTGATCATAAGGCCGCCGTGTTTAGTAAAGTTTTTATGATAAATATTCTTGTATACTGTTTGAAATACACATAAGTAGCTAGCTTATTTATCTACGAACATAATTTGGCTAATAGCTACTGATATTATAGCGTATTGTTATCGTAATCGTATTTCCAAGTGTAACATTCGGCAAACAAAGACCTACAAAAAGGCAATAAAATGGATATAGTATGTTATCCTTAAGAGATAGACATATGCCATCGCGGACTTTTTTGAAGATCTTTATAAGATACACAATTCCACCATACATTATTTTGTTATATCTCAAAGGGTTTAGACAGCGTTTTCGTTGAAAGCTCCCAGACGGCTTATTTTTTTCCGACACCTCCAACAAATATCGTTAATTCATACAAAAATGCATACAAAAACTTAACAAATTATATACTAAAACCTTCCTCGAGAACCAAGCTATCCATTGGTGAAAACAGCATGAGAATCGGTGCAGTAGTTTTTGAGTTTATCGCGAACAGACAGACAGACAGACAGACAGACAGACGCGGCGGAGGACTTATAATATGTAGTGATGAAATCTGGCATGAATAAATGTTCAAAATGCCATTGTAATACAAATCTATTACGAGACCATTGACCGACCATTATGAATTTAGCAGATTACGAACTTTTAGCAAAATGACAATGGGATCGTGTTGGAGTGACGAATTTATAAAAATAGCGGACCTGAGCCCCTGTGGGTGTGTTCAATGTTTTTCCATAATACAAGAAGAAACCTAACAAATATTGAATATGACGCACACGTCAACTTAACTTTATGATTAAGAACAGTAGATAATTATTTAGGTACTTTGTATTATTGGTACAAAGTTCACCATAACATAACATAAATAAGAACTCGGGTGTTTCCGTGTATCTTCGTGCAAGCTCGGACCAAAACAAAGCTGAGCAGCGCGCCCGCCGCGTCGCATTCACTGTTTAGTTTGTTACCGTGTCATATCATACTGTATTATCGACCGGCGTGCGCGACTCTGTCATTGCAACACAGTTTTTATTTAAAATACTAGTTTAAAACAATTTATTTCTTGTTTTTTTAAATTAAAATCGTAAGATAAAATGGATTCTGACAGGAAAAATTCGTCCCAAAACCGTAATACTACTCAAGTTTCGACCTACAGCCCGTGGAATTTGTTATTTAGCCCAAGAAATCGCACTAATAGTGAAACCAGTGTCAGTTCCAACACTTCTCAAAGTAGCCAACCAGGTAAGTCCGTTTATTTTTATTTAATAGAAATAGCATACTTAATCATCCTTAGTGATCTACCACGTGTACGTTTACCATCATATTGTGCCTATACGGACATTATAAGACACTTAAAATTTGCCTACAATGTTAGTAACAGATTCTTGAGTTTATTCTCTTCTCTTTGTGGCTTTACCATAACAAATTCATCTCCGGCAAGCCACATGGAGACAAAAACAAAAAAAAAAAAACGCGATGTGGGATGGTCTTGACGTCGGAGGCACGTCACGTAGTAAATATGCATATAAAAGTAAGGTTAGCAGGCGGAGAATGGAAACCGGTTGCCTTGTTTGTTTATCAACTGTACGCTGTTAATGTTCAAGACAATCTAAACAGCTTATGTTCACTCAAGGTTTATTATTGTTCTATTAAATGAGACTTCATTTATGTAACACTTGTATTTTTATATTACCATACTTACTATGAAGTCTGTTTTGCTATTGAACCACTTTCTAATCTGGTCTATGAAGCTCACCAAGGTGATTACTTTACTGATATTAAATAACCCATGCTGTGGCTAGATGATTAATAACAGAAATATAATTTTTACAAAATGCATAAATATTGTTTTTTTAATAACTTGGGCCGGGAGCAGTTTTGGAAGGACTTTTATGTAAGGGTACATAACTACATATATATATATATATATATTTGAGGAAGGGGGTGAGGGGAGGGGAGGAGTTCCCTCCCCCGCATGGGGGAAGTTTAGGCAAATGCATTGCACATTGGTAGTTTTTTTTTTAGTTTTTTTTTTAATCTCATTTTTAGTTTGTTTTGTTAAGTTTTATGATATCATTTACCTGATTTATGGGGGGAAGGAAGAGACCCCCTCCCATGTGCCACTAGACGTGATCGAAGACTAAAGAGCCCTGCTCGACGGAGCCCCGCATGCGGGGCTCCTACTTCTGGATAGTTAAAAAAAAAAGTAACCACTTCCAACTTCTAACGCGCAAGTCGGGGTGCCCCAAGTCCCGAGTTCACTTCGCTCGCTTTTGCATCCAAAGTTACCATATAAAAATAAAAATAAACTAACTATGCATTTCCTAAACTTCCCTCATGCGGGTATTCCCTCAAAAATATATATGTACCTTTATACGACCCTTATAAATGCTCTAAAACGCGCGTACAGACATGAATGACATGACACAAAAATTCTCAAAATAGCTGCCAATGCGTTTGCGTTTTGTTTCACCTTTAGCAGATACCATTAGAATAAAAATAATAATTTTAAATTGTCACAAAACCAAAACTTTCATAGTTATTCACCCAAAAAAAGCTTAAATCACTGTGAAATTTTTAAATACTAACAAAATAATGAAAATAATGTGAATTTTCAACAAAAAAAAATGTGCCTCAACTTATTATTTGAAAAATCAAAACGTATAATTAAAACTCCCTAAAATAACAACACTTTCTGTCAAAATTACGTCAAAAGCAATAAAATAGTACAAAAGTTGAGGATATTTATCACAGTTAAATATTTTTTTATTTCCGAAAGTATTTATTTCCTAAACTTGAAACTTCGTGAGATTGCTCAAGTTAATAAGAACTATACACATTAAAAAAAAATAACAAGTGTCTACTACGGGTCCCGTATACATATAAAAGACGAGCCGCAGTTTTTATTAGTGGAAGCTGTCTGATTTGTAATCCCAAAGCCATTCCATTCCATACCATTCCGCTTTTTGGTAATGTGCATATTTTACGACATACCTACTGGCGTTGCTTACGAATCGGAACACTGCCCATTGCCTAACTTGACTACTGTATTTTGTGGCTTATTATGCATATTTTACTGTTTCTCTACAATACAATGGATATCTGTATTTTGTAAACTAGGTTATTTTTGGCGGCGTGTTCGAAGCATATGGTAATGTCATGTGTTTCGTGGCGTCAATATGTCATTGGCACGTCTTTGTGCCAAGGTTCAAGCAATTTTATGATACCAATCCCTCCTCAATTAGAATTCTCTATGCTAATATAGATATTATTCAACGCACGCATTTTAAACATCGTGCCAGGAAACATAATTATAATGGCTTGTTTTTTTTATTTTAATTAAGTACATTTAAATTATGTCGTCATGACCATGAAGTATATTATTTTGCAGTTTTCAAGTACGCCATGCCACATAAATTTTACCTTTCGCATATATAAGTACCGTTAACTGGTCTTGGACCCAAAACTGCATTTTTTATCCAAATACCAGAAACAAAATGGCGATTATAGCTCAATTTAAGGACATGTTTTTGTTCTTAATTAAGTTTATCTATTTCGCAATATTTTTTATTCAACGATATTTTAGTAGAAGACAAGGCTACAGGAAATATCAAAAGTTCAACGGTCATAATGTCAACTAATCGAACGAATAAAAAGTAATAAAAATATATAGGTACCAACTTATTATTTAAAACCGCCAAAATCCAATAGGTAGGTAGCTTATTTGCGAACCTATAGTGCAAAACACTGCTTAATTAAATTCTAAAACAATTATCCTCAACGATTGTTTTGAACGAAATATTTCCTCTGAATTCATAATCAGACATGCTCTAGACAAAAAAAAAACTGTGTTAATGCGTATTAAACTGAGATAAAAAGGAATGATAACACTTATCTGGAACTAACAAGTGGAGTAATACCAAAATTCAATGTCACTAACGAAATATCCGCACTCATAGCTGAGGCCACAGTAAATAATCGTCAAGACGTAGGTAATCAATAAACCGAGAATTTCTTGGGATCCATTTGATTTGAAATATCCCTATTTGT
Organism: Dryobota labecula; assembly: GCA_947523025.1. Taxonomy (NCBI): domain Eukaryota; kingdom Metazoa; phylum Arthropoda; class Insecta; order Lepidoptera; family Noctuidae; genus Dryobota; species Dryobota labecula. Next base: position 13,133,692 of record OX383284.1, read on the forward strand.
TACTTCCAATAGAGAAATAACCTGCGGCTGAGGACCGGATAATCAAGCGCAGCTATTTATAACCTCTACTTTCAAGTCTACCTGTACTTTGAATTGTCGCAAACGTTTTTCCTTCTTCTATTATTTTAGATAGAAATTTATACGTTTTCTATATATAGAAAACACAATGTTATGTGACTTTAATTGTGACCAATCGTGATGTTTCATGTGACCTTAATTGCAATTTATGTAGAAACTCATTTAATAGGGTCATAATTTAAGGCGGCGATAACCGATTTTTTATGATTTTATACTGAAGATCACGTCCAAACGAGTAGTGTTAATGATTTTGTAAACATAAATGTAAAATTAGAGCATTTTATGAATATTTTAGTTTATGTTTATATAACATCGGAAAATTAATTTGTAAAGTTATGTCTAACGCGGATAAAAAACTAAGAATCACGCAAAATCTATCCAGTGTATTTTTCTGTAACGAATCTACCATCTCTCGATCTATTTATCTTTTTTAAATATAATATAATTATTGATCTTTTAGTATACGTATTTTATTAAAATACCTTTTGTTTTATGTATAATAAATTAATAATGCGTCTTATTTAAGACAGCGCACAGTGGAACGAATGTATGGGAGCGGTTGGACGTAGACATGTCCGAAAAATAAGAGTAAAATTATGACAAACTAATGATGCCATCTTATTCGATTACTTAATGCCTTCATAAATTGTGGTGATGAATTTCTTCATAACTCCCATATTTCGGGAGTAATTTGAGAAAATGTGAAATTTTACTATGAAAATGAGTGTATCGAGCTCTCTCCCTCCTGATTCCGGGCTTGTTTCAAGTAGCGGTCTCTAATATCGTAATGCTATTACTAAGAGCTATATTTAATACTAAGACACATAGTGCGCCAAATGTGCACTTTCTGGGATAAAAGGAAATGAAAATTTAAAAAAAAAAACGTTTTTTCCCCATTTGTATTTACTTTAAACCGCAGACAGACTTATTAAGAGGTCTATAAATATATTATATATATACAGAAATATATATTAACAAAAATATTCACAAGAACTGATGAGAGTATGACTTTTAAGTAAGTTGATAATAAATTACCTAGTTTCATTAAAAGTACAATAAATAATTAAGATGTAAGCTCTAATTTACTAAGTTACACATTTTAAAACAATAACATCATTTAATTATCTTCGTCATCATCATCATCATCAATTAATTCAAATTCAGAATCGATGTCCGCTAAATCATTTATGTTAACAAATTCGATATCACTTTTCTCAGAATCCGTAAGCTCATAAAATTCCTTAAAAGAAGATTTTTTTACAAACTTATTTCCTTTTGGACGGATACTTGTAACAAGTGGATCAGAAGACAGTAAAAGATTGTGCATAATATCTTCATTGCATGAGATACTGCTATGCTTTCGAGAATGCCCCTCTCTATATTTTCTAAAATCTTTATTTCTAGCCTCAGATGCCTCTTCGGATAGAAAACCAATGGGCACAATTGACATGTTCTGAACTATGTCTGGCCCATGCATTAAAATTTTATGAAGTGAAGAAGGCATATAATACCATGGGTATAACTCCACGTAAAGCTTAGCAGTATCAAAGCAGAACTCTCGGAATTTAGTTACGTTGATCTTCTCTCCTGATGAAATACACTGCAAGATCACACAGATTTTTCTTAAAAGCATAGCATCTATTCCGGTCAGTTCAGCAGATTTAGTGTAGTTTTCAAAAAATCTCCTTGCCGAGTTGCCATTGTTGGTGGATCCACTGCCTTGTTTCACAACATCGAGAAGTAAGCCCGTTTCTCTTCTTACAGCCTCTTGAACTCTTTTCTTCCTGTCATCAACTTGCCTTTTTGCTATATCACCCCTTACTTGCCATGATTTTATGTCTAATTTGTAGGAAATGTGTAATAAGCATTCCATTGAGCGAATCCAAGCGTGAAGGGTGCTTAAGCTATATTTATACATGTCCTCGTTTGCGTGTTTATCTTTGATTAACTCTAAATTATTCATTTCTTTAGGACAAGCCTTGCATATGTCACACACTGAAGCTGCTGTATTGGATATAATGGAATGAATTTTACCATCAATCATTGTCAACAGCAGTTGGTGTTTGACACTAATTCCATCAGTGATGGTGGATGGAGTTAAGGCTTCAATCTCTGCTTCGATTTCAGCCATCTCTCTCTGCACATTTTCTTTGGTTTCCTTTATAAACTTAAACAATATTGGCCGGCAAAATGAAGTGGAAGATGGTCGCTCGTTTTCCCAAATTGTTACACCTTTTGAGACGAGCCGCAGTGGTACAAGACTAATCATAAAATTACTAGCAAGATCGATTTGCTCATCTTCACTCGTCCTTTGATGATAAATGCTTTGGCTAGATGATCCGTCAAAACCCCATTTGCTGGTCAATACGAGCTGTTGATTGGGATCAACAGGGGTTTCTAACGACCTAATAAGTCTTCTTGAGGTTAAATCCATCAAGGCTTGTAATTTGATTTTTGCAGAGCTCTCTGTAACTGTGAGATCTTCTTTGGCCGGATAGCACTTAATTTTTTCTTTAACCAACATGTAGTAACTCGGGTATTGAAGAGCTCCTTCTTGAGTGTTGAAATCCCGAAGAGTGTTATAGCGCCATTTCGATAAGTTCATCGATACATAAAGAGCCAATGCCTTCAAAGGGGATATTTCCCGTACCTGAATTGATTTACCTTCAATGAAGGCTTTGATTTTTGAGGCCTCTTCTGGATTCTCCGTCAAGTATTTCATAACATAAGCTGTATCGCTTTGTCCTGCCTTTTGAAGCGCCCTTTCGGCCGAAAACATAATTTCAGCGCTGCTACTGCTGCATGAAAGACTATCTTCAGTGCGTCTTCTTTTTTGCCGGTTACTAAGGTCCTCAAAAGATTTACGAGGACTAGGATGTGTACAAGTTGAAGCATCAGATTTAGCAGGAGAAATTATGGGCTCGATGACGTCACTTATATTTTCTGTAGAAGGTTCCATATTTTCATTCTGTAATTCCGGCCATTGAATTGCAGCCTGTAGCCAAATCTCATGTTTCTTCCGAAACTTATCTGTGCTTCTTCCAGACTGTGTCCATTTTGCATAAATGCGGTAGCAAAATCGACGACACCAGTCTTTTAAACTTGTTTCAGCACTTTCACATAACTGAACACAACTGTTATCTTTTAAAACACTGAACAAATAGTTAAAGTCGCGTAAATCTTTATGTGCGCGTGCGCATAAAGCAACGTGAATATCAAGATTTGTATTAAAATTTGGAAAATACATTGCGAGATTAGCTTGGATACAACGAGGTGTAAATCAACACTGATTTTAAAGTTACTAATAGTGACCTATTTATATAAAATCCAGGTATCCCAGGTATCCTTTGTTAAATATTGCAAGGTAATTAGTTATTGTGATAATTAGTAAATGATGCATGCTAAATTAGTGTATTAAGAGCCATTTAGTAATTAAATAATAGCAATGTTCTTATCAGTAATCATTAGTGCATCAGTTTTATATGTAAACCTTAAGTCCCTAATTATATATCCTAATTAGCTTATATCTTCTCTAATTGGCTGCTCAGAAATGTTATTGTAATAAGGTAAACCTTTAGAAAAACGGTTTTAATCAACAAAATAAACAAAAAATAAAAAAATTGTGTTATAAAATAAACATCACTCTTTATCCCAGAAAGTGCACATTTGGCGCACTATGTGTCTTAGTATTAAATATAGCTCTTAGTATTAGCATTATGATATTAGAGACCGCTACTTGAAACAAGCCCGGAATCAGGAGGGAGAGAGCTCGATACACTCATTTTCATAGTAAAATTTCACATTTTCTCAAATTACTCCCGAAATATGGGAGTTATGAAGAAATTCATCACCACAAGTTATGAAGGCATTAAGTAATCGAATAAGATGGCATCATTAGTTTGGCATAATTTTACTCTTTTTTTTCGGACATGTCTACGTCCAACCGCTCCCATACATTCGTTCCACTGTGCAGCGCTCCTGAATGGGCAAGTCCTATTACTGGCTGGACATACGACGCATTTCGTGAGCTCAGTACAGAATACGTAAGCTGACCACTCAAGGTCACTGGAATATATCTGCGTCTTAAGAGGCGAGAGGAATTTTACCATCTTCCATAAAAAACAATCATGTTTTGGACATGATTTTAGACGTTTCAGGTTCTGTCAGTTTCCCTAAAGACAAATACAAACATCAAAACAGTGAAGCATGAAAGAGATAAAAACAAAACTGTAAACACAACCAATGACTGAACATTCATTGTAAATAGAACTCCATCATACACTGAGAATGCTTCTGGAAATCTAACTGTTTTTAACGTTATTTTAAAGAAACATTAGAACTTTAAAATATGATACTGTCTGTTATAGCATAGCATACTGGTTTTATTGATAAACAAAAACACAAAACAGACGCATGACATCATTCTATGATTACATTGCTTTGTTCTACCCAACAAATAATTTTGACCATGATAGAACAAGTACAATACTTGAACGTTAGAACAGCCCACGAGCTCAATTCTACATTTGTACAGCCGGAACTTTATTATGGTGTAGGAAATGAGTTAGAAGCATTAGCATAAACGTTCAAAACAAGCAAATGCATCCAAGCGAGAATTTAGACAAGTGACTACGTGGCCGATCTCAGGTAGGAAGTTCCTGAATCTCGGAGCCCCGAATGGAACATTTTGACTTCAATATCGTACTATCCTGCTCACTCAGCAAATGCTATCCTTTGGGAATTTGCGGATGATTAGATCCCGCAGATAACTGTACATTTTGTATGTTAGAAAACATTGTAGAGCCACCCACGTTATAAGACAGTTATTTGGGTAATGAGTGCGTTTGTTTGCATTGATATTTTAATAAAAAAACTAGCTGCAATTATTGGCAGTTACAAAGCAAAGCAAAAACGAATATCCAGTTATAAAATAATTATTTGAGGCACCTCGAAGCCAGCTGGACCATCTAGCAATATCATTACTTCAACGTCTCCGGATATAATGACTGTGAGTCTGTGACCGACAGAGATTAAGAAGGCCAATATAATTTTTTCACTATTCCAAATGACATTTCAAACAAATTCAATCATAACTTCTAAAAACTCCCAAGGGACCAATAAGAATGATGACATTTCACTGTCGAAAATTAACTTTCCGAAGTCCTCTTAAAATAAATATCCATATTGGTGCTAGTATATTCTATCATCGCGCATCGGTCCATGTAAAGAGATAAATGTAGAACTCAATGTTTGACAATAATCTATACATTTTTTATAATAAAATCGTAGCGAAGTCAAAACTGTACATTGAATATTTAAAAAAAAAAAGTAATTGCCACGAGGTCTGGGAACGATTCTGAACCCGAAAATATAGTTTTTAGAATTTTTGTCTGTTTGTCTGAATGTATGTTCCAGCACCACGTAAAAACTACGGTATAGATTTTGTTCAAATTTTGTATAGATATTCCCTATAGGTCTGGTCAAACTGTAGGGTCCAAATTATCACGCTATTTGCTATGGGGGATGAACAGTATTGCATTATGTTTTGAGACGGCTCAATAAGGGCAGGTACCTTAACCGTGGTCGCTACACGAAAATGGTCTTCAGAGACTATCCTTAACTTTTAGAAAAACCTGATCTGCATTCGCAAGTTTTGAAATAAAAGTACAGTCAGCAAGAAAATGACCAATTTTCCCAAAAAAATTTTTGATTCCAATCGATCCTATTTCTTACAAGGATCAAAAAACTCTATGGGACCAACAGAGGTTTAAATACTAGAAAAGTCAGAAATTTCAAAAAACTTTTCCCATAAAGTTTGTAGGAATAATACTGAGATGACAACGAACACAAGATACCAGTGTATGACAACAGTTGAATTATTCCATTACTTCGCTGGGTTGAATACAAACATAGTGTTCAGGGAAGTTTTATTAAAATGTGGCTGGTATTTTAATATATTGTGGTGTTTTACGAGTTCCATGCGAACGAAGTCGCGGGCAGAAGCTAGTGTTAAAATATACGTATAAGTGTTGCTAATGAAACTGTTATTACAGGGCCTCAAGTCTGCTATTACAATAGTGTCAGAATGGTCTCTTCATTGTGAGTTTTTGACAGATTTACCATACAAACACTGTCAAATACTCACAATGGCGAGACCATTCTGACACTATTGTAATAGCAGACTTGAGGCCCAGGGAACATGCGTTGCTACCCAAATGATGATGTAGAAATTGTATTTTTTTCTTATGATAATAACTATAATAATAATAACTGTGGTTTATCATTGCAGGTACTCAATTTGGGACACTACAGAGGCAAACGAGCAAAAACGAAGAATATCTGTGGATGATGTAAGCAAGCTGATATTTTACATAATGTCATGTATTTTTTTTTTGTATTGTGGTACCCAATTTGATAATGAAAAGGCGAGTCACGCCACGTTTATACAGTACCTTAAGGGCTCGTACAGACTCGCGCGATATCACGGGCGCGACAGGTAGCGACAAAGAAATTGTGCTACTAGTGTCGCGTCGTGCCCGCGATATCGCACTAGTCTGGACGAGCCTTAATGTGTTTCGAATTTTTGATCCAAAACAGTTATAGGAGATCAACGCCATATAATAAGCAAGTTTTTTTTTTTCCCTTTGCGTGAAGTTTTAAAACACGTAATGAATGACAGATAGTCTGTGGTTTACTTACATAATATTAAAGCAGCTAACCAATATCTTTTGCGTCACAAAATACGTGGAAAATAAGTCAGCCGGTGCGCTGTATTTTTATTTGATTCCAAGATTAGATCAGATTTATTTAGATGATGAGTAGGTGCTAGACAGCTAGAAAACTCCGGAATTGGAAAGACGCCAATCACCGAACCGCTGACCAAATATGAAATACATTCGCTATTAATATATCATTTGCAGTAGCGATTCAACATGAATGGAATTGATTGACCGACCCATCAATCAGTATTATAATGGGTGATTCATTTGGAGTTACTTTTTTCAAAACTAAAAATAAAATAAAATTAAAACTATCTTTAGTATCATACAAAAGAACCATTGCCTTGACATTTATTTTATTTATGTCAAATGTTGTCCCTAACTGTGGTTAACATGGTTTATTTAGCAGTTCCAAATTTCAATGACGCGTTTGAGCATTTCGAGTGGTGTCTGGCGAATAACGCGAGTAATGTATGTTGGCTTCCAGTTGCTCAATCTTACGCGGCTTATCCATATTAACTTTTGACTTTACATAGCCCCAAAGGAAAAAGTCTACGGGTGTGAATATCACAGGATCTAGGCGGCCATTTTACCGTCCAGAGCGCGAAAATAACTGTTATCGCAATAAAGCTGGTTTCACGTGCTGTGTGGCAGTGGCGTCGTCTTGTTGGTACACACGGCTACATATCAAGCTATACATTTCCAGTATAAGATAATCGTGCCGTGTGATGCTGGACGTACAGAATAGCACTACCCCATTTCCTCCCGTAGGTGTCGTAATGGGCAGTAGCATTCTCTATGGATTTTTAACACCATACTGCGATCGCCAACACGCCTGCCAAGCGTGGCGATTATGGCAAACCCCCCAATTGGGGGAGGCTTATGTCCAGCAGTGGACGTCTTTCGGCTGAAATGATGATGACAATGATAAGCTAATTTCGCATTGTATAGGATTTCCATACAATGAGAGGTCACCTTAAACTGGAAATAGCTTGATATGTAGCCGTGTGTACCGAATGTCCTGGAGATCACGGGCTTCAATTTCAGGAAACAAATGGTTCAGTAGACATATCCGTTAAGCCAGAAATGTACCCCATCGTTCCTTCTCGGTCATTGCGTACACTCTCAGCTACCGCCGCAATATTTTTTCACTACGTGCTGGATGTGGTCTATTTGGTTGTTTATTATCTAATAATATAAACTGGCTTTCGAACTATCGATGGTATAGCGAATCGTGCGTTCGGTAGGCCGATTATATTGACCATATGTTGCTCTAAGGGCACGAAACACACTGAAATAAAAGCACTCCAATTAAGTTACTTTTTAGCTTGATTGACGATATCTTGTTTGGATTAATCAAAATCTTAGTTAAGTTGATCATCACGACATGATTACAGCAATACTAGTTCAAATTATTGAACGCTCAAATAAGTTTCTTGATTACCCTTAACATGACATCATTGTAGAAGAGTTAAAAAAGAGACAAGTTTTTTTTTTTTAACTGTAACAAAGTAAGTTAGTTGTGTCCATCAAGTATTTTGATTACTTCAATAAAGATCATTGAAACTTTAATCTAATAATCTTGGTTGGAGCAACTATGTTTTGACTTGATTGCTACAAATAGGTTTTGTGATAACTCCAATCAAGATCCCGTTTCAAATCTCAATCGAGTAAGGACTTTAATGACTTATGTAAGCGGTTCTCTTTTGACTTGTTTACAACCAAAGGCTCAAGCGTTCGCAATAGGCTGAACCTTGAATTCTTCAAAATTAATTCTTAGTATCAATATTGGTTCTAGTTCTTGTTTTTTATTATTGTAGTTTATTCCTTACGTTTGGCGGTGCCGATTTAATGATTGGTGTGCTTCTTGACAACTTGTCGTGTACTCGTATAAGATCTCTTATTGTATTACACCATAGCTAGCTGTGAAAACCTATAATTGGCTTCATGTTTCTTATGCCAGTTTATTTATTGTGTTTATGTAAAGCTGTTGGTTTTCCATGTGATAAATAAATAAATAAATAAATAAAAGTAGTAGCTGTGATCATTGTGCTTGATAGGCTCAGATGCAAACAAGTTACTTAGTCAATCTAAACAAAATCTTGATTATGGCAACTTTTTTATTTTTTCAGTACACATTCCCTCGTAGAACGCTGATTTTCGTAACACAGCTGAATAATTTGTAGACGCTGTGCTAAGTCTTTCCATAATGAAATGTCAAACTATACTGAACAAAAATACCATCACAGTACAGTAGCTTTACACGACTCACGCTTCAACTGAAAAAATCCATAGACAAAAAAGTAACTCTAACTGAATCACCCATTATTTTCTTCATTTTTCATATTGTATAATTGCGTAGCATACATATGTGTGAGCACTATGTACATACTATAAAGGCTCCCACACATAGGTGCGATATCGCGGGCGCGACAAGGGTCGCGCTGCCTGTCTCGCCTGCGATATCGCGCCAGTCTGCACGAGCCTTAAAGCTGCCATTTACTGGGTACGTCTTTCATTGACTTGAATGTGCCCTGACGACTGAGAGTATGTCATGCTTACTCAAATGTCTCGCTGGTGGTGGCATGTGTGTTGGATCATTAAGTTCCATTCAAAATGGTTGAGCTGAATGCTGCTGATCATTGCGTTATCGGGACGTTGCGTGAACGGGCGCCATTAGTAGGGACTGGTCATCTCTTAGCTACCACTGCTCATTAAAATTTTTGAATTGTTATTTGATTTTATATTTTTATTACGGACGCTTCTAACGTGCACGTCTTTCTATAACGTTCTCACGTGTATAATTTCAACATGAAAGATAACAATATTTTGTTTTAAAAGAGTGTCCGTGGAGTTTCTTGTCCGTTCTTCTCCATAGGTACCTACTACGCTTTGGAATGGGCAACTAGCTTCATCTTTCTGGCTGACCGACCCCTTGACAATTCAAAAGTGCCTGTAATTGGTTTATTTTAAATAAATGCTTTGAGTTTGAGTTGAGTTTGACACATTTTTGACATGAATAGTTTTTAAACGGATATTTGATTAAAAAATGCCAATCAAGGTTCCCCATGATTGCCCAACAGATACTCGTAGATTCATTTAAAGATATCGAATGGACACGCAAGATGTATGCAACTTTAACTTCCAAGGTGAAGCAATGACCGTTCAAAATTGAATGATATATTTTTAAAAGCATGCTTTGAAGTCTTTACGGATGAAGAAGATGGATAGTCCAGTGTGCGTTTCACGTTTGCTAGCATTATGCTTGGAAGACTGAAGTATAAAATTCTCGGTATCAGGTTTATCTGGTCTTTACAACCTAATCTCCATGATGATCCGGTTTTGTCGGGATTTTCACAATCGTAAATTTAGATCTCTATTATTACTTATAACACGTACATGCATAATGGTGCCGATTCTCTTGTCACAAAATTCTCTAAACTAGACTAAAAATCACCAAAATTTAGTTTATTCCTGTCAAACGACCATTTCCTATTCTGAAATTGACTAAAGTGACACAACTTAACTATATTTTAGTTTGACAGCTCTAAGATAGTACTGAGTTTTTAAATTTAGTGAAAATGGCAATTTTGCTATTCTGAATTTGACGTTTTTAAACTAAAATTTAGATTTTCTAACTAAATCTGACTATTTTTAATCGCGATTAAAAAGGTGTGGAATAAAATTAGTTTTGAATTTTGATAATTAATCACAAGGAGTATATGTATTCTGTGATTAATCATCATATCAAGTAATTTTAAATTAATTATTTTTTTAAATAATATACTCGGAATAAAAAAGAAAATCATTTGCAACCATGGCTTCTTTACCACTTATAGGTGTATCACTTAAAATATTTCGTGTTTATCCCTATATATTTTTTTCTTTTCTTTTGCTTATATCTCCAAAATGGTGCGTCCTATCGCAAAAATAATGAAAATTTCGACCCCCTTTTAGAAACCCTTAAACCACTATTACGCTACATGTAGGTATTTTTTTTTTTTTCCACACAAAAAGTGAAAAATTCCATAAAAAAACACGTCGCGGCTGCCCCCCATGTGCGCCTCCGGCTCTAAAATAAATCATAGGCAAACAAGTACAACGTTGCGAAGCAAAAAAAAAAAATACCACGTGGAGTCACGATTGTCAAATTCGATTTAGTTGTGTCAAACTTATTTTTAAATTTAGAGAATTTTGTTTGCAGAATAGCTTTAAGATTCTCATAGCCAAAAGTAAGGTATTTTAGTGATAGTTTAGTTAGTTTAGTTCGGTGTACAAGAGAATCGGCACCAATATCGTCGTTGCGACTTTAAGATCTCTTATGTGTAAAATTCAACTTTATGAGAAAATCGATATTTTAAGCACCGACATTTTATTAGGAAGTACATTGTAGATCTTGAAATTGGTAAAGAAATGACGATTAAATCGTCATTTCGTATTACACATGAGAGTTTTTGCATTCGATAGAGCTTGAAAATGTGAAAATGGCTGGCGCAAAAAAGTGATTTTGCCAAAAGTCACATAAGAGGTCTTAAAGTCGCAACGACGATATGCTCATTAGCATTTAAATATACACACAACTAAAAACAAACTAGATATTCACACAACCGGTTCTGACTACAGCAATGCCAATGTTAATGTATTACAAAATGAAAAACTAAATGTAACATTATGATTTTATGAATATGATAACTTTGAATGTAATTAAAAACTTTAACAATAAAAGTAACAAATTGCTTTGCACATGATCTACGTACGGCACTGTTATCATGAGGCAGAACATATTCAATATTATGGTAGATGAAAATGCAACATTGAATAAACCTATATTCATGCAAAATCCCGAGTGCAGCGGTGCGTATCGCTAATGTAATTATAACAAGAACACATTATATCCTCCTTTTTAAGCCGGTCAACATGTTATGTAAACGACAATGACCAAGTTCATAACATTTTTGCGGTGAATATTAAACAGGATCGGTGACTTTTCCATTTTTGTGTAAATATATTTGGTTGAGGTGACAGAGACTTCGTTTTGCTCTTTGTTTATCCATTTTCAAGATAAAAGAAAAGTACCTTATCCTGAAACAAGAGTAATTTACTGTAGGGAAATGAAATCGGACAAAAATAGCACGAGGATCTACTTCATACAGTCAACAATACGAAAATGTATATCACTTCTGAAAGGATTAAAAAGGTGCAACCTACTTAAGGCGGTATGATCGAACAAAGACCGAGATTACTAGTTTTTTGAATCCTTGGGAAACATACAAAAAAGAAAACAAATAAAAAGCTTATTTAAGGTTTTGGCGGTCATGCAATTACATTTAATAACACGATCAGATTAACTTTGCTGGATAGAAAAAAAAAACGAAAGTTATTTATTTATTTATTTAATACTTTAGCACAAAAATGTACAGATGTGGACTTAATGCCATACATTTTCTACCAGTCAACCTTTGGGTGGTGCAGAGACAAACAGTGGTAAGTGCAATTACGAAAATTGGGGAATAAATTGTTAGTTTAGTAAAGTTACTCCTTTTCGTAATGTCATCAATCTCATAACTAAAAACAGACTTTTTTCTATTTTTTTATATAATTGAAAACGTAGTAAATTGTTAAGCACAATTCCCTGAGTTTGTTTTGACTGAATAAAATAATTACTACGTTTAAATACCTATCAAATGCGCGAGGCAACCAGAGAGACTACTACAATCGGCGCGAGCGCCGGGATCATAGCGCCTTATCATTGCTGAAGTCAAAATCGGTTGAACGGACTGTAAAATAGGTTTCTTTAAATGCTAATGTTATTTCAAATGGAGTATAGTATGATGAATGTTCATGAGTGGCAGTATTAAATGAGTCCATTGAGGGCACATCGTAGGTCAGCACTTTCAAATAATGATGAATAATCGTTTTGATTGTGCTGTTGGATAAAGTTGCAAATGCATGCATTCGATTTTAGGATTGTTTTTACTTTCATGTGTTTAGTTGTTGAGCATCTGCTTATGATGATCCTTAATAACTGTTTGTCTTCATAAAAAAAAAACATAACTCAGTAATAATCCCTTAGGTATTAGCCCGTCCATTGTATCAAAGAAAAGGCTTTAGGATTAAATTAATATAAGCGATAGCGATAATCCGTCCCCCAAACGACCGTAATGCTGAAGGGCTTTCTGACCTAAATATCAGTCACCTGCGTCTGCGTGCTTCATAAATATTCCATCTTAAAGTAAACCGTAAAGAAAAATCACGGATTGCAAAAGACGTGCTTATTAGCAATAATGGTAGGTCTCGAAGGTCGTCCAGTTGCGGCTGAGGCATTTCTGCAGCTGATATCGCTGTTTCAATTTGCTACGGAAGCCTCAATGTGTGGAAAGGAGACGCGGTTATTTGTTGGTCGATTCCCCTCTCGCTGATGTCGAAACCTTCGGTTGCATGCGCTCGCGCTGGGCGCTGCGCCGCGTAGCATTGACGCCGGTGCGCAAACGCCGAACGAACAGTTGGACCAGCACACACAAAGAACAGTGCTCTTGTTAAAAAGTGACAGTGAAATGAGACAAACACGTGTCCCGAGGTGACACAACCTGCGCTGATTTCTGCTTCGGTTAGTTCTCGTGTTACTTACCTTATTACTAAAATATTGTGTTCTTTGTGTATTCGCAGTTTTTAATTTGAAAACAAAGAAACAAGAAGTAATAATGACTGCTCATAATGACAGCTACGTTATTTATAGTATAACCGGTCGTTATAATATAACCGGTCTGAGTGACGCATGTTTTATAGTCTTTTGCCGGTTTTATGTGAGTTAAATTATGCGAATTTAGTTTGTTTATTCATTTACAAAAGTTATCTTGAAATAGATACACGTGTGTACGTACTCAGTGTTTTAAGAAAAACAAGTGTAGTGTTATAGATCTAATTCGGTGGTACTGAAAAGCTGTAGTAATAATCATGTGTCATTCATAACGTTCCAGTCGAAGTTAGTTGTATTTGTTATAAACAGAGGTGTTGTAATAATTATTACACCGGTTCCAAAACGTTTCCACATATTCCTCGTTACGGGCTTGCATCTCAAGGTAAATTGATACATTTGTGTATATACCTATCTGTCTACGTATGTATAATAAGTATATATTGTTCTTGACACTGTTTTTATTTACCTTATGAGATAATCTCTGTATGGCGTAGGTATTCAAAGTGAGTTTGAAACAAATCTGATAAATAAACAACTAGGTACTACTGCAAAGTTAAAGTTAGATACGTTATCGTTGCAGTAAATAGTTTCATAAAAGTTAATGACATTAAAAAAGTTAAGAGCGCTATCATGCGGTCCTTTAAAAAAAGATTATCTCGTGACTGAACAGGAATTATGAAAAACGGCAGTATCAGCTGCCTCGGTAATTGTGTCTAGAATTTTCTAATACCTTTTATAAATTTTCATATCTCAATATGAAACTTTATAAAAGGTATTAGAAAATTCTAAAAACGAATCTAAAGAAAAACGGCCACATTATTCTAGCAACACGAAGCAACAAAATACGATCTAGAATAATGTGGCCGTTTTTCTTTAGATGGAATTTTATTGCTTCGTGTCTCAATATGAAACTTTATAAAATCCTAGACACACTTGCCGAGGCAGCTGATAGAGCCGTTGTTCACAATTCCTTCTCAGTCACGAGATAATCTTTTTTTTAAGGAGTGGCGCTAGTGGACCCGAGATAGCGCTCTTAAGTTAAATGGTTTTAAAACATAGATTTAATTAAAATTTTAGCTATTAAACTCTAGAATCCACTAGTTGATTTTTATAATCAATTATCGGGTCGGCGGACTAAAGCACATAAGTCAAAATATTGCTTTATTTTTTCTTAGTATAAAATTATTAATTTAAATCAATACATCGGCAGACTAAAACACATAAGTTAGTTCGCTTGTTCGGGCTTGAATATCAAGGCTTGTTCGGCCTTCAATATCAAGTGGCGTCCTTTTTCAACCTCTTGATTCGCACGAATCTTGCGACGTTATAAAACACATAAGTTTGACTTATGTGCTTTAGTCCGCCGACCCGACAATTTTAAGTTTGAAAAACCCAACAACAACATAATTTAATTGGATGGCAAATTGAAATCCCCCCAATGGACTTCGAGATTAATAATGTACATTGGCCAGCATATCAAGCTACACGAAACTGTCAAATTTCTCCAAACGATTTTAAATTTTAAAATGTTAATGATTAAGTTCAACATCGAACGAGAAAATTTTACAGTTTGTGGTAACTTGATGTGCTGGTCACCGTACTTAAAGTTAGTATTTATTACTATTTATGTGGCATCTTTGATATATTCTTTAAAGGAGATACCAAGCTTAAAAAATCACGCTCGTAACTCACCAAGGGGTAGCGCAGAAATGTATAAGAAAGTATAATAAACTTTCCAGCTCTTTTTAAAGTCCCATTAGACTGCCAGGGACAAAAAACAAAGTGAAAACACGAGGTTCAAACACAGAACCATGTCATATGCAGTTGTGCTTGCGACTTGTGAGGCATGCTATTAATAATTTTCTAAAGGACGAATGGGTTGCCTTAAGGCGGATATAGACATTGCGAGGCATGCGCAGCGCACGGCACTCATCGCATGCTTCGCAATGTGTGGACGTTCATATTCGTGGTGAGGCACGATAATTTATATCATAATTAACGCATCATTTATATAGAGGCGTACGGTGCGAGGCGTGCACGGCGCATGCCTCGCAATGTCTGTATCCGCCTTTATGTAGCTGTGTCACAGAGTACGGACAGAGGCTCAATTTCATACAACCGCGCTATGATAGGTACAGTACACTGCTACAAGCATGAGGCGCGTGTGTGAGTACCACTGGCGGCTGCGTCGCGTACGAAGAGAAACCGGTTTCTACCGGCTCGTCCAGTTGAATTTTTCAGGGCTGCACGTATGCGCCGCGCGTCGTGTAATACGTATCACGTTTTGACATGAGTAAAATAGTGCAATAGCATAATAGTGTAAATATTGTTGTTTACTGTATTGTGTGTATGAATAATACGAATAGGAATAAAATATTTCTTTAATTATCCCAAAGACTTCACTAGGTAAGTAGTAACTTAATTACTTATAATTTATTATTTTTAATGTGGTAGACACCGCATACCTCAACATCGAAAAAAAAACTCAACACGGTGACGCAAAAAGTTTTGGTATAGATCGTAAATAGTTTAGTGGTTTTTAGTAAGTGACACAGAATAGTTACCTGCAAATGGTGCGTTCAAGAACAAAAATAAACACTACTGGAGAACTTTTTTTTTTACAACTCATGCCAGATGATTGGTGTTTGATTTGTGTATGATTTGAAATACGTAGATAATACCTACCGAGTGATTGAGTAATTATGTTTATAACTTTAAAGACGTAAGCTGATTAACGTTCTGTTTATTTAGGTTTATCCTCCTGTGCCAACCCTACCAAAATAGGTATACATTTTGCACGCTCTTTAGAAGCTTTGCCTCTGTTCGGTTTCTTTACTCATGTGGCTGTGTTTACAAGTACGTAGATAAATAGGTACGTGATATTTACCCATTCGTGAGTGACGTAGTACATTGAACTCACAAGCTAACCAAACTTGGTATCCTTGTGCTCCATCCACTTGATTTCAATCTATACGTATACCTACTTAATCTTGTTTATAAAATTGATAGACTATTCAAATAAAAGCAACCAGATTTTCATGCTGTCAGTAAAACTGAGACTGAAATCTGAATTTCAAGACGTAAAATAGGATAAAACTAAATTTTATTTATCACCATTTAAATAAATGAAATGGGACAAAACAAATTAAGCATTTTCAATATTCCATATACAGCTTGCCGTTACTGCCCCGTCTCACAAACCGATCCATATGTCCTGAAATCAAATATAATCAATTCCCGTAAAAGTACTTAATACTTTATACAGATCGGATCGTATCACTTACAAATCTTACCACTTTGAAATGCGTAGGTACCGCCTAATTGGCCCTTTGAATATCTTCTAAAGGCAATCTTGCCCGAAAACGTTTCAAAATGAGGAAATGAATGAGTTTCATATGCGAGGTTAGGTAGACCGCGTGATTGAATTCGATATTGACGAAGCAACATTGGGTATGGCAGGGTTGAAAAAAAAAAAGGTTATTTTATTTCCATCTGAAATCATTTTTTTTTTAATCTTGTTAGTAAACCAGCTATATAATTAGTTTTTACACAGCTGCGAATGTCCATATGACTACCTACTTGCCACAATAACAGATTTAAGTTAATTTTAAGGTACCGTGTATAATATTAAAGACGTCATGTAATATGACTGTTAATTACTACGTAAATTTATAACTCATGTCTCATTCGTTATCTAATAATAGTCCTTTTTTATTACTTTGACGAGTTCAAAGTTCATACAATAACGTCGTATAAAGTTTGAGAACATAGATATAAATAATATAATTTCTAGAAGGTTTTTCTTTACACATTAACACATGTGACATGACCCTTGGTAATGTTTTTAGCTCATATGTTCCTCATTCTTAATTACAT
Source organism: Dryobota labecula (assembly GCA_947523025.1). Classification (NCBI taxonomy): domain Eukaryota; kingdom Metazoa; phylum Arthropoda; class Insecta; order Lepidoptera; family Noctuidae; genus Dryobota; species Dryobota labecula. The sequence continues at coordinate 13,151,062 of OX383284.1, forward strand.
TATAATCTTTAGGGGCAGATAATGTGTATAATGTGTTCATAAAATGGATCGCCTACATTGTTAAATCTTTTGTTGTTCTATGTTCTTTAAAATCATTGTATATATGCATCAAACAAAATTAAATGGTTGCACTACAAGTAACTATATGGCATGACATTCCAATTAATCTTTGCCATGGCCTACTACGCATTCAGCATCTACTGTCTCAGTTGTCCACCATGACACATGCCCACACCCTCTTAACCGACAACCATTAAAACGGTCACCAACCATTAAAACTATCTCGAAGCAATGTGCAAAATGCGCAGTAAAATATAAAAAGACTTGTCAAACATGGTGTTGCACAATTGTGACCTTAACTCCACGACCTGTATGCTCAATGACTCGTCAAAACTGTCAAACAAATGGACCTGTCAAATAGATGCACGTGTCATATGTCATACCTTAAACGTATGAAGTGTGTATGAGTCTTCTAAGCACTTATGACCTTGTAAGAAGTGATGGCATTGAAGTTAAAGAATGTAATGAAACAGAAATGTCAATATGGTGTAATTTGACCATGAACTATGTGTGAGATTGATCCAAGTTAGCAAGGTGAAACTTGATTTTAAGCATCTATACATAATTATTATAAATCAAAGTCACCTTTCGTTTTCGTGCATGTCTGTATGACCGCGTTGTTCTACTAAACTACGCAACAGATTTTGATGCGGTTTTCATTATTATTTAGAGAACGCACCTTCCGGATTTTATAATCGTCTGTGTTTATTGCATCAATATTAAACTTAGGTACATATGTATAATAAAGACATCTCGATGTTTTGACATGTTACCATTGCTTTCGTGGGAACCAGGGGTGGGTCGCTAGTTATACCTAAATAAACTAATCTTCTTCTTCTTCTTCTTAGAAGAGAGAAGACCAAGGACGTCCTAATGGTTGGTTCTTTCACTCAGCAAAAAAGATCTGTAACTCTACAAAGAGATTTGTTGGTATATTGGCATGTGCTAGCTGACATTATAGCAAATGATTTAATTTACTGTTCTATCAAGTAATGTTAATTACTTTGTATACCTACTATTGTATAAGCAGAATCAAGTTTTTCTAATTGAACAGAGAGCTGCAGGCCTAGACAAAAAACTTTTCTGTAGCGTGAAACGCCAGACGCTAACGACAAAATGTATGGCAATAACATTAGGTGTGGAAAGGACACGTAATGTCACGCTGAGTTCGTAGACAATTAAACACTTGTAACGAAACGCTGCCGCTAACGCAGCGTTACCGTGGCGTCTCCTAAGGAGTTTTTTGCTTCTTCCCAGCTAAAGAACTAGGAAGCGGGTGTTTTGAGGGACTATAATATGTAATTCTGACGTTCGAAAAGTGCTGATTCTCAGCCTAATTTGAATGAATAACATTTGATTTGATTTTGCATGAGAACTGGGGGCCAAGTCTACTAATGTACAAACGTTGCAATGGTCTCTTCATTGTGAGTTTTTGACAGATTTCCCATACAAACACTGTCAAATACTCACAATGGCGAGATCATTGCAACGTTTGTAAATTAGTAGACTTAGGCCCCTGACTGCCTGTTACACACAGTCAGCAAAAGAATGTTGTTTCTGTTGTGTTGTCTGACCAAAGTATACAGAATGTTTGGCGCATGGACCGACACAATTTTTTGGGGGGTTAGGAGGGTCATTAGCGAGGTTTCATCCAAAGAACTTTTTAAAATAAAACTAAGTTCAAATTTTTTTAATACTGAATTTAGAAGTTGCAATTTTTCACACATTTAAAAACAAAATTGACTTTAGAAGCACTTAAGCATTTTTTTACAGATCAAATGCATCAAATAATGATCTATTTAAAATAAAAATTCATTGCAGAATACAATAAAATTTATTTCGTGCGATTACAACCATTAATGAAAAGTAATGACGATTTAAAGGCGAGATTCCGGGTAATTTTAGGAAAAAACCTAAAAAAATCATATCTTTATAACCGTGACACTTAGGACATGGGGTCTTTGGATGAAACCTCGCTAATGACACTCCCAACCCCCCAAAAAATTGTGTCGGTCCATGCGCCAAACACCCTGTATGGACTATTAAGATTTGCTAACAGGTTCAATTAGCTACAAACGTTTTCAAGCGCGGGTTAATATTTGGACGTAGTTAAGCAGAAAGGACTCAACCTACATTGTGGTCAGGGATGAGTTGTATATACTAAAGAGGTCCTGACACTTGGTTCTTTCACTCACCAAAAAAGATCCGTGACTCTACAAAGATAAGGTGGATTTTTTAATGTTGGGAACCAACCTACATGTAGTTGGGTACCTTCCGAGTTGTATATACAAAAGAGGTCTTAACGTTTACCGTTAGGACCTCTTTTGTATATACAACTCATCCCTGACTACAATGTGGTTGAGTCTTTTCTGCTTAACAACGTCCATTTGTTCCCAGAATTAGAGCCAATTTTTTTGTTAATAATAAAGGCTCAAATAAAAACATGAATGATTTCGTTTGCAGAAACATTAATTTTGATAGATAAAGTATCTAGTCTGATGTAATTTAAAGTGTTGCTCGTATGTAATATAAATACATACACGATAATAATGTGTGTGCAATTTAAAGAAGTGTGACCGAGTTTACACATTTGTTATCTTAAGAATAAATATAATTCTACAAAGTATCCGAAGTGATGATACACGGTAATGATAAAATAGGGTAAATAAGTTAAATAGGTAGGTATACCTACCTATTTAACTTATTTACCCTATTTTATCATTAAAACACAAAATAGTACCTACCTACCTAGGTAGGTACTATTTTGTAGGTACTATTTTGTGTTGCAATAGCACGTCATCATCGCAAAAAGGCTCCCGCAGACAGGCGCGACGCAATTGGTAGAACAATTTCAATGAAGACTTAAGGCGATCCCCTACCGTGAGCGTTCGGTCCTTCTCTATCCTGTCACAGCGCGGGGACGCTCTGTCCCGCTCCCTGTGTACGCCGAATTCACACAATTTTTGAAATTATTTTAATAAAAAAAGAAGAGTGATCATTTGAAATTAAATAAAACGTGAATTATTAAGATTTCTAAATTATCTATCCATTAGTGTAACTCTCAAATTAATGGAACGTCAACTTTAGCAAAAGATGCATGCAATCAATGATTTTAGTACTTTTTTTTACACGGAGATTTCAAATGTACATATAACACATAAAAATAAATAAGAATGTGCAATGTGATAATAGGATACCGTACATTAATAATGTGTTTTTAGATGTAGTTTATTTCTCTTAATTAATTAGTTAATAGCCTCTGAAAAACGCGTTTTGCTTGGGGTAGTGCCTTAATGGATCACGTCGCGCCTGTCTGCGGGACCCCATAAACGTTGTTACCAACAGACTGTATGACTTCTTAATTTTTAAAACTAGTTATAATTATTCGGCTTATTCCACAAATCCCCCCTGAAAATCCCTCTTAGGAGGAAAAGTGGAATCTATAAAAACAGTCTAGAATTCACCCCTGATAATCCCGCTTAGGGGGAAAAACTAGAATTGAAAAAAATAAACTTATTCCAAGACCCCCCCGAAAGTGATTTTTTTTTTACATTTGGGTCCAGTTTTCCCCACTGAGGGGATTAGTGAAATAAGCAGGGGTGAATTCTAGACTGGTTTTTATATATTCCACTTCTCCTCCTAAGGGGGATTTTTCAGGGGGGATTTGTGGAATAAGCCTAATTATTCATGATAGAGTTTTATCAATACATTTAAGAGATAATTTGATATCGCTCAGTGCTTTGATAACTTTACAAAGGACATTATCAAGCGATGTATTATACCTAGTCTTAATAAGTTTTAATTGCATTTTGAAGATAAAAGACAATTGTTATTAAAACAATTTCTTTCAACACAGTAGTCAGAGTGATACCGCATGGGTTTGACCGCTGATATCAGTACAAATAGCACATAATCAACTTTAAACAGTACTTAAGTGATCTGTTTTAACTGATAAGTCTGTAGGTACCTATCTGTTGTATCATGTTTTCATATCAAGCCACACGACCAAAACAAATGAAATGAAATTGTTTATTCTGTAAATAAGATATCGGTATCACTTTTACACGACATATTACAAAATAATAAGCTAGATGCAGTCCACATTTCTAATCTGACTACCCCTGAGAAGAAATGGCGAATACACTCAGGGGTCCCTTTTGAAGTCCAGACATAATCTTGGTCAGATCATGTATCCATGTACATTAGTATGTGAAATGGTATTTTTTGGAAAGAACCAAACAGTGTGTCTGTCCAGTCTTTTGATCAATAGTCCAGTCAGTGGAACAAATACAGTTTTCAGTTCTTACAAAATTGTTTAATAGCTATAGCATTGAATTTTCTGCTTTAACGCGTCTCAGGCCTGTGTAAATAATTTAATTCGACGTACTACGGTCAACCTTTGATTTGCATGCTTTAATGTATAAAAAATGTAAACAAACAAAGAAGGAATTTATAATTTCGACGTGGTGATGAATAACAAAACATTTTATTGCCGCAAGGCGTTACTTATCATGTTTGTAAAGAAAGAATAACGTGATATAGGTACCTACTTACTTGCATTTTTCTCATATTAACGTGCATAGCTAACGAGCGAGGTGTGCTCTGTAATTCAAAGTTGGCATGACTTAAATTGGTACTGAACACACCCAAATTGATCTGTTTAAAAAAAAATGTAGATCAATTGTTAAACGCCGTAGAAAGTTCGCGCCCTTCACAAGAATGCTGAATGAAGTAACACAGAGTGGATAATACCTCTTCTTAAATCCCGGAATAATTATAATGACGTTTAAATCCCGGAATTTAAAAACCACGAATTATTTATTGGACTTTGATTATAATAATTTTTCAAATGATTGATTTGAAGAATTATTATACCTATAACATTATTTTTTTAGGGTTACGTACTAGAATTGCTAAAAAAGCTCTTTAATTTAATAGTTTTAGTACGGAACCCTAAAAAATGTTATATGATTTTTGCGACTTCGCGAGCCTACTTCAGCCGGCTCGAGCGGATCATAGCACCTTAATGAAACCCTTAATTTCAATGATGTTTAATTCTACGGGAAGTAGATACTTACTATCAATACATTTGTCGTTGAACTCTTATTCAAGGTTCAAACAATAAAAAAATACGGAAAGAATCCGTGAAGTCTGTGAGAAATGGGATGTATAGCGAGTATAGCGACCTTCCAAGTTCTGCTCCGAATTGCAAACTGGGTGAACCACCGAGATAAAGGCTAATACTCTTTTCTGTGGACAAAAAGTTCTACTATTAATAATACTGAAGTATTACTTAACAATGACGCTGATAGTACTGTTCAATGAACTCAACTGGAGGACAATTTATTACTTAATAGAATTGGCTCCAGTCCACTCTGAGTCTTTCTCATGATCGATGACCAGTATATTTAACATTGCCAAATATTATTGCATATATCTGATTGACTGTTTCAGTAATGATATTCCTTGTTTGGTATTTTCTTAGTTGGTCATGAGTATTAGGTACTTACATAAGGGCGGGGTAAGTACATGAGAATGGGTATCAGCATTGTCTATGCATTTTTAACACCATACTGCGATCGCCAACCCGTCTGCCAAGCGTGGCGATTATGGCAAACCCCCCTAATTGGGGGAGGCCTCCCTAGTAGCATTTTTTGTTGGCATTTAGTTGGGCCACTTACAGAGGTATGTGGCCTAACTAAATGCCAACAAATATGCTACTAGGGCTATGTGCAGCAGTGGACGTGTTTCGGCTGAAATGATGATGATGATGAAGTGGATAAATAATAACAGCCGCACGGGTCGATCGAAGGTTAAGTTACGCTTGCCAAGGTTGGTTCCTGGATGGGTGACCATCCATTACATATCCGGACCCCTCTGGGCCTCGGAAAGTATGTTGAATCGTTGTTCTCAGCTGTTATTTGTAGATCTTTGACAGAAGCCCGAAAGTCGGACAACCAGTCTTACCGATTCGAGGGATATCGTATTACCCAGTAACCGGGTTATGGAGTTCAGATAGGTAGTCGATCCATGTAAAATACTGGTATTCAGTTGCATCTGGTTAGATTGAAAGCCGACCCCAACATAGGAAAAGGCTAGGCAGATGATGAGTAGATACTTACATGATGAAAGAAAGAAAAAGTATTTATTGTGACTCAGACAGAAAGATGCCTACATTGATGATATAGATATACTACCTACCTACCTACATTGTTTTGTTTTGTTCATATTCGTGATGCACTTCTTGTTTATTGCTCTTTATCTCTTCCGCTTCATCTAAAAGTATTAACACTAATTAATGCCTTTGTTTTTATAAAATTATGATAATATTAAGTTTGTGGATTTATGAAAACACAAAACATTATTTTGAGAATCGACGATATTTAGCATTATGCGAATACAACTCAATACTCAATCTTCTTCTTCGCTTCGCTCTTGACAGAGCGGTCGTGGTAACAATGAGCTTTGTCCAATCGCAGGTATTGTCGTAACTCGCCTCACGATCTCCCTCCATCTGGTTCTGTTAGATGACAGTCTGGTGTATTCACTAACAGGGCCTCCAACTGCGGATTTAATCTGATCAGTCCACCTAATCGGTGACCTCCCGCGTGGCCTATTTCCTTCTACTCTGCCCTGCACCACTAGACGCTCTATGGAGTCATAATTCCGTCTCGTGACATGCCTAAAGAACTTCAGTATTCGAGACTGTACTAGTGCTGATAGACGCTATTTGATGCCGAGTTCTTGGAGTATGAACACGTTTGCAATACTCAATACTCGATTCTTTATTGCATTCCATATGTATTACATAGATGATATAGCAGAGTCAGGCACATCAAAATTAGGAGAGAGTAAGGGGGGGGCTAAGTAACAGTTCAAGCAATTCAATATTTACAACGTATCTATATTTAGAAGAGTTACCACATGGTAATACTCAATTTCAATTGTCAAATCTTCACACGTATGTACACACTAGAACTTGTAAAATAGATTAAATACCTACTATAAGAAATTCTTTGGCACTAGTATTTTCTACCTACGCCACTAGGTAGCAGTGTTAATTTAGTCAGTAGGTATAAATTCTTTATTATATGTAGGTACATACTTGTGATTTTTTCTTCATGAGTACAAAACCTGTGTTTTTATTTTATTTATTTGCTCTCATGTACTTTACACATTTTTACAATACTTAGATTATTGTCGGTTCTTGTACATGAACCCTGTTAGGGCACTGCAAAGCACAATGTTGCTTTGCTGTTGAGTTTATGAACATTAAATTAACATAAATTATTAAACTTATTAGAATACAATAAACAAAGTTTTAAAAAATTATATGAATTATAAATTATTTTTATTTTCTACTTTGTTTATAAATTGAGTCTAAATAACTTAACACTTGCATTAGCTAACCTAACGTCTAAAAATTGTTAAGTTTACTGATCCAGAAACGGAAAAAATATAATCAATATACGCTAATATGATGAAAAAACTAATGGCCTACATGTTCATGAACTTTTCACTGAAAATTGAAGGTCAAAATGAAAACAAAGGTATAATTTTATTATGAGAAAGCTAGTTTTTACTTTGTTTTTATGTCAATTTTTGTTTCTAAGCAAACGTGTTCTAATAGATCTTCCTAACAAAAAATTCGGTGGCAGTTATTATTGTAAACACGTTCTGCCTTGTCATTATTACCTATTTATTTTCGGGATTTCGCAAGGTCCAGCTGTTTATTGAAGTATAACGTGAACATGGATGGATGATACTACTTTTTCTTGCGTTTTTCCATGCTCTTTTTAAGGTTCCGTAGTCAACAAGGAACCTTTATAATTTCGCCATGTGTCTATCTTTCTGGCTGTCCGGAGCTTAGCTCAGAGTATCGAAGTACTAAAAAGCTGTAATTTGGCATCGGTATACATATTAATCACGCTGACAAAGTGGAAAAATAAAATCTTGAAAGTTTTTTTTAAAGATACCTCTCTGATTGTCTGTAAAGTTGGTTTAAGGACGATAGTTTAACGTGACAAAGTCATAACAAAACATTGATGCGGCGCAAGCGTACAATGAGCGTAACGGTACAAAGAGCGTAACGGGAGAATGAGCGTAACGGGACAATGAGCGTAACGGTACAAAGAGTGTAACGGGACAATGAGCGTAACGGGACAAAGAGTCATTCTATTTCATGCATGCAGCCGGCGTTCATCGATTTATTAGACGTTGTCACGTCAAAAACCCATAAGTGGGGGTATCATTCAAAATATTACGGGTTTGTCAAAATCATTTTTCAATTCAGGGATATAAAGCTTATTTAAAGTGCAAATATTTGTTCGGTGTCACCCCTGCCAGCTAAATAGTTGTTTTTGGAGGATACGTGAAAAAAATCACGGCAGTAGTATTTATAACGAAGTTAAAAGGAAAACTGTCACAGCTAAGTAGGCTTTACAAGTTGCCGAGTAATAGTCATCCAACTAACATTTGTGTCGCTTAACTTTAAACTCGGGTAAATCCAATTTTGTCAATTTTTAAGATTTTGGTACCAAATTAAAGGCCAAAAACAGACTTTTAAAACAATTTTATCAGTTATAATATAAATCCGCATAGTTCTTGAAAAAAATACCGTTAAAATCACAAATTTTTATTTAATTCCGATAGATCCATGAGACAGTTTTATTCAAATGCAATTACGTCCATGAGAGCCAATCAGCTAACCGCGTTTGTTCAACATGGCGGTCAGTCAACGTCAACTCTGCGACATTAACACCGTACCTACGCACCCGTTTTTTATTGTTTCTTTTTAATCATAGACAGTTCCCATGGATAATGCCATTAAAATAGTTACACCGAGCAATGCACGCAAGCGGCCTAATATAAAAATCCACACTGAGTTTTTTCAAAGGTAGATAAATTGCATTCCATTAGATCAAATGAAGGTAAATCCAATCTTAATTTAACATTTTTGAAAGAATATATGGTTATAATACTAAATTTGCTTTATAGAATCGTTACCTTTAGTATTGTTGACATAATAAATAAAAAAACACCTTTTAATTCATGGGATTAAAACTGTTATCACTTTTTTTTAATATCTCCCAAGAGGGTAAAGTGGATTTACCCGAGTTTGAAGTTAAGCGACTCATTTGCAGTTGGAATATATGCAATGGGAGAACATGTATTTCAACTACAATGTTAGATTTGTTTTGGGATAAATTCATCCCAACTATTTCACTTGACCGGTATTTTACACCTATTTTACCGAGATATAATTTATATAACAAAGGATTCTCTGAAAGGAATCCCAAAATAGATAATAACGTATTTTTGCCTCCAGTAAGCCCAATTATTCACGTAAAATGATCCTTTTCGGAGAAATTAAGCGAACCTCTCTCGCGTAACTGTTTACCTTTTATGTCGGTATCGATAAGGGCGATCGAAATAATTCAATGATCCGAGATACAAAATTAACAAACATTGTTTAGGATGATTGGTGTGTTCTTATCTGAACATTCTGTAGAGTGTGCTTCCGTTTTATTATGGGTTACGTTACGCGAGTACTGATTTAATGGCGTTCTGTGGGTGATATGTACCTACTTGTATCCAGCAAAGGAAAAGAATACAGAAGAGTGGGTTGATTGATTGATCAAACCAAAACTAGCAAGTTAGGTATCCATTTACCAATCAATATTGTTTTAGGTAAGTATCGAAATCTTAACATCTCTTTTAACACCGTTATTGTTTAAGCGAATTTCAACTTTTTTTTATTTGTGGTTTCGTCCTCAGTTAAACCATTTGCTAAACCAAATATATAAATAAGTTTATACTTAAACTTACTTTTTCGACATTATTGTCGAATACCGCAAACAATTGAGTGTGAAATCGTTAATTTCCCACAAACAGTGTAGTTATTCGAATTCCAATTCGGTACATAGTCATTCCGTGTTTTTCTTATTTGACACAAAATCGAATCATAATCCCCTTCGAGAAATTCGTCATAGTAATAAAAGTACATTCTTATCAATGCACGCAGATTTAGAACCTCAACGAAAATTCTAGTATATAAAATAGTTATGACAGTATTTAATCTCGCATAAGCTCACAGTCTTTACTTTAATAATACAAAGACAAGATAAAAATTATGAAATTGATAGGGAATGTGTACCAACATTTCTTTTGTAGGTACTTAGGTATTGTAAAACATAATTCTGTGGCTGCATTAACATATCAATGGTAAGCAAACTTCATTCAAATGCTAAACTTGTTCCTTTAGACTTGCCACGTCGAGTTCTCACAAGTCATCGTAAGCAAATATCTCATCATTTACCCAAATTCAACTCAGTCATCGAGTATTTGATAGAGTTTTCAGGCGAGTTTGCTGGCAAGTCAATTATTTTCCTGTAGGAACATATTTTTCGCGTCAATTTCAGACACATAGATTTTCTTTTTCAACATTTTTCACGTCTCTAAAAGTTTTGGAAAATTTAATTTCCTACAAAAGTGTTTAATACTTTTTGATGTCAAAATGGAAACTTATGATAATTTAGGAATGTTTCTTCTATAAATAGTGCCTACATCACAATTTGCTTAGGTTATCAGCAATAGATAACCTATAACTTATTATATTTATACTTATGAGTAGATTGCAAAGAGTTTTGTAAATAATGAAACGTGATATGCAGATATCTCTAATGTGTGGACAAAAATATTGGCACGAGTCAAGCTATAAAATGTAGATGAAGTTTCTTGATTAGGAAACAACATGAGAATGTTCCGATTGGAAATCAGTAACTATTCGGATATTAAACAAAAACCCTGACGCCCTGACCCTTAAGACCCAACCTGATCCAACTAGATCAGCGGTTCCCAACCTTTTTTTGGACCAGAGTCCACTTTGATTTCGTTATTGGTACACTTTCACAATTAAACTTTAAAAAGAAAACTTACACATACAACGCAAGATGACGAGACAAACTAGAATTAAGTCCACCCAGAACTAACTATGGTAGAAAAAATGTACTGTACGAGGGAGCAAAACTGTATTATAAACTACCTGATGATATAACCAATAGTGACACCATTTATAAATTAAAAAAGCCCTAGAAGAACACGTTAGAAAACAACACTAACAATACCGATTGTCACCTTGAACTCTTAATTTTCTTATTGTGAACACAGAGAATCGCAAACCTTAATTTTTATCCTACTTTTCTCAATATGTTAAGTGAACTGTAAAGTTATTTTGAGAAATAAATATCTTTAAACCGATTGTAGCAGCCTTATCAAAAGTTTTAACATATTCGTTAAACCCAAAAACTGATGTATAATAAAATAAATACTGGTATTCATCTGAAACCGGTTAGACTGGAAGCTGACCCCAACATAGTAGGGAAAAGGCTATTAGGCAGATTAATTGATTGACCTACTGATGTGTAAAGGAAATAATAGCACATTATTGCAAAGTCCGGGAAATAGGCAATTGCACGTCGAACCGAGCCGTAGCCAAGGACTTCACTAATACGAGACAGGCAATTGCCATTTCCGCCGAGGCACATATAGTGCTTTTCTCAATAGAATGCAGGGAAATAAAACATTGCTGGAGCGTTGTAATGTTCTAAATTCAAAAAACGCTCCTGCAATGGATTTGTTTTTTTTTTTTTGTCCGTAATTTCGATACTTCGCGTGTTCTTTTTTCGAAAATAATGACAATATTTCCATACATGTTTGACAAAAAAAAATTAATAAAAAAGTCAAAGCATTTATTTCAAATAGGCACATAACTGGCACTTTTGAACGTCAAAATTTACACGGAAATAAAATTTATTCTAGTTACCCCTTCCAAAAGGTAGTTTCGCATGGAGAAGAATGGGCAAGAAACTCAACCTTTTAAGCTGTTTTACTTTGTATACATCAATTATTACATGTGAAGACGATGTACCCAGAATAAAATTACTATACCACAACAGGTAAAAACATTAAAAAATTAAGCAATGACGGATAAATTAATTATGTAATAGAAAACTAAATTCAGTTTGCATTATTGTGATTTTTTAAACGACCTTTCGCGAATCATGTTGTTGCGGACAAGTGCACACTACTGGTTGGGAACCAGTAAAATAACCAATAAACAGCCTAACTGGAATCTCAGAATTTAAGAATGGTTTTCTAAAACGTTAAACGATATTATTGAACTAGTTGACCCTTTGTAATCCGAGATCCCTTAAATCTGCCCAACGTCGCAGTCCTGCAAAGAGTTCTCAATCCCGAAATAGTTTGAATCGCAGCAAAATCTTTTGGTAAGTTGCGCTTAACTAAAACATTTGTAGGCATCTCTGGACGATTTGAATGATTTATTCTATCTGGAGATTCATCTATCGATGTAAGCTATCTTTCGTTACACAGTTAGGATCAGCAGGTCTATTTTGTAAAAATCTCACAATGAAAACTTTCCATCTGATCCTAGTGAATGACACTATGACAGCTCCGTTCCAACTCCATTTGGAATAAGATTAGACATTTAAAAAAAGCTATTTTACAGTCTGTTCAACCGATTTTGACTTCTATTCCGTAGGCATAAGGATGACATTAAAAATGTGGTTACAATACCAACTGTTTACTGCAGCTGCCATTTGTCATGCCTCCAACGCAATAGAAGTCAAAATCGGTTGAACGGACTGTAAAGAAAGGTTTACTTAAATAGCTAATCTTATTTCAAATAGAGTATAAGTGCAACGGTGAGATTTTTGGAGATCGGCAAGTACCTACCTAGGAATTTGAAATGCCTGCACACAAAATAACGAATGACTTTCTGTGATCATTATAGTACACATTATTATTTCAATTTTTTTTCAAAGAGTGGTGTATATTACCCAAAGTAACTTGCATTATGACAATGTAACAGAAACCATTGTTTGTATCCTGTATGCATTCGAGATGAAGACAAGATTTAAGATGATACCCAAATCAACATCTTCTCCCTAGAATTTATTTAGAAATATATTAGGTACGCAGATTTTCCACGAGGAATAACATAAGAACAAAAATATCCCACTTACGTAGACATTGCCGTTTAGAATTTGTCTGTGTTATCACAAGTGGTAGACTTTATCCTATAGATTGTACTATAATTACCATATTGGTGCTAAATGACGAGTAGGTTATCGTTAAGTGGTTTGTCAAATCAACTTCTTAGGTACAGGTACTTGTATATTATCTATTGAAAGATTGATAACATGCGAAAGTTTATTAGGATTACCTAGTGGCTAAATTAGGCCATACAATAAGTAGTCTCATTAGGCAGTGCTATATATATAATATTTTTATTATTTTTCTTATCTTTGTTTGTCGACTACAAATGGAGATCTACAAAATTGTCTTAATAATAGCATACACTACAGCCTTTGTATTCATTGATAATCAGACACTCGTGTATTTCCTTGAGAGCTAGAATGTGCGTTAGATTTGACTATTTGAAAAAACCTGACGAATGAAAATTTGAATAAAAAAGGTCGAGGGAAACATTCTAGGAAAAATGTGGCACTTGTACGAGTAGGTACTTAGCCCGCAGGCCCATTACGGAACGACGAATTTTATATAAATCTCGTTATTTTATTTATAGGTATTATTATTTCGTTATTTTAATGGCGAATGGAGAAAAAAGGCATTTTTTTACTTCATTGTTCATTGTGAATACATTAACTACGGAATTATGGTAACACTGTTGTCTTATTATGTTTTGCAACATTAATGAAAGCATTGTCAACATGTATTGTCATGCAAAAAAAATCACACATAAACAAAAAACTACTCCGTCCTGTTAAAATTCATGAATTTGCAAATCGAAATCCCAACTTCCAGAGTTTAACTTAAACAAAAACAAGATCGCGAGTAATCTCGCGATTCATATCGAGAAGTTCGACTGCGAGTGTGAATTTACTCCAACAATTGTTTATTTTTTGTTACAGGTGGCGTTCTTAAGTGCACGCAAACCGACAACGGAGTCCGCGAAACCGAGGAACTTGAACTATTTTAGCTGTTACGTTTACTTGATATTGCATAAAATTATGTGTTGGGTAACGCCTAAATCGTACGTTTTGTAGAATAGATAATGTTCGAACACATAGCGCTCCTCCCAGCGTGGTTTCTGATGGCTTGGCTGGGGGCATGTCTTCTGTTCAGCCCTTTCGCAATATTCTTTGTAATGTGCTTACCACAGTTGCCTCTTCTAGTCATAAGAAGGGCATGCCATATACCATTCGAGTATATCTGACAAGAGAATGTGTAAAATGTGTGTGATAGTCATGTATTGTAGAGTACGGTTATTGATAAGTTTGTATAAAGTGTAAATATTTTATAATGAATAAATTTTTATTTTATGAGTATTTTTGTTGAGCTTGTTTCATTTTATGTGTACTTTTAGTGTAGCTAATTGCTAGCAATCCGTACGAGAGGTAAGTTGCAAGTGAGGGGGGAAAAAACCAGCTGCCGACCTCTTTTCATTTTAATATTGTCACTGAAATTAATGGAGCTTTACTTGCAATCAAACAGCGGGGTAATTGCATAATATACTTACAGAAAGAAAGAAAAGGAAGAAAGAAAAATAATTTTTTTGGGACACGCCCAGGAAACACAAACAGTAAAAAAGGAGCATTTAAAACTAACAAAATTTACATTAAAAACAGGAATACAAAAATAAAAAAAGACCTGTGCGAGGCCGAAAATTCTCCTATCTCAGCATATATCAGCAGGCTAGACTGTTCGTATGTGAATCGCTGCTGCGCCATTTCCCATGGAATGGTGCAGCCGCGGTGATGCGTCGGATAGTACTGCCGCTGTATTCATACAGGATTTATGTTTAGGATGTATTTAAAATTATTATAATACTAACGTAGGATAAGTTTATTTGTTCTTTTTATTTTGTTTTTTTCATTGTTACTTTATTAAATAAAATTAATTGAAAAATGCTGCGATATTTAAAAAAAAAAATACCGCAGCACTGGTATTCTGATAGGTTCTGAAAAATAAATACCGCTGCGCTGGGGCCTAGCAGCAATGGGTTTCATTTTGACAGTTCAACAACATTCATTGCGTTATGAATAGAGATCGGATATTCGGATGCATATTTACCTAAAGTTAATTTTGAGCTATGAAAGTATAGAAAGGGCTTCCTAAAATATTTTATTGTAAAAAAAATCCCGTGTCGCCAGGAACAACGGGAATGCAAAACTAGTCGAGTGTGTGGTATGTAACTTCTAAAAAAATATTTATTAAAAAATAAAACGGGTTTCTTGGATTGCATAACTATTCAGATGCATATATATTTAAAATTATTTTAACCCCCTATGCAAATATGTGTATGTAGGGTGTAAGAGTAGGGGTGGTGTGTGTTAGTTAAAATAAAAATAAAACACCAGAACCGCGGGAATTTTTCGATACAAGAGCGCATTCCATATTACCCAACATCTCAACTTTAGGTTCTCTAGTTATGAAGCAATGGATTAGCAGTATCCTTCAAAATCATTCAGATTGTGATGGATAGTGTGTTTACGCAATAAGGGGGCAAAAAACGACTCTAATTGTTCCCACTGGCTACCACTTATTTTAATTGCCCACTCTAAACGCAGTTTATACTGAAACTTAGCCCACAAATAAACACCAATTGGAGTAATTACCGTAACATAATGCCAGTCAGTACTTTAATAGCATCTCTCATTGAGCTAATAATAAAGTGAGCTTTATTGAAATGACCGGCCATGACTCAATACTGTTACCAGAAGCTTACTGTATTAGATCGTAAAGTGGCTTTATAGACACTAGTGTTGGCTTTATTTTAGAATATTGACAGTTAAAAATAGACTTACCGGAAAACAAAGTTCTAGAAAAATAATTAAAAAAAAAAAACTGTTTACAAAAAAGTCGGTGTCCTTGGTTCTGTTTTTTCGTTATTTTCCACCGACTTCCGAAAATAAGGACACCGAATTCCGAAATTAAAGTAATTTTTCACTTTTTAGTGATTTTTTATGGAAGTCGGTTGTTTTTTTGTTAAAAAGTTTAAAATTACTTTTACAATTTAATTTTTAGTTATGGTACCTACTCCACAACAATTCGATTACCACTACTTGCTACACCGCACAAACAAAATTATAGCTGTTAAGGTGTTATGTACGTTGGCGTTATAGCTGTTAAGTTGTTATGTACGTAATTTTGAATAAATAAATAAACACTGACACAAGATATACGAAGTGAATTAAATACGTATTATCATTACATATAAACAGCCATAGGTATATGGCTGTTTCGGGGACCTATGTTTAGAACAAATACAAGTAGGTACCCATACCTACTTATGTACTTTAAGGGTTCCCACGGACTTCATCTGGGTAAAACTCACAAGATGCTCAGCTTCACAACAATTAGAGTTACTTTGAAAGGTGTTGCAGTCAACATTTTTGCGTGTTGTTTCATTTGGCCTTTTCTTGCCTTTTCTAGCCTTTTCAGAAGGTGTTTTACGGGGTAGTGGAATCAGGTCTTCAATATTTGAGTTAAATATTGCATCAATTGAATCTTCCAATGATGTAACGCGACACTAGATATATTGCAGCAGATGATGTAGATGGTACTGGATCAATTTATGCAGATAATGTAGACGGCAACAAACATCGCGGGCAATGGGAGTCATCTCCCATTGTGAAAAAAAATCTGTTAAAAACCACCTATTCAACTCTAAAATATGATATAATGGTCCGAGGATATTGCTGCTGAAACCAAAATTAATTAATATAATAATTAAAGGCATTTGAATACAACGCAGTTGGATGACAAAAAAGACCAGGAAATGCATGTCGGTAAGCATAACCAGCCTATAATGTTACCACTGCTGGGGCACAGGTTTCCTCTTTCTGTGAGAAGGAGTGGGCCGTAATCCACCACGCGCCAGGTGCGGGTTGGTGGATGTCACATATCTTCGAATTTTTTGCTCTAGGACACGCCGGATTCTACACGACGTTTTCCTTCACCGTTTTGAGAGCAGGTAAGTAAGTATGAATGATTAATTTAACCTTTTGACCGCCACCTCAAAAAAGCAAAAGCGTGCCCTCGGCGCCAAGATCCTTTAATGTTATGTTAATATAGATGAAATATAAAGAAAGAAGTTCTACTAATATAAATTAAGATGAGCCAAGGAACATAAGGAAGCTGGAGTGGCAATGGGCCGGCCATATTAGCCGTAGAACCGATGACCGTTGGGGTAGACGTGTTCTTGAGTGGAGACCGCGAATCGGCAAACGTAAGGTAGGAGTCCTCAGGCTAGGTGGAGCTACGATCTTCGCAGGGTGGCTGGTAGCAGCTAGATGAGAGTTGCCGAGAATCGAGCTGAATGGCGTGCAAGTCGAGAGGCCTATGTCCAGCAGTGGACTGCTCTATAGCAGTCCAGTGCTGGCACTGCTGATGATGATGATGATGAAAGAACATAATTAGCAAAAGAAAAAAAAAAACAATGTTGTTTTATTAGCTTTATTTAGAGATTTACGTATAATAAAAGTCTGTCATGTAGTCGTGACCGTGACGTGCTGGGCACATTTTGGTTTGTCATCTATACATGACTGTGGCGGTCAAATGGTTAACCTTTTGACCGCAAAAAGCATCAAAATCGGACATCTAGCACAGCTAAGAGAAGATTCATCTTTTTTTTTAAACCACACGTATGAAAGGTGATTTGAATTTGAAAGGACAGGAAGAATACTGTTTTCCGAACCCTTACGACATATTAACTGCAAGATTGATGATTTGCGTCTCTAAAGACCAAACATTTCGTAATGTAGAAGTGCAATTCAAATGTCGTTTTGTACGAAATAGTTACAACAGCATTGACCAACCAAACAATTAATTGATCGTTGGTGAGGGTCCTAACAAAACAAGATATTTTCACCATAAACAATGTTTATAGGAATGGAACCTTTGATTTTGATTAGGTAGGGTATTAGTATAATAATTTTACTTGATAAAGCAGTGTGCTGCCCGTGGTACTACCATTTCTGCGGCAGATTGTATGAGTCGTCATTTTGACCCGAGTGAAATAGGTTAGGTTAGGTTAAAACTGTGACCAACCGCGCGCGAGCCGAGCGAGCGTAGCGAGCGGTGCCGTGGCAGCGGCCAGCGAGCGCTACTTCCAAGTTGCTCGCAGAAATGTTTTTACCATTGTCTAATTATCCGTGTTTTCGCAATATGCCTAGGGTTTTCGTGGAGTAAACTATGAAATGCGGACTACCAGGGGTAAAAATAAACTTCCCGTGGTACTACTGGATCGCTTGGTAGAACTACGGGATTTTTTTTTTACCCGTGGTACTACTGGTAGTAATACTGGTAGTACGATGGGCAACAAACGGGTAAAGCGAACTGAAAAACAATAATAACATTTTCGTTACCGACTCTCTAGCCTGAAAACAGATTACAAAACTTAGATAGGTCTAGGACTTTTTCTTTGATTTTGATTTATTTTTTTATTTATTACTTTTTGCTCTTTAAAAGCTGCAAAGTCGAACGCTGTCAAAGCTGTCAAAGTTCGCGATGCAAAGAGCGTGAATTATTATTTTAATAAAAATGTTCAAAACAAAATAGATTTCAATGTTTTTCAGAAATAGTTTTTGGAAGTTTAAGATTGCTTTTAAAAAATTAAGAAAATACAACATCGCTGAGTTTCGATCTATTACTTAAAATCAAAGACATTAAATTATATGTTATCTTTAAATCTCTTTGCCTTAGATAAATGATTGGTCTCGCTGCGCGAGTTCAGCGAGACCAATCATTTATCTAAGCTCTTTGCTTAAAATAAAGGAACGTAGATAGTTTTAGAAAGAAGAAAGAAAGAAAATTAGGTTCATTTGTCACAGAAACACGTGCATACAAAAAGATAGTTTTCGTAGTTTTTCTAGACGCAGGTATAACTTAGTACCTAGGCAGGTACTCCTACTCATTTTTCAGCGACTGCTTTCCTGTATGATAAAGTAATTACAAAAAAAAACATTATTGCAATAACTTTTAGTTATATTTTACTAGCTGCGCTGGTTTTACCCGCATAAATCTCGATTCCGTAGGAATATCGAATTACTTAAAAAGTATCTTATCTGTTAATCCAGGTTACAAACCATCTGTGTGCCAAATTTCATCCAAATCCGTCCTACCGTTTTTCGTGATTGAGAAACGAATATCCATCCATCCTCAGAAACTTTCGCGTTTATAATATTAATACTTTTTTCCCGCGGCTCCGCCCGCGTGGATGTCGGTTATCGCGTAAAAAAGTAGCCTATGTCCTTCTCCTTCCCAGGCTATATCTCTGACAAATTTCATGACGCTCGGTTCAGTGGTTTAGGCGTGAAAACGAAACAGACAGAGTTACTTTGATATTTATATTATAATATTAAAGTATGGATAAAGTACTTATTTACTTACCAGGTTTGTAACAATATTTTGTTTTAAAAGAGTGTCCGTGGAGTTTCTTGTCCGTTCTTCTCCATAGGAACCTACTACGCTTTGGAATGAGCAACTAGCTTCATCTTTCTGACTGACCGACCCCTTGACAATTCAAAAGTACCTGTATTTGGTTTATTTGAAATAAATGGCCATAGGTATTGTTGCAAAATAAGTACCTAATAAAATAACACACAAACATAACATCACGCTTGTAATCCCCAAAGGGTTAAGCAGAGCTGGGGTGGTGATGTGTAAAATATTGTCACTAAAACTACGAGGTTTTTTCTATGTTTAGGGGCACCTAGCCACCCTTCAAATTCAATGTAAGAGGCTTCTTCAGGTAGGTAACATTTTACAACACAAAAGTAAAGAGAAGTTAGTATTCCATTGTTAACATTAAAAAACTGGTCCTTTTTACGCGGCCTATTTTGAACCCTCAAGGCTCTTACAAACAGGCGCGACACGCGACGTGACACAAAGGCAACGCTCGTCGCGCGACACGCGGTGCCTTTATTTCGCGTCCCGTGTCGCGCCTGTTTGTAGGAGCCTTCAACGAATGATACCTCAAATAATCAAATCTCTCAACAAGCGCCATCTACACCTTCTTTCCCAAACTAAGAAGTGAACGTTACTGAAATAGCATCGACTATGGAGAGTAAGCGGTAGGTTTGCTGCCAAATGTACCTATATAGTTCTTCTGAGAGTATGTAGATGACGCTAAACAAAGAAAATTCTAGTTTTACACCAGATTTTTAAGGAGACATGAAAAAAGGATCCAAATCCTACATCAGTGCAATACATAAAATATCGTAGAATTATTTTTAAACACTAATCGCCTTACTTATAAACGCGGAATAAAGTTATACTATGAATAACTTCGGTATAGCCATACATATTGACGTTTATACCTAGTTTAACTTTATTCCGCGTTTATAAGTAGGGCGGTTAAGGCTTATACATAGTTATTTATTAGTCTAATAACCTAGTCACATCTTTACAATAAAAGAGGCACGATTTTGGAAAAAATAAGGATAATTTTCGAAATTCTGCTATTATAACGCAGTGCAATTGGTGGCAGAAGAGTGAAAGCTAGAGAATTCCTGAGTTCAAACCCCACCCTCGCACTATTGGGTTGACACACACGGCTACATATCAAGCTATATAATTATTTCCGTACAAATGAGAGGGCAGCTTATACTGGAAATGTATAGCTTACTTTTTTTTTTTAAATTAAACTTTGCCCCAATCTAGGAATTTTTCCTATTTATTTTTTAGCTTAATTTGTAACTGTGCGTACATACGTATCACACCCAGCCAGCACACATAGGTACCTACATCCATTTAGCTTAGTAAGACCCTTACCAAGACTATTCCCGAGGCCATGATACCGTTCCTTCCTCGTGGTCAAACTAATTGGTCAAACTGATTTGACCACGAGGAATTATGTTCCGGATAGTCAAACTACTTAGTTTAACGAAAAATATCCACCCTTTGTTATAGTTCGTAAATATACTTGTACAGTCATTAACAAAAATAAACCTTAGTTTATTTAAAAAGTACCCAGCACTTATATCGGCATTCATTCCAGCTGACACTTCATTATGAAATCATCTCGACATATTTGGTCTTGGCGGCGGAGAGATACTTTTTCATTAGAAGATTTTTCTTTTTGTATTAAGGTTTCAAGTAAACGAGCAACTGTAATTAGATTATTTATTTATTTAATTTGTTTATTAAAACTTTATGCACAAGTAAAAACTGAACAAAGGCGGACTTAATGCTTTGGGCATTTTCTACCAGTCTACCTTAGGGTGATGCAGAGACAATACACAGTAGGTGCAATAACAGAAAACAACTTAGAAAAACTGACTGGTGGCATGTGTCATCAAATTGACATAATGTTTTATTTATAATTGTATAATAAGACTGCAATGTATACAGCTTGATAAAAAGTTTAAATAGCCACTCAGTTTGACCATGAGGAAGAAAATTATTTTTGTTAATGACTGTACAAGTATATTTACGAACTATAAAGGGTGGATATTTTTCGTTAAACTACGTAGTTTGACTATCCGGAACAGAATTCCTCGTGGTCAAATCTGTTTGACCATTAAGTTTGACCACGAGGAAGGAAGGCATGATACCTACCTACCATTTTAACTTTGAGTGCCAAATTAAATGCCAACAGACACACTATAATAGTCACACACACATACACACACTCAAAATTACACATTACACAGAGCTGCTAATTACTTTTTAAGTCATTTTCACTCTTTGTTGTTTTATATAAATGTCTCAAGATTGTAAACGCTCCATTAAGGGAAGGAGCGAGACAACCCCAACACAAATATTATTAATTACTGACTGGGGCTGTTTCATTCACATGTGTGTAAATGTAACCGTTTGAGACACAATAAACAATTTTTTTTTTACGCAGTAAAACAACTGGTAGTCCTAAACGCCCAAATAAACCAGACAATGCAATCAAAAATATTGATTCAGACCTTCAATAATAAACACATTATTACAGGTACACAAACCACCTCCGGCACGAAATCCTGACACATTATAAATATTCTTAATCAGCTGTTCTACCAAGACGTTAAACCTTTTCTTTATTATCTCATTCAAAACGGACAATGGCGTGAGATAACTGTTAGTAACCGCTTTTGTAACCGTTCGTCTATGACCTTGATCTAAACTTTAAACTCCTTTTAGACGTTTCTAACTTATAACTGCAAAGATAAGAAGAAAACGGGGTTTATCTACACATAATCTTCAAGATTGTGATCGCCCAAAACTGTATAGCTATATAAGGGTTTCTTAATGAAGTACATTATGGCTGTCAGTCAACTACTGCCGTCCAAAATAAGTAACCGCATAAATTAGCGTATCATAGGACCAAAAAAATATTAGGTACCATCGCGGTCACGGAAATTTAACCAAATTGAAAACAAAATCCCGTACACATGATGACTACATCTGTTTATCGCCCCTTTTTGCGACGAACAATTAAAAAAAATTAAATAAACTCAGGCTCTGTTACAGCGATTACAGATCCATGGTGACCACGTCTGCTAGTTTTTTAAGGTTCTTTTTTTTTCTACAAAAAATAAAAAATACACAGGGCTCAGCAAAAATCTCATGTTGCAATGCCCTTAGTTGATGAGCCTAAGTAAGCGTTACTATAGCGACCGAGTGCTGCAAGCAAAAATAATCCTTACGGTGGTCGCAAAGTACTTAGGTGCTTAAGAATCCCGTCATAGCACATCAAGTTCCCAAAATGGAAATTGAAAGTATAAAGCCTCCCGCAGACAGGCGAGACGCAATGGTGCGACGCGATTCTGGTAGAACAATTTGGTTTATTCCACTAATCCCCCCTGAGAGAATCCCCCTCAGTGGAAAAAACTGAACCTTAATGTAAAAGAAATCACTTTCAGTGGATCTTGGAATAAGTTATTTTTTGTTTTTTCAATTCTAGTTTTCCCCCCTAAGCGGGATTATCAGGGGTGAATTCTAGACTGTTTTCAGATTCCACTTTTCCTCCTAAGGGGGATTTTCAGGGAGATTTGTGGAATAAGCCAACTATTTCCATGATGTTTTCTTAAAAGTCTGCGGTAGCCTTAACACCTTAATGACCACGGATTTCATGCAAGAACCTTTTTGTAACTTTATTAGTCATATCTACACTACTTATTCCAACAATAAAGGCTCTTATAAACAGGCGCGACATGCGACGTGACACTAAATCACCGCTCGTCGCGCGACACCCGGTGCCTTAATGTCGCGCCGCGTGTCGCGCCTGTTTGTAGGAGCTTTGATACGGACAAGAGACCATTGCAGAAGTCATATTATACAACCTCTTCCGTGACTTGAAAACGCTAAGACTGGCAACTTAGTCCTTCTTTAACCTATTTTTAAAAGGTAATATTTGTAAATAAGAACTCACAAGACACAGAAACCAATCAACACTTAAAACGGTACTAAGCTTCTGGTATTGCTTTTCATGCTATCTTGATCTAGCAAACAATATCCTCATTGGATTTTTTCAATTATTCCGCATACATAATACTTATACGCCGAATTGCCTAAATGGGGCTAATTGCAAGTATATCGAAGCTTATCAGTCCGCGCTGTGGGACAAAGCACAGCCGTTGCATTCGCCGGCAAGGACACAGTCAAAGATACAACACCGCTAGAAATGACACTCTTGTGTCCGAGATTCTTATAATAAATTTTTCTTATAAGAATAGATGGAGATGCTAAATACTTAATGATGGTATTATAATACTCATGATGATTTGAATGAAATAGAAATATCCCTTCCATAAAGACGTAAAGTAAAAGTTTTTATTACCTTACAGAAATTAGAAGTCAACGATATTATTGTTTTTGGAATATAAACTAACCCTCTTATTCATAATAAAGTTATCCGCTTCATAAACCTATTGTATCTATCAAACTGTTTTGTCCCTTTCTGTCGAGTTAATATGAAGTTTGACAGAAAGGGATAAAACAGTTTGATATCTAGATAGACAGCATTTAAAAGCAAAAACCAGCAGTCCCGAACAACCACATATAAATGAAGTTAGGCCCAATAGCATTCTGAAGGTTTTTTCAGATAGGTTAGATAGAAGGGCCTACAATGGATAGGTTTATCAAGCTACATGTCAGACATGGGGCTTGATAGATCTTCCTCTAATTGGATACTGTGGTTTGTTTTGTTTTTGTACTCTTGTTTGTTACTACTAACATAGTTTTTAAGATTTTTGTTAATACTAACACGCTATGGGCCTTCGATACCATAAACAATTTTTATTTTTATTTATTTATTTGAAGGTGAACCGGAGAAGCGAAAATAGAATCCGCAAACATAGATTCATTTGCCTACACTGTATCATCGTAAGTATAGGTATTTTATTAAAATCGGTCACGGACAACCTGTTACATGTCTACAATCGATGGACCAATGAACGAGCAGAATTTCATATTTTAATATGCATAGCCTTTTAGCTAGAACGTGTCGAATTTGTCTTGTTCATTCATAAAAACATGATCATTTCTGCACGAAGAAACTTTCTATTTGTCTGTCTTTAGAGATCCTCTGCTTGACCCTTCTTTCCGTACAAGTTCAGGTGGACGTCAACCTTATCGCCCTGCGCCATAGTATGTTTAGTTACTGGGTTTCGCCGACTCGCTGAACGTATCAGAGTAGATGGTTACCTATATTAATATATATTTTTTTGCTTTTGCCAGCGGTTTCGCCCGTGTGGATGTCGGAAATTATCCCACGGAAACGTACTACCAAGATAAAAAATATCCTATGTTATCCAGGTTATAAAATATCTGCGTGTCATTTGTCTAAATCCGTTCAGTCGTTTTTTCATGATTGAGTTAGCATCCAAACATCTAAACATTCAAACTATTAGTAGGACTAGCTACTGCCCGCGTCATTACTCGGGTGACTTTTTCTAAAATAAAAATTCCTATAACATCAGTTATCTGCCAGTGAAAGTCCCGTTAAAATCGGTCCAGCCGTTTCGGAGATTAGCCGGAACAGAGTTTTTTTTTTTTTAAAGTACCGTATCTATTTTCATATGTATTAGGTAAAAAGTTGTTATTTTGACATTCAAAACAGACACTTCAATTTTATTTATTTGTGCAAAGATAACAGATTTTACTGATCGTACTCCAGTACGCTCTTTTAGCTTAGCTTCATTACTTAGCTCCAAATATGCATATAAATGCAGCTTTCAAGAAGCATAACTTCTCCCGCTCTGCCCAGAGCGGGAGAAGTTATTTGATAATTGCTTCTTCATTGATAGGGCGTGTCAGACTTTTACTAACTAGAACCTACCAGTGTTCCTTCAGTTGCCTGTGTACCAGGGCCACAGTATCCCTCTCGGACAAACCCGCAACTCTGGCAAGAAGAATAAACTCACAGAAAAAAAACCGATTTATCAACTCGAACATGCTTGTAATACCTTCAACTTAACTTGCTCAGTTCTCACTTTAAGATGATTGTGTCGAGGTAATTAGCTCGTCAACGTAAACAATCAATGCACGCAATGTCACTTCCATACATCGTTTGGTTCGTTGTCCGCTGGCAAGGCGCGCGTGCGCAGCCATTGCGCCGACACTCCACCACCATTCGCCGAAGCGCGCGCAACATGGCGGGCCAGCTTCTTACACTACTCGTGAGTACTCCTTATTTCATTAGCATTTTATTACTTAAATATTTATCTGTTACCTAATATTTATATTTTTGCGGTCGGTTGAACTTTGATTGCGGGTGTTAGGTCACCGGTCATGCGTACTAACAGCTGAGGTGTTTGTCGAGGGCTCGATTCCGTGACGTGAATGTCATTGAATTGGACTGTCTGTCTAAAAGGATTTTTGGTTCCATTAAGACTTCGGGTCTTTAGCTAATGATCGACTTACATAACAGTTTGGTTTGGTCAATGGTGTAGTTGTCATTAAAATTTAAAAGATTGATTAGAGTGTACGCTATTTAGAATGCCGATTACTTTTACCGTCGCGGAAAGACTAATGAGTAAGTGGTTGTATGATTTAGCCTTAATTAGGAGACAGCTAACTGCTTACATAATAAGGGAAAACATTTATTACTATAAATGTTTCTCAGACACAAAATCTTGGTAACGAATTTTAACCCT
The DNA here is from genome assembly GCA_947523025.1 of Dryobota labecula. Taxonomy (NCBI): domain Eukaryota; kingdom Metazoa; phylum Arthropoda; class Insecta; order Lepidoptera; family Noctuidae; genus Dryobota; species Dryobota labecula. Next base: position 13,177,257 of record OX383284.1, read on the forward strand.
TGTTTGTACCCGTGCTTTACCGGTTATATAATTTTATCGTAAAAGTGTCATACTCATAACTCATAACTTTCCTTATCATTTTGTGGTTTAGCTATTGAACGGATCCTGGTGATTAATAATATTCTCACAGTCGAATGTCATTACCAGAGATCGGAATAGGTAGAGCTAATTTACCTAAACTTCGAGGAAGGATGTAACATAGAGTGGATAATACGTCCTTTAAAATCCCGGAATAATTATAATGACGTTTAAATCCCGGGATTTAAAAACAACGAATTATTTATTGGACTTTATTTACTTACTATTTACTTTACAAACTATTAAATTAAAGAGCTATTTTAGCAATTTCAGTACGTAACCCTAAAAATTTTATATGATTTTTCAAATCAATAATTTGTCTTTCAAATCAATAATCAATAATTCTTATTTGTTGGTGGTATAAATAAAGTCCAATAAATAATTAGTGGTTTTTAAATCCCGGGATTTAAACGACATTATTCCGGAATTTTAAAAGAGGTATTAACCACTCTATGTAACATCCTTCCTCGAAGTTTAGGTAATTTAGCTCTACCTATTCCAATCTCTGGTCATTACTCATTTACATAATCAATTTCCAACAAGTTAGACAGTTATCCAGACCAAGTCGAACAGAGCTGTGATCTAGATAATCAATTACGAAGCAATCATGCGTCGCCCTTCATACTCTCAACCACGCTCATTAAATTTACATGTATTAGAACCAAACTTAAGCACTATGCCTAACTTTACCTTTGTGTAGGAGCATATCTAGAGACATAACGTGCTTTCTGCTACAAAGGGCGTAACTGCAAATCCCATACTTTCGGCAAAGAGGACAGAAACGAAAAAAAAAAAGCTTTCTCTTTTTTTCGCTCTTTGCTCATTGCCGAAAGTACCTATTGGATTTGAAGTTAAGACCTTGGTAACGGAAGGCGTCGATATCATAACTACACATCGGATAATCAGATGCATATTTAACTAAAGTTGAGGTGGTGGCTATTATGGAATGCAGTTTTGTATCGAAAAAATCTCGCGATTTCGGGATCGACGAATTTAGAGTTCTGATTATAGAATCGAATATAAGTATATTTCCTTACGTTCAGGTGTTTTTCGCTAATATGGAATGCACTTTTGTATCGATCGTAAAAATCTTGGAATTTATAAATATACCTACTACTTAAAAAAAAAAGTATTCATTGTGACTCGCACAGGAAGATCACAAACTAATCACACATTTATAAAAGTATAAAAATAAAATTATATAATAAGAAAATAAAAAAATAAAACAGAGTCCCGTACGAGGCCATAAGGCTCCTATCTCAGCATGATGCTATACTTTTGATTTTGACTCCATTTATTATAACATTAGACAAATAACTGTTCTCACCCTTTCATTATTTCGATGTAAACGTTTAATAAACTCCGTTATTTCACGATAAATACAAAGCACTGTAATCTATTTACCATTTATATTAAAAAAAATAACTCTAAAGTGCAGTAATTTCAACAATATTACACAATAACTGTCGTTATTTAGCCGTTGTTGGTCTAATGCTGTTTGTAAATGGAGTATATATGTAGAATCGAATGCTAGTCTAATCTAATCTTTTCCACATGGCTATTATGTTATGTAGCTAACAGACCTAGATACTTTAACTCTTTTGATTTAGTAAAATAGGTGAAAGAAAAAATATGTGAGGATTGATTAAATATGAGGTATATACATTAATAATTATATTAAACATAGGTAAAAAACAATAAAATTGTATTACCTATGAAAACAACAATGGTTCTAAGGGTTTAAGTAAACTAGTCTGTCCGACAGTAACGCAGTACCCACTTGTGACTGTGCCTTCGTTTAACGAAATCTAACATTGCTTAAATAATTATATTTAACTAGCTTCTGCCCGTGAGTTCGTCCGCGTGAAATTTCTTGTTCCCCCGATGCAAGCCCGCCCGCGATATTATTTTGTTTTCACTGAGCATTTTTTCTGACTTTTTTCTTATTAATCGGCTCCCAAGAGTCACAGCAGTTAAATAGCCTAACCTTTTCCAGGACTTGGGCTATCAAACACAAAAATAATTTTCAGGATCCGTTCAGTAGTTTCAGAGATTACCCCACATACAAAATGACAAACTTACGAACTTATACAAAGTTATAAACAAATTTTACCTCTTTATAATATTAGTATATATTACCTACTGGCAATTTCTAAGAGCACTTATTAATTATATTCTCTAACTAGAAATGGACCCACACAACATAGAGAAAATGTACTTACCTAAACTAATTATTATTATTACTAAATTAATTATTAAGCAAATTGAATGCCAATTAAAATTGTCCGTATATTCAAATCAGTACTGTCATTCTTTGACAGTTGTATGAAATGGCTATAACACGGAAAATTTACGTCGGGTGCCAATTTGCGTTACAACATTAATTTCCCTGACTGTACTTGCTCTCAGGTCAACAAAGTTTAAGTGTTAACATAAATCGTTATTACTTCCCTATAAGATGTTTAACTTTCTGGGCGCTCTCCCAATTGGCAGCGATAGGACCATGATTTTGTATAGGCTTTGTATCGGTTCTCTTATGTTTTTTTGAACGACGCGACTTTGTATAAGACGGGCATGACTTGAATCATAACCACAGGGCAAAGGAAATTCACGAAGACAAAAAGCTCCTTATTAAGAGGGCCCTTCCCGGTCGATCTATCGTCAACGCGAGCATGTTTGAAAAGCTTGTTGTTTCATCCAGCGCAATGTTAATGCTAACAGGCAAGTGAGATCGCGATAACATTGAACGAAAAATTGTGTGCGAAAATTTCATAAAACTTGTTCCTAGAGATACTTGTTTTTGAGAAAGCCTTCTTATTTATTTCCAAGTTTGTGAAATAAATGTGTGTCATTTAGAATCTCTATTACATGTGCGAGGTTTCTATGAAGATGTTTTCTTTATTTTTACAATTTATGAGTTGACCGTTCATAATGTATGAACGGCCAAAGTTCAGGTAAAATTTGTGCAAAAAAGCAGATTTTTGAAGGCTTACTGAATTTGTTTCTCCAAATTTTAATTTTTTGCTTTCATAGAAACCTAAATATAGTGCACGTGATACTAATTAATTCAAAATTTTCAAAGAAAGATGTGTTACAGCGCCATAATCACGTACGAGCGTTTGTATGGAAAGTATGATGGGTTGGCCGCTCTTAAAGGTTAAAATAGCGTGTGTTTTACTTGTGTTCGAGCACCAATTTAGCAATTTATAATGATTAAATAAGTTCAGAAGACGTGTTCAATTATAATAGAAATATTTTTCGAAAATATTAAAGAAATACCTAAGTAACGAAAAGTATATGACTTTTTTGGTCCTTTTACTTAAAATGGAAAATAGTGGCCACTAAGCTCCGTTTTAAGGATTACAATAAAACATAACAATGTAAAACTGCTGTTTGTAATAATAATAACGTAGAGTATTGTGGAGCACAACGTAACATGCTTATTTTCTGCGTTTTCATTCTAAAATAAAATAAATCAAACAAACGATGAGGGCGCCACTGCGCGCTCGGTGCCCTCTTAATAGAGTACGTAACTATAGATTAGAGCACCTACCAACTTAGATATAGGTATAGGTAGGTTAGTTGCAAACTTACAACCTTCGCAAGTTAAGAAAGGATGCCTTGTACGAGTAAACGTTTTGTAATTTTCAAACTGATTGCAAGTATTTTGTCTCGACTGATCTAACCAGTTATTAGGCGTTTCGATTACACAGGGTGCAATTTAGTTACCTGCATCCGTCAAGGGGATGATTCTACACATCATACTAAACAACTTACTCGGGACTCGGGGCAAAAAAGAACCTATACAACAGTAAACTGGGAAATGAAATTAGAAATCAAAAATGTAAACAAAGGTGTCGCTAATTCAAAATAATAACTTCGATTGGGTAGTTTGTTGAAAAGTGTTAAAATTGTATGCCTACAATTTTAACCTGTTGCTTACCTGTTTAAGATATGCCTATCTTAAACAGGTAAACATAATATTGCACATAGTTTTCAGCTTTATTAAAGTGACGTAAATTACGATCCAAGAATAAAATATAACTGTTTTAAATAAAATCGTCAAAATTATTTTTATGATACTGGCATTGGCAATAAGGAGAAGCTCCTAACATATTGACATCCATTTATTATTTTCTATTTATAAAATGTTTTCCGTAGGTATCATCCGAGATCAATTTTGTGATCTTTTGAGTGTCAATTTGCTGTTGTCAAATCGAGAGATCAGAGTAACTTGAGGTCGTAAATATTCTATAATTTGCGACCGAGCCGTAGTACACTATAATACTCACACAAATTACTTTCAGTTATAGACCTCGCTAAGAAACAGCCTTACGTAAGCATTGAACATAATATCCAAACCTTACTACTGTATCTTGCTTATTTTTATTCTCTACTTAGGACCAATATATTCTTAAAATTTTGGTCCTCAGTATTGTGCGGGTGTATTCGACGATTAAAAAAATTTCTTAATATTGGTTAGTTTAAGGACCTAAAACAAAAATATAATATCCTTACCTAACTAAAACTAAAATATGGCGTTGAAAAATTCCTCCACATCGCTTTCGACTGGTAATGTACCCAAGAGACTGGCGGCATTGCATCATTGTATGGCAATGCTTAGCCACTGGTCAAAGTAAAAGCCAGCCCTTAGGTCACGGGAAGCGTTAACCAGCCGTTTGGCGAACAAACTATGAGCACTCGGATCCCACGGCCCGAGAGTTTCAATCCCAAACGGCTCGAAAATATAACTATCGATAAGTTTATTATACTTTCGCCACTTGAGGTTTTCCGAAACCGCAGCAGCAGGACCTACAATTGACAAAAATAGTTTACAATGCGTGCCACGAAAGATGAGACTTGACCGCGCCTTCTGCGCCCTTTCCATCGCCCCGATGACGACCATCATCGTCGTCTGTCCCGCGCACAGATCTCATACCGCTAAAGAGACCTAAAATCGTATACTGCGCAAGTCAAACCACGTGGTGTGTCAAGTCTCATCTTTCGTGGCACGCATTGTACCAAGGTTGGTTCCATACCTACAAACAATAAAGGTTTCATAAATTCTACCCATAAAGTACAGTTTTTGACGTGAAATCAACATATTCAGGTCATGTAGTAATATGGTCAGAATGCACAAAGGACCATTAGGGTAATGGTCACATTTGACAACTTGATTGCATAAGCATGCATGCCATGATGAATCCAATTGAATAGCATTCATTCCTTTACCATATTATTTCACATAGCATAGATTGCTAACATATTTTCAATTTAGTATAAATGTGTTTGGAATTTGAATTATCCTGGTATCTTTTAAGTAGCCTACCTTCTTACTTATGATTTTAAGAGATTAAATTATAAGTAAATAGGTTAGGTTAGGGTTTAGATTAGATTCGGGAGGTTCTTGTTTCAGATAAGGTGGGAGGAAACGCCCGGGTGTTACCACTGTGTGTATCGCCCGGAGGACACGGTGAAGCATACGGTGTAGGTCTGCCCGACTTGGGTAGAGCACCGCCGTGTCGTCACGGAGGTGATCGGCGGCGACGATCTCTCGCGTCCGGCCCTGGTCCAGGTCATGGTCCGGAGCGAGAGTGCATGGGAGGCATTCACCTCCTTCTGCAAAGCAGTAATGCTCGCGAAAGAGGAGGCGGAACGCGTGAGGGAGAGGCAGCCTGTGCGCCCTCTCGCCCCTAGTCGCCGCAGGAGACGCCCTGGGCGGCGGTAATCGAAAGCCAATGCCCGGCCACCGTTGGCGCGGGCTTGCGGACGGCGAGTTTTGGGCAGCTCGCCGTCCGGTAAGGACCAGGCCCGGGTCGATGGCGCGTTGTGTTCCACGCGCGCCTCAAAGACATCTCAGCACGCACTAACGGGGTCCATTAGGACCGATGCCTGCCAAGGTTGCGAGTTTGTCCGAAAGAGATACCGTGGCCCTGGCACACAGGCAATTGAAGGAATACGGGTGGGTTTTAGTCAGTCTCTTTTTGAATAGAATCTTCTAAATAATTTATAAAAACCGGGATTCAAGTTATAAAATCTGTTAGCAGAGGTAACAGCCCCAACTTACTAGTTGTAGGATCGAACCCTGACAGGCGTTTTACTTTGTGAAAATTACTTCATTACCACTGCTCTCAAAACGGTGAAGGAAAACATCGTGAGGAAACCGGCATGTCCTAGAACCAAAAATTTTAAGACATGTGACATCTACCAACCCGCACTTGGCCCGCGTGGTGGACTACGGCCCACTTCTTTTACATTCTAGGCTGACAATATTAAGTTCCAAAACTTAAGTTGTGCCTATTTAAAAAATTCCAATTGAATCTAACCACCGATAATTTCTTTTATGACACCAGCCACCACCACCGCCTTCACCTTTCTTTTTTTTTCTCTTTCTTTTTCGTGTTCCAGGTGAACACGTAAAATTGTGTACTAACCACGGGCAGTAAAAAAGAAAGCCCTCTATCGCATATTTACAAAAAATACCACAAATACCTGCGATTTCGGGCTTTCTATGTTTTACAGCCCTTGGTAAGTAATGTACTATTTTCTCTTGACATGATAAAAAGTTAAAAAAAACATGCCAGCGTGACAGCTCCCACGAAAGATCTAGTAAAGAAATAAATATTGTTGAGGACAACTAATAAATATTCTAAGCAGAAACTCCATTCTCGGCGCATACGTTATTTCAAGCCCTACATTAGGCGTTTTGCGTTGTCTAGAAGAAACTGGAAGCTTTTAGATTCAGCCCTGCGCATATCGGCGCAGGCGTCGGGTCGTTGACCTCGAGCTGCATGAGAATGCACAATGATGTACAAACCTCGTTGCAAATGTCGTCACTCGTTTTATCTTTCTCCTACCTCAAAATACAATATCCTTATTTGAATGAGAGTGAACACATGATGAATTGACGACCTTTCTAGAGTTCAGTGGCATGTTCATAGACCGTAATTATGGTGTTGACGACTCAAGTGACGTCAAACCAATCAGACTTATATTTTATCAGTGCACTCTATGTTTACTTTGTGCAATCTGTATTATGAAGTAGATAGGTACATATGTACGTAGTATTCATAAAAGCTTGACGAAAGTGCATATTGCACATAGCGGAAGCTACAAACTCATCGGTAAGGGCGAATCGAAAGGTCACAAGTCCAATGTTGAGATCGAATGTAGGCATAGTGCAAGTCTGATTCTTTAATCCAAATCGTTATAAGAATACATTAATTACAACCAAAAATCTATTGCAAGATACAGTTTATTGATAAATGATAAATGATTATATTTCTGTAAGTAGGTTTTTACAAACACTTTTACACGTCAATCATATTTTAAAACTAGATGAGGTCGGCGTTTCGTATCTGACTACTCTGAGAAGAAAGACCGAAACAAACTCAGAGATCACAGTCTCTTTTAAAGTCCAGACATAATCTTGGTCAAATCATGTGAAGATCATGTAGATTGGTGTCTGAAATGGTCTTTTGAAGAAAGAACCACACAGATTGAGTAGACCTATCCATTCAGTGCACGCATTTGTCATTAATCGTGCAGCTCAACTCAGAACATACGACAACAATACCAAAGAAAGGACATTTGGGCAGGCCGCATAAATTACTCAAACTGCCATACCATGATCAGAAAAAAAAAAATACTGAGAAGAAAAAAAACATAAAAAAATAATAAAAATATATAAAATAAATTATTATTAACAGTTAGATTTTCATTGCAGCTTGCAAAAACTGCAAGTAACATCTAAGATCTGTCCAATTTGAAGCAGAATTACTGATTTCGAAACCTTCCCAGATTTCTGTGAAAGGGAGAGCCTTTCTTAAAATGAGTCACGTAAATAACTGCATAAAAACTATTGGAACGATCGTTAAAAATAACATTATACAGAATATTTTGACACGGTCAGATTCGTAAGAAAGTGAATCACCGACCATGAACTTTATTAAAATGGAATTATTAGTAACTTTCCTTCCTTACTTCATACATATTCAAATACTAAATGCTTATTTTTAACTTAAGAGCGTTGTCACCGGTCCACTGCGCCACTCCTTTAAAAACATATTATCTTGTGACTGAGAAGGAATTTTGAAAAACGGATCAATCAACTATATCGGTAAGTGTGTAAAATACGATCAAGAGGAATGTGGCCGTTTTTATTTAGATTGAATTTTGTTGCTTCGTGTCTCAATATAATTTTTTTTAAAAGGTATTAGAAAATTCTAGACACACTTACTGATATAGTTGATTGATCCGTTTTTCATAATTCCTTCTCAGTCACGCGATACTTAATGTTTTTGTAGGCTAGTGGATCGGTGACAACGCTCTTAAAACCAAAACCAATCTTAATTGAGACACAAAAACAACGGACGCCCATTGTGTCTGAACTAATATGAATAATTAGTTGGTTAATTCGCCAACCTTAGTAGGTGGCAGTTTTTTCTTCGTGTTTAATTTCTTAGACCTTGGACTGCTGGGCGTGGTCAAGGTGCTGGCATTGTGGTTCACTTCAATTTCCGGATCTCAAGCGGACACGACCGGCCATTCTTCTATCGTACAGTGTAATGACGGCCATGACATGTTATTGTCTGTATTACAAACACTTGTAGGTGAAATTTGGATACAGAATGATTGGTAATTCGGTGCATTCCTTGAAATGGGTAATAGTAAAGCTAATTTGCAACATTTTGGCCCCGTTAGCTTGGAGTCCAAACAGTTAGTTTGTTTTGGGGTTTTTTTGGGGACATCGCTCGACCATAAACTGATAATTGTGCGAAATGAATTCCGCTTTGGACATTAAACTGATACTTTTCTGATAGCTCATGAAAGAATCCTTCGAAAACCAATTTATCAAAAAACAACCATAATCTTTAGAAAATAAGCGTCGTAAAATTCATGTTATGTTTTTCCTTTTTTCAATAAATACTGTAAAAACAATAGGTAAATTGTATTCTATTTAATAGACAAATCCTTTACTGTCCAGGCCGGTCGTTTGTGGAATGCTTGGCCAAGTGAAATAAAACGCGCGCAGTCGTTACCTGTGTTTAAAAGACTCGTGAAGGAACATTACATGTCCTTTGATCTTATTCTCGTACTTAACTGTAATTATCTATAGTCTTCATTTATTTTCGTTACTTATTATATTTAGTATTTATGTATTTATGTATCTATTATTTAGGATATGTATACATATAAATGTGTACCGATTTTAGTATATTGTATACTTATTTGCACCTACGGCAGCCCCAAATCACTGTCCATTCCAAAGTTGCCTGGAAGAGATTGCAGAAGGCCGCCGTTGTATATTTTTTAGTGTTTGATTTATTGTATTTGTTATGTATTTTTGTAGTGATTCCATGTTAAATTTTTTGGAAACTTTACATCACTATCATCAAAACTTGCGAATGTTTTCAAGACTGAGAATCTAGCACACAGGTAGACTGAGCAAAGCTATGAAACAACAGTAAGATATTTATTTAATTTTATTTTATTATAAAATTAATAATGAAGTTAAATGTCACAAACAGTAGTTGCTCCATATACAGTAAGTGGAAACTCCCACCTTATCTTTCGTAGTATTATGATTACCCATTTGACATTCACAACGATATAACAAAGAAGGAATACAGTGCGAATAATAAAGAAATATAATTAAAATAATTAATCTAAGCCCGCTTATCTATTAATTTGCATACGCCCTTGACTTTATTTAATACAATAGTTTTTTTACCAGCGCAGACGCATGAACGACAGAACGTAGATACAAAGACACCAACGCGCGTAATGATCTATATCAACACGTTGTACTTGTACTTAGGGTTGGCAAGCACTTTTATGTGAGCTACTCAAGCTACGGTCTACTGCACGGTCTACCTGTGCATATGTACTTGCGCTTGTATACCCACAGGGTGTAGCGTGTATGCTATGCTTCGGTGGTTGTCCCGACGCACTATAGAAAATGGTAGAACAAGCGCATATCAAAAATGCTTTTTACGAATATCATAATTTGGCTAATATGGCTATTCTTTTAGGTTTTCTAATAGTCAAATTATAATATTCATTACGATTTTTTTTCTTAATACGCGAAATTATTATTTTTTTCTTAGATAGAAATTCATAGAAGACAGAAGTGCCAAACTCAAGTCTTTGCGTATACATGTTTCAATACCATATTGTGAAAAAAATACTTGGTACAGATATGCAGTATTATACATTTTTAGAAAGGTTATTTTATGCTTTTTGCGATACAGCTTAATGATTTTAAAAGTAAAGAAAAATATATCAGTAATTACTTAAAAAGTGACATACCTTTTTTTTCACTTGTATGTTTTTTCGTCGAAGGTTTTCAGTATTACCCACGTTTGCCCAAGCGCTACTTTTTGTGTCGACTAGTAGTCTAACTATTCATAAATAGAATGCAAAAAAAATCAGCTGCGGATATTTGCGGTTTTAGAAGATATGAGAAAAAAACTGATAAAAGTCAGAACCCGAAAATTAGTATCTTTTGCGGTTTACCACTGACACCATTCACATGAACAATATAGAACTTTTTGGATATTTTCTTCATTATTTCGTGATAACAAAGGGACCTTATCAAATTTGCACTCGGTTTGCGTGGGAAATTACAAGATAATAATGATGTAGGTACCAATTCGATATTGTAAAATGAGTATTTAAAGGGAAGCAAAAACTATTCGAACCATCTACATCAGTGTAACTTCAAGTGAAGCAAATCTCATCTACGCCTATTATTTCTGCAGATTGTGAAGTGTTAAAATGTCTTCCTTCAGCTGTACCAAACGAGACTTCATAATCCCCTATATAGAGGGCGGCAAGACCATGGAATCATTATCCAAAGTTTTAGTGGAAAAGCTGAATGTTTCTGAAAACAACTTGTGTTTTATAATTAGTGACATACAAAGGCACATTCTTCCTATTTTCAACAAACGCTGGGCCCTGGCATCTCGGAAAAAAGAAACATTTTTACAGAAGTATTGTACTTGGTTGGACTCAAGGTATTCGTTAAATTTACCGGATTCTGAACAATATTCTACGCCATCAACATCTGGCCAACGAGGACGAGCATGCGTGGCTTATGGAGACTCCTCAGAATCTACCAAGAAGAGGAAAAACACTCTTCTACTCCAAGACTATGGCTTCGAGCATATAAAAAACGCCTATCTGCAGGGACTACGGGCTTTACGTGAGTACACAGAAGCTCATCTTGTCGAAGAATTAAGAACCGCTGACACTCAAAAGAAATTAGATATCTCAAGTAAGTGGAACGACTCAGACCAGATGAAGATTCTTTCCGATACGGAAGCATTGAGTGCTTTTATAGATTTAGATCTAACAAAAGCACAATATATGTACCTGAAAAACTTAACCAACGAACGAAAGTGTTGTATATTCCCGCCTTACTACAAAATACAAGAAATAAAAAGATCCTGTTATCCACCATCTTCTACAATCGAAATCACGAATACTTATGCTAAAGTGATTAATATACAAGATTTATTGGATCATACTGCTGCTAGAATTTTAAAAATCGATTCTGTTTTCCAAAAACAACATAGAACATTGATCCCTTATTCTAAATGGGGATGTGATGGTTCATCTGGTCAAAGCCAATACAAGCAAATACTTGCAGAAGAGTCAGAAACAATTTCAGATGCCAATTTGTTCATCACTTCATTAGTCCCCATCAGATTAGTTGATGTGCAATCGGGATCCGTTGTTTGGCAAAATCCGGTACCTTCATCTGTCCGTTTTTGCAGACCCATTTCTATTGAGTTTTGTAAGGAAACTCCAGAAAAAACCAAGGCAGTTGTTGATGATATTAAAAAACAAATTAGGGCTGCACAAGCATCACTTATAAACAAAGATGGTGTTGTAGTAAATGTGAAGCATGAACTATTTCTAACGATGATCGATGGAAAGGTGGCTCAGGTCCTTACAGATACTCCATCTGGTTCCACATGCACGATATGTGGGGCTACTCCACGGCTAATGAATGACCTATCGAAAGTAACTGCCAGACCCGAAAACGAAAACGCCTACCAATACGGATTGTCCACCTTACACGCCTGGATTCGCTGCATGGAAATGATATTGCATATTTCCTATAATCTTTCGTTTAAGACTTGGTCTGCTTCAACTGAGGAAAATAAGAGATTAAAAAAAGAAAAGAAAGAAGTTGTTCAAAAACGTTTCAGGGAGGAGTTGGGATTAATCGTCGACAAACCTCGGCAAGTTAGCGGGAATACGAACGATGGCAATACCGCACGAAGATTCTTCTATAATAGCACTTGCTCATCGGAAATAACAGGTGTAGATGAGGCATTGATTAAACGCCTATACATTATCTTGCAAGTTCTTTCTTCTGGAATGATGATCGACCCTGAAAAATTTGGGGAATATGCAATAGAAACTGCAAGAATCTATGTAAGTAATTACGATTGGTATTATATGCCATCCTCCGTTCATAAAATACTCATACACGGGCAAAACGTTATCAAACATTTTGCGGTGCTTCCTATTGGACAGCTATCGGAAGACGCACAAGAGTCTCGCAACAAAGACTACAGAAACATACGACTTCATCATGCCAGAAAATGTTCCCGATCTGCTACAAATGAAGATGTCTTTAAAACGCTTTTATACACGTCAGATCCATATATAACAAGTTTGAGAAAACCGTACGTAAGAAATGTGAAAGAACTTGAAGAAGAGGCACTAAGTCTTTTAAACGTGGCACCTGAAAGTGAACCCACATTTACTGACCCTGATCCTGAAGTGGTATAAGTTAAAAATAATATTTATATTTAGTTATTACTTATATTTGTACCTAGCTACATCATTTCCTGAAGCCAGAGTATAGGATGTACCTATTAGTAATATGATTTTAATTTAGTATTTTTTTTTCATATATATATATTTTGTTTACTTTGCTTGTTGTAATTAACCATGGTTTAATCTTTTTAGTCATTATAAACTTGTATTCCACTTGAAATAAATTTTTAACTATTTTTTTCGTGATTTTTTCCCATTTCTTTCATTCTATGCAAAAAAACATACATAGATATACAAGAAAACCCTATAAACTACACATCGTTCGAATCTCCGAACCTTGCTGCATATTTGTGCCAAATTTCATCACGATACAACAAAAATTCATGAAGTTACAGATTTTTGATCCGATACCGACCTATATTTTCCATAGTGCGACGGGAGAAAATGCGGGTAACAGGGACAAGATCCTTATTTAAGTACAGTTAGTCATTAAAGCTCTACCCATCTTATATTCCATATTTGATGATCAACAAGTCGGTGAGGAGTCAAGTATCTACTGTCCGAGGTCCTGGAGGTGTTGCTTTTACTCTCTCAGCAGCAGTTCCCTTTCGGCTGCGATGCGTGCGTGCTCTTCGACCATCACTCGGAACAGTTCGGCATGCTTCGCCCGAGCTTGGGCCACCGCTTGTGTCTTGCTCTTGTGTCAGGTCACTCTAGGGTGTTAAGAGGGCCCTTCCCGTTTCGTCTATCGTCAATGCGAGCGTGGTTGAAAAGCTTGTTGTTTAATCCAGCGTAATCTTAATGCTAATATGCAAGTGAGAAAGCGATAACATTGAACGAAAAATAGTGTGCGGAAATTTCATAAAACTTGTTTCAGGAAATACGTGTTTTTGAGAAAGCCTTACAAGTTTGTGAAATACATTGTGTCATTAAGAATCTCCATTACATGTGCGAGGTTCCTATGAAGATGTTTTCTTTATTTTTACAATTTATGAGTCCATTATGAACGGCCAAAGTTCAGGTAAAATTTGTCCAAAATAGCAGATGTTTGGAGGCTATACTGAATTTGTTTCACCAAATTTTAATTTTATGCTTGCATAGGAACCTAGATATAGTGTACATGATACCAATTAGTTCAAAGTTTTCAAAGAAAAATGTGTTACAATGCCATAATCACGTACGACCTTCGACGTTTGTATGAAAAGTATGACGGGTTGGCCGCTCTTAACTCGAAAGAATTAATTTACGATTTTGTTTCGGTCACCTGCGCAGGTTCAAACAGTGTGTACAACAACCTAATTGTGCACACTATCAATCACAATCTGAATGATTTTGAAGGATATTGCTAATCCATTGCTTCATATCAACGAAGTAAAGCAATTAATGTTCTTGAACTGTCAAAATGAAACCCATAGCTACTGATAGTGTGTTACCGCAACTACCCCGCAATACGCATTAATAAATTAATTTAAATAGAATATTATATGATATTATATTTATTAATTTTAGTTCCATTAGACGCTGTGGTCTATCTGCGCAGCCACACTTGCACAGATATACCTCTCCGATAGACCATAGCGTGTGTGACCGTCATTAGATACGACGCAAACAATCTCTTCTTCTCTCCTATCGGCACGAATTAATGGGACTTATATGTTCGAGGCGTTTGGGGTTAAAACACTAGGGCCATGGGGTACATGGGGTCATGGGGTAGTGCCCGCTTAGTTTTTCGAGACATCGGGTGTGTATCGTTTAATATAATAACAAAAGTTCTAATGATCATAAGACCTAATTACGCTGATTAAGAATGAAGAATGAAGAAAATAACCTGAAATCCTGTATATTAATCACAGAAAAGTGAGTTCAGTTTTAAGCGTTCTGACCCTTGTCTAGAAGCAAGTGAGGGAGCAAAAAAGGGATTTTTGTTTAAATTCCATAATTTCGTACTTTGCTTACAAGGTAGCCCTATCATATGGCTATCTGTACCAGTTTCATGTTTGCGCAAGAGTAGGTACCTACACTGTGTATGTGAAATATCAAATAGTATGGGTGTGAATACCATTGAACATTTGTGAGATAAACACGACGCTTATATAATATATACGGACCGATTAACCACGTCTGTGATCTACTGGTAAAACCACATGTCTCAGACCCAGAGGTTCCGGGTTCGATTCCCAGCGGGGGCAAAATTTTCAACTCGGTTTGGTTGGTGGTCGGGCTTGTTCTAAGTCCGCCTGGCTACCTACCACCATCTTATCTAAGTCTGTCGCCATAACAACAATTTTAACAGCATTTGTTGTGTTTCGGCAGTTGGAGGTAAGATAGCCAGTTCCACTGTGGTTGAAGATTCCAGGTGAAGCTCGCTTCCACCTTTGGCCTTATCATCACTTACCATCGTTTGAGATGAATGCCAAGAGCTTCCATGTACCTCGTGGATAAAAAAAAATTGGATAAGGAATTTACTACACGAATTCCACGAATGCCTTTCAATTGCAAAACATGGCATGAAACGGTATGCTTCTCACTCCACTATCTTTGTTCCTAAGTTATTAGTTATATTTTTTACTAATTAATAGATGTTAATTTTTCTTTACGCTTCGAATTTCTGTTCTAGAGAATCAGCAAGATTAAAAACTACAATGATTATATTTAGGTACCTATGCCTTATCAATGCCAGCTGGGAGCCTCTTTCAAAATAAATTTTAACCCGGAGTATTGTTTGTTCATAACCCTATGATCAGTAGACATCAAGCCATCTAGACTAGTTACGTGATACTTTTTGTCGAATCAACGTGTAATATAGTGATCGTCTCGATATTGCATCGTGATTCAACTATTACTTCGCTACGCTACTCTCGTTTGATTCCATCCCACGGCATCTACCAGTAATTGCATAAATAAATGAATTGCCCGTTTTAGTAAATTAATTGGATGCGTCGTGGAAATCTAGTGGAAATCTATTGGTAAACTGTTGTGTCTAATCTGAATCATGAACTAAAATTTGGTATATTTTCGTCAGTTAATTTTCCATTCACTTTGTAAGTTGTTTTTGCCATGCCTGTGTTTTTTAGAATCTATGAGTTATGTATTATCTATGTCTTATAATTTTTATGGTTTAGGTACATGACTAGGTACTCTATCTTTCTATGCCAGTACCTACATTACCCGAGCGTAAATAATGTTAATATTTATAATACAAGAAGCTTTAGAAAGAGACTGTTGCTCAGGTACATAATTATTTGAAGAAAGGAACCTCTAAAAAGCGGAACTTTTTTTAAAAACTCGGTGACATTTTCACGTATGTACCTAGTTTTAAGTCGTCAATTGTTACGACCACATGGCATCAACACCTACCGGTCTATTCTGTAAAAATTACCGTGAAAACTTATATGAAGCGGGTTTGAAATGAGTTGTCATTCCACCTACTTAGAAAGAAAGAAAGAAAGAAAAATACTTTATTTGGGACACGCACAGGAAATACAAATAGTAAAAAGGGGCATTTAAAACTAACAAAATTTACACTATAAACAAAAACAAAAAACGTAATAGAAAAAGACCTGTGCGAGGCCAAAAAGGCTTGTATCTCAGCATAATGCTGCGATATTTAAAAAATAAATACCACAGCGCTGGTATTCTGATAGGGCCCGCAGTAATGCCACGGACACACCTACGGAAATCTATAAGTCCCACACACACCACACACGTTTGACGACACCCATGCGAGGAAATAGGCTGGTGCTATTCTTTACGTCCGGCACCACACGGTTCGTAAATATAATTTAGAGAAACAAAAAAAAAACCTTAATTAGGTAAAGAAAAAAGAAAGAAAGAAAATAATTTATTTGACGCAGGCAAGGCAAGGCACACAATACTGACACAGAACACAAAAAGACGGACGGACGTGGGTCGATCATAATCGTCGTCGTCCGACGTTCCAACATCACTTGTCTATGCTTGTCTACCTAGTGGTATTCTGTAAAAATCTCACCATGAAAACTTGGGTGAAGTGCGCTTGAACTGTCATCCCATCTGCCGATCGTTTCTGTACAAATTTCACCGTTAAACCTTAGGTGAAGTGACCTGTCAATGGTGTCAATCCCTGGCATAAAGTGACAGCTCAATTCACCTATACTCCTTTTTTACAGTCCGTTTAACCGATTTTTAATTCTATTCCATAGGCATGATGATGGCATTAAAAGCAAAAAGTGGTTACAATACCAACTGTTTACTGCAGCTGCCATTTGTCATGCCACCAACGCAATAGAAGTCAAAATCGGATGAACGGACTGTAATAAAGGTTTACTTAAATCTCTAATCTTATTTCAAATGGAGTGTATATTGTCACGGTGAGATTTTTACAGAAGAATCCGGCTAATGCTAGGGATTAACACTATTGACAGCTATCACCTAAGGGCCGGTTGTTTCAACAGTTCGTTAACGTAACGTATGTACATCAAATATTAACGATTACATTATGATGTTTAACGTACGTCAAATACAAAGCGTTGTTTCACTGAATAAAAAACCGATCGTCAAACTTCAAATGTCGAAGAATAAAATGACGTTAACCAGTGGGTCACTGTAATCGTTATTTTTTAACGAACGTCAAGGGCATAATTTTGTGAAACAACGGTTTGACGATAGTTAGCGCCATTTATGACGGATACGCGTGCGTCAAGTGTACGTGAAACAACCCGCCCTAAGTTTTCACGGTGAGTTTTTTACATAATAGACCGGCTAATGCTAGGGATCTTAGTTAGGGATTGATACTTTTGACAGCTCACTAAACATAAGTTTTCACGATGAGATTAAAACAGAATTTGTCGACCTCATACATATAATTCCCTTTTGTCAGCTTTAACGAAACTTCATAAATGCGTGATCGTGATTTAGGGCACTTTTCACACAGTTTACTCAGCGTTTGCACTGGTACACTCTACGAGGTTAATGTAAGGTATTGATATTTATAAAATGCATACCGATCAATTACCTATCAATAAAGCAATATACATAATATGATTCATAACAAACCATAGGCAATTATGTATACAATTATTATAATAGTTGTCTACTTGTCTATGACCAGTTTTCCTCATTTGACTACAAATAATGTATGAGTTTATATCATACTAAGACTAAGCTAGAATACAGACAGTAGAGGATATACTACAAAAGCTATAAAAAAGCAAGATTCTATTTTATAAAATTCTTGTCAGCATAAAAGTTTAAGTTTGTCTCGCTGGCAAAAACACCAAAATCGTCTTTATGCACGCGTCAAAAATACAGGAGACACGCTTTAACATTTATAAATAAGTGCAAAATATTAATTGTAAATGCGAATTGAAACAAAAATACACTTTTTTTTTTAAACGTTGCCCCACACTATGAATTTCACCTGTATTGTGGGTGCGTTTACAAACATTTAAACTCACATACACAAACAGCCAGCCCCGGAACAACTACTTGTAGATTATACAAATATTTGTTCCGTGCGGGAATTGAACCCGCGACACGCAGCGCAGCAGTCAATCGCTTAACCACTGCGCCAACCGTGCCGTCAAACCACCACTTAGACCTCGTATTTTTCAGTTAAATGTCCAAAAATAACTTTCTTTTTTAGATTGGCGTGTAGCCTTTCAAATTCGCCTTGTTGTCCTTAACAAAAAAATTAGAACGGCTATATAATTATTATTTTATAACATACCTTACATACCAAAGCACAAGTCTTAAGTGTAATTTAAAACATAATATACGAAATTCGTGCGACATGTAGGAAATAAATTGGATACCTATCTAGCAATGTTTTGAAGTTTAGGGTACCGTACGTAGACGGATATGGAACGTAGCTTTTATCCGAAATTGAGGTAGATCTGAAATAACTTTAAATTTGTAATGGAGAATCTGTAGCTGTTTGTGTGAAAGTAAAAAAATAACTTGTTTACACATAGCATCATGCCTGTATTCCCCAAAGACTAACTTCCAAGGCATTATGGTCATTCCGCCTGGCCTCTTCCCATCGTCGCGTGCCAAGCCATTGGGTTCTAAAACAGCTGATACCCCGGCAGTGACAAGAGCCCGACGGATGATGTAATTAATGCTGGCATGCCGTGCTTACCGACCAGCGCTCTTGCTGTAGGATAGGCCATGGTGTCCGAGGTGATCGACTGATTCACCGTTCTCACAGCGATATGGAGCCCCGCAAAGAGCTCCCCGACTTGTAGCGTATTAGAGTGTTGGATTGTACTGAAATATATGTTAATTACAACAGACTTGTGTTGTAACTGTTTCTCGAAAGATAACATGATAATGTGTTTCAACATCACCATTCATCATTTCAGCCGAAAGACGTCCACTGCTGGACTTAGGCCTCCCCATTGTAATGTGTTTACGGGCACAATTAAATTTATTTTTCCAAGGAACCCAAGACTCAACGAAACTTTCCTAACTCATTATCTGGTATCCAAAAATGACACTTTAATTAAACAACACTGATAACAACTCAAACACAATTTAAATTATAAAACACTACTGCACTACTGATCACTCTAAATTCGCACTTGAAGATCGCTTGTATCGTTTGAAGTGTACGTGTGACTTGTTTTTCGACTAACTCGGGTCGGGGTCCATACCGGCCTTATATAGTCCTCAGATAGTTCCAAAACCTTCTACTGTAGAAACATGTAGAATGTTCGAGTACATACCGGCCCCGACTGACCAGATGTCGATAGTACTAGAAAGTTCTAGCATCAAACTTTCTAGAAGCATCTAGTTCTGCTACTTGATACTAGATGGCGCTAATGTGGTCTACTAGTTCTGCTACTCGATACTAGATGGCGCTAGTGGTACTTAATGTCACGATGTACCAGGCATTAATTGTGGTGCGTAACAGTATGTAAAGATGGTCGCCCAACCACGGACCAACCGCGGCAAGCATGCTTTACATGATCGATCGACCCGTTCGGCTGTTATCTTAACCACGAGCCCCATAATGTAGTAACCATAAAGGTTATTATTGATTTAGGTTCACAAAAACTGGTAGTGGGTGAATGTACAAGCATGCAAGCCTATGTATGAGAGCGCTACGTACTTATATGAATCATTTATATAGCGTTCAAGGTAATACCTAATTGCTCTATTTACAGTCGACACTTAATGTAATTCAAAAACTGGTTTCCGATATAATATAGGGAAAATTATAGCTTTGAGTGGAAGTAACTGCGTAAAAATATGCAAGTGGTCTAGTATTGTACTTTAATATGTAAATGATCTAGAAATCGGTTGAGACATTAAAACGACATAATTTAAAGAAAAAGTTCGGATTCGTTTAAAAAAAAAGTCTTTTGAGGCTTCCCACTAGACTACAAATGTTTTAAGGCCCAGATATATGCCAGTGACCTTGAGTGGTTAGCTTGCGTGTTCTATACAGTACCCCTACCATGAGTTGTTATCGAAAACTTACTCTCTATCGTTAAACTCGCTAGCGTATTAACGTGGATCGAATAGATTTCGATAATGCTTGCACCATGAATTTTACGAAGTCTTACGCGGGCGCTAACGTAAGCTCGATAGATCGGGTCGTCTAGCTAACTTCACTCCATAAGTTTTGTTTCTTTCTTTCTAAGTAATAAGAAGAGAGAAGGCATATACTCTAAATGTACTCGCTACACAGTCAATGATCCGACTAAATAGAAAGGTTGCCAGTTAGTGAACTACTTAAGGTATTTTGTGGTTGTTGAATTTGTATTCGTTATAAGTATGTCACTATTGTATTATCGAGTTTGTTGACGTTTTGTGGTTCGCGGAGTTAAATAAGTTTATAAGATAACAATACAATGAGGACCCTGTGTGGCACAATTTCAACTGATGGTGGAGTTCATGGAAAGGTATTTTTCTACTTATTTTAATAATTAGGGGGAAGCGCCAGGGTAGCCAGGGTTGATTGATATTTATTTTCAATGAAATAGATATTCAATTTTATTTTTCTCATGTTGGCTTGAAATTCACGTTATTCACGTCGTTGGTCTTCTAATTCAGCGGCTGCTAACATATTCCATGCCAAATAATATCTTCCAGACATTATTTTTACTTAATTGGACTCAAAATCGGTTTTAATTTTATTGTAAACTACGTTTCACTCTTCAAAATGCTAGTGAGTAACGTAACTACTATCGTAAGCGTATTTTTCGATAGCCTCTGTCAAATTAGTGGCTCATGGTGCCGTTTTTATGGCGACAGCTGAAAAACGTTAGTGACTATCGAATAGATTACGTTAGGTTTCTTACCTATCGAAATCTATAGTGCTCATGGTACGCATTTTAATTCTTTCAGTGACCGCTAGGGGCGCTGTATAGTATTTCATACATATTATTTACGGAGACGCTAGCGAGTATTGGCTGTGCAAACTCATGGTAGAGCTACTGAGCTCACGCAACGCGTCGTACGTACAACCAGTACCTAAATAGGACTCGCCCATCCAGCAGCGCTGACCCAAATAAAACGCATTATTAATTTATTTGACATAAAGCAAAAGGTATTTTAATAAAACACGTATATTAAAACATGAATGATTAAATTATCTTCAAAAAGGTTCAGGTTCCCGAAAAATACGCTTGATAGATTTTGCGCGATTCTCAGTTTTGTATCCGCGTTAGACATAACTTTCCAAATTAATTTCACTATGTAATATATAAATATAATCTAAAATATTCACATATTAAGTTATTAAGAAAATGCTCTAATTTAACATATCGATGGTCATACGTTGACAACTCGTAACCCACATTTTTTCGAAAAATGAGATAAGTACATAATTTTGTTTTTTAAATTAAGCGCCAAATCTTCCCATTGATAACTCGTAATGCATAAAAAATGTGGGTTACGAGTTGTCAACCTATGACCATCGATATATTTTTTCAAATCATTAACACTACTCTTATAAACGTGATCTTTAAAAAAAATCATTAAAATAAAAAATATAATCATTAAAAGTCGGTTGTCGTCGCCTTAAGACAAGCTAATAACCATGTGTGTTTGTTTATTTTAACCAGACTTATAACATGACATCACTCCAGTATTCCCCGAGGTTTAGGTAATACCATGTAATAGGTGGCGAGCCACCAACCGAGCACTAGTCCAGGCTCCCAGCTGCGAATGGAACAGTCCTAATGGAAACACCGAATAACATTAACCAATCATCAGACCACTAGCCACCAGCACTACCACTAACTAACCAATTATAGAATAAAATAACATTTTGATCAATATTACAAATGAAAATAATACCATAATTATTTTATCTGTGACTATCTTGACAATCAGTTTGGACGGTCGTCCCTAAACTAGGTACGTAGCTACATCTTGGGGACTTGAGTTATGATGACTTTAAAAATAATTTACTCTGCTGTTTAGACAAATTTGGATTAAATTGCTCAATCATATGCAGGTCAATCAATGAAAAGTAATCAATGAAAAGTAACAAAAAAAAAGTTAGGCTTAGAAAACAGAGAAATAAAGGGTTTGTGTCATTATAATCATTAAATTCAATTTGTCACCTGTTGCAGTTGCTGAGCGTAACCTGGCTAGGTACGGGCGCGGACCCTGCACCGGAGCCCGGCCGCGTCCCGAAGGTGTACAATGCTCTCATCACGTCGAACCAGAACCTGGAACCTAGCAAGGCGTATCCAGTATATCAACCGGTGCTCCACGACGCATTCGCCTTTTCCTATCAGCCCACCATTTTCTACGGCGGAGATCTACTTGGAAACGTAAGTTGTTCTCAGTTGTTAGGGTTCCGTACCTAAAAGGTGCCAATGGAAACCAATTACTAAATAAGAAAGAAAGAAAGAAAGAATAACGTTTATTTGGTCACAGTTCGTGAAGCACAAAATACAAAAAAAATAAAAAGTGAAATAAAAAATGTTATACAAAAATTGCTGTGTGCCTCACGGCTGGGCCAAAAAGGTTCTTTTCAGCATTAATGCCAGACAGATGCTGTCTGACGCTGGTTTTCTAATGAACCTGTAGGGACAAGTGACGGGGAGTACAAACAGTTTCAACATACCTAATACATAATTTTATACTTATAAATAAATAAATAGGTACATAACTAAACAAGTAATCAAATCTAATAACAAAAAAAATAAATAGTGAAAGCAATAAAGTCTGTGTCTGTGTGTGTGTAGTCTGTGTTGTTTACTAACATGTAGTTGTAAGAACATTGTTACTAAACCTTTATGAGTCTTGGCTCGAAATAAAGTTATTATTATTATTATTAAATATGGCAAAGATATAGTCTGGGATATGGAGAAAGACATAGGTTACTTTATTACGCAATAGGCGACATTTACGCGGGTGGAGCCACGGGCAAGAGCTAGTAAGTATCATATAAGTGAAACATTTAGGGCGACCATATCGAGTTTCCGTTGCGAATCTAACAAATACTGCCGTAAACGTATTCTGAACGTGTGGATAGTGCCCAGTACCCTTAACGGTGGTGGAATATTATTCCATATCTTAGATGCAGCGTATCGGAAGGTGCCTCTGAAAGCTGCTGTCCTATGAGACTGTGTTGAAAGTTGTTGTGCACATTGCCTGGGCGCGCAATCTCGTCTACTAGCCATCCAACTAAGCTTGTCGTACAAATATTTCGGTTTTCCAGACTTAACGACACCAAAAAGCAGGCATGCTAGGTGTAACTTTCGTCTCGACTTCATCTTGAGAATAAAGTTTTTGTTAAAAAACGGGGTAACATGACTTCTAGGGGGAACAGAGTAACAGAAGCGCGCACAAGCATTTTGGACTCTTTGTATTAGTCGATCGGTACGAGCCAGCAAGCGTGGGCCGTAAACCGTATCAGCGTAGTTTAATTTAGACAGAACAAGGGTTTCGACTAGCTGTTCGCGAAGCTTTTCAGACAAGAACGGCCTCATTTTGTAAAGGAGTTTCAGACGATAGAAGCAGTTTCTTACAGAGTTAGCAACATGTTTTTCAAATCTAAGACTGTTGTCCATACATAACCCAAGGTTCCGTGCCTCATTCACACGGTCAATAGGCTCACCCGATAGAGTTAAATTTAGGTGTACGGGAATCTTTTTCAACTGTTGCCTCGTACCAAACAAGATATACTTGGTTTTCAATGGGTTTAATGCCAAACAATTCTCATCCGACCAGGCGGCGATTCTTTCTAGGTCGTCGTTTAAGTCTCTAATAGCCGATTCATAATCATCTGGACTGAAAGATAAATACAGTTGGACGTCATCAGCATAAATATGATACTTGCATTTCTGAAGGCACTTTATTATGTCTGCACAGTAGAGAATAAAAAGAATCGGACCCAAAATTGATCCCTGAGGAACGCCTCTTTCTATAGAAGTAAGGGCTGACGTCAAGGTAGTACCATCAGACAAACGCAATTCTACAAGTTGTTTCCTGTCACTGAGGTAGCTGTGAAACCATTGAATGGCATTGTCGTCAAAACCGTAGTATTTTAACTTTGACATTAAAAGTGAGACGTTAATGCAATCAAATGCACGGGAAAAATCTAGCAGAATCATCAGTGAACACATACCCCTATCTTGGGCTGATAGAATATTGTCCGTAACATCCAGTAATGCCGTAGAAGTGCTGCGCCGTAAATCTACGCCGTCTATTGCAGCTGCACTTCTTTTTCCCAGCTAAAGCACTAGGAAGTAGTGTAGTCAGGGCAGACGTTATTGGGGACTGTCTTATATAATTTTGGCGTTCGTAAAATACCGATTCTCAGTCTAGTTTAAATAAATGACCATTTTTTGTCTATTTATATCACAACGTATCTTTTCAACTAGATAAGGTCAACAAAACGCTTATGGTTCGCCGCCATAAAACATAAACGAATTGGACAAAATATTACTTCTAGATTATGCGAGCGTGTAACTCAATCAAAAGGGAACTAGCCGAATGTTTGAAACACTCGGTGAATCTTGCACCTGATATTTTATGAATAGCAATATGAGCTCGTCCACATTTTTTTCACAGTTTTTTTGCCGCCCGCGGTTTCGCCCGCGTGGCTTTTTCTAAAATAACTTACTCTTTATAACATCACCTATCTGCCAATGAAAGTCCTGTCAAAATCGGTCCAGCAATTTCAGAAATTAGCCTGAACAAACAGACAGACAGACAGACCTACAGACAAAGACAATAATTTTAAAA
This sequence comes from Dryobota labecula, assembly GCA_947523025.1. Classification (NCBI taxonomy): domain Eukaryota; kingdom Metazoa; phylum Arthropoda; class Insecta; order Lepidoptera; family Noctuidae; genus Dryobota; species Dryobota labecula. The sequence goes on from OX383284.1 coordinate 13,202,319, forward strand.
ATTGTATTTTTGTTATAAGTACCATTATACTTTCATATTATTATGCATGTAGTTAACAACTGTTATTTTGACATTACAAACAGACACTACAATTTTATTTATTGACGTGAAACCAATTTTTGGTAGCGACGCATGCTGTTGCGACGCGTCGCCACGCTATACTTGTACAAAATAATTTAGATGTTTCACATCTGCCAGGCGTCCCGTGATTGCTCACTTTTTTTGTATCGATGATACCTACCTACTATTCTTAATTTCAGGGATTATTGCCTGCACCAGGATTGCTACCGAAGGAGCCTCAACCCCAACCAGCGGAAGCATTACCCATTTCAACGCCCGGACCACCTGCAGAGCCCTCGCCTTCTACCGAAGCGCCGACTACGACTGCAGAACCCACCAAGCCAGATTCAGACAGTAGTGCCTCCTCACCGGCTCCTCCGCCAGCCACACAATCCCCAATACCGCTTAACGAATTCGGTCTCCCACCACAAGTCCTGCCCCTAGGACACATAGATCCCTTGTACAATGCTTTGCCACAATTCAGTCCTTTCACCTACAGATATCCAGGCGTAAGATTCTATGATCCCTACGATCCATTCAGCTTCAGTCCTTACTCAAGCCTCCCAATATATCGTCCCTTGCCAAATGTGCTGGGACAAAGTCTTCCAGTTGTTGCACCGAAAGAGGATAATAACGCCCCAGATATCGCTGAACATTCAGCTCAAACCCCACCTCCTGAACCCAGTGATCTCAATATTCTGAACTACGCCTCCAAGGACCCCGCCATTCCTAACGTCCCTCCACCACCCCTGCCGCAAGGCGGTCTCAAAACAGATAAATCTGAATAGTTGTATAAATAAAATATTAAGTTCCACGTATGAATTGAATTTTTGATCCAATTGCCATCAAAGAAAAGAAGTTCCTGGTTTATTTATTGTTCTACAAACTAATATACCATTCTACGAGCACAGTGATTAATTATCCGTTTGGATTTAAAACTAAGTATTCAAGGAAAACCAGTCGTCCTGCGATTAGACTACCGACCGGTGAGAACTACTCGTAGGCATAATGCGGATTACGAGTAAAAGAAATCAAGGTTTCTTTAAATCTCTATTATGACATGATTGTAACAAAACAGCCGATGGCTATAAGATTAGGAGAAGCCCAAAGAAATGATGGATGGAAAGTGTGAAAGATCAGCACAGCAAAGCAGCAGATGGGTGTGGCAGTGTACTAGAAAGGGGATGCCTCCGAGATGACGATAATAGAGAAGTATGGAAGAAAGGAATATGTATGTTACGTCGACTCCAAATAAATTAGGATAATGGCAGGAGAATTATGATGTTGTAACAAAACAGCCGTCGACTTAGTGACCATGTCACCATGACAAGAAGTCATGCATTCAGAAGTCTTCATGTACATACAGTTTGGAACTATATTACTATAGAGGTGATGATATATCTTAACTAATTCTTTTTATTATAAATCATTGATATATTTAGCTTTCCGCATATTGAGCTAGAATACTACAGCCACACCTGGTGCAAACAAATAACTCTTAAGTACCCTTATATTTCTCAGGACAAAGCAAATATGTTCGTAAGTATAGAAAAAACGAAATGCAATGAAAAACTAAATGTAATTTATAATTAAATCAAAAGGAGAACTTAAATACTTAGCATCACGCCTGATTCCCCGAATATTTAAGCAGAGGTCTTTAACAATAGTTCATCCACATTTTAGCAGATTTGTTAATCAAGTCCCAACTAATAGGGGGCGGACGCTACTGCCAGGAACAAATACAGCCTCCAGGATGCTTCTTAGAAATGCCTAATGGCAAACTACAATAAAATCTTTTCCCATTCATCAGTCCCACTTGCAACCACTCAGACAATGATTTAAAAAAATGTCTTGGTAAAGAAAAATAAGTATTCTCCAAATTAAATTTATTTGTACCATAATCACGATTGTTCTCATGTCAAACACATGGGTTTACAATGATAACAACTACTTAAGTCAAGTACAAACTGATCTTACACCATTATAATTATTATTATTTAAACTAATTTAAACTCTTGCCACAAGAGTACTTCCTGTACTTTTTTAAGTATATTTCAATAACTTTTTTCGCAAGTAATTGAAGCATATCTGTAACATTTTCAATACAGTCCGTTGATAAATGATCAAAGTACCATATCTCTATACTGAATAATTTTTAGCCTCTTCTGTTTAAATCTCTAGAAACTCATTCTGTAGGAGGGTACAATGCATCCCGGATAAAAGTCAACCATCCTTTTTAAGTTCACTTTACAGTTGTTTAATATACACATAGCCAAACACAAATAACAAACCCACATCCATAAGTAGGTCTGAGTTCCTATAAGTTTAGTACAGGAGAAATTATAGGACAGAAATTATGGTACCAAGACATTTGAGATTCCTTATCGGCGGGAAAACATTGTTCCAGCCTTTCGATACGGCATACTATAACTTCCCCTGAAGGCAGCTGTCTTGTGCAATTGGATGGAGAGTAGCTGCGAGCACTTTTTACTTGGGCATTCTCCTACTAGTGATCCAGCTCAGTTTATTTTACAGGTAGGCTTGTACTTTATGACCCCAACTAGTAGGCATGATAAGTGCAACTTAGGACGACTTAATCTTGCTTATTTGGCGTAACGTGACGTTTTGGTGGGATTGAGAATCGGAATCGAGCGCAGGCGTTTTGAACCCTCTGGATCAGTTAATCGGTTCTTGCCAGTAATCGAGGGCCAATAACTGTGTTGAATAGTGCCAGCGAATCAATCAGCTGGATACGCAGCTCCTCTTTAAGATAACGCTTTATTTTCTAGAGGAACTTAGGCCAGTAGAAACAAGTACGCACTGACTCTGCCACGTGTGCTTCGTATCTAAACCGAGCGGCCATGTTCAGACCTATATTACGTGACTCAAAGACTCAACTGACCAACTCACCCAGCAGGGTAACATTGGGTGTTCCTGGCTCAGCACTGATTTGGTTCTCGTTTCCAAACAGCATGTATTTCGTTTTAGTGGGGTTGAGTACCAAACTGTTGTTTTCAGCCCACCATGCTATAATGTCAAGATCATCGTTTAGGTCCGCGACTTGTTTTAAAGCAGATGTAATCTTGTACGTCATAAGCATAAATGTGGTAGGTACCTGCATCGCTTCAGGGAACTGATTAAATCCGTACAATACAAAATAAAGATGATGGGGCACAGTATTGAGCTTTGCGGGACTCCCCTATGACTGGAAGTGCCATTGCCAACACCAAGGGCTTTGCCATTGCTTAATCGTATTTCCACACGCTGCTAATGGTTGGTAAGATAACTTTGGAACCAGTGTATCGTATTTTATTTTTTTACAGGAGAAATTCCTAGTGTGGGGCAACGTTTTTTAAAAAAAAAGAAAAAAAAAAAAAGAAGAAGAAAGATTTTGATCAAATCTATAATAGTTTAGCTTCGATATAAATAAGTCTATATTTATGCAGTCAAAAGCTCACGAACAATCAAATAGGACGAGAAGTGTGCATAGACCCTTATGCTGTGCTTACAGAATGCTATCTGTCAGTTTCAAAAGATTCTTATATGGACCACGCATGTTTACCTGTTAACGAAAGCCTGACTGTAGCTGAGGCAGAATGTCTTTTTCTTCTAGATATAATGACAGCTGGTGGCATACAGCCGTTCCTGAAATATTGGATAGATGACTAATAGTAATAACGGTAATAAGAGACGATCGAATTTGGTTTGGGCGGTACCGCGGATTTTGTTCGATCCGTACAATACGAGTATTAAATCGTCGACAAACTGCTCTCTTGTCTTAGATAAACATTCGATGTTGATTACTATAATACAATACGAGTAATATATTACTAAGATTATTATAATAATAATATAACCCACCGCCGTACGTTGACGTCGTGGTGAGGCTTGCGCGCTCCGTTCTCTGGATCTGTGCCGGTAGAGTTTACTTTGCCGAAACATGGCTTGGGTGAGGAGCCAGACCAAGAGAGATACAGAAACCCGCAGGGCAGTATGTGGCGAGCTGTTGGGTAGTAGCAACCCTCCGGACCCTATCTCCCGGGAGAACTCATGTTCCTCTATCTCTGGCTTGCCTTTATTGGCCGGCTGGAGTGAACACTGACGAACCGGCCAATAAAGGCCAGTCCATTTTAACCACCCAAACCCATAGTCCAACATCTTTGTTTCCATATCCTGTAATAGTCCTACACCAACCGGGAGTTGTCCTTGGGTGCACTTGCATAGTGCGTACAGGGATAATCGTCTGACGGGCCTCTGCGAGTTGGCTTCGGCCCCTCGTATGCTTTTCAAAGATCAGGGACCGCAGGGTCCCGAGATATGTCAAAGACACTTTAAATAATAATAATAGCCCTTATTAACAATCCTACAATCTAATTACATATACTATTTAGTTAATAATAAGAAAGGTTTCTTCTTCAGACATCAGTTTCAGATGATTGTTTTGCTTTGAAATGAAATGAAATGAAATCGTTTATTCTGTAAATAGGATATCGGAATCACTTTACACGTCATATAAAAAATATAAAAACAAGCTTGGGGAAGTCGACATTTCCTATCTGACTACCCCTGAGAAGAAATGGCGAAACAACCTCAGGGGTCAAAGTCTCTTTAAAGTCCAGACATAATCTTGGTCAGATCATGTGAGGACCATGTAGATCCGTGTCTGAAATGGTCTTTTGAGGAAAGAACCACACAATTTTGAGTGGACCTGTCCAGTCAGTGCAAGCATTTGTCGGTAAACGTGTAGCTCAACTCAGGATTTAAGGAGCTTAAGCATAGGCCTCCCCCATATTATTCCATAGTTTCCGGTCATGGGTTTCCCTCTTCCACATTGCCCCGCTGTCGCCTTATGATCGTCGTCCCACCTTCGTGTCGGCCGTCCTGTCTTCCTTTTGCCGCCTCTTGGGTACCATTCCGCCACTAATTTAGCCCATTTCTCCTTTTTGTCTCTGATTAGGTGGACCGCCCGTTTCCATTTCAGCTTATTTATCTTGTATGATACGTCCTCTATTTTTGTTTTCCCTCTGATATGTTTAAGGCTTTTCTTTTCTCTTAACATTAAGCATACTTCTTTCCATGTTGTGTTGGCATGTTTGTAATTTCTTACTGTTCTGCTTAGTTAAAGGCCATGTTTGGCAACCGTAAGTTGTGGTAGGAAGTGTACACGAGTCAAATACTTTGCTGTTTAATGGCAGTGGTATTGACAGATTTTTTTTATGAGGTACATAATAAATAATGTTCCTATCAGGCAAAATATTAATAAACGAAACTGTCGCAACATGGACCTTGATAAAAAAATTGGTAAGTACTTAGATAAAATGGTAGTTACATATCATGATAATAAATCAAAATAGAAATCAAGTTCTATGGAAACTACTTAAATATTAGGCGTAGTACAGTCTATACTAGATAACAACAAAGTTGATATTGTATTGACATAGCTAAAAGCCGTGCTCAATGGTTCTTCAACCAGATAAGGGATTTCACCTGTCGTTACCCAATGGAATCCACACAAATAAAGCCAAGTTCTGATCACAGCGTGGCGTAAAATCAATGAATTCATAAAGATACCATATCGGTGTGTACATGCCAGGCGTAATGACACTGACGTTAATATATCCCGATTACAGCTGGATATACAGGCTGCGGACAAAACTTTATTCCCACTTTTCTTCTTCCGGTCCCTAAAAGTGCATATTCCAGTCTAAATAACACACACAAACACACTTAGAATATTGACCTGCTACAAAAGTGTATGATAAATGGTAACTCTCGTTATGATTTGATTACAACGAAGATTTGGATGGAGATAACCTGCAAAGTGTGGAAAAGGCAGGTCCAGAGGTGTTTTTGCGGACCTTGGACATGGACAACTTCAAGAAAAATAAATTTGTCAAGTGCGTGTCGGAACACGCACAATGAAGGGTTCCGTAGTTGGGACGAATTTATCACAGCTACAGAACTTACTGTTCTCTGTATTTTTTTTTAGCTCAGTAATTTCAGAGACAATTGGTCATGGTCAATGGTCAATTTTCATCAATTTTCTTTAATAACTTTAAAACTAATTATAAAAAATTATTAAAAAAAAAAATTGATATCCTCATAACAAGTTCTTTTATTTGATATGTCACACGGTACAGACGCATTTTTTTTTCTGGTTCCTCCCCACAGTGAACCCCATATTCAAAATTCATTTATTTACGTTACATGTTCGTGTTTGGTCCACATAATTTCATATATGTACCAAATTAATTGGTCCGGTAGTTTCGAAGCAAATCGGCTGTGACTGGCGGATAGACAGACAGACACACGGGTGATCCTATAAGGGTTTCGTTTATTCCTTTTGAGATACGGAACACCAAAAAAAAAAAACAACGATTCCACTAGTTGTTATCATGCGCATATATCGCTACGCAGCTTAGCACATCTCTGGAGGAAAAGCAGCAGTTTAATTTTAAACACCATGTTTTTTTATACCTATAACGTAATCTGCGCAATAACATTCAGGTAAAAATGTTTCAAATCGCGGTTGGATCCCAGTAAAAGTGCCCGAACTTATGCTACCTGCAGTACAATAGATTATCTTTTGTGATTTTCATGGGCATAATGATAAATTTTGTGTCGCGAATAATATTCGTATTAATTGCTGTTCTTCATTCTACACTACAGGTAAAAGTGATTTATTAAACTTTCTTAAACCAATGCTCAGCTTATTTTAAGTTTTATGTAAAAAAGTTAAGTTTTAGAACAAACAAGTAGTTTTAGAAGTGAAGTTGTAGAAATTTGTCGGCACGGTTGGCGCAGTGGTTAAGCGATTGACTGCTGCGCTGCGTGTCGCAGGTTCGATTCCCGCACGGAACAAATATTTGTATGATCTACAAGTAGTTGTTCCGGGTCTGGCTGTTTGTGTATGTGAGTTTAAATGTTTGTAAACGCACCCACGATACAGGAGAAATTCCTAGTGTGGGGCAACGTTTTAAAAAAAAAAAAAAAAATACAGGGACTTAAAGGATTTTGTTTAATATTTTGTGTCCTTACTTGATTATTTTTAATTCACAGATTTGCCCTGAAGAAGTTTCTAATGAAGGAATAAGTGTGACCTGGCATCAAACACAAACAGCAAACAATGTAGAATCGGACCCGCTTTGTTACCGAAATGAAACCTTAGTGACGAGGAACTGTTCCTACGCCGGCTGGACACCTACTCTGGATAACGTCGGACCTTGTATAACAGTTGTTAAGTATTTTGACATGAATTCATGTCCACCTGGATATCACAAAATATCAGAAAATAGCAACGATTACTGTTACCAAATCGGTCAACCAACAGTTTGGAACTCTCCTTGTTTTGAGAGCGGTGGAGCCTCGGTTATTACGGATTTATCTGCTGCAGAAGTTGAATACCTACTCAATTCCCTCAAAGCCACGAATACATCCCGATATTTTTGGCTACCTGCGGCTAGACAAAAACTTTTTCACCCCGTAGTGTGGGCTATTCCAGGGCCTAACTGGGGCCGACGTGTTTCAACAAGTAACTTTTGGAGTCTGTACACATCTTTCACGAAAAATTGTTTATTATTAGACATAGAACGAGGAGTGCTAATAACAGAAATCTGTTCAAAGATCTATCCGAGTTTATGTTTTTACATAAATGACCTTTACTATCCAAGTAAATGTCCCTATGGATACCACTCATTTAGGTTTAAACTTGATAATGGTACATGTTATGGTATCGAAAGATCGGACCGAAGAATGTCATTTAATGAATTTCTTCAAGAAAAATGCCGAACACCTATGCTTAACAGTGAATATGATTTAACCAGATTTATTTTTAAGAAAATAGCTGAAATAAATCTGTTACCAAATAATGAATGGTGTTGGTTTAAAGCACCTCAAGTTTCTCATGAAACTAATGAAAACACAGAGTATACGAATTTTAATGATTCCTTTGAAATAAAGAGACCTTCTTTTGAAGGTATTATAAATAACGCCGGTGCTTTAAGTATTATTAATTCTAGTGCAACACTACCTTGCATGGCCTGTGAGATGGGAGTTTTTTATGGGAAAACAGAATTTATGTTTGAGTATAATGAAGTGCAGAACAAAATATATCTTACAGTTTATTATCCTTCCGGTCTATGGAAATATGATGATAACGACAAAGGAATCCAATGTTTTTCTGATGCAAAAGGATTTTTCAGAGTAGTGGATATTAATGATATCCCATTTATTGTAGTGAATTCTTCTCGCCAAGATGAAGTTGAATTAAATCAGGTCGAAAAAATTGTATATGTTGTTGATCTGGTTACCGACAGCTCAGCGCAATATTGGTGCGAGGGCCACACAGTTAACTTTTCATTTATTACTACGGACAAAATCATAGCTAATCCCAAAGGTAACAAAGTTCATGTATTTGCACTTGTTATTAAACATTATATTTTACCCGATGATGTTGAAGATATAGGTGATCTGACCGCTATAACAAAAAACATAACAAACATATTTTCAGCAAAAAAAGTTTTGCTTATGGACATTTTTGATTATTCTTTGGATCACATGATGATTTTATTACATTTGCACATTGACGTTGAAGATGTCCATGAAGACGAAGCTCCTAATATACAAGATACATTTTCTACATTAAAACATACAGCAAACTTAGAATTATGGAAATATAATTACACGTTTGTGAATTTATCCAGCTCAGTTTATTGTTTGCCAACAACTTCTTTCGATGTTATTACGCTCGATTGGGAGATGACTTCTATTGGTCATATTTCGGCGCCAAAACAATTTTGCCTTCAAGCTAACGGTTTACCAGTAAAGAGACACTGTCAGGGATCCTATATGCTAGGTGGAATCTGGGGAGAAGTAGAAGGCTCTTGTGATAATACTTACGAACCTTCTGAAACTACAACTTTTTTATACAATTTTGTGAAAAGACAGATGCCTAATGATTACATTTCCAGTTTTCTTACTGATGGTCTCAATTTTGTGCTCGGTGATACAGATATAATAATTCCTGCTGATATTTATTACTTGTCAATGTCCCTGCAACATATTTTGGATCTTGTTCAGGAAAATGCAACATCAGTAGAAACTGGTGACATAGATAATATTGCCTGGGTCATGGACAGAATGATGGTTCTTGATGGTAATTATTTACATGTAGCTCAAACACTTAATTCAACCAATGTTATATTAGATTCGGTTAGTGATATTATAGAACTAATAGCACAAAGAAGTTTAAACGAGTCTTCCGAGTTAAGCAATGTGTCCTATCAGTTTGCATTAAAACCACAATTTGTTGTCCAAATAACTTATCCAGAATATAATAACGTCACAGGTATAGCTTTTATAAGGAAGTCAGTCTCAGATAATTTTTCAGACATGGTAGTTCAACCGTTATACAAAAATACTAGCCTAGAAGAAGTCCTTTCTATAGAAAACTTAGAAATCGCTACCTGGTTACCTGAAAACGTGTTAGATACAATTCGATTAAACAATAACGATAGTGAAGAAAACACAATAAGAAAAGATTTTCACATTATCATTACAATTTTCTATAACGATGCAATTTTTCAAGAATTGGCTACTGATAGACACGTGATCAATAGTCGAATTGTAGGGGTATCAATCCCCGATTACATGTCAAATTTAGAATATCCTGTGCCACTTATATTCAAGCAAATTAATCATACAGGCAAATCTGATTGTGGTTACTGGGATTTTCAACCCAAACAAGCTAGTAATAAATTAGGCTCTTGGAAAAAACAGGGATGTTTTATTGTTAAAACAATCAATGATACCACTGTATGTGAATGCTATCATCTCACTCATTTTGGTCAATTGCTTTCTATACCAAATGATTCCAACGATTCTATTACAATTAATAGAAACCACTCGACAGCTTTGAATATAATAACTTTAGTCGGGAGTTTCTTATCACTATTGGGAATTATTGGTATCTGGGTAACAGCTTTAGTATTTAGTAACTGGAGGAAAAAAGCTGGAACAAAAGTACTCCTACAGTTATCAACTGCTATAGCATTACCATTAGTGTTTATATTAATTTTTAATTTAGATTATTCTATGTTTATTCAAGTCAATGGATTGTATGCAGTTGCAGAACACAAAAAACTTGAGTGTATTATTTTAGGTTCAATGCTGCACTTTTCAATATTGGCCAGTTTTATGTGGATGTTAATAACTGCAATTTTACAATTTATAAGATACGTCAGGGTTTTAGGAGTGAGCAGACCATCCAGATTCATGTGCAAATTTACATTGATTGGTTGGGGAATTCCCTCTTTGCCAGTTATTATTACATTAGCTCTTGACGCTGAGAATTATATTCCAAGACCTTCAATGGTCAGAACTATTTGTTACCCTACGGGCTATTATTGCCTTGCAAGTGTCGTGACGCCAATAAGTATTATACTGTGTGTTAATGTAACTTTATTCATTCTAGTACTCTACGCTATTTCTCGAGGATCCAATCAAAAAATGAAATCCACTGACATGGATTTGGTCAGTGCACAACTTAGAGTTTCTATATTCTTGTTTTTCTTATTGGGTCTCACATGGCTTTTTGGAATATTTTCATTCTCAAACCATTTGCTTTGGTCTTATCTTTTTTGTCTGACATCAACACTACAAGGGTTCGTATTATTTATATATTTTGTGATATGCGATCCAAATACAAGAAATCTGTGGATAACATTAATGAAACCACAATTTGTATCTAACTCTTCAAGGAATAGTATTACGAGTATATCTACTAGTTAATTTAAAAGGAGATGAAACAAAACGCTTATTTCGACTTCGTTTACTTTCGTTAAGAATAATTATTATTTTTAGGTAATCGTAGTTTATTGGTTCTGTAATTATCAAATAAATTATTGAATATAGTTGTGGCTTATTTATTTAAACAAAGGTTGTCGATATGTTGAAAAGGCCTCCCACAAGGAGGACCGATAACTTTGTGGAGGCTTCTGGAATCCACTGGATGCGGGAAGCACATAACCGGTCGTAGTGGCGGTGCCTGGTGGCCTATGTCCAACAGTGGACGTCATTCGGCTGAACTATGATGATTTTGAAATGTTTGCTTTCCCATTGTTTACCTAATACAAATCTGTTAAAGAGATCCGAGATGTTAGTAAACAAAGCAAAATGTGGAATCTACGAAGAATTTGGATTATTTTCAAATAGTAAGCAAAATGGAAATTCAAGGATTGATTATAGACAGGTCTGTGTCAGTAGTACTACAACTTAGATATTAAAAGGTTCTTTTCAAAGTTTCAAGAATGAACAATCTTGTGCACTGTGTAACGTTCCAGCTGCTATTGATCGGTAAGTTGCAAAATCAAGTTAAATAAATACATGATATTAGGTTTCTGTATAATCTTTCTGACAGTGTTCAATATTCCAGAAACAGTTGTTTAAGACGACATCGCCAGGGTAGCCCATGAAATTCAAATTTTCTTAAATTTTTTTGCATGCCAGTATCAGGTTGTATGTTGGTCTAAATATGATTCGCGACCGTAACATAGATGTATTTATATAATTATAATTAATAAAATCATTAATACTCTTAGTTCAAATTACCCTGTTGAATTACTATTTCATGAAGTCATGAGATTTGAGGTCAATTTTGTTCTGTAACAGGGATGTTGTGGATGCAGATGTTTAAGATCATATATAAATATAGTACACGAATGAAGAATTAAAACAATGATAAAGTATTTATTAACATTTCTTTCATTCTTTTTTTTTGTTTTTTTTTTTAATGTAATTAAAAACTTTACCTACAATAAAACGCAGTACCGGTGTAGCATAATGGCATTTACCTGGAGATTTTAATTTAATAAGCTGAGCTAAGACTAATATAAAGGTTTCCCAATAAACAATTATTTACACACAATGATCACTGTATCACAATAACATTTAAAATGTATTATTATTATTATGCACCACAACAAATGCGTCGGATCTTGTCACCAATTTGAAAAAAATTGGTCATTTTCGTTTTCGCCTGAAACACAGGATTACCTAGTTCAGGCACAAATAATGGGTGAACATGAGATAGATTTAAGAAAAACTTTATTAAACTTTATACCTTATATTTTGAATAAATTTTATTATTATTATTGTCACGTGCGAACGGCACTCGCCACTCGCCGGCCCCGCCTAATTTCTTTCTTGTCGCAACTTGTGTTACATTCGCATCCGCATAGATTATTGCGGATGCAGATGTCCAAATCTATGCGGAAGCTCCGCATTTGCGGATGGGGATGCCTGTTCTGTAAATACATATTTGGTACGGTCGCGAATCATATTTTTATCAACACACAACCTGTCACTGAACAGCAAATTTAAAAAAATATAAGAAAATTGTATTTCGTGGGCTACCTTATCGCATCCCACTTAAAATAGCAATGATCGATGTAAATAAGGATGAAGAAAGTATGAATTCTACTGAAATGGCAAGTGTTTCTTTATATTCTCAAAAATCTCTTTAAGTGTTCGATGTATCTGGCTGGAAGGCCGTTCCCGCGAATCAAGCCATGTATTCTCTGCGTAGCGCTCACTACGGTCCAACGGAAGGTCTTGTTGACGATGAAATCCTCCCAAGAAGTAAGTAGGTACACACGTAGATAGTTTTACACAAATACAGAATAAGGTTGATAAACATATCGACACAGCCAGATAATACAGATGACTATAGATGCATACAGTATCATACATAATATTACTTAAAAAGTTAACTGTGACGAAAGTGACACAAAAATTATACCACACTAGCATCTGCGCGCGGCCTCACCCTCATGACTTTTTCTAAAATAAAAAAACCTGTTACTCCTTATAAAATCAGCTATCTGCCAGTGCAAGTCCCGTCAAAATCGGTCCAGCCGTTTCGGAGATTATCCGGAACAAAAAAGCAATTATTTTGTCACTGCAATTTTATTTGTATTTTCGTATAGATGTATTTTGTAGATATTCCCAGTTTTGGAAGAACGCACACTTTAAATCAATATTATTGTGAACCTATTAGGTACTTTATCATACTTTTACGAAAAAGGTACGATGAGAAGTGTTTTTTTTTTTTCAGCTTCCATCCACAGTATCTACAAATTTGGTTGGTGCTCACCTGATTCGATACAGAAAGTGTTTCTCCGCAAAACTGCCAACATAACTCTGTCAGATTGGAAATCGACACAAGCCAGTTACATATATGTAAGTCTCAGGGGTCAAGGGTTTTTAAAGTATCTCAAGACATTTATTTACACAGAACAAGGTTCTGCCGCCGACTTCTTCTGCGTGAAATTTCTTGTTCCCCCGACCCATTCTGCCCGCGATATTTTGTTTGTTTTCACTTAGCGTTTTTTCTGACTTTTTTCATTTAACTCGGCACCTAAGAGTCACAGCGTGATATTAAATAGCCTATACCTTCCTCAAGAATTGGGCTATCATATGCATATCATGTCATACTTTAGAAACAAATTTTACCTCTATATAATATTACTAGTGGACCTGACAGACGTTGTCCTGCCCAAACAACGCCACCTACCGGGTCCAATTGTAAATTTAAACCATCCAGGGACCCACTCAAATATACACACAAAATTTCATCAAAATTGGTCCAAGATTAAGTATTGAAGTATAGATAGACCGGCTAATAATTATCTTCATGTAATTTCTTTCAGCTACTAGAAGATGGAGACACAATAGATCATAGATTGGCTTGCATTGTGATGACACTCTACGTGCCTAGGTCTCATATGTTTCGCAGCAGTCGTATACCAGTTTACTACTGCCAAGGAGACCTGCATCTTGTTTATAAGATGACGTTTACACGACTAGACATGCATGAATTTTATCTTCACCAGAAACTTAACATTCCAGCTAATTTTTATTTCCAATTCTACCATCCTCCTAGATTATAATTTTATTAGTATATTTTTTTGTTAAATATATTCTTATTTTAGTATGTAAGAGATCAAAGTGTAGAAAATAATCCCGAGCGTACTTTGCAAAGTAACAAATAAAAAAAAATAAACCGCTAACCGTTTTGCAACCGTAGCATAGAGTCTTGACAAACAATACAGTAGACGTAATTTACATACTGTATCATACCTATTACGAGTATTGTTCTAAAATGTGATGTTATATTTCATTTAAAAAATAAAATTAAAAGTTAAATTTTCTTGAAGCGTTATAAATGTTCCATTCTTTAACAAAGTAAACTAGAGAAACAAATCCCAACCTTGCCTTTAACAAATCGAGTGAAAGATTCGCAATGATGGTCATATTTCCCAGAAAAAAAAATGTTATCACATTCCATTTGTGGAAACAAACAAATTAAGGTGACCACAACATACCACACGCTGATAAATTTCAGTACTTTGTCATCGTACGGACAGTATGTACGATTGGAAAACAGTAGCAGTTTGGGCTATAGGTACGTTTGTATCCTTTATCAATTTTTAGTTTAATTTCGAGTGAGCATTTATTTCAATTTTAAAATACCTACTTAATTTGATAACTAAACTCCTATAAAAAATAAAAATAAAAGCCTATTAGACGTTCTATAAACCACCATTTCAGCCGAAAGACGTCCACTGCTGGACGTAAGCCTCTCCCAATTGGAGGGGGGTTTGCCATAATCGCCACGCTTGGCAGGCGGGTTGGCGATCGCAGTATGGTGTTAAAAATGCATAGAGAACGCTGCTGCCTATTCTCTAGTAAGTCCCTTAGTCGCCTTTTACGACACCCACGGGAGGAAATGGGATGATGCTATTCTTTTCGTCCGGCACCACACAGTACTATAAACCAAAGGTAACGATGCTGATGCGAAACCGAATACGAAAAACCTTTTTATGTGAAGTTATCTTTATTATAATAAATCATTTGTGCAACCAAAAGTAATTATTGTTATTATGTCACTAGTATGTGTGCGTTCAAGATTATGCATTATTCGAGACTTCTCGATTTGCCACGATGACTTCGAGAACGAACCGGCCGATGGAGTGCTGAAGGAACATGCATTTAACTGGCTTGGCTTCGTGCAGTACATACACGGTTAGATATTCATACCTACTTCCATATTCATACTTTGCGAATATTATAAATTCGAAAGGAATTGCCTGCCTATCAACATTTCACGTCCTTAACGGCTGAACGGATTTCGGACGAAATTTTTCTCAAAAGCATTATAATCTATAGAATTTTGGTATCGCAGGCGAGGCAAACCAATAACCTGAAATGCCTGCAATACCAAAATTGTATAGATTATAATGCTTGTTTTTCTCTTTCCTGCAGTCATGTGTTTTTGCAGTCGAGTTTATTGTTATATTAAACCATTTGTTTTTATATAAGAAACGGACGTGTTTTGCTCATCCTTATTGAATTTAAATACTTGATGACAGTGACGACTGGGCTGCCTCATCACAGCAAGGCACCGCGTGTTATTCTCGTCCACAAGCAGTTCGTCGTCGGTACCGCTACTGATATGATGCATCTTCCGAAGAACTACAAACTGTATGTCGTTTTGATCTAACCCTAGTTTCATCACAATTGGATATAGAAGAACGGGCTGAAAGTTCCTCTTTAAAAAGGGGGAGTGGTATACTACGCAACGGTTGTTGTTGGACTACTGTGTACACACGGCTACATATCAAGCTATACATTTCCAGTATAAGCTGACCTCTTATTGCACGGAAGTCCTATACAATGCGAGATCAGCTTATACTGGAAATGTATAGCTTGATATGTAGCCGTGTGTACACAGTGGAAGAGACAGACGTTTGCATTACTGAAGGGATAGTACAATAGGGATGACGACATTTTTTTTTTTAAGTTATAATGCCAATAGATTACACAGTCATGTGAGTGATGCAGTGGGCACATACATATCTACAGTCTTACATAAAATGAAGTTACTTAACTTTTCAGAGGTAATATTGTATTTGGTGATTATGAACGAGACGAAGAGGAGTGTGGCTTAACGCGCACACAAATTAAGTTTGGTATAAAATGTCCACGCGCATATATAGAAATACCACCGCTCGACATAACACCTCATCCGGAATTCACCAGGTAAAGTTTTTCTTGAACTTTACCGCATTTAGTGAAATTAAGAAAAGGCTTTCCTTTCTACTTTTACCCGACTGCCCCAGAATGGGTAATGTTTTTCGAGAGTATGTATGTCTATTTCTTTTGCACGCTCTGTAGCCTAAACGGCTTGATGGATTTTAACATTATGAGGTGTCGTTGGATTCGTCATAATTGTGGGAGTGACCTAAGCTATATAATATTTATACATTGCATCTGCAAATACAAAAACGCGGGACGGTTTTATTAAAATAAATTACATCAATACTGGTATCAAATAAAAGCTAGTAGTGAGACAATTCGAAATATAAGTATATATTATATATAATTCATAAAACTAAAAAGCTTGAAAAAAATCAAATTATTTAAGAAAACAAGAAACCCGACTGCATTTAAAACATAACTGAAAAGAGAAAAAACTAGCATAGCATTACAATTTATAGAATTTTGGTTTCGCATGCGGACAAACCCCTGAAACCTAACCTGAAATATGGTTTAACTTTTGTTTGTCCCTGCGATACCAAAATTATGGGTAAATTTTCATCTATATTTTTCTTAAATAACTTTAAAAGTATTTATTTGAAAATTATAAACAATATATTTTTGAGACCCTCACAGAACGCCCTTTCATATGTCACACGGCAGTGTGAAAACTTTATTTTTATTGTCTTATTTCTCTCCCAAAAGTATCTATATAATATTCTCATATTATATAGATACTTGTTTGTGTCACAGAAATTGATATGTGTATAACCAAATTTCAACTTAATCGGTCCATTAGACTCGGAGCAAATTAGCTGTGACAGACGGACAGACAGACATACGAGTGATCCTAGAGGTTTCTGTCTCCTTTTGAAGTACGAAACCCTAAAAACAAGATGGCGGCGTTAGTTCATATTTTGGGCATGCGCCAATAGTTCCTTGTACAGCTTAGTGCTCTCCGGCTGCTACCGCGCCACCAACACGCTCACGATGGCAGAAATGCCAATAATTAAATCTTTATTTCAGGTTTGGAGTCGGGAACAGTCTTGCTCTGGTTAAACTAATTCGACCGATGAAGTCACGTAAATACCTTTTTGTATTCTTGTTTTAATCTGTAAGTAATTCATACATAATACATCATAGGGAAAAGTAAATATATCTTTCATGATTTTCGATATTTATGAACGTAAAGCCAGGGAAACTTATTGTTAAACAAATTGACTACCCATTTAAATAGATTGTCCATGTATTCAAGTTGTGGCGACATCTATAACGACACATGCGAACTACACTAAAGACCTGACGTCACACAAATCCTGCATCGCGCAATCAAAGTTTACCGCGCAACTAGCATTACATATACAACATCCCGACATCAACTATCGGGCAGTTGCCAACCAGACACAACACCCGTCTGCTCGGAGAATCCTCCCTATTCTATGGAGGATGAACAGGGTGTAAAGTGAACTTTACACCCTGTTCCTCATACCTTTATAAAGCCACAACTGTTATTCTTTGACTGTTGTAATGGGTCTGACACGGAAAATTTACTGTATTTTAATTGTCTGTACTTGCTTCAATGCTGTACAACTAGAAATACAGCAGCAGTATTTGTGGGCTAACTTAACTGTAGAGGTATGTGGTGAGTGAACTTTCACCCAATTGGGTGTAAAGTTCACTCATCCTCCATAAAAAAGGGAGGATCCTCCGACCAGACGGGTGCTGTGTCTGGTGGGCAACTGCCCGACGGTTGATGTCGGGATGTTGTATATCTACAGAGTGAATTTTTGAGACGGGGCAGTCAGGGTAGGTAGGTACCTTATCCGTTGTAGTTACAGAGAAACGGTTTTAGGACGCTGTCCTTATTTTTTTGAGAAATTTTGATCCCCATTCACAGATTTAAAAAAAATACAGTGAGCAAGAAAATGTGCCATTTTCACAAAACCCAACCGATCCTGTTTCTTATAATATAAAACAAAAAAATCTGACAAACTGAGATTTGAGTACTAGATATTTCAGAAATCGCAAAAAACTGTTCCCATACATTTCGTAGCAAATGAAACTACAACTTACTTTTTATGATGGATAGACTGGCCATTAAAAACCAGAAATCGAAAAATCTTTTCCCATAACAGTTTAAACGTTCTAAACTATTGAAGGACATTATTTCAGAATTACTGAAATCACAAGCAACAAGTTATCTAAATTTTATTCTCAAAGTAAATCAAATTATAACGCGTTTTCGTAAGAAATCCAAACTTTTTTTTTTGTTCATTCTCGGTCAGTTTTTATTCTAGCAGCCAGTCTATTGATAGTGAAAATAGTAGTTTTCCTGCAGCTACAATAGTTAATGTAGCTGGAATTACTGCCCCATCTCAAAAATCCAATCTGTATTATGCCAGTCGCACGGTAAACTCTGATTGCGCGATGCAGGATTTTTGTGACGTCAGATCCACCTTTTTTATTTGACGCGCAGTTCACATGTGGCGTTGTAGATATACCACATACCTACCTTCTATGTATAACCATTTCGTTTTCAGACTACATGGTCCCAATATGTTTACCTACGTTAGCAGAACGCACTAGGAAGAAGAAACTTAGAGCCGTGTACTTGGTTGACTACATTAGTAGTATGTTTTTTAATATTTATTATTATTACATAATTTTATGTTCTGTATTATTTGAAGAAGAATGGTTTTGGTAGTTACAAATATATATATATATTTTTTTTAATTTATTTATTCAAAATCTGTATTAAGTCAGTTAGTCTGTATTCTGTATTTGTTGTGTTCTGTATTGTGTGTGTAATTGACGTCAAATAAGATCAATATAATTAAGGCTAACCCCGGGAGGGGCAAACTTTTTCCTATGCAGGCCGACATTAAAAATACAGTATCTGTGGGGGGCCATGTTTTAGATTTTTTGGCTATAATATATTTCTTTATTGAAATACAAATGTGTTTGTATGTTCCGAAATAAAATTATTTATAGACTGGTTTATACAAAACTAGCTTTTGCCCGCGGCTCCGCCCACGTGGATGTCGGTTATATCGCGTAAAAAAGTAACCTATGTCCTTCTCCGTATCCCAGGCTATATCTCTGCCAAATTTCATTACGATCGGTTCAGCGGTTTAGGCGTGAAAACGTAACATACAGACAGACAGACAAACAGAGTTACTTTCACATTTATAATATTAGTATGGATTAAGTGATATATCTATATTCAAATCAATTATACTATGAAATAGGGACATGATATTATTGCAGGTAATCTACAAAATAGGAACAAAGATTTACTAATGTAAGCAAGTACGCGTCACTGCACTGTATGCGTTGATCAATGCGACACTGCACTTCTGTCTTGATGAATTTTAGTTTTGCACGAAAGCATCGCTTTTAGCGATAAGACCGCCCATTGTGATACCCTATGTAACAGTTCTACATTTATATCTGTAATTTTTATGGTGTACGTAATAAAGAGTATTCTATTCTATTCTATTTAGGTATGTTAAGTTATTATCTACGTTTGGGTTGATGGTTGCGGGCCAGATAGCAACCATTCGCAGGCCCGAAATGGCCCGCGGGTCGTAGTTTGCCCTTCCCTGGTTTAATCGGACCGAGTCAGTTTTACTAAACAATGTATGAATAATCGAGTTACAGTCCGGCCGTAGATAGAATGCGTTCTTCACACCTGTCAGTTTCCTACTAACGAATATGTGTTTTGTGAATTTGATCCATAAAGTTACTAGAAATTGTCCAACTAACAGGTGTCAGAAACGCATTCACTCGACGGTCGAACGTCTATCTATTGATGCACAGATATAAATAAAGCTACGTACACACGGCGTTAATTTTTTAGGGTTCTGTAGTCAACAAGGAACCCGTATAGTTTCGCCATGTCCGTCTGTCTGTCCGCGGCTTAGCTCAGAGACTCTTATCAGTAGAAAGCTGTAATCTGGCTTGGGGATACAATATTAATCACGCCGACAAAGTGGTAAAATAAAATCTTCATAAATTTTCTTTAAATGCATTACAATGTTAAGTTTGTTCTTGGGACCAATTCATCCCATCTACGGAACCCTTCATTGTGCGTGGTCCGACACGCACTTGTCGGTTTTTTCTTATTTCGGAAACAATATTTTATCTGATAGAAAAGTGACAAGGAATATTATATTGAAAATTCAAAGTAGTTCACCCAAAGCCAATGCTATGAAATCACGTATTCAAAAAATATTTTTCCTCATACCAACAGTAATTATTACCTACTATGAAGTGTCTACTCAACAGCAGCAGCAACAAAAAAATATTTAATTTATATTTTATTAAACAATTTTCTATTGTTACAGCTGTACCAAGAGATTTCGATTCGGAAAGATTAGCCAAGAAAACACTTAAATTATTTACCCATAGAGAATGTAAACGGCATCGAATGAAAGGGGTAAAGTTGTATTTGGAAGTAGTTAAGCAGAAAGTACTCAACCCACATTGTGGTCAGGGATGAGTTGTATATACCAACGAGGTCCAATTCATGTTACCTAATCAGATCCTTCACATCAGATGTTCCGAGTGGCGCCGGATGTAAACAATAGCACCACCCCATTTTCTCCCGTGGGTGTCGTAAAAGGCGACTAAGGGACTTACTGTAGAATGGGCAGTAGCGTTCTCTATGCATTTTTAACACCATACTGCGATCACCAACCTGCCTGCCAAGCGTGGCGATTATGGCAAAACCCCCCAATTGGGGAAGGCTTATGTCCAGCAGTGGACGCTTTTCGGCTGAAATGATGGGTAATGAATTAAATATGGGCCCACATGCTCATTAATAATTTATTCCACATACGAGTACCTTGCAGTAGTTAGCGTACCATTTTCTATCAGCACTATACTCCAGTTACGATAGCATTAGACAAATAACGGCTAAATAACGACAGTTATTGTGTAATATTGTTGAAATTACTGCACTTTAGAGTAATTTTTTTTATGTAAATGGTAAATATATTACAGTGCTTTCTATTTATCGTAAAATAACGAAGTTTATTAAACGTTTATAACGAAAGGGTGAGAACAGTTAATTGTCTAATGTTATAATAAATGGAGTATAACTCCGTGCGACTCTCTGAGTCCAGCTCAAACCATAACAGATCCACCGCAAAACGGCACTTTTTCCTCAAAACAAGCTGGAATAAAACGTTCCCCTGGCCATCGGTAAACTTCGCCGCCCATCATGTGCATACAGCATGAATTTGGATTCGTCATGCAGAAAACATTACTTTTGTCCATTCTTCGTCTCTCCAACTCCCTTGCCCAGAGAGGCTTGAGCCCCAGCAGGTGGAACATTAAGAGCTGTTAATGCCATACTGTGATATGTAGAATCTTCTCGTGATCACAACATTAAAACAACCTTATCGTGTGTATAGAAACTGGGTAGCGAAGGTGTCACACACGTGTTGTGTACCTCCGGCTGCGGCGTCCGGGCTGGGGCGCCTATCATCAGCCACGCTATCGACGGGCCCTTCGAGCTGATGGGTGTAGCTGCCGGTGGAGCACCCTGCCGCCGCCGCTCCATGCGTCGTCGCCTCAACGACGAGCCCCCCCTCTACATCGACGTTTACCCCTACAATAACTGGATCATGAATGTCATAACGGCACACCACCTCCCTAAACCGTACCCGCAAAATGTTATGCTTGTTGAATCCGGGCCCAGTAAGTATGATTTTTTTAATGATATTCAGAGGTTAACTTACAGGAACCTGATGGTAAGTGATCACCGGATGTCTGCAATACTATACAAGGTTATTGATAAAACAGTAACGTGAGGGTTGCGGGTTGGTCCGAAAGGGATACCGTGGCCCTGGCACACAGGCAACTGAAGGAACACGGGTGGTTTTTAGCCAGTAAAAGTCTGACACCTCCTGCTCCGCCCAGAGTGAGAGAAGTTATTTGATAATTTTCCACCCAAAAAAAAAAGGACTGTGTTACGTACCGTTCTCTTTAAACTGGGTATTATATACCTACTGCATTAAATCTTAGGGATTTTTTAGGATAGTTTGTCACCCCATTACGAGTAATTATTATTTAGCTTTTATGTGTATTTAAGAGGGGTTGATTTGATTAAGTGATCTGCTTCTTCATCGCCCATTCGCTGAGCAATCCGATTGGTCCACGGATGAGCATAGTGGCGCCGCGCTTCCGCGTGCCTTTTCGCGACACTAACTGTTTTCAACTCGTAAAATAACGTGCTCCGCGCGATATAAACATTTTCAAAAAGAAAAAGGTCCTTCGATGATTTCGTGATACAATCCTAGCAACATACTAGTAATAACATTAATTAACGCCTGTGGAAAATATGTGTGGTGAAGTTTAGCAGGATTCAGGACGACAGACCACGCTGCCGCGGCCATAGGAGAACGAGGCAGTGGACTGGAGTTGGCGGTAAGCTTTTTCGAATCCTCACCCTTAACTACTACACATAATTGTTTGATCCTTACGAGCCGGATCTATTTCTAGTTACTTGTTGTGGTGTTGTTTTTCCTAGTGTTCTTATTCCATATCTTCTCAGTTCATTTTGCGTCGCTCCGCGTCCAAAATGGCGGAGCTAATTCAACAAGATATTTTCGAACGCGAGATCATTCTTGATGATCTCCAACGTACATTACAGTTCTTAGATTCAGACGAACAACAGTTTAGGTCACGCTCAAAAGAGTTAATTTTGCAACAAAGGAAGTTCTTTAAACTTCAAGCAAAAATAGAAAAAGTTTTGATCAAGTCCAATACTTTCGACAAGGAGGAACAACTAAAGATTCGTAACAATTTTAATGATTGCTATTACACAATTAGTGTTCACTTAGACAAATTGAAAGAGGACGATAATGAGCGTAAACGAAGAATGTCGTCTAGTACGTCGATTAATAATTCAGTGGTACATGTACCATCTAATCCTAATAATAATAATTGTGCAAGTAGATTACCTATTCTTCCAATGCCTACATTCTCAGGGGAGACCACGGATTGGGCCCCATTTCACGATTTGTTTCGTTCATTAGTACACGGCAAAAACACTTACACGGAGACAGAGAAGTTTCGTTATCTGTTACTGTCATTAAAAAATGAACCATATAATCTTATTAAATCTATACCAATTACCGACGACAACTATAGTGTTGCGTGGGATATGTTGGTTTCTCGGTATAACAACAAACGGGCTATCGCCACTAAACATCTCGAAAAAATATTAGAAATTGAACCTAGTACCGAGAAAGTGACTCAAAGTCTAAGAAATTTACTAAATGTTTATCATGAAAACATCAAGGCATTGCAGGCGATGCAGTTTCCTGTTGATCAATGGAGTTTCATATTAATGACGATTTTACTACGTAAAATTCCGTCTAGTATTCGAAAACGTTTCGAACTATCGTTATCAAAACCATCGGATGTTCCCGACATAAATATCTTGATCAATTTCTTAGAACGCGAGTTAGCCGCAAACGAATTTTCTTCTTACCCACAAAATAAAAATAATAATGTTGAAAAGGTAGGTACTTCGGCGACGACGCCATCGCGCGGAAGCGTAGGCCCGCGACGCGCGCTCACAGCCAACGTCAATTCATCTAGTTCGAATAAAACAGACTCACAGTCTATCAACCAAAATAATTTAAAAAATAGTTGTTTATGTTGTGATGCTCAGCATACGTTGACAAAATGTTCGAAATTCCTTAATTTATCTCCTCGTGATAGGTATTCTTTAATTCAAAACAAAAACGTTTGTTTCAATTGCTTACATGTCGGTCATGATTTAAAACAATGCAAATCAAACTTTGTTTGTCGTTCATGTCATAAACGACATCATTCATTAATTCATTTCGAAAAGTCTCACAGTTTATCAGTTATCAATGAAGTTGGTAGTAGTGGTAATGCTATTTCAATTTTTGGGAAAGAAACAACAGAGACAGCGGGTCCCAGTACTTCGCACGCCGCCGCCGCAATGACTGCGTTAAATCATGCGTCGCGCGATAACGATTCGCGATCCATTGCTCCGGCGGTTAGTGCGAGTACGGTGCTCTTATGTACGGCACTCATCAATGTTCATGCTGGCCCACAAAAACACACAGTTCGGTGTATTATTGATACAGGGAGTCAAGCTACTTTTATTACCGAGGCTTGTGTGCAGCGGTTAGGTTTACACCGTAGGCAGACGCACGTTCCAGTGTTCGGTATTGGCGGGGACGAAGTTAAAGCTGTTTACCCTAAGGGTGTAGTATCTTGTCACATCACTCCTACGCACGGGGATCAACCTTCAATTTCAGTTGACGCATTAATTTTATCTAATCTTATTTCACGGATGCCATGTGTGACGTTGCCTTATAAGGGATGGTCACACATACAGAATTTAACTTTAGCTGATCCTAAGTTTTATCTTCCACAATCAGTGGAAATGCTTCTAGGTGCGGATATACTATCCCAAGTTCTATTGGGTCACGTGATCAAGGGTCCACCCGGTTCACCGATGGCTATGAACAGTATCTTTGGTTATTTATTGATGGGTGATGTTTCATGCAACCAAAATACACCGATTTCACTTCAAGTGTGTCTTAGTAGTTTAAGCTCATCCTACGATGACGGCATAAATCTGAGACGATTCTGGGAATTGGAATCTCTTCCGGAAAAGAGAATCCTAAGTCCCGACGAAGCGTTGTGTGAATCTATCTTCGTAAATTCGCATACTCGCGATGAAAATGGGCGATATGTTGTTCCACTTCCTTTTAAACTGGATGCTCCCGCCCTCGGCGAATCACGAGATACGGCGGTCTCCAGGTTTAGAAAATTAGAGTATAGGTTAGAACGTAATCCTCAGCTTAAGGGAGAGTATCACGCGTGCCTCCAGGAGTACTTGGAACTCGGTCACATGGAGCCAGTTGATATGCTTACTTCGTTAGCTAATAGCTATTACATTCCGCACCACTGCGTGGTCAAAGAGTCCAGCGAGACAACTCGCACTCGTGTTGTTTTTGACGCGGGTTGTAAAACGTCGAATGGAATATCACTTAATGATGTTCTACTGACTGGTCCGAAATTGCACCAGGATATAGTAGATGTTTTATTAGGTTTTCGTATTCATGCTATTGCTGTCACTGCTGATATCAAGCAGATGTACAGAAACATCAAATTACAACAGTCCGATTGGGATTTTCAACGCATTGTGTGGCGTAAATCACCCACGGAACCGTTACTTGATTATCGACTGCGAACCGTCACCTTTGGCGTCAGTTCATCACCGTACTTAGCCCTTCGTACTATTAAACAGTTGGCTCATGACGAAGCCGCTAACTTCTCGCTGGGATCAAAAGTTCTCCAGGAGCAGGTTTTTGTCGATGACATCGTTACCGGAGCAGGCGACGTAAAGCATGCACTGGTTTTACAACGTGAGTTAGTAGGTATTTGTTTGTCAGCTGGTTTTGAGCTACGTAAGTGGCAGAGCAATTCGCCAGCGTTACTGGCTGCGTTAAAAACGTCAGACGTTCAGGGCGAGCGGCTTGATAACGTTTCTTTTGCTCTGATGGAGAATGATAAACAAATTAAGGTTTTAGGACTTCAATGGAATCCTAAATCTGATATTTTCACGTTTAACGTTCAAGCAACAACCGATAAAATTACAAAACGGTCCATACTATCACAAATAGCCAAAATTTATGACCCTATGGGATGGTTATCTCCTGTAACTATTTATGCTAAACATCTCATTCAGTTGTTATGGATTTCAGGTGTCGACTGGGATGAGTCACCTCCTTTAGCTGTTATAAATGCTTGGTCTAATTTTCTTAACGAGTTACCAGTATTATCAAATTTTCAAATTCCACGTTTCGTTTTTGAAAACGTGAATTTAATTCAAATTCACGGGTTTTCCGACGCTTCTGAGCGAGCTTATGCCGCGTGTGTTTACGCCCGTATATCCGATAATAATGATAACGTTAAAACATTTCTTCTTCTCGCTAAAACGCGTGTAGCACCTATAAAACCGGTTCTTACGATCCCACGCCTTGAGTTATGCGCAGCTGTTTTGTTATCACACTTGATTGATAAAGTCAGAAGTGTGTATGATAACCATTTAAACTGTGAACATGTTTATACGTGGACTGATTCATCCATCGTGTTAGCGTGGCTTCGTTCTCCACCACACGAGTGGAAAACATTCGTTTCTAATCGTACTAGTGAAATATTATCCCGGCTTCCTGCCAATGGTTGGAGACACGTTACATCAGCTGATAGTCCAGCTGACGCACCTTCTCGAGGAATGCTTCCTAAAAGCTTTATACAAAATGACATGTGGCTCCATGGGCCCTGGTGGCTCGCGCGTGATTCAATTTATTGGCCAAGTCCCAAGAAAATACCAGAAATCACTGAAGACAAACGTAATCTACCATTGCCTATAGTGTCAGCCTCTTCCACCTCAGCACCACCTGATGTGATCGAGTATATTACAAGATTTTCTACTCTGGGCAAACTTGTTAGAATAACAGCACTGATATTTCGATTCTATAATAAATGTAAGAAGGTTCAAAATTCCGATTTAAAATACATAACTGTGTCCGAGTTTAATTTTTGTTTATATCGACTTATCCATTTAATTCAACATTCATGTTTTTCAGAAGAAATTAAAAATATTTCACATGGGAAGTATCCATCAATTAAATTACGTCGACTCAACCCTTTCATTGATAATAAAAATAATTTGCGTGTAGGCGGGCGGATTCACAAATCACTTTTACCGTTTGTCTCCAAACATCAATTAATTCTGCCTAAGAAACATCATCTTACAAATTTAATCATTGATCATACACATATCACGCACCTACATGCTGGTCCACAATCCGTACAATACATTCTACTTCAAAAATATTGGATAATGTCCAGTCGTGACGCTATACGTACACGCATACATCGCTGCGTTCGTTGTTTCCGTGCTCGTCCCGTGAATCCACAGCCATGCATGGGTCCACTGCCGGCCGTCAGAGTGCGCCCCGAGCGGCCATTTCTAAAGACATCTGTTGATTTCGCGGGTCCGTTTTACGTTCGGGCAAATAAAGTTCGAAATGCGAAAATTGTCAAATGTTATGTAGCTGTTTTTGTGTGTATGTCCGTAAAGGCCATACACCTCGAACTCGTATCCGAGTTGTCAACTGATGCATTTTTGGCAGCCTTGCGACGCTTCACTTCCCGTAGAGGTTTATGCACCGACATTTACTCTGATTGTGGAAGGAACTTTGTTGGTTGTAATAATTATCTACAAGACTTATATAGTTTTTTACGCAATGATGGTGTTCAAGCCACTCTTAACAGTAAAATTTTAGAACAAGGCATCACTTGGCATTTTCAACCTCCTTATGCCTCACATTTTGGTGGTCTCTTCGAATCCGGTGTTAAAAGTTTCAAACATCATTTACGTCGAGTTCTCGGTACGCAAACTCAGACTTATGATGAAATGCATACCCTTCTTTGTCAAATTGAAGCGGTACTAAATTCACGTCCTCTTTGTGTATTGAGTGCCGATCCATTAGATCCGTTACCTTTAACACCATCTCATTTTTTAATAGGAGGTCCGTTAACGACCTTACCAGATATATCATTAGTCGAGAATGTTTCAAATCGACTTACTATATGGCGTAGGGTACAACAATGTGTGCAACACTTTTGGAAACGTTGGAGTCGTGAATATTTACACGAAATTCAACAACGTAATAAATGGTTCCGAGATCGTGGCACGCAACTCCGTGAAGGTGTTATTGTCGTTGTACGAGATGATAATTTGCCACCATTGCAGTGGAGATTGGCTCGTGTCCATGCTCTTCATCCGGGTTCCGACAATGTTACTCGTGTTGTAACTTTACAAATGGGCAAAACTTTTGTGAAACGCTCAGTAGTTAAAATATGTCCTTTGCCCTTAGAATAATTATTTTGTAAGTCTTAGTTAATATTGTTGCGAATCTTAGTTAAGTAATCTTCAGTAGAATAACTTTAATTTTAAATTTTAAGGCTTCATGCTATTGTAGCATTTTTCATTCCTCTTTCAAATGAAACATTCATAGGATTTCTTTAAGGTAAAAAGAACTACATTCTTTTAAGGCGAGCGGCATGTTACGTACCGTTCTCTTTAAACTGGGTATTATATACCTACTGCATTAAATCTTAGGGATTTTTTAGGATAGTTTGTCACCCCATTACGAGTAATTATTATTTAGCTTTTATGTGTATTTAAGAGGGGTTGATTTGATTAAGTGATCTGCTTCTTCATCGCCCATTCGCTGAGCAATCCGATTGGTCCACGGATGAGCATAGTGGCGCCGCGCTTCCGCGTGCCTTTTCGCGACACTAACTGTTTTCAACTCGTAAAATAACGTGCTCCGCGCGATATAAACATTTTCAAAAAGAAAAAGGTCCTTCGATGATTTCGTGATACAATCCTAGCAACATACTAGTAATAACATTAATTAACGCCTGTGGAAAATATGTGTGGTGAAGTTTAGCAGGATTCAGGACGACAGACCACGCTGCCGCGGCCATAGGAGAACGAGGCAGTGGACTGGAGTTGGCGGTAAGCTTTTTCGAATCCTCACCCTTAACTACTACACAGACTGTGTTACCAACATCATAAACAACAACTTTTTCACTTCTCATGCTCTAAAAGTTCGTCTTTATGTCGTGCGTAGGCGACTTAAAGTCGCTTTTTTATGCTCTAGAGCATAAAGTAACCAAAGTAACCAAGGTTGTTGAAGGAGTTGAAGTCGCTCGTGTGGCGGTTGGACCGATTAGGTCCAACAGCCACACGAGCGACTTCAACTTCATGGAATAACCTCTTTATTTTAATTCGTTTCGTTTGTATTCTAAGAACAAGGCAAGGATAAACAGAACAGTAGAACAGTCAAAGTACACAATAAAACTTCATGAAATGAACATATTTTTTATTTCGTCCATTTATTATTTTACATGTTGCTGATTCATTTCCTCGCAATCGAAGTGAAAAGTAGAGTGTACAACTCGTCCATAAAACCCTTTTTACACTCTACTTTATATCCATCCTCGCTCGCAAGCTCGCTCGGATGGATAAACGTCTCGCGTAAAATGATGCGTTTTATGCACTTGATATACAATCTACTATTGTTCTAAAACTTTTTCAAAAAAAAAAAAAAATATATTTACCAAAAACAAACCTTCAAGATTTCGTTGTTCTATACATTTAGGGTTTTGAATTTAAATATTTTTATTTTTGTATGAAAGTCTGACGAATTATTAGTCATTGAACAAAAGTTATTGTTTATGATGTTAGTAATATAGTCCCGAGAGATTGTTAGTTTTTTATCAATAACCCTGTATAGATGAATCGCAGATGTGTTGCCACCCAGAAGACAAAACTGAATTGTCATATTCGCCCGTTTTTACATTGGCAAACCACCAGCACTATAAACTTCAAACCAACACGCAACAACGCTGCATAACTGCAGGTACGAGTATATAGTTATTGATACGAAGTTCCTTAAGGGGAAAGCACATCCTCCTTAACGCGGCTCGCGGTAGAAGTTGACGGTAGCAATCGTCACGTAAGGAAAAGCGTTATGCCCCCTGCATGCGACTTTCTCTCTCTCTGTGTCTCCTTATAATCTGCCGCGCTAACGATGAATACAATAACTAGATTTTGGACGATTTTGAGTTATTTCTAAATATTCGGAATCAGCGAATTGAAATCTATTAACTCTCTCTCTAAGTAACTTTTTATGAATCCTTCAGGAATTCGGTTTTTCAGAAAGCAAGAATGCTAATCAAAAATACAATTCTCGGAAGCGGCAAAATCGAGTTATTGTATTCTTCGCGAGCGCGGCAGTATTATATACGAGTGTGTGTATAAAAAACGTGTCTGGTTTGGGGAGCAAAGCTTTCGCGATACTTGCATGCGGACATGCAAGTATCGCGAAGGCTTTGCTCCTCAAACCAGACACGTTTTTTACTACAAAGGTCTACTAGCACATTAGTAAAAAAAAAAATTACTTCCTCGGATGAAAATTAAAACTACATCTAATAAAAAATGGTACTATTCCAGACCTAGGCGGCATTAACCAATCATTTTTGAGGAAAAGGAAAAAGCAGAGGGCTGGCTGGCGCGCACGTACCTATTTGACAGGAAACTTCTGCTACAAGGGCCTTGGAGTGCAAAAGAGAAAGTCTTCATTTTTCTATTCAGAAAAGTTTGAAGTGAACGCTGACCCTCCTGCTAAGCTTAGCATCATCTTAAAGGTATGTTTTGTACACTGAACACATAGTATTTTTTTAACTATAACTGTCCATAAATGGAATTTCCGTCCACGATGCAAGACGGATATTATAGGTACGGAAACAAAGACTAACTTAAACAATATCTTAAAAAGTCCGGAACCACTGTACTTTAAAACCAGGCGCTTTTTCATATTAGCAAATTTATTTTTCGGTAGAATATACCATTTTTAGTGTATATTTGAAAACCCCAAAGTGCACAAAACCATAGGTGCCGACAAAAAAGTCGCCAAAGTTCATTCGTTCGGGATTAGTGATAAAGTTAAAAGTATTATGGGTGTGGAAGATCACGTAGCAGGTCAAAATTTGATTCCAAGCAAAGTATAAGACGTAGTTGAGGGTGCCCCGCTCTTATTTCTGTATACAGGGTTTAAAGGATCCTAACACGAAGGGAATGACGGGGGCTCGTTCACTATCTTTGCTTGCTCACTTGAGCCCCCGTCATCCCCTTAAAACTAAACCTGTCCGAGTCAGGGAGTCCCAAGTCCCGAGCTCGCTGCGCTCGCTCTCGCATCCTAAGTTCTCCTAGAAACAGTAGTCACGGTGCTATAGCTTAGAACAAAAGTAAGGGAATTATAACCGACCAGTTTATGTAGGCTTCTGCCTTTGGAGATACACTACTCAATATAATAGATTTTAAATTTACTCGCATAGTAATATCAAAAGTGGAACTTACGTATTGACAGATGGCGCTGTTCTCAAAATTTACATGGGTTTAGTCGAAACACGTTCCATTTTACTAAAATTTTCAAAAAATAAACAATTTATTTTACAAAAAAAATAAAAAATAAGAGTTGAGACACCTTTTAAATTAATTGTGTTAACAGGCAAAGTTTGTTTATATGTATAAAATCATCGAAAACGCAAGGCTAATTTTTTAAACTGTTTTAAATTTAAGGGAACAAAAAGATCGCAACTCGCGTAAATGTCAAAGTGCAAAGAGAAAAAGGAATACAAATTTGACACAGAGTTGTCAAAGGCCGCTTTCCGAATTGGCTATAATCGCTCACAGCGCTCACATCGTCTCACATGCGTTCCGATTTAGATATTACGATTATGACAGCCGAGGGCTGTCAACGACTCGGAATGCTCGTGAACGCGCTCACGGTGCTCACGCAATGTCAAAACGATATTAGAGTATTTCTCTGTGTATACACCAAAAATTTGTTCTTCTTAGATTAGGTAGCAACTGTAGCCAGAAGAACAGTTTTGAAAATGCCACGATACGATAAGATGCGACTCAAAACAAAACAGCACACTGTCATTTTTGACAGCGCTCACGGCGATATTAGTAAAAGGCATGGTCGGCGTTATCGCAAGATGGCGAATGTCATGACGTCATCTATGACGTTTCACGGGACATCGTTATCGCGCTCACGCTAATTCGGTACGGGTTTTAGCACGCGAATATCGATATTATCGCAACTCGGAACGCAGGGAAATTTGTAAAAATTTTGCTAATGGATGCGCTTCGATATATTTGTGGCATTTTCTTGACGACTTGGCTTGTATGGACATTTGCTTCTAAACATTGACCTGGAAAAGTATTGGATACCGACGACATCTCTTTATCTGATTGACCCTTGCACAAAAATCTATCGAAATATATCGAATTTATTCCTAGCATATCTTTATTCCGTATTTATTTGTAAGGCCCTAGGAATACATTTCTCAAAAACTAGGCGTTTGCGCAGTATAAAATTTTGCGAAAGCGTTCTACATGAAGGAAGACGTCAATACCTCAGGTCAATACACAATAAAAAATTAGGCTTCTCACACGCGGGTGTTAAAGTACAGTGGAGTCAAAAATCCTATATAAAACCGACATGGCTAAACTGTCATCGCGTACCTGCGTGCCAATGATCATGAAACAACTTCATAAATAGCGCGTGCATTGTTTCAGATATCTGCAGGCATAGAAACCACAATAGTTTGTGCTCGCTTGGCGATGCCCAATCGTCTGTCACCACCTCTAATAGAGGGCGTTGGCGGATACAACCTAACAATAACGTTTGTAACTGAATGGTTTCCATACACATTTTACTTCTCCTTGGGGCTTGATGGTAAAAATACTACGCAGAGAGATTGGGATAGATGGATTCCCGAACGCTCACCTGGATTCTGGTGACATGTGTCTAGTTATCGTATTAAACATTGTGGCTAATCAAATATTTCGTTTTATTTAACACTAACTGTTGCCCGCGATTTTGTCTGCGATCCAAGATATAAAATTGCCTATGTCCTTACCCAGTTTATTGTCTACCAGCATGCCAAATTTCATCCAAATCCGTTCAGCTGATTTAGCGTGAAAACGTAACAAACAAACTCACTTTCGCATTTATAATAATAGTTAGTATTCCATCGACATGACCATGTCTAATTATACCAGTTTTTAGGGTTATGTAGTCCCTTGCATAAGTTTTGTTCCTCGTGTTGAACACGCCGCGTCATCTACAGTTAATGTAGCTGCCCTTACAGCCCCATCTCAAAATCCATCCTGTATAGTTTATTCACACGGACCACATTTGACCGTCAAAATCATTCATGTGGACGATGTAGTTTGTGTCACGTAAAAAGACTGCTGGCCAGCGAACAGCTGTAATGTTACAGTTGTGCGGTTGGCCAGTGGTCTTTTTATGTGACGCGAATTGTACCGACCACATCCAGGTCACGTCGCAGCCACAACGCAACCACCAGCAAGACCGCGCACCACATCGCCACATGCACTACGGCTGGCCACATCGTAAACACAACGATCTTGTCTGTCCGCAAACACTATACACTAGTCGGCACTGGCGTAACCACATAGCCCACATCTTGTCGCTACGATCGATGTAGTGTGGACTGGTAGGTGTGTACGGGCCCTTATGTATAAGTGTGATTTATTTTTCTAGGTGTCTGTACTTTTTTAGAATAAATTAAAGGAAATAAGCGGGGCGAGTGTAATATTGTATCATCCCACAGCTGGTCAAAGGCCTCTCCCCATGAATTCCAGTTTTTGCGACCCAGAGCCAATGTGGACCAATGTGGAACCCTGAGATAGCTAGAAAGCGTCGCAGCAGGCCCCGTAGAGATGGCAGGACGAGCTGGACAAACAAACAACATTGTATTATGAGGGGCTAATGAATCACTGACTGATTGTCTTGCTATTTATTAAATCTGTTTTTCATTCTCATTATTGTAACCAGGCTTACATATCGTCGTATCCTACGAATAGTGCCCTAACGAACATAGGGGCTTTCTTTTTTTATTGCATAATTCAATTCTGCTCATTATACCACATATAACCAGTTCAACAAAACAATTAAAAACGGGATTTAAAGGACAAAATGCGTATAAAATATGAAGATAATTTATTGAAAAAAATCCTAGCCGAACCTTAAAATACCAATACACAATTATAAGAAATCACCAATACATATTTTATCATATTTAATTTTATTAAACACAAAAAAGTGTCTCCTGAAAAGTAGCTATTATGCAGTTACGCCCCTATTCGTAGGATACGACGATATAGGTAACATTAATACGACATTTTGATTGTAATTCAAATGATTTTATTGATTTTATTCAAAATATATATGTGTACACTGTGTTAACTTCTTATACTTAATTATCTAAGTATTATACTCATTAAATAAAAAATTACAATAAAATATGCTAACTTAACTAAACCTAACAACAAACTATGTTGCGTCGAAAAAAGACTGCTGGCCAACCGCACAACTGTAACGTTACAGTTGTTCGCTGGCCAGCGGTCTTTTTACGTGACGCAAACTATATCGCTCACATTAATGATTTGATGGTCAAATGTGGTCTATGTGAATAAACTATACGGGGTGGGTTCTTGAGATGGGGTAGTACGGGCGGGGGTACACTACATAAATACGAAAAACTTAATTCCGTCAGTCACAAATACGAATTTCAAAATACCGATTTTCATAATTCCGAATGGTTCAAAATTCCTAATATAAGAACTCCGATTTATCATTCATCCTATTTTTTATAATTCCAAAATTTCAATATTCCTAACGTTTATAATTACTAATCTCAAAATACCGAGTTTTAATAGATCGAATAACAAAAAGTCCGACTTAAGGTGGATGCGCTGTGGTAGCCCGCGAAATTCAAATTTTCTTGCGTTTTATGCAATTTGCAGGTCCTTGTCAGGTTTTATCTTGATCAAAATATGATACGCGACAATAAAACATATGTATGTATTTAAATAATTTTAACCTTATAAATCATCATTACATCTTTCTAAATTAGATTTCGTGCAGATTCGTCGAACGAACGAAATCTAACGATCGCAGCGCTTAATGATAATTCGAAACATCAAAAATACGAATTCCGATTATTAAAGTACCGATTAATTAGAATTCCGAAATTAAAACGCCTTGAAAAACTGAATAACCAGACAAATAAACACAAAATTGACCTAACCCTAATGATTCCCAACAATAGAGGGGATCTGCCGCTCGGCGGCCGCTACTGCGGCACCAGGGGGTGCCTTCAGCATGTAGTCGTTTAGTTTATAAGTTTTATGCCCTGGCTGGCTTTAAGTTTCGCTTAAGGCAGCCACAGGAAAGTCCGGTTAAGGAGTCACGACCTGTCAAAGTCAACTCCGAGATACCATAGTTAAATAAATAAATAAAAAACCGGTCAAGTAGCGAGTCGAACTCGCATGTAAATGATTTAATGATCAGGCGAAAGGTTGGGGAAGAGTTTTGTGATAATTGATTCCTTAAATAGTAGTATAACGGGTCCTGGGACACTACGGGACATTGGATGTTTCCCGCCAATAGGCTCATCGGCAAAAATATTTTTGAGTATTGCGAAAGCGAGTTGCAACACTTTCATCGGGGACATCGAGGCTGCGTCCGAGAATTTACCTACAAAAAAAAACAATCAATGAAATTCGTGTTTTATATACTTTTTGTTACAAATAAGGCCAAATTCCCACAATGACGGGTCGTTAGTTCAGACGGAAGTGTTTTATTAATGAAATTGTTCACAGTGTGCACATTAAGACAGTTTGTTATCGCCGAAAGACCGCCCATTGATAAATGATAAACGATTTTCTCAAAATTGGTTTGGGAATTTGAGGATTATTTTGACAACCTTCTTCGAGATAAATCAGAAATGCTGTTCTGGTGAAATATATGCGGGCAGCGGCTAGCAATTTTAGTATGAAAATCCATATTAACTGTCGTAATAAGCTGCCGAATAAAACTGATATCTACCATGTAGGTAATTTAAAAATGGAACGAACCTTTTACTTCGAAACATGGCAACCAAGGAAGGAGGTAACATATCAAGGATTTTATTTAAATTTCGAACTGGCTTGCAAAAAAAAAAAACAGGAAAATAATGGGGCGCGATAAATTATTGTTGTTCGTCATTGATTCTGGAATTTATACTTAATTCACTTAGTTTAAGTGACGATGTTCATTTACGCCCTAATCATGTCCAGACAATTTATATTTTAAAATAGCCTTTTTAAATTAAAACTATGTTTAAAACTAAATATTATTTGCAGTTCCGGTTGTATTTTCGGTTTAATGGCGACGTAATGTGAAAGATTACAGTTCATTGCGTTCATTCGATCAATATGATCAGATGAGCGGTTGGAATATACCTTGGTTTTGGGGTAGAAAGTAACCTCGGTTGAAAATTTGCAAATTTTTACTGACATTGGCGTAGTTTTGGTACTAAAAACGTGAATTTTAAATAGTAACGACTTTTTTATTTTGAATAATATTTTTTATTACTTTTTGCTAATGTTTTTGCGGTTCCTATGTGCCCTTTTCGGATCGGACCGGGTTTTAATTACTTGATAACGAAGTTAAAAGAAACACTGTAAGTAAGCTCGGTAAGCTAAGTAGGCTCTACATGTTAAAGACAAATGACGGCACGGTTGGCGCAGTTGGTTAAGCGATTGACTGATGATTGACTGATTGATCCCCGCACGGAACAAATATTTGTATGATCTACAAGTAGTTGTTCCGGGTCTGGCTGTTTGTGTATGTGAGTTTAAATGTTTGTAAACGCACCCACGATACAGGAGAAATTCCTAGTGTGGGGCAACGTTTAAAAAAAAAAAAAAATGTATGTTATCGACCAACTTATAAAAAATAAGTTAAAATTTAAGTAGTTAAAATTCTATAGTAAATGACTTGTGTTTAGCCAATAAATAAAAGCAGTAAAAGAGTTACTTAAGTATCAATAAAACAAAACAAACGAACCAGCGCCATCGCCATCCCTTTTCACTCTGATTTTTTTCTGTCCTCCATCGATATCGTCAATATCAGCAAGTAGAAGTACCGCTGACATTATGTAGTGGTAACAACTATTATCCTAAAAAAAACAATTTAAAAAAATTAAGTAGCTTAACCACTAATAAAAAAAATTAAGTAAAATTTGTTGCTCTAAGGCAGGAATAAGGTGTGTAGTCTTCTGTAACAGGCCCTTACTGCAATCGTTCAGCTAGTTAAATTTAAAATTGCTTTCAAGACCGTTTTAGGGTTCTGTAGTCAACAAGGAACCCTTATTGTTTCGGCATATCCGCCTGTCTGTCTGTCTGTCCACGGCTTAGCTCAAAGCTTTCTAGTACTCTTAAAACAGAAAGCTGGCGTAGGTATACATACTAATTGATATACTTATTATTGAGGTCGACTGGTAGAAAATGCCTATGGCATTAATTCCGCCTGTGTACATTTGTGTGAGAAGTGATTTCGGATTCGGATTGACCTTCAGATCGAAACGGTACAAATAAAAAAAAAACAATTTCACTTAAATTTCACTCAGAGGGGATCTAGCTTTAATGGTCACAGTTCTAAACTAACCTAAACCAAATGATTCACGATCAATAGGTCTAGGATCTGGTAAATTATGTAAAATATAATTTAAATTATTTGTGTTTGAAGTATTTCGGCGACCCAAAGACACATTAGAAGAATCGGTAGATCTAAATAAACTTCCGCCTAACATATAGGTAATGAAATATGTCACTTCGGGAATCCAAACGTGATATTATGATAAGGCAGTGGATGGTAGTGGAGCTCTAGGGGATTATGTAGCAGGTAAAAAATAGAACTGAAATAATCAAACCTTTGCCACCGATGTGACTCCTGTAATTTCTTTAGGCACAGCAAATGTAAAAGAACACGCACTTAAAATAAATAAAATCACATAAAATAATGCCACACTACTTTGGAATAACGACATTTTAATAAGTATAGACTTGGTTCACTAAATCTTCTAGTCAATTTTATAAAAAATTAAGTCTCGTTTACTCTCTGCGTTCAAATAGAAACTACGATAACAGCGCAACTGTATTATGGCATGATACTATGTTGTTTATTAATTCTCTCGGCATTATAATGTAGGTACCTAGTGTAAATGTTTTTCAAAACAAAACGTAGCAAACAATATACAATCACAAATCTCTATTATAATAGACGAGTCACCATACAACTGGTAAGCAAAATGTGTGGAATTTTATGAAAACGCTTATATTTTTAGTCGAGTAGGTATAACGTTAAGCGTGTATATGAATATTATATATTTAAACTTACTACTTACTTTCAGAGGCTATAATTATGATTCGCAAATTGAATCTTTTGCATAGGCATCTTTCTGTTACGCGGTCGTGACTTTTGTTTACGAGCTCGATTATTTTGTTTTGCAATTTAGTTTTAAATTTATAAGACAATTTAAAAAGTTTAGTAGCAAGGAGTTTTCATACATAGAATAAAATGGGATAGATTTTATACGAGGAAAAAAGAATGAGTCTGGACGTCTTAGCATTGAATTCTCAAAAGTCTTTTAAATGGTTGTTTAATATATTTAATTATCAGTTTTAATTTAATTATTTTCACATCAACATTTGTCAAAAATCGAATAGGCTTTATAGGCTGTTGTCGTTGTAAAAAAAAATGTCCAGTTGCAAAAATACGCCATTTTCTGTAAATTTTAATTGTTCATATTTACCAAATTCTCTGATTTGTTTTTTACTATTTCCCACAACTGCATTGAAAAACGTCGTGTGATACACGGGTGTGTAGGTTATTGCAAAGTCGTGTCATTAAAAACCCTCACCTTCGGCTCGGGCTTGTTAATGACAGCTCGTTTCCAATAACCTACTTCCCACCCTTGTATCACAATGTACTATTTCTTTATTGGAGTAAACAAGACTCAAAAAGAATATTAGTAAAACTTACGACTATATTAGTAAGCACATACACTAAACAAAAACAAGGAAATACGTTTGGTCACCGATGAGACATACCATGAGAGACACAACAGTGACCCACGTATACACAGTCCAGGCGACACGCAACCATGCTTAAGACACTGTTGGAAGCGCACCTTTTTCGCATTGTTGCGTAAAAGCAATCAAAACACGAACATCCCTGTTGGGCTGCGAACATCCCTAACGCACTAAAGAAACGGGGCAGTATCCTAAAAGCATGATTATATTGCACGCGGAGAGCGCTGTACGATCTTTGCATATATCTAGCCCACAGGTTACATGTGTAAAAAGCAGTACAGTAGGCTGGAAATAGCGTGATTTTACCAGGTAGTGAGCATCGTGCAAACCTATGAGCCAGCATATTCGCTCTAACCGACAACATCCTCCACTCCCGTTTCTTCGCTTTATCGGCTCGATACACACACAACACACAAGCAAATAGGTATCAATGTGTATTTACCACAGAATTTGTATATAATTAAGTTAATTATTGTAATAAACTAGTCATCAAGCTGAAGTCAAGTTTAATTCATCTCCTATAACTCCTCTCACTGTGGCCAAGACACCTTTAGCCACCATCGATCCTATGAGTCTGTGGGATCGGCAGTGAGAAAACCATTTCCTGTGTACATTGCACGACGTACACAAACCCCTGTTCCTACCCAAACTCCGTCTGTTACCGTAGGTCTCCTTGTAACAGACTTCCCGTACGTAAACCAACGTGACCTCCGTTTGGTATGGTTTGTAGGGTAGGCTAGGGCTGTAGGATAACTATAATATAAATGCCACCGTTCAAAACTATCGTACGCACAACTACTAAAACAATATAAACTCCTGGGCTTGGAGTCCAGGTGCACCCTGTGATGCTGCATGGCATATGTAATAACAACTTTGACTGCTCTTATATCACCAATAAACTTTGTTATATTGTACCCAGAACTGTATTACGGCGAGAGACGCACGTTCCCTGGCTGTTCCTCACTGTACAGTGCAGAACCAATGCCGGCGCCCCTCCGTCGTCTCTTAGAAATCACTTTTTCGATTTTGATATATTTTCAATATCTCAAACAAAATTTAAAAGAATGGCTATTCAATTGCTTGCACAATAATTTATGATTTCTTCCTAAGCTATTTCGCCTCCAGTAGATGCGTGGTTTTGTTTTGTTTCATTTCTCCATAATATTATTCCGCGGACATTGGTATGGGTTACATGTTTACCTCTATTAACTGTTTTATGTCCCAATAAATAAATAAAAATAATAGGGTGCTAGGTGATTTCTTAGGGCTAGGTTTGTAGTCAGTAGGGTCTTAGGTAAATAGGTACCAGGCTAAATTGTCTCGAACATAGTCCCACTGTACGCATGTGGAATAGCGGCCGTACTTGTAAGTCCCGGTGTGTACAGATGGAAAAACCCAATAACGCTTTGCCCAACCCGGGTATACTAGACCAACGAGGCAGTTATCTTGGTCGTGTGTTCTTATAGAATTATAAGGTTACTAATTTGAGTACCAACCTACAGAGAACTATCTTTCAGGCTCAAGATTAAACGTTGTGCTGTGGGTGGCAGGGCTTGTTCTAAGTCCACCTGGCAAGCTACCACCATCTTATCTAAGTCTGTCGCCATAACAACAATGTTAACAGCATTTGTTGTGTTTCGGCAGTTAGAGGTAAGATAGCCAGTTCCTCTGTGGTTGGGGATTCCGGGTAAAGCTCGCTTTCACCTTCGGTCTTATCATCACTTACCATCAGGTGAGATGAAGGCCAAGAGTTTCCCCGTTGAGGAATAAAAAAAAAAGTAAAAAAGGTTTCTAACTACATAAAGATTTTGGGAACATTTTTGTATTGCCTTTTTTTTTTTTTTTTTGGGTGGGAAATTATCAAATAACTTCTCCCGCTCTGGGCGGAGCGGGAGGGCGTGTCAGACTTTTACTGACTAAAACCCACCCGTGTTCCTTCAGTTGCCTGTGTGCCAGGGCCACGGTATCCCTTTCGGACAAACCCGCAACCCTGGCAGGCACCGGTCCTGGCAGACCCCGTCAGTGCGTGCTGACATCTCTTTGAGGCGCGCGTGGAACACAACGCGCCATCGACCCGGGCCTGGTCCTTACCGGACGAATAAAAAAATCCGTTGAGGAATAAAAAAAAAAGTAAAAAAGGTTTCTAACTACATAAAGATTTTGGGAACATTTTTGTATTGCCTGGGTTCTTCTTCTTCTTCTTTTCGTTTCGACGGTACATCTATACTGTTTGGGCCCAGTAGGTGGCCACATTTATTGCGGTGTCAGAGGCGTTGTTTAAATCGTAAAGGGTGCAGGCGAACGGACAATTGGGACACTCCAGCAAATGGGACATAGTCTATTCAGGAGCACCGCACTCGCATTGAGTGTTAGGTGAATCGACTATGCCCCACTTTGCCAGGTTATGTTTGCAGCGGCCTACTTGAGTACGCAGTCGATTGAAAGCTTTCCAAACAGGTTACTGCAGTTCGTAACCGGGAGGCAGGTGCTCCTGGGGCTTTACGAAGTCTTGAGGTGGTGGATATATCTCTCTTCCCACAGTTTACTTCGCTCCCTGGATGGCCTGTCTTTGACCGCCTGCGTGGACCCTAAGAAGCTCCTACGACTTTTTAGTCTACCCGGAGTAGTCGTGTGGTCTCTATTGCCTGTTATTGAAGATAGATTAGCTAAGCTGAACAAAACAGAACCACAGTGGTCACTTTTGTTCAGCTTAGCTTATCTATACTAATAATCTACACTTCTACACTAATAATATATATTATAAAGAGAAAAGATTTGTATTTTTGTATATTTGTATGTTATGAATAAACTCAAAAACTACTGAACCGATTTAAAAAATTCTTTCACCAATAGAATGCTTTATTAACTCTGAATAACATAGGCTATAATTTATAAAGATATCACGCGGGCAAAGCCACTAGCGGAAGCTAGTATTATATAAAGAGGTTTTTTGTTTGTTTGTTTGTTTGTTTGTATCGAATAAGCTCCGAAACTACAGGACCGATGTTAACCATTTTTTCACCAATAGAAATCTATATTATCAGGTAGTAATATAGGCTATAACTTATTTTCAAAAAATGTAGAGATCCTTAAGTAAATTGCAATAATGTAACCCAAAGTAGCAAAATTTTGGCTATAAACCACGGAATCGAAACTTATGCAGTTGAAACCGCGGGGAGCAGATAGTAACTTATAAGTTTATAACACCCTGTGTTATCAGTTAGCTAAGTCAATAAAGATCAAACGATATTTCATTCATTTTATTGAATTTTCATAATACATAAAGTGAGCGTTTACAGGATATAAGGTATCTATAGTAATAGTAAATACATAAAAAAGGGTTTTTCGAGAAGAAAACAGAATTCTATCATATATAATGTATGGAATTGTAATTATCACAATGTTGTTGCAAATCTTTAATAAAAGTGAGTTGATGAGTTCTTAAACTGTGTTTTAATATTAAATTTAGGCGGACTCCACAGATATCGTGTCTTCGTCACTCAGACCCTTGTCCTCATTGGCACCTGCGGGGAAATTTGACGGCGGAGAGGAAGGCCCCTGGGGGAAAGGATTTTGTGGGAAACCTGGGATTTGAGGGATTTGTGGGAATTGCGGGAACGCGGGAGCCTGACCAGACTCTTGTGGTATTTGAGGAAAGTTGGGAAAATTCGGGAATGTGTTTGATGGTGGGAAAGGCGGGAACTGAGGAGCAGCTGGCTGAGTGGGTTCTGAGGCTGGGGGCTGAGAAGGCGATGGGGTTGAAGCTCCTGAATCTTGTCTTTGCTGCTCAGCGTTATAGTCTGCTGAGTCTACTACGGCTGAGTCAGCGTCACCAGCCTGCTGACTTGGGGGGAAACTCGGTGAGCCTTCAGGGTAGGCTGGCGCAATAGGGGCAGGGCCACTAGGATGGGCAGGGATGCTTGGATAAGCAGGAGCAGTTGGGAATCCAGATCCTAACACTGGAGCAAAAGAGGGTGCTGAAGGGTAGAAGATGTTAGCTGCTGGGATGTATGAGTGCCCGGCGTAGTATGCTGGATGTAAAGAGGCGAAGCTGTTGACTTGAGGCACTTGGTGGAATGCAAACTGTGGCTGAGCGGCGAATGCGTACGATGTTGGCACCTGTCAAAAAACAAATAAAATTATTTCTTAACGCTCATAAGTAACTTTGCCCCACATTAGGAATTACTCCTGTATTGTGGGTGCGTTTACAAACATTTAAAGTCACATACGCGAACGGCCAGACCCGGAACAACTACTTATAGGTCATACAAATATTTGTTCCATGCGGGAAACAAACTCACGACACGTAGCGTAGCACTCAATCGCTTAACCACTGCGCCAACCGTGCCGTCAATTCTTATAGCTTTTAATAATCTTACTGATTTAAATAGACTAGAATACTCGAGTGAATAGAGATTACTGCATAAAAATCACTTTAGAGTAGAATGTCCGTATTCTGGAATGATATTCAAGCAGTAGTTCACAAGCTTAATTACAAAGCTTTAGAGTACAACTATTTTCTTAATGTCCCTCGGCAAACTTCGTGTCTCATCAGTCGTCGGATTTCTATCAGTTGCCCTTTATACTTTATTTTTATTTTAAACAACTCTATATACTTCCAAGTCGTCTGAGAGCGTCCGGTCTGCACCAAGTGCAAAGGGCAACTGATAGAAATCCGACGACTGACGAAACACAAAGTTTGCCGAAGGACGTTAAGAAAATAGTTATACCTACTGTACTATCGCGGGCAGACGAATCGGCTCATTTTCAAAACAAAATCCCGTGCTCACGGTGCCCACATCTGTTTACCTCCCCTTTTTGAATCGACCAATAAAGCAGATATAGTCCTTAGTAGAGTAGTCCTCCCTTCCGAATCGACTGTCCGCGATAGTACATATTTGTAATTTTTGAAAAAGTTTGGCTGTGAAAACCAAACAACAACTTGGGGATGCAATAAGGCAGCCCGCGAAATTCAAATTTTCTTACGTTTTTATTGGAATTTGTAGGTCATTATCAGGTTCAATGTTGAGACTTCAGTGTTGGAAAGAGATGGAGCTATAATTAGTAGTGCAATTCTGTCAAAATCTCACGGTGAAAACTTAAGTGAAGTGAGCTTGAAGTGACCTGTGATTCCACCATGCTTGGGATTTACACTATTGACAGCTTACTCCACGTTCACTTCAATTACGTTTTCACGGTGAGATGGTTACAGAATAGCACTACTGATGGAATGACAGCTCACTTGAAGCTCATTTCACCTAAGTTTTCACCAATAGCGTCAATACCAAGCAGTAGTGCTATTCTGTCAAAATCTCACAATGAAAACTTACGTGATGTTAGCGTGGAGTGCACTGAAAAAAAAAAAGTTGTTGCCACAATCTAGATTCTGGTTTAGATTGACTAAGTAACTTGTTTGCATCTGAGCCTATCAAGCACAATGATCACAGCTACTATTACTTTTATTTGATAGAGATTTGAAACGGGATCTTGATTGGAGTTATCACAAAACCTATTTGCAACAATTAAGTCAAAACATAGTTGCTCCAACCAAGATTATTAGATTAAAGTTTCAATGATCTTTATTGAAGTAATCAAAATTATGCTGGATTGACACAACTAACTTACTTTGTTACAGTAATTTTTTTTTTTTTACTTTTTTAACCCTTCTTCAATGATGTCATGTTAAGGGTAATCGAGAAACTTGTTTGAGTGTTCAATCATTTGAACTAGTAATGCTGCAATCATGTCGTGATGATCAACTTAACTAAGATTTTGATTAATCTAAACAA
Organism: Dryobota labecula; assembly: GCA_947523025.1. NCBI lineage: Eukaryota > Metazoa > Arthropoda > Insecta > Lepidoptera > Noctuidae > Dryobota > Dryobota labecula. The sequence goes on from OX383284.1 coordinate 13,246,851, forward strand.
GATATCGCCAATCAAGCTAAAAAGTCACTTGATTGGAGTGCATTTTTTTCAGTGTGAGCTGCCAATAGTGTCAATTGACACTGGGATTGACACTATTGACAGCTCACTCCACGTTCACTTCACCTAAGTTTTCACGGTGAGATGGTTACAGAATAGCACCGCTGGTATTGACACTATTAGCAGCTCACTCAGCGCTCACATCACGTAAGTTTTCACGATGAGATATTTACAGTACAGCACTGCAGATGGAATGACAGTTCACTTGAAGCTCACTTCACCTAAGTTTGCACGGTGAAATTTTTACAGAATACACAGGACGTATGTTACGTACGTAGGCATGTTAATTTAGTAAAAGAGTAATAAAGTTTACCGCATTAATGTACTGTGTAGTGGAATAAGCGGTGGTCTTGGTCTCCCCTGGAATGATGGTTTTGAGGAGTGGTGAGGACACGGCAATAGCACCTGGCCAGGAAATCGCGCCTCCAGCCGCGCAGCTTGCGAACGCGCATAATAATGTGATTACTAGTACCTGCAATGTTTAATTAATACATTTAATCCATACTAATATTATAAATGTGAAAGTAACTCTGTCTGTCTGTCTGTCTGTCTGTATGTTACGTTTTCACGCCTAAACCGCTGAACCGATCGTCATGAAATTTGGCAGAGATATAGCCTGGGATACGGAGAAGGACATAGGCTACTTTTTTACGCGATATAACCGACATCCACGCGAGCGAAGCCGCGGGCAGAAGCTATTATCATATAACGCCATATTCTTCCATTGAAAAATATTAACACATCAGCCTATACAGGGTGGGTAAAAAATCATATTTTTTACTGCAAATAACTCCAACTATCGCCCTGTTTCGTTTGATCGACGAATTTTTACCCACCCTGTATAATATTCCCACTGCTGGGACACCTCTCTGTGAGAGGAAGTGGGCCATAATCCACCACGCGGCCCCAGTGCGGGTTGGTACATGTCACATGTCTTCGATTTTTTTATTCTAGTACATGCCGATTTCTTCACGATGTTTTCCTTCACCGTTTTGAGAGCAGTGTGATGAAATAATTTATTGTTAATTTAAAACAGAGAAGTATGATAATGTGAGGTAGTGTATGTTTTGACATGACGCCACATCAGGGGATTGCATCCATGCGAAGCAGGGGCAGGTCACTTAATCTATACTAATATTATAAAAAGGAAAGATTTTTTTGTTTGTTTGTATCGAATAAGCTCCGAAAATACTGGAACGATTTTAACAATTCTTTCACCAATAGAAAGCTAAATTATCAGGAAGTAACATAGGCTATAGTTTATATTAAATAAAATTAGAGTCCCTTAATAAAACTGCAATAATATAACAAGCGCAGACGGCGATGTGATGCGACGGGGTGGGACGAGTAACAAGAAATTTCACGCGGACGAATTCGCGGGCAGAAGCTAATATTAACATTAATAACATTCAGTTCTAACAGTATTTCAAATTAAAATAGTTATTTATGCAACAGTTGTATAATTAGGGGTATTTAAAACACGCCGAGTGTGATAATAATACTTATCACATGAGTGTTTTAATACCTAATTATGTACAGTTGCACACAAGACTATATCTACTGCACCCATGTTATGAATCCTCTATAAAAGGTTTTGAAACCATAACGTGTTGTACAGTACATGGAAAGTTTAATTGCTGAGTATTTAATACAAACAATGTATAGATAATAATAGAATTATTTATTAATATTTTTTTAAATTACGGCCCTGTGGTAATAAAACGCGCGTGCATGACAATGTTCTTTTTTTGAAATTCATAAATGTGGCTGTTTGATGAGGAAGGAAGGGATCGAAAACGCAAAGGAGTTGCATAATGAAATTTAGTGCAACATTATAACACTCATTTGGATGATATTATGGTTACTATGATACCGGTTGTTTTAATGTTGGCAATAAGCTAATTGTTTCAGAAACTTTTATAGAGGATTTATAACATGAGTGTAGATAAACGATCTAAAAGACACCCGAAACTTAAGTAGTAACACAATAATTAGTTAAACATTATAATATAATTAGTCTATAATATTCTCACTGCTGGGACACATGCCTCCTCTCTTGGAGAGGGTGTGGGCTATAATTTACATTTGCAATGCGGTTTTTTAGATGTCACATGTCTTCGAATTTTTGGTTCTAGGACATGCCGGTTTTTTCACGATGTTTTTCCTTCACCGTTTTGAGAGCAGTATGAAATAATTTTACACAAAGTAATGCGCCTGTCTGGTACACACGGCCACAAATAAAGCTTTACATTTCCAGTATAAGCGGATCTCGCATTGCATAGGATTTCAGTACAATGCGAGATCAGCCTAAACTGGAAAAGTATAGCTTGCTTTGTGGCCGTGTGAAAAACGCGTAAGTGATGGCGCCCGATACCACTGGGCCACTACTGCTCTTAACCCTTCATATGCGAACGTGGATCCGACACACAATGGTTTTTTAATTTTGTCTGTAATACGCGAGGTTAAATATTATTATTATTTACAAAAAAACAGTCACTAAATAATTCACTCCAAATTCACAAGTCGAATTCACAACATCACTTCTTGTCACTTGATATGTATTTATAGTATGTTCCAAGGTTGTACACATACCTTCATATTGGAGGCACAAAAGTGTTCTCTGTAATACGCGCATTGATCTCCTGACGAGCCTTTTATACATTAAGTAGAACCCCGCCCAAAAGAAAGAAAGTCACATGCTAGATACGTCTCGCATATTATTATTTGATGTACTCGAAATTAGTGGAGTCTGTCCCCCGATTCAGATCCTAACGATAACACATTTGAACTTCGCAGAACTTACGCTGCTTATCAACACATTTTTTTTTTTTTTGGAACTAAATTAAATTATTTGTTTTTATTTTGGAACAACAACAAATTGACATAAATATAATAGAAACGATGATAGCTACAAAAGTTATAACTTAGTAAATTGTATTTGAATAGGTTAACGTTATTTGTATGTTTACCGGAAAATTATTATACAATTAATAATTTTCAGGTAAACATACAAATATTGTTATACCTTATTTAAAGAATATAATAAACTACCGTTACATTTAAAAGAATTACCAATCATAGTTTTTAAAAAAAAGTCAACAATACTGCTACTGGACAAGTGTTACTACGCAATTAATGATTTTGTTAATGACAAAACTCTCTGTTAATGCTGTTTAAGCTGCTTCTTTATGATTTAATTTTTCTGATATTTATATCTTTAGTTTCATTGCAATTATAATTTTATCTAATTTATGACTTAGTTTATTGACATTTGTAAAATAATTTATTGACATTTGTAATTTAATTTATTGAAATTTGTAATTGAATTGGTTGACATCTGTAATTTAATTTGTTGAATGTTTGTCTAAAATTTTTGTCTAGTAAATGTATAATATTGGATAATTTTGCATGCCGTAAGGCAAAATGTATCAGGACTCATCAAAATAACCATCGTATCTATATACCTACATTATTGGCAAATAAATGATTTATGATTATGATTGATGAAAGAAACATTTACCCAATAATATTTGCAGTTATATTCTGAGTATTTCTGACCCTTAGCTGATAACATGAAGTAAAAATAAAACAAGGATTGTGTTCAGGTTGTTTCTTTATTTAATTTATAATAAAGTTATATACAAAACTTGAATAATTCACTATTAACCCTTCGTACGTGCATCCACGCGCGAGACAATGGCTTTTTAACTGTTTCTGTAATTACCAATCAATCAATTAATCATTTGCTTGGATGAGAAAGTAGGAGAAACTACTTACGTGCGATTAGGTACCTAGTAGTAGAATTAAAATAATCAATCTGCGAACTTTTTTTCGATAAAATCACTACGTGCCAGTTTATTGATTAAATTAGATTAGTACTTAAATAACCTCTACATACAATTGTCACTTCTAGTTATGATTATGATATCTAAGATATCTTTGTTAAAATATAAAAAGAATAGACAATTTCTACCATCTGCACTTTTCAAAAAACCTCAACATAATCTATCAATCTATTTTAACGAATAACATCAAAAGTGTTTACTGTATTGAAACAGAAATATTTCTAACATATAAGTTCTCACCAGGCCTAGGTACAGTGGTCAGCACATCAAGCTACCCGCTACTGAGAAATTTCTCCAAACGATTTTAAACTTTAAAATGTTGGAGATTAAGTTCAAAATCGAACGAGAAAATCTGACAGTTTGTGGTAACTTGATGTGCTGGCCACCATACAATCAGCGTCTAAAATCGCCGATCATTTCAGAATTCAAATTTTATCTTCTTCTATACAATGTGTAACCGAATTAATGCACATTATAAAAGTACTTAGTTTGTTCAGAACCGTTACTGAAATTGTCTGTCATTTTTAATGTAGGTAATTTTGATACCAAAAATAATTAACAATACGTAAATTAAAGTCACACTTTCGCTGTACAGTCAAAACAAACCAAAATGGTCGAAGTAAAATATATATGGTTGGTGTAATGGTAGTAGTAGTTATCGACCCAAAATTTAACAAAAATACAAACAAATTTTTCTTCATCGAAGTTGCTTTTATAAAAAAACCTGGTGTAAATTCGAATAACAGTTTAATAAAGTACCTAAAAAAGTCACAAATAAAATATATAATATTTATAATAATTAAGTTTCAACAATAAATTATCTGTTTTTATGTCCTTAATAATATCACTTATCTACTAATTAAACCACATTGGAAAAGTCTGACGGCCAACCCCCTCATCGCAGCTGTAAGACAGGCAGCGATGAGGGTGGTTGGCGATCAACGCCGCAGTGTACAGCGATTTGAAGAGGGGCAATAACTTCCCAGTCGCCACCCGGTAGCAACTGGGAATTTTATCCCCGATTGCCACATGATGGCAATCCATGTGGGGCGACTGGGAATACTCGGTAATGAGCAAATCTAACGAGGGGTGAATGACTGGGAAAAAAATGTCGCGTTCTTTAACACTGTTAACAAGTGGAACATAACATTCCCAGTCGTTAATAGTGTAAAGGACGGGGTATTAACGAGCGGGAAAGACCCATTGTGAGTGCTACGCCCTGACCTTTCTGAAGATCACCAATTAGATCACTATATCGTCCCTTTATTGGTAAAACCGATTATCTACCGAAAACTAAACTTGTGGCAATCATGATTTAAAAGTTTGACAGAATAATTATGTAACTAAATTACATATATCTTACCTGCAATCATATAATTATAATGAAAAAATTAATAAAGTATGTTTGTAAATCATAAAAATAGAAGTACTTCATTGATAATGCTTGAAAAAATGCCAAAAACTATCTCCAGGGAGGTCATTTAGTTGGTTTTTCCTGAATAACGACATAAGCATTATATATCATTAATTAAATGACTTTGAGCTTATCTTATAGCTTCACCGTAACCTTTCGAAGAAAATATTAAGGTACCAAAAACAACTGTAAAAATAACACTCTGAAACATTCTACAAATTGAAATTTAAAAAATGATAATTGGTTTTGCTTGAGTAAAATTAAGAATTGTGGTAGAGTATCTGCAAAATGTTCATACAACGAACTACAGCAAGCCTGGTTTATTTTTATAATTACAACAATACCAAAAAAATCATTACCTACTTACATGAAAGTAAAAACTGAATAAAGTAGGAAAATAATAAGAATGATATACTCGTATGTATTAGGAAATAATCAACTTTATTAGTAACTTTTTATTTTTATCTAAGTATACAAAACAATTTGTGAAAAAATGAATTAATTTAGATTTTCTATCTAAGTACTTATACAAAACAATTTGTGAAACCATGAAATTAATTCATGTTTTCACAAATTGTTTAGTATACTTAGAAAAACTAAAATAATGTATCTTTCATTCATCAGCTGATGAGTCCACAGATGATTCAGATTGTGACTCTTCAGAGGCGGCCACATCAGGGACGCGTTCAATGCGATCCCTATCTACAAGAAAACTTCTGTACCATCCATGGGTATAACCCCCTTCTCACATAGATTAATGAGATCTTTTTTCTTAGCTTCCGTTATTGGAAGAGGTCCATCATACAATTGTTCTAGCGGTGGGAACTGGAGTTCCGAGGTAGTTGGTAGTTCAATTACCTGTTCCGCTGGCAATCGCTTTGCTTTGTTTCTTGTTGCATAGCTGTGGTGTCCATGTGCTGAAGATGTCGATGCTGAATTTATAGTAATCTTATTTTGTGTGTCTGAAGCAGTTACATCAATTGCCATAAATGAATTTGACATGCCATAGTTATAGTATATTTTTTGTCTCCTTTTATGTACTTCATCCGTTTTATTTTCAACCATTTCAATTGCTGTCCATCTGTGTTTTTGGTTCTATTCAAAATTATTGTATTGGCCAATTTTTTCAAGTGTTTAAACTCATTGTATTTAAATTCCTTGACTTGATAACAATTTTTTGTTATAGTCTTTGTGTTTTTCCTGTATTTTTTTTTTTTTTGATCTAGCTCGTTTGAAAATGTTAATCCAGTCAGTCATACAAAAAAGATCAACATTTTTCTTGGCAGACTCAATCGCACTGTGCATTGAGTCAGCTTCCATGTAACTGTGACCTGACTCTAAGAACTTGTGTTCTATGATTTGTAAATGGTTGCTGTTTTGAATTACCCACAATAGGATAGCAGCCACGAATTGATTCCTATTTTGTCCTCCACATGTGTCAGAGAACAAACTGACTTCCGTGACTTCCTCTGGTACACATTTCATTAAATAGTGACAGAAAATAGTTCCGATTTCTGAACATCCCTTTTTACCATTTATCTCGGACCATACAAAACAATAAGCTTCGTTAGGAGGCGCACTTTCGTAAAGCGTTAAATTGTATAAAGTTAATTTTCTTGTATAGTAAAGGAGACCAACATCAGTGCATGGCAATTGTAGAATTGCCTGCAAATCGAAAGTAGCAGACAGAAGAGATGCCCTAGATAATAAAAAAAACTTGTATTTAAATCTAAACGATACGATCTCTGATGTTGTGGAAAAACAAATAAAGCTGCTTAATCTCTTTTAATTGAATTAAAATCTGCACAAGTGCGATGGATTATGTTCTGTTAAAAGCAAGTAGAACTACTTACTTTCTTTTTAATGTGTAAGATTCAAGTACTTTCCAATAATTCAGCAAAACCAGAACCATCTAAAGTATTTTAATTTGTATTAGTACAATGCTACAGTATGTTCAGAGTGTAAGCAAATTGCAACTACAATAAGATATGAAACTGAATGTGTTTTTGATTGCAAGGCTTCAAAAAAATCGTACAAGTTTAAGACTTTAGCTGTTATTGAATGCAGATGTTACCTAAAAACTTGTATTATAATTGTTTTTTTGCGTATCTATCTCGGAAACTATGCATCGTATCGAAAAATCGGTTTTACCTGCAGATAGAGCTCAAAAAGTTGAGTAGCTTGGTGTCAATAACTCATTTTTGAAAAAAAGTGTAGATAATCGGTTTTACCAATAAAGAGACGATATGTCCAAACTCAAACTCAAACTCAAAGCATTTATTTCAATTAAACCATTTACAGACACTTTTGAATTGTCAAAGAGACGGTCAGTTAGTCAAAAAGTTGAAGCTAGATAGAGATACCCATTCCAATACGTAAATCACTATGGAGAAGAACGGACAAGAAACTCCAAGGACACTCTTTTAAATCAAGATATGACATAATCCTGGGTACATTATTCTTGTTGCTTCTATATGTGAGACAATGTAAAAACTAATAAAACTAATAAACAATTCAAAATATAAAATTACAAATTAAAAATAAGCCCTGGCAGTCAAGAGATGACCAGTCCCAACTGACGGCGCCCGTTCACGAACATGACGCATGGATCAGCACCATCCAGCTAAACCATTTTGTAGGGAACCGAATGATCATGACACACGCGCCACCATCAGTGAGACATTTAAGTGAGCATGACATACTCTCAACTGCCATGCTCTTTCAAGTCAACATAAATCATAAAAACATAGTAAACGGCTCCATGATATTCACATTTACAAAATTGAAAAAATGCTACTAAATTATACAGAACTATAGTTTGCCATGTATTTGAGAGATGAATAAAAATTTACTACCAAAAAAGAAAGAAAATAATTATTATCTATTGGAGTATTCAACAATAAAAACATGCTTAAATAAAAACTAAATAAACATTAAGTTCGTAATGTCAGAAAATAAAATAAAAAAGGGGGGAAGCAGCCAGTGAGCCCAGTGAGGCAGTGGAGCAGGACCAGCATTTATGTCCTCCTAGGGCGTCCCCTCCCGGCGGTCTTCTTGTAAATATTTACAAAGAAGTTACCTAATAACAGCAAGTTCTCATTCATACCAAAATCTTTTCTGAAAATTTGAATAGTGTGAATCTTCTTTTTTATTTTCAACTCCGGAGAAGATGAATGTCGATGATAATGATGACGATTTATGCTTTGCTTTCTTTCCCTTTAAGATTCGCGAATCCTTTCTGGATCATTGTGACAAGAGTTTTTGCACCATCAGCAGGTTTTAATGGCGGGTCCCCGTCAATAGGTTCCGTTGAAAACAGATTTCTAAACGTCAACACTAGGAGATTTATCAGTTTTCCTGGGGGCATCTTTGCTGCTTCCGCCATTTCAGCTAAAAAAACGGACAAAACAGTATTATTATTTCATTCTATCTATCTACACTTCTACACTAATATTATAAAGAGGAAAGATTTGTACCTATTTTTGTATGTTTGTAATGAATAGGCTCAAAAAGTACTGGGCCGATTTAAAAAATTCTTTCACCAATAGAATGCTACATTCTTCCAATTTGACATAGGCTACATTTCATTTTGAAAAAAATTAGGGATCATTGGTAAAATTTGAACAATGTAACCGAAGGTGTAGAAAAATGAGTCTTAAAATGATAATTGTCTACCCCGTGCGAAGCCGGGACGGGCTGCTAGTCTATCTATATATTAATAAAAATGAAATGCCGTTTGTTGGTAAGGCGCATCACTTTAGAACGGTTGGACCGATTTGGCATTTTTTTTGGTTTTAAAGTGTTGGTAACAATCTAAATTATGTTCTTACCGATCGAAAAAATGTAATTTTCCGGGGAGGAAAATTGACAAATTCAAGGAAAAACTGAACGTACGTTCTTTGGGGTTTTTGTATAAATTGTGGAAAAGACAGGACATCGTCTGTCGAGTCGGCTAGTTTTAAATTAATTAATTTATTATCAAAAGTTGTTTGAGTCTGATAATTTTTCCGTACATGTAAACTAGCAGACGCTACACGCGCTATATCTAAAGACCGATATAGAGAAAATCTGTTAGCAAGTTAAATGTGGAGTTTTAAGGTATAACATCACATTAAGTCCTTTATAGTGGTTACAGTCATCGATAGAAATGTAAATGGATAGAAATGTAAATTCAGCGGGCCCTATCAGAATACAATATAGTACCTAAATGTCGCAGCACCATGCTGAGATTCATCATTTCAGACGAAAGACGTCCACTGCTGGACATATGCCTCCCCCAAGCACCGCCACCTCGACCGGTTCTGTGCTTCCCGCATCCAGCGGATTCCTGCGACTTTCATAAGGTCATCGGTCCACCTTGTGGGAGGCCTTCCAACGCTACGTCTTCCGGTACGCGATCGCCACTCCAGAGCCTTTCGGCCCCAACGGCCATCTATTCTGCGCGCAATGTGCCCTGCCCATTGCCACTTAAAACTGGCAATTCTTCGAGCTATATCGGCCACACTCAAAATTAATTGAAAGAGCTTAAGAGGCTACCGAGCGCACAGTGGCGCCCTCATAGTTATTTCAACAACGATGAGGGCGCCACTGTGCGCTCGGCGTAGTCTTAACTAAATCCTTGTAAGTTGAAAAAAAAAAACGCCTAATCTGTAATATCACTCCAGGCAAAATTAATTACAGGGGGAAGTACAAGCGTTTTTTTTTTCACAAAGTATAAAACTCTCTTTTGTAAATGTACATTACCTTTCTAGGTAGATAGAGAATGTAATTATTTTTTTTTTTTGGAAAAGTTGTCAAGCAGAACAAAGAATACATATTCTTATGCCTTACATCATGAACGTTATACGAGTATGTGCCTGAAGTTTTATATGACATAAGTGTTTGTATTCTTACAATATACCCTTTTATTTATAAACGGTGCATATAGTTAAGTAATGGTTAGCAACTATATAACCACACATTATTGACGCTTAAACGTCTCTTAACTTAAAGCAACGTTCGTAAATAAACTCCATTTTCTTTAAGACATACATATTTTACTGTTAATGTACCTATTTGGATAGTGTAAATGACTCTATAGAGGAAAATTACCTAGCTAATAAGATAATTACCTAAAGGGCACAATATGTAACATTACCCGTGGTTTTCTTCACTCTGGCATGTTTCTGTCCTCCATCGATGTAGTCCATATTAACCCGTTGAAGGAGCGCTGACATAATGATTTCATACAAATTATTATCCTGAATACGAAAAAAAACAATGTAGGTAAAACTTCTTACAGAGCTAGCTTGAAAAAATCTGCCAAGTGCAAGTCGGACTCGCACACGAAGGGTTCCGTACCACCGAACAATATTTAACACTACCTGCCGAAAAAAATACGTTTCTTGTATGGGGACTGCCTTCAATTTTTAACTTTATTTTTAGCTTTTATCTTTAGCCACCATAGTAGTATATACTCTGCGAAAATTTCAAACGTATACCTATTACGGTTCAAAAGATACAGCCCTGTGACGGACGAAAGGATAGACGGACGGGCTACGGAGCTTTATTAATAGGGTCCCGTTCGCACATTTTCGGTACGGAACCCTAAAAAGAGTAATAACTGAACAACCTGTGAACAAACTACTGATTGTTTTATCCCTAGGAATAATAATAATAATTAATATTAAAATCTTTATTTATCTCAACATAATATTATAGGTACTGGTTGATAAAATGAACAATTAAATAGAGAAAGGTGTCTGAGTTAGGAAGGTTAGTAGTTAGTTATTATTCGTTTTTTTTTTTACCCCTAGGCAGTGCCGGATTAACCAAATATCAAAAGTAGCAATTGCTACGGGCCCCGCGCAAAAGGGGGCCCCGCGTATCCAAACCTGGCCAGGTGGCGCGTAATTTCTTTAGTGAAACTTATTAAGACGTGGATAATTGAATATAGGTACTTGATGTCACAAAATATGAAACGTAACACCCTTTCTGATTAAGACAATCCACGTCAGACAATCGGTAACCGATTTTTTCGTTGGCGAAAAATACATATTTAATCTCATTTTATTTAAATGGAACATGTGAAATTTCGATTTGTGACTTCTAAATATCAATATTAAGGGCTGACATTTTTACAGGGTCATCATTCATCATCATTTCAGCCGAAAGAGTCCACTGCTGGACATAGGCCTCCCCCAATTGGGAGGGTTTCCCATAATCAGGGCGGGCTGGCGATTGCAGTACGGTGTTAAAAATACATAGAGAACGCTGCTGCCCATTCCCTAGTAAATACCTTAGTCGCCTTTTACAACACCCACTGTACATGGGGTGGAGCTATTCTTTACGTCCGGCACCACACGGAACAACAGGGTTTTTACAGGGTATTTTGGCATTATCTTGTTTTTTTTTTTACCTGTTTATACTTGAGAACCCATAGCAGATCAAAGGCCCCTCGGTAGAATTTTCTACGGGCCCCGCGCTCGCTTAATCCGGCACTGCCCCTAGGAATATTTTAACAGGTAAACAAAATAATAAAGACTGAATAAAACAAACCTTTACAGCTTCTGTGACTGCTATTACTTCAGCAGTAGGCGCAGCGAATTTATCAGTAAACGCACATGAAACAAGTGATATCATATAAAATAATACTACAGTACTCTGGAATAATGACATTATAAATCACAGACTCTTCTAAATAATTTAATTGACATAGGTCTTGTTAACTCTTTGCGTTCTAGCGAACTAAAACACCGCTATAACAGCAGAACTATAATATAGGGCCCCATACCAATTTGTTTTCCTATCCCCACATAATACCCATTGATAAAGTTAAATCAAAACAAAGGAATCTCTCATTGTTTTCTAGAAAAGGGATGATGCCTGGGTAAAAAAAAAAAAACTGTTTAGTCCGTCAATCAGATAATAAAAAAAAAATTAGACACGTATTTTTTGCTTTATCATATTAATAAAAAAATACTTAGATAAAACACATTAAACTCGGGGGCTCGTTACGTCACGGCTCAGTATAAAATCTAGTGAGAAGTGACGTCATGCCACATTTGAACTCAATGTATTGCCGTAATGTTTTGATTACGTAAAAAAGAAAAAATACGTGTCCAATATTTTTTAATAATCTACATGACGGACAAAACATTTTTTTTTTAGTCATCATCCCTATTACGATTAGATGGATTACTTTAGAGATTATGGTAGGTACACAACATAATTTATATATTTTTATAACATGAAATGTAATACACGTTAAAACGAACAAATGCTTTCCAAATATATGATAAAAGGAAGCCTAAGTTACTCCTTATAACATCAGCTAACTGCCAGTGAAAGTCCCAGCAAAATCGGTCCAGCCGTTTCGGAGATTATCCGGAATAAACAGACAGGCAGACAGACAAAAATGTTAAAAATTTATTTTTTGTTATAATTATCGTTTATACTTTCATATGCGTTTAGTAAAAAGCCGTTATTTTGACATTCCAAACAGACACTACCATTTTATTTATTGGTATAGGATGTAACACATGTTGTAATAAAGTCGCCTAGTTGTTGTGTTATATTTTATGTTGCATTGCATATAGGTATTGAGATGTTCGTTTAAACGTAGGTATGCTACATTTCATATTACGTTTTACATAACGTGTACCCACCATATTATATGGTGTTTGTATAGCTTATGTTACGTGGTTATAACCATAACATGACCATTTCAAATGTTTTCTCCTCCTACTGTTGATATACAGGGTGAAATTGAATTCATGGGCATCCTCTTAAGGGGTCATTGTACTCAACATTATAAACAACGTTCACTATGGACTAAACCTGAAATATGGAAGAAAAAAAATCTGCAGTTCCCAACATTTTGACGAGCTCTGCGAACATAAATGTAATTCAGCTGATTCTTTTTTCGGGATTTCAGGTTTGTTCCCATAGTGAAAGTTGTTCATAATGATGAGTATAATGACCCCTTAAGTGGAGGCCCATGAATTCAATTTCACCCTGTATAGGAGATTCCTGTTGAACATTCATTGTTTCACATAAATGTGTATCCACCATATCATTTATGGTGTTTGTATAGGTTATATTACGTGGTTATAACCATAATAACATGACCATTTCAATTGTTTTCTACTCCTACTGTTGATATAGGAAATTCCTGTCGGTCATTCATATCTGCAGATTATAGTTGTACAAGGGACTTTTGGCGAGTGGCCAAAATCGGAACCAACGCGAACGTAGCCATCTTGTTACATAATACATTTCTGGGACAATTTCACAAATGTTTACCAACAACCTATAAATGTCATTCAGGCGTCAAAACATCCTTGTAGCTCTTTAATAGGGACGTTTCCTGGGTAAAAAAAAGAAAATCTGTTTTGATCCGACAGTCAGATAATAAATAAATATTAAACACGTATTTTTTGCTTTATCATATTAATAAAAAATTACTTTGATAAAACACATTAAACTTGGGGAGTGGGGGCTCGTTACGTCACAGCTACGTATAAAATCTAGCGAGCAGTGACGTCATGCCACATTTAAACTCAATGTATCGCCGTAATGTTTAGATTGCGTAAAAAAAGAAAAAAAACGTGTCCAATATTTTTTTAATAATCTACATGACGGACAAATTTTGTTTTTAGTCATCATCCCTATTCTAATGTGCTAACGAAGAATGCAATAACTCGATTTTTGAAGATTTTGAGTTATATATTCGTTGAGTCATATATTTGGAGTCAGCGAATCGAAATCTATTAACTCTCTCTAAGCGCCTCTGTGGTCTAGTGGTAAAACCACCTGTCTCAGATCCAGAGGTCCCGGGTTCGATTCCCAGCGGGGGCAAAAGTATCTGCTCGGTTTGGTTGGTGGTAGGGCTTGTTCTAAGTCCGCCTGGCTAGCTACCACCATCTTATCTAAGTCTGTCGCCAAACAACAATGTTAACAGCATTTGTTGTGTTTCGGCAGTTACAGGTAAGATAGCCAGTTCCTCTGTGGTTGAGGATTCCGGGTGAAGCTCGCTTCCATCTTCGGCCTTATCATCACTTACCATCAGGTGAGATGAAGGCCAAGAGCTTCCCCGTTGTGTGTAAAAAAAAAAAACAACTTTTTATTGATCCTTCAGGAACTCTGTTTTTCAGTAAGCAAGAATGCAATAACTAAAACTTCATAACAAATTCAATAATCAAAAATACAATTCTCGGAAGCGGCAAAATCGAGTTATTGCATTTTTCGTTAGTGCGGCAGTATTGTCGGTAGCAAATTACAACGGTAGGTTTATAGGGATTTTTTGGCATGTGGCCAAAATCGGAACTAACGTCGCCATCTTGTTTTTAAAATACAATTTCTCAAAAAATTATAATATATTATTATATATATTTTCTTTTTATTTGTTTTATTTTTATTTTATCCATCTATCCTCACAAATTTTCACCAACAACTCCCCCCTGTCAATGTCATTCGGGCGCCATCACAAATACCAACAACTTTCAATATTATTCAGGTGCCAAAAGATCTTAATTTGTTCCTACAGGTGCCGTATTATGACGTTTTAATGCCATCATGATTTCAGTGCAAGAGAGAGATGGAGCTATACATGACCGCTAGCACCATCGAATGTTGTTTAAATAGACTAAACCTGAGTACAGTGAAATAGTGAATAAGCTAAAATACCAACCATATTAAGTATAAATTATAACCTAAATCGCTAATCGAAGGGCGAGGATTTCGTATTTTATAATTTTACTAATTGTACCCAGCGGTTTTCCACATAAGTCTCGATTCCGTGAGAATATCGGGATAAAAAGTATATTATATATTAATCCGGGTTATAAACTATCTGTGTGCCAAATTTCATACAATTCCGTTCAGCCGTTTTTTCGTGATTGAGTAACAAACATCCATCTATCCTCATAAACTTTCGTGTTTATAATATTAGTAGGAAGTAGGAATAGGAACAGTAGGGTTATAGGTTTATTTATTCCATTTGATACTTATCAACATCTTATCAATTTTCACATAAAAAAAGAGACGAAAAGGTTTTCCAAATGTCCACAATTTCCAACTGACCTTGTACATTTGTATTGATTAATGGAACGATGTAGTTAGGTCGTTAATACATCTTACAGGCCGTCCTTGCAACAGTAGCCAGCGGTGCCGCTGTGAGGCTACTGAGTTTGCTCCAAATATATCAGATATCAATCAAAGATGACA
The DNA here is from genome assembly GCA_947523025.1 of Dryobota labecula. NCBI lineage: Eukaryota > Metazoa > Arthropoda > Insecta > Lepidoptera > Noctuidae > Dryobota > Dryobota labecula. The sequence goes on from OX383284.1 coordinate 13,262,373, forward strand.
TTTACCAGCAGTGACTGGCCTTAACATAATCTCTCACTGACATTTCTAACTTACCAAACTTGTACATTACACACTTTTATGAAAGTATATTTTTGTTGCAATAGAAGTGCAATAAATTTTATTTGTGTTAAAATAATTCGCAACACGGATGATAATAGTACATTATGATACAAGTGTGCTGTGTAATGATCAATGCACACGCGTTCCATACGACGTTTTTCAACACACTTGCGAGGAAAACAACAGACTTGTTGTAAAAACTTATGCTACAATAATTTTATTATAGAGATGATACATTTAGATTTATAAAGTTCAACTGACCTTTGTTGCCAGGTACTGACTATCCGGACGTTTTTTTTTTTAACAACTGTTCAACGTCGGTCGGTGACAATACTTTAGATTTCGTATTTTTGATAGTAACTTATAACAACACAACGAAAACGATAACAAAACAAATATTTATGGAAAATGGCGCGCTGGTTTTGTATTTTATTTTTCCGCGCGCCCCGCTTGCGATGCGCGCGCAGGTGTAAATAGAGGCACTGGAAAACCGCTAAACAGCCTTTATAAAAAAAATGTTTAGTCTGATCGTAGTTTAGTTAGTATGGAATTAGAAAGTGCTATTGGCATAGTGAAATATACATTCGTTCAGTGAAAAACCGCAATAATAGAACGTCAATCTGGATCTTTTCCGTTTGGTTCCGGGAGGGACCACGGACAATTTAAGGTAGGAGTGAGGCGTACATATCGTAACAGCTAAATACAACAGGTATCACAAGATACCAGACTGTAACTGTGACAAATAACCTGAAAAAAAAAAAGCTTCTGTTCCACGACGAGATAACAGAATCCATCCAGTCACAAGCTTTTGTCTATTCATGCTTATGACAGTTACCTTAGTTAGAATAAAGATAATAAATGTTACTGTTACACTGTGGCACCCTGTTACATCGTCCGTCAAACTCAAACTCAAATCATTTATTTCAATTAAACCATTTACAGGCACTTTTGAAATTATCAAGGAGTCGGTCAATAAGAAAAATGAAGCTACATGCTCACGTCACAAGTTCTTTCCTTTTCTCGCATAGGTGTAACACCATAGTTAGAAAAAGAAGTACCTCCGTGTATTATAACTGTGCAGCTGTGGTAACAGAAAATACACAATAGTTTGTTCCCACATAGTATAAAATAACAGCCTGCTATTTTGTAACAGGTTTTTGGAACTGTTAATTACGTGGAACAGAAACAGGCGGAACAGATATGGGATTTTACCTATTACAACCAACTCCTGATTTAAGATAAATAAATTTTAGTTAATTTTGGGACCAAAGACAATTCAGACTATTTAAAAAAAAAAGTGAACGCGCGGATTCCTTTTGGCATGAAGTTTCTTTAACGAAGTTAAAAAAAAAGCGCAAGATTTCGACTAGTAAACAGTTATCTATGGCGTTACAGCACTCGTATGGTAACGTAAAGTAAAAAGCACGCGTTTTTAATACACTGCATTATGGATCGAAAAGCGGTTCAATAAGAGCCACTTCACGAGCAAGTGTGTTGAAAAAGTTTTTTTTTACTCTCAGGACTAAATTTAAGTATTAAATTTAGTCCTGAGAGGTTTTTAGTGTTTTACCAATAACCCCGTATATAATTAAATAATTAAGTTATAGTTAGAACTAAAGTCATATTCATCATCATCATCGTCATCATTTCAGCCGCAAGACGTCCACTGCTGGACATAGGCCTGCCCCAATCACCGCCACCTCAACTGGTTCGGTGCTTCCCGCATCCAGCGGATTCATGCGGCTTTCACAACGTCATCAGTCCACATTATGGGAGGCCTTCCTACGCTACGTCTTCCTGTACGCGGTCGTCATTCCAGAACCTTTCGACCCCAACGGCCATCTGTTCTGCGAGCAATGTGCCCTGCCCATTGCCACTTAAGTTTGACAATTCTTCGAGCTATATCGGTTACCTTGGTTCTCCTGCGGATCTCTTCATTTCTGATTCGATCACGTAGGGAAACTCCAAGCATAGCCCTCTCCATTGCCTTTTGGATGACATTTAGCCTTCTAATAAGGCCCATTGTGAGCGACCACGTTTCAGTGCCTAGGTCATCACTGGCAACACGCACTGGTCAAAGAATTTCGTTTTGAGACACTGCGGTACCCCTGATAACCCTGTATATAATTAAATAATTAAGTTATAGTTAGAACTAAAATCATATTGTTAATAACAACATAAATACCTGACCTACTTGGTTCCAAAAGTATTAAAAACTTTTTCGTCAAACACTGGCTGGTAAAGAAACAAGAAATTCGATGAATAGCAATAATCCAACAAGGCTCCTACATTTAAGGTTATAAACCGCCAAAAATTCCCGATTTGCTTCAAAAACTTTAAAAGATCATTTAAATCAGAAAGGAAATGCAATGTTTGTACAAAAAAGATAACACTGATATATAAACCACACTAAAGTTTTCTGTAATGAATAAGAAATGTCAGGTAAGAATAAAATTACAACACGTACCTACATATATCTTTTTATTTGATCTGAGACGTACATATTATAATGTCATTTAAGTCATAGCGAGCATGTTTTAAACTTTTTATTATATTTGTTTTCATATAGTCGTGTATTTTCTTGTGTTCAGCAACTGATACTTCACAAGGTCCGGAAATTCCCAAACCAAAAAGAAAATGTAAGTATTTATCTTGTTTTTTTATGCCATTAATAAATGAGTGCAGTTTTATTTTAGGTTCATTTTGTAGGTTGTTTTTAGCACCGCCGTGTCCTCACGGAGGCGATTGGCGGCGACGATCTCTCGCGTCCGGCCCTGGTCCAGGCCATGGTCCGGAGTAAGAGTGCATGGGAAGCAGTCACCTCCTTCTGCGAAGTAGTAATGCTCGCGAAGGAGGAGGCGGAACGCTTGAGGGAGCGGCAGTCTGTGCGCCCTCACGCCCCTAGTCGCCGCAGGAGACGCCCTGGGCGGCGGGAATCGGTAGCCGATTCCCGGCCACCGTAGGCGCGGGCTTGCGGACGGCGAGCTATGGGCAGTTCGCCGTCCGGTAAGGACCAGGCCCGGGTCGACGGCGCGTTGTGTTCCACGCGCGCCTCAAAGAGATGTCAGCACGCACTGACGGGGTCCGCTAGGACCGGTGCCTGCCAGGGTTGCGGGTTTGTCCGAAAGGAATACCGTGGCCCTGGCAGGTCCATATTGGCTCACCTAAAGTTCTTTACCCGAAATTGTTCTTCCTAATGATTTGTAATCCGAATGATCACTCTTCCTAAAATTTTTCATCCTAAAGTTTTCATTCATACTATTTGTAGTGCTACCGGCGATGTTCATAACACTCATGTTTCCGAAGATTGTAATTAATAATATCATAATAATGTAAATATAAGTATTTAAACTCCTACTGTTTTTTATCATAACGCTTTTATCCCTAAACATAATTACCATAATATTCATTCAGGTCAGTGTCGTCTTGGGGGCACTATGAAAAAAATACTTAGAAAAATTTCGCGACCAATTTCGAGGTAGCGCTCGCTCGGCTCGCGCGTAGTTGGTCACAGTTCTTACCTTTTTTTTTTTTTTTTGACGCTGAGAAATGCATTACGCATGCCCGCTCGTCGGAGGACGAGACAGGGTATGTGGGACTCCCTGCCAAAATGGCAGTATACCCACTAAAACTCAGCGATGTTCCCTCATCGCCTTGATGGGAGGGCCATGGGAAACCGGCTAAGCCTTTACATCACCAACCCTCCCGGCGCATGCCCGCCTAGCTGGCGGGCCCCGCATGCCCCCCCACTTGGGGGGGATACGGGAATGGCCGAGAACACCTGGCCATTCCCGTCCGACACTGGTGGAGGCCTGTGCAATACAGGCAAGGCTGCCCCCGCACCCGTTGCCTGCTGGCCTCCTCCTGGGAGTAACCCCCCATCACCCCAGGGACCAGACCAGCACAGGGGCGCCAGACGACCTTGTGTCTAGGCGCCCTTGGTCCCCCTGCGACGGGTCAGATGATTGGCCCCGCCGCCTACCACTTTTCGGCCGCAGAGGATAGGGAGAGCGGCCAAAGCAATACCAACACTCCTCTTCCTCTGCGGCCCCACCGCGTCCGCCATCACACGATGGCGACCCCGTCAAGGCCGCGGAAGGTAGGGAGAACGGCGCACCTCAATACCGGCACTCCTCTCCCGCCGCGGCCTCCCACCCTCAGCCGCGATGCCACCCAATCCACATCGCGGCCCGCCTCAGTTGCGATGTCGCCGAAGCGGCACCGCAACCTACGGCCGCTACGTCGTCGGCTTATCCGCAAAAGCCCTGACAAGCGGCCCCCTCCTCGGGTTCCTCTTAGCTTCACCGTGGCCTTCCAAGCCACGGCTACTGAGCCCCCCCGCCTCGACAATGCGGGAACCCACCGGGGGGGTCACAGTTCTAACCTAACCTAACCTATGGATATCTTTGCAGGTACACACCGCTATAAATAAAATTAAAGAAGACTCTTTAATTAATAAAAACAAAAAACCAATTCACATAATTAGTGAGTGCGAGGCAAGCACTTGATTATTATGAATAAAAAGAAATGTAAACAAAAAAGATATGACTTTGAATAATAGTGTAAAAGATGGTTATGTTGAGAAAATATAGGAAAACAAATAAAAGTATATTAGATGTTTATTGCTACTGACATTATGAAGTTGAATGCTTCGGAATTATGAACATTAGAGACAGAGTAGTTAGGAATTGTGATTGTTAGGATGAAAAATGTTAGGAAGAACATTTTCGGATTTCCAATTATCGGAGTTGAAAATTTAGGTGAACTTTGGCGCACCCGGCCCTGGCACACAGGCAACTGAAGGAACACGGGTGGGTTTTAGTCAGTAAAAATCTGACACGCCAAGTTATTTGATAATTTCCCACCCAAAAAAAAAAAGGTTGTTTTTGGATTTAATCTTCTAAATATATTCAAAGTCGGGTTAGATACACCACTTATAACTCAAGAAGGGCTGGACCATGATCTTTGACTTTTTGGATTTGTATCCTCCCCGAATATCAGAATAACTATTAAATCATGCAAAAAATTCACGACAAAAAAAAACATTTTCTCTAGCATTTTGTATGGAAAGGAAATTGTGGTGTTTTACAACTTCCACGCGAAAGAAGTCGTGGGCAGGAGCTAATTATTCAAAAATAAACCTACCTATACCTACTTCGTTTACTATAAGCATTAGACAAATAACGGCTAAATAACGACAGTTATTGTGTAATATTGTTGAAATTACTGCACTTTAGAGTTATTTTTTTAATGTAAATGGTAAATAGATTACAGTGCTTTGTATTTATCGTGAAATAACGGAGTTTATTAAACGTTTACATCGAAATAACGAAAGGGTGAGAACAGTTATTTGTCTAATGTTATAATAAATGGAGTATAGTGTTTTTTTAAACAGTTTTCTTATTGATTATTTCAAAATGATGTTGAGACACCTAAATCCTCAATCAATTTCAGACCATATTCTCGGACTATGACACGAAAAATTAACATATGAAGAGAATAAGCGAAAAAGCTGTTTCTGAAATAATTGAAAATTTGAACTTTATTTATAAGTGGGTACTTTGTAGTGCAATTACCAAGAATACCGCCCGTAACTAAATTATTGTTGCAAATAAATAAGATACTAAATTACCGATTCAATTAGTTACAAGATCAATACACTTTAACAAGTCCATTGATGATCGCCAAGTATGTGATTGAATGAATGCTAATTTGTAGCTACGGAGTGAAGAAATATGCCATTAATCTATCATCAGGGATATTAATAATGGCTGCCTAACATCGATATCAAAAAGGGGCTTATTATTAATGAGTGCGTAGAGGAAAAATATTTCCCAGTGAGTATCGCGGCCACCCCGCGCGCCTCCCCGATTTTCCTTCCCGCTGGGTTCGGCCGTCAGTCGGCCGGCACCCGCCGCGGAGCGAACAGCTCAGCACCCGACGCTCGCACACCACACACTGTTTATTTACAAATAGACCGTCACATTTGACAACAGCAGGGACAACACGCATTCACGTACGTTCGTAGTAGTCACTTTCATTGTTTTTAATCATCTCTCAATTTAACATTTGGAAAATCCACACGTTTCCAGAGAATGTCAACACAAACACATTGTTATGTTCAGCCGAGGCTACATTCACGATAGTGTCGATTTTCTGTTTTCTCTTCAAAGTTCCATTCACTCATTCGTACATTTGAATTAATTATAACTACACATCAAATTAATCGCGTAGTTAAGTCCTATAATAGGTAGGTAAAACTTTGATAAATGTAACCTTAGTAATGGCTGAGTGTATTTAGTCCGCGATCATTCCTACACATTGCGAGATTAAGTAACTGTGTTCACACGTTACTAATAGCGATAAATCTTCTGAAACAAAAGCCAGTGATTAACAGTGAACATTCAAAAACACGCTAATGCAAACGTGTGCCAAACATTCGTTACGGTTTTTAAATCTTGCCTATTGGAATAAAAGTTTGTAGAAAGCGTTTCACTGTCACATTTTAACTGGCTCTATTTTAAATTGTTTACTCTAAGACAAGAAAGACAGCATCACATTCCAACTAGTATCTTCACTCCGAACTTTACTGTCACTTTTTATTTGATTACAAACTGTAACCCAGCTTCTTGAACAATTTCATTAAAATATTTGTGTTGAGTTGCCAACGAATACACAAATTCATTGGTATGCTCATTAGTTTTGTCCCCAATTTGTTTGTTTACGCTTTGATGCACTGCGCCTTCGCAATTCGCATCCGATCGCATCAACACATTTGAATCGAAGTAAATTCCTCCGGCCATTATATCGATTATGTTGAATGTATTACATGAACCGACTGAGTCATACGTTAGAATTCTCTAATGATCTAATTAACTATCTGTTACCGCTTATGAGCTACAAATATAAACACGTGTTGCCTCCACCATTATGTTTTCGCCTCGCATCTAAAACTGTCTCCCCAACATTCTACTACTTTAACGAGCATCTGGCTTCAGAAGCACCGGGGTGACCTTGAGCTACTTGCATTGTGTTTTTCAACTTGACAACATCACTAGAGCCTCGCCTACAACAACACACTAATGTTTTGAGGTCATATGCATCCATTATAAACAGCTTACAACTTTTATACTAAAGCTTTTATTTCTGCTCGATTTGGTTGGTTGTAGGGCTTGTTCTAAGTCCGCCTGGCTGGCTACCACTATCTTATCTAAGTCTGTCGCCAAAACAACAATGTTAACAGCATTTGTTGTGTTTCGGCAGTTAGAGGTAAGATAGCCAGTTCCTCTGTGGTTGAGGATTCCGGGTGAAGCTCGCTTCTATCTTCGGTCTTATCATCACTTATCATCAGGTGAGATGAAGGCCAAGAGCTTCCCCGTAGTGTATAAACAAAAAAAGCTTGTCAAGTGACAGACTTGATTATACCAGATATTTTTTCATAAATAATTGAACGAAATATGGGAGGAAATATAACATACACATACAAATATCTAAATACTGCTATGCACTTGTCAAAAGACTTATAACAAATTCATCAACAAATCAAATTCAGTCTGCGATTGACTGACCACCCCTCCCTATTTCAACAGCATAAAAACTTGATCAGAGCATTTTGTAATGCTACTCCACCCTGAATCGATTCATAGAGTTCAATATGCTTGAATTCGCTCGTTACCCTGAATAAAATGAGTTCAAAGTACCCATCAGCTGCAGACCTGTGCTTATAGTAACTTACCGATTTGCTTTTCATGTGTTTTACTATATCCATAAGATAAAGAAAGTAGCCCCGACTTACGAGTTGTAGGTCGTGGGTTCGAATCCACACAGGCGCTTTACTTTGTGTAAACAATTTCATCACCACTACCCTCAAAAATCAACCTAGAAATGTCCTAGAACCAAAAATTCGAAGACATGTGGATGTAACATCTCCCAACCCGCACTGGGCCCGCGTGGAAGATTACGGTCCACTCCCTCTCGAAGAGAGCAGCTTAGGCCCAGCTGTGGGAATATTATAGGCTGATTATGCTTATTATGCATAAGATACCAACTTGCTGCACTTGACTCGGTGGAATGCAGAGCGAAAAGGTTTATAGGCGACGAAACGTTAGTGTCTAGGCTTCACAGCCTGGCTCATCGGCGTAATGTTGCTTGCCTGTTGGTCTTCTACAGACTGTGCTTCGGAGAGTGTGCGCAGGAGCTCCTCAACCTGATCCCACTATCGCCCTTTTACTACCGGACTACTAGACGTACTGCAGGGTACCATGCGTACTTGGCTGATATCTCGTCCAGTCGTGCTCAGCGCTTCTCCTCCACATTTATTATGCGCACAGCCAGTGGTGGAACTCTCTGCCAGCGTCTGTGTTCCCTTCTGCATATAACCCGTCTGCGTTTAAAGCAAGTGTGAATAGGCATCTTCTGGGCACGCTCGTTCCATCATAGAATTCATCCATCGCTTCCATCTGCTTGTCAGAGCGAGATCGTGGTGAGGAGCAGGCCCAATCAGTAATAAAAAAAATGAAATAAAATAATATATTGTAAGGAATCAATTCACCAAGCTACGAGTATGTAAGTGGTTAGGAGGTCAACAGTTTTCAGCTGCTACAAAATGCCAACAAAATATTATTATGCTTTCCCGCCATCTTTTAGTAGAACTCCTTGCAAGTGAGGCTGATATCCGAGAACAATGTTAATTTATTTCAGTAACAAACAATAAAACATATGACTATAACTCAATTAAGTTCTGGATTAACAATATCATTTCGACCTGTAAATGGTTTGAAGCTAAAGCTTGACGGTTGACAACATGATCGCCTGAGATACTAAGAGGAAAATGTACATTGTATGGCGGTGGTAACTGCATTGTAGACAAATTTGTTGCTGGCCATATTTTGTCACGTGTCATCCACCAACCTGCACTGGGTCCAGATTATGGATTATGGCCCACTCTCTCTCTCACAGGGAAGAGGCCTGGCTGATTGCTATACTTATGCATAGTTTTAACGTACCTTCCTCGTCATTGTCAGGAGACAACTGTCATTTATGATGCTTTATCCCAATTGTTTGATACTCAGGGCATATATTCTTCTTTATTTTTTGCCTGGCGTCTCTCAGGTCAACTTTTGAGGTGGTCTACTGTTTAACCGGGCTATCTTGTGGATGACCTAATATTCAGTCGAAGGACTTATTGTGGAAACCAAATCTTCTAACATAGAACAGGGCGCAATTATTCCTCATTCTAAAGATATTTAATTTGATCGTGCAGCGTTTCGCATGGCGGACGAGGCAGCCACCGACTGTCTATTCGAGCGACTGCGGTTGCATCAGCAGCGAGCGCCCGACTCCACCGAGGCGGCGCGCGCTATCACCGCGAGGATCAACACGCGGCTTACATCACACGGTAAGACACCATTAAAGAAAAGAAAGAAACAAATTTGGTCCCGCAACCGGCCGCAATCTTGGACGCGAAAGCTCCGACCAAGATTGGCCCGGTCGTGGTCGTGGCCGCGTAGTGCGTGAGGATTTATTTGCTTTGGATCGGGCAACTTCGGCGATAGATTTCTTGGTAATTTTAAAGATCCTGTAATGTTATATATGACATATCATTTATCACACACACACGTATCGTGTAGATAAATTAAAGGCATCATTATTTTTGTAGTCTCGTAAAAGTCCCCCAGAACGAATAAGGCTGGGATAAAATGTTAATTCCTCGTGATAAATGTAAGGAACGTGGACAGTTTTTAGGATTCCGTAGTCAACAAGGAATCCTTACGTCCGTCTACCTGTCTGTCCCTCCGCGGCTTATCTCCGAGATTCTTAGTACTAGAAAGCTGTAATTTGGTATGGGTATACATATTAAAATTAAGTAATGATTAGCGACTGTTTACTCTTATTTTTGACGTTTAAACGTTTCTTTGCTTTAAGCAACGTTTATAAATAAACCCAATATTTGTTATTAATGCCTTGTTGCTGTAGTCAGAATCGTCTGCTTGAAGGAACTCTTTATTTTTACTTTCCACAAAAAGGTCTAAACTGTAAAACTCCTGGCGTTTTAAAACCGGCCAAACTACAGTCTTCATTTTTTCATTTTACTAAAAATACTTTTCGTCTCATTCAATACTCATAAAGTTGATGTAAACGTTTTTATTGCTTATAAAAACTGCATTATACGAACGCCGATATTGTTCATAATAATGAATCAGTAAATGAGACATACCTACATATGTAATAAAAAAACTAAAGGAGTATTTATAACTTGTGTTCTCGCATACATTATGTCCATGTATGGAAAAGAACATAAAATAAAATGGTTTCCACATGTGGCGCTTTCACATGTTCAAAATAGTTCAAGCGACGATAATAATAATTACGGACGTCACAGAGAATCACTTCCTTTAAACCTTTAACATGGTCTTAAAAGCAACTACTACACTTCTTGGACCAAGACGGACTGAACATAAAATCTTATTTATGTACACACAGTAAAATACATTATTTAGTTTAAACCCGAATTCAATGAAACTCAAACTCAAAGCATTTATTTCAAATAAATCAATTACAAGCACTTTTGAATTGTCAAGGGGTTGGTCAATCAGAAAAAATGAAGCTAGTTGCACACTCCAAAGCGTAGTAGGTACCTATGGAGAAGAACGGACAAGAAACTCCACGGACACCCTTTTAAATCAAAGTATTAGTTACATCGTTCATTTTGAAATTATACATGTGAGAACGATGCAAAACATTAAAAGCGTCCGTATTTTTTTTTTATAATTTAAAATAACCCGTGGCAGATAAGAGATGATCAGGCCCTACTGACGACGCCCGTTCACGAACATGACGCATGAATTAGCACCATTCAGCTAAATCATTTTGAAGGGAGCTAAATGATCCAACACACACCACCATCAGCGAGACATGAGTATGAGAATATTAGTTAGCTACTGCTGAGCATGAGGTCCTGGGTTCGAAGTTGATTCCCAGGGTTCGGTAAAGTGTTGTTGGGTTTTTTCCATCAAGAATTTCTCAGTAGCAGCACGGAGTCTGGATTTGTGCCTGGTTCATAGCAAAAGGCTCGCTCCTTATTACATTGGACTTAAAAACACAACTGGCGAAAAGTACCTACATAGGTCTTTCTTTTTCGTGTGGCTAACTTGGTGTTAGAGTTTTTACGCCTCCCATGGGCTTCTGACTTGGCTACACATACCATCGAGAAATATCTCTCAGGCGTCAAGAGCAGTGGTGACCCAGGGTAATGGCCCCGACTTACGAGTTGTAGATCGTGGGTTCGAACCCAGGCAGGAACTTTACTTTTTAGGGTTCCGTAGTCAACAAAAGCTATAATTTGGCATGGATATACATATTAAACACGCCAACAAAGTGGTAAAATAAAATCATGAAAAAATATATATATTTAGGGTACCTCTTGTACACGTAAAGTGGGGATGTTTTTTTTTCGCCTACCCTATTGTGTGGGGTATTGTTGGATGGGTCTTTCAAAAATATTGCGGGTTTTTGAAAACAATTTTTCGATTAAGGGATCCGTTTCTGAAATATTAGGCTTTAAAGTGCAAATTTTTGTTACTCCCTCTGCCAGCTAAATGGTTGTACTTGGATATGTAAAAAAAAATCACAGAAATAGTATATTATATAACGCAGTTAAAAGGAAAACTACCACAGCTAAGTTAGCTTTACAAGTTACCGAGTAATAGTCAACCAACTTGCATTTACAGTTGAAAAACATGTTCTCTCATACATTCCGTATGGAAAGACATGTTTTTCAACTACGATCAACTACGGAACCCTTCATTGTGCGTGGTCCGACACGCACTTGGCCGATTTTGTAAATAATTTCATCACCACTACTTTCAAAACGGTGAAGGACGAAACCGACATGTCCTAGAACCAAATAATTCTAAGACATGCGACATCAATCAACATGCACTGGGTCCGCGTGGGGGGATAAGAGCTCGCTCCCTCTCGAAGAGAGATGGCCTGTGGCTCAAAAATCGTAAGGAAACTGGCATCATCATCATAATGTTCCCACATTATGATGATGATGCCAGTTTCCTTACGATTTTTTCTTTCACCGTTTTTTGAAGTGAAAACTTCTTTAGGCGCGTTGAGCACTTTTTGGGTGAACAAAAATTATGTAACTCGCGTCCTCGTCACCGAACGCTTCCCATGAGCTATATGTATACTGTGTATGTATGTGTACTTTTTGGGTGAGCAAAAATCATGGAACTCGCGTCATCGTCACCGAACGCTTTCCATGAGTGATATGCATAAAATAATAGTTATTCCAAAGTTTTGTGTTTTCACTTCTGTTGGCTATCCTTATGACTGCGAGTTATTTTATTTTTTCGGGTGAAAACCTTAGAAAGGCGCCCGTGCTTTGGGGATAATACCGGGGAGTGTGGGATTTTTACCTCACTAAAACTACCCCGGTGGTCACCATCTGCACATGGAAGGGGCACCGTTATCTCTCAAAAGACCGATCCGAAACCCCCTCCATGCAACGCCTGTTAAGCAAGACACATCTCTGACGTACTCATTTAAGCAAGTGATAATTATACAATATACGCACATGAATCCGAAAAGTTCGAACTCGAGATGTATTACTGGGCAGTCCGACGGTCACACCAATAGGCCATCACTACACCTCTAGGCTATAGGTACACCTTAACCTTTCGGGGATTGCTGACGTTAATTTAAGTTATGTGAATATCGTCGACCGTAGGTGTCAATTGAACCTACGGTCGACGATATTCGAAGGGACAAAATACCCAAAATGAGTTTTTCGCTCTTTCGAATGGTGTATATGAAAAAATTCTAGCTTAAGAAAAATGTCCCTTACCCTACTGATTTTTTGGATCCAAATTTCGAATCAGCCCCATAATAAAAATGTATCTGAAAAACTATGTAATATAGCAACTTGAAATGGTGTAATTACCGCCGCCAATCGAATCAAATAAGGTAAGGTAAGGTAGGTAACGATTTCCAAATTTAAGGTATCCGTACGCCAAAAGTGTGTACTTAATTTTCTGTCAACAATCTCTTTACACTGTATTTCTTTTCATACGTTTTTTCAACAAGTCCTTTACACAATTTTTTCACTAGTTTTCCACTATTTTTGATCCAACGTAGAGGTTAATTTAATGTAAGGGATGGGACTACAAGCACTAAGGGACATCTATTTTCTTAAATACACAATTTATTTAAATAAATGTTTGTACAGGTAGATAGAGCACTAAAATACAAGATTATGTGTCAAATCAGATCCAAAAACGGTTAATAACAAAAAAAAATATAGGCGATTTAGTCCGAAATAAAACTTTGTCGGCCTCTCCTGAAAAATCATATTTTGTCCCTTATCTCAGTTGAACCTACGGTCGACGATATGAGTTTTACATTTTACTTTCCGAGTAGGCAACTTGCTCATGCAAGAGAGAAGTCACAAAGTTTAATGTCACTTAAGACGGTCCAACGACTTAAAACGACCTTGTCAATTATAATTAACATAATAAAGTGTTTAAGTTATTGCGACTATAAGCAATTCGACGCCTTTTCTGCATAAGCAGACACACTAAAGTTAAACACTATACAGGAATATGACGAGGTCGTACTATATCAAACGGCAGCCTGAAATTCCATTTTATACATTAACCCATTTTATGACGTAATTCTATAATAATCCACACTAATACTAATATAATAAATGTGAAAATAACTCTATCTGTCTGTTACCTATACCCAAAGTCTCAAATTCAGATAATTTATGTAAACAAAGGGGATAACATATCAAAAAAATATCTTCGTAATGGTAATTCACATAAAATGGCGAAAAATGAGGTTCCATTTTCTTTGAAGTACTGATTTTAAGAAATAATAATTAAAAAATAATCATACCGTAATTATTTTTATAAATTTTCGGTTTTAAACAAAGTTATTAAAAAAAGGATATTTTCTGGTATAAAATATTTTATGATACTGGTAACAATGCAGGAGATACAAACATTTTTTAAATTTTTACGTCTTCAAAAAATCTAATATTACAACTCTCATTCATAGATTCATATTGTAAGTAGCATATTTATCCACATTTTGGATGAAAACGGCTGTAAACTGTTTCGAGTGGAAATCGATTTTGGGAGGCCTATGTCTAGCACTGGACTTAAAAGGGCTGATTATGACGATCATATGCCGTGTCTCCGACTTACTACACAAAACATTCTTTGGCAACGGTATTTTGTTTGCATAATTCTTGTAATGAATTTTACTTTAATTTTACCGATGACTATATACAAAAAAAAAATATGATAAAATGTTTTGCACCACTGTCCTGTCATTTTGACGGTGACATTTCTTGACATTACTTTGTTTACATAAATTATCTGAATTAGAGACTGGGTATACGTTTTCACGCCTAAACTGCTGAACTGATCGTAATGAGTTTTGGCAGAGATATAGCCTGGGATATGGAGAAGGACTTAGGCTACTTTTTTACGCGATAACCGACATCCACGCGGGCGGAGCCGCGGGCAAAAGCTAGTGATACTATAATAATAACGAAATTCTGGCTGAAGCATTTGTTTAGACATACATATGGCATGTATTATTTTTATGAATTATTTTTTACTTACTGTTAACATTTTAAATTTATTTTATGTTTGCTGAATTCACTTAATATTAATCATATTGACCTGAAATTAATTATAAACAATCATAACTATTCATACTTGCACGCCATAGTATGTGGCAAACATATCTGGACCTTTTCTTCTTTATTTTACGCATGCACTTTTTTTATTATTGTATGTGTACACATGTTTGAGCAAATAAGTATTATCTTATTTAACATTTCTGCGGAGACAATAATGACGAGCAAGATTTATGCCAAAAATGGACACAGTTCCAACTTTTTGGCGCGAACGTACCAACAGAAAAAGCCAATAAGACACTTTGATCCACGACAAAGTCCTACGACCTCAAAATCGACAGTCGTGTTTACACTTACATAAGGTCAATAATGCCGTTCCATAGAAATTCAATAAATGACAAGAGTCATATACCTTCACGAAAATTACCTAATTCGTATCCAAATTCAATTTCGGGATAACATAAATTCATATGAAACGATTCAATGACACGATACCCTTTAAACTTGACGGTACTTATCAGCCAAGCAATATTGCAACCATTTCAACCCTGAATTTAATCAGTAGGACATGTAAAATCTACCACCAGCCGTGTATAAATTGTTACTTTATTGGCTTCCCGACCACTATTTTCAAGGTTTCCGCTACATTTATAAATGAATATTGTACTGTACTAAATAACCGTCGAAGTCTGAATAAATCACATATTTTACTTAGTTCCCTTTCCACACCAAATAACGGTCACGCTTAATATCTTCAAAGGGGAGGTCGCACAGCGCACTCTAATGACAATATTATAAACGAATAAGTCAAAAGGTTAGGGTGGAACTTAGAGACAGACAGCTATTAGACAGATTTTATTATATCTATGTAATAGCTTCTGTCCGCGACTTTGGCCGCGTGAAATTTCTTATTCCCTCTGATCACTGCGTCGTCGCATCGCATCGCCCGCACGCGCTATTAATTCGTATTCGCTTAGCGTTCTTTCTGATTTTTAGGGTTCCGTAGTCAACAAGGAACCCTTATAGTTTTGCCATGTCCGTCTGTCTGTCTGTCCGCGGCTTAGCTCAGAGACTCTTATTGTTAGTACTAGAAACCTGTTATTTGGTATGGGTATACATATTAATTACGCCGACAAAGTGGTAAAAACAAATCTTGAAATATATTTTTTTTGAAGCGTATCTCCCCTACACGTAAAATGGGGATGATATTTTTTTTTTCTCGTCTATCCCATAGTGCGGGGTATCGTTGGATAGGCCATTTAAAATTTTGAGTTTGTAAAACCCATTTTTCAATTCAGGGATTCGTTTGCGTAATATTAAGCTTTAAAGTGCTCATTTATATTAGAGTCAAGTGCATGGGGGGGAAGCTAAATGGTTGTATTTAGATGTGAAAAAATTCACAGTAGTTATATACAACGAAGTTAAAAGGAAAACTATCACAGCTGAGTAGGATGTACAAGTTACCGAGTAATAGTCGACCAACTTACCTTTCAACTTGTTTTTGGGATAAATTCATTCCATCTACGGAACCATTCATTGTGCGTGGTCCAACACGCACTAAGCCGGCCTTTTTTTCTTTTTTTTTTCTTTTTGCTCGGCTCGAAAGGGTCATAGTATGATGTGATGTGTGTCGATGACAGAAGGTAAATATGATGTACCCAGAGTTAGTAATTACTATGGCGACAGAACTTTAAAAAAACGCGTTCCCTATTTATTGAACAGTTTGCCTGCTGACATCAGACAAGAAGATAATAAAGTAAAATTCGCACGTATTCTTAAAAAATATTTATTAGAATCTATGTAAGTGTAGGTACTAAGTATGAATAGGCTATAGATGTACCTGACAATATGTTTATTTGGAGAGAGACTCAACGATTTCACAGTTAAACTGCGTAAGCAGTTTTGTGGGGCAATGTATCTAGTGTTAAGAAATTTAAGTGAATACATCATTCATTCATTTTCATTAAAATAGCCTTTTAGCCTTCCTCAAGAATTGGCTTACCAAATACAAAATAAGTTTTTCAAACTAGACTGGTATCTAGTTCCAAAAATTTGCGCGTTCAATCAAACAAACTCTTCAGCTTTATTATTAGTATAGAATATAGATATAAAATAGGTTTTCCACGTTCGTTAGAAACCTGTGAATACAGGTCCAAAACTTTGTAGAAGTTCGTGTAAGAAGAACGTTAACTTAATCTGTAGGTAATCATTGTTTTGGAAACTGCCACTGAAGTCATCTTTATTCAAAATCAGTCTACCTATATACCTCTGTGATTTGAAATAAACTTGGACATTAAAAAAAACCTTTTTTACAGTTCGTTCAACCGATTTTGACTTCTATTCCGTGGGCATAAGGATGGCATTAAAAGCAAAAAAGTGGTTACAATACCAACTGTTTACTGCAGCTGCCATTTGTCATGCCACCAAGACAATAGAAGTCAAAATCGGTTGAACGGACTGTAAAAAAAGTTTCTTTAAATGTCTGATATATGTTATTTCAAATGGAGTAAAGCCTTTTCCCAACTATTTTGGAGTCGGCTTCCAGTTTTATCGAATGCAGTTGAATACCAGTATTTTACATGGATCGACTGCCTATCTGACCTCCACAACCCAGTAACTGGGTTATACGATTCCCCTTTGGTAAGACTGCTTGTCAGACTTTCGAACTTCCGACGATCCGTAACGACTGTCAAAGATCCACAAATGAAGCTGCTTTCAGACTACGCTATAATATAATAGCATATAGTAATATATAATAGCTCATAGCACAACAATATCGCGCACCATACATTGATATAGACACGTTCACACTGTACTGTACTATAGGTATATTATTGGAATGTATGGTGCGCGATAATGTTGTGCTATGAGCTACATATATACTATATGCTATTATATTATAGCGTAGTCTGAAAGCAGCTTGCAAGCCGGGACCAACTGCTTAACGTGCTTTCCGAGGCACGGAGGTGTCTCGGTATGTAAAGATGGTCACCCATCCACGGACCAACCCCGGCAAGCGTAGCTTAACCTGATGGATAGACCCATGCGGCTGTTATTACATAGCCACGAGCTAAAGCGTCCTCTTTATTAAAAAGTAATAATGCAATTTGTTATCATATTTTTCAATACCATGCACTTACATTAAGTGCTAATGGAAATTTCCGTATACGTTCCCTAGATTGCTACATGTCCTTTAGACAGAACCAATGCATATCATTGAATACCTACGTAGCTTCCTGAATTAAATTCCGACCAGTAAATCAAAAGATTTATACCTACAAAACAAATTGATTGCCATGTTCTTCCATTTTATGAGCAGGTTATTTCTACACCTCTCTCCTTATACATACGATATAATCTTCACATTCTGTCTGCATCTGTGTGACATTGCTCTGCTTCGACATTACCTAGTGTTAGTCCTAGAATAGTTGTACTAGAATCAATAAATTGGATTAATGTAATCCATCTGTCTAGACAAAACTACGCGCTCATATTTTACCTACTATGTGAAGTACTATGCGATTCCATTCAGAATAAGTATTGTTTTGTCCAACACAGGTACACACATCAAAAGAGATAAGTATGTGAGCTTATTATTGGCTACATAAATACTTGCTTATAAGACACTCTTTCAAGCAAAGCCAAATGACACTCAATGCACGCATGTTCTGGTACAAAATTGTCCATACCCTGCCTGCTCACAGTCAAAGTCAAATCATTTATTTCAAATAGGCACATAAAAGGCACTTTTGAACGTCAAAAATTACAAAAAAAAATAAGTGATTTAGTTGTCCTTTCCAAAAAATATTTACGTATGGAGAAGAATGGGTAAGAAACTCCATACTTACTATTTTAAAAAGGTAAAAATATTTTGTATTTATTGATAATTATATGTGAAAACGATGTACCTACAATAATATTACTATACCACAATAGGTAAAAAGAATGAAAAATTAAGTAATGACAGACAAATTAAGTATGCGATAAATAAATGTTGCTCATATATTTACAAACATTGTAAAAGTAGATTATTTTCCTAAAATTTTAACACATAATCAGTCAGTGTGTGTATTAGAGTATATTAATCACCGAAAATAAAATTAGTATCATAAAAATTATACAATTAAATTAGCATCCAGTTTGATACTAACTTCTTTTACTCACTGTACATATACCCACATGAAACTGCATTTTGGCAAACTGCCCAACATTGGATTTTGACGGCATCTCTCGCTTATACCTACAAAAAGAACACACAAGTGATAATTGAGGCACACTCGGTAATGGATGAACAAAAAAGTTAAAAGATTCACTTATTTGTATGACAGAAAGACGACATCTTGAGATAATACATATTACAAAATGAAGGAATTTTGTATAATGATAGAGGAAAATGGTGCATCATATTGTTGGATTGTATATTATTCTCTCCCGTAGTCATAGCACTATGGGTAGCTGGGGAATAAATCTCCATATTTTATACTATAAACATAAGATACACCGGGAATTCCCGTTGTTTTTGTTACCACATTACAAAAAATTCACGATGAATTACAGCCGTACTTTCATTGTTAAAAATCTCATAGAACTATGCCCGTAGTTTTAGGGCAGGTTATTGCTACATTTAATTAAAATATTAGGCTACCTACGGGCAATAAAGATTATAATCCAACCCCAAACTACAGTAAAAGGTCACTACGGACGGGCAGTTTTTACAGACGTCTCTATCGATTCATAAAAATATACGTTGATCTTGGGAACATAGGTCAAACGAAATCTTCTAGAAAGATTCCTAAATGTAAACACTACTACGCATTCTTCTTACTAAAACTTTTGATGACGACGAAAGTCATAAAGAAATTAAAGTCAAACAAATTCAAACTATTGTCGTGACAATGAAGAGTTAATAGCATTTAGTTAAACGAAAACTCTTTAACTTTGTTCCCCTTTCTTTATACCTAGTCAATGGCCCATCCAAAGTTCTTTAATGTGTTAAAAGATTGCGTTTTGGCCTAATTTTCCTTTAAAAATTGCTTGATAGTTACACACGAACTTGTAACTGGTACGGCCATACCATTAGATTAGGCAATTGCCGTTTATCTCGATGATTTACGAAATGGGTCGCGAAAACCTTCATTTTCAAAGCGGTAGTGCGAAGGCGATTCGTCAAAACTGATTTGAAGGAAAGATAGTAAAACAATAAACTTAATTACTAAAGAATCTTTGTGTCGAAGTTAGAAGTTAAAGATTATTGTTATGAAATATTTTATGGCGAGCAATTCTAAACGGCCTGGCCACTTTCCTACCTATTATACTCCATTTACTATATACATTAGACAAATAACGGCTAAATACCGACAGTTATTGTGTAATATTGTTGAAATTACTGCACTTTGGAGTTATTTTTTTAATGTAAATGGTAAATAGATTACAGTGCTTTGTATTTATCGTGAAATAACGGAGTTTATTAAACGTTTACATCGAAATAACGAAAGGATGAACACAGTTATTTGTCTAATGTTATAACAAATGGAGGGTATTCTGGGCGATCGTCAATGCTTACATAAACACAAACATTGTTGGTTCACCTTTGTTAACGAAACTACAAAGAAAGTAAACTACAAAGTTTTTTAGTATTTATGAAAAATAAAAAAACTTCTTTAAAAAACCGGCCAAGTGCGAGTCGGACTCGCCCACGAAGGGTTTCGTATCAGAAACCTTAGGTAGTTAAGTTTATTCTTGGGATAGATTCATCCCAACTATGGAACCCATCATTCTGCATGGTCTAACACAAACTTGGCTGGTTTTTCTTTTTTGAGTTGATTGAATGAAAGGTAAATTACGTTTTACGATTTATGACGTATTAAAAGAAAACTACTTACTAGATCTCGTTCAAACCAATTTTCGGTGAAAGTTTACATATATTTTTTTTTTAGTTTTGTCATTCTCTTATTTAAAAAGTTACAGGGGAACACACATTTTACCACTTTGGAAGTCTCTCGTGCAAACTATTCAGTTTAGAAAAAAATTATATTAGAAACCTCAATATCATTTTTGAAGACCTATCCATAGATACCCCACAGGTATGGGTTTGATGAAAAAAAAAAAATAAGTTTCTGTTCTAAGTATGGAGAACCCCCAAAATGTATTGTTTTTTTTTTTTTGTTTTCTGTTTTTGTGTGAAAATCTTAATGCGGTTCACAGCATACATCTACTTACCAAGTTTCAACACTATAATTCTTATAGTTTTGGAAAAAAGTGTCTGTGACATACGGACGGACAGACAGACAGAAAGAAAGACATGACGAATCCATAAGGGTTCCGTTTTTTGCCATTTGGCTATGGAACCCCAAAAAGTATCACAACATTATAGACAATGTTATTGGTTAAAATAGCTCTTCTACTACAGAACTTTTTTTAAATAGAAAACAGAACTCTCATTGCGGGTGAAGAACGTTACGACATAATAATATTATACAAACTAGATCTTTCGTCTCGTAATCGTGTAAGATTTCCAAGGCTATAACATGTTCGATATAAAATGAACTAAATCCACTTTTACGACAATTTATATTAATTACATGCAAGCGACTGATGATTTTTACAAAAAAGTTGTTCTCATTATAAATGTGGCTCCATCATAAATAAAATAACAGTCAAAGCGGCTGGGAATTAAAACTTGACATCAATCCAAATATTATTTTTCGAACATTAATAAGATTTTCTATTAGATGCTTACTATAAATTATAATAGAGTATAGGAATCTCGAAGACGGGAAATCCACTATACGGAAAATCCTATAACTTTCCATTTCATTGGATTTAAATGTTAATGTAGGTATGTGCTTTTCTAGTCTTAGTATGAGTGTAAATCACGTGAACACTCCTATGACTGGCTGTTGGCTTAATCACTTAACTTTACCTACTTTATTCCCATTACCAACAACAAAAAAACTTAGAAAAAAAAAAACAAACGACTTCAAAAAAAAAAAATGAAAAATAACCTTAATTTTGGAAGGCGTTGTCTTTGGTTCCGTATTTTCGTTTTTGCTATCGACTTCCAAATTTTTTTTTTTTTTTGTAGTTCGTAGATTTCTTTTTTATAGAAAAAGTTTTTATTTTTCACTTTTTAGTTGTGGTAACTACCCCGCACCAATTCGTGTACCACAACAGTGACAGGAAATATTATAACATCATGAACATATACCGAGTGGATTAAATACCAGCTAAATCAAATTAATTAATAATAACTTCTGTAAATCGTTGAGGAATTCCCTCGACTGTCTATGGTCTCCATCATCAGACCTGTAATGGCATTTATAACCCATATGCAAAGTTCTCATCAATACAAATTAATCAAGCCCAAACACCAGGTAATTGCTGTAAGTCGTTGGGGAGTTGTCTCAACTGTCTTTCGGCTCCATCATCAGATCGATTCCAGACCTTCATTAAAAAGTAGTGCTTTAAAAAATTTACAAACGCACTAGTCGCCACTGCGATTTTCGAAGGTTCCCCTCGATTTCTCTGGGATACCATCATCAGATCCTAGTTTTCATATCATGGTACCACCCTTGCGATATCTCCTTTCCAACAAAAAAAGAATCATCAAAATCGGTTCATAAACGACGAAGTTATCCGCTAACACACATTAAAGTCGAATTGAGAAACCTCATCCTTTTTTGAAGTCGGTTAAAAATAAACAAGAACCTAGAATAGAAACATCACTCAGCTTTATTACGATAAGAAAACTTTGAATTTTTACGGCTTCAAGGTAAATCAAACACGTTGCGTGAGAATCTGAACTTACATGACTTATTTAGAAAACTCGCGAACGGGGCGTAGCAGGGCAATGATGAGTACTTGTCTACGGCTCGTAGCGTGCTACGCAGGGTTAGGGCAACGACTCCATTCTTTCAGAAAAATTTGCTGCATTACACGTTTATACATTCCTGAATGTTTGTATTTTCTTTTTCCCAAGCCAAGTTGGCTATTTTTAGGCGTGTTTGCAGCCAAGTTTCAACATTGTTTTCGGCATAAATGCAGTGTTTGCTAATGTCAGTTCCAATGCGATTGATACACTATTTCTATAATGGGATTGTGTATTATAAGTACACAATTACATTATAGAAATAGTCGTACCAATCGGAATGCTAAAAATTAATATTTAACCATCTTTACTTTTGAGTAAATCTTGAATCCAAATCTTAAAGCGGGCGACCCTGGCGAGCCCGCGAAATTTAAATTATCCTACGTTTTTTGGAATTTTGTAGTATCAGATTGTCAGGATCAGTTCGTATACTGATCTGAATATGATTCGCGACCGTAAAAAATCTGTATTTATAGAATTACTAGCTGACCCAACAGACTTCGTTCTATCAAAAGCTATAGTATAAACTCCACTACTCTACTCTACCCTACCCTACCCTACCTACCTACCTACCCTACCCTACCATACCCTACCTACCTACCCTACCCTACCCTACACTAACCTACCTACCTACCCTACCCTACCCTACCTACCTACCTAAAACTTTAAAAAAATAGACAATAGCCGATTCTCAGACCTACTGAATATGCATATAAAATTTCATAAAAATCGGTCAAGCCGTTTCGGAGGAGTATGGTAACTAACATTATGACACGAGAATTTTATATCTATACTTAATATATAAAGCTGAAGAGTTTGTTTGTTTGTTTGTTTGAACGCGCTAATCTCAGGAACTACTGGTTGGAATCGAATCATTTATTGAGGAATATTATAGGCTATATAACATCACGCTACGACCAATAGGAGCAGAGCATAAATGAAAAATGTTGCAAAAACGGGAAAAATTATTCCTTTCGGAGAGCTTCCTTTGCGTGCGCTGCATAAACGGTTTAAGTTACGCAAATATCATGTATTATGAAATTGATCCTCTTTAAAAGTTATAAAAAAAAGTCCGCAACTGCATATGATCTTTGAAGATTGACTCACTATAACCTTTTTTTATGGTAATCAAATTTTTTCGAAATTAATTCATTATTTGCGAAGGAGTTTTATCAACATAATATTAATCCTTATCCAAATAAATATGTTATTAATCACAAGTATTTAAATGTAAACAAAATTGTCCTTGACATCACTTGATTTCAATCAACATCTTAGGAGATATCATAATTTTAAAATAACTCCGCAACAAAATAAGTAGAAAATACATTACTTAAACCACTCTCTCTCTCTTACGAGTAGGTGACGCAGACGAAGTTGCGCGGGTCAACTATATAATTTGCTAGCTTTTGCCCGCGGCTCCGCCCGTGTGTGGATGTCGGTTATCGCGTAAAAAAGTAGCCTATGTCCTTCTCCATATCCCAGGTTATATCTCTGCCAAATTTCATGACGATCGGTTCAGCGGTTTAGGCGTGAAAACAGACAGACAGACATACAGACAGACAGAGTTACTTTCACATTTATAATATTAGTATGGATAAAGCTGAAGAGTTTGTTTGTTGGTTGAACGCGCCAATCTCAGGAACTACTGGTTCGAATTGAAAAAAATATTTTAGTGTTGGATAGCCCATTTATCGAGGAAGGCTATAGGCTATATATCTATGCTACGATCCTTAGAAGCCAAGCGAAAAGAACGGAAGTCAGAAAGAACGCTAAGCGATAACGAAGTTTTAGCGCGGGCGAGCGACGGGATGCGAATGCGACGCGATGGGTGGGCCGAAATTTCACGCGGACGAAGTCGCGGGCAGAAGCTAGTATAAGATAATCATTAATACAACTCTCTAATTTCATATTACCCTATGAAATGACTATTGCATGAAATCTTGACATTTGAGGATTATACTGACTTATGGAGTCGTATTACTGATTTTAATGATTATAATTCTGTAAATACATATATTTCTTACGGTCGCGAATCATACTTTAATCAACATACACTCAGACGAGAGCCACAAATCGCAAATATCGCAAGAAAATTTGAATTTAACGCTTTCCCTTAAAAAGCTCGTTCAATAACTGGCAGACCAAGTGACACTGTGTCCTCTGTTTGCTTTCTTCAGTATCACAACAATTGGTGTCACACGAAAGCACACTGCGTGTCTTTAAACCTATACTCGTGAAACTTGAGCCTCGGGTGAAAAACGTAAATCGGCCCAAGGTGTCACCCCTGCAGTAAGATCGCGTGAGAGACCTAAATAAAATAAGGGTTTGGTGCATTGGGCCCTCGACCAGCGCCGCCCGTGCCCCAACACCAATTGTTACCGTTAATTTATTCAACGACATCCGAAACTTATCAGCCTTTGTTCAATTACCAACAACTGGTACAAACAGCACCGACTGGTAGCCACACTTCGTACCATTTCCCCACAGCTATTGTTCCGCGAGCTAATATTAAGTGTTGCTTGCAAAGCAATACATTACTTTTATTTTGTTTGTGTTACATTTCGCTTCTGCGACCATAAATCAAAATAAGACGTTTTTACAGCGAGAAACTACTTTCAAACTATTTGCATGTCTTACACTTTAGTTTCAGTATTCTATTTCGCTGATATTTCCTGACTAGGATAAAGACAAGCTGTTTCCAAGAAACTGTAAACATGGAGTTTGTAAACTATACACAGTTTTGTATAGTAACAATTAAAGCGAAATCTACGCAAGCAGATCTATTTCTGTAGTTTCGTAAATCCAGTTTTGCCTTGACATTGGTCAGACCGGCACTCCCCGACAATATATCTATACGTATCTAATAAATAATGTCTGTGTATATTTCACAAGACTTGGGGCTGGAACCTATACTCCATTTACTATAGCATTAGACAAATAACGGCTAAATAACGACAGTTATTGTGTAATATTGTTGAAATTACTGCACTTTAGAGTTATTTTTTTAATTTAAATGGTAAATAGATTACAGTGCTTTGTATATATCGTGAAATAACGGAGTTTATTAAACGTTTACATCGAAATAACGAAAAGGTGAGAACAGTTATTTGTCTAATGAATGGAGTATAAGTATTTTTAAGTATTCACCTTCTTGAATCAAAATTTAGAGCAGATACTCTAATTTATTAAAAAATCTGTGTAAAAGAAAATATTTTATACATCCACGGCGTTCACTTTAGGAAATTATAATCTTACAAAACGAACAGCGACTTACAAAACGGTTAATCAAAAAAAAAATTGTCTTTAAAATGCAAGCTTTAACAGGAGACTTTGCAGTGCACAAAACTTCACCGTGATGTATAAACATTTAAACATTGATTACGTCCTTATTACAACACACTTCAGTCCTAAAATGCGGAAGTAAAAACAACTAGGTCCGATGCAAAATAGTAATGATCCCACTAATGGTCCATAAATCTTATTAAATTTCAAATAATTAAGACCATTGTCTGTACAACCTCTACGTACAAGATAACATTACTACAAGAGTTGAATTGTAGCCAAATTTTCTACAAATGTAACCAATTATCGGCATCCAGAATTTGGACTACGTTTAGTTTTTCTGTCATGTCAGTAATAAATAATTGCTATCAATCAAAATGTGAATTGCCATTAAAATTATGTTGGCAATGATTTAGAATTTAGACGCTATTAATGTTATAGGATAAACGGAAGATTTCAGGAACTATAGGATTTGTTTATACGGAAATCATAAGTAAATATGCAGCGAAATTGAAACGTCATTCGCACGAAGTGCTTTCATGTTTATTATTATAAACTGTACTAAGTACCTATTGGAAATCATCATATTTTATGTTTTCTGAAAATTACTATTAGATGATCTTTATCTGCCAAATACCAAGATGGTAGTTTAGACAAAGCATGCTTATCTTCAACCGTATTGAACCATTTTTAGGATTCTGTAGTCAACAAGGAACCCTTATAGTTTCGCCATATCCGTATGTCTATCTGTCCACGGCTTGGCTGTAGTTTAGTATGGGTATACATATTAATCACGCCAACAAATGGCGTGGGGTATCGTTGGATAGACCGTTCAAAAATATTACGAGTTTGTGAAAACCATTTTCGATTCAGGGATCCGTTTGCGTAATATTAAGCTTTAAAGTGCTAATTTTCGTTAGATTCAAGTGTCTCCCCCCCCCTGTCAACTAAATGGTCGTATTTGAAGTTAAAAGGAAAACTACCACAGCTAAGTAGGATGTACAAGTTATCGAGTAATAGTCGACCGACTTACATTTGCAGTTCAAAAACGTGTGACGAACATGTTCTTCAACTACAATGTTAAGTTTGTTCTTGGGATAAATTCATCCCACCTACGGAACGCTTCATTGTGCGTGGTCTGACACGCACGTGGCCGGTATTTTTTTTTTTCACTGAAATTAATATTGGTGTAACGATCAGAGCCTTTAAGGCGTAAAAGTGTATATAAACATCAACAACTTGTCTGGATTGATAATAAAAACAGTGCAATTATTTAAAACATGTTAGACATTTCGTGTATAAAGGAGTGACATACGGACGAAGAAGCGAATAATAAATAGGAATGCGACG
The DNA here is from genome assembly GCA_947523025.1 of Dryobota labecula. Lineage (NCBI taxonomy): Eukaryota > Metazoa > Arthropoda > Insecta > Lepidoptera > Noctuidae > Dryobota > Dryobota labecula. The sequence continues at coordinate 13,289,591 of OX383284.1, forward strand.
ACATTTTCTGTTCGAACAAAATTAATTAAAGCAATCGAATTAATGTGATTCTGTCATCAACACAATATTGTTAAAAATAAACTTACATTTTGTAAAAACAGTATGTTTACTCCACTTTCATATCTAGAAGGAGATTTGGGAATCAGAATGGCCATACATACCTAGCCAGTGCAATGCATAAGTTCAATTAACTTACCATGTAAAAATTTGTGAATATGATTTTCAAAAGGACAGAAAATTGCATTATCTTGTAAGAACTTTTATGATTTCCCCGGTGGTCAGCTATTAAAGCTTAGCTGCTGTAATAGGATACCTGCCAATAGTGTCAATCATATCGTTTGACATGATATTTGACTACAAACCGCATGAAATAAGCTTTCAGAAACAGACAGTCAGCCTAATCGCAATTAACCTTCAAGCAGGGTTACTTTGGAACAAAGTAACGCCACTAATGCAAGGCAAATCATGATACATGTCAGTTCCTTGACATTAGAATCTCGAAACAACCTATAAGTATCACAAATTCTCATATGCCAATCTAGATATTTGATATTATTAAATATCTGCCAGCTGTAGACAGGGACATGTTTACAACTTTGCCATTGGCACCGACCGGCGTAAGTAGTGTAACCGTCGTAATTGAGCATACATCAAGTTCAGTAAATCGTATCACATACAATTATATACCCGTTAATTACTCCTTTAATCAAGAAGCCATATTAGTGCGAGAAAGGCGATACATTTTGCAGCGATCAGTCGCGATGCCAATCGTCAATACCTGTCAATGCGCTTAATGAAGTGTGCTGGCATGTATTGGTATACTGGCACTTTTGATGTACCCTATTAACAATATGTCAACGGGAAATTAATCAGAGAGTGATAGAATTTAAAGTATGGGATGTCATTTTTTTCTTTGTAGATATTCATCTTCCTGTTAAGTTCCTGATTCAATGCCAGATCTAATGTGATGTTATATTGTAAACAGCATGATAAACTAAATTTACTTGAGCGTGCTATCAAAATTAAATTTTGCCGGTACGTATGATGCGTTTGCGTTCGGTTGCTAGGGTGGCGTCAGTCAGTGTATTCTAGAAATGACCGCGTATTTAGAGCCGTGCCGGCTGGACGCGGCCGCTGTCAGCACAGCCGCCGGCGTGACGTCGACGCCACGCGCGTGCCCCGCTGGCGATCAGCCAGCAGCGCCAACGAGACGGCATGTCATTGTCACTACTGCCTCACTAGGCCATCACTGCACATTTTGATACGACATAAACAACGGTGTACTTGAAACGAAGTATGCGCTTCCGTAGTCAACGGTCAAGATTTTAAAATAGATAAAAATTATATCCATCGTGTAGTGTGTGTACTGAATTTCGAAAAGTTTACATATACGCCAATCTACTCAGACGAATGTAATCCTTCAAATCTTCACGAAACTCATTAAAATTATATTATCTACAGCAGTCATACAGAGTTTTGCAAGTAATCCAAGGAATGGCAATCGCATTGAAAATTACCTTTTTCGGTAATGAGAATTGAGAATTTTGTGGTGCCACTCAAACACCTTTGTTAATCGCTACATGAGCTGCCTACTATAATACGGCAGTAAATACAACTTTTTTTTTTAAACCATTTACTAACTACTACTCTAGTTCCCCTTATAAAATAAATTGGTAGCACATAGGTAAACATAAAATTCATTATTCAAAAACAAGTAACCAAGTATATAAATTACAGCTTAATGTTAATAAGTTTAATGTACGTATAAATAAAATCAATAACCACCGACGTTCAATAAAAATTTGCATAACAGTCGAAAAGGACATTTGAAATGATTGCGCCCAATTACTTTGGCAGTTCAATTAAACTTGCTGACGATTCGACAAACGAAATTGATTTAGTATACACGTATAGCTCGTTGTGGTACAATTATACCGGAATGGCGGTATTTACTGGCTATAATAATACTTTGAAAGACCACTTGTTGGCCTCGGGTACCAATGATCTGCTCCAGTTGTAGTATGAGAACAAAAAGAGTTGCGGAAGCGGTGTTTGGTGGCAGCCAGTCGGCGCGGGCGCACGGTCATCGCGCTCGCATCAACGCACGAGGACGCCCTCTCTACACACCGACGACAACCCTACATAATGCCATTCGCACCAATATTAAAATGTCACTGCATTTATAAACACTATCCAATATTATGTTTGTCTTTGGACACCTTGATTTATTTACAACTACTTTTATTTTCAGATAAACATGTTCGCCAGAGCACACTGGATAAACTATGGAACAAACAGTCGGGAGCCATACAGATGCTTCTTGCAATATTGGAGGTAAGTATCTCCAACCAGTAACCTACATGCTAAATAAATCACCCTTGTATGCGTATCTATCTGATGTTTATCTTGGATTCTGTAAGTAATTTTCACTTCGTTGTTTTTTATTACAGACATGCAGAGACACAGCAACTTGCACATACATTACATCTATATTAAGAGAAGTTTTGTGTTTGAAACAAGGGAAAGGAAAAAAATGTTCAGGTAAATATTTATCTACTACAGCGGAAACAAAGATATATTATTAAAGGCTCGTACATATTCGCGCGATATCGCGGGCGCAACAGGCACCGACAAAGATATTGTGCTACTAGTGTCGCGTCGCGCCCGCGATATCGCACTAGTCTGTACGAGCCTTAAGACGCGTACCGTACCTACGAAAACATCGTAATTTTTTCTGCCTACATATTATGGTATTAGATTACCATCTAGAAATCAAGTTACGATATATAAATCCTTTCAAATGACAAGTTAATTTCAAATCGATTTACTAGATCTTGAGCTTGACCATGCTTAATTTTTTCAAGAAATAATTCAAAGACAATAATAACAACAAAAACGACAAAAATACAAACTTGTTTTCATGATTATTTTCAATAAATTAGTTCCCATTGAGTCATCGGGAATCAGGAAGAAAGAAACCAAAAAAACAGGCAAAGAAAATAAAGTACCCGCAGTAAAAAAGGGTATGTTTCGTGTGTGTCGCTTATGATGTAAATACGTTGGAATTTACTGCCAATTATCCAAATAAATAACGTAAAACAAACTAATCAATATTATGCAAAACGTTGTACAGCACTGCATGCATTAATCGTTTGTTTAAATAAATTAACAAATGCCGAGATACAAGAAAAACCTCTGAGATTAACCGATAACGATTATAACACGTTTTATTTTAATCGCATTTTTGCTTTTTAATTTAAAGTGTATATCGATGACGGCACAGGTATTGAGCAACTCGCATTTCTATAATTGCTTTACTAGTACCCTTTCTGCTTGGTACCTCTTTTTGGCCTACCTACTGACATTTAAGAAGAGCTCACATAGATGACATTGGACCAGTTGACAACCTTGTAATGTGTAATATCGAAGCTATTGTCGATTCAATTGTCATTTCACCGCACTGCAGTGTTCAATCAAATTAACATAATTATTTCAACATCGATTTATTTATGACTTAAAATTACATAAACAACGTCCACATTGTAAATGTCAAGATTGCTGTTCACTAAGCTAAATTTGGATTAAGTAAATATTTTCCTGTTATTAAACTAAACACTGCAAATTAAACGCTATAACAATATTTAAATTACCCTTGTACAAAATTGTATTACAAAACCTGTCGATATCGACAATTTCAGCGAACAACCTTGCGAGGCAGCAGTGCTCACAGCACTTCATATCGGTAAACGGCACGCAGGTGGTGATCCGCACGATGATAGCAACACACACCAAACGGGACGGCAACGTCGCCACCGAGCTGATACTGCAGGACCTCGTGTGGATCCTCGCCTCGTTAGCGCCGAGAGGTACGGACCTTAACCCATGCGGTTGATTCCAGCTAACAACTTGGCCCGGCATCAGTGCGCACAAGACTTCATTCAAATGAAAGGCACACAAGTAATCATACGCAGGGTGATTGGCACCATGCAAGACAAGAGAGACCGACACGTTGGCACAGAGGTAGTGCTGCAAGATCTACTCTGGATACTTGCGCCTCTTAGCTCACGAGGTTACCAATATTGATTTTAAAATTAGTATCTACTCATTTTTTATTTCATGAAATTATTTGCATTTGCTGCAAAGCTTTCATAAACATGTCAAAATATAATTGATTCCAGATCCAAAGTTCGCGATGAAATTAAGGATGCTCGGTTGCGTAAGAACTATGCATCTTATATTGAAGGGACACTTTACAGATAATAAACTGATTTTCCCTTTACTCGTTATTATGAAACAGTTGGCCAAAAATGGTAAGGTATAATCGTTTTACTATTAATTTTTTCTGCTCTAATACCAAAACAAATCTGATTAATTTCTGCTTTACTAATTTTATTAATAACCTTTCATGCCGATATTGAAAAATCCTGCTTAAAAAAGTAATGAGTGTTTGTTTTCTGATAACTCTACAAATTCACTGATGTCTTGAACCTTTTGAAATCAATGATTAAATAGTTGTTATCCACTTAATAGAAAAAAAAAAAACATCAATTTGCCATGAATCGCAGTGATCGCTATTTTATGTTAGTTATTTTTACGATTTCAGCCGTTACTACCTCTATTTTGATACGTGATGGAGTCACGACAACATACGAGCGGGTTTTGGTCAGTCTCGGCTTCATCCCAACGGCAAGACTGCGACTCTGCCTCGACGCTATTGATTATTTCAGTAAAAATAGTTAAGTGAACAAGTCATTTGTTTTCAAGACGATCATGATCATGTTTATCTTTGTTATTTATGTGATTAATTGTTTAAACATTTTATGTGTTACAAAGACAATAGGTCGCATACAATCTCTAAGCCAGTACACAATTTGTCACCGTCGAATGATACCACAAACTATTCTGTTACGTGACACTCCTACACGCAACGCAGCCTTTACCTTTACTACAACCTCGGAAATTGTTTGTCGCTAATGAATTTATGTTATGTTCTGTTGAAAGTTTATGTTTGCATGTCCAATGCGCCAGTGTTTGTCACTTGATCACACGTGCGTAACTCACACAGAGGTGTGCTGCATGCAGATCGTGAAGACAGGCCTCTGTAGCGTGCTCCTCAGGGTGTTCGACCGGTGGGACCGCTACGAGGGACGCATGAGGCTCAAGATATGCGCGCACATCCTTCAAACTCTGCATCATCTTTGCAATATCAGTACGTATCTACATATGTGTCAATGTTTCTTAACCGATGTGTTCATTAATTTAGCATTTGCAGAGAAGGCGGCCACATATTTTAAATTGTACCCGAAACCAAGAATATCTATAAGCCTTTTTTTTTTTGGGTAGGAAATTATCAAATAACTTCTCCCGCTCTGGGCGGAGCGGGAAGGCGTGTCAGACTTTTACTGACTAAAACCCACCCGTATTCCTTCAGTTGCCTGTGTGCCAGGGCCACGGTATCCCTTTCAAACAAACCCGCAACCCTGGCAGGCATCAATCCTAGCGGACCCCGTCAGTGCGTGCTGACATCTCTTTGAGGCGCGCGGGGACCAGTTCTGTGATACCAGTTTTCAATTCGTTTCTAAAAATCATCTGCAGAGCTTTTTCCCAACTAACTTGGGGTCGGTTTCCAGTCTATAGTCAGATGTAGCAGAATACCTAAATAGTTTCAAACCATTCGATACTTTCATTAAAAACGAAATTAATATACTATATTTAATTTTGCAGAAGCGGGGCGAAGGGCACTGTGTACGAAGAAACATGTCCAGACGTTGCACAGGTTCTGCTCACAGTGTCCAGATGAACCGGAATTTGATGGACTACTAGCAAGAGTATGTTCAGTCATAACATTATGTTTGAAACACCAAGCTTTGCCAGTACCAGTCTCCAGTCCAGCGTCGTTTAATCTGAACCCCATACTAAAAGGTATAAATCAATATGACTTGATATAAGTATAAATAAAATAAATGGATAAGTGAGCCATGAATAACTGTAGGTCATTTTATAGGTACCAACACATCATGGCCATGTCACGAAGATGAAGAAGATGCCGCCAATTCAGATTCTAAAACGGTGAATTCAGATTTAGAAGATGAAGGCCCAGAAATAGATATAGAAGGCATTGACGAGTTTCCAGACATGGATTTCGATGACAATGAGCTAAAAACTGAAAGTCATGATGAAATAGATAAATGTCAAAATATTTTACAATGCGCTACAAAGAGTGGTGACAGTTTACAAAGCTCACTCTGGATAAATCCTAATGAGAGAGATATAGAAGACTTAAAAAAGTAAAGTATTTATAAATTGTTTTCATACGGAGATTAGTTTTTTAAGTAGTTTATTTGTATTTATGTTTGTATATTACCTCCAATAGGAGATACTCAGTTCTAAACTGAGATTGTTTTAGTAATTATTGTGTGTCTCCTATTTTTCATTCTCAAAACTGAATACTTATTCATTTACAAAACCACCGTGCTAAAATTATTTATGTCTATTTTCAGATATTTTATTTATTTTAAAGAGTTTGGATCATTTAACAAGCAAGTAAGGCTTGTCAAAAGTCGATCTAATTCTCGAGGGTCAATATTAGAAGACTTCCTGTATTCGCAATCTGGTGGAAACAGGAATGCTGCTTCCAGCCTGAATCTGTCACTTACTGGCGTTTTAGGCAATACTGAATATGACAACGGCGTGGGTCCTTCGCAGTCGCCTTCATTTTTACAATATCATAAAATCCATGAGAGTGCCTGTAAGTATTTATTTATTTAACCATTTATGTACACACAATAAAACCGTCTAGAAGAAAGGAACACAAACATACGTACAAATATTTATTTATTTAACCATTTATGTACACACAATAAAAACCAACGTTCTGTTTCTGTTCCTTTCTTCTAGAAAGGAACAGAAACATACGTACAAAGGTGATGCTTTTGCTTATTTCTAAAGAAATTTCTGCCAGCATACCTGCCATAGGACAGAGGATAAAAAGAGATGTAGACACCGTGTGCAAGAGTAGAAGAGAAACTAAAACACATAACACGCAAAAAAAATAGTTCACTTATTAAATACAACATATAATATATACTTTTAAAATAAATATCACTAAAATAACTACCAACTATGACTAAGTGGAAACGTAGTGTTATTTCACTCTTATATACTGCAACAGTTTGGCAGTCCCTAATGTTATGCGGAAGTGAATTCCACAACAGAACCGCGTGCACAGTGAAAGAGTAGAAGTCGGTGGAATGGAAAGGAATTGTAAGGTTTCTAAGATGTAACCTGCAAGGCGCATCAAAAGGAAAAGGAAAAGCGTAGAAAAAGCGTTCCCCCAGATAAGAAGGCGTTTCAGGGTTGTGAAGGAGCCTGCCGGGTCAGCGGGATTGTCCAAAAGGGGTACCGCTGCCCCGGAACATAAAGGGCCAAGGAAGGAACACGGGTGGGTTTTAGTCAGTAAGAGTCTCACACTCCCTTCCGCTCCACTCAGAGCGGGACCACATTTGAAGATTTCCCAACCTCAAAAAAAAAAAGTGTGGTGAAGGACGTTAAATAGCAGACACAATATCCGAGTATCTTTAATATTTAGGAAAAAATCCGAGTCTAGCAGCGGTCTATATATGTACCTCTCCACTTGCATACTTAATCTTACATACACTTAACTTGCTCCTCCATCACTCTTATCTAGCAAAAATGCGAATACAGAGGCATAATACAGTTAAACTCCTTTCTGGAAAGTGCGAGTTTCGGAATCTAGCAAACTATTATTTTCTGTCACAGCTACAACATCGTGTTCATCGCTAAAAATACATAAAGACATTTCCAAGTACAGTACGTTTGCGAGTGTGTACTGTACGATATCGTCGAGGGTGAGGAGTGTGATCCCCTTCGTGAAAGTAGCGTACCCTGACATGATGGGCGGTCAGGGTCTCAACCAGCCTGAGCCCTTGAATAAGATGGAGCGAAGTGCGTGCAGGTTAGTACTAAAAAATATATATATATATTTCTGAAGCTCTTTTACGTCATGAAATGCTTTGCGTGTAAGTTTAAAGTCAGAAATATAAATGGCTAACCAGTTCAATGTTTCGTAAACTACCAATAAAAAGAAGGCATTGGTACGTCAATATAGGTACTATTTTAAATTCAATAACCCCCTTTAGACTTAACCTGTAGCAGAAATTGAAACCAAATTCATTGGAGTTGGACATCATTTAATTACATATTATACAGTACTCAGATACGAGAGAATAATATAAGAAAAAAATAAGAATTAACGTGAATATTCCCTCTAGTCTAAGTAGTTCGGCTGTTTTGTTTAGGACCGGACTACTAAGACAAATTTTGTCTCATTAGTTCGGTTATGACGTCAAACCGAACTGCTGAGACTCTTTCTGTAGTTCGGTTAATGATGTAAAACCCAACTTTAATCGTAAAAAGTTTTAAAGTATCATGGCAAGATGGTTTCTGCTTATGTATTCTCCTTATGTCATACGAAAAACTTTTTTACAATGAAAGTTGTGTTTTACATCATTAAGGCTTTGACTGCCAGACAACAGACACAATAGAAAAACTATTGTTAGCGGTCACTGGTGACCGCGGTGGCAGTCAATGTGAACCGAACTACAGAACAAGTCATCAGTTCAGTTTGACGTCATAACCGAACTAATGAGACAAAATTAGTCTCAGTATTTCGGTCCCGAACAAAACAACCGAACTACTGAGATTAGAGGGAATATTCATATCAGCCATAACCACGACGCGCACAGTTCGAACAAAATTTAAAAAAATTACCTAAATGTCTTTTAATAAGTAAAATGTTCAACGTTTACAGGACGAAACTTCTATCCTGTGTAGACAGGGCGATAAACCCTGAAGCGTATATGAATGAGACGGTATACGATTTGGACCAACTCTGTAGTGCCGTAGCTCCTGACCCCGGTGCACAGAAGAGGTAACTATGTATATCACTCAATACAATATTCATTGAATAGGATATATATTTCTAATTGGGGCATAAGATAGCATGGTCTTTAGATAACACTGAGAGGCAAGAGGGACTCTTTTTAACCGACTTCAAAAAGGAGGAGGTTTTTAAAGTATGTTCATCGATATTTTCGTCAATTGCGGACCGATTTTGAAAATTATTTTTTTCATATGGGTGAAGAAGCTTGCGCAGTGATCCCGATTATTAAATTTTGTTTTTGCTTGGATAGATTTTGAGCTAGCTTCGATAATACATATTTAATCCACATTGTGTATCTTGATGATGTTATAATACTTCCAGTCACTGTTGTTAACATAGCAAGTAGTGGTATACGAATTGGTGTGGGGTAGGTAACTTGACAAAAAAGTGAAAAATTTAAAGATTTTTTCCTAAAAAAAAAATATATAAACAACCATTCGACAAAAAACTAAAATACAGATCCAAAGACACCGACTTCCGACAGTAATTTTTCTGTTTGTAGTGGTATTTTTGGAAGTCGGTTTTTTTTTTTTTTGTTATAAAAAGATTCTTGTAATTTGGTTGTTGTTACCGCAATTTATTTTTTTGATGGTTTTGATTTTTGCCGTCCAAGATTAGTCAAATATTTTTGGAAGTCGCTTGTTGTTTTTTTTTTGTTAAAACAAAATATTTCTTGGAAACATTTAGTTATTGTTACCGTTATATTTTTTTAAGATTAGTCAAATATTACTGAAGTACTTAGTTAGATTATCGGCCATGTCTGCAATAAAATAAAAAGTGATTTGGTTCAGTCTTATTACTAGTTGACTGACATATCTATTGATATATATATAATTGGAATTGAGCGTTGCTGATTATTATTAGGATCATGTTTAGCTCCAACAGCTAAACAAAATCAATCAATCTGCCTAGCCTTTGCCCGACTATGTTGGGGTCGGCTTCCAGTCTAACCGGATACAGCTGAACACCAGTATTTAACATGGTGCGACTGCCTATTTGACCTCCACAACCCATTAACTAGGTAACACGATACCCCTTGGTAAGACTGGCTATCAGACTTTTGGGCTTCTGACGACCCGTAACGACTGACAAAGATCCACGAATGACAGCCGGGACCAACGGCTTAAATGCTTTCCGAGGCACGGAGGAGTCTCGGTATGTATTTTTCTCTCTTCAACAGCTAAACGTGATCCTAATAATAATCAGTAGGCGCTAATTATCAAATTACAAGCGCCCACATACATGACTTTAAAAAAATACATTTGGTATACAAGAAGAACTTACTGTCTTGTGTATGCGCATGACATAATCCTACATAATTATTTGATGACCTATCAAACCTTCTTCAAAGTCCATTATAGTGTAATATCCAAAAAGATTGATTTAATATGATTCTCATAAAGTTTTAGCTCGGAGTATGTATGCCTGGGCAACACTGATGAACAGGAGATCACGAAGGTCAATACCTTCTCCTCAAGACTCGGGTTTGAGTCAAGATTCGAGTCTGGAAATCTGAGGAAAGTAATTCAGGTAATCCTCCTGAAAATAAATGTTAATGTTTCCAAAAAAAATAGCTTTTACATAAGTAATGAGATTGCTCAATATAACCTTCCAAAAGTAAAATATTCATATTTTCTTAGTACAAAAGGGTTTTTTTTTTATATCTCAGTCAATACTCACTTTGATAACATTTGGTTCAATCCTTGTTTCTTTATTAATCCTAAGACTCAACCCTAATGTTCAACTCAATCTGTGGCTTGGTCCAAAGTACGTTTTTGTGATAAATGAGATTTTACTGCCAAATTAATATGAAAAAGTGTCATATTATTATATATATTGACGGCACGGTTGGCGCAGTGGTTAAGCGATTGACTACTGCACTGCGTGTCGCGGGTTCGATTCCAGCACGGAACAAATATTTGTATGACCTACAATTAGTTGTTCCGGGTCTGGCTGTTTGTGTATGTGAGTTTAAATGTTTGTAAACGCACCCACAATACAGGAGAAATTCCTAGTGGGGCACGTTTAAAAAAAAAAAAAATATATATATATATTTATGTGTGCTAAAAGGGCGTAAGTGTAACGACAATATCTCAAAAGATACTTTTTTTAAAACGCTAATGCGGTGTTTGTTTTCACACTGTTACATAAAAAATATTAATAGCTTAAGCCACCAGGGATTTTTTTTTACGCTACGCTATTAATAGAGTCAGCTTGCTATTTTTTATTATTTCAATTTAATTCATAAATCAACCTACAAATAAGTATCAAGAGATTTTTGTCATTCTACAATATAACATGTAAATAATAACTATCAATGCTAGTTTATTTTTCTAATGCTTATTACTGAAAATAAAGATTATTGATATTGGCCCTTTTAGCACCAGGCCACAGAAATGTATATCTCGAAATACATAAAATCACCTGTACCACTAATATACAGGAAAAAGGAAAAGTTTTTAATCAGTTCGCAAATTTTGACAAATTAAACTTAAACGTATTTTATTATACACCTATATCTTACTTTGATATGTCTTAGGACGAAAAAAAATAAGTTATCGTTAAAGAAAGTTGTTTATTTTGAAACTGGTATAATGGATACTCGTCGTGCAACGCGCCGCGCGGCGCGGCGGCGCGGTCAGTGAAGTGGAACGCAGTAGTAGGTACTATACCTATCAGCTGTGCGCTCACTCATTGATATTATTACGAATAGATTGTAACCATATTCTGCTGATTTCAAGTGGACCAAAAAAAAAAGTATTGAACAAATAATAGAAATGTGTTCTATTACTGATACTGAACCACCAAAAAAAAAAATGCGCACTGGTTAAAAATTTATCCTGTATATGTTAACATAATTCGTATCTTCAAGATAAGTAACTTCAGGTAGGTCCGAGAGAGTACGAGCTGATTCTAATGCCGGACGTGAACTCGACGAAGCGTCACCAGTGGTTCTACTTCGAAGTTCGCAACATGCAGCAGGGCCGCCCTTACGTCTTCAATATCGTCAACTGTGAGAAGTCGGACAGTCAGTTCAACTTCGGCATGAAACCAGTTTTGTATTCAGTGAAAGAGGCCGTCATGGGAAGACCAGGTACTAAATGAGATTTTATAATCAAACTCACTTCGCCCGCGTGGCTTTTTCTAAAATAAAAGTAGTCTAATTTCTTCTTTATAACATCAGATACGAGGGCTGCACTAAAAGTATCGGGAATGGAATATTTCCACTGTTCCTGTCATATTAAAATCTTTTTAATTGAAAACTCCTTGGTTTTAAAAATCGAATACCATTTATTTATTTAAAAAAAAGATTCTCGGTCTCGTCACAAGGTTTTGTCAAACTTGTTTAGTCGTTGAGAAAATGGAATTGACTCGACAAAATTCAAGAGCGATGATTTATTATGACTTTCGAAGTGGTTTAACACAAAAACAGTGTGTTGACCGGATGATTTCTGCATTTGGTGATGAAGCCCCATCCACAACCACAATTTATCGCTGGTTTGCTAAATTTCAACGTGGACGTGTCAAGCTCAGTGATGATCCCCGTCAAGGTCGTCCAAAAACTGCAGTCACCCAAGAAAACGTTGATGCTGTGCGTAAGCTGATTGAGGAAGATCGACATGTGACATACCGCGAAATTCAGGCAACTTTAGACATTGGCATGAGTCAAATACAAATAATCTTGCATGAACAATTAGGTGTAAAAAAGTTGTTTTCCCGATGGATACCGCATTCGCACTGTGAAGAGCAAAAAGCGGCTCGCGTTACTTGGTGCGTCAGAACTCTCGAAAGATTCCACGCAGGATCCTCAAATGCTGTATACAACATCGTATCAGGTGACGAATCCTGGATATATGCTTAAGAACCCGAAACAAAAAACCAGTCACGAGTTTGGGTGTTCGAAAATGAGTTAAAGCCAACAAAAATTGTTCGTTCACGGAGTGTTGCAAAAAAAATGGTGGCCACGTTTGTCTCCAAAACCGGCCATGTTACGACTATTCCTCTTGAGGGACAAAGAACGGTTAATGCAGAATGGTATGCTAGCATTTGTTTGCCACAGGTCGTTTCTGAACTCCGTAAAGAGAACTGCAACCGCCGCATCATCCTCCATCACGACAATGCGAGTTCTCACACCGCGCACAGAACAAAAGAGTTTTTAGAGCAAGAAAACATAGAATTATTAGACCATTCGCCGTACAGCCCCGACCTAAGCCCTAATGATTTCTATACTTTCCCTAAAATAAAGAATAAATTGCGTGGACAGAGATTTTCATTACCTGAAGAAGCTGTGGACGCCTACAAAACGGCCATTTTGGAGACCCCAACTTCCGAATGGAATGGTTGCTTCAATGATTGGTTCCATTGTATGGAAAAATATGTCAAATTTCGCGGAGAATACTTCGAAAAGCAATAAATACATTTTTAAATAGTAATGTTGTGTCTCTTCCTTGATTCCCGAAATTTTCAGTGCCGCCCTCGTATCAGCCAGTGAAAAACCCGTCAAAGTCAGTCCAGCCGTTTTGGAGATTAGCTGGAACAAAGAGACAGACAGACATTTTTAATTTTATAACATTGCTTAGTTTCACGTGGTAATTGTCCCCAGGTTGGGTGCGAGCTGGCTCGGACATATGTTACTACCGGAACAGCTATCACTACGCGAACCAGAAGAACCACAACAAATGCTATTTGACAGTCACGTTCAACATCGAGTTCCCGCACACGAACGACGTCGTCTACATCGCGTACCACTTCCCTTTCACGTATTCTATGATGATGGTGAGATTCATTATCTGTATAATACAAGGTATCCCGTAAATAATGAATCAAACGTTACGGGTAGGTAGCTCAACTGATTTCCAACAACTAATTTGAATAGTTAAAAAGGTAACCAAGTATTTTTTTTTTTTTTCGAATTGTTCAATTTTCTCTACCAGAATTCAGTTTTTTAATGCTTTCGCTGAGCTATCAATGCGTTTGATCCATATTTACGGGACAACCTGTATAAGTTCTGAAATAAGACTTTAAGGGCCTTACAAATAAACACGGAATAAAGTTATGACAAGCATAAACGTAAAAAAATTAGGGTTATACCGAAGTTATTCCTAGCACAACTTTATTCCGTGTTTATTTGTTAGGCCCAAAGGTTTTAAAATTCTTTGCACTCCATTACATAATACTGCAACACAAAACACGCAGCAGTAGGTATATATAACGAAGTTAAAAGGAAAACTATCACAGCTAAGTTAGCTTTACAAGTTACTGAGTAATAGTCAACCAACTTACATTTACAGTTGAAAAAAATGTTCTCCCGTACATTCCGTATGGAAGAACATGTTTGTCAACTACGATGTTAATTTTGTTCTTGGGATAAATTTATACCCACTACGGAACTCTTCATTGTGCGTGGTCCTACACGCACTTGGCCGGTTTTTTCGAACTACTTAAACGCAATTATATTTTTATTAACCTGTATGGTCCCACTGCTGGGCAAAGTTCTCCCATAGCTTTTTTATTTGCATTAGATAGTTTTTTTTTTGTTGGTGTGGTGACAAACATATTTTTAATTATTAGTTTTTTGGACCTTCCCAAAAAATATTTACCGTCTTATCTATACTAATATTATAAAGAGGAAATATTTGTTTGTTTGTTTGTTTGTATCGAATAAGCTCCGCAACTACTAGACCGATATTAACCATTTTTTACCAATAGAAAGCTAAATTATCAGGAAGTACATAGGCTATAATTTATTTTAAATAAAACTAGAGATCCTTAAGAAAATTGCAATAATACCCAAAGTAGCAAAATTTTGCCTATAAACCATGGAATCGAAACTTACTCGGGTGAAACCACGGGGAGCAGCTCATAATAAAGTAATCCGCTTCACAAAACTATTTTAGCTATCGAACTGTTTAGTCCCTTTCTGTCAAACTTCAGTTTAACTTGACAGAATATTTTTTTTTTTTTTTTGTTACTAGGTCATCTCAGAGTTAACCTTGAGAGGTTGAGACTCTTTAACCGGACTTTTCTGTGGTTGCCTTAAGCTCCTAACGAAACTTAATGCCTCCAGCCAAGGCGTAAAAACTTATAAACTAAAGGACTGCGCGTTAAGGGCACCCCCTGTGGGGTACGAACCTCGGCTTAGGGCAGAGTCGGAGGGAGGATGGCAAGGGACTGACGGTGGCTGGATAAAATCAGGGTTATGATTATTATCTGGGGGATTTAAAGCTACTGGCTCAGCTATAGCGCGGGCTGGCGCTTCGCTTACGAGCAAGGGTCGGGGAGGAAGACAGAAAGGGACAAAACCGATACCTAAAATAGGTTTGTGAAGCGGATAACTTTATTATGAATAAAACGGTTAGACTTTACTAATTGTTTTTTTTTTTTTTTTTTTACCAGACTAGAATATGGCACTGGAGCATGCAGATGCCGCCAGGATCCTACCTTCGCGCGGAGCCTCTCTGCTACTCCCTCAACAACAACGAGGTCCCGTTGCTTACGGTCTCCGCTGAAGATATACCTAACAATCCTATAGTGGTATGCTGTTTTTCTCCATAAAAATGCTTTAGAATCCACATGCTTTAGATTCCTGTACTTAGTACGGAACAAGATGCTGCAAATACTTGTTGCGTGCGATGCGCATTTTAATGTGAACTTCTTGCTAATTTTTATCGATCAATTAACTTTACCTTACGCAACTACTGGTCGTAGTTATACCACAATGTTGGGTCTTGAAAAACGATTGCATCAAGGCAAATGGAGTCCTTGAACTACTCAACATATAATAGACGTTTCCTGATTTTCATGTGTATCCTTAAAGCACGACATTCCTAGCGGAACTTGGAATGCGGAGCTAGTGATCCTAGTTTACTTGTTTTAAATATTCTGGATAGTTCAACACCTTATACTCGTATAGAGATGTATAAACATTTGGTTCTGTTCGATTTTCGATTTTATAATTTTTACCTTAACCGCAGAAATGTTTTAGGGTTCGCCATGTCCCTCTGTGTGTCTGTACGTCTGTCCGTGGCTTAGCTCAGAGACTCTTAGTACTAGAAAGCTGTGATTTGGAATGGGTATACATATTAAACACGCCGTCAGAGTGATAAAATAGTGAAATAACACCCTCCCTAACACATAAGGCGGTAAAAAAAAAACTCGTCTATTCCACGGTGTGGGATATCTTTGGAAAGGCCGTTCAAAAATATTGCGGGTTCATGTAAATAATTTTTTGATTTAGGGATCCGTTTGCGTAATATTAAGCTTTAAAGTTCAAATTTTTGTTACAGTCAAGTGTCAATAGTTGCATTTGGATAAGTGAAAAAATTCACAGCAGTAGTACCTATTTATCACAGCTAAGTAGGCTTTACAAGTTACTGAGCAACTTAAATTTACAGTTGAAAAACATTCTCTAAGGGAGAACATATTGTTTTTCAACCAATGTTGAGTTTGTTCTTGGGATAAATTCTTCCCAACTACGGAACTCTTCATTGTGCGTAGTTCGACACGCACTTGGCCGGTTTTTTGTGTATATAATAAGGAATGCTATCTCTTTAATAGATGTTTTAAAAGCTAATAAATGTATTGAATTATCATAGCAGTGGGAAAAAGTTACCAGACACATAAATACAGCGAACCTTTCCATAAATCATGAAACACCTTCCAACTGCCAAACAGTATTTCTACTCGTTTTTCACTACAAACACATATTCATTCAGCTGATATGGCCAGCATTGAATAAGTCTATTTACCGTTAAATCTGTACCTACACCAGATCAAGAGTTGTATAAGAGGAAAGATCTAAAAGTGTCGAGTTCATATTAATTTGTCAACATCATGGCGTACCGACGATTGTCCTGGGGCCTAAGTCTCCTAAATTACAAACGTTGCAATGGTCTCACCATTGTGAGTATTTGACAGTGTTTGTATGGCAATCTGTCAAAAACTTACAATGAAGAGACCATTGCAACGTTTGTACATTAGTAGACTTGGCCCCCAGCTTTTGCGTTTTCAAAATTGCCAAGTTACAAATTTACAGTTTGCCTGTCAAACCGGTTTATCACAACTGGAAGGTATCCTTGAGTCTAGAATCGCCAGTCATATTCTGCGTTACTTGGCATCGTCGTGCTCTGCTGCAACGTTGCCAAACCTATTGAGCGTCACGTTTAGACGTCATCTGTCACCTAAACCTGGCTAGCTTACCACAGCCTCGGAAATTCTTTAAGATAATATTTTAACTATGACGGGTACACCAACAGGATCGTGAGATAGTATTCCTAACGGCGCGCGTACATCCTGGCGAGAGTAACGCGTCATGGGTGATGGACGGGACTCTGGGCTGCTTGCTGGGCAACTCGTGCGCTGCTGCCGCTCTTCGGGCTAAGTACGTGTTCAAGATCGTGCCTATGCTCAACGTGGAAGGAGTCATCAATGGCTGGTGAGTGGTATTATAATTTTGATAGGTATACTGTGTTCAATATTTTGAGATTGTACAGCCTGGCTTTGGGCACATTGAGCGTTAGAGCCAGGGCCTCAAGTCTGCTATTACAATAGTGTCAGAATGGTCTATCATTGATTTCATAATTGTTGATTTTGACAAGTTTGGTAATCTACTAATATAATGGCGTCATTATGACTTTCCAATGGTCAGCCACTGACACTCCATTGAAAGAACTGGTAATCTCGTACATATTGACAAAATAAACTTCCTACTAAACTTCCAACTTCCTACTACTACAGATTGCTTATAACACTAATAAATAATATGTAAAAATATACCTATATAAATGAAATCTGGCATGAATAAATGTTTTTATTGTAATACAATTCTATTACGAGACAATTGACCGACCAATGATCGACCATTATGAATTTAGCAGATTACGAACTTTTAGCAAAATGACAATGGGATCGTTGGACGAATTTATAAAAATAGCAGACTTGGGCCCCAAGACGTGCTGCTCTTGACTTTAAACGGTGTTAGGTTTTTTTTTCTGTATTATTCAGTCCTAAAGGGCAGTCGAGGTTGAACACGAATTAAACAAATGTATCCTATTAAGTATAAACTTTATTAACTTCGCTACATCACTATTCTTTAAATTCTTGAGTTTCAACTTAATATACTTAACTAGGTACGTCACGTATATAAACACTATCTTATACCTACCACTATGTATTTCAAATGATATGTCCAGACAATCAATATTCACTTAATTTTCTTACATTAAATTAATACATTTTACGGTTTATCTTCAAAAATACCGGAGATCTTGCTTCTACGTTATTTACCTTAGCGAAGTGTAGGTACCTATACGTGGAATACTCATTTTGTGATATTCGACATTACGAAGACGGAGGCAAGTCGCATACAAGCGAGTCGCCAGCACCTTCAACCTAGTTTAATAAATCATATTGCCCCATAATATACCTTCGAAATCCCCATAATCATTCATGTATAAGCTGGAAAATAATACGGTACTAGAAATCTCATTTACATAACGTGATATCAATACAACAAGGCGTACAGTGCACCCTCAACACGCAAGCTTCTAAAGTAAAACATCTTAAAATTACTTATAAATGCCTCAAATTATTGAAATAATACTTTTGGTAGACTCAATACCTAATTGTCACGAAAAGATATATACGGACCGCTCGGCCGGACACTAGTAGGCGGGGGGTGCCAGCATGCCGCTGGCGTGGACGGAGTGCTCGGTGGCGTCCGGCTCGGCGGTGGAGGGCGCGTCATCAGGCTGCGCGTGTGCCTCGTGGCTCAGGTACGCGGCCGGGTCGTCGCCCGCCATGCCCTCGTCGTCGTCGTACGGGCCCTGCGTCGCCTCCTCCTTCTGCTCAAGCTCGTGGTCGTGCTCGAGCGAGTGCGCGTCGGATGCCCGCGAGTAGTGCGAATCGATCTGAGGTGACGACGGCAGGATGCCCAGCTTCTTGATGTGCGGCGACTGCAGGCCGTCCAGAGACGTGGGGCGCAGTTTGCCGATGAGGTCGTTGAGGGTGAAGTGCGTCGGGAGGTGTTCGGAGCGCGGCGGCGGCGGCGACGACGACGTCAGAGGGTGGGCGGTCGTCGTCGTGGTCATCGACAGCGGCTTCCTACCGGCAGAACATATCGACCCTCGTGTTAGAGAGCCGCTTGTAAAATGCACACATGCTAAGATACTATACATTGAATGTATCGAACGATATCAGTCATGTTAAAGTATTTCATTTATAACCGAAATATATTATAGCCAATTATGTTAATGGTATTAGTTATTTTTAAAACAACAAAAATGTTAAATACAAATTACTATTGATAGATAATGTATCACTTAAACAAGAGATACCAAGCAAAGCCCCCTTCACCCACCCACCAAAAGATTTTGTCAATTTTGAAATTGTTTATGTGACCATCATTAATGATATTGAAAGAGTTAAAGTTAAAGACGATAACGTCATAGATGCCAAATGTTGTCTGCTGGGTGTAGGGCTCTTGTTTGGTGGTTGGGTTGGCGCAGAGGCCTGATCCCGCGGGCCCGCGCGCTACGAACAAACATCGAGGTAGAAACAAGGTTTAAACTTGGACTGAAATGTTAGCACACTGACTACAACGTAAACTAGTGTCCTAAATGTTATTACAGTTAATCATGTCGTCTTTTAGACACGTTGAATACTGGTTGTCGAAATTCGTGAACTCGAAACTCGGAACCTGTGCATAGAAGCCGCTATTGTGAGAGGGGGAGCGCGCGGCTAGTCGGGGAGCGGGCCTCCGGAGACGGCTGGCATCTCACCTGGCATTACCCCTGCGCGGAGGACACGGGGATGGAGCCGTAGTTGTAGTAGTAGCAGCGCGTCTGCTCGCAGATGAAGTCCTTGATCTCGCCGCAGTGCTGCGGCTCCCAGTGGAACGTGGGCGCCTTCAGGGACACGCAGCCATTGGTCATCACGTGCTCCGTTCTGGAATACCGACTAGTTTTTATGCAATATTGTATTGTAGAACCGGTACTGGGAATTTAAAAAGCATTGCCCTTTAACGATAGGTACGCTATTTATAAACAAGTTAACGTAACCAGCAGAGCGCATCGTGGGAAAAACGCGTAACCAGCAATTTTCAAGAAAATTTTATTACACTGCTTGCTTCCTAACATGGGAACCTATAACTTTCTTGGAATTAGATCGTGTAGAGATGCAAGAAAAGTGAACATCTTCATTACAGAGTGTTTCTGATGCATGAGTATTGTGTGCTTAAATCACTTCTTAGGGATCTTGTTCAAATGTACGATAAACAGGGCCCCGTTACTGACAATGCGACATATTTGTCAAAAAATTACAAATTTGTTACATTTTTACGACATTCTTTAATTATAAAGCAGAAAACTATGAAAGAAACTTACAAAATTGTCGGATTGTCAGATGGTCGTCTGTCATTTGTCGCCTGTCGGTTTCATTAAATAGGCCCCAGATCACTCCTTGTAGGATGTTCTCTACAATTGTAACAACGTACCCGTGTCTGGCGGTGCGCTGTGGCGCGGTACTGCCCTGCGGCACGTCCAGCGGGTCGATACTGTCGTCAGCATGCTGGCTGGGCGCGTCCATCGGCAGCCGCCGCATGTAGTTGAATGTCGCGTTGAACGGCAGACCCGTGCTCATCCACAGATACATGTCCGTGCCTAAATTGTTGCCTGATGTCCAGAAGTCGTACTTATTGTAACCTGTAAATAGATATAATCTTATTATATTTATGATTTTACAAAAAAACTACATTGGAGGCTTAGCCAAGGCTTTTACTAAAATTATTCAGAGATATAAATTTCATCAGCTATACTCCGTTTACTATATAGCATTAGACAAATAACGGCTAAATAACGACAGTTTTTGTTTAATATTGTTGAAATTACTGTACTTTAGAGTTATTTTTTTTAATGTAAATGATAAATAGATTACAGTGCTTTTTATTTATCGTGAAATAACGGAGTTTATTAAACGTTTACATCGAAATAACGAAAGGGTGAGAACGGTTATTTGTCTAATGTTATAATAAATGGAGTATAGTTGCCAATAATAAATAAGTAATTTGGCGTGGCTTTTTCTAAAATAAAGCCTTTTTTACTCGTTATATAACATCAGCTATCTGCTAGTGAAAGTCCCGTCAATATCGAAGATTACCCGGAACAGTCAGATCGACAAAAATTTAAATTTATATTTTTTTCTTCTTTGTTATAATACCGTATATCCTACTTCCTACTTATTAATATTTAATATAATATTATAAACGCGAAAGTTTGTGAGGATGGATGGATGGATGCATGGATGTTTGTTACTCCTTGACGCAAAAACTACGGAGCAGATTTCGTTGAAACTTCACAGTAATATAGCTTATATATCAGAATAACACATAGGCTACAATTTATAAAGATTTTGTGTGACTTGGCCATAATAAAACGATAAGTATCAAGTAAGTCGGAAAAAATCCTGCCTTCTGAGAGCTATCTCAGCGTGCGCTGCCTAAACCGTTAGAGTTACACGAAGATAATGTACCATGAAAATGTTTGTCTTAAACCGTTCTAAATAAAAGTTCGCGACAGCATATATCTACCTTTTATGTGGAAGCCAATAAATCCAAAATAGTAAAAAGTAAAAAGCTGTTATTTTGACATTATACCGGATGACATTTTTTACCGTCTCGTAAAAATTTGGGTATACTAGGTGAACGGAGTAGAAGCCTATGGCATAGTTTTTATTTTTTTTTCTTTAACCTAGAATGAAATTGATCTATGGATAAATACCACACATTTGAAGTAAACTTATCATACTATAGCAATAAACACAGAAATTTAACAAAAAACATAATTCAATAAATAAATACGATAAATAATATTTAAATTTAAATCATAAGCACCCAAATTTCAATATTTTTATCTTTTATTTTAGTTTTATTTCTGAAAAAGAAATTGCTACGCCATAGGCTTCTACTCCGTTCACCTAGTATACCCAATTTTTTTCGAGACGGTAAAAAAAGTCATCCGGTATATTTGCGTATTTGTATATTACAAACGTACACTTTAATTTTATTAATTTGTATAGAAGATAAACTTTACAAGGTTATTATCTTACCAGCATTAGTAAGGTATGTCGTTATAGAGTCAGCCTTTTCCTTCGTTTCAAAAGACGCAAGCTGCAAGCCTAATGATCTGCAAAAAAAGAAATGTTACCGTTAAGTTAAGTTAGAATACTATAAATACAAAACAAAGACACGAAGATCGAAAGACTTATAATTATGTAGGTTTACACCATCATCTGCCTAGCCTTTTTCTAACTATGTTGGGGTCGGCTTTATAATAATAATAATAAAATGTTTTATTAACATAAAAAAGGTGTTACATTTTAATTTTAAGCCCTGACTCCTGAGCTAGGTGGTACCTGTGCTACAGGAGTCAGTGTTTTCATCCGTTTTTGGAACATTAACAATTTACTTTATAGATTTACATAAAATATTTTATTTATCAAATATATTACTAAAAATAAAATAAAAAAATTGTTTTAATTTGTTTAAAAAAAATATATTTTGCTAAACTTCATTAACAACAGCAGTACAAGTGCCAAAAGACACACCATAACATAAAACATTTATCTTGCCAAAACAACAAATTCTAAAGATTGAATAATTAATTTCGCGATTTACCGTTGCTCCACCTGTGGTTTACGATCACCGTGGGTAGAAATAAATTTTGTCAAGGTATGTCATCCAACAATAAGCGATTAATACAATTTATTCGCTATAAAGACTGATTATATATATTACTAGCTTTTGCCCGTGGCTTCGCCCGCGTGAATGTCGGTTATCGCGTAAGATAAGTAGCCTATGTCCTTCTCCATATCCCAGGTTATATCTCTGCCAAGTTTCATGACGATCGGTTCAGCGGTTTAGACGTGAAAATGTAACATACAGACAGACAGACAGATAGACAGAGTTACATTCACATTTATAATATTAGTATGGATAGTATGGATATATGGAATATGGATATGGATATCTATACCTTAAAGGCTCGTACAGACTCGTGCGATATCGCGGGCGCGACGCGACACTAGTAGCACAATTTCTTTGTTGGTGCCTGTCGCGGCCGCGATATCGCGCGAGTCTGTACGAGCCTTTACGATATTGTTCCGCGTAACACAAGACTTTACTGCGGTACAATTAACATGCGCTAACCATAAATGCGATTCCGCTTAAGAATTATCGTAGAGAATACTATCGTTGCTGCTAATCGTATTCAGCTATTAGCCTGAACAGAGTACAAGTTGCACCCAAGCCTGTTTATCGAGATGCAATTTATTCGCTAAAGACAGCCCGTTCAGGCCACGGCCTTGCCACGATGGGACCACATTCCAAGTCCAAGTTCAGAAAACTCTGAGGGATTAAAAACCTCTACGACATCATGCAACTGCAGGGTAAGAGCTCTATTAATGTTTACTGTATGCCGGCAGTTATATTTGAAGTAATTTGTGATTTGTAACAACATGAATGCTATTTAATTTTCTCTGGTATGAAAATAAATGAAAAAAAAAAGTCCAGTTCCAGTGCGATTAAAGTTGTTAATTGCTCCACGGTGCAACTTATATTTTATTAAAGGAAACAACTAAAATCAATGTCGTTTGTAATTATGACCATCGTTCTAAGGAATTGTACTGTTAGATCTTAATTATCTACATCTTTCTTACATCGGAAGCCGTGAGAAAATTTTATGAACCCATGAAGAAATACGATGGCAGGGCATGATTCAAGATAGACATCTTGAATCATGCCCTGATCGTATTTCTTCATGGGTTCTTAAAATTTTCTCACGGCTTCCGATGTAAAATAATTCGATTCATAAAATTTTCATAATATTTTTTTTTTAATTTTTAATTTGGATATTGTATTGAATATAATTTTACTCTCTAGTAAAATTATATTCAATACAATATGAATATATCATCAATGACATACATAATACGTAATGCAACCTCTCTCCAAAAACAATTCATCATTGAAAGGCGAAACACGTTTCAACTCAAGACTTTTTATTATGAATTAAAACGTCATAAATTATTCTGCACTTGAATTTATCATAAACTTACTGCTAAATATTTGCTCGTCCATTAAGGTACTTTCAGCATACTTTAGTGCCATTTGTCTTTTTGCCCCTTCTTGTTTTGGATCTTGATGGATCCAGTTTTAAAATCGGTCATGTATAAATAAATTTATTTTTAATTTTTTCGTCGTTATTCTTCATTTCCAGTACCTACTTAAGTAGTTATAAATATTAGGGATGTGGGCAAAATTCTTTTCAAATTCGGTTTAACCGAACGTCCATTAGGCCGAAATTCGGTTCAATGCCGAACATTCGATACGAGAAAATATGGAATAACTGTTTTGACTAAAATAATAAAACTAAACCAGTAAAATAAAATCATAGGCATATGTTTATTGTTTGTAAGCTGTAACTTATTTAACAATTAAATATATTCTAAAAATTATCAGAATTTTGACATTATAATAATTATCGCCAAAAATCACTATTTTGAATTTTTATAAAAGTGCTAAATGAAATATATATACCTACCGTTATTTAAAATTTTCCAAGGGCAGGTTATATTGCAAAAACACCAAGGATTCTGCGTTATCTGGCAGGACAACAACAAATGTAGGTAATAAATATGATTGTGAACTAGGGTATCGAATTGTAGAGGTCAGTAGGGGCGGCGTTTGAATAGCCTACTGGCGGCAAATGTATAAATCCGCCACTGGGCAGGAGTCTGTTACGTTTTTGTTCGTAGACATTTCCTGCCTCTGACAAAGGTCGCTCAGAATATACGGAGAGGAGTCGATAAAAACAGTGCAGCGCGGTGAAAATTACCGAGTTCGGCCGAACTTTTTATTTTCACCGAATGTTCGGCCGAAATTCGTATTCGGTTCGAACCACGTTTGGCCCATCCCTAATAAATATCTCTTAAATTTCAAGTTGTTCCATTTGCGTTCTTTTCTATAATTTCGTCTTCGGTCTAATAATTCGCATTTTATTTGTCCCAGTATATCTGTTTATATGGTGCAACAAAAAAACAGCGACAATCACGCGTCCTCGTCACATCGGTACCGTTAGTATCTTTTTGTCATCGCGATCAAAGCGAACCGTAACACGACTCGGAGCAGTTTGTAAATTATCCACGGGTCCAGTGTTATTGCGACCGAGACGCATCACCATAAAACTTGTCGTCACGCAGCACCTGCTCCTGAACTGCATCTCGACACGCTTGTCATGCCGCGAATTCGAGTCGTATTTTACAACGAGTTTGTCGCGACCTTAATCGATTTCTCAGTTCCATTATTTTCCTTATAGATTCCGTTTACTTAACGATACGGATATTACGGGTCGAGCTTTACCATCATTAACAATTGGAACCGTAAATAGGTCGTGACTGCGACGCGTTGGAAGGACATCGTGACCGAACTACAAGGCTACTGACCTCTCATAGCAATTTGAGCGTGCACGTGGTCGGATCTAGATCGCGGTATATGGCTCCTCTCTAGTGGTGCTTGCGGCACAATACCATTTTCAAACAAATGGAATCATTTTCTCATATAGGAAATCATTATTTCAAAGAATGGACTAACGGAGCTAGTAGACGTATAATTTATCATCAAGCTTTAGAGCAAATAGATTTTAAAGACGTGCACGGACGATCTTCGCAAGTTCATGAACGTGAGATGTTGCTTTGTTGGATCCTAAACATAATTTTAATAAGAACGTCCTCGCTTCACTTTTCTATGAAACGTATCACGAGATTGGCAATTTTGGACTTACAAATGAGTGCTTCTGAAGAGATTTTCAAGGTGCGGTCCCTTTTTACCAGTATTCAATGTTGTAATTGAACATAGCGAAGGGCTCACCGAATGTGATCTCAACGGCTCCAATATTGTTCTCGACTTTTCCTGAACCTCGTAACGGTAATGTAAATGACCCTGCACTTCCTGGTGGCTAAAGCGTCGGAATACACCTAGGCGTTTGTGCTTGTTAACGCTAGCCCAACTACCTATGTTACCATTCGAACTACAGGAACACGACACACCAGATAAGAACATACATAGTCACGATTAAGGAATATTTATCTCACGAGAAACGCCTTGGGCGATGCAAATCTTGCACTGAACTCTGAATACGGTATAATATGAAAGATTGCTACATACCTGCAGTACTGATAAGCGAGGAAATAGTTTAATTCCGGGCTGTATGGGTTCATCCTTGAGATAAAGTATTGCACGCCATCTAGCTGTATAGTTGTTATCCTTTGCGCTGAAACAACAGGAATATAAATGTCATTATAAAGTTTAAAAGCAATAACGGTTAACAGTTGTTTAAACTTATAGAGCAAGGAATAAGAATAGAGGTCTTATATTTCGTAACCGAGAGATAATAAACCTAGATTCTCCTTATAAAGAACATGCATTACTTTTGAAGACGGCGAGAATACACTTCTCCCCGTCGAAACGCTTTCTCAGTTCAAATCGTTGACACTTAGTATCCAGTTCTCAGAGAGATAAGTGACAATGGATCTGACACAAAACGAATATAGCCGGGATAATGGCGCGCCCCTCATTCAGTTCATTCATTGCTTTAATGCGACGGTTATGAGACGCCCGCGCAGCTCGCGTGCATTACCGCGTGATTTACATCGCACGTCACATGCCCTGACATTGACAGTGTACTCATCCAGATTATCATAAGAGTATTTCTTAAGATACTCTCGTTATAGCGATGCTGATATTTTATTCCTTACCGAGTGAACAATAGCTTTCCTGATCTCTTAGTGGTCGTGGTCATGTCTTTTTTGTTCAGTAATGTATTCCCACACCTCTTTTCACCACTGCTTAATATGTTTGACGCGATGTCTGAACTTCATTGTCATAAAGTTCGCAGTTTTGCACGTCATTTTCGTACAACGATTGCAGTACCTATAATGCAGGGACGTGCATCACATACGAGAAAAACTGTTTTGCGGTCGGATCCCCGCTGCACTGTAACACCATAATTAATTCAATGTCCACTTCTTGCGGTTGACCGCAAAATTTTATTACTTCCTAATTTGGTTTGGTATTGAAAACGATGTATCTGACTTTCTTGTTATGTCTTAATTAGTTCAGTCATTGAATAAATCATTTACAAAATTGAGTATGAATAATATAAGTGTCTGAAGCAGGAACAATACAATTACAAATGATGATTTGCATTATGTTTGCAGTGTGCACAATTAAATTGCAACAAATCAAGCAGCTTCAAAGCTGAAACTGAATATTAACTCCGAGTGATCTGGCTAAGTACACGCGCGAAGCGTAGATAGCGGTCAATACTCCATGATAATGGATTAGAACTGCAGTGTCATCCACTTTAAGAAGCATCGGCGCGAATCTCACGCTCGACCGAGCACGAAATACTCCGGACTGCATCTTTACAACCACGACCATATTAAACAAGACCACGACTCCCTGCCTACAAACAAAAACAAGATTTTGTTTTCTTAAGAAAGTAACGACATAGCATTCAATGGTCCTATATACAGCATGTCGTGCCGTACCCTGCGAAATGCAATTGTGAACCCATCCCGAACAATCCACGAAGAAAACGAAGATTAACATGCCGTCTTGGACCACGCACGCTTTATTCAACCATCAAGGAGGTGATTAATAATACGTAATTAAATGTATCCTGCTTTGCGTTCGACGGTAGGAGAAGACACTAAGAAGCTTCACATCGCTGCTCTGATTTACATACTAGTTGTAATGGTAGCCCATTAATTGGTCTTAGATTGATAGACGCCTTGTCACTCGTTCTCACGAAGACTTGCATAGATACGAGCGGATTTATTCCCGACGGTTACAACTACATTATGAGACGCGTCTTGATTTTAATGTCTGCATTATTTCACAAGATCAATTTCAAAATCAACAATAAATAATCATGTATAAAAGGACATTATAATTCCGACATAAATAGCTTGTAAATGCTAAAATAATCCAATACTTAAATCTAAGAATACACGGAAACGTATGCGGACACATGACCGTAAATATCCTTATTGCTTTCCAACAGTTTATTGAGAAACTCAATGGTATATTGTATACGTTGTTAAGAAACCTGAGTTCTACAACTCAGCTTTACTCGGTTATTAGAGGTCCTGAGTTTGCTATTGGAATCCATGCATAATGTAACCTCATGCATAAACGATGTCGCGCATTACTCGCTTACTTCGCTTTTACTTCTTGTTCGAGCTTTTCCTTGATAAATGCCGCATTCTGCAGTCACTGTAATAGCTGCAGCAATTTATCTTTGTTCCCTACTTTGTTGCTATTCTTTTCACGGTGCGTTTTATTTTGCAATTTCTGCGATACAAGTAATCTTTACGGCAAAACTATCTTTCAGTACGACAAATACATCGAGAAAATGTATGACTGCGGATAGCTTTGTATATAAAATGGAATTTAGTTTCCAGGTAGGTATTACTGTAAATTAAATGTATATTATTTGATTCTTCATAGTAGAATAATAGGATAAAATAATAAACTTAAGACTTTGAAATCCCGTCATTTCCTGGTAGCATTAATGAACCTATTCAATCCTCATAATCGTGGACGTATATGATGATTACAAAGAGATATATGGGCATAAAAGGCGATAGTTAGGGACGTTTAGAAAGTGCTGGCTGACAGCGAGACGAGTGTACACGAGCAACAATGAGCGTCGGGGAGGCGGGTCACGTCGCGTGAGTCATGCGCGCGCGCCGCATACTGATGAAGAGCATCGGCACTCCCGTCCCGTTCACGTCACGTCGTCGGAACCACCAAGACGAGGATGGCACTGTTCCTTATAGTACAGCGATAGTTTTGTAGGTGCGACAATGCAACCTGACCAGGGCTGTCGATTGACCACTTCCTTATAATCATGATTCGACTACGCTTTTTACATTCTAATTATTTGCAACTCCAAAAAAGCCCGCGATATTACATTTTACTTTTGACCCGGACTTAACACCCTTAGTGACATCCCTATTGTAGGGGTGAGTGCACTCGCTCGCCGTGGCTGGCGCCGCGTGGATATCCGGCGAGCTCATCCACCGGACGCTAACGGACCTCTGTCCAAAACCTCGTCGCAAATGCCACGCCCGCGATGTGCCGCGCAATCGCAAACCAACATCGCGATTTGTACTTGCCGACTTTTATTGATCGCAAATCGCGATAGCTCATTTAGCTAAAGAATTTAAACGTGTACTCTCTGAAGATACCGTACGACGAGCATTTAAGGTCATACAAAAGACCGCAGCAGCAAAAAAATGTCCCAAAACTAAAGGTTATCAGTATGATCTACATGCCAGTCAGTTCTGTGAAAATAAAACTGAGGGTTTTAGGACAGTGGATGGGTGATAAAGATAAAAGTTTTATGAAAATGAAACTTGATATTCTTTTACTTAAAAAAGTGAATTTAGGACTATTTAAAAAAGAGCAGATCTAAAAGAAATTTAATGAAGAATGTAAGGCATTGAATGAATCAGGAAATAAAAAAAAATAAAAAAATGTAAATTCGTTTACATTCCAAAGAACGATCTCATCACAGATGTAAATAAATCGGTATTACACATTCACTTTTATAACGATTACATGTTTTTCCTAATCAATTCAGTGTACGTCTCAATATCGCGAAAATCGTTACTCAATCACTTATCAACAGTCGGAAGCTAGCAGATGTAACCGACGCGTGCGGCGTGCGCAATCGCATACAAAACACAATCAAACCACATTACAGGTATCTCTCCACGATCCTTGTGCCATGTCTCATTAAAATTCGTTTACGGGCTATCTTGTAATCTCACGTCTCATATTATAATAACAACTTCCTTCCATTCATTGGTACCTACTGATGTTATATGAGTATAAAAAGTAAGAATCCATGATAATTTTTATTGTTTCAGTCATTGAAGAATCAGTAATGCGATCTTCGATCAATAATTCGAAGAATGCGACTCGAAAAATAAATTGTAATGATATTGCAGCTGTCAATCTTATTAGAAATGCAAGTGAAAATGCCATAGCCATATCAGCTTATCTTGATTGATCTTTCTATATCCCAGACTGTAATAACAATTTATATAAAATGCATTTCATTAATAACCAACACATACAAAAGAAAGAGAATAATCCTTTACAGAGATAATTAATAGCTTTTCTAACAAATATGCATTCGCAATTCATTATTAAAAAGCTTTATACGCCTGAACAACTCTCAGCAGGGGAATGTTCTTTATGGAGAATTGATCATTTTTGCGCCCTTCACTGACACTGTAATTACTATTATGCATTCATGAAATTCTTCAAAAGGTCGTGGAATTAACATTGGAATACTATTAATGCTTATTAACTAAAGAACAGTGCATATCTAACCGAAAGACTAATTTGTACTTATAAATATCACACGTATAAAATGTAAATTAAACTCCCACAATTGCTAATAAAACTGACAATTCAGGGCATCCATAACAAACACTACTTGACAGTCACTTATAAATTTATGCGGCCTGCCCAAATGTCCTTTCTTTGGTATTGTTCGTCGAATCGTTGAGCTCCTTATGTTCTGAGTTGAGCTGCACGATTACTGACAAATGCGTGCACTGACTGGATAGGACCACTCAATCTGTGTGGTTCTTTCCTCAAAAGACCATTTCAGGCACCAATCTAAATGGTCTTCACATGATTTGACCAAGATTATGTCTGGACTTTAAAAGAGACAGTGACCAGTGAGTTTGTTTCGGCCTTTCTTCTCAGAGTAGTCAGATATTAAACGCCGAACTCATCTAGTTTTTTAAAATATGAATGACGTGTAAAAGTGTCTGTACAAACCTATTTACAGAAATAAAACAATTTCTTGGACAGCAAACTCCAGGAATACAGGAGCAGCCCTGCAGTACGAGTAAATAACAGAATTTTCCTTTAAAGCACAGTTTTCATGCCATATCTAATATCACCCGAGACAGCATTTAAACCAGTTAAGACCGGTTAAAAGATGCTGCAAATTATGCATTATCAGCTTCTAAAAATAACATCAAGTCCCCTACGCATAGAACGTTGGCTCTTTAAGGCAGAAAAGTTCATCATTATTCTAACGGACACATCCTCACGGGATATGAGCACCTCTTAGTTTTTATGGCAACATTATTTATTGAGTTAATGAATTAATTGGATAAAAACATGTTAGATAAATGCAAGGATAAATGCTGCAAGTACAGCTTGCATAAAAAGTCCTGCTTGAAATTGCATACTCGTATATTTTACAATTTTCTCTAATTGGTAACTGTATAGTTAAAGCATCTAATGCAAAAAAAGCCTAAATGGATAACATTTCAAATATTATAATAGGTCCATTTAAATATTTGAATTCAGGATTACTCTACAGACTAAAATGTATTCAACTATAACATTAAAAGCTCCAGAACTGCTCAAGCAATTTCACATATTCCGACAATTTCTGACTAGGTACCTACTTTAACACTCGTCTATAAGTTTCGCCATCAAATAAGATAAAAAAGCCTTATCCTTCATTTCTTTAAATAGCATTTCTGAAAACTAAACTAAAATGATGTGCCTCCAGGAATTTATTTTTTTGGAAATAGGATCATAAAATATCACATTTCGAATAGAAGTGAATTTGGGGAGAATTATAAAGACTTTTGAATTGTTTAATAGCCTTCATCCACCAAACGAATCAGGTACGGGGCTCTACATTCCAAGTAACGTAAAATATCATGTTACTGCTTTTTACGACATCGTAAACTTTGGTATTAAACTAAACATGCAACGAGATTATTATACTATCAAATCGTTTACGAGTTTCATCCAAAAGTAGCAGATCCTGAACATTTTCATAAAAACCTTCAGTAAAGCCAGATCTTCTATCACTTAAACGTTGATTAAATGCTGTGTAATCGTGTAACCGCAAACCGTTGGCGCCGGCGGCGGCGGCGGCGGTGCAGCGGCGGCGGCGCGCGGTGCGATGCGTGCGTGTGCGCAATGCAATGCATTACATAACGCGAACCAGTTGGCGGATCGAGCGCAACCACCCGGCCCTCGCGGCGCACGCTCCATCTACTCCATGCATTACACGACGTGTATTTCACGGCCGAGACAAGTTCAAAGTTAAATATTATACCTTTATCGGATATTGTAAACTCCCCGTCCTCGATTAGATAAACTCTCTGAGTACATTTACATCGTAATAAAATACATCTCCGCATAGATCAGCCAACACTTAGCGTGTCGTTGAACTCTAGACGGAAAATTGGTTTACGTCAATTCTCATTACGATTTCATGAGTAATGATTGATGATCCGAACACCTGAAGCCGCAAAGTAGTTATCAAATTACCGATTCTAAATTAATGTTTAGTAAAAAGTCCAATTTTAACGTCTATCAAAATTTTTTGATTGGTCTTGTGCGTGGGAACATCGATCGGATTGTTCGTGGTCGGATAACGATCGGAAGGCAAAAAAGGGACCGAGATAATGGCGAACGAACGATGCGCAAGAGACGAGCCCAAGGACGGCGCGCGCGACTCCTCTCTCGCGCCCGCTACGGAATGCACCTACCAGACTATTTTTAGTAATCAAACCCGATGCCGACCCGGTCCTGGTCCCGGCGGCCGGCCAACGAGACAAACAAATGTCCGCGAACACTAGTGATTCCACTGAAATTATATTGCTAACGAGCCCTCCACTGCGGCGCAATTACAAAAACATAGAACAAAACAAAAACCATCAATGTAGCACGAAATTGTATCGGCACCGGCAACCTGTTTTTTACTGCAACGTTTGGTGACTAAACCTCTAAATTACTTTTTTCTCTGAGGAACCAAAGCTCACGTCCGATAAGTAATTTGATACAATCGTACCACCTGGTGCTGCGGCACATTACTTTTGAATTATGGTAACAAAAAAAAATTTAAGGTAGAGAGAGGATCACAATAAAGTATCACTTAGAGGACTTTCGGCACCCGACTGTTGGAGATAAACCTTATTTAATGTTCCAAACGTATGATTCCGTTTTAGCCACGGGCAGGATGCAATTGTGTTTAAATCTTACTTAACGTGCATCACAAAAAAATTATGACACGAATGATGTGATAATATTATTAGATACTTCTAAAATATTATGTAAATACTTAATTACAAAGCTTGGAATCATGATCCAAATTCCAGCAATGTGAATCATTATAATAATATATCCGCGTGTTTATAAATTTATGAAGACGATGGTTTCCCAGACATACTGTTATACCAAATAATCTTATCTATTATGCGATGGATACTCTACAAATTGTTAGTTCATTAAAATATCATCGAATTATGATCAACAAAACGTTTGGGTTTCAAACCCCCTAAGAGTTATGGATATCGGTCATTTCAAGGGATCATAAACCAAAATCATTAATTTATTCCTGTAAGAAATTGTAACGAACGCGAAACGCTGTTCCACCCACAGATAGCGATAAATATTAGAAAGATTAGATATGGTAGTCAATAAAAATGTTCGGTTATACGCATATCTGGTAACAATGATTGAATTCGAAACGGACAATAATGCGAGTCATCGATACAGATTAAGAAAATGCATGAGTCGGACGGGGCAGTCGACTATCTGTGTATAATCTGGAGTCATTTACGGTACCGGTGCGGGCGCTACAAGTACGGGGAGAGGCGGACTCCGGCGCACCATAATATTATTCCATGGAACTGCAGCTAGATGTCCTGGCCACGCGGCGGCTAGGCGAGGGCCGATGAACCCCGCACCTGTCGCCGCGCCCTCCGCATCCCCGCACTATTTTTTCCCAACACTGACTTCCGTCGAAGAGTTTTTGCCGACCTGTCGATAACCTGTCCGATAACTGCGGACACGCCTCATTAGCGGAATCATTCCCTACTAAGTTGATTGGTTTAAATCGTAAATTTTTCTCACAGACTCCGCAATCACAGAGACATCCTTGATGCGGTAATTCGCTGCATTCCTATAAATGCTTACCTACGAACAAGTGTCATTGACTTGAGATAAAAATGCTTTCCGAGAATTGCTACGGTTGTGCACTTTTATGCGAAACTTACGATTACATGTGATTTGAAAAAGTTCTCTAAAGGTGCCCCACTTAAAAGTAATTTAGTGTTTACTTCTTGGAAGAGGTACCATGTGAATCTATTCTTGCAAAAAGTTAAAGCGATCATATATCTCCATAATTTATCTAAGCTTACATAAAACAACATACAATTAAATCAGGTTCCCATAGCGTGCCCTTTCTAATATATTGGATCCGTACACTTGTGACAGGAGCATGGTACCCGCGAGTGCAGTGTCGCATTGTTCAAGAGGCGTGCGTGTGTGCGTACTGAGCGTACGGTCGCGAGTCGCAGGCGCACTTGAATCAACACGCGAAACGAACCGATCTGCTCCCGGCTTTATGGCTCACCTCTGTGTCGTAAGCTTTGTTGATATTAGCCACCGGTTACGACGGATTATACGAATTTTATTGCGTGTAACAAGCTGTAGAACATGAACAATTTGTTTTTAGCATTTTTGGTTCTCATGAGCTGTAATTTCCTTGATGTATGGTCATTGCTCTACTTCTCTCTCTTTCTCCCCGTTTGTGTTTACTTGAATTCATTTTCTTGACGCTTAATTTGATAAATGTCAATGATTTTACATTTACGATAGCTAAGTGTTTATTAAGAGATGCTGACGATTGAATAAAATATTGTGAAGGAGTAAAATGTAATAGAAGTTTTTTAGAAGGAGTAATAGTGGGACTAGCTATTGTACTCTAATGAAACTCGAACAATGAAGGTCGAAGACCCGTAGGTCACAGCAACCACCTTGCTGCAACCACGCCGTACTATTGTAGCTCTTACATAAGTTATTACTGCTTCCAGAAATTTTATAGCTACATTTAATTTCTTCGATTTCCGCAAGGAGACTGTTGGAATGTATTGTAATATTATATCTAAAGTGTTTATTATTTATATTAATTTAAGGATAGTTACAGTTAGGTTACTTGAATATACAATTACATTATGGAGAAGACGGATGGATATAATATAATACATTCATTAGAAAATAATGACTACATGTGGAAACTTGTATTTGGCCTTATTTTGCTTAAACTATTTCATACTGTATCTGTTTAGCTGTAAGTTTTCCTAAAAATAAAATAAATAAATAAATAATATGGATATTTTTAGACATATGCTTTAACTAAGTAACCTCCAACTTTTTTAAATAAATCTACAATATATAAAATAATTTCACTATAAAGCGAGTCTTGTGTAAAAATTGGAAGCAAAAAGCTATAAATTCAGGCCGAATACTAAGAATATTATTTATTTAGAACAGGCTGAGATTAGAATAGACATAAACAGACACTTCAGTGTCGCAATACTGAAGCGCGCCACACTACGCGTATACAAATAACAACACAATTGAAACGTAAATTAACAACAATTTTTGAGGTGACTTCGTGACGCAATGATGTCCTGTGAGCTGGCTCTTCAGTTTCACACACAGTTTCAGTCACTTCATTCCTCAGTAACATGTTATTTTCAGTTACCGTGAAAGCTGAAATTGTTATTCAAGTTGCTCAAACTCTTTCAGTTCAGTTTCAGTTGTTCACGAGAAATGATTATGAATGAGTTCTTATCATACACAATAATTATTTTAAATTAAATTAAGCAATATATTATTGCTTGCACCAAATGTAAATACAACTGTATCACATACCTGCCGCGGGACCCAGGGTGGCTGCGAACAGCAAGAAGCAGGTGGCCAAAACGAGCTGCATGTTGATAGAGTCGAGCGATATCAGCGGAGAAGCGATCTGAGCACACTCAGGAGTGCACACGCGCTACACGGGACACTCGGGGCACACTGAACGCGCGCTGGCCGGGACCCCCCCTTATAACACAGACGCGTCCCGCGCGCACCACCGCATGGGACCGCTATTGCGGCCGCAGATTCTAGCCTCGCGTCCAATACCTCGCCGCCCACAAGACACTCCATCAGGGACATAGCAACCCAGCAATGTAACATACCGACGCATCCAATCCACGCGGACGGTGGTGCAGTGTCGTCAGCCGCGGACGTCCGGCGGCGGGCGGACGCTAGCTCGGCGGCGCCCGCGCTCCTCGACACGGGAGTTATCTCGGCAAATCGTACCGCACAATAGTTCGCGCTCAATTTGTTCTTGTTGCGGTCGACGCGAATTCTTTGCTTGTCCAAAGGGTTGTCGACGTTGTAGTAGTTTTTTCTCCGCTCACGATCCGATGCGGTGCGCTTCAAGGGTGTGCCTTTGTTGTATCTGCCATTGAGGATCCGCCTCGCAACCTGCCCGCAATTATTGGGATTGTGCCTACTAATCTATTCTTACGACGCAAAAGCGTCAACAAAAATAACGAAGACCCACCCCCATTCCAATACCCAACCCACCTAAGTAGCTAGTAATATGGTTGGAGAACTCCCCCTAAGTTGTCTCGTTAGGTCCTCAAGATACTGCGTTTTCATTATTTTTTTAAAGATATTTCGTGATTATCTCCACAAGGTATCCTTTTTCCAATTATTATTTTCTTTCACTGATATTAAAAGCACTAGACAACCAATGCTTTTTCTATTTATAAATATTAATTGAATAAAAGCGGCTTCGACGCGAAGGAATTCCCATAAACGCAGACAAGTGCACGGTTAATAGATATTAATTAAGTGTATGTTTGACCTTGCGATGGACACAAACAAGCGCGCGCTGAGTTCAATATTAGATCTTTGCTGAAATAAAAGCAAATGGGGGAGACGCGGGGCACTTGAAAGCAGCCGCCGCAGCTTTACCACTTTAAACATGTTGCTTTGAAAGCCACGTTAATTGGTGGGACGCTATTTGCTTTGCACGCCATGCGGCCCTCCCAGCTTTGACATTGCCATACCATACAGATGCTATTCTGTGTACCTATTACAGGACACCATAAACATTCACTCCATTTACCTGTTTAATAAAAAATCTAGGCTAAAAAATAAACTTGGGTATTTAAATGTTTATCTCAATTCTCAATACAAGACACTGCACTTAAATGATCCTGCAAAAGTTGAAGTGCCCTAGAGCCTGCAGCTTGCAGAAACACTTTTGAAATTTCTTTTTTATCGCATTCAAGCGATACCTATCAGTATTGTTTTACATCCGATGAATTACATTCGAGGGCGATACCAGTCGATAAAATTAAATTCTTTTGGGTTTTATTTTCATAAAAAAATATGAAGGTATTACTTTAATAGCTGCAAAATGAAAAA
This sequence comes from Dryobota labecula, assembly GCA_947523025.1. NCBI lineage: Eukaryota > Metazoa > Arthropoda > Insecta > Lepidoptera > Noctuidae > Dryobota > Dryobota labecula. Next base: position 13,326,934 of record OX383284.1, read on the forward strand.
AAGCTTAAAGATTCGAGCGATACAATGTTTTTTGATCCGAAGATGTTACTCCGCTTCGGGGAGTATTTAATTGAACGGGAGCATGACTCCGATGTTTTGAATAATGGTAGTAATAGACCGCACATGCCGCTCAAACAAAACTATTTATGCGCCATTCACAATGCGCGATCGGCGTGCGCTGTGCTAGCCGACGACACGACATTAATTGATACCATTGCCATCTATATCGTGGACCAAATTGACTCTTCATCCAAAATTAATTAAATGCAAATAAAAACAAACTTCTAAACATAAAAAAAATATTATTAATCTTTCTATACAAAAGGTAAAGCGACTGAAAATATTTCAAACTTTATCACTTCGACTCTATGTAGTACAGTAGCCAGCACATCAAGCTACACAAAACTGTAAAATTTCTCCAAACGATTTTTAACTTTAAAATGTTGACGATTAAATTCAAAACCGAACGAGAAAATTTGACAGTTCGTGTTAACTCGATGTGCCACCGTACAAAAATTTTCATTAAGGCGCAGATATATGCCAGTGACCTTGAGCGGTTAGCTTGCATGTTCTGTACTGAGCTCAAGCAAGGCGTCGTACGTCCAGCCAATAATAGGACTCGCCCATCCAGGAGCGCTGTCTCAAATAAGACGCATTATTCATTTATTATACATAAAGCAAAAAGTATTTTAATAAAACACGTATACTAAAAGATGAATAATTAAATTATCTTTAAAAAGATGAAGTTTTCAGAAAAATACGATTGATAGATTTTGCGTGATTCTCAGTTTTTTATCCGCGTTAGACATAACTTTACAAATTAATTTCATCATGACATAACAGACATACTTAATCTAAAATATTCATATATTAAGTTATTAAGAAAATGCTCTAATCCATCCATACTTCCATACTAATATTATAAATGTGAAAGTAACTCTGTCTGTCTGCCTGTCTGTATGTTACGTTTTCACACCTAAACCGCTGAACCGATCGTCATGAAATTTGGCAGAGATATAGCCTGGGATATGGAGAAGGACATAGGCTACTTTTTTACGCGATAACTGACATCCACGCGGGCGGAGCCGCGGGCAAAAGCTAGTTTAACATATATTTTTTTGCAAATCATTAACACTACTCGTTTAGACATAATCTTCAGTGTAAAATCATTAAAAGTCGGTTATCGTCGCCTTAAACAGCGGCGGCGGCGGCGCGGCGTCGCCTTGCATTTCCTCTAGCGCGCGTTTTTCAGATCGTACCTACTGAAATATTGCAGAGTAAAACTAACAAAACTGACAATAAATCATGGTAAATATGCTTAAATAAGTATGTAGGTTACTAAAACTACATAAAACATCCGCAGCTACCGTGAATCAAACTGGAGCAACTCATAAACTGTTAAATAAATATGCATTTCGCTCGCACCATTTTGCGCTATAAAAAAGAAAGTTTAAAGACTCCTATAAACAGGCGCGACACGCAACGCGACACAACGGCACCGCATGTCGCGCTTGTTTGTAGGAGCCTTACTGTACTTACAAATGATGACCAATGTTCGAACCCGTAGATGTGTCGCCGCTCGTCCATCATATCGTCCGGCAACGTTGTGATTATTCTAATGTTTTCGAGTTACGTGCGATGGCTACGCCTGCGGTGGTCGCCGCCGACTACTCTGATTACCACGATTACGATAAAAATGCACCCGCTATCGTTTAAATGCCGTTTTAAAAATAACCGCGTAATAGTCAACCGCAATAGCAATGAACACTAAAAATAAAATAATACGTGGACGGTCCCCTTAGCTTGACGTCCCTGAATAACATTGGGAATATTGCCCGATCATTATGCTGGGTCCACGTCGCTAGTGGTCCGGCATTTACATAGAGCCTATACTATTAAATTATCCATTACGATCTGAATCTTCACATATAAAGTTTAGTGTTCTTGATGACTCATGCACGAATGTGCATGGACTACATATCTGAAGCGACTAAACTTAATATTTTATTTGGAGTATTTCAGCTTAGCTTTGTGGTCTCACCATCTAATACAGCACACTATAGCTTGCTCTGCAGTGTGACCAAATGTGGCAGTTTCCTGCCTTTTTGGCAGGATTGGCCTCCCATGTTTAGTTAAAATTGGCAGTTTTTGGCAGTATTGCACAGTAGAAAATAAATCCATACTGACATCTCAAATGGTCGAAAATCCCAACCCTAAAAATAGATCGTAAGGATATTCTATAAGTAGTCTGTGTAAGGGATTCCTCTTTACTTCTCGTGTTATGTTTTTATCTCATTCAAATTAAGAACATTAACATTAGTAGTTATACAGTTGATAATCGTAAAACGAGTATTCTTTATATACCTACGTAAGTTTATGGTTGTTATGTTATGTCATTCAATCAGTCATAGACGTAGATACTTTAGTTTCGGTTCTATTTTACGGCGATCGGTAGTTATTTTGGTGATATTTTTAATCAGTATCTGGAAGATGAAGCGCAGATACGAAAGAACTTATAGAGCAGAGTGGGAGCAAGATCCATTACTTTCGTCGTGCCATTAAATCGTATGAATAAAACCATGTATAAAGAGATAAAAAATGAAGAATATGAGGCTAATTACATTTGACCTAATTAATAGTAAAAATATTATATGTAAAACTAAGTATTATTTTTTTACTAAGTACTACTAACAACACGCTAAACAAACTTGGCAATTTTTTGGCATTTTTAACCGAGTCTTTGGCAGGATTTGGCAGGTTTCAAACCAAACTAAGGCAATGGTGCCGATTCCCTTGTTCACAAACTAAACTAAATTTAAGTTCAATGCATCTTTTTCTTTCTATTTTATTAAGAAAAGGACAGAAGATAAATTTTAGTTTAGTCCTGTCAAATTAATCAGCGCTTGACGTGAATTGATGTAATTTTAGTCGGCAAGTTTTTAATCACGTCTAAACTTGTAGGGAGTAGTGACAGGCGCTGATTAATTTGACAGGACTAAACTAAAATTTATCTTCTGTCCTTTTCTTAATGAAATAGAAAGAAAAAGATGCACTGAACTTAAATTTAGTTTAGTTTGTGAACAAGGGAATCGGCACCAGTATCTATAATTTTAAGATGGTCACACTGTTGCTCTGTGTAGACACTGCATCCAACCCACGTCGTGCAATTTTATATGTAGCTATAAACTTTGTCGTGTTCGGCTAGAACATAACGCACGATATTATTTGAAAATGTTTTACGGCACGTAAATGCCTTTTTAGGACCCATGTCTTGGATAAGCTTAAATACGGCTCGGTAGCAAAACTAAATTCTTTTCTAGACATTTATGAGCGGAGAAGTACGCGACTTAATAACACTACCGTATTTATTTATGTGTGATAACTACAGATCGGATAATCGAATGCGTTTCACCTAAAGTTAAGGTGTTGGCTATTATGGAATGCATTTTTGTATCGATCATAAAATTCTCTCGATTCCAGAATCGATAAATTTACCACAGAATCGAATGTTAGCTAATGGTGTAAAGTTAAATAATAACACATATTTAAGAAGACGTTTCCATACCATGCAGGGCCGGATTTAGGGCAGGGCAACAGGGACTATAGCCCCGGACCTCCAGAAAGAAGGGGCCTCCACATTTTGATTTTTTTAAGTGAAAACTTCTTCAGCCGCATTGAGCGATTTTCGGCAGGGGGAAAACTTATGGGTTCACGTCACCGAAATGCGCAACATGCGCGTGACGTGTTGCGCCAGACTGTCAATTATTCCAAAGTTTTGAGATTTCACTTCTGTCGGCAGTTCTTATGATTGCCAATTTAGTTAAGAAAAAAAAATACATCCTTTGTGTCCATCAAAGACAAAACACGTTCACATTCACAAGGTACCTTTTTAAATTGTTTTTTTTTCATGTTTCAAGAAAAAATCGGGGCCTGCACTTCTTTGCTGCCCCAGGGCCTCCTCCACATCTTTAAATCCGGCCCTGATATCATGTATCTTATTAGTTGTGCATACCCGGATTTTCTGGAATTGCGGGATTTGCATATGTTAAGAAAACACAACTAATGCCCTGTCTTCGTTCGAACCTACGACCTACAACTCGCGCCATCGCCATCGTCGCAGCCATTACCACTGGGCCACTACAGCTCTCTACCCTCTACTTCCAGAAAGAAAAGTACCAATTATAATAATATGGGTTCCATATTTCCAATTAATCTAATAATCTGTCATTTTAATACTGCCTATCTGACCTCCACAACCCAGTAACTGGGTAATACAATAACCCTTGGTAAGACTGGTTGTCAAACTTTCGGGCTTCTGACGACCCGTAACGACTGTCAAAGATCCAAGAATGACAGCCGGGACCAACGGTTTAACGTGCTTCCTGAGGCACGGAGCAGTCTCGGATGGTCGCCCATCCACGGACCAACCCCGGCTAGCGTACCTTAACCTGATGGATCGACCAGTACGGCTGTAATTACTTAGCCACGAGCTCCTCGATGCAGAAAGTGGAAATAATATAACAAAATATAAAATCCAGACCACTTAATATAAGGCCAAGTCTAAAAGAAATAAATAGTGGTCCTATCCATATAAAATATTCTTAAAAGTCCTTTTTAGCGGGCACAATTAAGCCTTTATTCTCGGTGACTGCGGGCCGTAGACCTATTATGTATTTTAATCCATACGCAAGTATTTTTTCTGACCCCTAAGGGGATCTAAAAATAAACGCATCGCGTGGCTAGCTCGGAACAAAAGACCAAAAAGAGCACTCTTGAGATCGCACCTATAAAGCTGTACGAGTGAATCCGTAACTAAATTGCATGATTGGCGCAGTTCGCTACTTATTTGCACAATTTCCATTACTTAATCAAATTATTACCTGTTTGCGGATCGTTCCGCGAGCTGCCCGCGGTTTTTCTTATTTCCCGTGGGATTCTCGGGTTTTCTAACGATTTAGATCGTACTTATCTAAAGGAAATGAGCTTTTGAATAGTGTGATCCTATATTTTTTCAATTACCTTGTTAAACTGTTAAGCGCAAAAAGAACAGTCCTTCTGTTCTTTTTGCACTTCAATTGTAGTTATAGTATTTAAATAGAATAGTAGCTATACATTATGCGTAGACAGCTAGTTATGTAGTATTTATTGTATATTATTACGCGTAATGCTTTTGTCAGGATTTTTCTTTAAACTTTCATGTAACGGAAAAGCTCACACTGACATCTATGTCATCTGACCGTTTCCCACGATTCTAAAATTCGAGACAGACCTTAATATAATTTCGATCATTATAAAATCATTTTACAGGTTAACATGATGTGCAAAAAAATTACCTTATGGTACAGACTTACCAATGAAGCGTTATTTCATGAAAGCTGGATGATGAAATAGAACTAAATGTGCTTATATTTATATATTATTAGGTATCGTATATAATATTATTAATAGTTTGTAATAAGTATATCGTATCTTTATAATTAAATCAATATTTATTCCTACATTTTTCGTAATTGCACCTACCACTGTTTGTCTCTGCACCACCCATAGGTTGACTGGTAGAAAATACCTATGGCATTAAGTCCGCCACTGTACATTTCTGTGCTTGAAGTATTAATAAACTAAACAGAGAATGTATACATTGAGTTTTTCAAAATCCCGTTGTCATAGTCGCTGAATATGTATGTCTAAAGTATCACCTACTAAAGTCATACTTATTCAGTACATGCCTAGTACAAGATGTCCTTTTGAAAACTAACTTAATTCCCTTCTCCAACATCTTTATGATCAATATAAATATAGATCAGCGCAATAGATCTTACTTATGCTGCGCATGCTTGGAGGGCTCCTAGCTTTATATATCACACAATACAAGTTTTTTCCGAGGTAAGCAGCGCTGTTGATCATAATAAAATGGCCTATTATACGCCCGTCTACGGATATCCTTGGCACAATAATGTATTTATTCTATAAGTCATTATCACCCGTCGATGTTATACTAGATAGATCTTGAGAAAAGTTGAATGAACTAAATCTCATTTAATCGTTTTTGTTTCCAGCAGATGTTTATTGCTCCCCTCTAGTTTGGAATAGCGTAAAATTGATAGAACGAATCGGCATAATGTTGTCAGAATGATTTAAAGCGTGTTTTTATTATTGCAATTTTCGACTCGATGATCTCATAAACATTGCCTAGTAGAACTAAACGTTGTAATTACATACTTATAATTGACCGTACCGAATTTCAAGAAATTATTTAGAAGAAACAATACTTCCTCAAGAAATTAAAGTACATGTTTTTCCAAGTTCGCGGGAAGGAAAGAAACTTAAAGCTCAAATTAAGTTCAGAAGCTTCCAGATAAAATCGAAACACGGTCGTCTTTGATATTTAAATTAATGTATCGGTGAAATTTGATTGATTTGACTTGTTAGTAGTCGGAATCTTAATCACTCATGACATCGCGGCAAAGGGTACCGGTCCGAGACGCAATTAGAGTTTTTTGGCCCCAGAGTGCGTCGCTATTAAGACAGCGTAGCATTTGCATGGCTGGCTCAGCTCGGCGTCCGCGCACCATGTCCTGTCCGGCGTGCCTTATGATGACACTTTGTATTTATAACTGTGAAGTATGCAACTCGCTCTCTTAGGAATTATTTTAATTAAGAGCAGTACGTAATGTTTCGTAATGCACTTTTAAAGATATCTGAGCATATTCCTGACATAACTCTCTAATCATGGCAAACAAAAGTTGCAACATTGTTGCATAAAAATCATCAAAGAAATTGTGCTGACTGAAATAATTTTATGTAATTTTAGTTCCTACGAATTTCTACTTCACAGCTGTAAGGCTTTCGTCTTCACAATTTCACAACCTAGCAATGTTGTATGTCCAATGATATTTTTTTTTTAAGATTCAGAATCTTGCGAGACTCCTATAAAACAATGATTTGTTTCTTAGAACACCAGTCTACCAGTGTCCAGTGCAAAAATATTAAAATTTGCAAAACACGTGATAACAATTCTTCGTTTCTCTATCTTCGCATGCCATCCCCAGCTGCCAGTTATCGTATTTCATTTTGTTCTTGGTTTAATGCAGACACGGATAAGAAGAGGCCATCGCTTCTCTTTATGTGACTTATGTTAGTATTAACTTAAGATCTAGAGATATTTAAATTCAGTAGATGCATGCGAAGTCTCGTTAGAATCTGTCGCCAGACTAAGAAAGTCAGAGTCATAATTCATTAAGTAACATACAAACTCGTTGTTTTATCCATACGCATTTTATGTAAATATCATCGACTTCATTTCCCGCGTAGGATAAGCTAACTTAGGCAACATCATAATTTTGTAAAATACTAATGCTGGCCATGTATTTTCTATTATGAAGGGTCCACGTGCAGCTAAAGGATGATTTCCACCAAACGGCTCGCATCGCACCGGATCGGAAAAGATACGAATGGATGCGGCGACAGCCGATCGCGTCCAGCAGAATGTCGACGCATACGTTCGGCTCTGTACGGTCGCTTGCGAACGTATTCCTGTCTGCGTCTAGTCAAATAGTTTAATTCCTACCGTGTTGTCGTATGAAAACAGCCGAAAAGATCCGATCGGATACGATGATGACAGGCGAACGAAGCCGATCGCTCGTCGCATCATACTTTCGGCTACGATCGCGTGTCGCGGAAGACGACCGCGGTCAAGCTGCTGTGCGCGGCTTGGTAATATAGACTTTAAATACTATGCACACGATTTAATATCGTTTAAATATTTTAAAATCGGTTCCGATCCGATGCAATACGAGCCGTTTGGTGGAAATTATCCTTAATAGATTTGATAGCCTGCGATAGGCGTAATGCTACATTGATTCGCGTCGCACCGTCGCGCGTCGCCCTGACGTCAGTGGTTATGTGTTTAAGCAATTACTCCCTAGAGATTGAAGGTACAACATCAGTCTTGGTCGGCGTAAGATCGCTTCCCGTTATAATTGACGTACACACGAGGGCTTGCCGAGGTGTCAGAAGACTGGAGGGACCGCGAAGGCACGCCTCACACCTCCACTATAATTTACCCCGGCCGTGTATACGACAACCCCTAATCACGAATGTGTTTAGTAAAATCATCATTTTCAACACATTCGAAGTTCGTATCGATAAATTACACGAAGATCCTTACTGGAATTTTAATTGGGACTATCTATAAAATGACGGTGAACGTTAAAATAATAACTACATGCGTTACCTATGTTAGTTTTCGCAATTATTGTTCATTATGTCAGGTATAAAGGTATCTTATTAATATTACGTTGTCTTGTTATAATTAATTAAGCCTTAAGGTCGTTGGCGTTGCCTGCAGCGAAGGACAACTAAGTCGTTTGCGAAAAATATGAAAAGTGGTTTATTGCACTTAGTGGAGAGTTTCTTCAAGTTGGAATAGGGCCTGCATTCCAGACATTACCGTACAGTAAGTCTGTAAAAAATATTAATTAGTGAAACCAAAACCATGCATTTATATGATCACAACGGGGAAGCTCTTGGCCATCGTCTTATCGTAAGTGATGATAAGGCCGAAGGTAGAAGCGATCTTCATCCGGAATTCTCAAACCACAGAGGAATTGACTTTCTTACCTCTAACTACCGAAACATTAACATGCTGTTAACTTTTTTGTTATGGCGACAGTCTTAGATAAAATGGTGGCAGCTAGCCACGCGGACTTAGAACAAGCCCTACCACTAACCAAACCGAGCAGAAAAGTTTGCCCCACTGGGAATCGAACCGGGGACTTCTGGGTCTGAGGCAGATGGTCTTACCACTAGACCACAGAGGCGGTCAAATTTTGATGGTCTGAAAAAGAAACAAGCCCATATTCTTAAAGTATTCCTTACCTTCAATGAAAGATGAAATATTCAATATACTGCAGAAAGCAGAAAATACCTGGTGTTATCATAATTATTGTAGTGTTGACGTGTGATTTCCTTCCCAAAGGTTCAAGGTTATGAACGTGATTTTGAAATATCGTAAAACCAATCTCAATGGCTCATCTGCGGCGCCGATCACTGCTTTCTCACGACCGAATAGGACTACCTGACCCCCAACATTCGCCCCTACCTAAAAAGGTATAAGGGCCATAATCCCTTATTGATTGGAATGGTAGATTTTTTTCTGTATTTTATATCCTAAGTGTTTTGTTTGAAGGTCGTGTTTAGCAGTCAGTTGTGCCGTTCTTTGTTATCTATGTTGACTCTCAAAATATTGACACTAGATCAACACGTATAGTGGGACTTGTTTGCCGTATCGAATATATGAACAATGGGAACTGCTACGTATCCTCACACACCACATTGTTTTCATTTCTTGACTCTCCATCTTCCCCTCGTTATCTAGCCCCCCACTTTCAGTACATTTGCGCCAACCACAATAGAAACCTTCGTTCATCTCACAATCTTCTTCTTCAATGTCCCACTCACCGCACAGACTTCATTCACTCTTCCTTCTTCATACAGTCTATTTCTTTGTGGAATGCGCTCCTCCAGGAAATCAGGATGGCAATCAACCGATTATCTTTTAAAGTAAAAGTTCGCGAGCACATTCGCAAGAAGCTGGCAGTATCATCACAACGGTAATGTTTTCCCATTGTTTGTCTTATTTGTTTTAGTATACATATTTATGTGTATTTATTTGTGCTTATATTTATATATAATAAGATATATATATATTAAATTTATAGTTTTTAATAGGTTTATGTATATCTTTATATTTAAATGAATATTATTCCTCAATTCTCGCTATTGCACCTACTACTGTTTGTCTCTGCATCACCCGAAGGTTGACTGATAGAAAATGCCTATGGCATTAAGTCCGCCTCTGTAAATTTTGTGTGCTTAAAGTATTAAATAAATAAATAATCCTAAAGAAAAAACTTCACACCGGGCGAACTGTCATACCACGATTTTGATGTATTTGATTGTTGATTTTAACATAATTCAATAGTTTCTAAAATAAAGTGGTTTGACCTTAGAATATCCGACCCATTAATGAAAAGCATCCAATAAAATTTTTGAAGGTCGAATGTCAGTCGTCCCGTCTTAAATCTTGATGTGTTCAGCCGCCTCTCTACATAATCGGTAGAGAGCTTAGCTACTAATATGATGATTGATGGAGTCTGTTCTTTTGCATCTATGTTCAAAGTGAAAAAAAAGGCTAATTATTTTAAAAAATCGACTTGGATACCAAAATTCTATAGATTTTAATGCTTTTTTTTGTCTTTTCAGTTAAGTGTTTTTCCAGTCGGGTTTTTTTTTTTTTTAAATAATTAGCTTTTATTAAAGCTTTTTTGTTTTATTAATATACATATACATATATATATATATATTTGAAATGGTCTTATTACTAGCTTTTATTTGATACCAATATTGTAGGATTTTTTTTTAAACCTTTGTCCTTTTTTTTGCATTTGCAGATGCAATATATAATTATTATATAGCCTATGTCACTCCCACAATTAAGACGAAGCGTCCGAATCTAACGACACCTCTTAAGTTAAAATCCATCCGTTTAGTTAGGCTACAGAGCGTGCCAAAGAAATAGACATTACATACATACTCATACTCTCGAAAAACATTACCCTCCTTCTGGGGAATCGGGTAAAAATAACGAATAGACATCTTTCCACGTGATAAATTGACCACTGTAAATGGTAGTCCATGATCAGGCTATATACCTTAATGTTTTGTAACCTACCTAGGAACCCTCTCAGATTCTCGATTACAGCCAATTACTTTAAGACTTTCAATTACTTCCGTTGAAATCGTTCACAAATAGTCAATGTGGAAAATTCATGGCGTATCATGCTGTTCACATCGATGCACCGTGCGCCGACGCAGCCGCGCGGCGTATCTAAAGCTCAATTGCACAATTAGTGTTGCCTCCATTGTGCTTCCGGATTCCCTCGGGATTGCTCTCAGCTCTCAGGCCCAGCATACATTTTCCTCACCGACACTGCACTTATTATATTCTATAAACGCCGTCATCACCGCCATAGCTGTTCATGCCAGTAATACACGATGACGATAAATTCCTGTCATAAAATTTTACACAACGTGATTATAATAGCCGCGAATTGATAGCGGTCAAGTATAAAATGGACGTTTCCGCAAGTAATACGCAAACACGTCCGTGCCGCGATTTATATGCTCTACGACGGCGGCATCACCTAGAATTATTAACCAAGAATATAGGCATCAACACTCGGCAATTAAAATATAATCCAGAACCTTCCGGGAAACCGAGCGCAGGATCCGCAGACCCTTCCCGCTGCTCGTCAATCCGCCGCGAAAATAACCACTCTTTAATAATCATATATCATTTTTTAAGGCCCATATTTTGCAATTTTTATAATAAATGCAGCATATCATTCAAAACTTATATTATATATAAATCAACACTAAAGATTGTTTATTTTTTTTGCTGCATTTACGATCTTCATCAAGCCAAGAGATTTCACACTATTTCAACGACTTGCAATGGCTACAAATATGCCAACCCATAATAATCCTATGACTTAGTCAATAAAGTAACATATTGCGACTCTCCGTGTGAAAACAGAAAAATGGTGGCTTTGAATGTGTCTTTTCAAATCGGTACTTGGAAGTATTTTATGGAGCCCAACCTGCGCACAAACACTTTCTTGGCGTGTACGAGTAATAAATCATGAGCATTGAGCAGTAAACCTATGAAAAAGAGTCATGAAAAGAACATTGTATCATGCAAATCCTTGACCTCGGATATTCTATTCAAATGTCATTATTATTCCTGACTCGTATCGCCATTAAGAGGGTACAACTTTGAAAGTGCCTACAAGGAAAGTATTCGCGTACAAAACCTAAGCGGTCATAAATAATACGAGGCGAGCGGAGTCAGCTAATGAATTACGAGTGCGAGGCTCATAATAGCGGGTCGCGCGCGGCGCTAAATGCTGCGCACGCGGTCGCCGCCGCCCGCCGCGGGCAATGTACGCACCGCCGCGCCCGCGCAACCTGCGACCGCGCCACGCAACCAACCCTCAGCTTACCTTCGTCGACCGCCACAGCTAACAAAGAACGCCGATCTCGTGCGAATAGTTCACGCTCTGCCTCTTGCATCATTGTAATAGACGGATGGGCCGGAGTCAACGACACCCGTCGTCGAGTCATCGCCGTCATCATTCAACTTGAACTGTCTTCCAAACGTAGCTGTGCACAGCCGTAATGAATCATTACGAGTATTACGATGCACGTTCCGAGTTGATACTGATATAATGCGATAAGCTGAACAACGCGAACTGGAAGAGCAGAATTTATAGGAGGCTGCGATGCGCCAAGGCCGCCCAGTCGTTGCTATTATGTAAATAATGCACTCCTATGTCGTGCACTCTGTGGCACTCGCTTACCGACTACGACTGCTCATCATAGCGAACCTTCCACATACCACAAACTCTCATTATTTTCATGTTTGCATGTACTAAAAAAACGTATTATCTTGTACAGAAAAAGAGTACAACACGCTACGGGACTCTACATTATGTATCATTAAAAAATAGAAGCAATCACCTCGGAAATACAGACCTTAATTACAGCACTCTTAATGTATGCAGTCAGTGCTACATCTGAATTGATAGAACACGTATTAATTGCATACTGGTCTAGTACTTTAGATAAAACAGGCGAGAAGGTAAAGGTAGTCTCAAGCAAATTGGAACACTTAACTGATGGAAATAATGAGTCACCGTGTAGTAATCACGACCTGTCACTGTTGTAACGGTATTGAAATTTAATAAATTGAATGCGGAGCATTGCAGCTTATAAAGACACCTACTTTTTTATTCAGCCTGAAACTTAAATTTGTGAAAAAAAAAAGCGCAGGAAATCTAGGATCCGTAAAGACGTTAATGAAAGGATCATTAACTATGATTTTTAAACACGTCAAATATAATCCCCTGAACTTAAGTATTCATAATCGAATGACAACCGAGCTCTAGCATAAAATTAAAATAGATTTTAATTCCCAATGCTATTCTCGGTCGTTACTTCCTACAAAGAAATAACTAGCTTGATACACGAGTTGTTTATTTTATTTGCGAATATCAGCAACAGTCGTGAGGCACGTCAAACTGATCACACTCCCGACTCCTAAATCAATAGGAGCGGATCGGCGCGGTAGCGTTGAGCGGTGCCCTCAGCCCCTGGTGAGGTGCCGCTCCATGTGGGCTTATCAAGTTCATCACTGTCGCCGCGCAGACACGATCCACACGTAGAAGGGATCCAGATATTATACAAAATTCAACCAGCAAGAGCTGTTCATGCATAACTTCGTTATCTAAAAACCTTGGCAATTTGGAATTCACATCTTTAAACGCTACCAGTTAAAGCACCTATGGTGGGCACTTAAAACATTTTTGGCCTTAATCAGAGCTGTGAAAATAATAAATACCCTCGCAGGAGTGCTTCTTGGCTAATGGTGACTGCATTCCGACAGTGAGGATTGTCGCCGGAGAAAAGCGGCGTGTCATTGAACCGTCCTGTGGTGAATTGCTCCGCTTCCGCCAACACCCGGCAAATAAAATCAATTATTGTGACGCCGTTACTCCGGTCGCTTGACTTACGACCAGTAGACTAGCAACAAAGAACTCTATACCATTGGAAAGTCATCCTCATGAAGCTATAATAACAAAGGTAAATAAATACACCTATCCACATTCTCTTGCATCTAATGGATGTACCTGTCATTCCGGGTAACTGATTCAGCAAGGCTATAAATACAAGCTAGGCACGTGTGTTAATTCCATAGAACGCTATTTAATAAAGATAACCACGTCATGTTATTGTCGCGGTGGCACCGGATAAGCGCTGCGACCGGCCGATTGTCTCGCGACTATCGTAAATAACTCGCGCTGTGTCCGGTGTCGACCACGAATACAGAGTTGCCGACGACGGCTGGCGAATCCTGGCGTCGCCGCCGAGCCCTCCGCGTCCCCTAACGCGGACCACTCCGCCTCGCCTTCCTTTCTAACGTTACAAGCGAACAAACGTCGCATCCTTCGATCGACATGCGCCCGGCGAGAACCCATGGTTGCGTGTGCTCTCGGTGCGCTCACAGGAAACAGCCTCCGCGCCAGGAATACGGATGAGCGTGACGTGTGCCATGGGCCCGCCGACTTATCTAAACTGTATCCTAGTCTCCGCCGGTATCTACCGACGTTAAATTATTACTGTCTCTAGGTGTCCATTTACAAAGCGTAAAGTATCCCTATTTATCGACGACGTGCAATTTGAGCAATATAACGACGATCTCGGGCCAAGGACTGGAATTGGCCGTCGGCTATGAATTCCAGCTGAAGCAGAAACAATGGACATATGATATAAATAGGTGGAATAAATATAAAATGGTAGTGTTTATTTGGTCTATTTACTGGCTGAACGATATGCGAAGGGTGCATAGAGGGCGGGCAGGGATCGAGCGAGCCCGAAGTATTGCCGAGGTCCGATAGCATCGGTGCGCAGTGCGCTATAAATAGATGAGCAGGCGGACCCTTGAACCAGCCGCGGTCGTCACTGCGCGCCTCGAAGGGTTACTGCTTAATAAAGTTGGTAATACACACAAGTATTGTAACAACACTGGCGCACAGACAAGAGCTAATTAAATACAAGTCGCTACATATTTGATAGCACCGTATTTCAAGAACTGCTCGACGTCAGGATAGGAGAGATTTAACATTACTTAACGATAAAGGAATTGACATTGATTTAGTAAAATTGGTACTGTTCTATATATTTTTTTTTTTATTCGTTTAAAATGAAGCCTTTAAAATAGTCGAGGCAGCGAAATAACTTAGTTAGAGGCAATTAAGTGCTGGCATGCGACATCCCTGTTCGTTGCTCCGGTACTGCAACAATTCACCATAAAACACGGTAGACGGGGTGCAGCTTCTCGCTTGTTCGCTTTCATTCGCGCATGCGGACGACGCTTATTTTTTTCGCTGATTAGAGTAAAAGATGCGCAACCGGTCGCGGAGCGAAGGCCGCAGCCAGGGACGGGCGTGAGTCGCGCTGCGCCCGCGCCGCGCCTCGCGCCGCCTCCGCGCCCGCTAATGATGCGCCTCCACTGAACCACTCCTAATTGGACGAACGCCCGACCGCTCCAGGAAAAAATATCCACCAACCATGCGCACAACACAGAATAATCAGAATTGCAAAACACCTCCACATTGAATCATACGTATTATTAAATTCCTGCAAAATTAACTAACATGCAATATACAAACGTAATATCCGAGGATAATTATAAAATTGTCTTTACTGGGAACCGTTTTGTTACTCGTAATACTTTGTACACACTCTTCGCTTATTATCACTTATCAAGATATGTGAGGTGTGAATATAAAATGATTCAGTTCTGGGAAATATAAAGTTTCCGAGTTACATCACAGGGACACTTTAATGACATAATAATGTTTTATAAACACCATTACAGTTACTCGTATTCTTTTCTTGGTGTACCTTGGCAAATGCGATTATGTCAGAGGCACGTACTCTATAAGAATTGCCCTTTAATAACGGTAGAACTATAGTGAACAGTCGTAGATTGCAGACGTACTAAGTCTACCTAGCTGTAAGTAATGATACAATTGACGTTTGTTATTTTTCATTTAGCAGTAGCTGGGAGCCCTGTGATTTTGTGGGAAGGAAGTTAAGATATACTGCCGAGCAGATATTAAAATCAATTTCTATGCATCATTGGTATTAATTCGAAACTAGTTTTGCCTACGGCTTATCGCGCGATAAATTAATTTTATCTATACTATAGTTAAATAATGTCTAGTCGCTGCAACAATTTTCAGGGATATCATTCGTAGAAAGTACACAGATTAGGTACCAACCCCTGAACTTTGGTTACCTATCCTTTAGCATCTAATAGAATAACACAAAACCTTCCTTTTTAATTGAAACTGATATGTATAAAAAGCAAAATAAACCTGTATGGACAACTGAATCCAACGCGAGATGTAAATTTTTAACCCCTAGCGCAAAAAGAAAATGTTGATAACTTGGGACGGTTGTTTGTACCAGTCGGTATTGCGACGAGTATATCTATTAATCTGTGCCTTCGGAGCTCTACATATGTAGTACATGTGTGAACCGATCGTGATGCTGTTCTTTGATATAGACTCGTAGAATGTAAGACATTTTTCGTCTCTTGAATATCAGAAGAACCCCTTATCAAAAACAACATCACAGCACGTAGCGTTCTGAAATATGTGACACTCTTTCATCAAAAAATGTCCATCATGTCCACCTCTGCAATTCCTTTAGTTGTCAAATTAAAGATATGAATCCTCTGTTTTAACAGATAAATAGGTACGGGAAACGATATTGTAGCGGAAACCGGATTGCTCTAGCGATTACCAATCAGCCAGCCAGCTACGTCTCTTAGAACACCTCATTATTTAGTGGTTACAGGGAAAGCCCATATTCAGCACTGGACATGCACGGTCTGAGCAATCATGGGGTAAATTTAAGCACGCTTGTAGCTTGCGCTTATGTAGTGTTAACTCCTGTTAAGGAACCAAGTTTTATTCACTTGAACCTTGCGGCGTAGTACTCGTGATCTAGCGGGGATTTTTTACGGAGCATACCATGTTTAAATTGATGACATAATAGCTTGTGCTGGTAATATCGAAATATAAAAATGTAAGCTCTCCAAAAATTCTAAGGACCGTTGTTAGGCTTTCCGTCATCATCAACAGTCTCAGCATAGGTTTTATCAGCCCTCTCCAGAATGTGCCGTCTTCTTTTTAGGTTATTCTATTTTGCACAAATCTTGTCCAGATTTCTGTCACAAATCTTATTCAGATCAACAAGCTTAACTGGGTAATCCATAGACTCATCGGCATTCCTACGAGTACCCTCCATATGACGATCTCGCGGCCACCATTCAGTCAAGGACAGGGTAATAAATATAAAGACTAAATCCCTCACACAGGAAGTCTTAGCCTTTATTATGCGTGCATACAAGTACAAGTAAGTATATGAATAGCATAAAATGCACAAGTGCCAGCCAATAACACATTCACTGGAACCGTAGTTGTCACGAGAAATGTTTTTTGACAGCATTGCAGTGCGGAGGCGCGTGCTCTCAACTGCGCGGACGCACCTGACTACATGTCACTACGAATTCCTACGTGGTCACCCATTTCATTTCATTTAATAGCTTGTCATATTAAACTGTCTCCGTAAAGTTTTCTTTGTCCAGTATAAGAGCCTTATAAGAGCCAGAATCGATTATTATTTTATATACCCTGCGTTTATAGTTTTCCTTGCGCTCGCGTTCGTGTCCCGCATCTAATGAGAATAACCGCTACAATCGAAGCGTTTGTATGAAGTTGCAAAATAAACTGATTCGCCGCGGCCTCATGTCTGTTTGTAAAGTGACGACGCCTGACTCTCGACCCACGGTCGTGTCATTTTAATTCAATGGACATGTCCCGGCGTGTTATCGGCGCTAACTTGTCGCTCATAAGATTTCTTGGTTATCGCGTCCTGTAAATTGTCATTTCTTATTGCAGCCATCGATGCGGCTTGACTAATGAAGATTTAAATCGACGGTGGTGTAAACCGAGTCCCGTTTTACATCCTTCTATTTATCATACTAAGGTGAGATAACGTTATAGGCCAATAGATATATAATTTCCTGAATGAAATACACATTTAATATACTACCTTGTCGAATGGTAGCATCGAATGCATTTGCGGATGTTATCCTGAGTTCGATCCCCAGGTGGGCAAAGTGTAGATTTTATATCAGATGAGACGTTACCTAGATGATATCTTAAAAATTTCTCATTTTATTCAAAGCGCAAAGCTTTATAACATAGGTATAAAACTGCCTAATCAATTTATTTATCTTCTTACATTATATTTCAGGGTCTAATAGAGTATCTTGTTCGTGTCTGGAAGAAGCCGCCGTTGGTGTACTGTGACTATCACGGACACTCGCGGAAGAAGAATGTGTTCTTCTACGGCTGCGCCGGCGCAGAGAGCTGGTGCAGCAACGACCGGATAGTTCCAGATGAACCAGTCAAATATTTAGTAAGCTCACACGAACATATTTTTACTAATAAATTAATAGGCAGTTAATAGGTAATCCATACTAATATTATAAATGTGAAAGTAATTCTGTCTGTCTGTCTGTCTGTCTGTCTGTCTGTATGTTACCTTTTCACGCCTAAACCGCTGAACCGATCGTCATGAAATTTGGCAGAGATTGGGATATGGAGACGGATATTGGCTACTTTTTTACGCGATAACCGACATCTACGCGGGCGGAGCCGCGGGCAAAAGCTAGTTAATTATAAATCAGTTACCTACCAATCAAAAGTATTTCCTTGGGGTCTACGATTATCGTTGATATTATGGCTCCGTTCGAATTGTCATCGTACATTGTTCACCCGGAAGTGTTCGCAATTGTAATCTCAAAGATATTGTCATAGACAGTAGACTGGGAACACGGGTAAATGACGTAAGTGGGTACAGTAATAAGATTTTTATCAGTGCAGCTACTGTGCTTCTTGCTGTTATCTCGTCGACTTTAATGACATTTAAGGAAAGTGTTTATTCGTGTAGACCTCACAAACAAAGAACATGAATTGGTTTGTTCTTGAGTTTTTGAATAGGTACCTCGTTGGATTGTTGACTGACTGCTGAACAAAGGGACGTTTTCTACTAGGAATTAGCAGTAGACCCGAGTCCAGATTTATGCCCAGTTAATGGCAGTAGCCGCGGAAATCCGCTGGATACGTGAAGCACAAAACCGGTCGAGGTGGCGGTGCTTGGGGGAGGCCTATGTCCAGCAGTGGACGTCTTTCGGCTGAAATGATGATGATGATGAATGGCAGTAGGGTCTACCCCCCCAATTACTGCCGCCATTTTATTATTATTACTTGTCAGATGCTGCCAGCGCTAATGCATCGGCTATCTCCTGCATTCGCTCTCGGGTCCTGCTCCTTCAGAGTTGAACGGGAACGAGAGAGCACCGCCAGGGTCACCGTGTGGAGACACCTGGGCGTCACTAGATCCTACACCATGGAAGCATCATTCTGTGGATTTGATAGAGGCCCCTTCAAGGTTTGTTGGAGATAATCTTGCCATATTTTCTGTTGAAATCGTCTGAAGTATAGTCTAGTCTTTAAGGGCCTTACAAATAAACACGGAATAAAGTTATCCTAAGAATAACTTCGGTATAACCATAAATTGTTTGATATTTATACCTAGTATAACTTTATTTCGCGTTTATTTGTATTAGGGTAAGTGTTTATCTTTAAACAAAATGATTGAATTTCAGGCAACACCATGCTTAATGCACACGAATGATTTCAATTAAGTATCTAGGTTATTTTTTTCCTTTCCTCGATTGCATTCACATGTTTCCAACATAAAAACAAAAATTATTCTGAAGTAATATAGTAATGATACACATTCTATCACACTTATACTCCAATTAGAAGTGACAGGTCTTCGGATTAATGATAACGATACTTAGCTACCCGCCATGTGGGCTAATACATCTAGCGGTGTCCATCCCATACTCGATACCAGATCCCCTGATAGGGCTTCAGTCGCTACAAATCTCATCTACTTTATGTGGGAAGACAGCTATTCGTACGTTGTTTTATTAATGAATCATCCTTGCTAGGGCTCGCTGCGATTGCGAACGTTTCCTCGCGATATGCTGATCGTAAGTTGTTTTAATTAAGTATAGCTTGTGGAAGTAATGAAGGTAGCAGACGAATTGGTACCAAGCAGGTTATGATTGTATGGTAATCGCGGATACAATCTTGTCACTTGATGTAGTTTCATTAACTTTAATTAGCTTATGTATTTTTATTCGTTTTATACGCTCCATTTTCAGCTGTCCAGGAAGTGTCCAGGTTTAAAAAAATGTTTCCAGTTTGATAACAGATACTGGCAAGCCAGAGAAGCATGTTTTATAAGTTCGTAAATACCTTATAGAGGAAACCACATAAAGGCATAATAATCCCACCAATGAATACATAATCAGGGATGCAGCATGTCCTATGACTCAACAGAATCGGTCATAATCCATTCGCAAATTCGAGACACGAAATATCAATACTACATGACGTAAACTTGTATGAATAATACTGGTCAAAATATTACTATTAAGGTGGAACTAGTAAGGTGATACTTTTTCCATACAACGGGGGTTATTAGTCCACTGTTTGACATTGTACATCCAAAGTTAAACACGATATCGTTTTGTATTATTATTAATTTTGTCTGTACGGAAGCAGAATATTAAAATAAAAAGCCATTAAAAAGTTATGAGCCACCAAAGATTCGTTTTTCCTGCTAATTTTAACGCAACTTTGGGAGTAAATAAGTAATAAGTAAATTAAGTAGTAGTAAGTAATATAGTTTTAAGATCATACCTTGGAAACCTACATTCTGGCAAATAAATGGATTTGATTTGATTTAATAAAAGAAGTGTAAAATCTCCAATCTCTTTGTCCGCTCCGACAAAGCTTAATTATCAAAGATTTCATTAAACTTTATTTGTAATTGTTTTTTGGTTTTATAATTTTTTTTTTTAAACTTTTATCCATATTTATTCAGTACCTAGTTTTTTCATAAAACTCAACCTTCCAAAGGACTTTTCGTAATTTTGTACGCGCGCGGTTTACTATGAATTATCATGCATTTCACTCAACACACAATGACGGACACGATGCTAGGTGAGACAGCGTGCTTTTTGGCCACGCCCACAATTAAGTTCGAGTCCGCGACTAGTTTGCTCTTAATAGTGTTTCGCTAATCGCTATCAAAATTAGATTTTTTGAAATCATGTTTTTTTTTCTTATTGGTAAAACATTGTTTGATAGTAGTTTTAATCTGTGATTTTAATCACATACGGCCTTACAAATAAACACGGAATAAAGTTATCCTAGGAATAACTTCGGTAAAACCATACATTTTTTGACGTTTATTTCTAGCATAACTTTATTCCGTGCTTATTTGTATTAGGGTTGATGAATAACATTGTTTTATTTTCAACTGTTTTAAACATTGTTTAAAATACGTGTTCCAACCAGTGGCGTAGCTAGTCATAAAGGGGCCCTGTATTATATCGAAAAGTAAACAGGGTCCCCTTGTTGGGGGCCCTTTTTACCCGACTGCAACGAAACTCCAAAGGAAGGGATTTTTGTTTACAAAATAGTGTACTGACATGGCGGGTTAAGTTTCCATTGTAATTTTACTAAGAGAATGCAAGAGCGAGCGAAGTGAGCCAGATTTGTGCACTCTGACTCGGATACTAGGTTGAGCTGTCGTTGCGATTCTACTAAGAAAATGCAAGAACGAGTGGAGCGAGCTCGAAAGTTGGAGTATCCTGACTGGGATATTAGATTAAGCTGTCATTGTGATTTTAATAAAAGAATACGGGGGGGCCCTGTAGCTTGGGGGCCCCATATAATTGATACGGCTGATATGGCGATAACTACGCCCCTGGTTCCAACCCTATTACCAATACAAATGCTGAAGGTGCTCTCATGTTAAGAACACTTCTGGCACTTTTTCATCTATGAGCCAAATCCGACTATCCCGCCACAAAGGATGTGTAAACAACTAAAGATGAAATACCCTGGTTGAAACACAGAGTTCGGCAAATGACGGAAAGAATGAATCATATCCACCAACCCAATCGGGCAAAACGATTCGAATTATATCTACATTGTGTAAAACTATTTTCCATCTCCCCAGGGCTTCCACTTAAACACTCATCACCTCCAGAGCGTGGGTAGCGACTTCTGCGAAGCTCTCAACGGCCTCAACGACTCAGCCACCAATGTAGATATACAACTCACCAAGGATCTGAACGGGTAAGTGGACAACTTGACACCATCCGTCATTCACTTACAAAGTAGAAAATATCCTCCCATATAAGTAAACTGATGTTGACAAGCGGTTTGCCAATAATTGTACACCAGTAAGGCCTTAACCACATTGGCATTTACTTTATTTATCGACACCACAGACTTAACCACAAGAGCTTTGCTTGACTACGAATTTTATTGTCTTAAATCTTGTCGAGGAGGAAAATACAGATGCTGAATTTGCGGTTCCTATTTTGATAACCACATAAATAGATTTTCTTTGAACATTGTCTTCTGAAGTCTATTCTAGAGAAAGAGCATTTATCAGACATACAATTTCGATACAATAACTTCGCAAACAACATATTGACAAATAACTATTTTGTTTGACAGAAATACCGTAGAGATCAATTTAATCGGTGCAGAAAAAGACAGGCAAGTTATAAACACAAGAGCTACAGTGAAAACTAACCCAAAACTTTGATTCCAAAAATAATCACTCTGTTCAGTCATCGATGTAAATTTCTGTCATTAACTACAACATCTACACTCAACACACACGTTTTAACAAGAACTGTTTTAATAATAACAAAGTCCTACTATACGATTTCATAGCCCATCAAATATCACAAACACTGCAAAAAAAAAAAACGAGGCGGATTCGGGCACCGAGGGTTCCGTACCATCAAAAATCATTAAAAAAAAATACATTAGTTCCACTATCGGTCAAGAGACGGCGCTGACCTAAAACTGCAATATTAGAAAAAGTGTGCTATTTAGAGACATTGTTTTATTTTTCCTGTAATCTTTACATAAACTAATATATATAAACTATCACATAGAATAATTTCAGATGTTTCGCTACGGAAAGCTTCGGAGTTAAGGGAACGGTTTTTTTTTACATTTTTCGTCAAAAGTTGGAAACAAAGCGACCTAAAAAAAAATGTTTTTGAGAATGTGCAAATAGTGCTCTTTCACGCCACGCCACGCCCACATGCCTTAGTAACCCCACTTCGATTTTTTAAGAAACCCGTTCAGTCCCTATTGCAAAAAAAAAATCTTTCTTATTTGCAAAATAGTTGGGCAAACGTCATCTAAAACTACTCCAAATTTCAAGTTGATAGCATTAGTAGTTCTTGAGATATCCAGCTGTGACAGACAGAGTCGCCATAAGGGTTCCTTTTTACCATTTTGGTACGGAACCCTAATGAGAGCTAGCTTCACAGCCAACTACGATTTAAATTATTCTAACGAATCGATCGATGGCTTATTTGTTAGAATAATAAAGACAGAAGCTTTACTTCATCATCTCCATGTTCAGAATGCCGTCGATATTAGTACCTATCAAGAATATCCCTACGTATTGCATGAACGCATTATTTAAGCTTGTTTACACAAGCTCAAGGTATGAGAACAAGATACACAAACTCGTATACGCGAAGCGATAATAATCACATACAAGTTTCGCAACTATCTACCTGCTTTATGTTAGTCATAAGTATCCCTTACAACTTAAGAATGTACGAAATTATGGTCGTGTGTGCTAAAAGGGACTATTGTTCACTACGGCTAATGTCAGTAATCATGCGCAGGTTTAACACACTAATTTAGGTCTGACTGATTCATCTTTCGAGGTTTTTTTTTTTTTGGAACTGGAAATTCTGACGAAATTCTTTTTTCGAAATGTCTAAGAGTATAAATACACGAAGCTCCACTTTTGTAGACTACAAACATTAATTCTATCGTGCTTGAAAATCATTTGTATATCTAACGTCTTTAACATGGCTACTAAATGTTCACAATTTATTCATGAGGATCAAATATAATCCGAGATACAGGTTTACCACCTAGTTCGGATGCAAATAGTCCGGAACTTTGTACATTCAAATTATGAGCTATAATTTATTGTTAAGTTGTCAATGGTGCCGATTCCCTCGTTCACAAACTAAACAAAATTTAAGTTCAGTGCATCTTTTTCTTTCTTTTTCATTAAGAAAAGGACAGAAGATAAATTTTAGTTTAGTCCTGTCAAAATAATCAGCGCTTGACGTAATTAACAAAATTTTAGTAGGCAAGTTTTTAATCACCGTCTAAACTTGTATGGAGTAGTGACAGGTGCTGATTAATTTGACAGGACTAAACTAAAATTTATCTTCTGTCCTTTTATTAATGAAATAGAAAGAAAAAGATGCACTGAACTTAAATTTAGTTTAGTTTGTGAACAAGGGAATCGGCACCATTATTCAATTTTGTAATACGTGTTCTTATTTTGGTGAATAAAATTATTTATTACTATTTATTTTTTACTGTAAGTTTAATCAATTTGTTTGTGTACAGTGAGATTGAAGTGGACAGCGAGGGTGGCTCCGGTTCAGACAGCGTTTTGAAGACAGACTCTGATGAAGACTTCGACTAAATTCGATTTTATATTATAACCTTAGGTTAAGCGCTTGCTACGAAAATAATAAAGCCAGGTGTGGTCTGTGTCACGAGCTAGTGTTAAATTAACGGTAGTTTAGTCGCCGATTACCGGTCTAACAGTTCGTGACTTCCAGCAGATGTACTTGTGTGTCTAAAAACAGTAATAGTTCCAAAATTAAGAGTTCATAAACAAATTAATGGTTTACTTAAAAATTGATTTTTTATGTTCTTTTGTGAAGTCCCGGTATTTCCAGAACGAATAGGCGATAGCTGTTTTAAAAGTTGACCTATTTTGTTATGAATTTACATGATATTCGGTTTTGTGATTTTAGTGTCGCCCTAAGTTATATTATGTACAAAATCTGTCCGTGTATCGTTAGGCCGTGATCACATATGGTTGAGTTTGGTTTGATGTGATATACGTTAAATTTTAAGTGGCTTGTGATCTCAATTGCAAATAAATGATGAAATCACTTAATGGATTTTGTTTTTTTTTTTTTTTGTCTCCTTTCCACCCATCGTAACGGTTTGGGTAAAAATTAAAAAAAACATGAATTAAAAATTCCAAAACTATATTGTCATCATTAACAATAAATTACAATTTATTTATACTAAAATCAAATAAATAATTTGCACTGCTTCGCATTAATACTTCCATTCACTGTACTGGTGAGGTTACCAGTAAAATTAATGAAAGTGTTACAATATTAAAGAGAGTATAAATTGACAAATTCCATACAAATTTATACAATAATAATATGACGTCTGATTGTTATGTGATAATAATAGTTTATAAAAATTAACAAATAATAAATTCTGGTTAGACAAGACTTCGGTTACAACATTTATAAATATTAACAAAATACTGATACAAAACGATGTTATAATAAAAAATATATGATAATTATTATCTTAAAATAATTGTAGTGCACGAAGCTTAGTTTTGTTCTAGGATCACACATACTTTATTAACCTAACCTAAAATAAGGTACTTAAATTAACAAAAAAAAATATTGTCAGTGTTCAAGAAAAGGATAATCATTATTAAGTTATTAAATGATGATGACATCAGCCAGTAATTATCTATATAACGTCCGCTTGGCAACGTCATATCTGGAAAGGACGGGAGGAAACGAGCACAGGGGCTTTACCATGCCTTAGAATCCCTTAAAATATTACCAAATTCTTTTCTACGTCTGTGGACCTCACCCTCTCTCTAAATGCGATAAATAGTGCTGCTCCACCGCAACAGCTTATTAAACTATGAGCTATACTTTATGGTAAGTCTCCAGATTTGAAGCGAGTAAAGCAGATACAAAATATCTCCTTAAAAAGGAGTCTATTTTTGGCTACGTCCAAAACATTTTTTTTTCCATAATTTCTAATGAGAAAGCACCGCGAGACAGAAATGTATTTCTGAATCGAAAGGCAACCTTTCTTTCATCCCCAATGCGAAAAATAAGTAGGTATTGATAAAATTTCAATGTGCTTACTAAAATAATAAATTCTGGGAATAACAGTTATACTGACCACACACTGAATATTGTAAGGAAATTCTCCACTACTCTAATCCTGCACCGATGATATCGGTTTATTCCAGAAATCCCCACCGACAAATTCCCACCAGTGAACATTGTTATTTTTTTTTTCCAGAAATCCCCACTAGTTAAAATCAGCCTAGTGGGGATCTTTGGAAAAATTGGTAACAATCCAGTTCATCTTAGATGCTCAATTGAGTTAATGCATGGCAGCATTACAGTGTTACTTTTTTGGAAAGAATGAGATAAAATTCACACTAGGTAGCGATTTACGTGATCCCATATTTTGTTAAGTAATTTTTGTTTGAATCTAGTTAATTGTTGTAAATATTTTTGATTTTCGTTTCAATGCAAACAATTTATAATGAAAGTCGATGATAATATTTACATAATTACTTATCTAACGCATTTTTTATTTAATAATTTAGAAACAACAACACCTGGGCCTCAAGTCTGCTATTACAATAGTGTCAGAATGGTCTCGCCATTGTGAGTATTTGACAGTGTTTGTATGGCTAATCTGTCAAAAACTCACAATGAAGAGACCATTCTGACACTATTGTAATAGCAAACTTGAGGCCCTGGTAGGGATTGTTACTTATTTTTCAAAAAATCCGCACTAAGCTGAGTTTATTTAATTAGTGGGGATTTCTGGAAAAAAAAATATAACAATTCCCACTAGTGGGGTTTGTCGGTGGGGATTTCTGGGATAAATCATAATATCGGGCCGATGTAAATAAACTATGAATTTCTACAACGGGCGGATAATGATCGGGTGTCTGATCGAAGCAGAGGCGAAACTCTCAAAAGTTTTGGGTTGGTTTGGCATAGGCGACGCGACCCAAGAAGAATTACTGCTGCTTGTCTGACAGTTTTGCGAAACGGTTTATTGCCCGTAGTTCGTCCGCGTAGTTCTACTAGTTCATTCTGCGAAAGATATAGCTCTTTAGAGTGAAAGTGAAAGAGCTAATCACTATTTTTCTTCTCAGTGAGCTATTTAGCCCATGTCTATTATAGGCATGTGTGGTCGAACAGTAAATAAACGAGACAGAAAGAGAAAGAGTTACTATGTTCAGTAGTGGAAGATATTATATTTTTAAAGTGCAAGTCTCGTTGCTAATGCTAGCCGCCCCAGAAAATTACAAATGCAAAATTGAACTCAGATATTGAAGAATTTCACAAGGTTTTCATTCTCACACATTATTATCATAATATAACAGCTAAGTTAACCAGGTGGTTACATTTCGTGCTTTCAAACTTAACCTAAATTAATTAACATACATAGGAGCAAATTTTGTAAAGAATGTCTTTTTCATACAAAAAGACATAATTAATTAGAAAATAATTGCAATAAAATTTCTACTTAGGTCACATTACATGTTCTTATTTTACAGAATGGTCTTTCTACAGCGTTAAATTAAATTAGCTAGCGAAACTTAATCTACACAAATAAATAAACTTAAATGGTCTTATTACAAAACAAGATTTATCTTTAGACGCAGGTTTAAACCATCGAGCCATTTTTGTATTTCGAACTTTTTTCCTACAATGTTTAAGTTCTAAATACAAAAACTGATTTTGTACCAGAGTGTAATTTGTCAATTTTGTATTAAGAACTTTGTGTCAGTCGGAATATGGTTCAAGAAACAAAAACTGGCTGAAAGGTTTAGACCTGGACCAAAGTTAGAACGCGTTTTGTAATGAGACAGCATGTGTCCGTTTGTAATGTCAAAATAACAGCTTCTTACTAAATGCATATGAAAGTTTATTAAGTATATATACGTATATATTGTTATTATACATAGATATATTAATTTTTTTTAACGAAAATTTGTTTTGGTTTTATTAATTGGTTTACATCATGAATGAAATCAAAATATATTAAATTGAACTTACAAATAAATAAAATTTAAGTGTCTTTTGCAATGTCAAAGTAAAATAAATGCTTTTTATTAAATGCATAATATGAGAGTTTATTATACGGTACGTTTAACAAAAACATTTTTTTTTTTGTATTTCTGTCTGTCTATCTGTCTGTTTATTCCGGCTAATCTCCGTAACGGCTGGACCGATTTTGACGGGACTTTCACTGGCCCATAGCTGATGTTATAAAGAGTAACTTAGAGTTACTTTACTGACTGACTACTTTCTTTTATTTAAGAAAAAGCCATGCGGGTGAAGAAGCCGTGGGAAGCAGCTACTCGATATCCTAACACGATCAAACAAAAAAATACAGATTTTCTAAACTCATATTTCAAAGGGAAGAAAGCAAAGAAACGATATATGGAAGAAACGATTCAACACCCAAGTCACAAGTTGGAGAGGCGATAGAAATTAAATTTCTAAAAAAATAGAGAATTTTAAATTCAAAATTGTATATTTTAGTGACTGTGAATAATGACGTGTGCCAGAAAGGGGGGCGACTTCCGAGATCACAAATAATAGACAAGTATGGAAGAAGAATACGTCATGTTGGGTCGACTCCATATAAATTGGGATAAGAGCAAGACCAATGCATGATGATGATATTTCAAATTACTGCGGTCGTTGACCCAGTAGTTACTTGAAGTAGGAGTTAGAAATTGTTTTGTTTTTATTTTATCGTTTCAAAAGATCGATACCCGTCGCTCTATAAAGTTTCGCCAGCTAATTTAATTTGACGCTGTCTGTTTTTATTTATAATTTAAAACTAACACCCAATTGCTTCACGCTCCCACGATTTTTGGGTAGGGTTAATCACACACATATAATTATACAAAAATCATATGTAATTACAATTGACGTACAATTAACTTAAATAGAAGGGAGCGTTCGGCCGGCGACCAATTACGTTAGCGTAAACACAGTTACACATAAGTATTATTTACAAAAGATACACGTAAATCTACATAATTGTTTGTTCACTCAAACCGATGGGACGTGGAACACATTGTTTTCCCCTGAACACTTAGGTGTCTATCTTCGGGTCCCCGACTATACTTGCGGAAGGCACCGGTACACAAGGCGTGGGTTTAATTCGCTATTTACATTAATATGTAAAAGAAACTCGACTTTTTTTAAATTCGTTTAACGGCACATGCACATACGCAGTAGTGTGCACACGCAAATACGTAGAAGTGTGCACACACAAATACGCACAAGCGTGCTTTCGTGTGTGTAAGCACGCACACATACGCGTAAGTAAGCACGGCTTTACCTGTCAAATGGTTTTGTGTTAAGTATTTCCGTAAATTTTATTTGTAATGCTTTTCGATTTTCGACAGCGACTTGTAGTTTTTAGTTTCTAAGAAAGGTTACACCTTCAAAACCCCATATACGTGATGCTACTGTTTCCTTGGTGTATGTGTGGGTGCACCGAACAACGACTGTAGAAAGACAAGTATCCGAGTACAGCACCTGTGGTCTCATTCCATCGCTAGCTCAGCCTTTCCCGCCGTATAGCGTACCCGCAGGTGTGACGTGCGCGTGCGTCACTGCGCGGGCGCGGGCGGCGACACCGCGGCGTGCGGCGGGCGCGCGCGGGGCGGTTGACGACGCTGCCGCGCCAGGAACGAGTGGCCTGCCGACAGGAGGGTGAAGCGCGTGTCCACAGCGTCTCGGTGGCAGCGCGCGCCCAGCTGGTACCACGCGGAAGTGAGGAGGCGTTGTTCGTTGGCGCCTGCGCGGCCACTGTCTTCTGTGCCACCGCTCCATCTGTGTCATAAGTCAAAGTCAAAATCATTTATTTCAAATAGGCACATAAAAGGCACTTTTGAACGTCAAAATTAAATTTAAAAACTATAATTAATTGATTCTAGTTGCCCCTTCCAAAAGGTAGTTACGTATGGAGAAGAATGGGCAAGAAACTCCATACTTACTCTTTTAAAATGTTAACAATATTTTGTATACATTAATTAATAATTATATGTGAAGACGATGCACTTACCTAGAATAAAATTACTATACCACAATAGGTAAAAAGAAGAATAGAATAGAATCTCTTTTATATTTACACTTTATACAGGGTGGCAGGGACATCGACGCGAAGCCTGTTACCATGGATTCAGTCCATGATGCTGGACAAAAATTTCAACGCAGGGGGCATTGAAATTTTTCGTTGGTAATTATAAGTAAAACTCACTCATTTCTATTGCTAGCCGTGGGCGCGATCTCGGGTCGCGATGGTCCGGCCACGGTGCCCGCTGCGCGTGAGTAGCCCAGCGTTATGTCTGACAGGGATGGTTGGGCTGCAAATATAAAAAGATAAATTTATCAGTTTTATGAAAGACGTGAAAATTATATTGTTTCTTCGCTAAATACGCAAAAATTTTATATATACAATGACATGAACATTTACTTTGTAAAATATTATATTACTTTAATTATTGTGAATGTGAAGACCATGTGGGTCATAGTTTATTTTTGTTTTGTTTTTTCTCAGTTAGACAAAAATAATAATTATAATTTAAAATAAACATCGTAATTTGGGAGCAGTTAGTAAACATTTACAAAGTAAGCTCCGCAGTGGGAGTTGGGACAATGCCAGCTAGACACATAGTTTCTAAATAATTAAAGACACCGCCTGTATTGTGGTACAGTCGCCAGTGCATCAAGTTAAAAAAAAGTTAAAAAAAAAAAACTGTTGAGTTACCAAAACTGTCAAATTTTCTCTTTTAAAGTAAAATTTTGTAAATTTTTTAACTTAACCATCAACATTTTAAGGTTTAAAATCGTTTGGAAAAATTATAACCTGATGTGCTGCCGACTTATTGTACAGTCGGCAGCACATCAGGTTATAATTTATACAGGGCAGATATGATTTCGATGGAAATATCATATACCGGAAGCTCGAGGGTCCAGCGACTTGATGACGTCCTTGGCCTTTTCGAGACACTTCTTGTACTTGTCCTCAGTAGCGAGTAGTTCTGCGTCCCTGGCCGCGATCGCTTCCTGTAGCTTAGTGGCGCGCCGCCGTTCTTCTGCTAGGGATGCTTGTAACTCTTCTACTTGCAATGCTGGGTAGATATAATAAGTTCAAAGAGTATGGAAAAAAATAAAAAATGGTGAAGAAAAAAAAACGGACGTATACAAGCGGGCTAACACCGCCATAATTCCGGTGAAAAAAAAAACGGTCCATTAACTGGTGAAAAAACGGACGTGTACAAGCGGGCTAAAGCGCCTGCCTGTGTTCAAACCCACGATCTACAACTCGTTAAGTCGAGGCCGTTACCACTGGGCCACCACTACCCCCTAAGTTGCATAATTAAATTATTTTATCCGTCGACGGATACTAACCTTTGAATGAGGGTTTTCATAAAAAATCACGCCACTAGTTGGCGCCACTTTGGCAAGAGGTCTTCCATTTCGACAGTGAATGTAAAATATATGATCGACGTTCACCATTCGTTTCATTCATTCGTTCAACATTCAGTCAACACTAAAAAATTATAAAATTATAGGCGCTTTGACACTTTTGACACGTGCCCGAACCTGACGTCTCAGTACTGCCATCTAGTGAACGTCATTTCAGAACCGTCATTTCGACCAATGAGGGTTCTCATTGAGAACTCATTGGTCGAGTTGTACAGTGGCCAGCACATCAAGCTACACGAAACCGACGAATTTCTCCAAACGATTTTAAACTTTAAAATATTGAGGATTAAGTTCAAAATCGAACGAGAAAATTTGACAGTTTGTGGTAACTTGATGTGCTGGCCACCGTACTTTAATTAAAACGAAAAAAAGTAATTTTGAAGCATTATTTTTGTCAGATTACTCACATTTCCTCTGGCTATCCTCTATAGCGGACGCTAGCCGTGGATGCGGAGCTTCAAGTGTCGCTTCTAACTGCATGATACGTTGGTTCGCTTCCCGGTTGATCGCTCGCTGCTTCTCTAGCCGCGCCACGTAATCCTCTAAGAGAGCCTGAATGAGTAATACTTCTTATAAATGAGGTTGCGTTAAATATACAGTATTCATCTATGGTTATGTTAGGATCCATGAAATTTGCTGTTTGGAAGCATATTTTCGAAAAAAGAAAACGAAATTGACTGATTATTTGGCCTTGTCATTTAAGGGCCATGCGATGCGCTCTTTGGGTTCAGGGAAAGTGTGGGCAAAAAGCAGATTTTTGGAGGCTTATACTGAATTTGTTTTTCCAAATTTCAATTTTTTGCTTTCATACAAACTTAGACATAGTGCACATGATACCAATTAGTTACAAATTTTCATTGAATGAGGTGTTCCAACGCCATAATCACGTACGTGCGTTTGTATGAAAATTATGACGGGTTGGCCGCTCTTAACGTGCTTTCCGAGGCACGGAGGATCTCGGTATGTAAAGATGGTCACCCATCCACGGACCAAACCCGGAAAACGTAGCTTAACCTGATGGATCGACCCATGCGGTTATTATTACTTAGTCACGAGCTTCTTAAGTCTTGGAACTTTTATAAAGAGTAATCATTTTCTATTTAATATATTCAAGCAATAATTTTCTCATACAAAACTAAAATTTCGAGCTAGCAAAAACTTATTTTTGTTTACCTGCACAGAGGCCTGATCCGCCTGTGCTCCTTGGTTCTGTCGTAGCAGCTTGTTCTCGTGTTCCAGCCGAATTAACTGCTCCTTTAGATCGTTGGGAATCAGCTCCCGGGACACGTTATCTTCATTGGCACCTAGAATTTAAATAGTATGTGTTAAAAATGCTGACTGTCTAACAATAGCAGAGTTATTGCAAAAGGCTTTTCTGTATCGGCTATGGCCAGCAGTGGCCAGCATAGATAGTGCAGTCCACTGCGGTTTCGATTTCCGCACTTAGTCATTCAGGTAGACCATTGTGCGTGACCCATGGCGGCCATCAGTGGTTATTCCAACCAGCCCAACTCCCTCCAGAAATTGATCACGTCTCCTGGTCTGTTAAGAACATCTGTGTAAGATCTGGGTGTCCCGAGGGTGTCTGTTCTAATCGGGATGACGCCTGTGCATTCAAAGAGTACATGAGGTTTCACGGTTTCCTCAGCCTCCATGCAAGCCCTGCATGGAGGATTGTCCGATATGCCTATTGTGTGGAAGTGTTTGTTTAGCTAGCAGTGTTCAGTGTTGGTCCCCGTCACCAGACGCAGGCCGGTCCTGTCCAAGCGTAATAAACGCCTGGTTAGCCTACCATCTAAGGATGGCATAGCCTCTCTGGACTGCCTGCAGCCCGGTGTCGAAGTTCACTAGCTCTCCGCTTGTGTGTGGGTGAACTCCTGTAGCTACCTGCGTACCTAGCTGGTTGAAGGGGATGGGTACAATAGGTTCAGGTCCACAGACTGATATGCTGGATACTGTCCTAGTTACCCGCTGTGTCCTTTTATACATTGCAGTGTCACCGTGTTGCGGTTAGATACCCGTTACTCGTTGTAGTGCATTGTGACATTTTAGTGTAATTCTCGAAGTAATATTATTATTTCCCTAAGGATTGGAGAACTGCACTATCTATACCAGTCAATCTTTATGTTCCATACAAGAGATCGGCTTAGTAAAGTTACAAGATAATGTGTAATCGGTTGTATTATTTTTGGTGAAATCTTCTATATGAATATAAAATGGTAAACTGACTGATTGACTGACTGATATATCAACGCACAGCCCAAACCGCTGGATCTAGAGATTCCAAATTTGGCCCGTAGGTTCCTTAAGAGGTCTAGAGGTAGACTAAGAAAGGATTTTTGCAAATTCCAGCACTAAAGGGGTAAATAGGGGATAGAAGTTTATATGAAAGTCCGTCAGTTTTGAAGTTAGGATCATCAAATTTTGTGTTTAGGCTGACGATTGAAAATTAATTTATATATACGTGTGCGTTTTAGCGTTTTTGATAATTCCACCCCCGAAGGTCAAAAAGGGGGATGAAGTTGAAAAGTCCTTAATTTTCGAAGAAAAATAACAAAATTTACTATCTAGGCTTATGGCTAGAAGCTAACGCAACGGTGTTGTTAGAATTTCAACCCTTAAAGGGGTGAAAAGGGGGATGAATTTTTTTTTTTATTTTTTTAAGTTGAAATCACTAATATTTCGGCTTATGGTTGGAAACTAACACAACATATAACTTTCTTTTTTTTTTATTTCAACCCACAGGGGTCTGAAAAGGGGGATGAAGTTTTGTATTGAAGTTGTTCTGTATTCAAGTAAAAATAATATATATTTTTCGACATCCACGCGGGCGAAGCCGCGGGCAAAAGCTAGTCTTATATATAAAATTCTCGTGTCACAATGTTAGTTACCATACTCCTCCAAAACGGCTTGATCGATTTTTATGAAATTTTATATGCATATTCAGTAGGTCTGAGAATCGGCTACTACCTATTTTTGTGAAGTTTTAGGGAGGTAGGTAGGATAAGGTAGGGTAAGGTAAGGTAGGGTAGGGTAGGGTAGGGTACAGTAGTGGAGTTTATCTTTTGGCAGAACAAAGTCTATCGGGTCAATAAATAAAATCAAATGTTAAAAATATATTTTGCTGGGGAGTTTTCCAGTCTTAGAGATAGGGGAATGCTGATGCCGAAAACGCGGTCAAAATCTTTTTAAATTGAGCTCCAGATGGCAGTCATAAAATGAAAAATTTACCGGCAGTAATGGTAGAGCATCGCAGCTCGTCCACGGTGTCCCGCAGCGTGTCACGCTCGTGTAGAAACGCGTCACGCTCACGTTGCACGGACGCTGCGCGACTGCTTAGCTTCTTATTCTCTATTTCCAGCTTGTCTGCTTTCGTTATCTCGCCGTCTAGTTTCTCGTTGAGGTCCATAACCTGGAATATATCGTAATAATTAAGACGTTTTAAAATTATATTTAGTCACGGCGCTTGAGTTGAGTAATCGCTCGTTTTATAGCAGTAGTCTTTGAGTATTTGAATATAGTCTTTAAGTATTTTTAAGCTGTTATAATAACCCTACTTAGAACCCTGTCATACAATACGAATTACGTCTCCAAAAATTACGGGAATAATAAAGACATCTACATCAAAATCCAAAGGAGATCAACGTTTTCGTAAGTATTTAAGGTGTATCTATTCATACACGAAATATTTTAAGAGAAACATCTATAGGTCGTAATTTTTTATTTTTTTGTCTGTGTTTTTTTTTCTTTACCTAATTATTATAATTTTAAAATTGCTTGATTTGCAAAAAAACCTTTTTTTATTTTTTTATTCTATGAATGACCCGCCCGGACGCGGCAACGTTGGCGGCACGAACGCGGTGCCTTTTGATAATTAATCATCATATCAAGTAATTTAAAATTATTTATTTTTTTAAATAATATACACACACACACACACACAGATACAGATACAGATATTTTTTTAATCGTTCCTATGGCTTCTTTACCACCTATAGGTGTATCTCTTAAAATATTTCGTGTTTAAATAGATACATCCTATATTTATGATATTTTACATCTGAGACCCGGCCGGGGTTTCAGAAGTAAAAATATCATAGAAGTCTCAGGGCTCTCTCTCAGGGTGGTTCCAAAGAAGCGTAGTAGTTCTAGTGTCGTCATTTTCTTTTCTTTTTTTGTGAAGAGAATTAACTCGGTTTTTGAGGGGTTCACCGAGAGTTGGTGTTTATTGCACCAGTCTTCTACTATTCTCAAGGCTTGACGCATGAGTTGTCTTTTGTTCCGCTCGATTTCAGAGCTGACTGATGGCATTTGTAGATAGTCGTGGATTTCGTCATTCCAAGGTGCATTTACTATTGATCTTAGGATACCATTTTGTACTCTTTGCAAGCAGAGTATGTTAGTTTTGCTGGCAACGTCCCACAATTGGACGTGGGTCCATATTGGCTTAAGAAACCAGTTGTAGATGAGGAGTTTGTTGTCTACAGAGAGCACAGAGTTTCTTTCCATGAGCCAATACAGGTTGCGGAACTTGTGGTTTATCTCGTCCTTTTTATTTTTTATCTAAGTGGAAGCCAATATACTTTAGACAATCTGTGTGTGGAAAGTATCAGGACCAAGTCTAACAGCAGAGCATGGGCTATTATTGCTTTATAAGATTTAAGAAGATGTCCAAATTCTACAAGTAAAGCTATTTTTAGTCATTATTTGAAATACAAGGAAGTACTAGAAACGAAATAAATCAACGTCTTCCAAATACAATTTGCTGTACATTTCAATCCGAGCTCCCAGTCAGGGAAGTGGCGCCATCTATCATCGAAACTCCTGGACGTCGATACGATACATAGGTGGCGAGCTGTATCGCAGTACTTTACACTGATCGATCGTCGTTTGCTCACTAGAAAGCAGAGGCACGAACACGGGTATTTCCGTGCCTGAGTGTGAAGGTGATATAGATGTTTTAAAACAAAAATATTTAAATTCAAAGCTCTAAATGTATAAATAGAACAACGAAAACTTGAAGGTTTGTTTTTGGTAAATGTATTATGTTTTGTAAAAGGTCATAGTACAAAAGTTGTCGTATATGATGTAATATAGAAAGAAAGAAAGAAACGAAAGAAAAATATTAATAAAGTCAATATAAGTCAATAATCTATATCTATACTAATATATAAAGCTGAAGAGTTTGTTTGTTTGAACGCGGTAATCTCAGTAACTACTGGTTGGAATTGAAAATTTATTTTAGTGTTGGATAGCCCATTTATCGAGGAAGGCTATATAACACGCTATGATCCATAGGAGCCAAGCGAAAAGAACAAAAGTCAGAAAGAACGCTAAGCGATAACGAAGTTATAGCGCGCGCGAGCGACGGGATGCGACGCGATGGGTGGGCCGAAATTTCACGCGGACGAAGTCGCGGGCAGTCGCAACGGAACAGTCGATTACGGAGTGTAAGTGAAATATGGAGCATCTTTCAATTACACTGGAACAATGATGGCTATAACACGTCATAGTACAGACTCTTTAGTAATCCACTTACCTGTTTCTTATAAATATCAAGCTGTGCTCGTATCGCGTTAGCCTTAGCAGCCGCCTGCTCGTGTTCGATGGCTCGCTGAACATGTTCGGTATTGGCTCTCTCAAGCAGCTTTACTTGCCGCCTTAGATCAACATGCTCTTCCATCCTCT
Organism: Dryobota labecula; assembly: GCA_947523025.1. Taxonomy (NCBI): domain Eukaryota; kingdom Metazoa; phylum Arthropoda; class Insecta; order Lepidoptera; family Noctuidae; genus Dryobota; species Dryobota labecula. The sequence goes on from OX383284.1 coordinate 13,363,847, forward strand.
TCTTATATGAAGCCACTGTGGCTTCTAAAGCAGCCGCTTTCGCTGCTGTTTCTCGTAACGCGTCTAGTTCGTCTTTTAAAGCTATGTTCTCGGAGGCTGCTATCTGAAATTAGGTAATTGTAATTTTTAATATCATTAACATTACTTACTGCTGAATAAAGGCACAGAGAACTTAAATAGAGACCGGGAACGCTTACACAATGTGGGCCTATGTAGTCTGTAATAAGTTTTTTTTTTTTTTATGTCATTCGTAGACAAATTTGTGACCAGTTTACAGTGCAGAGACTGTCTTAAAAGAATACATCACATCACATCTCCAAGTGAGTAACCACTACCGAAAAAACACTAAGGAAAGTCAGTAGGGTACTCTTTCTAACTCATATGACATTTCGTAAGCCAAAAAAAGACATTATACGGTTTCGTTTTTTAATCACTTCCAATATATAAGTTCAGTGTCCTCCTGTGTCAGGTTCGAAGTAGTTAAAATTTATTTTTATCGTTCTCAGTTAGTTTTAATGATGGTCTGATATTTTGAGTACTTTATGCGGCCTACCCAAATGTCCTTTCTTTGGACATTATTGGTAGGTTCGTCGAATCCTTGAGCTCCTTAAGTCCTGAGTTGAGCTACACGATTACTGACAAATGCTTGCACTGACTGAACAGATCCACTCAAAGTGTGGTTCTTTCATCAAAATACCATTTCCTGTCCTCACATGATCTGACCAAGATTATATCTGGACTTTAAAAGAGACTGACTCCTGAGTTTGTTTCGCCATTTCTTCTCAGGGGTATTTTTTCCTCTTTATTTTTTTGGGGGTTTTTATCTAAATAAATATATCCCCATCGCGCCTTTTACCATTGTAACATTAACACTTATAATTAACACAAACTATACTAAACAGTTAAACAATATATGAAACTCTTTGTGTTAAAGATAGAAGTCACCGATTAAGGACTGTTATTAAATGACATAACTTTTTGGCACCTTCTGAAGTTGGTTGGGATAAAATTGATTGTATTAATCCCACGTTAAGCCTATTTCAGTCAAATTCTCACAAAAGTGCCTCCCTCTCTCGCCTGTTGCGGACACAATCCATCAGCAAATGCTGCACGTCCTCAATCTGATTACATTCTCTGCAATTCTGAGAATCAGTTTTTTTCATAAGGAATGCAAACTTGGCTGATGGATAGTGTCCAGAGCGAAGTCTTAAAATTAATTTAACATAATTCCTACTAAGTGGGGTAGTCAGATAAGAAATGTCGACTCCATCTAGCAATTTTTATTAATATGAAGTGTAAAAGTGATTTTTATACCCTAATTACAGCATAATCGCATTTTTATAAATTACATAACAAATGCATCAAAGGCTCTGTTTATGTAACAGCAGCCCGTGCCCATTCTATAACGTTACGCTGCATGACCATTAGCATGAATTTAATAATTAATTATGTCATTTAATTAAAGACTCATTATCAGTCTAGCTCTTAACGGTAGTTAGTTAGCAGAGTCTAGGCTAATGACGTTAATTTGTAAGAACCTAAATAGCATCTGGCGAAATTATTAAGAAGTATCAAACCTCCCTTAATGGCGAAACAATAAGGTAGCCCGCTAAATTAAAATATACTAATATCCAGTCGTACTCAGCGCTTCTCCTCCACATTTATTATGCGCATAGCAAGTGTGGAACTTTCTGCCAGCGTCTGTGTTCCCTTCCACATATAACCAGTCTGCCTTTAAAGCAAGAGTGAACAGGCATCTTCTAGGCACGCTTGTTCCATCATAGACCTCATCCATCGCTTTCCATCAGGCGAGATCGAGGTCAAGAGCAGGCCCAATCAGTAATACAAAATAAATATAAAAAAAACTTTTTTACGTCACACCAGGCCATAATGTGAGTTTTACCGCACGCTACGCGTACAGTAAAACTCGCATTGTGGCCAGGTGAAGAAGTAAAATTGTGTACTCACCACGGGCAGTAAAAAAGAAAGCCCTCTATCGCATATTTACAACCCTCGCCTGCAGCTCTCGCCTCTTTCTTTTACAGCCAGGTAAGTAATGTACTATTTTTTTTTTTGCAAATGCAGATAGATAGATAGATAGATAGAATACTCTTTATTATGTACACCATAAAAATTACAGATATAAATGTAGAACTGTTACATAGGGTGTCACAATGGGCGGTCTTATCGCTAAAAGCGAACTTTTACAGACAACCTTTGCAGGTCATTTGTAGGTTGTATGTTGATCAAAATATGATTCGCGACCTTAACAAGTATGTATTTACAGAATTAATGCGGACTGTGCGGAATGCGGATTCAATCAACACAGCCTATCGCAGTCCACTGCTGAACATAGGCCTCTCCCATGCTGCGCCACAACACCCTGTCCTCCGTCTTCCGCATCCAGTCTGTCCCAGCCACCTTTTAGAGGCCGTCGGTCTATCTAGCATGGGGGCGTCCCACACTACGCTTGCCGATACGCGGTCTCCACTCCAGGACTCGTCTGCTCCGCCGGCCATTGGTCCTTCGTCAAACATGGCCAGCCCACTGCCACTTCAGCCTGCTTACTCTGCAAGCTATGTCGGTAACTCCGGTTCTCTTCCGGATAATTTTATTCCTGATTTTATCCTTCAAAGAAACTCCGAGCATAGCCCGCTCCATAGTGCGCTGAGCGGCTTTAAATTTATGGACCAGCCCGACTGTCAGTGTCCACGTTTCGGCACCGTATGTCATAACGAGCAGGACGCACTGGTTGAAGACTTTAGTCTTCAAACATTGCGGTATGCGAATGCGGATTAATGATGATTAATGCGGACGACGAACAACATTCCCCGTTGTTCGTCGTCCGCCTGAGCCGTAGCCATGTTGCTGTCGCGTCGTGTCGTGTCGTATCGTTTTGATCACGCTGCCTGGACGTGCATACGTGCACGTATGCGTGTTGGGTTCGATTCCCAATCCAACACGTATAGAAATTCTCGCTATAAAGCTCAACTTTATCTCAATCCACTAGGAGTACGTATTCTAGATCGATGATATGTTATCGATCTTTTTGATGTGAAACCTCTATAGGCGCGCCTTGGGAGTAAAACATCGTATGCCGTGACGGCAAACGGCATGACGCTCTGTTATGCCATGATACCCCAAATTCTATATAAAAAATATTTATTTCTCTTATATTTATATTCTGTATATATAATTTTAATAAGAATAATAAGAAAAATATATTTTTCTCTCCGTATATTTACTTAATTATAAATGAGTATATAAGGGGAAGTTTAAAAGTGGCGCCGGTGACAGAATAGTTGAAAGGATGTCGTTTGGCATGGTATGGGCATGTGATGAGGAGGGAGGAAACGCATGTGACGAGAAGAGTGATGAATATAAATGGAATGGATGGATGGAGAGGGAGAGGAAGGCCAAAACAAAGATGGATGGATTGTGTGAAGAATGATATGAAAGAGAAGGGAGTGAATGATAGAGTGACGATTGACAGGGGAGAATGGAAAAAGAAAACATGTTGCGCCGACTCCAAGTAACATGGGACAAGGGCAGGAAGACGATGATATTTATTTAATTATAAATTCTTTCAATAACCATCAATTTCGATGTTTCACATCTGTCCCGTGACGGCAACTTTAAAAAATAATGAAACTAAGTAATAATTAAGAATGCAGAAATTACGACACTCAAATCTAATTTGAGATTAAAACTTTCGTCCATGTAAGTATATCTAAATGACTCTCCAGTCACCAACTTTTCTACATAATTTGACAGTAACGAACCTGCAGCTCCTCATTCCTTAGCTTCAACAATGCCAACTCCCGTTCCAGTGCATCAGCTCTAGCATGTTGGTCATCACGTTGTAGCTCAACCTTGTCCAATTCATCCTTCAATACGTCGAGTTGTGCGCGCATGGTAGTATAGCGCAACGTGCCCGCGTGCGCAGGGCCAAGGGATGCGCCCGCGTCGTCTAATTCAGCATCTCCGGCCTCTACTGCGGCTTCCCGCGCTGCTGTCAATCGAGCCACCTCGCTCAGCAACGTCATCTTCTCTTCTTGGAGAATTTTCACCTGGAATTTTAATGATTCGACTTTAAAATGATACGTTTTCGATTAGAATTTCTTCTACCAGAGACATGGTTGGGTTTAAAGACAAGTGTATGAACGATCGAAGTTCGAGTCAATCTAAGCGTTTTTTTTTTTTAAGTCATGCTTCTAATTTGCTTATCGGCATTAACATAATATAACAATAAGAAATTAAATTATAGAACGTGACGTTATTTTAAAATGCTGCGATATATATATTTTTTTTCTCGTTTTTTGTATGGTACCATACGTGGTTTATTTGTATCGAATAAATCCCGCGGTTCCGGAGTTTTATTTTTATTTTAACTAACACACACCACCCCTACTCTTACACCCTACATATACATATTTGCATAGGGGGTTAAAATAGTTTTAAATAAATATGCATCTGAATAGTTACGCAATCCAAGAATCCCGGGTATTTTTTATTTTTAATAAATAATATTTTAGAAGTTGCTTCCATACTACACCCGACTAGTTATGCATTGCCGGTATTCCTGGCATCACGGGATATTTTCTTACAAAAAAATATATTTTAAGAAGCTGCTTCCACACTTTCATAGCTAAAAATTAACTTTAGGTAAATATGCATCCGATTATCCGATCTCTACTTATAACATACAAATGTTGCGTAGGTAATTAAGGTAATTGCAAATCATTAAGTAAGTATGTATTTATATTAAGTAACAAATAGAAATCGTGGAGAAAACAGAATTCACAGCAACGTTAATAATAAAGTTTCACGTTATAATAATATTATGAATCATCAAATTACAAATAAACAAACTCAAATGCGTGAAATAAATAACAGTTTCATAACGCTCAAGCTTGGTGTAAAACGGGTCGTAAACCAACATAATTACGGTAGTTAAATAATAATAATTTATGTAAACAAACCTGCGTGTCGAGTTCATGGCACCTCTGCGCGAGGGCTTCCCTCATGTCCGCATCGGACTGCTCCACCGGCGGCGCTTCCAAGTGAACACTGCCACGATTCACACCCAGCGTTAACGTCTGCAGTTCCTAACACAAAATAATAACATTCTAAACAAACCACTCATATAGTTTCACACCACTTTTACTTTCAGCCAAAGACAAACACCGCTGGAGCCAGCGGCGCCACATTCTACAACTGACAGACAGGTGAAGTATTGTCGTATCCACCACCAGCAATATCGTGATCCAAGGACATTAAACATGAGCGTAACTAAAATTGAATTTCTTTGCCGCTTCAAGTAACGAGCATGCAACTTTGAAAAAATGAAGCAAGAACGTATGCTTACTAAACTCTTGCGACGATGTGCATTACATTATAAGTGCGCTCATATAATAATGTAATAACTATTATAGTTCAATGCATGAAAAGGCGGTCGACTGAACTGAATTACACATTGCATAAGAAAACGTTGGACTAATTGGTTACGGATGGATAAGATGATAAAGTGTTTAAGATTTATTTTATTAGTTATAATGACGGGGAATCGTTGGTTTTCACCTTTTTTGTAACGATACGATGTTGTAAATCAATCTTACTTATATGATTTTAGAATTATTAACGGCTCACTGGACACAAAGTATAGATGATCTATCTATATCTAGAAAGTAAAGATATAGATCATGTATTCTTTTTAGATACACAAAAACATAACTGAAACTTTACAGTAAGTAAAGCATTCATTCAATAAGTATCCTTTAATTATTGACCTAGAGCAATAAATAGCATCAAGATACGTTAGAAATAAATAAATGTCGCATTCAAAAACCACTCACGTGGGAGTAATTGTATTCACGAAGTAATTGTGATCGTCTAATTACATTGCAAATGTGAGTACAAGGTCAACTGTAATGTACGGTGGCCAACACATCAAGTTACCACAAACTGTCAAATTTTCTCGTTCGATTTTGAACTTAATCATCAACGTTTTAAAGTTTAAAATTGTTTGGAGATATTTGACAGTTTCGTGTAGATTAATGTAGTGACTACTGTACATTAACAATATCCTGAATGTTATAGTTTTGGACCACTAAAATACTTACATTTAACGCCAAAGCGTCAGGGTACGCCGCGAAATTCAAATTTTCTTACGTTTTTTTGCAATTTCCAGTCTGTCTGTCAAATCAAGGTCAAGGTCAGTTATCAAATTGTATGTTGATCTAAATATGATTCGCGACCGTATCAAATATTTATTTATGGAATTATAATCATAAAAATCATATGTCGTACTCCTACCGACCAAAACCCACTGTTTCTTCCAATACCATGACTCGGGGAACCGGGAGAGTACTTGTACATTCGCCGCACCCCCGACTGTTATAAACATACAACCTGACGCTGACAAGTAGCAAAAAACTTAAGAAAATTTGAATTTCGCGAGCTACCTTATCGCATCCCCTATAATGCGTACAACGAATATTTTAAGCAATAGCAATACTGATATTTAGACGTAGTTAAGCAGAAAGGAGTCAACCCACATTGCGGTCAGGGATGAGTTGTATATACCAGAGGCCTAACAGTTAACGGGAGGTACCCAGCTACATGTGGGTTGGTTCGCATCATTAAAAAATCAACCTTATCTTTGTACAGTCACGGATCTTTTTTGCTGAGTGAAAGAATCAACCGTTAGGACCTCTTTTGTATATGCAACTCATCCCTAACCACAACTTGGGTTGAGTCCTTTCTGCTTAACTACGTCCATTTATTTTACTTACATATAGATGTGTTGCCAGACATAAAAAAAATATAATTTAAATTACTTAGGTGAAAATGAAAGCAGTACATATTTGAGTACAAGGAATTTTAGATGTAGTGTTAGTAAACTTAAATGGACTAAACAACTTTTGATAAACATAAAACGAGTCTTAACAAATGCAAAGGTTTTTTTTTTTATATCAGTCTCATCTTTAAATTGATACTGATACCAAAGCCAGAATATTTTAGTACCAACTTTTTTGATATGCTCTTGTGTGTTTAGCGTCATGCCAAGGGATTGTCCCAAAGACCCACTATGATAAATGATAAATGATTTATTTCTGTAAGTAGGTTTGTACAAACACTTTTACACGTCGATCATATTTTTTTAACTTGATGAGTTCGGCGTTTCCTATCTGACTACTCTGAGAAGAAAGGCCGGACCAAACTCAGAGGGACTGGGTTGGAATGGGACCATCCTATGGCATGACACTAAATAAACTCCATGGTTCGCATGCGCTACTTGCTTCTACATGTAAACCACATAGGATTTAGAATGGAGTATTGAATATCTATCTCAAATCTGGCATAGGTTCTAAGGGCATAATAAACATTGTATTTGTACAATGTTTACTACGCCCTGTTTATTTATATTTATCTTCTTCTCTACAAATTTGATGTTAATTAACACATATATAACATAACATCACCCCTGTAATCCCTGAGGGTTTAGACAGAATTAGCAGTATGCCTATAGGTAGTAGATAGACCCACGTTTCGCCAGTTTTGTTTAAGTTCCATGTGATAGTGGGCGAGCCTATTACCATCAACCGGTCACAAATCCAGATTCCGGACCCTATTGAGAAATTCCGGGTGGAAAAACCCAGTACTTAACACTTTGACCGACCTGGGAATCGAACCCCGGACCTCGTACTCAGCAGTAGCGCTTGCAATCACTAGACCAATGAAGACTGATAATACATTTTATAAACATCGATACTCCATTTGAAATAACATTAGATATTTAAAGAAACCTCTTTTACAGTCCGTTCAACCGATTTTGACTTCTATTACGTAGGCATAAGGATGGCACTAAAAGCAAAAAAGTGGTTACAATACCAACTATTTACTGCAGCTGCCATTTGTCATGCCACCAACGCAATAGAAGCCAAAATCGGTTGAACGGACTGTAAAGAAAGGTTTACTTAAATAGCTAATCTTATTTCAAATGGAGTATAGAGACTTACTAGAAAAGCTTGCTATTACAACGCTACTATTTAGAGCAACTAGAAAACTTTAACGATATACTAGTATACAACTCCTAAAAGCTGTGTAAACGCAACAACGAATTATAGTGCCCTACTAAGTTTTCTAACATCAATAATGGCAACTTTCCCAGGTACACAATTTCTACAGTCCCTAAGGAATAATAATAATAAGTTTACGTCACACCTGGCCATAATGTGTGTTTTACCGCACGCTACGCGTACAGTAAAACTCGCATTGTGACCAGGTGAAGACGTAAAATTGTGTACTCACCACGGGCAGTAAAAAAGAAAGCCCTCTATCGCATATTTACAACCCTCGCCTGCGGTTCGGGTCACAAACACCTGCGATTTCGGGCTTTCTTACTTTCACAACCCTTGGTAAGTAATGTACTATTGTCATCTGAATACAAATTAATGGCTTCATATCGTACCTGTATGGCCTGCATTATCGATCTCTGACAAGACAGCTCCATTTCCATTATTCTTGTGATGTACTCCTCTTTTTTTACACAATTGACTGCACAACCTATTTCCAAAAGTATTGGTTTAGATATGGAAAATTCAATTATTTTGACTGGTCTTGAAAGACAGAAAACGGAAGGGAATAACGCGGTTTATTATACATAAACTGACGCCTTTTCCACATGAGGTTAGGCAGAAACTAAGGAGTGCTTAGTACTTGTTGTGGTCGGCATGATTCGGCAAAGCCGGGCGGAAAAATCGAGATTATACAACATGTCACGGAATTAACGCACACCACCAAACACCTCAAATAGAATATTATGTTATAATCACAATACATAATTTCTGAATTTTTAATATTATGTATAAACATTGTTTATTTATCAAATTAGTTGTACTAATTGTGGGAGAAAATTGTGGTCACATTACAAATCTACGCACGCACATAGTCGTACAGTCACGAGCACCAATATGTATACACTTAGCAAAACTCAAAAGCAATTTTCTAGTGAATAACGATTGCAAATTTGAGATATTACCTATTATATAATAGTATAAGCTTATATTATTATATAATAGGTCTTATCTCGAAGTTACAATCGTTATTCACCATGAAAATTGCTTTTGAATTTTGCTAAGTGTATACATATTGGTGCTCGTGACTATACAAGTATTAAAAAAAAACTCACCATTAAAAGTTACAATTATACAATTAGGTACAGAACAAGTATTTCAACATTTTTGTGGTGATCACAATAAGGTGCACAGAGTATTGAACCTAGCCCCTGAACTAGGGGAACCTGTATCTCTGGGAATAATGGTCTAGCATAGTAGGTACCTAATCAATTTTGGTTTATTTTTACTGTACAGCGGAAGTGTGACTGTAATTTACATAGTATTAATTTCTTTCTTTCTTTTAATTTTTTTTTCTTTTTTACGATTTTTTTTTTTTGGGATTATAAATTACCCATATTAAAAATGACAGAAATCGATTTAGTAAACAATTCTGAACAAACTACTTTCATACATAAGCAGCCTACAATATTCAACTGTTGGGACTCAGGCCTCCTCTCTTTGAGAGGGAGTAGGCCATAATCCAGCATGCGGGCCCCGTGCGGGTTGGTGTATGACACGTCTTCTATTTTTTTTTGGTGCTAGGACATCCCGGTTTCCTCACGATGTTATCGTTCATAGTTTTGACTTTCCTAATGTGGATTAGTTGCATAGTTGACGCCCAACTGTGCCAAATCATGCCAACGGGAACAATTGTGTTGCACGCCTAAGGCCACCTGCTATGTGGGTTAGTTTATCTTCTTTCCTTTTAGTCTTTATAACCTTTAAAAATAGAACCAGAATTTCTTTGTTGGAAATTGCTATTCAAAATTTTATTTGAATATGGCATCTACAGACTGTATTAGAAATAGTAAAAAATAATGAAATCTAACATTCAATTTCATTAGAAAAAAAAAAACTAGCCACTATGTATAAAAATTCTAACCAGAGATTTAATAAGGAATAAGGAATTAGTTTATATTATTTCTATTCTTCTGACTAAAAACATGCCTAAAGAATCTATTTTCAGCCAGCACCAAAATAAACTTACTCAAAACAAGTTGAAGCAGTCTCCCCAAGTCTGAGGCATCGGCAGTCTCAGCTATATTTACTACATCTGGCCTTGAAAACTCTTGTAAACTTAAATTTAGAATATCCTGATGATAATCTGCAACAAACATTTTTTTTTGTAACAATAGCAGTGAAATATAACCACAGAGTAAAAAAGTTTTAATTATAGCTATAAATTTCACAATAGTAGCATAATAATGTTATGATTATGACATAAAAATATTTTTATTATCTCTCCAGTTGATTATATGAAATACTAGCTGCGCCCCGCGGTGTTACCCGCGAACACTACATTCTTTCGGGATAAAAAGTAGCCTATGTGTAAATCCAGGGTGTCAGCTACTTCCATATTTTTTTTAATCAAAATTGGTCCCGCCGTTTCAGCGTGAAGAAGAGATAAACATACACTCACAAACTTTCGCCTTTATAATATTAGTGTGATTATTCACGTCGGGGTCACAAGTATAGAGGTATGAGGAACAGGGTGTAGTTTACTCATCCTCCAGAAAGGGAGGATCCTCCAACCAGACGGGTATTGTGTCTGGTGGGCAACTTCTCAATGGTTGATGTCGGGATGTTGTATATATGCTAGTCGCGCAGTAAACTCTGATTGCGCGATGCAGGATTTGTGACGTCAGGACTTTGATGCGTATTTGCCATGTGGCGTTGTATATCGTATACCGCCACCATGTATACCGCCACATCGGTAAGCAGATAAAATGTGATGCATATAGGCTTAGAAACACTACATAAAATAGATTAAGTAAGCAGGCAGTTTTAATGTGTTGGTACTGTACACATTTTTTTTAACGTAGAACAATGTTACTTTTATGCTAATGTAGCATTGAATGAAGAAGACACGTTAAAGTTAATCTGTTCAAGATTAAACATTGTTCTTGAATATTTAATGACCATTTCATACATTTATTTAGGTCTCTGAAAACTTAGCAAAGCAACAAATCCTGTCTGTTATGGTATATGTATGCAGTATTTTAGCAGAAACGTATGGTCATCTCTTAGCTGCCACGGCTTATTTTTAATTTTTGAATTGTTTTCATTACGGACGCTTCTAACGTGCACGTCTTTCTACATTGTTCTCACATGTATAACTTCAACATGAATGATGTAACCCATATTTTGTAACAATATTTTGTTTTAAAAGAGTGTCCGTGGAGTTTCTTGTCCGTTCTTCTCCATAGGAACCTACTACGCTTTGGAATGGGCAACTAGCTTCATCTTTCTGACTGTCCGACCCCTTAACAATTCAAAAGTACCTGTATTTGGTTTATTTGAAATAAATGTTTTGAGTTTGAATTTGATCACTGCATCATTGGACATAGTTTAGCAGAAATAAACCAACCCACACTATGGTAAAAAATGAGCTGCATTAACAGTAAGGACCTCTTTGGTATCAAAGAGGTCCTAACGGTTATTGGAAGGTCCCAACTTCATGTGGGTTGGTTCCCATCATTAAGAAATCAACCATATCTTTGAAGCAAGGGATCTGTTTTGCTGAGTGAAAGAACCAACCATTAGGACCTCTTTGGTATATTTTGTACCATAATGTAGGTTGAGTCCTTAATGCTAAACTACATCCAATTAATTTAAAGTTGCTACGTACCTACAACACCCTCCAATATTTTTTTCAAGTTGCTAACTTTTAATCTCCAGTTATGTGCGACATCTGTTTTTATCTTCAAGTTCCACCCGGGACTAAAATACTCTGGTGCGATTTGTGTGAGAGCCTCGGCAATCGCCACACCATCGGACAGTTCTGAAAATAAAGTAAATTAAGTTAGAGCATTGTACATTATACATATTTATTTTATATTCATATAAATTCAATACTTATTGAGTCGCTGAAAAACCCAAACCTCAAAATTTTCGGATAATGTGCATATTGTTTAATTATCAGTTGCTTAAAAAACAGTGAAGGAAAACATTGTGAGGAAACTTATACTCCATTTATTATAACATTAGACAAATAACTGTTCTCACCCATTCGTTATTTCAATGTAAACATTTAATAAACTCCGTTATTTCACGATAAATACAAATCACTGTAATCTCACTAAAAAATAACTCTAAAGTGCAGTAATTTCAACAATACTACACAATAACTGTCATTATTTAGCGGTTATTTGTCTAATGCTATTTCAATGTAAACATTTAATAAACTCCGTTATTTCAAGATAAATACAAATCACTGTAATCTCACTAAAAAATAACTCTAAAGTGCAGTAATTTCAACAATACTACACAATAACTGTCATTATTTAGCGGTTATTTGTCTAATACTATAGTAAATGGAGTGTAGCATGCCTGAGAGATATTTCTCGAGAAATACCTGAAATATCGAGAAATATCAAAGGCCCATGGGTGGCATAAAAACACTGACACCAGATTAATCACTAACCACACGAAAAAGAAAGAAGAACTTGAAAATACTTGAATATTTTAAGTATGTCGATAATATTCATCAATTTGAACGTAACAACACTCACTTTAGTTGGTGACATTGAATAATAAAATGTCTTTCAAAAAGTCCAAGGTAGTATTAGTCATCCTCACAAGCTTTAGAACTTTTACTTATTAATAAACTGTTAATGAATACCAATTTATTTCACATTCACCAAAGTAACTTTTGTTTCTAACTTCCTATCTTATTATAGATTACAGTGTGTGGGCAGCTTTACAATGGCAAGGCAGACTATCACTGTTCTGTCTACTGATACACATTTCCCAGAAATGTGCACTAGACTGAATGACCATTGTGCTATTCGAGACTACAAAGGCGAAAATGACTGCAAATTAAGCAATACCGCAAACGAAAGAGTGATGTCCCAATCAAATAAAAACAAGAACTAAGTGACGAAATTATCCACTTACTGGTCCACTCCTAATAGGGATGTGGGCCGGGATTCACCGGATTCACAGCGTAAATTCTAATCCTAACATAACAAATGCTAGTGTAGGCTGTAAATAAAACATTTACCTGATGGATTCCCATGTTTTGCTTTGAGATCTAAAGTCTGCAACCACTTAATCAAATTGTCACACAAAACCGCACCATTTGCCTCCATTCTGGACAAAATAATAATGTCACTCTGTAAACTGACAATATGTGTTCTATTTCTTGATTGCAAACATTATATTACTAGCAAAATAAAGACTGTTAAAGCCAAAATTAAATGGAAATAATAAATGTTTTTCGTGATCCGTAACGCGTGACGTCTGCTTGTGCGTTTACGAAGTAAGTCACTATGTCAATGTCAAAACCAAACGAATCATCAGCAATGTCATGCGAATCTGACAAACTAAATTAAAACTACAAAAATCTGTTTCTTTTCCCTAAATCACCTTAAATATCATAACTAACTCCCTGCCTTTTAATTAACTCTCTCAATTATAACATTCAAAACATTTTTGATGTTGATTTATAGAAATGCAACATAGGTAGGTAACATTTATGAAGAATGCTTACAACAAAGAGATGCAAAAGCAGGGCAGGCTGAAATCTAGGTGGAAAACCGACTAGGATTACTTTATGATGTCGCGTTGATATCGAAACTTAATAGATAAAAATAAAAATTATTTGACTCACATCAAAACCACAAGAAAATGTTTATCTGAATGAGTTGTACGCGATGGTCCAAGAAGTGGCTGGCTCAGGTACGTACAGACGCCAGCAGGTCAAGCTACCCGAAACTGTCAAATTCTCGCAATCAACCTTGAACCTTATACTGTAGTAATAAAGTTGAAAATCTATTAAAGAAATTTGACAGATTGTAGTAGCTTGATGTGCTGGCGTCTGTACCATTCATTTCTTTGATGATATAACATAACGTAGATACAGTTGCTTGTTACTGTTTAAATAAACAATATAGTAACCATACATACATTAAACATCCCAGTAGACACAGGATTATGGAGTATCTAAATATTATTCTCTCATAATTATTACAAATACAATAACCCTGTATTCCCGTTGTCCCCGTAGGCTATGTCCCCCTTACAGGGGACATACTACCATAAATTATGATTTGAATATATGGTACCTCGATGAAGGACAGTCGGCCGCCGGGGAAAATCCACGGAAAACCATAATATTTTGGAAGTGGACACACTAGGTACTTAAAAAAACAGGACATTGGACTAGTTATGTCTATGTCAGACTCAGCGGTCGAGGCTTTATAGAGACGTACATACCTACCGCAAGAGGTTTGGCCCAATGGTCTTTTCTAGCCACAAAATAATATTATTACTCTGTCGCATCTCTTGCATATAACAGATTTCCCTTGACCGTCCGATTGACGATCATCTTTAGGGGGGCCTACATACGGTGCGCCTTTCAGAACGCGGTGGCCACCATGAAGCTATAGATAAAATAGCTTCATGGTTTTTACTCACTTTTGGCCACATTGGCCGTACGTTCCACGAGCTAATATATGCCCTGCCATTTATGTTTGGAAACTCTTCGGGCTATCATCATCAAAGGCGCTATAGTCGCGGGGTCCTAGGCCTGGTAGTGTATTTTTTCCGACAGTCCCGTTTTGTTATAGTTTACCGATACCGCTGTACCGCACCTTAGGAATGCACTGCGAGGCGGGGGGCGGGATGCCGCGCGCCGCGTCCCTTGACGAATGAGCGGCCTGCACTGCCCCGCCGTCTTGCCACGCACATAGCACATAGCTAATTCGCGGTACAAAGGTATCGGTCAAACTATAGTAGTATAATAAATCTCTTCTAGCCTAGCACATCCAGTTGCAGTAATTATTTATATATTTATAAAACTTGCTTTTGCCCGCGTAATGTACTACCGGGATAAAAGTATCCTATCACAGACTACAATAGTATATATGTATTCTATATACTAACCCAGGCTAATAAGGTTTCTCTGGTAAGTATGCCAAATTTCATCGAAATCCGTTCAGCTGTTAAGGCGTGAAAAGGTGATAGACAAATAGACATACGTAGATACTTTCGCATTTATAATAATTATTTTAAATATTCTATGTTAGAGGGTTTGGTTTCCGCCCTAGTGGCCATCGGTGATTATTCCAACCAGCCCACCTCCCTCCAGAAGTTGATCACGTCTCTTGGTCCTGTTTAGAACATCTATCGTTTAATATAATTAGAATATTGTATGGAAGTATGGATTGAAAAGGTAAATAAAAAATCAGTAGGCAGTGAAAGATCATTTTGTATTAAAGATTATGTTCCTACTGATAACTTAAAATTTATATGCTGGCATCATAGCCGTAATTTTATTTTAAGCGGTTTCTAATGTAGGCTATTTATCTATCTTACCGAGCGCTGAAGGTTAAAAACTTAAAACAAAATTGTTTGTTGGTGTGGTTTACAAGTAAGTCTTCATAAATTTCATTTATACATCGACCGATCTTGTGCTCTTCGCACCCAGCGAATTCTTGTGACCTTGTCGAATGTAGGATAGGCAGGGGCAGGCTACGGGTCACAGGCGAATCAGAAAATTTTACAAATTCTTTCATACATATTCTGCTTTAACCCTTCTTATACCGAATGTGGATCCACGCGAGACCGAATGACTTTTTAATTGTTTCTGTAATTAAGGCATTCAACCGGCTAAACAGCACCTGTCGTGAAAATGTGACAATAATGTCTTGTCAAATGTATTTTGATAATTATGTTTCATTGTCAGTTACATGTACCGTAAATCAATTGGGGCCCAGGTCGTCGGGCCAACTTGTGGTGTGGCCTACCCACGTTGCGTTTTCCGGTACGCGCTCGCCACTCCACTCGCAAATATTTCATAACTTATTTCTAGTTTCTTATATTTAAAAAAACCTATTTATCCTAAACCTATTTGCTCATTACTCTCATCAGTCACACGCGACAAATCACATCCCATGTATTTGTTTTCTTTGATTGCGTGATTTATGACTTTTCTCCATAAGGGGTCAGTCCTTAACAAATGTGGGTCACATAACAAGATTACTGCTACTTGAGCTCGTGTTAAGGCAACATTTAACCGCTTTGCACTTCTGACAAATCCTAAGAAATGTTTTTGATCTTCAGGCACTAGGGCCTCCGATGATCGCACTGTGGATATGATAACGAGAGGTCGTTCTTGGCCTTGGAACTCTTCGACGGTGCCGATTTTCGGACGCTCCAAGTTCATATTGTTGAATAGACGCCGTAGGTGTCTTATCTGTAAAAAAGAAGGACCTATGAATACAAGTTCGATATTGAATAATAACACAATATTGTAAGCACTGTTAAATTGGATAAAACTAGAATTTCTTCAAATAGAATTTCGGGCTTTCATATACAGTTGAAAAGCACATCAGAATAATTTAGTTCAGATATATTTATTCATAGCAAGACAATTTACCTGAGCTAGATAAGGTGTAATGATACCAATTTCATCAGGTGTTATATTTCTCCTATACAATTTACACACAGTCAAAGCAACCATAGAAGCTTCTTCAGGATTATACCAGGAAGGACTGTCCACTGCTCTCGCATTGTTACCTTTAACACCATGCACAAATATCCCACCAGTTTTTATATCATCAGTCATTTCAAATATCTCAGAAACAACGTCAAGAATCTTCGGTATAAATGGCGTTTTTCGGTCTATTTTTGCAACTAAAGATGCATCATAAAACATTTCACTGGGCAATGTTAAAACTTCGTGCAAAGACCTGTAGTTATCAGTTAACTGTGTTACCAACTTATTATTAAAACCATTTTCGAAAGCAGCAAAGTCTTTTTGGTATGGGAATGTTTCAAGAATTCTGGACAGATACGATATATCCATTCCGTATTCGAGGCAATATTTCGATAAAACAACCGGCCCAAGCTGCATTGGGTCACCAGCTAGAATAATTTGACCACTTTCTTTATTAACAAATGTCATAGAAATCATTATCTCTGGTTCTATTGCTTGTCCAGCTTCATCTACTATTATGTGTGTATAGTGGCCTTTAGGGAGTTCTATCTGCGCCAATGACCCGAGACAATGACATGTCCCGATAGTAACTCGATATCTCCCAACATAGGATGCGGATACATTTACATTAACACCATCTTGAACCGCATGAGTTGGTCTTGATGTATTTTCTCTAGCTATGTTTAATGTTGCACAATAAGGTTTTATTATATCTGGAATGTTTTCGGAGTCAACCAAATAGTTCGCAATTAGTCTGATTATAGAACTTGAAAATAGGTTCCTGTATTGTAATAGTCTTTCTGTTATTAAATTGGCTGCGCTGTTTGACGGCGTTGCTACTAAAATTCTGCTATCGGGTAGAAGCGTGAGTATTTGCAACAAGGTCTCTACAATTGTGACGGTTTTCCCTGTGCCAGGTGGTCCATATATGCAGTAAGGCATCGGACGGCACTCCCCAATTAAAATATTTGTTACAGCGTCTTTTTGACGACAGTTCAGACTTGGATTGAACCATTTCATAGTTTTTGATGTTTCCAACGGTATTTGCGGTGGACGCGTCACTAGACGTGATGGGAATAACACATCTGGGCCCAATGTAGATATGGCCAAATTAATTGCATAGTGTGATTTTCTGATTTGGTTTCTGTTGAAATGGAATTCTACAGAAACATCACTTCCCTTGTATGTTTCATGGAATCGAGGATGGAACTTCATCAGTACTAAGTCACCTCTAATAACATGAACAATGCCCTCATATGAAGGAGCTTTATCATCCCATATGTCTTTCACAAAAACTTTATCTCCTATGATTAAAGAGGGCCTTTTTTCAGCCAACTTTTTTACTTCCAGACCAAGATACTCTTGATATTTTACTAAAAATGTAGATGCCATATCAAAAGTCTTCATATTGACTGTTGCTTGAATCTCTTCCAAGTATAACAAAATGTGCCATTTATCTATGTAGTTGGTAATATTCAAATTTTGTAATAGACAAGGCAAACGGGACTCAATTCTGTCCAAAACTTCATGGTAATCATAAGTGTGTTCGTAGTTGTTACCTAAAACTGCAGACCAAACTTTATCTGGTATTAAATATTGTCCCATTTTCACTGCAATAAAATGAGGAGTCTTCGTTAATCGCACTCCAGGCACATGAGATTTATCAGGACCGTTTCTAATTTTCTTCATTATTTCAGCACTTTCAACAAATCCATTTTTCATCTTGTTATTCTCACTTGGATTAGTAGAAATAATCTCACTTAAAATGTTTATTTCAATCAATCTTTCAATTTTGAATCCTCGAAAAGTTATTATCATATGTTCCTTAGACTTCCCATAAAATTTTGGATGACAAGTGATTGATAAATAAAATGGTTGATTTGGGTACAATCTTGTGGAATTATTTAAAGTTGGGCTTATACTGATTTGGGAATCTCTTTTTTTGCAAAGTAGCAT
This sequence comes from Dryobota labecula, assembly GCA_947523025.1. NCBI lineage: Eukaryota > Metazoa > Arthropoda > Insecta > Lepidoptera > Noctuidae > Dryobota > Dryobota labecula. The sequence continues at coordinate 13,382,363 of OX383284.1, forward strand.
CCATTTATACATTATAATTTGTTGATTACTCTTGTTTGTTATAGTCAGATTTATGCAGGGGTTTTCACGAAAATTAACGTTTTCAAATTTCAGAGGGTATGTTATTTCGATGTTATTAAGTTTTTCTGTTTCTAAGCTTCTTCCTTCTATATCGTCCACGATGGGAGTTGTTTCAATTACTTTTGCATTTTCTGTTATATCCATTTTTATCACTCTCCATGGGCAAGCACCTTGATTGCTCTCCACAGCTTCAATAAGAGCCTGTAATAGGTAAGACAAAGGTATGACAAAAAAAAAAAAGTTTTCTGTAAAGTCGATTTACGGACGATAATTTTACGTGATAATTGTCATAAGAAAACATTGCGTCACAAGCCAAACGCTTAGACCGATCGTGCCTCTCTGTTGCTTGTTCCGCGCTCTCGCTTGCATACTCGGCTCAGGTGGAACGTGACAATGAATTTTTCGTGCGTGCAGCCGGCGTTCATCGATTTATAAGACGTTATGACGTCAAAAAAAAAAACAATGAGGGCACACAAAGGTGTCATGACCGAAAGGTCTGACTGGGTCCTATGTTACCTTGGTCAGTTCAAGATGTTTATCATCCTCTTCCTAATCAGCTAAAACTATAGTTTTCGACTAATCATAAAAAATGAACAGTATTACTTTCCCCACAAAACATTAAAGTAATGGGATTGGACATTCAAATTTAAGTTTTTTTATTTTTTTATTCTACTATGAGTTTGCTCTTGACTTAAGGTCTGGATGACACAGACAAAGTCTACGATGGAGTGAGCTTACCCAGAAGAAGCCTGTTCACTCTCACTTTGAATAGATTAGGGTTGTATGCGTTCGGAAACACAGACGCAGGCAGAGAGTTCCACTCCTTTGCTGTGCGCATTATAAAAGACGTTTGAAAACGCTTAGTGCGAGTTGGTGGAATATCAACTAGGTAGGGGTGGTAACTTGCAGTGCGTCTAGATGTCCGATGGTAGAAGGGGGCCGGTGGAATGAGGTCGTGGAATTCATGGGCACACTCGCCGAAGTACAATCTGTAGAAGACCGACAAGCAGGCAACCTTGCGGCGATGAGCCAAGCTGTGAAGCTTGGCATCCACCAGTTTTACGTCGCCAATGAGCCTCTTAGCTCTGCGTTCCACCGAGTCAAGCGCAGCAAGTTGGTACTTTGCTGAGCCATCCCAAAGGTGGCTGCAATACTCCATGCAGGAACGGACTTGTGCTTTGTAAAGGGTTAAAAGCTGTCCAGGCGGAAAGTATCGCTTCACCCTATTTAGGACGCCCAGTTTCTTGGCCGCAGTTTGAGCTTTGCACTCGATGGTGGAGCCGAAGTTGAGACCAGATGTCAACTCCATGCCTAGGAGCTCGAGCCGATCAGTTACAGGAACAGATGTACCCCGAAAAGTAGGAGTTTGATCAAAACGACTCCTTTTAGCGGTAAGGAGACACGCCTGTGTTTTGGTGGCATTAACAGAGACCAGATTGTCATCACCCCACTGGGAGACAAGGCTCAAGGTCAAATCAGTCCGCTCAACCATGGCCTCTCTCAGGGAACGAAGTTCAGGCCCGCTGGTTTCTGCCATGAAATAAGGCTACTTTTCTTGCATTTCAACTTTTATTTACCTGCCTTGCTAATCCAGAAAGTAGTTGCGGTTGCTGCGCGTTTCTGTAGCGCACTAAGTGCGTCGACGGCGCATAAAAAAAAAATCTGTATGCACAAGCCCTAAAGCAGTTATTTCATCAACAATGCCAGATAATTTTAATGTTCTAATCTTACCTTAGCTCCAGCATGTGGTTCGCCACCATTGATAACACAATATTTGTTAAAGAATATTTGTCGGTCACATATTCCTTCTTCTCCATCCCATTTAGTTATTATAGATGATGTCACTTTGCTTCTCAATGGTCGGAATGAAATAACTTCTACTACCTATATAAATAAATGTTATCATCAGTAAACATTAAACTCCTAGCACCATCAAGACTTAGGCCCTTTGTACACAACACGGTTTCCTTACGGTAGGGCGTAAAAACCACGCCGTAGAGAAAACGTATCCGTCAACAAGCTTCCATAGTGATCCATACAACACTGACAACCGAGCCTACACATGGCGAATAAACTGTAATTCTTCACAGTAAAAAAAACGTGTATGTACAAACGGCCATAAGCTGTCTGTCTGACTGTCGTCAAGACTTACCCCCTTAGTAATAAACGTTGTATAGCGTCTGTATAGTTACACAACGCTTTGTCTTCTTCTATCGAAAGTCAAATTACTGACGAGTGAAAGAGAAAAATCGGTGTATAACTATACAGACGCTATACAACGTTTATTAGTAAGGAGGTTAATGTATTGTAACAACAATAATATTTTTAAGAATGCTGTGTTGTTTCAGTTTACCTATACTCCATTTACTATAGCATTAGACAAATAACGGCTAAATAACGACAGTTATTGTGTAATATTGTTGAAATTACTGCACTTTAGAGTGATTTTTTTAATGTAAATGGTAAATAGATTACAGTGCTTTCTATTTATCGTGAAATAACGGAGTTTATTTAACGTTTACATTGAAATAACGAAAGGCTGAGAACGGTTATTTGTCTAATGTTATTATAAATGGAGTATAATATGATTGATTATAAATATACAGGGTGGGTGAAAAATCGTGGATAAACAAAACAGGGTGATAGTTGGGGTTATTTGCAGTATTTTTTTTTTTATAATTATATATATATAAATATACTTTTTTTTTCAATTATACTTTTTACTGCAAATAACCCCAATTATCGCCCTGTTTCGTGTGATCCATGATTTTTTACCCACCCTGTATAGATATACTGTAATTAAATTAAATGTTACAACTCACATTGTTATGAGCAATATCCATAGGATTCTCTTCATCATATTTAACTTTACACATCAATTCCAGTAAATCTCCTTGAATAGGAACAAACGTAGCAACAACATTATCCAAACTGAATTTCAGGTCACTTTCTTTGATAATAACCATACGTTCTTGCCGAAATTCAACTTCACCAATGAAGACATGTTCTATTACTTTGTAACCACTTTCTTGCACATCAACATCAAAGTCACCCCAATGCTCTCCTTGGTTGTGGAGGATTCGCACCACAACCAGGGAATCTTTAGAATCTTTATAGCATAGGTATACTATCTTGTCATTTAGTTGCAACTTTATAGAGCAAGCAGTAGTATCATAATAGAACATCCCATCAATGAGAACATAGTTGCCTTCATTGTTAATGTATGTTATTATCCCTGGAAATAAAAATCTGTTTGAAATAACAAATCACCTTTGTACGTATTTTTCTGTTCCTTTCTTCTTGTCTGTTTATATTTGTGTGTACATAAATTGTTAAATAAATAAATACATCATGCTTCAGTTTCATTAATGAAAAACAAACCTAGAAATAGAAGAGCAAAAAAATATTATTTTACAAAATAGCTCAAACCACTGAGACATTTATACCCAGTCTCTAATTCAGATAATGTATATAAACAAAGTAATGTCAAGAAATGTCACTGTCAAAATAACAGGGCCTCAAGTCTGCTATTACAATAGTGTCAGAATGGTCTCTTCATTGTGAGTTTTTGACAGATTTGCCATACAAACACTGTCAAATACTCACAATGACCATTCTGACCATTCTGACACTATTGTAATAGCAGACTTGAGGCCCAGGACAGTGGTACAAAACATTTTATCACTAAATATTTTTGTAAATAATCATCGATAAAATTAAAGTGAATTAATTATAAGAACTCTGCAAACAAAATACTGTTGCCACAGAATGGTTTGTGTAGTGTGTCGGAGACACAGTATATGATCGTCATAATCAGCCTGCCCAGTGCTAGAAGTAGGCCTCCCAAAATCGATTTCCAAAATGTGGCTAAATAATTATGCTACTTACAATATGAATCTATGTATGAGAGTTGTAATATTTGTGGTTGAAGATGTAAAAAATTTGAAAATGTTTGTATCTCCTGCATTGTTACCAGTGTCATAAAATATTTTATACCAGAAAATCTCGTGTTATTAATAACTTTGTTTAAAACCCAAAATTTATAAAAATAATTACGGTATGATTAATTTTTAATTATTATTTCTTAAAATCAGTACTTAAAATGGAACCTTTTTTCGCAATTTCATTTGAACTACCATTACGAAGATATTTTTTTGTTATGTTATCCCCTTTGTTTACATAAATTATCTGAATTTGTGACTTTGGGTATAGTACATTTTTTTTTTTTGTTTGACTTTGCTTAGTTGTTATATCTGACTTATAGAAAAAAGTATAAATAACTTACCAGTCCTTTCAAAACAATCATTTCTAGGTGAATCTGTTACATCATCATATTTTTCATCCTGTTCTAAATCAAGTTTGAAAAGCTCTTCAGCTAGATAGTTCTCCATTTCATTATCATATTCCTCTATTGAATTGTTGGAAAATAAATAACCAAAAAATGATTTTAAGTATGAAACCATCTTGAAGCAGTTATTGAGCTTATTTTTTTATTTATTTAGTTAAGCTTATTGTACAAATCCTTTGTCATACTCAAACTCCCATTCAGTAGATTTCAAGTAGTCAAGCTCTTTCCTCAATGATTGTATTCTCTTTTGGTGCAATTCTTTTTGAGCATTTTTCATCGATTGTTCAATGCTGAGTCCTAGGTCAGCATGGTTCAGCGATTGGTCAAAGTTCTGAATTCTACTTTGAGTTGTGTTCTGGAATCAGAATTTGATGTTTAGTTGATTATTGCAATATCTCCTTCTTCTCTTACAATCATGAAGTCTAATGGTCCTACTCTGTGAAAAATGTGCACACCTTTAAGTGAATTTTTTACACAGGACATTCTTGTAAATAGTTAATCTAAGTATTATTTTGTAAATTAGTTTGGTGTGGCTTATAAATAAATAAATAAATTATGGAAAATATGGTTTAGTAATGGTTTTCTTATTAAGCTCATATTTAATCATTGTCAGATAATCAAATACTGTATCCGCCTTCAACATTTTATCCAGGTAAAATGTTCATATCACACCCTGTACTGAAAACGCAACAAAAAGGGAATCCCATCATCATATGCAGCTAATAGATATCCAGTGCTGGACGTAGGTATCTCCAATAGTACCTACGCCTTTTAACTCGAGCATCGGCTTCTGTCTCATCCAGTAGCTTCCAGCCTCCCGGCGATAATCGGGAAGAGGTATAAAATATTTTGATAAAAACTTACTTGAGGAGTCTCTGGTTCTGATGGGGAATAAGTTGACTGCGAAATGTTACTTGAAGTAGACATTATCAATATCAGAACTGAAAATAAAGACTTTGCATTGCGTTTTCTGGTAGTCGTAGGCCGTCAGTTTAAATCCAGGAAGTAATAACGAAACACACGAAACAAACAAAAATCATCAATGAATGAAGAAATACGGCACAACCAGTCGGCAAATCGTTGTTTGGCATTTGATTTTGGTTGACTTGACAGTTTATAAATTTTTTTTATTAGTTCCTGACGGAACAGGCTAAGGTCTGAGACCATGCTGCCTAGTCAACAGTTAGTATTTTTTCTTGAGTAAGGTAGATCCAGTTCAATTCATCAGTATGTTTGACAGTTTACAAATAGTCAAACAAGACAAGACAACAAACAGCATTCTTCTAGATATTTCTATTTTTTTTTTCTAAAGTCTCATCCACACGCTTGCCACTTGCCGCAAACTACAAAATATTCTCATCACCATCATCTACAGCCTTCCACAGGTATAGGTCTCTCCTTTGGGTCTCTTTTTACTTGTTCCAATCCACATGCTTCTGTGTGTGCAATACTGTCGTCGTCTCATAAATAACGTAGTCAGAAAATATCTAAGCAGACTATCCTACAAGCCCACCTAAGCCCACAAACATGTTAATGCATCGGCAGCGTTTGCTGCAAGCAAAGATATTTAGCATGTGCATTACGTAGGGTGTGGCGTAAACTCAGCTATCATAATTTGAATAAAATATTTACTTAACATATGTACTTTTTAATGTGAAACATCCATTGGCACGCCTTGACAGTAAAACCTACTCGTAATAAGCTGTGACGGCAAACGGCATGGGGCGCTGTCATGCCATGAAGCCCCCTTTTTGTGCTCGCGCGGTTATTTACTTTTTTATCTTACTTCATTTCACTATAGATTTTTATTCAGTCCGGTGAGCGACGCGACCAAAATATTACACCTCGCTATTCTATTCATCTCTGTGGATGCAGTGGATTGGGCGTATGATTTAAGCAATGAATAAAACGGTAATTTATATCCGATGGTGCAGAGCATGCATAGTCACAGCCAAGCCACCAATGGTGACCATCATTGCAAGCATAATATAGGAGTTGCAAGACGTCTTGCAAGCGTACCACAAGCCAAGCTAAACTTCCTTTTTTCAAGAATGTTTGATGCCGGGTCCCGGAATTTAAAAGATTCGCGTCCCTACTTTATTTTAAATTGGCTGAACTCTCGTGGCAATACCACACTACTTGTCAAATTGTCAAATTGCAATGACAGCTTGAGGTTTGATCTTGAAACAGAAATTACAGAAATAATTTTATAAACGAGATTTAAAAAAGTAATTCTACAAAAAATAATTAAACATACCCCCGAGAATATACAAGCACATATAATAAAATGACTGATAAAAAAATTGTATTTAATAAGAAAGGAAATGATGACAATGATTGCGAGTACTTAGGATCACAATGTTTTCAAATCAACCCTAATGTTATAGAAAGGGAAATACCAACTAACGGCGAGGAGTATCTATTAAAAGTAATGAAGGAACGTGCCAAATGTGCTACAGTAACTAGGTGCAAATTAGATTTATTATCTAAATTTAATAAAAACTGTAATTCAGATTTTACACAGGTAACAAATTCAACTTTGCATATTTTGCGGACTTGACTCAATGCTGATTTATTGATTATGACATTAATCATATCTTTTTTTTTACAGTCCGAAGCCGAAAATCCTGACGGTATTGGACCTACTGGCGTAGACAAGCTTAAACCGACTATAGAATGGCAAAATATACAAATAGCAGATTTTTCGGACCTTCACATGTACGTAATTCGAATGGCTGCAAGAAAGAAAGAGTCACTGCCTTCAATCTTCCAAGAAACATACAAGGATTTTATGAAGGATGGTGATGTACTATGGAAAAAGGTGTTTGAAAGTACGGAACCTACTTTGTCCCATGTGGTTGGATTGACGCATACTGTTGTTGAAACAGGCTTGGACACAATTCTTTCACTCCTGCAAAGGGTGAAACCAGGCGAGTCTATTGATCGTAGAACAGGTACAACCGCTTTTATTATGCTTCACACACACATACATTAATTTATCTATCGACAGGAAATGTTCAATATTATACATTCATTCAATATTAATCCCACAATAATATTGAATGGACTGGCTACAAAATACTGGTTTCTGTATTATGCCAATAAGAAGTTTGTTGGAAAAACATTCCTTGTCAGTTGCTTGTTTTCTATACAAAAATAATTGGTTGTCTGTAAAGTTGGTTTACGGACGATAGTTTAACGTGACAACGTCATAACAATACATTGATGCGGGTCAATGAGTCATCCTTTTTCCTGCATGCAGCCAGCGTTCATAGATTTATTAGACGTTGTCACGTCAAAAAAAAATTTGATTGTAGATAATGCCAAAAAAAAAACAATTGTCTGTTCGTTCCGGTTAATCTCTGAAAAGGCTTAACTGACTTTGACGGGACTTTCTCCAGCAGATAGCTGATGCTATAAGGAGTAACTTAAGCTACTTGTACTTTAGAAAAAGCCACGCGACCGAAGCCGCGAGCAGCAGCTAGTCTTTCATACAACAACAACACTTTTGAAATTTATGATCATTGTTAAAGAAATTTCTTCTGAACGAAATTCTTTCTTCTTTACCAAGGCCTCTTGTATTATCTGCAAAAAGTTATAGCAATCCCTTCTCAATTTCAGGATTATGGCTGCATGCACTTCTCACTGTAACAAGGCATCCGCCACAGTCAGATGATAGCTTTATATTAAGAAATCTGTGTAGAAGATGTGCAGAAATAAGGTAATCCACCAGAAAAAATCTGGGTTGATTTTTGAGCATAATTATTATGTACTTTGAAGATATTCCTAAAAAAATAATCAACGAAAATTAAGGTTATGAAATTATCCTCAACTGCCAAATGAAAAACATCTATTATGTGATTTAAAATAAGAATTTCGGGTTAAAGTATTAAAATACGACGACACGGTTGGCGCAGTGGTTAAGCGATTGACCGCTGCGCTGCGTGTCGCGGGTTCGATTCCCGCACGGAACAATTATTTGTATGACCTACAAGTACCTAGTTGTTCCGGGTCTGGCTGTTACTGTATGTGAGTTTAAATGTTTGTAAACGCATCCACAATACAGGAGAAATTCCTAATGTGTGTTGGAGCAATGATAAAAATAAAAAATAATAATAAATCACAGTACTAAATTTGTAAATGACACTACAAATTAGCATCAACAAGTCTTATACCCGTAAATTTTTCTGATAATCGACTGTTGAATAAATAAATACCTTTATTTATATATTTTCAGAGCCGGTTTAAACCTGGATGATGAAAACGCAAAAGAACTAGCAATACCTCTGAATATTTTTATATGTATTATAGCAAAGTATTTTGGACAACACGACTTAGGTGACTATGAACTTTATGATTCAAAAGTAGGGCAGATTTATTATGATTCAAAAGTTAAGCAGATAATTTTTGAATAATGCAGTCTAATTAACAAGAGAAGGCACTTAAGAAGTATAAGGTTAGCCACCAGGGCTTTAAATACCTGTAAATTTTCGTTTAACGTTAACTCTGTCAATAAAAGGTAATACCTTTTATTGACAGAGTTAACGTTATTATATTAGAATAACGGTAATCGATTTAACGTTATTTATGATACATTTTATTTTATCGTTATTTAAAACGGGTGAGATGTAAGTAGTGGGGCCTGAGGCGCGCGGCGCGGCGGCAGCTCGCTCCCGCGCCTCGCTGATGCCGGGTCGATCAAAACGTTGCCTGAATCTGCCTGATTCTTACCTACAGAACGGCAACGTAGCTAAATTAACGTTAGTTATCGTATTTTTGTTAATGTTATATTACTGGTAATCTTATCCAGTAACGTTAAATTTTTGTAACGTTAGTAAAGTATAACATTGGAATTTAACGTTACCTACGTAACGGTTATTATATTGTTATTTGGTAACTTTAACAAGCCCTGTTAGCCACAGTTTACAATGAAGGCGATATTTTATAGTATTGGGATGAAATAGCATACAACTTAACATTTGAAAAAGTGATTTAGGAATTTGCCAAGCAGAGGGGTAGTACGGGGCTAATTATTATTGAAGAAATTATAGAGGATTTTCAGTTGAAATCTAAGATTTAGATTTTCATACTCAAGAAGCAGAGAGCGACGCCTGCGTTCGACTGCTGGCAATAATAAAACTATTATTAAAAAATATTAATAGTTTCTTATATTCACGAAATCTTCGAATTGATATATTTTTTAAATATGTACCTAATTTGGTTGTGTCAAAAAAGTGACTTCTCTCGTTGGTTCTACTCGTGAATTAATGAATAGTTTATGATTTATTATGACATTTTTATGTACCTATTTCACATTTATAAAAAAACAATAAACGACTGCCATGCCTTAAATATTAGTATTTTTTTGCATTAATAATTGTGGCTCCATGCTTAGTCCTTGTATCCTTTGTCTTTCGTCGTCTTTTGTCCTTCTTAGCATTGACATTATGAATCTCGAAGATGCAGTGACTGCATTCGAAAGGGCTGTTGACGCTGTGGTAGAGAACTCCAGCTAGAATTTAACAACAAAATATGATCTAAAGAGTAAAGATTAGCGGCCACATTCCTCTATATTGTGTTTTGTGGCTTGAGTGGCTTCGTGTCTCAATATGAAACTCTAAATTATAATAGAAAACAAATTGTTCATGAAGGGAATACAAAATAAAACATACACAGCTATATTTATGATTATTATATTTAAACAATCAATTATTACAATTAAAAATTGATGATATGTACCTATCTAAAATAAAATAATAAGCCTTTTCGAACGATTAGAAAATGACACCTACTTAATTACAATAATTGCGTTAGCTAAGAGACAGATTTATCACTCGTTAAAACGCGAGCGAACATCGAAACTACATAGATTTTCTTTCAAGCATAATTTGTAAATCATAATTGAAAAATAACACCGTAGAGCTGCGTAGGTAGGTACAGTTAACCTTATATCTGGGTAACAATTTGACTTTGGCAGCGCCTTTATGTCGTAGCAGTAGGGTTGGTTTTCGTAGTTAGGTACAGGCCGATGCAAACTTTATGGTGGCCTTGAACACGAGGCGAGTAGCTGTGCAGTAGATAACAAATTCATGACTTCGGGGGTGAGGGCTGGGGCAACCACAGGATAGTCAAGAGTCTCAACCTCTCATGGTTAACTCTGAGATGTCAAAGTTAAAAATGATAGTATAAGTTAGGTACTTAAAATTATTCGTGATACTATGAGCGTGATGCTGGGCAACGACTAAACCAAACTAGAAAAATATTGCGCCTAAGTTTTAGTCATAGGTACAGGTTAAAAATAGTTTTGTTTTAACTGCAGATTGTGATAGTTTTGGTGTAGCTGGTGCCCAACAGTGCCATAACAATTTAGTCACCAGTGTTATTATTCAATCTCGATTTACTTCTTTCTACCGCAGATAATATTATAAACAACAATCAATACTCGAATTGACCATCTACGAGTGATTATTCCAACAATCAAATATTTTAATAGAAATAGAATCACTGGAAACTGTCTTGTGCTACTTGAAAAGGTCTTAAGGTCATACAATAATTAATTAATTTAGATAATATTAATTAGACGTTTCTAAAAGATATTAGATACCATAAAAGTTATTGACAAAAATTATGTAATGATAAACGAAAAATAATTACATAAAATGCTCAGTCTAACAAGTTTTAAGCTATTCTGTAGAAGGTGCTTGATACAGGTGAATACACAGTTTCTGTTGCTGTTTAAGAAGTTTTGTATTGGTCTTTAGATGTTGCTTGTGTCAAAACCCTCTACAGTATAACCTAAAATAATCCTCAAAAATAATTTCATTTAAAAAATAAACTATCACAGTAGACAGATCATTACTTCAAGAGTGCACATTTCTTATTTTAAAATAGTCGATATAATTTTATTGCACGTAATTATGAATTTATAGATCAATTTTATTCAATTTAAATTTCAATGTCTAAAACCATGTATTGACCGAAGACTGTCACTAAATTTTTATAAAACTAATGAATGTCTGTCGCAAAAGTTTATATCTAGACTTCTAGAGCTCTATATCTAGTGTATCTACATGATTTTCTAATCTAATACATTTTAAACGTAGGTAGGAAAGTCTATTGATTCTGAAGTACCTAATTCTTATCTTTGGATTTCTCAGTTTAGGTATCCACTAGGTTTGAGCGTTGTAAAATTAAAGAAAAAATAGAGAAATTAAAGTCAGGTACAGAATTCATTTTAAACAGATTTAGTAAGTTTTGTTAACCTATGTGAAAGCTTTTAATGTGCGACTACTATTAAATGGCACATTCAAAGATAGATACTTTAGAATTCAAGTAATATAGAAACGGTTCGATGAGGCACATGACATCGATTTCATGATAGAGCAGTTTGCATCTCAAAAGATTTTCGAACATGGGTTAGATACGCGGTTTTTAACACAGTGTGCAATAAAAATGGTTTATTAACCCTTTTATATATAATTGCTTTATAGCTATTTTATAGCGAGTTTATATTCTATTTTTAATAAGAATATTTTTGGAACTAACAGTGATCTCATGCAGAAAGTATATAAACCGATTGATAGAAGCATGCAAAATAGAAGTTCCTAGATATTCATGCGTTTATGCTATGTACAGTATAGTCTTCGACAGAAGAAGTGTTTTATGGCTTCACTCGTCGTCATTGAGAAGGTCTGTGCACGATTTAGCTTTGGTTGATCTGGAAAAAGAAAAGGAAACATTAATTAGCACAAACTTAAACTTTACAACACCATGTATACCATAAAAAAAAACGAAATACCCTCGATTTCGTTTTTTTTCGGGTAATTCGGAAATGCCTACTCTGAGCCCGACTATATCTAGATACGATATCTTGACACATCGCGGTTATGAAAACTCAGATGAGGAAGAAATTCGCTCAATTATATATCGTTAACTATTGAGAATTTATCTGATGTCCGAAGAAACCGGGCGTCAGTCCGACCTGAGGATCCTTTTTGGAGTTACCATATAGTTGCTATTTCTACAAAGCATTCTAGGTTCATTCTAGGTTGAATTTAGACCACTCCCAAAATCGAGGTAGGTATAGTACGCGTCAAACTTTATGGTGGCTCTGAAGTGCGCTACTCGCTGCGTAGTACAAAATCTCCTCACCCCCGCTGACCCATGAGTTTGTTACTGCGCAGCGAATCGTAACATGTTCTGAGCCGCCATATATAGTTTGCATTGGGCTGTATCGCCTATTGTCCCTTTACTTGGTGACTTCCTCACCCTAGTAACTAGATTGTCTAATAACTTAACTAGTCTATACAATATACATCCTGCCATTGACAAACGAGAACCAAATTCTTCAAATACAGGATGTATACAATCTAGATGAGATGAACAACTTTACGCTGGTGAATTTAGATCTACGTTGTTCCTTTGTGCGTTTCTATTAGGGAAAATCCAAAATAATTTCATACATGAATAATAAAGTTGTGGTTATTGGTTGTAATAACATGTACTTAATAGGTAAACATAATACTCACTGTGGGTTTTTGACTCGTCTGCACACCCTAAGTTCTATGGGTCCACTGCGCACTGACTTGAAGAGCGCAAGAGCTTCTACGTGTGCGAGTTCATGGCATGCGTGCCCGTTTACTGCTAGCACCTCGTCGCCTGAAAATAATAATTATAAGGGGCGTTAGTAATCAGAATTAAACATGGGTTTAACCCTTTCTTGGTCCTGGCACCACCAGTTTACGGGGGTTGTTTAACTGTTGTGTCTGCTTCGCGAACAGTGAAAGTTTAAGGATATGACCGAAACAATAGATATACCTAGGTAGTACATTGTACAATTTGAATACGGTTTTTAGAAAGATTATGATAATGGTTAAAGGTTTAACAAAATGCGCGGATGCAAGATAGTACAAAGTTGTGGCGAGGATTTACTGTAGTTAATTTTATTGGAAGTTGTTGTTTATTTCAATCTAACAATAGATAATTTCTTTGTTTAGTTGCATGGCCAAGACCGTAGCTATTGAAAAAATGCCTATTTATAGTATAAATATAAAGCTTGATATTATTAGGTACTGTGAACAAGAAACACATTACAGTACCGATGTGTATTTCATACCTACTGACTTTTATTGTCATTTAAAATGCTTTATTTATATCATTGCATCTATTGGCGGTAATGTTCTATTGAAATGAATATGACATTGAAACCAATTTGCTTTCTTTACACCTAATTAAGATTTAAATAAATGTCGCGTTTTGTTACAGGTTTAAAGGTCAAAGTTTGAAACTTTATTCCACGGAGTCCTCTGATAACACTCGACCCGAAGTCAATATTGTAGGAATATCATAAATCTATATTAACATAAACACTGGTATCATGTACGCTGCTCTTCGGGTTACAATAGCCTGGCTAGTTAATATTGTGCACTATATTATTATGCCACTTCGACGAACTACTCGTACCACAACGCGGTTTCCTATTCTTATCATATTGCATTCCTGCTATTAAATGATCGCAGTTCGTTACCTACTGTTTATCAATTATTTATCACGGATGTTTTTTTTTTCTTGCGAAATTACACTGAAATCTATTCACTCAACGTACCTGCTTTCAGTCTTCCATCATCAATTGCCTGTCCTTGTGGTAGGATGCTTTTGATGAAGATGCCCAGTGGACCCCGTGGTGAGTCGCGGCCGCCTACAATTGTGAAGCCGAGGGGTTTCTTCCCGTGTCCCTTCTCGAAAGTGATAGTGTGGTAGGTGTGCGTCGGCGCCCTTGGCCTCCGTGGTAACGTACAAAAGTTTGCAGCGTTCGGCGTTTGTGTTTCACTTTCACTGTCGTCTTTACATTTTGTCCGTTCAACACCGTCTGGCGTGTCCACGTTGACGATGTCGCCGGCACAACTCAGCGCAAGCGCATCCTTATTGGCGCCGCCGTAGCTCACGACCTGCCGGCGCAACAGCTTGTTGTTCATGCTGCTGTAGCTCGCGTTCTGACCCTTGAGGAAGTGCGAGTGCGCCGCCGCCGCGCTGTCGGCCGACTCGTCCGCAGCTGATAGCGCAGTGTGATTACACGCCGACTCATCCTGCGACCGACGTCGGTCTATTTTGACGTCACATTTTTCAGAACGTTTTTCCTTCCCTAAAATAATGGCGTTCTCGTAATCCACTGAGCTTTCTCTCATCAGTATAACGCTTCTTTGGGATGGTTCTCTTTGTCTGGCGTCTGTCGGTTTCTCACGTTGCCTACAAATCACTATGTCAATATCTGCGGCGCCTGATTTGAGAGCTTCTTTGGCTTCAGACATGGTGAGGTCGCGAAGTCTGCGACCGTTGACATTGAGCAGCTCGTCACCTATGCGTAAGGTGCCTTCCCTGCGAATGAATATAAATAAACGTTAATGGAAATAAACATATTTTATGTTATGAGTAATTAAGGTTAAAAATTTGACTCACTTTTCCGCTAATCCACCGGGAACTACGTGGGCGACCAGGTACCCCACGTGACCTTCATCAAATAGTTTGGTTTTGGCAATAAATATTCCGAGTTCATCCGAAGGGTTGTTCCTCATTATCCTGACAACTTTAAATTCATTCTGTGCTTTGTCTGACTTGTTACCCCGTGTTGGTTTCCTACATGGAGGAATCGGTGGGATGCCACAATCTTGACTTGCATCTCTCTGTCGCATTCTCTGTTTTTCGGTTAACTGTAGATATTGAGGTTCCTCGTATTCATTTTCCTTTTTTGGCATGCGTCTAAGGATTTCCTTACGATCAAGTGATAAAGCTCTTTGGGTATGTCTAGGCCTAGGTCTTGGACATTCTTTCCTTTCTCTACTCATTCTACCAGATGTCCTCGCTTTCATGTAGCTTTGATCACCGGATATACTCCTGCCATGACAAGGAAGAAGAGTGTTAGCCTGAGAAGCGGAACTTTCACAGCGAGATGATATCCTGTCACTATCGAAAATAGATGAGGCTGCAGATTCGTTGACAAGGATCCCTGAGTCTGCATCTTCGCAGTCTTGAATTAAGACATTTTCATCATCACATGATATTTGATATACATCATCATGGAACACCGAATGACCTTTTTGGAACTCTTCTAAGCCGGGTAAAGCACCATATGAGAAACTGCGTAATTTAGCTTTAACACCGCCTCGTTTCTTGCGACTTTTAGTGACTACACTGGTTGATTTTAAAATATTATCGTTACCAGCATTTACTTCCTCATCGTTTTCACCCGCTTGTCTGTAAAGCTTAGATAGAAATCTGTTTGTTGATGACTTAAGGTATCTATCCGACATTGCTCTTAGTTTTGCCGATAGACAGGAACTGGGCCCAACAGAATCCTTTCCATCCTTAGTCTTAAGTTTATCAGTCTTTTTGTGAGGGTTGAGTGCGATGGGTGCGTCATCGTATGCTTCATAGTCATCGTTGAAGATTTGATCACTTGATTTAGAAAGCTTAGCACCGGCTTTGGGTATTGCATGATATCGATCACACTCTGAGCCGGAACTGTAACATCGAGTGCCACGGTTGGTAAAAGATTTGCCTTCCCTCCATTGGCACTCAACAGGACTAGTCATACTTTTGACGAAAAAGACATCATCGTCATAATTGGGCATTTTGACCCAAGGGTTATGATTTTCGAATTCAATGTGGGTGTCAGCGTAATTGTTGGCAAACCGACAATTAGTGACGTCCTCTACGTGTCCGAATCCACTGCAATCACTTCCAGACGTGGACGCGGTGTCATCTCCGTGCCGCAGTGGACCGTTCGATTTGAAGCAAGATAGTTTAGTGTTCTTTACTTTATCGAGCAACGGGTTTCGCCTTTCGCGACACACCATGTACTCTTTCTCCAGCGAGCCTCCGCGGTTTTTGCGCGAAGTATTATAACTTTCCTGCGGTGAAGCGGGGCCGTTTTGTAGCGATATGCGCCGACTAACTGGAGTCTCGCCACCGCGGTGGCATCGATGTGGAGATTTTTCAACGATTATTATTTGATCGCTAAGATTGTAGAAGTTCGTTTCCACGGAGCTGCTGCTACTTTTGCGATTGGGGTAGCGCACTGGAGATAAATCTGGAAAGCAAAAACGTATGTTTATTAGCATGTGAGAAATTGAATCGGAAATTCTGTAGAACTAACTTTGTAACCCTTAATCACTGGACTCTCACGGACCAAACTTGTATATTATAGATCCAACTTTCAAGTAAACAGAGACGGTAATAAATATTCATGTTACCGAGTAGGCTCTAGGGAAAGTTACACTCCCTTTCCCTTAGATAGAATAGCTGGCTTTCCAGTGCCAAGTTAATGTATCTAGTGACAGGGAGACAATTAGACATGTCAATTACGTAGTGGTTGCGTCAGTAATGTGGGCCCGTAAATACCACCCAGCGTCCTAATGACGTCATTATCTAGTTAAGTTCCCCTTAAGGTAAAGCCAACATTCCTATTAAGATGAAATTCTAGAATTTCTCTCTATTCAAGTGTCAAGTAGTCACTTCCTATTTTCTCCGTTTTTTTGCTGTTACATAACCATGAGGCCTTTGCGTGATTACGTAAAGAATAGTTGACTATTAATTATCGATTACAAATCGTGCTGTGCGTAGGTATTTAGCGCGAATTTGAATGCCAATGAATTGAACAAATTGCCTTATTAGTAAACTAATTACGGTATTACCGTGAATTCACAAATGACAGATTAATGAAGGATAAAGCGAATTAAAATTAATTTAGGTACCTAATTATCATTACGTAGTTCAAACTTTATCCTGCGTAGGATAAATAGGCGCGTGGTAATTTTCGATCATTGCTATGGTAATACATGGATTTGATCATTTAATTTTCCGCGAACTAAGTCTTCCCATTGACGTACCTATATAGGTTATGCAATTTGATTGGAATATTAACTTACTGATTTAATATTAATTTAGTTATGCCATGAGTTTAAGCAGTGGTGGCCAAGTGGTAACGGCCCCGACATACGAGTTGCGGTTCGAACCCAGGCAGGTGCTTTACTTTGTATAATTAAATTTATCGCCACTGCTCTCAAAACGGCGAAGAAAAACATCGTGAGGAAACGGCATGTCCTAGAACCAAAAACATTGAAGACCTGTAGACATGGGCGAAATAGCTCACTGAAAAGAAAAAGAGTGATTAGCTCTTCAACTCTAAAGAGCTATATCACTCTTCTAGCTCACAAGTTCTTCTATAGCTCAGTGACTCAATCGCTTAGACGCAGAATCGTTAGCTCATTTGACGCACGCCGTACGCGCGTTGTATGAGACGGCTCGGCTCGCTCAATAATCAATAGCTCTTTAGAAAATACAGTAAATACATTATATACACTTTAAATACTTTGCATGCATGTCATTCCGTCAAAACAACCGAAAAAGTAAAGTATCTACTACCTACTGTTTGTTTTTAAAACTTTTTTTGTTTACTGATGATAAGTTTGCAATGATGTATTGTGCCGGAGACCTATTGTTTGAAGGGCGAACGATGCGATCCGAAGTGAGCCGAATAAGCCGTTCGGTTGGTGACTTCGGTACCTCGCTCGGTGAGACGTACCCTATATGCTATTGTAGTCTGTGGTGAGACGTCTACCGACAGCCGTGAGCCTAGAGCTACTGAAGTACTGACTTTCTGAGCTAGTGAGTCTGAGTGAGCTAATTAGCGAGCGAGTGAGTGAGCTAGAGCGACGTCAATCGAAAAGAGCTAGCTTTTTTCTATCACTCGCTCACGAGCTACCCAACTCTAAAGACATGTGACATCTCCCAACCCGCACTGGGACCGCGTGGTGGTTTACGCCCACTCCCTCTCAAAGAGAGGAGACCTGTGTCCCAGCAGTGGGAAAAATATAAGCTAATACTATGAGTTAGAAATAAATAATAAATATTCAAGTGTTTTTTTTTAACATATCACTTTAGGTCGACTTTTAAGAGGAAAAATCAACATCCATTAATGATACTTATGAATTGGAAAAACCATGTTGTGAAGAGTTTAGTGCTCTGTGTGCACGTACACAATTGCGTCATCAATCTATTTTCAAGACTAAATCTTATTTTATTTTATGCATCCGATGCCCTGATTTTAAGCTCACTGGCGTATTGTGTCTAACTGTTTTTGTTACCTACCTAAATAAATTCATACTTCCATAGGCTATTCATATTATCAATGCGAAAGTAACTCTGTCTTCTGGCTGTTACCTTATCTTGTCTTTTCTTTATTATACATTTATTTAAGTTAAATATACAGAGTGTTAGGTTAAACGAGGGACATATTATGTACTTTAAGGGAGTGTAAGTACTCATGAAAATGAAGAAGTTTTACTATAGGACAAACTCCGAAATATGAAAGTCGCCTTTTACGACATCCACGGGAGGAAATGGGATGGTGCTATTCTTTACGTCCGGCACCACGGCACTAGTGATGGTAAATTCCCGAGAATATTCTCCTTGCGAGAACTTTGCTGTTAAGTTCCCGAGAATATTCTTTTGGAAGGGAATTTACGAGAATGTAAAAATTGGATGACTATTGTATCAATCTATTTTTAGGGTAATAGTTTGAGTCCATTTAAATGTTTTACGAAGTTTACGTCAAAATACTACTACTCTTTATCTTAAATTCTCAGTAAATTCTCCTGAGCGAGAATATTCCCGAGAATATTTCCGAGAAAATTCTCTTAAATTTCGTATGGTATTAATGTTAAATTAGTATTTCTGCATTAAAACAAACTTTATGAGTAATTATGAGTTACAAATAACCGGCTTTAATAAAATATAAACATTATTGAAAGGTGTATGGCGTTAATAATTAAAAACAAAATAACAATCACAATCATAACAATTCTTGAAATCAAATTAAATTGGAAATCTGTCCGTCTGTCCGTCAGTCCGACTGTCCGTCAATCCGTCAGTCCGTCTGTCCGTCAGTCCATCAGCCCGTCAGTCCATCAGTCCGTCAGTCCATCTGTCCGTCAGTCCATTAGTCCGTCAGTCCATCAGTCCGTCAGTCCATCTGTCCGTCAGTCCATCAGTCCGTCAGTCCATCAGTCCGTCAATCCATCTGTCCGTCAGTCCATCAGTCCATCAGTCCGTCAGTCCATCTGTCCGTCAGTCCGTCAGTCCGTCAGTCCGTCTGTCCATCAGTCCATCTGTCCATCAGTCCATTAGTCCGTCAGTCCGTCAGTCCATCTGTCCGTCAATCCATCAGTCCATCAGTCCGTCAGCCCATCTGTCCGTCAGTCCGTCAGTCCATCAGTCCATCAGTCCATCAGTCCGTCAGTCCATTAGTCCAGCAGTCCGTCAGTCCATCACTCCGTCCGTCCGTCCATCTGCGGCTTAGCTGAGAGACTAGAAACTTAGTACTAGAAAGCTGTAATTTGATATGGGTATACATATTAAAACCCCAACAAAGTGGTAAAATGAAGTCCGTTATTACATATCTAAAGAAATATTATCAAATTTCCACTCTGAAACTCATAGAGTAACCTTTTTTCGAGTAAAGTATAGAATAATTAAATAACAACAAAAGAAGTTCATGTTAAAGCAATTTTACTTCCAATTTTAAATTCACGTAAATTCTCCGTCGAAAAGAATATTGCAGAATATTCTCGATCGGAGAATATTCTCCGAGAAAGAATATACTCTCGACCCATCACTACACGGCACCCGGCACCACACGGCACTATAACTTATTTAGTAATTTAATCAATGTTTTACACATTAGGTAGGTATAAGGAAAAATTCAGTGTATTATGAATTTATGATTATAACATAATATTATATTTTAGGTGTTTGGTGATGTGCGTTAATTCCGATAAGCTCACTGGAGTATTATGTATGACTGTTATTGTTACCTACTTATGTTGCCTAAACAACAAACTGTATTAATAATAATTGAAAGTAAACATTTGTGCTAAATAATTCCCAATCTATACAATTGAAGTGTTTGTTTGAAATTTCAAAATAACAGCTTTTTACTAAATTCGTATGAAAGTATGTATAAACGGAACTTATAAAAAAATTTTTTTTTTTTTTTGCTCGGAGGACGGAAGTATCTCAGTAAGTGCTTGTAGGGATCTTGACCATCTTCCGGGCTCTGGGAATGTTCTGAGAGCCGTGGAATACCTCTCCACTCCTCGAGCACCTCAGGAAATGTTGCTCCCTTGTCGCCACGTCACTATGTGCTAGAGACCGTTTTTGGGGGTCCATTATTGAGTGTGCACCCCCTGCCATTTTATCCGTGTATAATAAAACATTGATCAGGTAGGGGCCATAGTCCTTCCATAGTTTTAGGTAACCAGTCCATTTTAACCACCTAAACCCATAGTCCAATATCTTTGTTTCTATATCCTGCAATAGTCCTACACCAACCGGGGGTTGTCCTTGGGTACACTTGCGTAGTGTGTACAGGGATAATCGTCGGTTGGTGCCTCATTTAATTAAAAAGCGTCTAACGGGCCTCTGCGAGTTGGCTTCGGCCCCTCGTACGCCTTCCAAATTTTTTGTCTGTCTGTCTGCTTGTTCCGGCTAATCTCCGAAACGGCTGGACCGATTTTGACGGGACTTTCATTGGCAGATAGTTGATGTTATAAGGAGGCAATGGAGAGGGCTATGCTTGGAGTTTCCCTAAGTGATCGAATCAGAAATGAAGAGATCCGCAGGAGAACCAAAGTAACCGACATAGCTCGAAGAATTGCCAAACTTAAGTGGCAATGGGCAGGGCACATTGCGCGCAGAACAGGTGGCCGTTGGGGCCGAAAGGTTCTGGAGTGGCGACCGCGTACCGGAAGACGTAGCGTTGGAAAGCCTCCCACAAGGTGGACCGATGACCTTATGAAAGCTGCAGGAATCCGCTGGATGCAGGAAGCACAAAACCGGTTGAGGTGGCGGTGCTTGGGGGAGGCCTATGTCCAGCAGTGGACTGTGGACGGCTTTCGGCTGAAATGATGATGATGATAAGGAGTCACTAGGTTTTATTTATTGCTATAGACTTAGTGACCTTTAAACCCTAATAGTGATCCAACAGATTTATAGACGCTTTTTTTTGGGTGGGAAATTATCAAATTACTTTTCCCCCTCTGGGCGGAGCGGGAGGGCGTGTCGGACTTTTACTGACTAAAACCCACCCGTGTTCCTTCAGTTGCCTCTGTGACCAGGCAACTGAAGGAACACGATTCGGTCGAGTTACCAGGGCCACGCTATCCCTGTCGGACAAACCTGCAATGGGGTATACACGCCTAAACGGTGGATAATACGATACGATTATATCATTATATTAAGTTCACTCGGTCAAGAGGAAATAAGACAATTTGTAGGACAAAGATTTTAGATATCGTGTGTGGGAACTGGGAACAAAGACAGCAATAAAATTAGCCCACACAATGCAAGATGCAACTCACAGTGTGGGTGCGTTTTATGCACTTTTAAAACACCCTTTATATGCACTTTTATATGGGCTTTCGTGGGCAACGATTTAAATCGAATGATTCTATTAGACCGAATGGTGGCATTGTGCAAAGACAAAGAGAGCGATGATTCAAAAACTATCGGGCATTGACGCAATTACTTACTATAAATAGGTAGGTAGGTTATGTCCTATCTGCGTATCTGGCGGTTTATGCTAAGTACAAAAAGTATTTGTAAACACTTGGTAGGTACTTATGCAGGGTTTTTCAACAAGAACTTTGTTTTCTAAAACAAAATAAAACAAAGAATTTAGATGAAGATGATTCAAATTTTTATTGTATTATGAAGAGAAAAGTTTGGCAATTAGCCTTGACGGTCACGCGGACTCAAAATGATATCTGGCAAATGTCCACCACGACCACGCTGACAGATGTCAATTCTTTCATCAAAGTTTTTAATCACTTTTTGGCAAAATGGCGGGTCTATTTCGTTAATCACATCACGGATTTTGAGTTTTAAGGCTGCAATCGATTCGATTGGCTCCGTATAGACTAATCACAAAGAATAATCCAGTGGTGTTAAATCACACGATCTGGCTGGCCACTTAACAGCTTATGTTGTCCGAAAATATCACGAATTTTACGAAATGTAACTTTAACAGAACCATCATTTTCATAGTGGATTTTGATTATATTAATTCGATTTTCGAGCGAAATTGAATTCATTGTAACAATTGCCAAAGCATCTAGATACTACGAATACGTCAAAAAACTAAATGTCAAAACTGTCATGTTGTTGGTGTTGCACCAATCGAAAAATAAAAAGTTCTTGTTGAAAAACCCGTGATATGCTCAGTAGGTAAGCTTTCAGGCTTATAGGTACTGAGTCTTCATCTTCCAACCCTTTTCTCATGTTATTTGGGGTCAGCGCATTACGACCGTGTTCTTGTAGTTGTTACGTTTACGTTTTTTGAAGTGAAACCTTCTTTAGGCGCGTTGAACGATTTTTGGTAGGGGAAAAACTTATGGGTTCGCGATCGTCACCGAATGCTTTCCATGAGCTATATACCGGATGACTTTTTTTACCGTCTCGTAAAAATTTGGGTATACTAGGTGAACGGAGTAGAAGCCTATGGCATAGTTTTTTTTTTTTTTTTAACCTAGAAAGAAATTGGTCTATGGATAAATACCACACATTTGAAGTAAACTTATCATACTATAACAATAAACACAGAAATTTAACAAAAAACATAATTCAATAAATAAATACGATAAATAATATTTAAATTTAAATCATACGCACCCAAATTTCAATATTTTTATGTTTTATTTTAGTTTTATTCCTGAAAAAAAAAAAAAAAAAATTGCTATGCCATAGGCTTCTACTCCGTTCACCTAGTATACCCAATTTTTTTCGAGACGGTAAAAAAAGTCATCCGGTATATACTGTGTATATGTATCTATTCATACACGAAATATTTTAAGAGAAACATCTATAGGTGGTAAAAAAGCCATAGTAGCGAAAAAAATATTTTTATCTACGTGTTTTATATTTTTACATGACTATTATAATTTTTAAAATTTCTTGAGACATTTTGCAGAAGAACCTTTACTTACTTTTTTTTTATTCAATGAATGACCTGCTCGGACGCGGCGATGGTGGCGGCACCAGCGCGGTGCGTTTTGATAATTAATCATCATATCAAGTAATTTTAAATTATTTCATTTTTTAAATAATATACTCAGATTATAAAAAAAAAATGTTTCCATGGCTTCTTTACCACCTGTAGGTGTATCTCTTAAAATATTTCGTGATAGATACACCCTATATACAGGGTGAAATTGAATTCATGGGCATTATCTTAAGGGGTCATTATATTCATCATTATGAACAACTTTCACTATGGGACCAAACCTGAAATCTCGAAAAAATTATCAGCTGGTCCCTACATTTTGACGAGCTATGTGAACCTAAATGTAGGAAACAGCTGATTCTTTTTTCGCGATTTCAGGTGTGGTCCTATAGTGAAAGTTGTTCATAATGATGAGTATAATGACCCCTTAAGATAATGCCCATGAATTCAATTTCACCCTGTATAATATGTGTACTTTTTGGGTAAACAAAAATCATGGTAGGTACTATTGGGTTTTGAGAACCAATGAAAGACACAGTTATAATTTCTATATAATTATTTATTATATTTATTTGGCAGGAGAGGTGTGTGTGCGCTCTCGCTTAGTCCAGACGGAACACTAGCGTCTAACTTTTAATAAAGTTATGCACAATGTAAATACGTAGGGAAGAGAAGGACTCTCAAACTACTTAAGTGGGACCGATATATTTTGTTTTATTCCAACATGCCCCCTCAAAATAAATCCTCTTTCTCAAAATAAATGATCAAATAATATTTACAATAATAATATCACACACCTTCCTTCTCTGGGAGCACAATTTTATATGGTCCACCATTCGATGCACAGGATTAGGGAAAACCCAGGAAAACCTAATCAAACCAAGTCATTCTTATCTATAATTCAATTCTTTATAGTTTATAAGTACATAGATCATTCTATATTTCAATTCATTATAGTTTATAAGTACTTATATGTTACGTATTAAATTATACTGAGTTTCGTTTTCATATTTGAAAAACGCACTGTCGGTAATGACTTTGTTAGGATGTCAGCTAACTGATTACCTGTGGAAACATAAATAATTTTAATAACATTTTTCTCCACTTGTTCTCTTGAAAAGTGGTACTTTATGTCTATATGTTTTGATCTTTTGTGACTCGTAAGGTTACTTGCAATGCTTATACACCCATCATTATCCTCATAAATAGGAATTGCATTGGGTAATTCTATGTTCATACTGGTCACTAAGGATTTTAACCACAGTGCCTCTTTAACAGCTTCAAATAAAGCCATATACTCTGCTTCAGTGGATGAAGCCGCCACTGTGAGTTGCCTCTTTGTATTCCAGCATATTGTGCATTGTTCAAATAATTTAAACAAATAACCTGTTGTACTTTTACGGCCTATTTCATCACTTCCCCAATCAGAATCAACAAAGCCAGTCAATACATTAATTATATTTTCACTCCGCATATAAGTTAACTTTAAATCAATTGACCCTTTCAAGTAGCGTAAAACCCTTTTTAAATATAACCAAAGTGTACTGTTGTTTTTGTTAGCAAATCTACTTAAGATGTTTACACTAAAGCTCAAATCAGGACGAGTGCATACCATTATATACATCAAGCACCCAATAAGGTTTTTACAAGGGGTCTTTGTTGTTTCATTTGAATTCAATGCGGCATAATCTATTTTAGTTTCTAAAGGTGTTTTAACAGTTTTACAATCACTCATGTTGAACTTTTCTAAAACTGTTTCTATGTACATTTTCTGGTCTAATGTTATTTTATTATTATATCTTTCGACTCTGATTCCCAAGAAACAACGGATATCTTTTAAGTCTACCATTTTAAACTTGTTCATTAAATAGTTTTTAAAACTATTCATGGTATTTATATTAGCCGTTGAAATTACAAGATCATCGACATAAAGTACAACATAAATGTTTTCAAGAATGTCTCCCGCATCTAGAATGTAAATACAACGATCAGCTGATGAGTATCGAAAACCCTTCTCTATTAAAGCTTGCTCGAACATTTGGAACCAACAGCGTGCAGACTGTTTTAATCCATACAACGATTTGTTTAATTTGCACACTAAATCATTTGCATTTGGGATTCCTTCAGGGGTTTTCATAAATATATCTTCTTTTAATTTCCCATTTAAAAATGCAGTTTTTACGTCCATGTGGTGGACTAATAAATTAAACTGATTAGCAAAGGCTAATAAGAATCTAAAACTTGAGATTCTTGCAACTGGTGCAAAAGTTTCATTGTAATCAACCAAATATTCCTGGCTAAAACCGCGAGCTACTAGACGAGCTTTATATCTTAGAGGTTTTCCAAACTCATCATTTTTTTTTGTAAATACCCACTTACAGTCGATGATAATTCTATTTTCGGGTCTTTGTACAAGTGTCCAGGTTTCATTATCAATGAGCGATTTAATTTCCTCATTAATAGCTTTTTCCCATAAAGCTTTATCATTCCTGGATGCAATTTCTTTATAAGATGTAGGTATTTTGCATAATAAAGATTTAGCGTATAGCAAATAGTTCATAGAAATATCATCTTCATTTTCGTTATAAGATACGGTAGGCAAGTTTTTAATCCTCTCACTCTTTCTTTGACCATATGAAGTCAGTTCATTTTGAGATAAAGTCAACCTATTTTGAAATGAAGAACTGTTTTGATGCATATCTGTTTCACTTACAGATTTATTAGGTGGTGGACCTAATGATACAGGTATTTTGTCAGTCTGTTTACACTTTTTCTCTACGTTGTGTCTGTCAAAGTTATCAGAGTTATTACAATTTTCAGGCACAACTCTGTCAGACTTCACTGGTCTGCTTAACAAGAAATTAATCTCATCCACTATCACATCTCTGACTTTTACAAACTTTTCGTCTACCACATCCCACACCTTATAACCATTCGGTTCATAACCAATTAATATCCCTTTTAAGGATTTTTCATCGAATTTGGTTTTCCTAGTTTTATTCAGAAAATAAACTGTTGAACCGAAAACCTTTAAATATTTAAGTTGTGGTTTTTTATTATGCCACAATTCAAATGGTGTCTTAGCTGTTTTCAGTGCTTTTGTAGGGCTGATATTTATCAAATATGTAGCTGTCAACACAGCCTCGCCCCAGAACGTTTTGTCAAGTTTAGCACCAGATACCATGGCTCGACTTCGTTCTGTTATAGTTCTTATCATTCTTTCGGCAATACCATTCAAAGCAGGGGTATGCGGCACTGTTAAGTGGTAACTTATACCTTTTTGCACACAGAACTTTTTCATTTCATTTGACAAATATTCACCACCATTATCGCAATACAAATTGACAATTCTCGAACCGAAATGAACTTCACACTTTGCAACATAATCTTGAAACGTACCAAAAACGTCAGATTTATGAGCTACTAAGTATGTCGCACAGTAGTGTGTATATTCGTCGACAAAAATTACGAAATAGTTTTTGTCGTCAATTGTTGAAGGAGTGATGGGACCACACACGTCACTATGCACATTGAATAGAGGTCGTTTTATAATTTTTGACTTTGATTTATTAAATGGCAAACATGCTTGTTTTCCTTTTATACAAGCTTCACATAATTTATCATTTGGTGTAACATGTTTTTTTTTTTTTCATTATCAGAATAAAATTGTTTGCCTTTTATTTGCACAAACTTTGATTTGCCTATGTGACCAAGCCTTTGATGCCATAATTCATAATTATTATTATGTACGACCCTATTTGATGAGCTTCTAGCATTTAAAGCACATTTTTCACGTATGAAATTAATACCAATTAAATTGTTCAAAGACTTACCCATTGTTACCATCTTACCCTCGTTGTATATTTGCACACCACCATCATTGGCAAAAACGATGGTCATTCCTGCTTGTTGCATTTTCTTCACCGAGAGTAAGTTGTAAGGAATTTCAGAACAGAAAAGGACATCCTGTAGCATTCCCTTTATTCCTAAGTAGCTGGTTACTGCAATATTGCCCTTTTTCGTTGCTCTTATATATGTTCCATTCTAAGCAACTGAGATGTTTATTGGTTTTTTCAGTTCCATAAAGTTTCGTGCCAGATCTTCTCTATTAATTAAATGATCTGAGGCACCCGAGTCCAAAATAAATGTTATCTCGTTTTGATCGTCATGCACTTTTCCGTAGCCGCCGACCATAAAAGAAAATCCCGAGATATTTGGATTTTCAGGATCCGTAATATTAACAGTTTGAACTGTTCTATTGTTTTCGGAACGTTGTTTCACCTGCTTATTATAATAACAGTTCTTTTGGACATGACCTTTTCTTCCGCAACAATTGCATCTTATATGTTTCATTCTATCATGTTTCGGCTTGAATGAGGTTTTATAAAACTGTCCTCGATTCGAGTTCCGTCGCATGTTTGTATTTCTATAATTGTATCGGTCTTGAGTTTTAGGTTTTATTGTAGTACTCGGTATTGTTGTAGTTTCCACTTGGAGAACTTTCATACTTGTATCGCGTCTTTCATTGATCAATTTGATTTCGTGATCAAGAAGTCTAGTTTTCACAAAGGTTAAGGTCAAACTGTCCTCTGCCAATGTTTCAATAGCTGTGACAACACCATCATAACTTTTAGGTAGAGTCATAAATAAATGTGTTACCTTATCTACTTCTTCTAATTTTGCACCTGCAGCGATTAATTCGATTAATAAGTCGTCGAATTCTTGGAAGTGTTTTGTCAAGGGGTTTTCTTCATTTAACTTAAAATTCAACAACCTTTACCGCAAAGCTAGTTGAGTTGCTATGCTTTTCCTTTCGTAGATGGAATCTAGCTTCATGAAAATTTCCTTCGCAGTATTTTCTTCACTTGTAAGTCCCAGCAATGAATCCGATAAATACTCTATTATCGTATTCTTAGCGATTCTTTGTCTTTTGTGCCACTCACTGTTCGGTTCTTTAGGAGTTTCTTCATCAATTATATTAAGCACTTCAAGTTCGTTTAATAAATTACGTACTCTAAGTTTCCACACACTATATTTGTCCCCATCAAACGGTTTAATATTTCTTTTCATTTTAAGATTATCCATTTTATTAAATCACTAAAAGAATCACTAAAAGTAACTTAGAATGTTATTTAAAGTCTATATCACTGGGCCCATAACCTATTGGGTTTTGAGAACCAATGAAAGACACAGTTATAATTTCTATATAATTATTTATTATATTTATTTGGCAGGAGAGGTGTGTGTGCGCTCTCGCTTAGTCCAGACGGAACACTAGCGTCTAACTTTTAATAAAGTTATGCACGATGTAAATACGTAGGGAAGAGAAGGACTCTCAAACTACTTAAGTGGGACCGATATATTTTGTTTTATTCCAACAGGTACTTGCGTCATCGTCACCGAACGCGTTCCATGAGCTATATGTATACTGTGTATGTATGTGTACTTTTTGGGTGAACAAAAATCATGGAACTCGCGTCATCGTTACCGAACGCTTTCCATGAGCTATATGTATAAAAGAACAGTTATTCCAAAGTTTTGTGTTTTCACTTCTGTCGGCAGTCACAGATTGCGTTTTTTTTTTTTTTAGTTGGTTTGCTTAAGAGAGCGCTCACCAGTCAACTAGCGCCACTCTTAAAAAAAAAAAAATATCTCGTGACTGAGAAGGAATAATGAAAAACGGCTCAATAAGAACCTCGGTTATGTGTGTCTAGAATTTTCGGAAACCTTTTATAAAGTTTCATATTGAGACTCGAAAGAAACAAAATTCGATCTAAATAAAAACGGCCACATTCCTCTAGATCGTATTTTGTTGCTTCGTGTCTCAATATTAAACTTTATAAAAGGTATTAGAAAATTGCAAAAATCGTAAGAAAATTTGAATTTCACGGGCTATCTTAGCGCTTCCCCCTTAAGGTGCTAACTGTACTGACTTATGTTTTTATGTTGTTTTCAAATTCGCATTTCATAGTTAAATGTCTTTGGTTTCGATATCTACACAGTTGACACTACAGTGGTAGGTATAGGAGAAATTGTTGTAGCTACATAACAAATCGCGGATGTTATGTTACATAACGTCACTAACCTTGACCACATTTCTTTGTATTTCCGATAGTAAAACATCTATTATATTTCGTAATGATTCAAGAGAAAACGTGAAGTCGTAAATTGTTATTTGCCGACTTGTCGAAGTATTAACCGTTAAAACATGAGTAAGTAATACATAATCCTACATGTGTTAATATGTGAAATTAAGCACTCAGTCATTTGTTCCACTTGTATGGCTTAGCTTAGCGACACTTTTCCTTTTAGGTACATGATTGTGTATTAATCACGATTCAGAACATAAGTACTTTTATTATATTAAATCACTAGCTTTTGCCCGCGGCTCCGCCCGCGTGGGTGTCGGTTATCGCGTAAATAAGCAGTCTATGTCCTTCTCCATATCCCAGGCTATATCT
Source organism: Dryobota labecula (assembly GCA_947523025.1). Taxonomy (NCBI): domain Eukaryota; kingdom Metazoa; phylum Arthropoda; class Insecta; order Lepidoptera; family Noctuidae; genus Dryobota; species Dryobota labecula. The sequence goes on from OX383284.1 coordinate 13,412,286, forward strand.
CTGCCAAATTTCATGACGATCGGTTCAGCGGTTTAGGCGTGAAAACGTAACATACAGACAGACAGACAGATAGACAGACAGAGTTACTTTCACATTTATAATATTAGTATGGATTGTCATTTGTTTCGGTTTCTATTCACATAGTGAATCACTTTAAAATTATTATTAAGTTAGAAATTTGAGATATAGCCTGGGATATGGAGAAGGAGATAGGGTACTTTTTTATGCGATAACCGACATCCACGCGGGCGAAGTCGCGGGCAAAAGCTAGTATTCTATAAAAATAAATAAAATTTAAGAGTATGTTTGTAATGTCAAAATATTTTTTTAAGTTTTTTGTCTGTTTGTCCGTCTGTTTTTTCCGGCGAATCTCCGAAACGGCTCGACCGATTTGAGAGGACTATCACTGGTAGATAGCTGATGTAATAAGAAGTAACTTAGGCTACTTTTATTTTAGAAAAAGCCACGAGGGCGAAGCTGCGTCGAGCAGTAAGTACTAAATAAAAAATCGCTTGGTCGCTTATATCCCACCGACGCGCCAACGTAAAGACTGAATTAGAATCTAATAACGTCAACAAGAAAATTCTATTTCAATAACTTCCAATATAAATGAAAGTCCCAAAGGAAATTAACATGTCAACTCACCGATTCTTGACCGACGGGCGGGTCTCGGTTCGTCAGGCGTTACGGCTAGAAGCCGCGGCGGCTCGCCCTTCTTGAACCACCGCATTTTCCACCGTCACTCCATTGTGGGCACTGGAACAAGGAATAATAAAATAAGATGATGGAAGAATAACGAAATAATGTATTCGGGAAACGAAAGGAAAACAAAATAGAGAGGTTGTCGCTCAACAGCGAGCGAGAAATCGTCAGTTTGATGACGGTGCACTATTGACGTGACATGAAACAACTCCTAGCATATAAAGCATATTCGGTTTGGTTGGAGTGGTTAACAGGAAAACTATAATGTATGTGTTACCAAACTAACCCGAAAGGCTAGTAAATAAACATCAAAAAACTTTTGAAGACTTCGGGATCTCCTCTAAGACAAAGCGTACTATTGTTGACCTTTCTGTAACTATTACCAAAAATCACAGTAATAAACGATTTGATTTAATTTGAACACTCACAGTAGATTACGCCTTTCATTGCTTAATTTATTGTTTTTTTTTGTATTTTTTTGTATTCTAACATCATAAACAACAATTAATAATTCATCAGATTTTAAGTTTATCATATTTTCATACACATAACAACTCAGAAACAAATGCCGGACCTAGAAAGCAATATTATTCAGAACAATTTTAAAGAATAGTACATTATGATACAAGGGAGGGAAGTAGGTTATTGCAAACGAGCTGTTATTAACAAGCCCGAGCCAAAGACGAGGGTTTTTAATGACACGAGTTTGCAATAACCTACACACCCGTGTATCATACGACGTTTTTCAATACAGTTGTGGGAAATAGTAAAAAACAAATCAAAGAATTTGGTAAATATGAAAGAACAAAATTTTCTGAAACTGGCGCGTTTTGCAACTGGACATTTTTTTTACAACGAAAACAGCCTATACAGCCTATTCGATTTTTGACAAATATTGATGTGAAAATAATTAAATTTAAACTGATAATTAAATATATTAAACAACCATTTAAAAGACTTTTGAGAATTCAATTCTAAGACGTACGGACTCATTAATTTTTCCTCGTATAAAATCTATCCCATTTTATTCTATGTAAACTCCTTGCTACTAAACTTTTTAAATTGTCTTATAAATTTAAAACTAAACTGCAAAACAAAATGATTGAGCTCGTAAACAAAAGTCACGACCGCGTAACAGAAAGATGCCTATGCAAAAGATTTAATTTTCGAATCATAGTTATACGAGTAGCCTCTGAAAGTACGCCATGTTTAACAACTGTTATGAAAAATAAGTTTTGATGTACTTACAAGTGGAAAGAAATCTCGTGGAACTTGTTTTTGGTTTGTGAATTATTTGTGCACATTTTGAAAACACAGGAAGGCATTGTTGCTGCTTATTTAGACGATTACTCTAATTTTACATAACGTGCTACACATGTCCTACACAAACGCCAGTTCGATTGTGACTAAGGTCAGTTGTGCCGGTCGGCATAGTTTACGTGGTTCACGTCGAGGAGCGCATACGTAATCTTCCTTTTTTGTACATCAATGTTCAAAATCATTCAGATTGCGATTGATAGTGTGTTACGCAATTAGGGTAGGTACTGACGATGCTGCAATCAGAACTCAAAGTATATATCATGTAACCATTGACCACTTCAAAGTCATTAAGTCCCGACAGGTTTCTTAACTTGTCCGTCTCCTTTTATGATACTATTTGCACATACCTACCTATTTCTGCATGTACCTCCTATAAGTGAATGCTTGCGTAAGTGTAAAAAAATCGAATATTAATTAATTTACGAAGGTTAGTTACAAGTTGTCATTGATGGTTGAAGAATGAAGATATTTAGGTGTGACCATGTTTTTCTGGTTTGACATGCATTCGTTGTGCGTGTAAAGGCCTATTCAGATATAAGCGATATCGCTGTCGCGCTCGGTAGCGATAGGTTCACCACTTCGCCTTCTGAGGCCTAATTGCAGGGTACAGTACCCTAATTGTGTAACAAACAATCAATCGTAATCTGAAGGATTTTGAAGCAGATTGCTAACCAGAAGGCGAACGAGAGGTCTAATTGCGTACCTAATACACTATCAGACGTAGGAATCGGATTCATTTTGACAGTTCAACAGCATTCATTGCGGTAATTTATTGTTGAGTAGACAAATTTTTCGAACATACGAAACAATGGATTAGCAATCTGCTTCAAAATCATTCAGATTGTGAATGATCGATAATAGCGATTTACTGCTGTGCTGCGTGTCGCGGGTTCGATTCCCGCATGAAACAAATATTTGTATGAGACCTACAAGTAGTTGTTCCGGGTCTGGCTGTTCGTATATGTGACTTTAAATGTTTGTAAACGCACCTACCTACAATACAGGACAAATTCCAAGAGTGGGGCAGAGATTTAAAAAAAAAAAAAATTGGCCTCAGAAGGCGAAGTGGCGAATATCGTTGCCGAGCGTGACAGCGATATCGCTTAAATCTGAATAGGCCTTTATTTTAATAAGGCATTTTCTAAGTATCTGCTTTATCTTAAACGTTTTAATTTGTTTTTTTAATATGAAATTCATTTAAAATCTGCAAAATGCCAGTTTAAGCATTCGCAGAAGGTCGTGCACTTTTTAAGCAACTTCATAACCTGTTCTGTAATATTGCGAGTAGAAATACGAATCACGTCATAAGTAGGTACCTAATCCTGTGACGTTTTTAGTCACACAAAACATCTCAGCGAGTGGTAGAATGTTGATCGAAGGGTAGAATCATATAAACAACACACTACAAAATAACCCTTTATAAACATTGTTTTTGGGAACACGGATAAATGATGCTTTAAGCATGAGCACCCCTTTTTCAGCCAACCTCGTCCCTCAAACAAAATACAAGCGAAGACTTTGAACATCCCTTTTTGTCAAATCCCATAGCTTGGCAACAGAAACCAATGACCGTTCAACCACGAATAGATCAGAGGCCCTAGTGTGAGTTTATTTTAACCATCTCGAATTTACGCATCGAGCGCGTTCAGCACTCTGATTGGTGAAGAGCCAATCGGAGGCCAATCGGAACGCCGAACGCGCTCGATGCGTAAAATCGAGATGCTTAAAAGAAACTCACACTGGGGCCTCATAACTCGTCAGCATCACATTACACGTTCGAGCATTCACAGATCATTACATTATCTCACACATCCATCAGCGCAGTCATAACATAACACAGCAGTTAGGGATTGGTTACGTCGCGACAAGGTATATCAACAATTATTATCGTAAGAATCAAAACCAAACTCGATTTAATAATCACGTAACGTCTAACCTCGCTAGTGGCAGCTATGGTAGCATTCGTGTTGAGTAACCAATCGATTCTTTTTTTGCAGCAATCGATTCTTGTAACTCACTTTAGTCGGTTATCAAGTTTCCTCAATGCCGATCAATTAATGTAATTGAAAAGATTAGGAGCAATTTAATAAGTAAATTGATACTTTTTATGTATGTCAATGTTCGATTTATTTGGGGAAAAGTGATAACGGATAACCTTCTAATCCTGAGCGTAGCGAGATAAACGGGTAATGATTTATTACTGGTGTAATTAGTTGGAAGTAGGTCGGGACAATGTCAATTATGTACGTCGTACTAATAGGTACATAAAGCGGAATAATGATAAAGCTTTGTACCGTAAATTGTAGACTACTTTTGCTTAGCTTTTTCCCGGGCAGTCGGGATTAGCTCAATTTTCTTTTGAGAAATTAATTTTTCCGTACCGTCCTTAATTTTAGAAAATACTTTTGTATTTCACTCACAATTTATTCTAAAACACTTTAGCTTGTGTTGTTAAACACAACGATAAAGAAACGGAAAATTGGATGACCACAATTCTACAATGCGTCATTTCAGTTCAAAGTAAAAATTTCAATTGATAAAACCACATTTTATATTCGATGGGTACTTACTGGTAACCTAGTCTTTGCATCGTTTCCGCATACAAATTATGCAGGAAGTAAGTAAGCAAAGGAACCGAGGAGAATATCGACGCATTACTAATACGTTCTGCAGAATTATTTGTTTCACATAAGGAACACGACAGCAGCGGCATCTCGGTTACAATTTACATAATTGTCACGCCTGGGATCTCGTAAGCGGTTTATTTAATGCTCTAATGAAGGCATCAGGGGCCTTGCTCCCGAAAACGATTCGAGTTTGATTTGGTTTCCGATTCGTACTCGTTTTTGATCCGAACTCGATTTAAAACCTTACTCCCGAACCAATTCGAATCGTAAACCAAGATCGACATAGGTTCGAGTATTATAAGCGTCGTTATGCGTATCCGGCGGATTAGGTCATCGTCAAGTGCTCTATTTCTTTGGTTAGTATAGGTATTTGAATATTTTCACTTTCCCACGTAGAAAACGATACCCTAGTGTTTTATTTAAACTTAACAAACAAACACTTCTAAATTCTTCCGAATCTATTTCCCAAATAATCTCACTCGATCTGAATAAAGTAGTTTCTTTGTTAACGTGTAATTTGACATTTAGTTTTGATCCAACAACTCGATATCTATCTGGGCGTGTGGAGTACGAACTTTTCGATCCTAACGAATCTTTCGATCGAAGTTAGTTTCGCTTCGAACCACCGCACGATCGTGCGCTAGTGTCGGATTCAAGAGTATGGATCGGCACTTAATTCGAATCCAATTCGATTGATTCAGAACTCGATGCTGTCGAGTATACCCCAGGTCTTATGTGATATAGGCACATATTTAGTTAGACACATAACCAGCTTATAATCTTCCCACTGCTGGGACACAGGGCTCCTCTCTGTGAGAGGGAGTGGGCCGTTATCCACCACGCGTGCCCAGATCGGGTTGGTAGATGTCACATGTCTTCGATTTTTTGATTCTAGGACATGCCGGTTTCCTCACGAGTAAGGACGGGTTGTTTCACATCCACTTAAGGGTCCGTGCACGAAAAAAACTCTCTTTTGGCAATTTCTTATCTAATTGTAAGAAAACGTGAAATAATCGAAACATTAAGTCTGTGTAACTATAAAAGTACAGTTTTCATGGTGCTAAACCATTCGTGTCAGTCACAGCAGCTTTTAATAGTTTCATCATTTTTGTGCTCTCCAAAATATAGTTTATTTCGCCATTGATTTACTTAATGAAGATATTGTATAAACATTAAATAAAATTTTGATTATATTTCAAGGAAAGCTGAAGACTAATTTGTGATTTTTAAATTTCTTGATATGATTTGCTAAATAATAGGAAAAAATATATATTACTGACGAGGTTTAAAACAAAAAAAGGTTTTTTCAATATTATTTTTCCTTTATATTTTGTATGGAAGTTGAAAAAAGTGGTTCCGCCACATGCAAGTAGACCATATAATGATGTCGATGATATTTTTTAATGTTCAAAATCAAAAGTAGTTTCTTGTAGAATGATGATCAAATGTCAGTCTTGCGTCATTTTTCGCAAAACTTGTTGCAAATATTAGTGATTTACCGTGAATACTTAATTTATTTGAAAAATTCCTTTCAGCCACATGCAAAACAAAGAACACGACTTTGCAAATCTCAAATAATTTTGTTTAAATTATGTTTCCCTTTCTCACAAATAATGAACAAAATTGATCAAAATCAGTCGATTTCGTGCACGGCCTCTTAACGCACGGATATGCGTCATAAATGGCGCTAACGCTAATGCGCTAATGGCTAACTATCGTCAAACCGTTCGTTAAAAAATGACGATTACAGTAACAGGGCCTCAAGTCTGCTATTACAATAGTGTCAGAATGGTCTCTTCATTGTGAGTTTTTGACAGATTTGCCATACAAACACTGTCAAATACTCACAATGGCGAGACCATTCTGACACTATTGTAATAGCAGACTTGAGGCCCTGGTGTCATACCCACTGGTTATAGCGTCATTTTATTCTTTTACATTTGAACTTTGACGATCGGTTATTATGCAGTGAAACAACGCTTTGTATTTAACGAACGTTAAACATCATATGTAATCGTTATTATTTGACGTACGTATGTTACGTTAACGAACTGTTTGAAACAACCGGCCCTAAGAGACATAACGCCTTGTAACATACAAATCTAACAGCATTCGGACAATACTAAATCCGAGGATGGCATCAAGAAAAGAAGGCAGGAGCTGTCGTAAATAAGGAGAACCTTATATTAAATGATAAATGATTTTATTTCTGTAAGTAGGTTTTTACAAACACTTTTACACGTCAATCATATTTTAAAACTAGATGAGGTCGGCATTTCGTATCTGACTACTCTGAGAAGAAAGACCGAAACAAACTCAGAGGTCACAGTCTCTTTTAAAGTCCAGACATAATCTTGGTCAAATCATGTGAAGACCATGTAGACTGGTGTCTGAAATGGTCTTTTGAAGAAAGAACCACACAGATTGAGTGGACCTGTCCATTCAGTGCACGCATTTGTCAGTAATCGTGCAGCTCAACTCAGAACATAAGGAGCTCAACGATTCGACGAACTATACCAAAGAAAGGACATTTGGGCAGGCCGCATAAATTACTCAAACTGCCATACCATAATCAGGAAAAAAAAAAAATTGCCCAGCATCTCGGCAAAAGATAATAATTTCAGAAGAAGTCTAAGTTTAGAGAGGATTTTAAAACAAATCAGAGGATTTGTTTTAAAATCCCCTCAAAGTATCTCCTACAAGAGTGTAGGAGATACTTTATCTCACTTGAAAGGGGTTCGAACGTAGCAAACTCACTTGGAACTAGTTTCAATTTATAGAGAACAAATAGATCTTGGAGCTAATCCTTTAGAAACTCGGACCCTTGTAAAACATTTTTATTTAACGAAACAGTTAAACTTCTTAAATGAATATTATCTAATGATCTGAGATAAATTCTTCTCAAGGCAACGTAAACTTTAGTTATTGAATAACTTAGCAATAATAAAGATAGAATTATTGAAGATATTTATATTGTTTTCTGCGTATCATGGATCAAAATGAGTTCTAAAATAACAGTTACAAAAAGTAAAAAGAAACGTGAAGATTCCGGTGTAATCATTACATTGGTTGAAGAACAATGGAAGCCATACGATACTCACTATTATCGGTATTACGGAATGGTACGCCGGAGAACTTTCCCATCTAACTTTGTAATAAGGTTATGCAAGCAAGACTTATATTCCATTGCAAGTTCAATAAGATTGATGAGGAAATAAGTAGTAGTAGGTAGTCAGATAGTATACTTGATTATGATTCTAATAAGTTTCTACACCGTTGTAATTTATAATTTACTCATGTAGCAAACACTGATAATTTAAATCACCTGTGCAAACATACCTATAAAAAAGAAACATTTAAGTGGTTCAAGTTCATAATCACATAGATCATAGGCAATATCACGCAAACGATCCGTAACAGGAAAGACAGGGCAATACAACCAATGCCAAAGTATTTATTGGAAACTAAACTTGGCAGATGTAGTTACTTACAACTTTCTTGGAATGATTAGATTTGTAATTTCCTTTGCTTTTCCTTTTGCAGCTGAAACACAAATCTCGTAAACTTACTCCGGTAAATAGTACCTAATACAGTGAAGATACAAAATGTTTAGGGAAAATTGACGAACTCGCGGTAAAAATTAGATAAATATGGAGGTATACCTAGTTCACACGAAGAGCACGTATTTCCATGAGCTGTCGTAAAGCGAATATGATTCATCAATGGTTTATTTACTGTAAACCTTCGTAGTGGAGGTGATGTAAGCCAGGATGACATTTTGGTTTACGATCTTTAACATGAGAATGACGTCACTGTTTGCCAACCGAGCGAAAAATCACGTAACTTAAGTGGAACAACAAATGTTGGTAAACTTGAACTTGAAATTGAGAGATAAGCTGAAGAAGTTCCTGTACATAGCCCATGGGCTTTCTCACATAGGTAAACAGAACGCGGAAGCACAAACTAGATTAAATAGTCCACAGGTGAAAGTTGGCATGCATAGGATGGGACCTTGATTCAGTTTCCAAGCCGGGAAAGTTTTCAGCTACTGCCTGGAAATTTAATTGTACCTACTCAATCGATGGCGATTGACTCGCTCTCCCCTAGTAATTTGCATACTTCGAGTTTCTGTTACTGAATTACGGGTATATATCTCTTTTCAACTCGTCTAGTATGAATACCGTGGTTATCATAGAAAATATACGTAGGTAGTTCAAAAACGTCGCTAGTAATAAATTGAAGCTTTTCTCCCCGTTTCTTGTGTCCCAGGATTCTTAAACAGAGCTGAACGTGACAACAATTCAAGAAAAGATATCATTAGTTCAGTTTCTAAGTACGACACGTCTCGCCTCTCGAGGACACCTTCAGGATTCATTCGTGCATGACGAATGTGTTCAGATATTTCTTTTTTACTACTAAACGCTATAAAAACTGAAAACAGGTAACAGTATACCATTGTGTTCTTATCTTAGATCTGGTCGTAAATTGAATTTGAATGTGGTTGTTGTTTTCTTAGCTTAACTACTTTTTGTGAGTAAAGCACTCAGTTTCAATCACTAACATTACTAAAGCAGATTATTAGTCTTTTGAAGTGTTGATAAAATTGTTGTTATCAGCAGCCGACAATCATATAACGGTAGTACCGGGCCTGTCGTCGATCTCAAATTCATTTTGTTTCGGATCCTTTCATCGTCGGTGGTCTTTAGAACAGATTTTATCATTGTTTTTGTCAATCTGGCGTCCATATTAGGCCGAATTCTAGATCAAATAGTATTAACTTCTATAGTTATGATTTTCAGCTATATTTTGTAAGCACTTGGTGTTATGGCTGTGTGTTTATTACCTTTAGCAGATTGTAAGTGTTTAAGTTTATGAGTATTGACTGTCAACTTGAACGTCGCGTGGGCAGCCCGCAAATACTCGCGCATAATATAGCCCGCATGACTTTGCCATGGTTAAACCTTTGCCACACAGACAGAAAAAAACATGGGATATTGTTTTTATTTTGTTATTTGCCGGAGTTTTATCCGTACCATAAGGAACGTCAATGCTATACGCACGTTCAAAAAATCGGTTTCCCTTCGCCACGCCTTCGACGATGTCTGTGTAGCAATGTCTTTAGGTAAAATGCAATCATAAAGTACGTCCGTTTCTTTCAAATTAACATTCCTTAGAACAAAATCGTAAAACGCACGCTTTATTGAAGATTATTTCAAACTTCGACGTTTTACTACTTAGAGAAGTCGGTCATTATTTCAGCAGAACATTTTTAACGAGCAACGTTTAACATACTAAGTATTTAAGCGGCTGAAATCATGGCCATAAAAATTTGTAAAGTTAGAATATAAAATTCTTATTTCTGAACACTAAACACGAAATCCTAGGAAATTAAGCACATTAACGAGTGATTAACGATATAAAATCGTGTTATGTCTTTTGTCAAAACTATAAAAGAGGCTACCGTCGTTACCGACGCCTTGTTACGTAATAAATCAAATGCGTCGAAATGTGCGTTAGAACCATTTAAATGGGAAATTAAAATTTATTTTATGTTCTGCATAAATTACAAGTAGGACTAACTTCCGAGGCACATTTTTTTTATTATATGCTTAATTAATGTAACCGATCATTGTCTTTAATTTGTTTAGACTGCTTGTTTATGTTTTAATCATTTTGTATCGTCTGCGGAGATATTTGAATTTCTAAATAATGTTACGGAGCCCCTTGCTGTGATGTTAAAAGCATCCTGAATTATTTCATTCTTATTATAAATTTCATATAATTAGTCAATTTAAAATGTCGGGGGACACTGAAATCTTCGGGACAAAGTCAGTTTTTCCGTCAAAACTTTTTACCAACGCGAAACATTACTTGCAAAGATTTTCACTGTACTTTTTCGCGTAATTCACGCTGAACGAATTCCTAAGTTACACAAAAAGCAATCTTCTTGAAAAATACAGCAAGGGGTGCTGTGATGTTAAAAGCATCCTGAATTATTTCATTCTTATTATAAATTTCATATAATTAGTCAATTTAAAATGTCGGGGGACACTGAAATTTTCGGGACAAAGTCAGTTTTTCCGTCAAAACTTTTTACCAACGCGAAACATTACTTGCAAAGATTTTCACTGTACTTTTTCGCGTAATTCACGCTGAACGAATTCCTAAGTTACACAAAAAGCAATCTTCTTGAAAAATATCGTATCAACAACTTTTTCTTCGAAGTAAGCGAATAGCGAATACTATTTTCCCGGCAATAAGCGAGCTCGAGCCAAGACAAGCGAAACAAAAAGAATTGTGTTTAGTGAACTGTATGATAAAGGACTGAATGTTACTTAGTAGTTTACTTTAACAAACGTATGTTCAATGTTTTCTGGTAGATATTTGGTATTTGAGCAAAGTCCGTTTATATGCCAATCCAGCAATGCCCGGCGGGGTAATTGGGGTAAAAATTACCAAACCTTTCGAGTAGGGTATCAAAAAAATAAAGGAAATTAAAAAGGTATTACAAAAATATATATAAGTAACATATTTTAATTTTAATTTGGTTATCGGTTTTCGCTTAAACTCAGACAAGTAACGCATTATATTCAATTTATATATGTAAGTAACATAGTTTTTGTTCATAAGAGTATAAAGTTGTTATATTGACTCGTGACCAGAAGGCTGGCCTATTTCTTGGCCAAAGAATCAGCATTGCCATACAACGTGGCAATGCTGCCAGCCTTTTGGGCACTTTTCCTGTTGACAGCGATGCGGATGAATTTTTTGATGCCCTTTGATCCTTTCCCCTCCCATATTTTTATATATTTGTACATATTATTATTACTTAAAAATTAATTAATGTTAATAAATAAAATAAAAAATCCACACTTAAATTAAAAAAGAGTATAAAGTCAAAAATTAATTAAATAATTTAAAAAATCAAAAGCCCGACTACAAAAAACACATTTTAAAAGTAACGCACAAAAATACCGAAACAAGATTGAGAATAGAAAACAAAATTCAAATAAACAAACTAAACTCTACAGACTATATAATGAGCTGAAAACGTAAGTTAAATCCCGCATTAAGGCTCGTACAGACTCGCGCGATATCGCGGGCGCGACAGGCAGCGACAAAGAAATTGTGCTACTAGTGTCGCGTCGCGCCCGCGATATCGCACTAGTCTGTAGCAGGCGGGACCCAATTGCAAATTATAAACCGAAAGAAAATTTATGTCTTTTTTGCAGTCGGGTTTTTGATTTTTTTAATTATTCGTCTTTACTTCAGCATAGAATGCCTACCGTGTGTAGAATTTTGAAGGAAATTGCTAATCTATTGCTTCTTAAGTTTGAAAAATTCGTTACTTAAACTTTGACATAATTAATGTTGTTGAACTGTTAAATTGAAAGGCATTACCATTGCAAGTGTGTTATGCAATTACCCCGCTGGACAGTAACATCAGGGTTCCTGCTTATAAATCCATAGCAAACTGTTCATAGTGGCTGTTTGCATCGTCATCATTTCCAAAACGGACGCAAAACAAACATTGACAATACAAAATCTGCACTTTTTCCTTATATACTTCTAACAGCTAATCTTAAGGAAGTCACGTAATAAGGTCACGTTAATTCAAGATCCAACAAACCGACCCAGATCCGTGTATTTGTAGAAACATACTATAAATGACTGCTAATGGAGTTCCTATTTTAGTAAACAGAACGTTTAGGAACGATTTAAAATTGTTGTATTTGCACTTAAAACTTTTATTTACGTATGTTTGGAACGAAATTCCTTATCGCACGTACACTCTCGTATACTCTGCACGCTTGGCTAATGAGAGCTAGTCCGAAAAAAGTGTTACATTTTGACCGGGACGAGTGAGCATCGGTTCACCTTTTTTTATACTTCGGTTCACACCGCGAACTACAGAGCTAAGCTACGCTAACGAGGTGAACGAATACGAGCATCGCTGGCATCGTCGGATATTTCGTTCGCATCATTTGTATCGCTGTAGCTCTGTAGTTCGGGGTGTGAACCGCAGTATGAAAAGACGTGAAACGATGCTCTCCCGGCTCGCTCGCTCGCTCGCTCGCTATCTGGCGGTGTGGCCTGCGCTTTAAGACTCTTAACTGCTGTACTATTTAATATGATACCCTCATCGCAACTCTGTATACAGTGACGATGTGGTTTGGTAATAATTAATAGATAATTAATATAGAGATAATTATGACAGAGTTCATTAGGTAATGCTAAATTTTATGATTCTACACAATAATTATTTCGAAAGCTAGACTTCTGTGACACTAGTACACACGGCTACATATCAAGCTATATATTACCAGTATAAGCTGATCTCGCATTATATAGGATTTCCATATAATGAGAGGTCAGCTTATTCTGGAAATGTATAGCTTGATGTGTAGCCGTGTGTACCTACATATTACAGTAACCTATGGTCCTACTAAATAATAATAGTTAGACTTGGTCGGTATCTAGTTAATGATTCTACGCCTACAGACTTTATTGATTTCAAGCAGCAATGGCAAGTTTCCATATACCACAAATTCTAGGCTAGCAATCCAAATATCTCCTTATTTATGTTCAAAACACTGACAGATAATATTCAAGTAAGTAAGAAACTTACACAATACAACAAGGCTACTGACACCTTTTATACAAGTAACCGAAACACTGGACTAAAGGAAGGATAACTTAATGAATACACATTTATCCGGAGCTAGGGTATCCATACTTGAAAACTCCTGATAAAAAGCCGGACATTTGCAATAAAGCGACCAAGTCCGATTTTTCCGTACCAAATTTTTATTTTTTTACAATTGTGTTGCTCTTGACTCTAGCCTAGGTCAGAGGTGACAGAGACAAAGTCGATCAACGTACAATATTTAACACTATCACTATTCAACGTATAATACCCTTTTTTATTTGTTGTTATAGCGACCGCAGTAGCTCACACTGTGAAAATTTCAAGTTTACTTATTACGGTTCAAAAGATGACATAATTGCGATTACGAAGCTGAATGGATCGTCCGACTACCCAAACTGGAAATTCTTGGTGCGAAATTACTTGGAGAATAAAAAGTAGTGGGGAGTAATTTCTACAGATGTAGTAAATGCTGACATAGACGAAGACGAGGCACGAACGACAATATGCTTGTGTGTAAAATATAGACCACGAAGTACCTAATATAGTAACTATAATACCACTGCTGCTCTTTTATTGCTACTGTTTTTCCGATACCCTGTGACAGACGGACGGACAGCGGAGTCTTAGTAATAGGGTTTCGTTGGAACACTTTGGGTACGGAACCCTAAAGAGTAATTTTACTTTCTAATCTTGGTCGTTTACTACTCACGACCTACTCATTTGGCTATTTCTTCAAAAAAAAACTACTTAAGTAGAAAAGACTGGTCCGGACAAATGACAAGGCCGGATAAAGTGCCTAACGGACAGAGGGCCTAAAAGCCGAACAAATCTGGACGGATGGTAACCCTATCCGGAGTAGTATCTTTCCTATCCATTTCGCTGGCTCGTCCATCCTCCGCCTTTTTGTTTCGCAGCGGATGAACGTTAGGACACAATTTCATCTATATGGAAATAACAATACATTTAATGTGGAAGGATATGAGTCCATTCATATCCATATTTGGCATGATATCAAGTGTGTTTTACGGAGGAACAATGCTTGATGTCCAGACAGTATGTTTCATGGGTGAATAATTGTCTAAGATTTTATTGTAGCTTTATTTGTTACGTAGGTAGGCTGATGAAAAGTTTTGTTTATTCTAACAATGTTTTTATCAACAGCCTATCGCAATCTATAATAGGACATTCCTGATCGGAAGACTTTCTCAAAAATCGTCGGATCTGTGGGTCAGTAAACCAGAATGGCTTGATTTGGTTCTAGAATACGTTCTAAATATATTATCATATGCTTTTAATTTTAGAATTAGGTAAGGCATTTAATAGTACGTTACGATACAAGTATGCTATGTCGGTCATTACACTCGAGGCGGTTATTATTCGAGTGTGTAAAGATCAATGCACGCACATTTCATACGACGTTTTTCAACACACTTGCGAGGAAAAATCAGACTTGCATTGTACATATTGCTCTTATTCCCTACTTGAAGTCGAAATTAAAGTAAAAAACACTAGTGTGGTAATGTAAAGGAAAAACACGAGTGTATAATAATCTGAATTATGAACCTAAATGCGTGGCCATAAGTTACTTTACAAGCAAGTGTGTTGAAAAAATACATAATGAGAAACGAGTTGGTAAAGAAAAATGCCTTCCTATTTAAATACCTATAATGTACATATCGCATTTAGAAATGATTGGAGTGTGAGACCCAAGAAGCTAATTAAATCAGCGTGCACTTCAAATCCTTTTCCAACAGCAGCACTTACGTCATAAAATACTATTGGTATCGGAATCTATGCTAGTCCCGTCCGATTGTAAGTGAGATCCTAATTAGAGCCTCGTTGGATAGCCGTAGCCGCCATGTTGTTGAGCCAAGATATTGCCGCCATAATGAAAGGACGTCTTTACCCTGACACGAAATGAAGGAACTCGGCTTTCAAAGAAATTTTTCGCAGCAATTTGTAAGGAGAAATTAATAAAGTTTCAGCTTCGAAAGCGTGATCATGTTGCGTGCAAATTAATTAGGTATAAAATGTTATATTACTAGTTAAATAGTGTAATTTCAGTGTTATTGATACCTACTTTATTCGTGCAGCAATCCGACAGTTCTTTTACAATGTAACTTGTAATGACGGTTGTCGTGATTACTTTTAACTAATTCAAATTAAATGACCGTTACCGAGACTTGCGTTTAACGATTATTTTATTATAAGTTAAAAATAAATCAATGATTTTATGACTAGTTCTCGGATTGCTAATCTTGATGTCTAATGCCTGCAAACTAGGGCATGCAGAACCGGAACCGGTTCCAGGATTTGAGAACCGGTTCTGGGAGTTGTCGGAACCGGGTAACACGGTTCCACCCGGTTCCGACTGAAAGTTATAAATAATCAGAAAAATTTGAGAAACTGAGAGGATACGAAATTATAACGAGATATGAAATAGAAAATTGGTAAATTATATCAAATCTAAATTTATTTAGTCATTCTAGCTTACTAAACAGTTATTGTTATAATTAAATAACAGGAATACTCGTAATAAAGGAACATAAAAATATACAATATATAATTATCTTAACCAAATCGGACTAGACACGATTGTATTTTTTATTTTACAATGAGATTAAATTTATGTTAATTTACGTCTCTTAGTTTAGTTGTTAAGTTATACTACACAATAATCAGCCTTACAAACCGCCACCATAAAAATACGAAGACTTCCGTTTTTTTAAATAAATCAACATGAAGAAACAAAATAAAATAATTTCTTTTGATTTAACTTAAGCACCAAATCACCATATTTTAGTTAGTTTTCTTAGATATCTTTTTTCTTGGTAGTGAGATCGTAAGTAGGAACCGGTTCTGGGGAACTGGGGATACCCGGGTATTACGGAACCGGGTGTACCCGGGTGCATGCCCTACTGCAAACCGCTTACAATTAATTTATGCCTTTTATCTTGTCCGCTAAAATAACGTTTTTTCAGTTTTTATACTTTTCATTGCAGATAAAAAGTAGGCTGACAAAGTAGGCTTTAAGAACATAATGACACTTCTTTTGCGAGTGACCCAAGTTTCAGGTCGTGTGAAAATGTAAAATTATCAGTAGGTATAATTTTGGACACAAACTTCGTGACAATTCTGCAGCTAATGCTCTTGGAATTTAGTTTGTTCTAGAAAACTTCAAAAGCTATTTTAATTCAGTGTCGTAATTAGTCAAAACAAAAGTTAAAAGAAAACTTCCCATCTTATCTAATCCTAACTAATATTATAAATGCTAAAGTAAGTTTGTTTGTTTGTTACCTTTTCACGCCTAAACCACAGAACCGATCATCCTGAAATTTTACATATTATTATACGTTGTCAGGTGTATAGAAACGGACATATGTACATATACTTTTGACCTCGAAAAAAAATATACTGTGTTCGAGGAAAACAACAATAACGTTCTTATGATAATAGATGGCGCCACGTATCTTTCGAATCATGATTGTATTATATTATTATAGAAACTTTAGTAGTGTGTTAAGAGTTTTTTTTAATTGCAGCGCCAGTGAAGCCGCACGCTAAAGCTAGTTGCTTATAATTATTTCTGGACATGTGCAAATTGTAATACCTAATGTTAAACTTTCATCAGCACGTTGAGTTAATGGTAGTTTACATTCAAAGTAAACTATCGATTATTCAGGGTGTTGTAGCGATGGCAATCGAAAGGTTTCGAGTGAAAACTCCTTATGGAGACGTGTATCACGTACTGATCAATATTGAGGCCGCGATCACCGAGCTAGTATTTGAATACAAACGTTCCTTTACGGATGTGAGGATTCCGGAGTGACAGACTTCTCAAAAGAACTCACAAAATTGGATTGAATTGTTGATCAAAGTTGGAGATTGGTTTATTTATTTATTTAGTCGGACTTGGGATGTATTTTGTTATATTAACTTTAGATGTATCGTCTTTATGAAAGCAGGCTTTCCGATGTTACCAAAATGTTCAGAAAAATATAGGTACACACGGCCACAAATCAAGCTATAATTTCCAGTATAAGCTGACCTCTCATTGTACGGAAATCCTATACAATGCAAGATCAGCCTAAACTGGAAATTTATAGCTTGATTTGTGGCCGTATGTACAGGGTTATTGGTAAAACACTAACAACCTTGCAGGAGTGTATTACCAATCGAGTCTAACATCATAAACAACAACTTTTGTAAATTACCAAAACAAACCTTCAAGATTGTGTTGTTCTATCTAATACATTTCAATTCTGTATTTTGTTGTACCTACCTTCGCCTCCCGTGCACTGTCGCTTCTGCCTTTTGCACTTGACACGGCAGTTTGTTTTTCTGCGCATAGAGTTCGTAACATTTAGAGCGTTGAATTTAAATATTTTAATTTTTGTATGAAAATCTGATAAATTAAAATCTGATGAATTATTCCGAAAGAGTGGGTCTTAGAATAAACATGGACAAAGACAAAGGTCATGTCTTATGCCCATGTAACACCCACTCTCATGAATATCGGAGAAGCTACACTCGAAGTTGTGGACGAGTATGTTTACCTAGGACAAACTGTCCAGTTAGGTAGGTCCAACTTCGAGAAAGAGGTCAATCGTCGAATCCGACTCGGCTGGGCAGCGTTCGGGAAGCTACGCAATATCTTCTCGTCCCACATACCGCAGTGTCTCAAGACGAAAGTCTTTGACCAGTGCGTGTTGCCAGTGATGACATATGGCACTGAAACGTGGTCGCTCACAATGGGCCTTATTAGAAGGCTAAAAGTCACCCAAAGGGCAATAGAGAGGGCTATGCTTGGAGTTTCCATACGTGACCGAATCAGAAATGAAGAGATCCGCAGGAGAACCAAGTTAACCGACATAGCTCGAAGAATTGTCAAACTTAAGTGGCAATGGGCAGGGTACATTGCGCGCAGAACAGATGGCCGTTGGGGCCGAAAGGTTCTGGAGTGGCGACCGCGTACCGAAAGACGTAGCGTTGGAATGCCTCCCACAAGGTGGACCGATGACCTTGTGAAAGCCGCAGGAATCCGCTGGATGCGGGAAGCACAGAACCGTTCGAAGTGGCGGTGCTTGGGGGAGGCCTATGTCCAACAGTGGACGTCTTTCGGCTGAAATGATGATGAATTATTAAAAGTCATAGAACAAGAGTTGTTTTTTATGATGTTAGTAATACTTATTAGTCCGGAGAGGTTGTCAGTGTTTCATTGACCCTGTATAATAAGTCCTACGGTGCCTTCATCTTCATCATTATCCACAGACCGACACCACTGCTGGGAGCCCTCTCTTGTCTTGTGCCAGTCTCGCGCTCCTGTGCCAGCCTCATCTATTTTTGTTCGCGATGGCAACAATGTCGTGCAACTGTGCCTTACCTACCTACATTATAGAACTACGAACAATATCAGTCCAGGACATCTAACCTTTTGACCGCAATAGTTATGTATAGATGACAAACCAAAATGTGCCCAGCACGCCACGGTCACGACTACATGACATACTTTTATACGTAAATCTGTAAATAAAGCTCATAAAACAACATTGTTTTTTTTATTTCCTTTGCTAATTATGTTCCTTGACTTATCCTAATTTATATTAGTGGAACTTCTTTCTTTATATTTCATCTACACCGTGGCATTTTAGTCGTCTTACAAAGACAGCTCACTTCATGTATCCAATGACTACTAATCATTCATGTAATTTTTTTTTTTAACATTAGTTTTTTTTTTTTTTTTATTAATTATGACGCATGACATAGTTTAAAACACCCTGTTACGAGTGCAGTCCGAGACTTGTGATACAAGGGCGCCGCAGAATGGATTTAGATGAAGTTTAAGTTGCAATAGTAAAAAAACACATTTTTGCGTTAGGATGAATGAACTCTAATAAAGATGTCGCCGCTCCATTCCGCGGCGCCTTTGTAACACAAGGCTCGGACTGCACTCGTAACAGGGTGTTTTAAACTATGTCATGCGTCATAATTCATTAAAAAAAAATAGTTCAAAAAATTTTTTTTTTTTTTATATGAATGATTAGTTGTCATTGGGTACATGAAATGGGCTGTCTTTGTAAGACGACTAAAATGCCACGGTGTATATTAACATAAGATGACAAACACTAGAAAGGATGAATTCGTATCTTGGCGCCGAGTTTTGACATGGCGGTCAAAAGGCTAGGTCAGTTATTTTTCCTCCGAATCCGATGCAGATAAGACATGGACATTTCTATTAACACAAAGATAACATAGCGATAGAAATAAATTTCTAGTTAGCCCAACAATATTATCTATGGCAACAGAAAACGAATGTGTTTGTAGAAGTCGTACTACGGAGCACTGCACTATGGAGGGCGGTGTGTCACCGATATTATTGATAAGCCCTGATATCATTTGACCCATATTTTTTACAAGGGCACACCATGTTTATACTTTAGATAAATATTAAAAAGGTTAGGTAAGCATCAAATATGAAATGGGGTATCTTGATTACACGTTCGCTTTCAGAAAACTTTAATGGAATGTAGGTAAACATCGGCACGTTATTTTAAATAGACAAACAGGAGTGATAATATTCCAGCAATATAGGTACTTATGCGGTCACGGAAATCCAACCACCTTGAAAATAAAATCCCGTGTACACAATGACCACATCTGTTTATCGGCCCTTTTTGCGACGCTCAATAAAATAAAATAAACTTTTGTTTGAATAAATTTCTCAGGCTTTGTTTCAGGCTTGGCTGGTTCTATAGATAGAAGATAGATAGATTATTTATTATGTACACCATAAACATTACAGATATAAATGTAGAACTGTTATATAGGGTGTCACAATGGGCGGTCTTATCGCTGATCTTTTATAGACAACCTTTGGATGGATCAAAAAGGAAGGAGAGACAATACTGGAGGTAGTCATTGGTGTACCACTTACATATATACAATAAATACACATACACAAAGCATATAGATACTTATCCATATAAATATATATACGGTATATATACGGTATTTTTTTTTTCATTTACATAAACAAGGGGCTCAGCAAAAATCTGATGCTGCGGTGCTATTGGTTGATAAGCGTAGGTAAGCGATAATATAGCGGCCGAGCGCTGCAAGTAGGAATAGTCCTTACGGTGGTCAGATGTCCGAGACCGCGATAGTACACACGGCCACAAATCAAGCTATACATTTCCAGTTTAGGCTGATCTCGCATTGTATAGGATTTCCGTACAATGAGAGGTTCTTTTTACGAACGCGGTGATTGTTCTTCATGTCTTTTTCATTGGAATATAAAGTATCAAAAATACTAACAATTACATAAAACTGGGGCAAACCAAATTAATTGTTGATTACTCGTATTCTCGAATTCAGTTCGACTTGCGCACGGAACAAATATTTGTATGACCTACTAGTAGTTGTTCCGGGTCTGGCTGTTTGTGTATGTGAGTTTAAATGTTTGTAAACACACCCACAATACAGAAGAATTTCATAGCTTGTTACGGCCTACGTTTAAAAAAAAAAAACCCTTGTCTCACAAAAGTTGTAACATCAAAAACGTCATAAACTTAAGTTTTATGCAAGTAGACAATGTAAAGAGAATGCAAATCGTACCTGGCTAAGCCCCGTTATGCCGAGAAGCCCAAGACGCATGGAAATCAATGCTAAATGTGTACTCAAACATGTTAACGTATTTTTGGTGTCGCATACGAGCATATTCTTGGTCATTCTTGGTAAGAATCTATTCGTTTACTCGCTTAAAGGTGATACGGTGACACAAACAGGATCATAACTAGTTTTTATATCTATCGACTAATCTTAGTAATTTGTTGTGACAACCGCAATAGTTAGATGCTATGAAATAACAAAATATACCTACATAATATTAAACAGAAGAATTTATAGCTGACGGTCTCGGGATCGTCATATTTCGAATCGAATCAAAGAAAGCATACATTTTTCAAGAACACGAAAAACAATGATGTAAGTAGAAAAAACTTTCAGAATAATAAGACTGTCTTCAATTCCTAATTGAATTAAATCAACAATAGAAAAAAAACATGGAATCTGATTGAAACAACGTTCGTAATTCTACTTAATCATCTCGTAATTACTGTTCTAATGATTGTCTTATTGTGAGTCGGTTGGAGGTCAAGGTGCGTCACAACGACGTGTCGGAGATCGCTAAGATTAGCAGTGACGCATTAGAGGATAGGCCCGGTCACTACCCTCAATGGAAATAGCGTATTCTTACCTTCTTACTTATACAGCTGCTATGCGGTAAAAGGATGGGTGTGACGAAAATGTGGGGGCTTAAAAAGGATAAGGAAATCCATAAGGGTTTGTTTGGATGTTCAAATCCAACAGCCCGATTTTCCTTAAAATTTTTGTAAAAAAAATTGGCATTCTATTTTTTGTGAGCAAAATAGGACTGTTACATAAACGTGCAGAAAGACTCTTTCCTTAAAATCGTTATGATTTCATAGCCTTCAAGGACGTTCTTATTTCGAAACAAAATTGATCTAATAAATCTAGCAAGACATGCCAATGTCAAAGGTGTACACACCCTCATATAATGCCACCATAAAGAATTTCAACAAAGCCGCAATCGTTCCAATCTTTAAGAGATTCCTTCCCCACTTTATAATTGAGAAGGGCGTATATTTTTCAATGGTAAACCCGACACATGGGCTATTTACGTCGGCGTAGTCGGCTGCACTCTTTAGAGCTGAACCGGCTTAGGCTTTCACGCGACGGAACAGGCCTTTTCTTCTTCCTACATCGCGAGGGCAATTCTATTGAGTGTCGGGACGCACATTGTGGCTTTACTTCAAAGAACTGCACTCTGCCAGTCAATAAAGTTGGAGCGAGCTCGGAACATACGGCCTCACTGTGAATACGACTTCCTATAACTGTGTTTCAACTTTGTAAATGCACAGAGTTTACTAAAATAAAAACTCACGACTCTGAAGACAACAAAGGTCCTAAGGTCTATTTTAGACTGGAATAATGAACAAATTAACAAAATTTCCACGTTCTACGTTTACACTGAAATTGACTCCGGGAAGGGAAACCATTTTACGTGTTGTTTCCCCTTTTATGACGTGCAGAAACCCCGTTTTTTGGTCGATCCCAGGAACTTCGTTGTTTTTTGCGTTTTACACAATTCGCTGTTATATCACGTACACATGTAGCCGCGAAAGCTCCTCGACTGTGCGACTGCAAATAGGCTTTTGTTATTATTTAATGTTTTTACGTTGCTCTGGGCTCTCACTGTTGGCATGGCATTGCGTAATTCTAATTAGTCGTTGTTTTTGACATCATAAAGAAAAGTATCACAACTGGGCCAAATTTAATTACAAGTTTGTGGGGCGTGCGGAGGACTCGGACAGGGCCCAGGAATTTACGGTGTTTAATTTCCTTTCTATTCCATTTGTATTGAATGAACAAATACAAACAAAACGATTTAAGTTAACACAGGTATTTTGTGGTGTCATTAACGTAAACCAACTTATTTACTTGAATACTAACGAAGAGCACCAGCACTGATGATTCTCGGAGTGTAAAATGTGACTGGAAATACTAATGAATATTCATCGCACGCTCACTATGTGAAGTTTTTGTTTAGGAAATAACATTTGACTCCCGAGGAATATCATTTTGAACAAAAACATGAAATATTCACAAGGCTCTTTGTCTCGAAAATTGTGAAACTTGACGGCAAACTTGGAGATTTACAAGATAAAGGAGTAAAGTGTTCGTAATGAAATTTTGTTTGAGGTACACCAATGGAGCAGCTTTCAGCTCTGTTGAATAGTTAAATAATACACACGCTTGCCGAGCCTAATGTACCTACGCTACGCCGAAATTTGTACAATGACTGCCTATTTACATTTTCGTTAAGTACAAAATTTGTGGGAATGTTCTTACATTTTTCACATTTGTTACTCTATCTTCTATCTTATATGGAAGATCTTAATTTATTTTATGTGTGTTAATAACTCTACTTGGAGATTTTTCTTTCTGCATTACTTAACATTCTTGTTATCTAATGTCGTTCATTATTATGGAAGATTTGAATAAAATTTTTTGAGGAGACAGATATAAGTAATATTCCTATCTTATCTCTGTTATTACAATGTATTTCATCGTTATCTCGCTTATTTTATGTTGGTTAATATACATAAACTAGGTTGTTTACTGCTAGCTAAACTAATTTTGGACATAAGCTTGCGATCAACGAGCGATTCGTAATTGGGCCTGCCTCTGTTTGTCTAGCCAAACCTAGCATAACTGAATTTAGGTTGGTCGGGTTACTAACTTAGTCCGGGATTTACCAGGGTCGATCTAGGTAGGTTTTCTATCAAATATCTGTAGACAAACAGATTCGCGTAATTGAACTGAATCTTGTTTAGAGTAAAAAAAGCAAATCTTTACTAGCTGCTACTCGCGGCTTCACCTGCGCGACTTTTTCTAAAATAAAAATGGCCTCAGTTACTTCTTATAACACCAGCTACCTGCCACTGAAAGTCCCGCAAAAATCCGTCTAGCCGTTTCGGAGATTAGTCAGAACAAACAGAGTATATACTTTGATATGAATTAAGTAAAAAGTTGTTATTTCGACATTATAAACAGATAATTCAATCAAATCTATTTGAATACTTAGATGTAGATTCTAGCACTCAACAGTATTTCAGTGTTAGCACTTAACAGTAATTTCGTCACAATCAAGAGTAAGAGCTCTCTTTAAAGATAGCATCGATAGTGGAAAGTCAAACGAAGTCAATCTTTTAGTAGAAAAGAGTACAGAATGTAATCTTTTGCAGAATAAAATGTTTATTTATTTCGTAGATTGAATACAACAGCCATACCTTCTACACCAAATCTGATTGGATATCAGCATTGGATTTGGAATAGAGTACTTTCTTAAGAGA
The DNA here is from genome assembly GCA_947523025.1 of Dryobota labecula. Classification (NCBI taxonomy): domain Eukaryota; kingdom Metazoa; phylum Arthropoda; class Insecta; order Lepidoptera; family Noctuidae; genus Dryobota; species Dryobota labecula. The sequence goes on from OX383284.1 coordinate 13,436,519, forward strand.
TTGGACCCAGCAGACCTTCTGCAGACTGAATGCGAAATGGATAGGTTATGGGGACGTGGGAAGTCATCTTTAGAAACTGGAACCAGTTTTCCCAGTTTAGCTTTTCCGACATGGGTACCTCTTAGGGTGTGAAACATCTGCCAGGGTTGCGGGTTTGTCCGAAAGGGATACCGTGGCCCTGGCATACAGGCAAAAAAAAAAAAGGTTGTGAAACATCGGATACACATACTCTCACGTTTTCACTTATTACTTAATCGTGAATATATTCACGATTATGTATAATACGAGTGCAATAAACAATATTAATTAAATAATAAACTCTGCTATAATTTTATCATACTATAAGCAACAAGGAAAAAATGATGTATGAATAGATAGTGATAATAGATATTACTTAAAGGTTCAATAAAATTAATTTTTACTGCAGCGAGTAGGCACAAGAGAATAATACAGAGACTTGGTATTCTATAAGTAATCGTTCGTGGCAATGCTTAATGCTCATATCAAACATTTTTTATTTTTATTAAAGGTATTTTAAAGGTTGCTGCAGATTCGCCAGATGCCGTATCGCATACTGTTCAGTAAAATGCGATGAACTAATTCAACACTATAATCTCACATTGACCACACGGAACAAATGAGGTATGAATGAACAGAGAACTAAGTTCAATGCACTTTCCGCTGCATCCAGTAACAGGTAACAGATAACAATAATATACTGCAGATTAACTAACAGCTCACTGTTTTATCACAGGAAATTAGTTTAGACAGTTATGTTTCCTATAAAACTGAATCAATCTAGACTAGAGCTTGTTGATTGTAAGGAAAGCTAGGTTTATGAGTTTGGTTGCAGTATTTTTAATTAGAAGGTAGGTACACACAAGTACATATCAAGCTATATATTTCCAGTATAAGCTGACCTCTCATTGTATGTAAATCCTACACAATGCGAGATCAGCTTATACTGGAAAATTATATCCTTATATGTAGCCGTGAGTACCTTCCTTGTTCCGTACTTCTGATCGTTATTGGATTAGTATTGTATTTAAATGAAGTTTATTGTCAAACTATTGTATACTAATTGCTGCACACGGGTTCGCTCGCGTGTTTTTTTCTAAAATAAAAGTCAGCTATCTGCCAGTGAAAGTCGCGTCAAAATTGGTCCAGCCGTTACGGTGATAAGCCGCAACAGACAGACAATTTTTTTCCCTTGCTTTCATGTCAATCAAAACTCATGGCAGTCTATCGCAGTCCACTGCTGAACATAGGCCTCTCCAATGCTGCGCCACAACTGGATGATGCGCAACTGATGCGCTGGATGTGGAAGGCGGAGGACAGGGGTCCTCCGTCTTCCACATCCAGTCTGTCCCAGCCACCTTTTTGAGGTCATCGGTCCATCTAGCTGGAGGGCGTCCCACCCTACGCGGTCTCCACTCCAGGACTCGTCTGCTCCACCGGCCATCGACAAACATGGGCAGCCCACTGCCACGTCAGCTTGCTTACTCTGCAAGCTATATCGGTAACTCAGGTTCTCTTCCGGAAAATTTCATGGGCATTTTGTAAAATGTTGTTATCTTGACATTATAAACAGACACTTCATTTTTATTTATTTGTATAGATTTATATCAAGTCTTAAACAAGATCGTAGCAGATTGCGTTCTGTAGTTTCTGCTTACTCCCATGGAAAGAAGGCGTGAGTTTATGATGTGTATGTGTGTGTGTAGGGTTTATAAGATTATAGGATTAACTTAGCTAAAGAGAAAACCACAAAAGATGGGATGACATTGCTTGGCTACAGTAAAAGATAAAACAAAAAGTTATCTTTTTCATTTAATTCAAATAAATGAAAAGATAACTTTTCAATTTCAGCGTAACAAAAGAAAAATATATAGATACTGTAGGCAATGTAGACATCGTTTTTCTCCGTGTTAAAGTAAAATGAAGGAAAGGAAGTCGTTAAAAACTGAGGTCAAACGGTACTAGAAAAATAAATAAGGTTGTAACTGTGGTCTTATTCTTGCTCAAGCTTTTGCCCGCGACTTCTTTCGCGTAAAATTTGTGCTCCGAACCACCCCATCGCATCGCATCGCCAGCCCGCGCTATTACTTCGCTTTCGCTTAGCGTTCTGTCTGACTTTATGTCGTTTTTCTCGGCTCCTAAGAGTCATAACGTGATGTTAAATAGGCCAAACCTTCCTCAAGAATTGGTCTATCAAATGAAAAAAATAGAATCCGACTATACCTAAAGTCTCTAATTCAGATAATTTATGTAAACAAAGTAATGTCAAGAAATGTCACTGTCAAAATGACAGGACAGTGGTGCAAAAATTTTATCATATTCTTTTTTTGTAAATAGTCATCACTAAAATTAAAGAGAATTAATTATAAGAACTATGCAAACAAAATACCGTTGCTAAGCAATGCATTGTGTGGTATGTCGGAGACACGGCATATGATCGTCATAATTAGCCCTTATAAGTCCAGTGCTAGACGTAGGCCTCCCAAAATCGATTTTCACTCGAAACAGTTTACTGCCGTTTTCATCCAAAATGTGGCTAGATAAGCTACTTACAATATGAATCTACGAATGAGAGTTGTAATATTAGTGTTGTTGAAGATGTAAAACATTTGAAAATGATTGATCTATAGATCTCCTGCATTGTTACCAGTATCATAAAATATTTTATACCAGAAAATCTTCTTTTTTTAATAACCGTTTAAAAGCGGAAATTTATAAAAATAATTACGGTATGATTATTTGTTAATTATTATTTCTCAAAATCAGTAATTAAAAGAAAATGTAACCTCTTTTTTCGCCATTTTATGTGAATTACCATTACGAAGATATTTTTTTGATATGTTATCCCCTTTGTTTATATAAATTATCTGAATTTGAGACTTTGGGTATAGTAGTTCTAGAGATTTGCGCGTTCAAACAAACAAAAAAAAAATAATACTCTTTAGCTTTATTATTAGTATAAAGATAGGAATTTCTTTTTTGTTCGCAATGGTTGGGTACGATACGACTTTAATAAAATGCAAATTCTTAATTGATTTGATTTTGTAGGCTTAGCATAAATTCTTACTTTTTCTCAAGTAGATATAAATAAATGTTATCACTAAAAGATAAGATCCTCGAATAAAAAAAATTGTAGGCTATAAGTAGTTCTTTTTCTATTTTGTTTTGTTACCATCCTCATTTAAATGTAGTTTTATGAACATAACACTAAGAGACTGAGTGAATTTTTATTTTCTGTGATTAATATAAATTTAACTCACACACTTATTATATGTTTTTTTTTTTTTGGAAAGTCATAGACAATGTTTGTTAATATGTGAGCACCATGTACCTATCGCATTAATAAATTTTTCTGTCATTACTTCACTTTTCATTCTTTTTACCAATTGTGGTAAGTAATTTTTATTTTTATTCTAGGTACTACATTGTCTTCACCTATAATTATTAATTAATGTATACAAACTATTGTTAACATTTTAAAAGAGTAAGTATCGAGTTTCTTGCCCATTCTTCTCCATACATAACTACCTTTTGGAAGGCGCAACTAGAATCAATTAACTATTCATGTAATTTTTGACGTTCAAAAGTGCATCTTCGTGCCTATTTGAAATAAATGATTTGACTTTGACTTTGAAAACTTCGTTGATTAGGAAAAGTACAAGATCGAGGGATATGATTAAGCAGATGCTTAAACTTAAGTAGAGATGGGCAGGCCACATTCAGAGACTAGAACCACAAAGATGGGACCAGGTTGTAACAAACTGGACCCCCAGAAATATGAAAAAAAAGAGAGGACGACATTGTTAAAATATCTGGAAAATTTTGGGCAAGAACAGCCAGACAACGCGACGATTGGAAACATTGGAGGAGGCTTTTACCGCCTCAGGCGGTCCTTACATAGAGGAAACATAAAAAGTGAAGATACTAACACAAAATACTAACAAAATATGTTAAGATTAAGATTTTATTTCATTACTAACACACTAACATACTTAAAAAAAAAAAACAAAAAACAATGTAAGGAATTAATAAAATCTATTTTATTTGTTTAATTTATCCTGATTTAAATAATTTAAAAAAACTTAGGTACTTATACATTTTTAATAAAAATTGTATTTTAAGTCGTTTTAAGTCATTCTACTAATAATATTATAGGCCAAAAGTGGCTGAAATAAAAAGACTAAAAACAAAAAAAAACTACCTAATGTTAAAAAAAGCAGCATTTTAAATTAATACAAACTAGTTTTAAAGCAAACACTTTACCTAACACCTGTTCACACATTGGAATACAGAATTTCTTTGCAAACATAGCAATTCATTATTTTTACGATCTATAAAATTTATAAAGTTTAAAAAAAACCTATGCTGGAAGAATTGTCTCTAATAATAAACCTTGCCCCCAAAGAGCCTGAGGAGCAAAGTTTTCCTGTTATGTACATTATGTAAGTTACTACGTTCAACTAAGTATATATTATGTTATTTACTTAATAGTCCTTATGTTACACTATTAAGGACCGATTTTTCTATCTTCAGATTACTTTTTATCTGAGGAATAAAATTTTCAGTTTCATAGTTTTTGTATAGAAAATTATGTAAAACCGCCATAATTCTTCTGCAGATAAAAGTTTTCTGACAAATGAAAAATCGGCTCTAAACAATGTTAACTAGTTTACAAAAACAATCTTCTTTGAATGTGGATAGACATCAATTAGGTATGTCATTTTGTTTCGTAATTTAATTTTAATTATTGTGCACAAGAGGATAATGTGGGTCATTGTTTTTTTTTCTCTCAGCTAGTTTTAATGATGGTCTGGCAGTTTGATTAGTTTATGCGACCTATCCAAATGTCCTTTCTTTGGTATTGTTCGTCGATCGTTGAGCTCCATAAGTTCTGAGTTTTGTTGCACGATAACTGACAAATGCGTGCACTGACTGGACAGGTCCAATCAAATCTGTGTGGTTCTTTTCTCAAAAGACAGCAATCTACATGGTCTTCACATGATCTGACCAAGATTATGTCTGGACTTTAAAAGAAACTGTGACCTCTGAGTTTGTTTCGGCCTTTCTTCTCCCAGTAGCTGCATCTCGCATCCGATGAATTTTCCACGGGCCTCGAACGATATAATTACGCCACTGCTACTGGGAGAAGAAAGGCAAAAGGCTGGAAAAACTAGATGAGGTCAGCGTTTCCTATTCAGATAGGAAACGCCTCATCTAGTTTTTAAAATATGATTGACGTGTTAAAAGTGTTTGTGCAAACCTACTTACACAAATAAAATCATTTATCATTTATGGCAACATTTAAGCAGCCTTAAAAACTCAGGATCGATATTTTAGATATTACAACCCGTAATAACAGATAAGGTGAAGAAAATTAGAACGTCGATCCCTAGATCGGGTTTAATTAGGATTAAAGATGGAGGCAAGGGCTTATTCCACAAATCCCTCCTGAAAATCCCCCTTAGGAGGAAAAGTGGAATCTATAAAAAACAGTCTAGAATTCACCCCTGATAATCCCGCTTAGGGGGGAAAACTAGAATTGAAAAAATAAAAAAAAAATTTGTCCAAGATCCCCTGAAAGTGATTTTTTTTACATTAGGGTTCAGTTTTCCCCACTGAGGGGGATTCTCTGGGGGGATTAGTGAAATAAGCCGGATTATCAGTGGAGAATTCTAGACTGGTTTTTATATATTCCACTTTTCCTCCTAAGGGGGATTTATCAGGGGGGATTTGTGGAATAAGCCGGAGGCAAGACTTGCTCTTATCGTAACCCAAAAAAAATTGATCCTGGCCTTTAATACAAATTAAATGTGTGCTTTTTTTTTGGGAATCGCTTCCTGTAGTTCAACCTAGGAGGTTGTCGTCTGCTTAACCGGACTTTCCGTGGGTGGCTCAATACATTAAGGCCTCCAGCCAGGGCAAAAAACTTAAAACTAAGCGACTCCACGCTAAGGGCACCCCCTGTGGGAGTACGGAACTCCGCTTCGGGCTTCGCTGGCGAAGGACACCAAGGGACGGGCTGCATCGTTTTGTTAAATTCGTTCTAAAATTGTGACATTAATCAAGTAATCTTTTGACGTACAACTTTTCCACTACCTACTAATTAGGTAGGAACCTATCTACATGTTTGAGGTAATAAAGACATTATTTTATTACTCGCAATATTTCATGAATGCGACGTTTAGCACATAAGTGCTATGTAATTAATCAACTTGTATGAATCAATTAAAACGAGGCGAGCTTATAAACAATTGAACAATAAACTTGCTACGAGTATCAAGAAAAACATCAATGTACGCACTATTGTATACCATGCTTTCTATGATAGAGGAAATGATTTAGACGTAATTTATTACCTCGTATAATTAAAAAGTTTTGTTGTAAGACTACAAATTATGAAACAAAACATCTTCCCATACAAAGCTGAAAGCAATAGATCAATTTGACATGCTTATATGAAACACAAGATCCTCTTTTGTTTTATTCCCAAGTTGTTCGACAACAAAAGAGAATAACGTTAAAACGATAAAATCTATTCAATCAGTCAAATGCAAGTAGAAAAATAGGTGAACTCTAGGGCTTCAGTTAATTAAACTTCCATTCAATATCGATAAACTAGGTGAATGTTAAAGATAATATCGACAAAATTAATATAATCGTGACGATGTACCGATTACGGGCGATGTATCTTGCAATAATTTTCGTAACTCGAGATGAAGTTTGTATGCAGATAGTATGTATAGTATCTCGAATACGATTAGATTATGGCATGCTGCAGTCGATATAAGTAGTTTGTCGTGACAATGTTGTGAAAGTGAGAGACGCGTAACTATCTCGGATTAAATTTCTTTGACATCTCTATTGATGGGAAATGAGTGGATGTGAGAGTGTGGTTTTTACAATATACGAGTATGATGTAGGTCTAACGGAGAAACTAGATATCAAATTATATGCTACTGTTAAGGCTTACTAAACGAAAAGGCAGGACTAAGATTTGCACGATGATATCATTCAATGTAAGTCCTATTATGCCTATGCTAGCGTAGAAGAATTTCAAAATAATAAAAAGCTATTGAAAAAAGATAAAGATTGTTATCAAAGGAGACTTATCTCTCAATGCGTCTACGTATGTCGTTATTACATTATCTATATGATGACATTAGAAAACTATAACAGGAACTGGCAGCAATAACTTGTTGAAGGTTATCCTTTATTGAAGAAAGTTATTGACACCACTGAGTTGCAATATTTTATTGAAAGTTTTCTATTACTGCACAAATGATCAGCTTCTATCTGTAGCTATGACGTAATCAAAGTACCGAGAACATGCAGCCCTTGTAGGTACCTAATTTATTTGTATTTCTTAGATTATGTTTAATATGTGTGGCAGAGGTCAGTGACGATGTTTTCCTCGACGAGTCGATCAAAAGACCGACTTACAGGAATTTACTGCTATAATCAAGCATAACGACAATGACTTCTGTCCAAGTTCTAAGAGAGAAAGCGTCGTAAATCCATACACACACAATATTAAGTTCCTGCGACGTCCTTTAGGAAACCGAGAATGTTCATAGTTTCATACCCGTACGACGTAAATCATGCATTTCCCGACGGCGACGGTCACACCACAGAGCGAGGTCGTAAATATTAGTGAAGATATTAAAGTTATTTTAATAGCTACAAAGATACAAGGTGACAAAATAATAGTTTGTCCCAGTTCACAACAATGAACTAATGACGGAAATATTCTAAGTGAAGTGTTAAAGCCGCTCGACCTCAAACGCGTAGATATTTGTGTAAAAAGTTTCGATTACTCCTTTAGGAATTGGTTAACACGAAAGTTGGAGTTTCAAAAGTAATTTGGAACGAATTATGGTTGTTTGACAGAGGAAGACTTTTCACGGTTGCCAGAATCGAAAATGTTTTTATATTCTCGTGGGTCAGTAGTAAAATGTAGTAAAGTAGTTCAGAAGTCTCTGAGGTTAACCCCTGGGGCAGATATGGAGCTGTGAAAGATGAAAGGTCTCTAAAGGTGTGAAAGGGCTTTTACAAGGTTGCCATTCCGTCAATGACTCTTCGGTCGTAAGGCGTTTCAGTGATACTCTGGGATTTCTAGAGATACTTTGAAACTTACGCGTAAGCGAAATGTATTTTAAATTTTATATTCAAAGGCTTTTGTTATAAAATATTTCCACTCTATGGGCACTGTGTTATATTTAGCTGAAGGAGATAAGCACTTTTGTAAACCGTACGACCGTTTTAGAGAACGGCGGGTTACCTAATTGCGTAACACACTTTACAGTAGCAATGGCTTTCATTTCAACAAAATTCATTACGTTATTTACGTTGTTAATGCACACAAATTTTTCGAACATAAGAAGCAATGGATTAGCAATGTACTTCAAAATCATTCAGATTGTGATTGATCGTGATCAATTACGGCGTGGAGCAAGTTTTAACACAAATTCTTTGTAAAGCGACAGTGGCCAAAAAGTACATTAAAAATATCTATTCGATTTTAAAGTAATTTTTGGTATATGATCAGAGTGTCTAACTTTCAATTCGTCTACGAAGCAAAATGCCTAAAATTTAATGTCTACACAGCAAATTGCCTAAGCTGTAAATCGCCTAGAGATCAAAATGTTTAACAAGCAAAATGCCTAAAATGCAATGATTTCTAAGTAGTCGAGATGGTTAAAATAAACTCACACTAAACCTCTGAACTGTAGGTTAGGTTAGGTTAGAACTGTGACCACACAACGCCAGAAACGGTTCTCCCTTTCTTCTCATAAAATAATAGACATTGCAAGGTAGGCATTTTAATTCATAGTCAGAATAAGGTTTAGTTCAAATACTGTATAGACATGTTGCAAGGTAGGCATTGTGCTTCCTAGTCAATATAAGGTTTAGGTAATACTTGGCATATACCTACGTTTTGATTTCTAGTCAGCATAATCATAAAGGTAATTTTTGAATAGTTACCTACAAGCTGTAGAACGTAAAATATTGTATGGCTTTTAATTCCAAATGTGGAATATTTTAACTGTGTCTTTAGTAGGTACGGTGGCCAGCACATCAAGTTACCACAAACTGTCAAAATTTCTCGTTCGATTTTGAACTTAATCGTGAACATTTTAAAGTTTAAAATCGTTTGGAGAAATCTGACAGTGTCGTATAGCTTGATGTGCTCGCCACTGTACCTACACTACCTACACAATATTTTCGAGAACCGAGTGCCCGTTTCATAATAACTGGTAACGTTTATGCTTGCTTGTATATTTTTGATCTGCAGATAAAACCATATTACATAACACGAAAATTTTATATCATTTCGATAAAACAGTTTACAAAACGGTATTATTGGTCCCTTAACTAAAGATTCCGTTTTAAAATAAAATGAAATGACTATACGAACGAAACTTATGTACCTAAATCCGTTTTACTAAATTCCAATAACATGAGTTGATTAAAAATGAAGTAGGTACTCGTACTTACCTGATTACTACCGATTTGTCATCGCCTTCGAACATTCTTCAGTTAACATGTATAGTTGTAATCTTTTTGATAGACTGGTAGTCAGTGTCGGATTAAGCAAGCGTGGGGCCCGTAGCAAATTCTATCGAAGGGGCTCTGGATCGGCTATGGTTTCTCAAGTTCAAATAATTTATTAAAAGCCTTACAAATAAATAGTCAATTTCAACATTTTGAATCGAGCCGTTTCAATCCTGCTACGCATTCACACTGAGTGTTGAGTAAGGGTGATTATCGGGCCGATTTAAATTCTATACATTTATACGAGCGACTTTTTGTAGATTTTATGCATTTACCGTATGAAATTCTGTGTTTAATTATTTTGGCCAACGAAATAATCGGTTGCCGATTGTATGATGAGTATTGTGTTAGTCGGAAAACGTGTTACAATTCACGTTTATGTGACATCAAGTATATTCAATATACTATGTCTTAATAAGCATCACTCAAAAAATTTGGCGGATACGCGGGCCCCCTTTGGCGCGGGGCCCGTAGCAGTTACTACTCTTGCAACGTGTTTAAATCCGGCGCTGCTGGTAGTATAACTAATGTGTAAATGTGTTAATAGTAATGGTAGTATAACGTTTTGGTGTGGGAAACATTATCACTTTAAGTGGTAATCGAGTTTAATCTGTCATTATTAATAATGACTCAAGCTATCTTTGGTAGGTATTATAGTTATATGGGCTTTATTTTGGAGTATTCCCGTTTGAGCACCAATTTTATTATGTGGAATTGTATGTGGTCTTTGGGATTTTACATCTGGTCTCACAAGCACTTTACGACTAGCGCGATACATGTTTTTATAGGAAATTGAACGTTTTATAAATAATAAAAAAGGGGCCAAGTGCGATTCGGACTCGCCCATGAAGGGTTCCGTAGCAGCAAGCGCGGTTTACGATTTATGACGTATTAAAAAAAAACGACTTACTAGATCTCGTTCAAACCAATTTTCGGTGGAAGTTTACATGGTAATGTACATCATATATTTTTTTCGTTTTATCATTCTCTTATTTTAGAAGTTAAATAGTAAAATGTGTGTCCCCACACATTTTACCACTTTGGAAGTGTCTCTCGCGCAAACTATTCAGTTTAGAAAAAAATTATATTAGAAACCTCAATATCATTTTTGAAGACCTATCCATAGATACACACGAATGGGTTTGATGAAAAAAAAAAAAGAGTTTTAGTTCTAAGTATGGGGAACCCCCAAAATTTATTGTTTTTTTTTTTCTATTTTTGTGTGAAAATTTTAATGCGGTTCACAGAATACGTCTACTTGCCAAGTTTCAACAGTATAGTTCTTATTGTTACGGAAAAAAGTGTCTGTGACATACGGACGGACAGGCAGACAGACAGACATGACGAATCCGGGAAGGGTTCAGTTTTTTGCCATTTGGCTACGGAACCCTAAAAATGTCTAATTTATCGAGAAGATAATTAATTTTAACAAAAAAACGCTACGTTTTTTTAATGAATACGCAACATTTATTAAGTACCTACCTACCCATGTAGTTTGGAAATACCCGAGCGCCACCTAGCTACATAACTAATATAAGTAGCTATTTATATTATAATACTAACTTACGTAGGTACCTACCTAAGTTGTAAGTAAGTAAGAAATAATATACCTAGACAAAAACGCAAGCATTATTATATCTTGCGCAAAAACTGAGCAATGCAGTTTTTGCGCTTGACTTGACACGAAGATCAGCTTATCATATAATAAAACGTGTATTTATATGCAAAACAGATACACATAATCGCTGATTAATTACGAATTAACTAATTAATGTGATTCACGTAATGGAGCTCATAATATCGGTGTTCTACAAACTTGATTTGGCACGAAGGGTCGAATCACGATTACTAGGTACTACAAGAAGGTAACATGGTGTACCTATTCCCGCTGTCCCCACCGTCCGTTTCCCCATTAATGGTAATTCACATAAAATGGCGAAACTAAAGGTTCCATTTTCTTTTAAGTACTGATTTTAGAAATAATAATTTAAAAAATCAGTACTTAAGAGCGCTATCGCGGGTCCACTAGCGCCACTCCTTTAAAAAAAGATTATCTCGTGTCTGAGAAGGAATTATGAAAAACGGCTCTATCAGCTGCCTCGGTAAGTGTGTCTAGAATTTTCTAATACCTTTTATAAAGTTTCATATTGAGACAAGAAGCAACAAAATACGATCTAGAGGAATGTGGTCGTTTTTCTTTAGATCGATTTTTGATCCCTTTTTAGCTTGATTGACGATATCTTGTTTAGATTAATCAAAATCTTAGTTAAGTTGATCATCACGACATGATTGTAGCAATACTAATTAAAATGATTGAACGCTCAAACAAGTTTCTCGATTACCCTTAACAAGACATCATTGTAGAGAGTTAAAAAAGAGACAAGTAATTTTTTTTTAACTGTAACAAAGGAAGTTAGTTGTGTCAATCAAGCATTTTGATTACTTCAATAAAAATCGTTGAAACTTTAATCTAATAATCTTGTTTGGAGCAACTATGTTTTGATTTGATTGCTGCAAAAAGGTTTTGTGATAGCTCAGTCAAGATCCCGTTTCAAATCTCAATCAAATAAAAGTAGTAGCTGTGATCATTGTGCTTGATAGGCTCAGATGCAAAGAAGTTACTTAGTCAATCTAAACAGTATCTTGATTGTGTTAACTACTTTTTTTTTTTTAGTGTCTCCTTAATTTCAAAATCGAAAGAGATAATCTGACAGTTTGTAGTAACTTGATGCGCTTGCGAACATATCGGGGGTGAGCTCAATCAATCTGCCTTACCTTTCCCAACTATGTTGTGGTCGGCTTCCAGTCTAAGCGAATGAAGCTGAATATCGGTATTTTACATGGAGCGACTCCACAACCCAGTTATTGGGTAACACGATACCCCTTTGTAAGACTGGTTGCCAGACTTTTTGAGCTTTTGACTACCCGTAGCGACTGTACAAGATCTACAAATGACAGCCTAGAATGTAAGTCCATTGCCATCAAATGCAGGCGTAAATCCAGACTCCAAGTAAGGAGGTACCTGCCAGGGTTGCGGGTTTGTCCGAAAGGGATACCGTGGCCCTGGCACACAGGTAACTGAAGGAACACGGGTGGGTTTTAGTCAGTAAAAGTCTGACACGCCCTCCCGCTCCGTCCAGAGCGGGAGAAGTTATTTGATAATATCCCAGCCAAAAAAAAAGTAAGGAGGTAGCTAAGTAGTAAAATCAATTAAATAATCAGTATTCGTAACGGGATTATTAACTCATATTAATTATTCATAAGTTTCTAAGCGTAACTTATTAGCATATCGAATTATCGACTGTATCGATCGTTATTTAATGCTTACTTAGTTCTTACTTCATTTGCAGAGAAATCAAGCTAAGTGGGTAAGTTGAAACTCGTTTAACAGTATTTATTGATTAGCTATATTATCAAATACTTTCTACATATAAATAAAGACTAATTTAATAAATTCATTTGTTTATTTCGAGAGCAGTGATGGCCCAATGGTAACAACCGCGATTTAAGAGTCTGGCGCACTCACGAAAACTGTTATGGAGTTTTAGTTACTGCATTCTTGCTTACTGAAAAACCGAGTTCCTGAAGGATCAATAAAAAGTTGCTAAGAGAGAGTTAATAGATTTCGATTCGCTGACTCCAAATATATAACTCAACGAATATAAAACTCAAAATCGTCCAAAATCGAGTTATTGCATTCTTCGTTAGCGTGGCAGAGTTTTAGGTCGTAGTGGGATTGTCCGAAAGGGGTACCGCTGCCCAGGAACATAAAGGGTCAAGGAAGGAATACGGGTGGGTTTTAGTCAGTAAGAGTCTGACACTCCTTTCCGCTCCACCCAGAGCGGGAGGGGTAATTTGATGATTTCACATCCTCAAAAAAAAAAAAAGGTTCGAACATAGACAGGCGCTTAAATTTGTGTGAATTATGTCATCACCACTGCTCTCAAAAGGAAAACATCGTGAGGCAACCGGCATGTCCTAGAATCAAAATTTCGAACACATGTGACATCTACCAAGCTGCACTGGGCCGGCGTGGTAGATTATAATTATAGCCCACTCTCTCTCATAGAGAGGAGGTCTGTGTCCCAGCAGTGGAAACATTATAGGCAAATAATGCTATTTGTTTAATATTAGGGAGATTCGAATGAAGTAGGTAACCACTTTATTATCAGTATTCAGTAGGTTGAAATAGTAGATTTTTGTATCGTGCGCAAAGTGAGTTATTAATGCACGAGTGTTATGTTGGTGCTCAGTGCACGTGAGGGCACTAAATTAACACGAGTGCATTAGTTACTCACTTTAGCAAGGTGCGTAATCTACTTTTCTACCGTGATAAAATATACCTACTCAAAATAAAAACTCAAGTTAATGTAAACAAAGTTTTTTCACCAAGTCGGTTTTATTCAGCCGATTTTTATTTTCGGCCGGTATCTTTTTGATCTAATGCATACATTTATATTAAACTTAATGGGAGACATTAAACCTCTGTGGTAAATTTAAATCTAAATAAAAAAATAAAAACAGTGCATTAATGAAAAACTGTACAACCATGAGATTTCATATATCATTTCTGCACTGTTTTGGTTCTAAGCAAAAAATAAGTCCTTTGTGATCGGTTTTGTCGTGCTTGATAACATTACTACGTAGTTGAAAGAAAATTAAATAAATAACTATTTATGACTGAGAATAAATTAATGGAGGTAAATGACCACGTTGTTCCTATTTATGTTTTTATTTTAGCACATGCATCACTGTCCATAACTATTTAAAGTTGTAAAAGTCATCATCTGCCTAGTCTTTGCCCAACTATGTTGGAGTCGGCAGCTGAATACCAGTATTTTTTATGAAGCGACTACCTATCTGACCTCCACAATCCAGTTACTGGGTAATACGTTACCCCTTGGTAAGACTGGTTGTCAGACTTTCGGGCTTCTGACCCGTAACAACTGTCAAAGATCTACAAATGTCAGCTGGGACCAACGGCTTAACGTGCTTTCCGAGGCACAGAGAAGTCTTGGTATGTAAAGATGGTCACCCATCCACGAACCAACCGCGGCAAGCATAGCTTAACCTAATCGATCGATTCGTGCGGCTGTTATTACTTAGCCAAAAGCACTTCTTAAAAAAAAAAAAAAGTTTTAATAGTATTAAATAAAAAATAAATAAATTACAATAAAATCTTAACTTAACCCTAGTCGTACATACCTCAAAGTATTTCAAAGTTAAACAAGAATCGTTCAACACTTAACAAGTTTTGTAACACAAAAGTTGAAAGTCATGTGGTCACTTTAACACTGAACTAATATTAATTCGCAATAACACTTTGTTTTTAACAGTTCACTTATCAGAAGTATGAGTGTAATGTCATACTATCTTCACATAAACGGTACGTTCACTTCGATGGGAACTCTCCACGGAACTAAAGTTATTTTGTCGACACCGCGGTCGGAGCGCCCCGAACGTACCACTGATTATCTAGACACTATCGATAGACCAACCTTACATTGCTGTCTCACTACCAGTACCTAAACTTACACCGAGACGAAAGGTTGACATGGATAACGTTTCGAGACAGGTATCTGAGGATAAATTTTACATTAGTAAAGTAAACGTCGTCTGAGTTGAGATACGCTCGAACGTTGTCAGGCGGGATTTCTCGCACGTGAACAAATTTGATCCAAGAATGAGATTATAATATATCCAGGTGATATTGAGGAGCCGTGAATTTTCTCGAAGACGGGCTGTCAATAAATAGAACTGGAAAAAAATTCACCATTTTCGTGTGTGACTGGAAAATGCTACTCGACAGTTGTTAAACCTTACAGGGTATTAGATACAGTGTGTATCTTCTTTGTAATGTGTATTTTATTTGTGCACAACAAATTATTTTTCTATATTTATTGTGATCATCTTGCTGACTCTACTTAAAGTTATTAAACTACATATACGACAAAAGCTGTTTTCTCTTCATGAAAATGAAAAGTGATTTATTTTCGTATTATTCAATTACCATTATTCATATTCATATTCTTTATTGTGGATCATAGGTAGGTAAAATACATACAATGCTCTTATTAGTAAAATTTGGATCAGCTATGTCCCGCCGCTTAGGCATACAATAACAATCACATAAATCAAATTAAAAAGTATTTAAATAAGTCAAATCAAAATACACCAATTTCAGTATATGTCAGAAGTAACTATATATTATATTATTTTTATTAACCAAGATTATTATATTATTATTAACCACACATATTAATTAATTGAATGCCAAAAAAAGATACTACTAGATATTCAAAAGTTACTGTACGCATCATGGCTGAGTTAAACTATATTGTGCAAGTGATTTGTCAGTTAGGAAATCTTTTACAGAGTAGTAGCATTTGTCCACTAACATGTCATGCAGTTTCTTTTTAAATGTTTTTATTTCTTGAATATTTCATATAATAGCCGGGATTTTATTAAATATACGTGGAGCCGCACAAAATATACTCTCGTAGAAGAAATGTGTTTTGCTACCAACATTAAACAATTTACGATGTGTTTAAGATGTGCATACCTACTATTGTATAGAATCAAGTTTATCTAATTGAACAGACTGATGTGTTGCTGGGGAGTTTGTTGCGCCACTTCTTCTTCCCAGCTAAAGCACTAGGAAGTGGTGAAGGGCGAGGGTTTTGGGGGACTGTCTTATGTAATTTTGACGTTCGAAAAGTGCTTATACTCAGCCTAATTGGAATAAATGACTTTTGATTTTGATTTTGTGTCTTTGAAGCATCTCCAATTATTTTAATTTTTAAGACCGTTATCGCGGGTCCACTAGCGCCACTCCTTTAAAAAAAGATTATCTCGTGACTGAGAAGGAATTATGAAAAACGGCCTTAGATCGAATTTTATTGCTTCGTGTCTCAATAAGAAACTTTATAAAAGGTATTAGAAAATTCTAGACACACTTACCGAGGCAGCTGATAAGAGCCGTTTTTCATAATTCCTTCTCAGTCACGAGATAATCTTTTTTTAAAGGAGTGGCGCTAGTGGACTCGAGATAGCGCTCTTAAGTGTGATTAATGTATGAAGATTACCAACATTAATAATTGGAAGAATAAATACGTAATGTAATGAAAGAGAAAAATATTAATTAGCAGAAGCGGATAGTCTGAGTATTAGCCTTTTCTCAACTATGTTGGGGTCAGCTTCCAGTCTAACCTGATACAGCTGAATACCAGTATTTTATATGGAGCGACTGCCTATCTGACCTCCACAACCAATTTACTGGGTAATACAATACCCTTTGGTAAGACTGGTTGTCAGACTTTCGGGCTTCTGAAGACCCGTAACGACTGTCAAAGATCCACAAATGACAGCCGGGACCAACGGCTTCACGTGCCTTCCGAAGCACGGAGTAGTGTTGGTATGTAAAGATGGTCACCCATCCACGGACCAACCGCGGCAAGTGAAGCTTAACCTGATCGTTCGTCCCGTGTGGCTGTTACTACTTAGCTACAAGCCCCCTCATACCGGATAAGTTATTTATTATGCCAATGGTTGTAGAAACAAGTTGAAACATAGGATTTTAGAATATTTCAACATGCTTAGGCCAGACATCTAGACGGTTTCTTATAGTTCAAAGATCGAAAATCGATGAAACTAATAAAAAATATGGTGCGGTACATAAATCATAATCAGCCTAGCTTTTATTCACAATATCATTATCTATTTAGCTGAATAAGCTGAAAATGCTTCTGCACTCTCCATAATCTAGGCACAGAGATCTAAAAGTCCTGCCAGGGTTGCGGGTTTGTCTGAAAGGGATACCATGGCCCTAGCACACAGGCAGCTGAAGGAACACGGGTGGGTTTTAGCCAGTAAAAGTCTGACACGCCCTAGTCTCGCTCCGACCAGAGCGGGAGAAGTTATTTGACAATTTCCCACCCAAAAAAAAAGGGATCTAAAAGTAGACCGGTGTCAAGTGTTAACGTACAAAGACAATGTTACCTATTCTCAGCGATGACGCATCCAGTTCCAGTGTAGCATTTGCATTACAAAGTTTTGTTTACAGATTTCCATTAAAGAATCACGAAAACATTAAGGCAATGTGACACAATGTTTCGCTAACTCATCAGACCACGTTCATCAAAACCAATTTAAGTTGGCACGCGGCAAAACATGGAACTATTTTGAAATGGACTGATTTTGACATGGTTTTGTTTTTCGCCCTTGCAAGCAACGCCGTCGTGAACAGTCAAGCTATTCTGGTTATTGACTGGATTGTATTCTGGTTAGCACAGCAATGTCATTTCAAACGTGTCCAGTTTCGTTTCGTGAGAATATAATGCAGTCAAACATTACTAACTTCGAAGTCAAATTGTTCAAAGTACTCCGAACATACCGTAAAAGATTTCGTTATTGTAGTAAACAATTCACACATACCATATTTAGGACCGGTTCTTTAAGAAACAAAGTGTTTTCTCACCGATTTTTTGTAATTGACTTGGTTTAAAATAATTTTGTGGAAGTTGCAAAAAATCTGGCTATGGCCAAGGCTTTGTTTTTATGTAATGTCCACATTTATTTGGGCTGGACAACACGTGACGATGATGTCATTTTGTATTTTAAAATTATCTTAAGAAGTCTCTCATCGGTCCACAAGCGCCACTCCTTTAAAAAAAAAATCTCGTGACTGAGAAGTAATTATGAAAAACGGCTCAATCAGGAACCTCGGTGTGTCTAGAACTTTCTAATACCTTTTATAAAGTTTCATATTGAGAAAAAATATCTCGTGACTGAGAAGTAAATATGAAAAACGGCTCAATCAGGAACCTTGGTGTGTTTAGAACTTTCTAATACCTTTTATAAAGTTTCATATTGAGACACGCAGCAACAAAATTCGATCTAAAGAAAACCGGCCACATTCCTCTAGATCGTATTTTGTTGCTTCGTGTCTCATTAAGAAATGTTATAAAAGGTATTAGAAAATTCTAATTCCTTCTCAGTCACGAGATAATATTTTATTAAAGGAGTGGCGCTAGTGGACCGGTGGGCGCCCTCTTAAGAATTACCAAAACATTTTGTTAACAAAAACTTCAACTTCACAAACTTCAGGCAAATTAAGAGAAGGCACCATCAATTAACCGGAAAACATTACCCAATGTTTAACAGCAATCATCTTTAAAATCGATGTCAAAAGTTCAAAACGCAACAGACTGACCCTTTCAATTCGTAACACAAAACCTACATTTCAAATTGAAAGGTTATTTAATTACCATAGACAAAAGTGTAGAAAAAAAAAAACAATGCTCACACTGGGACACCACGTTAGGCGACGCGTTCATTTCCCTTCAGAGGAATATGGGACAAATATAAAGGAAAAATAAAGGCTCATTGAGTTCAGTTTTCCGTTGAGTGGGGTCACTTCCTGCACTGTCAGGGGAATGGCCGGCAAATCCGATTACCTGTATATCGATCGAGCTTATTTTCCCTTCTGCACTTTACACACTCATAGTTCTATTTTTAGGCAAATTTCGTAATCGTGTTACTTATACTTACAAAACAGTACGTTGTGTAAACAGTCGATTAAACAAACGTTTCAGTAAGTACTCTAGTTTTCAGCAGGTGCAGATTTTGTAAGCGGTTATGTTTATAAATGAAAGAATTGGAGTTCATTTTAATGGCGTTTGTTTGTGGAAATGTGGAACGAAACGTATACCTCTATCTACAGATCTATTACCAATACATCAAACTATATAATATATATCCTATTTCCTACTATATAATAATATTATATTCATCATCATCATTCCAGCCGAAAGACGTCCACTGCTGGACAAAGGCCTCCTCCAATTGGGGGGGTTTGCCATAATCTCCACGCTTGGCAGGCGGGTTGGCGATCGCAGTGTGGTGTTAAAAATGCAAAGAGAACGCTGCTGCCCATTCTCTAGTAAGTCCCTTAGTCGCATTTTACGACACCCACGGGAGGAAATGGGGTGGTGCTATTCTTTACGTCCGGCACCACACGGACGATTTTATCGATTATAACGTCTTTATTTTATAAAGTTTCAAATATGTAAATCAAATCAAATTGGTCATGAAAACTTTTCCTGTTTTCACGACACTGATAATTGCTATGGTAATTGCATTCTTTTCAGTTCTTCAAATGACTTTTCCCTCTTTTATTGCTATTTTATTACCTGTGAGAAACAAACCCGATCCGCATTGCTAACTTTATATCCTTTTAATTACGTAGCGTTGACAGGTAACTTCTATAAACATTTTTAGAATTACCCAACGAGTATAATCGTAGTCAAAATGTTTAACGAGTACGAGTTTGTGGCCATCTGCTTCTGTTTTGACACCTGTTGCGCAGTTAAACGCACTTTGTAGAATGAAAGTACCATCAGGGACATCCCAATCGGACCACCGTAAGGACTATTTCTACTCGCAGCGCTCGGCCGTTAGAGTAACCACCATTAACCTGGGCGTCTTTCATTGTTCTATTCCTATTGGTCGAAAAAGGCTGGTCAGACATATCTGATCACAGCCTGAGAAATTTATTTAAACAAAATATTCTTATGTATTTTTGTTTTATTGCTCGACGCAAAAAGGTGCAGTAAACAGATGTGGATACCATTTTTATTTTTTAGGTGGGAAATCATCAAATAACTTCTCCCGCTCTGGGCGGAGCGGGGAGGGCGTGTCAGACTTTTACTGATGAAAACCCGTGTTTCCTTCAGTTACCTGTGTGCCAGGGCCACGGTATCCCTTTCGGACAAACTCGCAACCCTGGCCGGCACCGGTCCTTGCGGACCCCGTCAGTGCGTGCTGACATCTCTTTGAGGTAGATGTGGACACCATGAGTACGGGATTTTGTTTTGAAAGTGTGCCGTTTCGGATATCCATGATAGTACCTATCTATTACCATTCTCACCCATGTATTATGTAGCCATACAACACCGTAAGCTTGAAAGATTATTCCACTTACAACTTTTGGACGTGTCGTAATAACTCTGACATGTTTACGAGGGCAGTCGTTTGTCTAGTCCAAAATAGATACTTTTTACCGTACACTATTGTTGGAGTTTTCGTGATCGTAGGCTATAAAAACGAAGCCGTGACTTTATGGTAACCCTGAACCGAGAAGGTACGTACACCGAGCTGCCGAGTTAAAGTATTTGACTTATAAAAATGCACGAAATACACTTTTAAAGATCTAATCTTTATGGAAGATCATCTCCGTTGAATATTTTTAAAGTTGCGTTTGTATATTTTTATTTTATTTTGTTTCTTTTCCGATGAGATCTTTACATATTTGCGGTTTAACGATGGCAAAATACATAGTCAACGACCGTCTACTAATTTAATTTATGTTTATTACATTGTATTGAGATAATAGTCTATGGATTTTAATTATTGTCTACTATCAGTATTGCAGCGGCGGTGGTATTCTGTTTTTTGCTGAGGAGCGGTTGTAAACCTACAACTGATCAACTTTACTTTTTAGGGTTCCGTATTCAACAAGGAACCTTGATAGTTTCGCCATGTCCGTCTGTCTGTTTGTCCGCGGTTTAGCTCAGACACTCAGTACCTACTAGAATGCTGTAATTTGGCATGGGTATACATATTAATCACGCCGCCAAAGTGGTAAAATAAAATCTTGTTTTTTTTTTTTAGTACTCGTATAGGTACCTCCCTTGCCCGTAAAGTGGGGTGATTTTTTTTTCTCGTCTTTCCCATATTTGTTGGATGGAAAACCATTTTTCGATTCAGGGATCCGTTTGCGTAATATTAAGCTTTAAAGTGCAAATTTTAGAGTCAAGGGGGACACTTGACTCTACACTTTAATGTCTTGCCCCTGCTAAATGGTTGTTTTTGGATATCTGAAAAATTTCACGGGAGTACTATATAACGTAGTTAAAAGGAAAACTATCACAGCTAAGTAGGCTTTACAAGTTAACGAGTAATAGTTGACCAACTTATATTTGTAGTTGAAATATATGGGGGAACATGTTTTACAACTACAATGTTAAGTTTGTTCTTGGGATAAATTCGTCCCAACTACGGAACCCTTAATTGTATGTGGTCCGACACGCACTTGGCTGTTTTTTATTTTTCCATTACAGTTAATGATATACAAATCGATACCTCCCACGCAAAAAGTCGTAACATGTTTTTTAGTAAAATGAGATTTTAGTACTATAATGTAATCCATACTAATATTATAAATGTGAAAGTAACTCTGTCTGTCTGTCTGTATGTTACGTTTTCACGCCTAAACCGCTGAACCGATCGTCATGAAATTTGGCAGACATACATGTAGCCTGGGATATGGAGAAGGACATAGGCTTTATCATATTATGTTTTGCGGCTGATCAACACAAAGATGACGTTAAAAATCTTTCCTGAAAAATCATAAATTTAAACACACGACCTTATGCGCGGGTGGTGTCGAAATATGTAGTTGTATCGAGATTGAGACATCTGCGTCTGCGATCGTTTCTGGTTACTTGACATTTTAAACCAGGGCTCGGAAACGTTATTTAAAATAACGTTTTAAAAACGTTTCTAACAGTTCTCGTTCTTTTTGTACACACGGTTACACATCAAGCTGTACATTTCCAGTATAAGCTGATCTCGCATTGTATATGATTTCCGTACAATGAGAGTCAGCTTATACTGGACATGTCTAGCTTGATATGTAGCCGTGTGTACAGTGGCCAGCACATCAAGCTACACGAAACTCTCAAATTTCTCCAAACGATTTTAAACTTTAAAATGTTCATGATTAAGTTCAAAATCGAACAAAAAAAATTGACAGTTTGTGGTAACTTGATGTGCTGGCCACCGTGTAACATTTTGTTCGGAATGAAAACGAATTGAGACCGTTTTCAAAAACCGGTTTATTCCGCAGGCCCAGCCGCGCACGGGGCGTACGCCGACAAGCATGAACTTTTTTAGTTAAATTGTACCTTATCTTCATTTCATTACATCATTGATTCCAATGCGCTTGCCGCTTACGTATTGATTATGGTTGCGTTGCGAGTTTACTATCGATCAACCAAAAAAAAAAAAAAATACGGTTAAAAACGTGTTATTAATCGAGAACGATATAAATTATGTTGTTCTTCAAAAACGTTTTTATAACGTTTCGTTCTAACGTAACTGAAACACTTGTTTCTTAGGTTTTTAAGACAAAACCGTTTCGAAAAATATACCGCTATCCGAGCCCTGTTTTAAACATCGAATAAAACGCTGTGTGCGGCCGAAATCAAGTGCGTGCCTGATATCCATCAGGCATTTAGAACAACTTACTTTTGAATTACAAATACATAATAATATCACATATTTTACTCCAAACTGTCGCTAGATCACACTAATCTTATAAGTCTAGAGCAATATTAATATTTTAGAGTAAAATATTGCTACAAAATATGAGCAACCGGGACCTTAGTTTAATTAGTTTTTGCAATCACAGAGTCCATTTAACTAACAGTTAATTATAACTAATGTAGTGTGAAGAAACCACAGACTATACCACCGTCTAGTTCGGTTCATGACACATCAAGGCTGGCTGCCTTTGTGTGCAGGACACCCGCGATATTATATTCAAATGCAATAATGCTATAAGGACCGAAGAATGTTATTGTTTTGTGTTAATCGTACGTTTGTAGCCGGCCCTATCAGGTATTGGTATCGTTATTAAAACTGCTCGAATACTTTTTTAGAGGTGTGAGTTGTCACTTGCATTGACGTAATTGCAATGAGCATCTATAACCATTAGGTATAAAATTAAAAGAAAGAAAGAAAATACGTTTATTTGCGGCAAACATGACGCAGAGAAAGAAGACAAACACTAAAATAACAAGTTGGGGGAAAATATGCGCCACATCCACGCAAAACGGCCATCGCTCAGCATAATGCTGCGACCCTATGCGAGACAGAGCCCCAGCGCTGGTTTTCAGCGACAGCCGAAAAAACGTTGCTTTTTAATTTTTTCTTTATTTATTTTAAGGAGGTTTTTAATTGAGACAGTTTATGCAACCCTCATCGTTGCAAATTGACAATTGGCTACAAATCAAGGACACCAGTATAAGCTGACTTCTCACTGTACGAAAATCCTATACAATGCGAGATCAGCTTAACCTGGAAATGTCTAGCTTGATTTGTAGCCGTATGTATTACTAAACAACTAAAAATATTTCGCACTATCTACCCCGACGATTCATCCCAATCTTTACGAACCTGTGTACAGTACCCTGGCTGCTTCCCAAGCAAGAGCAGCAAGGAAGCTGTTACATACCCCAGTCATGCACATATACGTTTTTGATTCTCAAAATTAATCATAATTAAAAAAGGAAAGTGTGATCAACCAAAACTCTTAACTAGACGAGGCTCCACATACGGATCAAAGGACCACACGGAGAAGCAGATTTTATGACGTTTGGAGCGCAGTTTAATCTTCAGTCTATAATTAAAGGTCACGTTATTGTTTACGACTAAGCAGTAATAATCCCAGGAAAAACGATAATGTGAGCAATTACAGACAAACCTCAGAAAATAACCAGGGCCCGGAGCTAAATAATTTTCCCTTCAATGATAAGTGCCGCGGGAAAATGTGGCATGTTCTTTCTTTCATTTCCCAGACTAATGCGGAAATTGGTACTAATAGCACATTGCATGTCTATGTTACCTTATTTTCTAGTAAGTAGCTTTAAGCTAAGTGCACTGCAAAACACTGCACAAGTGCACTGTGACTTTAAATGTTTGTAAACACACCCACAATACAGGAGAAATTCCTAGTGTAGGGCAAAGTTAAAAAAAAAAATTATATCTAAAAAAACCGGCCAAGTGCGTGTCGGACCACACACAATGAAGGGTTCCGTAGGTGGGATGAATTTGTCCCAAGAACAAACTTAACATTGTAGTTGCAAATGTAAATTGGTCGACTATTACTCGGTAACTACAGTAAAGTCTACTTAGCTGTGATCGTTTTCCTTTCATCTTCGTTATATCTGTGCGTCCTGTGAAAACTGATACATCTCGAAAATGTCAACTTTACAATATAGTAGTTTTTGTGTGTAAAAAATTATAAAATTTTGTTAGGATAATAATTTTACAAAAATAGTGACATAATTTGTATTTAGTGTCGTATTGTTTACAACCTATTATGTTCCAGCTCTAAAGGCGTTACTGCAGTAAGAGATATTTAAAAAAAGCTATATGTTGTATCAAAACACACCAAATGAATGATCGTGTATAATGATTCTAAATGAGTTGTATCGCTTTACACTGTGTGAAGCTTTGGTGAAAGGTGATATTTTTGCAAACGAGATCATATTTAAGTCATCACCTCGCAAATCCGTTTTATATTTAAGGCACGGAAACAACGTCTTGTCAAACCGTAGAAGTTTTACATCGGCCCAAACGAACTTAATGTTGTCTTCATTATATTTTTTCATTATAAAGTTTTGTTTAAAAAAAAAACGTGTAACGTAATAAATATATGTGAATAATGATATGACTTGAGATACATCTTAAAACACAATTATTTATTTCATAACTTGAATTTTGTGAACGATACATGTCAATATGTATTTATTTACACAAAAATATTTATCAAAACACGCCATTTCGTCTTAGATGTACCATACGATCTTGAAAACTAATAGACGTATCAAAATGTTAATTAGACAAAATAATAGAGCATTTTTTTCTGATGAAGGTGCAACAATAATATCACATTCGATATAAGTTGACTTATATCACTTTTCACAGGACGCACAGATATATACTACGATTATATATGCTGTGATTTTTTTCACATATCCAAATACAATCATTTAGCTGGCAGGGGCGGGGGACACTTGGCTCTAACAAAAATTAGCACTTTAAAGCTTAATATTACGCAATTGGATCCCTTAATCCAAAAATGATTTCGACAAACCCGCAATATTTTGAACGGCATATCCAACGATATCCCCACAACAAGGGATAGACGAGAAAATAAAATATCATCTCCACTTTACATGTAACGGAGGTCCCCTAAATATATTTTTCTAGATTTTATTTTACCACTTTGTCGGCGTCATTAATAATTATGTACACCTCTACCAAATTACAGCTTTCTAGTACTAAGAGTCTCTGAGCTAAGCCACGGACGGACAGACAGACAGACAGACGAACATGGCGAAACTATAAGGTTTCCTTGTTTACTACGGAATCCTAAAAAAACGAGCTAAAGCCGTTGCGTTGCAATGCCTGTTTCATTATTATTTTTTTGTTAGGAACGCCTTCTCTGGCCACGGAGAGGTCAAGAGGTTCGAGTTTTTGCAAAACTAAAGCATGGCAATCGATTTTCATATAATATTATATATGTTATGGATAATGGGTAGCTAATAATGTAACTTAAAAATCTAAACTCTTTTTCAAAAAACTTGTCCTTAGGTATAGGTTCTACTGCAGGTGCAATTTAACCCGAGAAATCACGGTATTACATTAAAGTTCAGCAACTTGAACCTCACAATAAATAACAGTCCTACCTACTTTACATAATGCAATAAAACTTATTAAAATTCTCATTTCTTCAAGACACCTCGCTTGCATTCCAAGTCTTCACTTATGTAATAAACTATGAGTTGCATTATACTGCACTTTATATTACCGCTGAGCTTTCACCGTATTATAGTAACATCACCATGATGACACAAACATCCATTCTTCTTTCGTGTCGGCACGAGTTATACGTGAATTACTCATGCTGCGAGGCATAAAGATTATCCATTAGCCAGTGAAATAGGTGGGATATGCAACAGTCTAGGGTGCACCGAAGGTATTGAAGAATACTCGTGGGAGCTTTTTGGATTCATTTTCCATTCATACATTTTCCTCCGGTTTCTGAAAACCTGAAATCTCTGCTGTAAAATTCATGTTTCGTGTCGGTTCTAGTAACAACAGAGAATAGCAAAATAGAAATGAAAAGAAATTTAATAAAACTGAGCTTATAGAAACAAAGGTTGAATGATGAATGCACATTTCCATAACACAAAACGGTACAACATGACGCTGAAAGGACAATGTCTAAAATTTTAAAAGCCTGCGAACATACGTGCTAGACCGAGGACCAAGTAATTAGTGAGGAAAAACCTGTAGTTCCGAAAGGTGCAAGTAGTGTTACAAAGGCCCTTGGAGCAGTGGCGCGTTGGTCTGATGGCGGTGACATAATGGCCCTTGCCTTCGGTCCTAATGACGACTATTTATTGTGAGAAGCCCCGCAATTATACTAAACATGGTCGCGAGGAATCATTTTGATATAAAAAAGAATTGTGGAGCAGGTTTGTCTTTTGTGTTAAGTGTAACGGACATTGTTTTGGTCCTTTTGGGTATTGTCAGTTACCGGAACAATGGTTTGGACGAAATTTTAATTATCAAAAAAGGACCGAACGGTTCAGTGTTTGGTACTTTTTTTAATAATTAAATTTGGGTGTATTTAGTCTTAATTTTTTTTTGTCGCGGTTTGTTTTATCTTTATTCAAATCTTCTAGTTCCTTCTCTAGGCTTCATTCGCTTGGAATTTAGGCGGCTGCATCCGTGTTATCCTTAAGAATATACGGGCCGATTGCTACAATTTATTTGATCAAATAGGTTCTTCATCTAAAGACTGCGAAATTATTATTAACCAATCTATGAATTAAAATTAAGTATTGTCTTCACTGTATTGAACTGTCGACGAAACATACAAAAGCAAACACATCATTACATCACCTGTACAAACATAAATTGAACCCATCAGATATTCAGACTCAACAATATATTACGTTCTCATACATATCATAAAGATGGTTTACACAAAACCATTTCATTCTCACAGAAGTCGTGCCAGCGCCATAACAGGCTTATATTCCGTCGGTAGTACATTTAAAGGCAAACTTCTACCACCTGCTTGCTCCATTATTACGGACAACAAGTCGCCCGGTATTGGCCAACAATACCCTAGAATTATTATACCGTTAACAGGGCATAATTGCACTACATTCGGTTAGCTGGTTCTTGTAAGCTATGCAGTACAACACTAGTCGCAGCAAAGATGAAATCACCTTGTTTGTATATACGCTATTAATATATAGCTTTGTTTTTGACGTGTTTTTGGCATGGTTCTTCATTACAAAAACTTGAAGTCGTGTATCACGATTATTAATGATAGGTAGATTAAGAACAGGTACCAACAGACTAGAAATAACAAACAAAAACTTTGATTTTTTGGTCAATGACTGGTGAATTCATATTTGAGCACGTTTAGAATTAAGATAGATGTCGTAGGTAAATCTCGGTTTAAATTAATTCAAAAGGGGAACTAATTTGTTAATTATCCAGCGGCTGAAGTGAAGCGTCGTTCCGTTCTGTCACGATTATGGCGATGTCGATGCATGCCGCCGACTTGGCATGACGGGAGCACTTAAAATAGTCACTCACTTCGCCGTAAAAGTCCACTCGCTTACCAGAAATAAATTACATACACACGCAACTGAACGCGTTCCCAACATCCATCAAAATTGTTCAGATAGAATAACACAATATCAATTAGACCGCGTTTCTGACTCAAATAAAGTTAGACATTCGTGTGAGAAAACACAAATTAGCTTCGTTATTAAATAAATTACCGAAACAATTAATACCATTTTAGGTCGTGGTAATATTCGTTCCTAATTATAAACTTGAACTCATTATTACGCCAATCAACCAGTTGAAGTACTCGAGCCCTGTTATAATTCGTTTTCTCATCGAAAACCAATTACAATGCAATTTTTCAGTTTATTGCTTGGATGACTTGCTGGAAGCCTTTTAAAATATAAGTATGCATTAGGTACGTATACAAATAATTATTCGAGTAAGTGCCTACATTTTTTTTGGCCATGACTCTGAGAAATAAGAGAGATTGCGTAATTAGCTTTTGTGGTAATAGCTTCATTAGAAAGAGTATTAGCCGTTCCTGTCCTTTTCGTCGAGTTAATAGTCTCGTCATTAAGTTTCCTCGGCCACCAAATGTGTGATAAGCACGTGATATCTATCTTGAAGCTTTAAATTGTCGGAACTAATGGCTGTGCGAGTGAACCTCAGGTGTAGAAGAGCCTCGACACTCCGCAAAGTTCACTGCTCCTTCAGTCAACGCGCTAGTGGTAACATTCGTGACAAAGTAAAACGTACTCTATCATTAAATCCTCTCGAGTTAAATTACATTGACAAGGATCAGTTTATCCTGGTAAACCTTTACATTATTCTTTATTGACGAAAGGAAATGAGACCACCGTCGAAGATTGAAAAGCAATAAGAAGATTATTTCCATTGAATGGGAAAATAATATTAGCGTGAGATCTGATGGTTGTTGAAACGGTGATGACGAAGAGTTGTGGGGACCAGACTGGTCAAAGTAGTGATTATAATATAGGAGACAAAGATTAATGAAGTGTTAGAATAAAAGAGGGCGACATTTCGCTATGGTTGCGTACTGTGGAGCTGCGTTATGTCGCAAGCAGCATAAATTTGACACGACAGAATTCCGGTCTTGCCGAATATCACGCTGGTACAGTATGCTAACGACCAGTATTGCACGTCCCACCTGTTATACTAGTATCGCGATGACTGTGTTTTACGTGATTTCACAGTATCCTTGTGGTAATGGCGTCACTGCTTTGTTTCGAACATTGGCAAGCGCATTACAGTTAGAAATAAGTAGCCGAATTCAATTTACGATGAAAATGTAAGATCCCAAATTGACAACGCAATTTATGGAAAGTTACACAACAATAATGTTCACTCATTATTTTTATAATTCTTATGCACACCTTCCGTATGGCATTGTGCCGATTTCTTAGCATTGAATTTTGTATATGGCCTACATAAAAAATCGAATATTAAAAGGTCATTATCACATTAGGCCTACACAGACGACCGATGAGAATACAGTCAAAAGTTTATGGTTTTGTTATTGTACATTTTGTTGTACGGTTAACACCCCACAAAAGAAAAATTTCTCCCCACAGAATCTAAATTTTATAGCAGACACAATTTCACATCATTTTGTAAACCCATTAAATTATTTGTTTACGTCTCCCACTCATACTCAGATGTCCAAGGCTTTTAAGACTTCCGATATCTAACACCACAACTTCCACAATTTGGCGTTCATTCAACGGAGCATTATTTCGAGAACATTTCATTTGGACGTGGCAATGTACTGCAACTGTGTCGAAAGCTGACCGGTGAAATTGGCACATTATTTATATCCGAACCACCCCCGCGTCAGGTGGGCCAGTTCTGGATGTTCCCATTGCTTTTAAATAGTATTTCCGTTACCCGGTCACTATTGATTAGCATCTATTTCTGCTTGCGAAGGAAACATCTGTTGGATTTCACTGGTTAATATAGGGCTTACAATTTTAGTGGTATCTAGGAGCTGTGCTTTGTATACACAAGAGTTTCCAACTGTGTACGGTATATTGCTAATCAGTAACCACATAACGTCTCTAAGTAGATTAAAATATTCTGGGAGCGTTCAGATTGTAAATATGATGTCTCAATCCCAATGTTTGGGGCACGGTTTCTTACATCATTAGCTATTATTATTGTGTAACTGTTACCACGAATAGCCATGTTATGTTATTTACCAATTAATGACATAAAAATCTTGTTACAATCATAATATTGATTTGAATATTCAAATAATTGAATCTCAGGAAACTAATTAACACAAACTCCTTTATGAATAATTAGTTCGTTCTGATTGAGTCATCGTAAATAATGTCATATTAACGGAAATTGGTTGATATTTTTTTTATCCGCCCCCGTCTTTTGCTATGCAGATGTTTTAACGGTCTTCGACTAAATCGCTGAATTTATTGAGGGGAAGATACCTTACCGGGTAAATGATGCGGATGAATAATTTAGGGGAAGTTTGTTTTTTATTGAAGCTCTCTAATGTTTCCGTTGGGAAAAGAAATTATCTAAATGCAAAATTGGCAGACAGCCAATTTTGCTAAAACATAAAACTTGTAAGGACTTGACGTTTACGGTTCAAGTTAAGAAAGTCATGTTAATAGACCAAGCAGCAGTTATCAGTAAAGTCTATGTGGGACAGTTAAA
This sequence comes from Dryobota labecula, assembly GCA_947523025.1. Classification (NCBI taxonomy): domain Eukaryota; kingdom Metazoa; phylum Arthropoda; class Insecta; order Lepidoptera; family Noctuidae; genus Dryobota; species Dryobota labecula. The sequence continues at coordinate 13,467,221 of OX383284.1, forward strand.
AGAAATATTACAAGCATTAATGAGGAGCTTGGCGTAGAATAACAAATGATGAATTTCTGTAATCACGGTAGGAATGAGGTGCTTATGACAATAAGACCATATGTATTAAAGTACCAACTTCACTGAAGGAGAAACAACATTAATTGCTTGATCTTTTAAGCACAAAGCCCAACCTATCATTACAAAATTTTCTTTAAGTACCCGGGTTACATCACACTCATTACCCAAGATTCGCAATTAAATCTGATCTTTAACACTGCCTCATAAAGTTGGAATTCGTGGGAGGGTAATGAAGCGGGAGGTAATTGTAAAATTTTACTCATATTCATAAATTTGTTATCATGTGCTTGCATACATGATCTACGCAGGCAGGCATTGTCTCCGGCGGATGTCTCCAGGACATTACCCTGCCTTATCAATGACGTCTGCAGATAGGTCAGCGTAACTTATGATTAGGTTCTTCGTCCTGACTCAGTGGTTGACAGGATGTGATAAGTTGTGTTAACAAGAAATCGATATGATTTACTTCTGTTGTTGGGAATTTCTGAAATTCCGTACTTTCCAATTACGAAATAACGTCACCTCATCCTGTAACTGTGTAAGGATATGAAAATTGTTTCAGAGTGTAAGTAAGAAGGGAGGGGGTGAGGGGGAGGGTGTGGTTAGTTAGAGACAGTAGAAGTTCATATTGCTATAAAATCCACTGAAAAGATGAATTTTTAACGATTGCTGCATTAAACGATAACAACGGGTCGACAAGAGATGTTAAAAGCAAATCACAATCACTAAGAAAATCTTCCATTCCAAATTAATATGTAGTGAACATCTAGTTCCTCGAAGTGGTGCACAGCTGCTGCCGAACCGCGTAAAATTAGAAGCTTCGATACAAGAACCAACTACCAATACAATTATTTTAAACAAAGCAGACGTTCATCTGGAAAGAGCTTTCCGAAGATTTATCTTGTAAATAATGTCATCACTTTAAGGATATATTTCAATCCATTATCGAGGCTCATTGATCCTATCCCATTTTCGAGGTTTATCCATTTGATCCATTTCTCTATACAATTTGTGAAATGAAAGTAAGAATGAGCGATATTTGATATAACAAAGGCTATTGGATAGATAGCAATAAACTGTGATAATAATGTGCCAGATTCGTCATTGAATATAGATATACTTAAATACGGTTGTACTAAAATATAAACGTTTATTAGATACGGTAACAGTTATTAATACAAAAATGGCGATTAACCTTAACGATCCTAAATCATTCGTAAACCAAGTGCAACAGCTCACTAAAATTGCATTTGATACATTTTGCGTATTTAAAGTAGGCCAAATAAATTTTCGCAATTTAGTCAAGTACCTATACATAAATGATTTTACGGCAATTAAAATGTAGCTTAGTGCACGTTCAGTTACTTAGAGCAATTATTGATTTTTAGATTATTATTGAGGTAAACATTGCATTCCGATGGCAACGGTCATAAATAAACATAATATTACTAACTGTTGGATAATTAAATAATGTATCTCTAGGTAAATAAATTACTGAGTAAATAATTGTGGGTGTAACACTGTTGGCTTGTTTATCAGAAATTGTTATATCCTTAGTAGTGCCATCGTCAGCAAAAGAGATAATAAATCTCAGTCAAAAGATGTAGACGACTGGATAAACCAACCTTAAAACAATGCTAAAACGTGTTATGATTGTTGTTTTACCGTAATATAGTCAACAACTGGAAATCAACAACATAGCATAACAACTATCGAATGACATAAAACCTTGTTTCAGTTTCCGTACTTAAACTTAAGTAAGGCGGGACCAGATTTGTTATCTTAAATATAACCAATCACTGGAGCGAAGACAGAATTTTAATGAATGCGAGAGAACTGATCGTCTTGACGTTAGATAATTAATTCACGGTATCGGATGAGCTCAAGAAACAGTTTAACTAGAAGATGCATCAATAAAATACATAGAAACTTACGTATAAGATTAGCTCAGGGATTTTAATATTCTATTAAAGTCTCCTGGCGGCGACGATGCAAACTTAATTTTAATTTGCTGTGGCACAGTGTATCATTCGATTTAAGATCTTACAAGTTTGCTATGATTTATAGTCAGTATCATGAAAACATATACTGGTGCTAAGTGACTGCTATGAGATAGGTAACAAAATGATATAAGTGAGCATACAAAAGACCAAACTAACAGAGGAAGACGGTAACTGAAACTTGAAAATTAATTTAAACCAAAACGGAATACATTAATTGGAAACTGTAATTGGAAAAAGTGAGAACCGATCTAGTAACTGAACAATGATACTTAGAACGCCAATCTATTACCGCTTTGGAATGTTGATGATTATTAAAGTAGTAAACAACAAATTAATAAACAACAAAGTTAACTTTGTTATTGATAACACTGATAAAGTGATCTAGTAACTGAACAATGATACTTAGAACGCCAATCTATTACCGCTTTGGAATGTTGATGATTATTAAAGTGAAAGAACTCGCAGTTGTGATAAAGTGCCAGAATCCGCTACAGAACTCAAAGCAAATACGCTAAAATATTCACCCAAATTTGTGAGATCTTGCAATGTCAAAATAATTTTCTCTTAACTCAAATTAGGTTTGTTATCAAAGTTAAACATTTCAGTCTCGAACTTGGCTTTATTCAGAGCGAATATTATCAAAACGCCCTGAGCCTTAAATATACTGTGGTATGTTTCCCCTCTTCTTTCTGTTTCATTTTCGTATATGATAAGCTGCGTAAATTCTACGTAACATATTTCATGAGGAGGCTCATTAGCAACATACCGAATTCATATTCTTATTGTGTGGACGACAGCGCATAGCGTAAGATGGTAGTTGTTCTCTCGATACCGGACCACTGAGATACCCGCTCGGGGCAAAAAATAATAACAAACTATCATCTGGCCGAGAACTGGTTCCAGTCGGCGGATGAGCCGGCCCGATAGATATAAACACGCAAAAGGTAGCTTTTTTATAGGCCCTGGAATATGGCATGAATGATTTGTGACCAAATGAAATAAGTATATATTGACTGATTCAAGAGAAGAATACCTACAATTTTAGATGTAGAATAAAAATGGAACAGGATAAAATGCATCAGGTTTTTAACAGCGATGATTACAAAGAAGACGTTGCCATTGGCGGTATACGAGTTTATTTGCCTTCGTTCCTTGTTGTTAACTTCGTATTAAGTAAACCTGTTCTCGTTCAGAGCAATTATTTCGAAATAATTATATAAAAGCGAACAACAAATGAAACGAAGTCCAGCTATATCCATTAACAATTACAACAAAAAAATCTTGCTTACCTCCGCAACAGCAATTAGTGCACCGGCTCAAACCGCGCAAACAAAAACAAATTTCGTGGCGCGAACGTCCACCGTAATGTGTTAGAAAAATCCATTGAACAACTCCTTCTGTAAAGTAACACTAAACCGCTATGTTTTATAACAATTTCTTCAGATTTTCATAAGTTTCACTCCACTTACAGTCACAAGTGTGTGACGAAGAGAATAACTTAGATTCGCGTGCGCGCGGGCGACTGAGACGTACTGATACGACGATATTTCGTTTCCGACTGGTATTCGAGTATTCGTAGCGGCTGACGGCTCCGCCTGTTCGTGCCGGTGTTCGTCTGGCTTCGGGGCTTCGCTGAGGGCATCGTGGAAGTTCGGCTCACGAACTCAAAGCTCGGAAGGGCGGTCCATTGGAGCTTCTGCTTTATCTACCCAAACCTACTTAAAAGTTTGATTGATGGGGTTTGATGAAGCTAGGTAATGATAATAACGCCCGCGTTTGCATTTTGATTGAGTGATAAAAGCAGCTGAGAAACTTTATCGATAAGTTCCTTTACAAAATCATTATTATCAGCATGAATGCTTTTGGCAGCAGTGATGTTTTATCTATTGCCATCTGGGAACCATTTCTTTCAAAGTTTTGTTACTTATACAGTGTATCTGGTCACCAGTGTCCGATCCGTTAAGGCGAAGCAATATGATCAATTTTATCGACAAATCAACCATAATAAGGCATTTCCATTTTTTTCTTTTTTTTGCTATTTCTTTTCAGATAATATCTTAGTACATCTTAACAGTAAATAAAGGTATGTTGACAGTCTAGTTTTTTTAAAGACATTTAAACAGTAAACAAAACAACCAAATTTTCCACACTTTTTACGTTTCAAGTCTTTTTTTAGGGTTTTATTGGGAGTTTTTGATAAATCTTTTAGTGTCAACTTATTGCCTACTTTTGTAGCTGTCAAACGAAATCTTTTTTATGCCTGTAGGACCTTTACATCGGTAGATATTGCAAAATAAATTAACCCATCTGTACTCAATAAAATAAATTCAAATGGCCACCATTTCAAAACAGTAGGGGAAAAATGCCTTATTATGGTGGATTTGTCGATAAGATTTACCATATTACTTCGCTTTAACAGATCGGACACCAGTGCCCAGACACACTGTATAAAAATTCTACTTACCGAATAGAACTCGAAATCTAGCCATAAGTTCTAAATAAACCAAAATTGGCTTTTCTCTAGTTACGCAACAGTACTCGGTTTCCGTCCGCTTTCCGCTTCCGGGCTGCTCCAGATTATTCCTAATCCATAATTTGTGGATAATTACAATATTAAATATTCTGTTTCCTACTTCCTTCCTTCTTACATTTTTCTTTACTTCGAAAAGTTCCTTTTATTTTGGCATTCACTCTTTATTACTGTTCCATATCAAAACATGTTTCTTTTTGTCTGAAATCTGTACCAAATTAGAAATGCGCAGCAGGCGCTCCACCACCGTTGTCACCTACTGAGCAGTATATTTTTAAAGAAGTGAATACATGAATGGTGTATTTTAAGTGCATACAGCTTGCAATGAGGGATACAAATATATGGTGAGTTAATTCAACGGCAGAACGCACAGAAAACATGAGTTATTTTTTTCTGAGACGTTTCTTAAGACTAGAAGAGTTCGCGTGAGATGATCGCATGCTATCTTCGCATGTGCACCAATGACGCAAATGATCTTATTTCAACGAGTTTAGTGTGCAAGTTTGCACGTGTTACCCTGCCATTTTATTTTTCTATTCATGTCTGAGTAACATTTGGAGCCCGAAGACAATTAATAACAAGAATAGAAAACGTCCACAGTATTATTGTTACGTATTCAATATTCGTGACAAATCTTTATTTAAGGAGATATTTGTAACATTGCATCATTTATCTATGAAGGCCTTAAATATTGAAGCCGAAATATTTTTACGCATGCGGAAACTACGGCGACGTCCATTTGGGTTTATCTTAGTCTGTTCAAACTAAATCATACTGAAATACCTAATTTATTATTTAATTGATAATCAATGCCTCTGAAAATTGGATTGATAAAAGATTTATTCTTTTACGAATGTCGACAACTTCGTTAAGAGCGTGGTCACCGGTCTACTAACGCCACTCTTTTAAAATCATATTTTCTCGTGACTGAGAACGAATTATGCAAAACGGCTCAAATTGGACCGGTGACAACCCTCTTAAGTAGGTATCACAAAAATAGGGTACCGGAACTATTCCACAGAACTACACTTCTGAATAATAGACGTTTAAAAAATAAATGATGCGCGTAAAACAGTTATTTTAACATATCGCTGAGTTATGTTAAAATAACTGTTTTACGCGCATCATTAATTTTTTCTATAGCGTTTAAAAAAAACCTGCTTTCAGTCATGATACCTGTTAGATGTATTGATGAATATAAACTATGGCTCTTTCTTAACTCCATTTCGCAAAATTTGTGGCTTAGCTTCATTACCTTCCAATGCGACGAAATGCCAATATATGGCACACATAATAGGTCCAGTCAATTTTGTTTAATGTTAAAACTCATAAAAATTGTCCGAACATTTTTCATTTCACTAGTCCACATATCTGTTTAATGAACGCTGAATGAAACATCAAGCAGCAACAGTAAGCTGCCAGCGGAAAATAATTTAAAAATCCCGGGAAATTCCTCACTGTGAAATCCAATATGGCTGGAGTTGCGATGCCACGACGACGCCGGCTATGAAAGCCATGAAAAGGAAATCTTTAATGGATATTTCGCCATTCATGACACCTAAATGACTGATGGAGCTTTACTGTTAATGCCACTTTGTGCTTTCAACTTATACTGCCTATTGTTATGGTTGGTCTAAAATAAGTAGGAAACAAACAAAAGACAACATTCCTCAGTAATGTTATTTTTCATTTTTGTTCGATGATTGATTCCAACAAAACGAACAACAAACTTGATCAAACATTAAATAAATCGCACTGTGTTTCGATTACGAAAGCAAATAAATACGAAAGCCGCAAGTTTTAGCCATTGCTAAGATATTTCATAAAAATAAAGGAAAGTTACTCACGATTTAATTTCACAAAAACGATTGTGGCGAACTTAATAGTTTGGGAAACATGAAGTATTACATAGTTACTGTGAATACATGTACTTTTTATTTGAGTTACGAGGGAACTGGTTGATTCTTTACAAAGGAACTCATCAAAGACCTCAAGAAAGAACGTTTAACCTCTGCCGCGTCTCACCAAGGACAATAGGCAATAGTCTGCTCCATGAATGGCGATGCGACAAAAACGCGGATGCTACATGAGCGACTCACTGGGGTTTAAATACGCAATTAGTCAACGTATTGATATATATAACGATTGATATTAGTAATAGTATCTGTATGGACCTTATTTAACGTCAAATCAAACTTAATCACTGAGGGAGAACAATAATTGTATAGGCCTTAATTAGGCCCTTATTAATACTGTGATACAGTTCAAACTAACGGTTTTGACGGAAAAGAGAATTTATTATCTACTTTGCATATTCCATCATGCTTACATAGTTGAAGTTATTAAGCCCCGTATCCGTGAAATCTACTTCTAAGAGTTCTAAGATAAGCATTACTGGACAACCAGTAATGACCGTTATCAGTAACAACCAGTTACAGCAAGATGAATTAACCTCCACAGCCACCGTCTAATGTAATCCGCGAGAGAAATTAAAATTAATGCTGAGATACTGAGGTTTCTATTCGTGTCTACCATGTATTTACAGAACCAATGCTGCACTCGAACGAATCGAAATCGATTTAATTACTCTTCGAACTATCTCAATCAAGCAATTTGAATAGATGAGTCGATGCAAATGGTATCGTATTAACTCGACCACTCGACCGCGAGAATCGAAACAGCGTCATTCACTGGTATAGTGTTACCAGACCACACGACTTTTTTTTGGGATATTCCGGTTTTTAATTTTAGGATGCATCCCTTTGAAATACTTTGATCAAACTCTCGCTAGAGTATGTGTGTAAGCGAAAATGTCTCTGGGCAGGAGATAATTCTGACAAATCTTGGAACACAAATTAACCCATTGAATTTGAAGCTGTCGTTCAAATCAGGATATATTCGTTTTAAAAATGAAATTTCTTCAATAAATTCTCTTACTAATACAAAATATTTTATGGATCTTACACCTAAAATATTAAGACTTCCTGCACCTTATAAAATTTAGAATTTACATTTTATGATGTCGAAGTCGTAACCGACGGTTGTCTGAAGCTTGAGAATTTATTTATTTTCGAAGAAAGATCAAATCGATTCGTTCTGGAAATAATCTTGATTGGTTTGTAAATATTAGTCCCACAATTAACTCAAAATATAGGATGGCTCAATTATCATGTTAATGATAATTGATTTTTCTATGACAAATACGAGTTTTATTACACAATAGATCCGTTCTTGCTTCGTTAATTGCCATAGTTCTGGGCTCTAACGCCATAACTCAGATTAGATATATGCGTGTTAGTAATAAACTCCATATGTGTAATGGCTCTAAATGGGTGTTGGTGGCGCCCCTGTCATGTGAGACAAATGTGTCAACCTAGTGATGGTTTCTCACTACATATTTGTGCACCATTTGTACAGCCAGATATTCTAGACTAGTGACTTTCAATTAAATATCATCTCTATGTAGCATGCCTCGGATTCCAGGATTAACAGTACAAAATATTCTGTTATAACCACCAGTAGTTCTGCTATAATGACAATTTTTTAATTAACTCGGTGCCCGTTTAATACAACTTTTAGATTAGACTCTTTACAAATCCTAGGCTTAGTGTAAGAGTTATAAGGCGGGTGAGTTCTTCAATGAAGTTAGTTAACCTTATTAAATCCTGTTACGCTTCAAGGCAAGATTTATAATGTCTGAAAAGATTTTATGTTACTTTTCTGTTAAACCATGGCTAGGCAGGGACTGTGGCCGAAACATAAAGACCGGAATAATACGTAGGGAAGTGTTTTTGCGTAGTAAAACTTTTCCTCCCTAAGCATTACTTTTTGTTTCGTCGTGCGAGGAATTTTTATTTGAGGGTTCCGTGGTTTATGACGACACGTAAAACAGTCATTAATTTTGTATTGTACTTTCAGATCGGACGAACAACAAAAATAAGATGAATAACGTTCGTGTATTCGTGATGGTGTTACGTGAATTTAACACTTTTATCATATAAATCATAATCACCGTGTTTATTATGTCTTTAGCCATAAATCTGTTCATGTTTTATAACTTTCCGAACTTTGTTATTAGATTTATGTCAGTTAAAATTACCTACGTAAAGTTATGCTTGTATATGTTTATAATGAATGTCGACTTCGATATAATATATTGATATACCAATATATATTTTGTCGTCAGTAATAGGGCGAATCATGACATGGGTTTTGTTTCTTATAAAAAGGAACAATAGATTCTTGGATTCCCATTTTCCTTTCAGCTGGTACCGCTCACATAAGGCAAAATGATAGATCTTTAGAGCAACACGTGTATATATCCCACAACCGTATCTTTTACTGCATGACCTTTTTAAAGTGGATTGCTTAGTCGTCTGCTATCAGAATACATAAGCCGAGTCATGAGTCAAGCCGACCTAAATAAAAGCCAGATATCTACGAGGAGAAAGTGATGTATCGTAGCAGAAGCCTTTACGCAATCTCATGAAGCCTCTTAAGGCTAAGATATGATGTAAGAAGACAAAGCCTCCCAAACATAATATAATTAGATCAGTTTACGCTTCTGTGTGCGAAATTGATGGTGTCTGAACTCTGAAGCAGTTATCGTGTTGTTGTATAACGGTTTTGTAATGGCGAATTAAAACGCTAGAAATAGGCTGTCGAGTTTGCTAAGAGTATGTAGGTTTCTGATTAATGACTTTGTGCTACTTATAAACAATATTAGGTGCTCTAGGCTTCGCTTACTTAGTTTGAGTTTGTACGTAGTGCTTATTTCGTCGGCTGTCTTGTAAATGGTTTTTGGGAGGTGTACCCAGTTGGTAGAAATATTCGAATTCTAGAACTTACCTACTCATTTATGCTCATGAGCAAGTAAGTCAGTTTATGAGAATCTATAAAATGTATAATGTCAGTGTCATTGGATATCTACAAAAATTCAAGTATCCATTGATTGACGTAACTTTTTATTATTGTCATCTGTCGCATCGCCGATACGAGATTATGGAAAGCAATCATTTTAGGGAGATACCAACAAAAAAAAAACCATTTAGCCATAACCTCACAAATACAAATATGATGAAAATTTGATAAGGATGGAGCAGTCAATATTTAATCATTCGAAAACTGTTACCAGGAGAGGCTTCGTCAAAGGTTCGGTCACACCTATGTCAACGTTATAGCTTATATACATTCACGACGTCAAAGCTTCGAAGCCGCTGCTACCAACCGAACACACAGAAACCCCACTTGAGTCAATATTGTCCCCACAATGCGACTAGCGACCCTGTAAGGTTTCGGGCTAGTAACTCAAAACTCGATATTTAGTATAGTAGTAGTGTATTTTAGTTGATATTTTTCAAATAAAAGACCTAAATGGGGATTAAAACTACTTATGTCCGCAGACAGTTATAAGTACTTCATATAACTTAATTTAGGTGGCATGTTGTCACAATCTTAGTGCTACAAACAATATTGTTACATAACTCTAAGGAGTGACTGCATGTGTAGGTACGCAGATTTGCAATACCTACCTAACTTGTTGGTGGTTACAAAATAAGTATGGTAATTTTAGTGGTTGAGTAAGTACTAACATACATAAATAATGGTTTGTGCTCCGAGGAATAGGTTTCCTAAGGAATGGGACTATCCTTTTATGAGAAAGGACCTTCATCATCCTCACTAATGAAACACGAGTTACAAATTATGGACTGTAGGCAGAATCCGACATTGTTCCATCCAACTCTTAAGAATTGTTGGCACAAATACCTTAACAATCACTTATTTCGAATGACTGGCGATTTAATTACGCGAATTTAATTTCGCAATAATTCATAGCTACACGAAATTTAATTTATTGACCCTTCATGAGCAGTGTTGTACCAAACGCGAACAATATTTAAAACGCGAGTCAAAATATTTAAGGTCGTGTGGCAGCTTTGTTGTAGCATGTAATTTTCGGAGGCGTGTCTCTGATTTTTCTCCGGGCGAAATGCAATCTGATCAATTTTCGGAGGTCAAACGTTATCTTCTTGTGTACTTTTATCTGGGGTATCTTAATCGGTTGGCTTGTTGACCCGTGTAACAGGAATTTGGGTGTCCGTTACGATTGGTTTCGTTGTAAAATGATGTTGTGTTGGACCGGCGGCGAAGCGTGTTGCTTTGCCAGTAATCCGCCACTTACGAGCCATTACGCGCCCGCCTGGTTACGTAATGTACCTTAATGTTATTGGGTTTATAATGTAACCGCACTCTGCATGGAATACATTCACATTGATCACGTAGTTAGCATTAGCATCTTCAAATATAGACACGGATTACGTTTCAATGTCGAAGGTCGCAGACTTTTTTGTTCCTGGTTTTCTTTTGACCTTCAACCGTTTCTTTGCATTCATTTTAGCGTTTACTTTGGAAGGGCGGGTTGTTTCACGTCCACTTGACGCACGCGTATACGTCATCAATGGCGCTACGAGAACTATCGTCAAACCAAAAAAACGTTGTTTCACAAAATTATGCCCTTAACGTTCGTTAAAAAATAAAGATTACAGTAACCCACTGGTTAACGTCATTTTATTCTTCTACATTTGAAGTTTGACGATCGGTTTTTTATGCAGTGAAACAACGCTTTTTATTTAACGAACGTTAAACATCATATGTAATCGTTATTATTTGACGTATAATACGTATGTTACGTTAACCGACCCTTTGAAACAACCGGCCCTTAGCCCAGGCTGTTGGGTTTTAAAGTCTAGAAATATCTAGACAGGTTAATATTAATTTCTGCTGACTTAAGTATAAATGGTAAGTCCCTGTCGTATTTATTTTAGTTTAGATTTTGCTCTTTAATTTTACAGCACAATTTTTAAGTTCTGTCTACCAACTTTTTATGCAAATTTTGTAATGGAAAATTAACATAAAATATATTTGCTGTTCTAGGTATTTGTCGTCAGGTTTTAATAAAGGCTAAAGGAAAACAGGTCATTGGATGTTGCTAGTAGACAGGTATTACCTCTTCACTACGCTATTGCAATCTTTAAATCCAATACATTATTGCTGTACGTGGCGCAAGCGATACTGAAGCGAGGGAAGGAACTGTGAGCGATACATAAATTTGTATTACAAGTACCTACTCTGATACTTAGGTAAAAGGTACAAGGCAAATACTAAAATCGCAGAAAACATAGTTCCTGTTTACACATTTTGAGACGTTACGCCAAAGAATGGGACTGGGAGGGGTGAAAAATCATTGAAATTTTAATATACAAACAAACACATAGGGATTCTCATTAATATGCACATGGCGGGTGTAATTACGCAGCACAGGTTGAAAATGATGTAATAGCGTGTTACCGCGGGGGAGCGGCCGTGGTCCCGGCACCCGTATCGTGGCCGTCACGCATCGTAGCTTAACAGACGTTTGGGAGCCGTTATACGCCAGCTTGCTTGCGTGACATATGCGGTATGATGCTTCAAATGCAAACACACTCTTTGGAACCCTTCCAAAAGGGACTCGTTGACATGTGCTCTAATTTTTCTACCATTATGAAAAGCAAACTGTCCTACATTTTCCGCATGTGGAACTAATGCTTTGGATACCTGTTCTTCATCCCCTTTTAGGCAGGTACCGTTCGGTTTCAGCTTTGGGTACGGTAATTCGGTATCGGTACATATTTCATGCTTTCTTACCCAACGTGACCGGAACTAGATACATCGAATGAATTTTATTTCAGTGCTGGAATATGATATGTATCACACATGAATCATGCCGTGAAATTGAATATTGAGCCGGATAACCAAGTGCCTTGACGAATAACATATTTACTGACAAACTATGTGTTTTAAATAAATATGAATGTTTAAATAAGTAAAGGCTTACTAGTATTACGATTGAAAAGTGAAACTACTTAAATTACATATCATTTAGTTGGAAAGTGTGCAAAAGAGCGATAGTTTTTCTTAGATCATGGTACTGGTAAGATTCTTGAAAACGAACCAGTCTCTGATAAGAATACCTCCATGAAACATCCACAGTTTGCGAGTGATTACAATTTACCTGGGGACATGCGGGTCCATTCACAAATTGATGATTCTTCCTCCATAACGGTAAACCGACATGCCATCGCACAGACATCCAATGAATAGGCATTAAAATATTATAACGATATAACAAAACTACAATGTTAGTACGTACAAGATGTTGAATTCCTGTCGGAGTATTTCTCATTGCTGCGCCGGCGACGGTAGAGAGAGACGGCGATAGTGATCTTGATTCGCGGTATGCGGCGTGTGCGCAACAACCTTGATCAAGGCATCGCCGGCAACGCGCCGGCTACGGCCTACCAGAGACAGCTGATTATCGACAATGCAGACAAACGGAGGAAGTATGAATAGGTAATTAATAATTTGGATGCTTTCCCTTTTTAGACGTCCTCACGGAAATATACCTGCTTCCTGTCACCATTAATTTTGTTTTTTTTATTTTTTATTGTTGATGGCTTTGCTCTTGACTCTAGTCTCGAAGACGAAGACAAACTCGACGATGGAGTGAGCTTACCCAGAAGAAGCCTGTTCACTCTCACTTTGAATAAATTAGGGTTGTATGCGTTCGAAAATACAGACGCAGGCAGAGAGTTCCACTCCTTTGCTGTGCGCATTATAAAAGAGGTTTGAAAACGCTTAGTGCGAGTTGGTGGAATATCAACTAGGTAGGGGTGGTAACTTGCAGTGCGTCTAGATGTCCGATGGTAGAAGGGGGCCGGTGGAATGAGGTCGTAACACTTCATGGGCTCGCTCGCCGAAGTACAAACTGTAGAAGACCGACAAGCAGGCAACCTTGCGGCGATGAGCCAAGCTGAGAAGCTTGGCATCCACCAGTTATACTTTAACCAATGTACCGGTTCTTTTTGTCGTTTATTGCAGCAGTAGAAGTCCATAGAGAAATCCTGGATTTAACAGTTTCTTTAACAAATAATATTGTACGTTCGTTCTTGATAGGTATAGCTACTAACAAATCGCAAATTTTTCGTTTCCAAGCACTAGTTTGAGACCAGCAGGGTAAATGTGTAACACACTTAAGCTGCTTTCAGACTACGCTATAATATAATAGCATATAGTATATAGCTCATAGCACAACAATATCGCGCACCATACATTTCAGTAATATATAGTACAGTACAGTGTGAACGTGTCCATAACAATGTATGGTGCGCGATATTGTTGTGGTATGAGCTATATACTATATGCTATTTTATAGCGTAGTCTGAAAGCAGATTTAGCAATGCAGTAGCAATGGGTTTCATTTTGACAGTTCAACAACATTCATTGCGTTAGTTTAGGTTATTGGTCAGACAAATTTTTCGAACATATGAAGCAATGGATTAGCAATATACTTCAAAATCATTTAGATTGTGATAGATAGTGTTTGACGCAATTAGGTTGCAGCCTGCTATCTTGGAGTGACGAACTGTTTTGGTAAGTAACAGTTGTAGTGGATCATGACTTGTATTGTAATCATAGATGCTCACAGTTTTTTACCTGAATCAGTTTGTTGCGTAGTTAAGCTGTCCAATGCGTTAGTAGCCTGAGGTCAACGAATATTGCCACAAGACTAATGATTTATTACTTCATTAACTATATTGCGAATATCCTTCACGTCATGCAAATTTTTATAATGTTCTTTCATGGCATTTGTCCTTTGAGAATGGTGTGATGTCATTTGTTATTTTGTCTAGAGACTTATATTTTCTATGTCCATATTCTAGAGCATTTTATGTGTTAGAATAGAACTCGTGTCCTTTATCAGGATCGACATTAGTTTGATACTCTACAAAGTCGTGCACGATTTCAGTATCAGTTGTAAGCTTTCGTGTCTAATAAGCTTCTTATCATACCAAAATAAACTTTTGTGCGGTGACAGCAATTATTTTTAAGATAAGTTTAGTTTATAGTAAGGTCCCGAGGCTTAGATCATTTTCATTTTTAGTTCCATTGGTTGTGTGTCCGAGTATATCTTTTGGACAGTGCCCGGCCCATTTAGTAACAATGATTGCTTGTAATAAAAACGTGCCAGGAAACTCTGTATAAGTTTTAGCCACATCATAAAAATCGTTTACTACAGTTTGACCGAAACCGCTGTACCGCACCTTAGGAATGTGCGGCGAGGCGGGGGCGGGATGCCGTGAGCGTTGGTAAATGTGCGGCCTGCACTGACGAATGAGCGGCCTGCACTCCCCCCAGTCTCGCCGCGCACATACCTAAGGCGCGATACAGCGGTTTCGGTCAAACTATAGCGTGCTATAATTTGCTATCCTGTGATCTGGTAAGTTCAGACAACGGTTGAGTTTGAACTACCCACTGAATTATCACTAGAGATCGGATATTCGGATGCATATTCACCTAAAGTTGAGATGTTGGCTAATATGGAATGCGCTTTTGTATCGAAAAAATCCCGCGGTTCTGGGATCTACAAGTTTAGCTTTCTGATATATATTTCTGGTGTATTTAATTACTTTCAAATGTTGGTCAAAATCCCAATTCTAAATACATATGCATCAGAATAGTTATGTTACCGGGTTTATTTTTATTTATTTTTAATAAATAGTTTTTAAGAAGTCGCTTACATACCTACTACACACTCGACTAGTTATGCATTCCCATTGTTTCTGGCAACACCGGTTTTTTTTTTACTATAAAAATATTTTAGGAAGCCGCTTCCACAGTTTCATAGCAAAAAATTAGCTTTAGGTAAATATGCATCCGAATATCCGATCTCTAATTATCATCCACAAAAAAAAAACCCATTAGCAGGTTATTTTGACTTTGTCTAAACTGTGACTTCTGTTCTTTTCTTAGATATTAAACCACAGCATCATGGATAAGTTCTCGGTATTTATCATTCATGCGTGTAACACGATATTACATACTTAATAAAGTTTTATGTTATCATTTTACACGATTACTAATAATTACCCCTAGAGACATTTCTTGAGATCAAAAACTCAAACTCAAAACTCAAACTCAAAGCATTTATTTCAAATAAACCAATTACAGGCACTTTTGAATTGTCAAGGGGTCGGTCAGTCAGAAAGGTGAAGCTAGTTGCCCATTCCAAAGCGTAGTAGGTTCCTATGGAGAAGAACGGACAAGAAACTCCATGGACACTCTTTTAAAACAAAATATTGTTACAAAATGTGGGTTACATCATTCATGTTGAAGTTATACATGTGAGAACAATGTAGAAAGACGTGCACGTTAGAAGCGTCCGTAATAGAAACAATTCAAAAATTAAAATAAGCCGTGGCAGCTAAGAGATGACCAGTCCCAACTGACGGCGCCCGTTCACGAACATGACGCATGGATCAGCACCATTTAGCTCAACCATTTTGAAGGGAACTTAATGATCCAACACACACGCCACCACCAGCGAGACATTTGAGTGAGCATGACATACTCTCAGCCGCCAGGGCACATTCAAGTCAATAAAAGACATATTACCCGGTAAATGGTAGCTCTATAGTACATAGTACTCACACCTGTGCTATGCAATTATATAATTCAAGGACATTGAGTTTATACAATGCAAAAATAGTTTACAATCTTCAAACTGCAATATAACATGAACTACATAAAGGAAGACTTCCTTAGGAAACTTGTTGTTGTGTTGTTTCAAATCATTCCGCTATCAGGACGATCCAATTTCATAATTAGGTTGATAAGAATTAGGGATGCATCCGATATCGATACCGATGCCGATATTTCGGCGATACTCGAAGTTTGCCGATATATCGGAATCGGCGATATTTTTATGGCCGATTCAACAATATTTTTAACATCAATGTTAATTTTAATTACTAAAACTATTAACTAATCTCAACCTGTCTGTAGTTTTAAACGGTTTTATTTAGTTTGTCCTGTTATTTGTTCTTTTTATATTAATAAAAAATAAAAAACCCGACTTGTGTTTTATTTATTTTACCTTCATTTTTGAATTCAATAAGCGTATCGGTATCGGTATCGCCGATATTTTAATAAGAGCATCGGTATCGGTATCGTATCGGCAAAAAGGCGTATCGAGGCATCCCTAATGAGAATAATTAAACTTGAAGCACTTGGCTGTTGGAAACTTTTGCAAGTTTGCAAACTGCAGCGAAGAATGCACAAATCACCCCCGATGAAAGACTTCGCCCCTTGAGATTTATCCTGACATACCCATACTTAAAACCTTATAGGTAATCCCATTTTTTATATCACTATGTAATTGGCTATCCTATGTACAGACAGAGCTACATTGATTTACGAGCTCAATAAAAAAGAACAACTACGATTTATCGTTTCATTTACGACATCGACGACTGACTGTCGCATTTAAAATGTATGGCATCGCCTCCGTGGCACTCACATCTCATTTTTTACTCTGAGCATGCATTCACTTAATGGAGGGACTAGAAAATGGAGTGACAATATGGAGACAAACGGCCCTGTTAAGACCGATCGATGTCGACATAACGGTACCTTTTTGCCACGGCAATCGCCAATCGGTCTTACGTTATTTTTTTTTAAACTAAGTATTGCTTTGTGAGATTTTAAGTGTATTATAATAAAACCGCTGTTAAAGATACTGAAATCCTCTAGACCTATACTTAGATGTCTATTCCGAAGTTCATGGGAAGAGAAAAGAGAATTTCACTGTTTGGAATGCTACAGCAAGCATCACGAATTCAAAACATTGTGAGTAATCCATTTCCTGCTTTCTCCATGGTTCACTCAGCGCCTGTCTTGAAATAGATTCCAATTAAAATATCTTTCATGCAGGACAGGAGGAGTTTGATAAATGATAAGGCACGCTAACGTCTGCGATGCGAACTTTTTGAAGCCCACGATTGCGATCAAGCTGGTCGCTTAACTTTAATAGAAAATACCTGACGGAACATTTAATTATAACTTTAAGACGACGTGGCTAAATGAATTGTTAGTTAGTTTGGTATTTTAGATGCAGGCAATTATTTTGTTATAAGTTTTTAAACTGTCATGGTCACTAAAACGGGATATTTACCATGTTTAGTTTTTGTTTCAGTTTATCCGTGATCATGGTGCTTGCAACAGCGCCGAAATATCGGGAACTCGAAACAAAAAGGAAACGTGGTAAATATCCCGTTTCAAGTGTTAATAGTAATTATTTTGTTATATGCAATACTTTTACCTGGGTAGGTACCTACTTTAAAAAGGCATTCCTCTTTTCAATATCTTTGTACAAAGTAGGGGAAACGTTTTCTAAGATTCGGTCCTTGGCTTAAATCCAGAAAGATTTTCGACTCTGTATTGTTTTGTGTAAACAAAACAAAGAGGTTTCGACCATAATCCTCTTGAAATAATCTCTCCTCGTCGTCACATTCTAAAAAAGTCGCCTCCTAAATAGTCCTTCACGATTCCTTTGACTTAAGTAGGTAGGTATACCTCTATGTTCATCAGGAGTACGTACCTATACGGAGTGGCGATTAGGATATCATATTTAATAGTACAGCAGTTATTACAAAAATAAAATAATCTTCTCTCAAAAATAATTAAATAATCAATGTTTACAAAAAAAATTGAAAACTGAGTTTTTCAAACTAAATAAATAGCGTAAAAATTTACAAGAAATACACCACCCTTGATAATAAAGTACAAGATACGCGCGGGGCGATGGTATATCAATAATTCAACACAAACTTTATGGTATTGTTTCCAAATAATCACAAATTAAGATTCATCATCATCATCATTCATCATTTCAGCCGATAACGTCCACTGATGGACATAAGCCTCCCCCAATTGGGGGAGTTTGCCATAATCGCCACGCTTGGCAGGCGGGTTGGCGAGCGCAGTATGGTGTTAAAAATGCATAGAGAACGCTGCTGCCCATTCTTTAGTAAGTCCCTTAGTGGCCTTTTACGACACTCACGGAAGGAAATGGGATGGTGCTATTCTTTACGTCCGGCACCACACGGTAAATTAAGTTTAATTTTGATAAATGCTGAAACGAAAAAAAAAAGTCCCACGCCTAGAATGTTAATTGTTATTATTTTTTATTTGTATGTTTAAAATACGTTATATAGAATACGTGGTTTCAATTAATGTGATACCCTAACCGCTACACTGTATAAAGATGGTACCGATTCCTTACTAAACGAAATCGTTTAAGACCATTACAATAAAATACACTTTCTTACTACCATATTCTGGATATATCAAACGCCAATCACTGAGGCCAAACAAGATTAAATCAAATACTCTGCGAACGTTGCAACTGTTGCCAGCTTGTTTATTCAAGAACTCCTCAATTGCATTGCTCTAGTGACAAATGCCGTTAGGCTTTGTACATAGATACCGAGCTGAGTTACCCGATGTCCTAGGTGAGCTACGAATGCGAGGCGATACGATACTTTGCGAAAAGTATATTTTCTACTAGCTGCTCGCCCGCGTTTCTAAAATACAAGTATCCTAAGTTACTTCTAATAACATGAGCTATCTGCCAGAGAAAGTCTTGTCAAAATCGGCCCAGCTGTTTCGGAGATTAGCCGAAACAGACAAACCGATAATATAATATATTTAAAAATTGTTTTTTTTGTTATAAGTACCGTATACACTTTCATATAGATTTAGTAAAAAGCTGTTATTTTGAGACAAATAGACACTTCAATTGTATTTATTTGTATAGATGATTGACTTTTTGCTGTATTATCATAATCCATCTCATCCTATTTATCATATCCTACTCTAGGTGCTTACGTTTTGTTCATGTTGCCTCTCTAGGTTGCCCCCGATTTTCAAAAAAAGAAAAGGAAAAATCAATCTAAGTAGCTTTTAGTAATTTCTTGACTTTTTATTATACATTTACATTAAGGCTCGTACAGATTAGTGCGATATCGCGGGCGTGACCTTTGTCGGTGCCTGTCGCGCCCGCGATATCGCGCGAGTCTGTACGAGCCTTTATTCTGAGATTGAAGAAGAAGAATTAAGAAGGAGCCTTTTTAGCCTCGCACAAATCTTTTACTATCATGTGTTTTTTCGTGTTTATAATGTAAAATTTGTTAGTTTTAAATGCGCCTTTTTTACTGTTTGTATTTCCTGTGCGAGTTCCGAATAAAATATTTTTCTTTCTTTCTTTCTTTCTTCCTGTGTTATGCAATTTCTTCCCTTCTCTGCATAAAATTAGTTACTACAAGTGACGCGGTTCTTTATTGTAGCCATTTCATTTCACTAGCATTTTCGAATTTTTGTATAGTTTTTGTAGACTATGAGTGTTTACTTTATATTTTTAGATTCGGGAATGGAATCACCCTGTGTATTTTACTTTGCCATAACTGAACCTTTAACTGATCTCAACAAAATAAATTTTATATTTACTTAATTATTGTTAATAATATATTTAAAATATATATATTTTTTTGTAAATTTGTTTCATAAGAATTAAATTTTTTGCTTTACTGAAACGTGCGCGTTCACAATGGGCCTTATTAGAAGGCTAAAAGTCACCTAAAGGGCAATGAAGAGATCCGCAGGAGAACCAAGGTGAACGACATAGCTCGGAGAGTTGCCAAACTTAAGTGGCGATGGGCAGGGCATATTGCTGGCAGAACAGATGGCCGTTGGGGGAAAGTTTCTGGAGTGGCGGCGGCGTACCGGAAGACGTAGCGTTGGAAGGCCTCCTACAAGGTGGATTGATGACCTTGTGAAAGCCGAAGGAATCCGCTGGATGCGGGAAGTATGGAACCGGTCGAGGTGGCGGTGCTTGGGGGAGGCCTATGTCCAGCAGTGGTTTCAGCTGAAATGATGATGATGATGAATTTTTTACTGTGTGTGTGTTTTTTTTGTGTAAACGGGGTCCGTAATTGTAGTACCTTAGCTTTAAGCCGTTGTAACACCTTTAAACATTATGGAATGCAAATAAAGATCATCACTATCTGCTTAGCCTTTTCCTTACTACGTTGGGGTCGGCTTCCAGTATTTCACATGGAGCGACTGACTATCTGACCTCCACAACCCAGATACTAGGTAATACGATACCTCTTGGTAAGACTGGTTGTCAGTTTCGGGCTTCTGACGACTCGTAACAGTCAAAGATCTACAAATGACAGCCGGGACCAACCGCTTAATGTGCTTTCCGAGGCACGGAGGGGTCTTGGTATGTAAAGATGGTCACACATCCACGGACCAACCGCGTCAAGCGTTGCTTAACCTGTTCGATCGACCCGTGCCGTTGTTATTGTTGTGCAGGTATGTTTGTACAAGCACACGTCGATGGCTTCCACGCCATCGTTAGACAGAAGTCTGCCTCTTTGCTCTGCAGAGTGCGGGGCGGGTCCAACTCCATCCTCATCATTTTTCTTCTGAAGACTATAGCGGGGAGGTGCGGGTCTCCTTTATTAGGTGATGTTGTTCGAAGGTGTATTTCGAACAACAGCCTTGTTACCAAATAGATAATAAGTTTACTAACATAGGTATAAGTTATCTTTTTGTTTACTAACCCATATGGATGTTCATCATTTCAGCCGAAAGACGTTCACTGCTGGACATAGGCCTCCTCCAAATGGGGGGATTTGCCATAATCTCCACGCTTGGCAGGCGGGTTGGCGATCGCAGTATGGTGTAAAAATGCACAGAGAATGCTGCTGCCCATTCTCTAGTAAGTCCCTCAGTCGCCTTTTACGACACCCAAGGGAGGAAATGGGGTAGTGCTATTCTTTACGTCCAGCACCACACGGAACCACGGAACCATCATATGGATGTTGCTTATCCGAAATAAAGAATATTTTATTTTTATTATTTATTACTTAGCCACAAGCCCCTATAAAGATAATATATGAAAACAAATAAAGATATGAATATGAATAACATCTATTTTGCGGATTATCCAAAATACAAACTGAAAGATTTAACAGCTATATTTTCGCCTTCTTACCTCGCCTAGGACTTAGCTTAGAGGTTAATAGAACAACTAAACAAGACTAGATGCAATGTAACCCGATGCATCCGTTAATGGGGACGTGACAGCCAGCTCCCTTTATCTGCAGACAAAAGTACACGAGCACGCTATTGAGGTTGTAGTGCAGTCTCAGATAACTTTGCTTATTATCTGCAGTTTATTACGGGAACTTTCTATAGTAAATAACTACCGCGTTGCCGCTTTGTTTTGCTACTTTGTAAAGGAGCTTAGTTCTGTATGTGAACGTTTGTTTAGAAGGTCGTGTGAAGGGTAATTAAGAGCTGAAAATCTGGCTGTAAGGCATACATTTATAATAGGATTTGTTGCGAATTATATTTGTTAACTATTTTCATTTCTGTTAAGTTAGTAAAATGTTTATCAAAATCAAAAGTAATTTATTCAAATTATGTTGAGAATTAGAACTTTTCGAACGTCAAAATTTGGTACCAAAACGCCCGCCCTTCACCACTTCCTAGTGCTTTAGCTGGGAAGAAGAACTGGCGCAACAAACTCCCCAGCAGGACATCTGTCTGTTCAATTAGATAAACCCGACTCTATACAATAATAGGTATGCAAAGTAATTAACATTACGAGACACAGAACAGTAAATTAAATTATTTGCCATATGTCAGCTAGCACACGCCAATATATCAGCAAATACAGTGAAAAACTGTACATAGCAAAAAAAAAAAATAACTAAGTACCTAAATCAAACTCTCCTGGTATAAAGGGCGTGCGTGGCGTTTGTTAGTAAAATATAATTTAGGACCAGAGCCTCTAGCGATAGTAGGTGCGCCTATTAGTACACCTATATTTCGCGCTCCCATGCATGTAATAGGGGCGAGTCTAATGCCATCAACCGGGCACAAATCCAGACTCCGGTCTGAGAAATTCAGTCTTTCCTCACTAGTTCCTTTAGCAGTTCCTTTGAAGGAACTACTGAGAATTTTTGGATTAGTAGTTCAAGCTCATAGTCAAATAAATGAAAGTCAAATCATTTATTTCAAATAGGCACATAAACGGGACTTTTGAACGTCAAAATTTACAAAATTAGTTACTCGTACTTGTTTCTAGTTGTCCCTTCCAAAAGGTATGTAGTTATGTATGGAGAAGAATGGGCAAGCATACTGACTCTTTTAAAATGTTAACGATAGTTTGTATACATTAATTAATAATTATAAGTAAAGACGATATACCTAGAATAAAATTACTATACCCTAATCATTCGTTACCCGTGGTCCCGGTGGGTCGACCCATTACCGGTTCCATGGGTAATTTTAATTACCCATGGAACCATGGCATTAGGGATTGCTTCCTGGGCCTCAAGTCTGCTATTACAATAAAAATTACCCATGGTACCCAGCAATAGGTTAACCCACTGGGACCAAGGGTAACGAGTGACCCCAATAGGTAAAAAGAATGAAAAGTGTAGTAATGACAGACAAATTAATAATGCGATAGATTGCAAAAGCTAAAGGAACTACTTAGACTAGATAGTTACTTTAGCAGTTCCTTTGAAGGAAACAAACCTGTTATTTAAAACTCTAAAATGCCTAAGGCAAATTGGCAACTCGTAAATTTTTTATAATTTCGAAATCCGACAAAATGGGTTAGTTTAGGTTAGAACTGTGATCAACCGCGCGCGAGCCGAGCGAGCAAAGCAAGCTGTTCCGCGGCACTTAGGCATTTTGCATAATCGCGAGCATTTGCAAAATGATGAATCATACAATCTGCCTGCGACACATACACACATCAAAAAAAGTTTGTGATCACTAGCATAAGCTAATATAATTTTTTAAATTGAACTTTATCACGAAAAAATCTTTGTTGTGTGTTTTCTTTAAATAGAAATACCTTGTTTGAATTTAAAAAATTAAACTATTTTTATTTTTTACAAAAAAAAAAAATGAGTAATTAATCATAATGTAATCGTAACAGAAAGATAGAAAGAAAAAGACTGTTTAACCAAACTTAAACAAAAATTTATTAATAAAAGGTTTATATTCAATAAATCATAACTCCTCCCCTGGCTCGAAAACATGCGGTGATCCTCCTGGGCATGCTGAGAATAAAGTTATCCAGCATTTCTTGGGGTAACCTGTCCCATTCTTGAATAGCGAATTCCCTGAGCTCTGGCACTGTCTGGGGACGTGGCTGACGGTTCCAAACAGCTTGTTTAAGAGCATCCCACGCGTGCTCTGTTGGGTTTAAGTGAGGCAAGCCGAATCATAATATAATCTACCTTACCTAACAAAAAACTTTTTTCATGTGTGTATACAGTGTGCGACGCTTGAAAGGCAATATTGACCAAACGACATGTTGGCAACTTTACACTACAGCATTGTATTTATAAAAAAAAAAAAAAAAAAATAATATGCTCTAGTGGAGTATACTCAGAGTATGCACTAGAGCATTTTAATTATTTTTTTTCCCTTTTAAAGTTCTTTTTTCCCAGAAAAAATTACTTTAAAATGCTCTAGTGTAAAGTCGCCAACGTATCGTTTGGTAAAAATTGCCTTTCAAGCGTCGATATGCATCTATAATGTGACAGCACGTGGCACATTACCATTTTTATGTATATCTAGTCTCAGTAGTTCCTTTAGTTTTTGCAAAAGAACTACTAATCCAAAAATTCTCAGTAGTTACTTCAAAGGAATTTGCGAGTACAAAGGACAAATTCCAGATGGAAAAACCCAATAACACTTAGCGATAGTAGTTATATTGTTTTATTCATATTTTGAGCTTCGTGTTCACGTAAATGATGCGTACATAATGCAGTTCGTGTGCGGTGTTCCTCGCCATTCCGCTATTTACATCAAAGACACCGAATATCCATACTGATATTATAAATGTGAAAGTAACTCTGTCTGTCTGTTACGTTTTCACGCCTAAACCGCTGAACTGATCGTCATGAAATTTGACAGAGAAATAGCTTGGGATATGGAGAAAGACATAGGCTACTTTTTTACGCGATAACCGACATCCACGCGGGCGGAGCCGCGGGCAAAAGCTAGTAATACATAAATTATGTTATACATCCATCATCTAGTTTTGCATTGTTTTCTAATTACTTTTACCGCCGGATGTCGCTGGTCGCCTATTACGCTAAAACCATTGTTTTGACTCGTTCATCGATCCATAAGTATCTAAGTGTCCCTTTTGACTCCATTGTTCTTTTATTATGCTAAGTTGAAGGCGACATCAATGTCAATATTGTCATGAAACGATCCCTAAGCACGATAATGTACTGTATATCTAATAAAACTTTCAGCGAAATTTTCTTTTAATAGATCATGCGAAGGTCGTTTTATAAGGTTTTTAATTTATTTAGAAAGGCATTCAATTTGTGTGATAGGCTCGCCTTGACTGCATTATCTTAATTTTATACTGTAGGTATGTATTTACAGTTTTAAGGCTGGTACAGACTCGTGCGATATCGCGGCCGCGACAGACACAGACAAAGAAATTGTGCTTGTAGTGTCGCGTCGCGCCCGCGATATCGCGCGAGTCTGTACGAGCCTTTATACCTACCTAAAGATGACACGATATTAAACACGTTTTCAAGGTTATTTTTTAGCGACTTCTTCTGTTTACTGCATTTATGTATGCATGTTCAAAGTTGTTTTTGATTATATTAATACCTACACAAAATAATATTATAATTATTTATACAAATAAATCAGAATGACACTTAAAATTTAAGTGTCCGTTTGTAATATCGAAATAAAAACTTTTACTAAATGCATATAATTATGGTAATGTGAAGTGTAATGTGTCAGCATGCACGGTTGGATCATCAAGTAATATACAGGGTGGAAAAAATTTAAGAGCCCTGGAGGGGAACTACCTTAAATCCTTTAGTTAGCTCATTTTACTGAAACGAAACATTCCTTTATTTTTTTAAAGAAACAAAACTACATTCAATGATCTTCTGAAATTCACTTCTAAAAGTCTCACCTGGGAATCGCACCAATTTAAAATTAAAAAAAAATAAACCTTCGCTATTTTATTAAACAAATCGGTAGGATTATTGTACAGGACAAAATTTGTATAATAAACATGTGGTCTTTGAAATAAAAAAAAGTGAAAAGTGACATACTTTGCAGAAAATTTCAGAAGCTTTCTAGGCAGCTGATTGTACTATAGGACACTGCCAAACCTTTTGGGGAAAAACGTTAAGGTGTCAATTAATATGTACGACACGAAATTGAACATGTTTTCAAGGTTATTTAGCATGTTTAATAGTTATTTATGCAACTGTTGTATAATAAGGGGTATTAAAACACGAATGTGGGTTTGATTAATTTGACAGGACTAAACTAAAAATTATCTTCTGTCCTTTTCTTAATGAAATAGAAAGAAAAAGATGCACTGAACTTAAATTTAGTTTAGTTTGTGAACAAGGGAATCGACACCAATGAAGGGTTCCATAGTTGGTATGTATTTATCCCAAGAACACACTTAACATCGTAGTTGAAAAACACGTTCTTCCATACGGAATATATGGGAAAACATGTTTTTCAACTGTAAATGTAAGTTGGTTGACTATTTACTCGGTAACTTGTAACGCCTACTTGGCTGTTATAGTTTTTTTTTTAACTTCGTTACATATATTACTACTGCTGTGATTTTTTTTACATATCCAAGTACAACCATTTAGCTGGCAGGGGACACTAAACTCTAATAAAAATTAGCACTTTAAAGCCAAATATTTCACAAACGGATCCCTTAATCGAAAAATTGTTTCACAAACCCGCAATATTTTTCAAAGACCCATCTAACAATACCCCACTACATAGGATAGGCGAAAAAAAAAAACATCCCCACTTTACATGTACAGGAGATACCCTAAATAAGTTTTTTTTTTCATGATTTTATTTTACAACTTTGTCGGCGTGATTATATGTATATCCATGCCAAATTATAGCTTTCTAGTACTAAGAGTCAGTGAGCTAAGCTGGGGACGGACAGACGGACGGACATGGCGAAATTATAAGGGTTCCTTGTTGACTACGGAACCCTAATAGGAGAAGAACCGTGGCCGAATGGGTCGAGGAGCCATATATCTTATATTTAAACGCTGGTACTACCAATATTTAGTAGGTAATGAACCGATTTTTTAGGCCCGATCCTGGAATTTGTAGTAAAACCCTTAAAAAGCTACTCGTACAAGTTAAGTTTCAAAAGAAAAAAAAAAAAGATTCAATTGGAATGCAATCTGTTTCTCCAAATAAAAATAAACTCTTCCTATGTCATCAAAACGCGAATAGGTTAGCTAAGGCTTGAATCACCAGGAGGCCTGCTGAACCTCTTTTGAACTTTGCTCAAAATTTTTACAGAGTCAAGTTGACTGTTATAGTAAGTAAGTATGAAGTATCACAAACTAAATGTGTCATACAAGATAACTGCAATTATTTATTTATAGTGCGTAACTCCGAACTGTCTATTAAGATCACAGCGAGCATGTTATCAAGCGAATGAAAAAGATAGTGTCTCAGTAACTTTTCATGTCTTATCCTTTTAATCAATAAAGGTCAGTAGGCTGCGTAAGTCTATAGAGCAAAAAATCACTCGTTCCACTAAAATCCCCTAGACCAGTCCCCCAGGGGACTACACAGCACTCAATGTTCCACTTCGTTATCTAAAAATTCTGATTAAAATTTGATGATTGAATGCCAAAAAGAAGAGGACCTATTCCTAATTATTCTGTTACCTTCATTATTATTGTTTTTAGTTAATTAAGATGTTGTTTTGTGGTGAATGCTGAGTACACCTATAATAGGCATACATACTAGTACTTTTATTATTTTATTGTTCTTTTTTAATCTTTTGTATGTACTGCTGCTGGTGTACCAAATAAATAAATAAATTACTTACGGTGACCTTCACTCTAGGTATTCTGATTAGCTCAGAAAGAAAGGTCTATACTTTTATTTGACTATTTTATTTGTAGTCGTACTTAGTTAAATAAAGCGAAAAAAGGCTGTCTAAATGAATAAAAAAAATTTGAATGTCAACGTTGTGTGCAAAATATTATTGTAGGGGTGTCCGGAAAAAACTACGTAATTACGTTTGTAAGTTTTTGTCCGGCCGGCGTCGAAAATTAAGGTGATAGCAGCCCTTTTTTTTTTTGGTTGGGAAATTATCAAATAACTTCTCCCGCTCTGGGCGGAGCGGGAGGGCGTGTCAGACTTTTATGACTTAAACCCACCAGTGTTCCTTTAGTTGCCTGTGTGCCAGGGGCACGGTATCCCTTTTAGACAAACCCGCAACCCTGGGTAGCACCGGCAGTGCGTGCTAAAATCTCTTTGAGGCGCGCGTGGAACACAACGCGTCGTCGACCCGGGCCTTCGTTGACGGACTTAGGGAGTAGACCCCCAGGTCCTTACCGGACGGCGAGCTGCCCATAGCTCGCCGTCCGCAAGCCCGCGCCTACAGTGGCCGGGAATCGGCTACCGATTCCCGCCGGTGATGGCAACCCTACCTATCCGATCGAAACAACAGCTCATTCATGCTGGTTGTAAGTCTTGGGGTGCCTTTCTTTTCAGTCTTGTGAAGGTAACTGGGTTTGACATAGATCCATTGTGAGTTGATTTGGGTGAACTTTTAACCTGGTGAAGTATGTTTCTACTACAATTTAGAGAAATAATTCCGCAAGGTATATGTTATTTCGATGTTTGTGAAGTCGTAATAACCGTGCGAAGTAGGGCCGGGTCGCTAGTTTAGGTAAAAACTAAAACCTTTTTGTAAGGCAACATCTTGTCCGATACATACGGTACACAAGCAACACGACCTGCCTACATAAGTACTTTAGTAACATTATTCTGTCCTTGTGTTTTCCCACTATACTCTGAATTAATGTTTTTCCCTTTAAAACCTGTGAACAGAGTTAATGCACGTTATATTATGGTTAATCACGAGTTGTCTTAATTTCCGACTTCCGCTTGCTGTTCCGCATTCATCAACACCTTTAGAGCTCTTTGTTTCTTCGAAGACTCGTTTACATATCGAGGAGAGTATAGTAAAATAAAAACCTCTTTTTGACGTGAATACGTCTGCTTCCATAGTGGAACAATTCAGAAAACTGATGATACCAAAATCGGGGGATACAGTTTGGTGTTGCAGCTATTCAAAATTTAATTACACCACTCCATAGCTAACGGATAAAAAAAATCGTTACGTTGAGTGAGGACTGTGACGCATCGCACGCGGTGGAGAGGGAAGCGCCGCCATTTTGAGGTCATTTCGCAGCATCATATAATTTCCGTGTAGACTTTTGTCTCGGAGAAGCTACGATCTTCATTTAAGTTTCAACCATCATTTCTCGTCAAGATCTATTGAATGCGCTTATAAAACATTAGTGTGAATTAGTTATAGTGAAAACATACAGTGTTGAAGTAAAAAAAAATCTGCTTATACTCGTCAAAAAGCCAAATCAAAATATGGAGATCTTATACGGTTGGAAAGGGTTTCTCAAGAGCATTCCAGCAGATACCCATGAAACACCATATGACAGAGTGAAGCGGTGCCAGGAACGTAAAAGAATGAAGACGTCCGACTGGATCAACGACGACGCCAGTACATCTGCAGACGTACACGTATTCACGTAAAACACACGGCCGTGTCCACGACTCAGCCATACCCCGATTTTTTTTGTACACATAACATCGCATCTGTATTCCCCGAGGGATAGACAGAGGTGTATCTAATAGTACGCCAACATTTCGCCAGTTCTGTCTCAGTCCCACGTAATAGGGGGCGAGCCTATTGCCATCAACCGGGCACAAATCCAGACACCGGGCTGTTACTGAGAAATGCCAGATGGAAAAACCCCAATAACACTTTGCCCGATCCGCTTGCGATCACAACGTAAACGAGGCAGTACTTTTTAGAAGTCGGTTAAATAATAAAGTGCATTGTTCCTGGTGAGGGATTGATTATATCGTCGTATCCTACGAATAGTGCCCTAACGAACATAGGGGCTTTCTTTTTTTATTGCATAATTCAGTTCTGCTCATCATACCAGTTCAACAAAACAATTAAAAACGGGATTTAAGGGACAAAATGCGTATTAAATATAAATATAATTTATTGAAAATAATCCTAGCCGAACCTTAAAATACCAATACCTACACATTATAAGGAATCACCAATAAATATTTTTTCATATTTAATTTAATTAAACACAAGAGTCTCCTGAAAAGTAGCTATTATGCAGTTACGCCCCTATTCGTAGGATACGACGATATATACCTATTGTTCCCTTGGGTGTCGTGAAAGGCTAGAAATGGAATAGACAGCAGTGACTTATTTAAACTATTCTACTACTACGAGTATACTCATCTATACAGGGTGTAAAAAGACCCATCTCAAAGCCGTCATCTACGCATTCTGTATATCAAAATAAGTAACTTTGTGCCAAAATAATTGCTGGGAAACGACTTTTATTTTTGGTATGAAAATTCGCTGTTTACGTTAGTGTGTAATGTAACGTACGCAAAACTTTGTGATTATGGATGCAAGCAACGGTACAGGAGTCGTGGGTGTATTTAAAGTTTAGTTATAACAATTAAAACTTGTTTTTGTAAAAAACTGTTAAAAAAAGTTGGAACTTTGTAAAAAAAAAAAATGATCACAAAGACGGGAACAATAAGTTACTCTCGGCTTCGTTAAGTGTCTTTTTACACCCGTTATATGTATAAATTTTTCTGTACGTGTGTTTGTCACCTAACTCCTCCTAAACGGCTGGACCGATTTCGATGAAATTTTGTGTGAGTGGGTCCTTGGATGGTTGAAAATACAATTGGACCCGGTTGGCGTCGCTGTTCGGGCAGGACGTCTGTCTGGTCCGACAAAACTTTCTAGTTTGATGGCGAGAAGCACTTGTTAATATACAAATAATCTAGTACAAGCTTACGTTAAAACTGTAAGTATGGTAACCGGCATGAGTCGTGAGCACAAACTGACACCTGTGCAGTAGTAAATTTTTAGGTCTCTTTGGCGGAATGAAGAAGCCGAGGGGGGTAGGGGGTGCCGAGCTGCATGCGATTGGTTCGTCAGCCGATACTTGTCGTCTATTGGACTCTCGCGTGTCATTTTTATTTAGCCGAAAGTGTACATGCGTGAGCTTGCCCCCACTACTGCCCATCTGTGCTCAAGACTCGTGCCGGCTATTATACTAACTATGCACTATTCTCTCAAGGATAAGGGTTCCGTTTTGTCTTTTTGAGGTACCCGTAAAAACAAGTCGTGTGCGCGATAGGATTTCCCATCAAGATTATTATATTATTATATATATATATTTTTTTCTTGATAAGAGATTATTTCCCATCGAGATTTAGATTTAGGATTTGTTTTTTTGAATAAACAATTTTTCTTTCTTTCTTTCTTTTCTTTTCCATCGGCAAAAATGACAAACTTCCATCCCCTATTTAACCCCTTTAAATCCTTTCTTAGGGTTATTGGTAAAACACTAACAATCTTGAAGCACTCTATTACTAACATTATAAACTTTTGTTCTATGACTTCCGAGGAGCCGAAAGTCAGAACACACTTTATTGCATATCCAACTCATTGAACCACACTTCATTAATAGAAACCATAAAACATTGACACCGAAGCGGATGCATGCTCCTATAGCTACTAAGTACGTATGTTGGTACCTAATTAGGAACCAGAGCAAAGGAAACAGCTGTGAGGAGTAAAAAGCGGCTGATGATCGCGAGATGTATGACGGCTACCGTATAAGGATGCTTGGCATCGGGAGCTGCCATACTGTGCATAGGACGCATTTCCCGTCACGTTTTATTAACATCTACTTAGATAGATGTTATATATTGAAAGTAATCACTTTAATTTATTAATCTAAAATAACTTTTTGATTAAACTCAAATTACGTATTTAACATGAACCCACGACCAAATTACGTATTTAACGTGTGCCCATGAACTCCACGACCTCATTCCACCGGCCCCCTTCTACCATCGGACATCTAGACGCACTGCAAGTTACCACCCCTACCTAGTGGATATTCCACCAACTCGCACTAAGCGTTTTCAAACGTCTTTTATAATGCGCACAGCAAAGGAGTGGAACTCTCTGCCTGCGTCTATGTTTCCGAACGCATACAACCCTAATCTATTCAAAGTGAGAGTGAACAGGCTTCTTCTGGGTAAGCTCACTCCATCGTAGACTTTGTCTCTGTCATCCAGACCTAGACTAAAGTCAAGAGCAAACTCATAGTAGAATAAAAATAAATAAAAAATAAAAACATGAATAAAGAAAGTAATAATGAAGGTAGGTACAGCATTTACGATTATAGGTTGGTTTTATTGCCTACGTCGGCCTGGCTTTAATTAAGCCAACATTTGCCTAATCTTTTATGACATTTGTCTGTTTGGTTTGTAGCTGATGTACCCGTGTTTACCTACAAGGCACCGACATAAGACCTCTGTACACTTGTCAGGCTGTTAGTGGTTCTTAGAATATAGGCTGAACTGTTGCTGTGTGAGTAATAAATCCCTGACGGAATGAATTTTAATTAAATAGAAAGTTACTATCTAGATAGCACTCGTGTAGGTTAGGTATCTGGTTATGTGGGTTGGGTTGGTACCTACAACAGTTTTGGTCGAATTAGAGTTAAATTACCTAAAAATTTTGACATGTTCAAAAACGTTTTCAACTACTCAACTTAGGAAAGGGTTAACCTAGGGAAGGGGAAATTATGAGTGAGCTTAGGTACCATTATAAGGTTTCAGTAATAAGTAATAAAGTAATTAATTTCTCTCAAAAAGGGTACAATTTTGATTCATAGCATAAGTTACATTTTCCGGTATATTCTTTGTGAGAGCTGGAGTCTATACTGAATTCGGGGAACCTAAAGTTCTTTACCCGAAATTGTTCTTCCTAATGATTTGTAATCCGAATGATCACTCTTCCTAAAATTTTCCATCCTAAAGTTTTCATTCATACTATTTGTAGCGATGTTCATAACACTCATGTTTCCGAAAATTGTAATTAATAATATCATTAATGTAAATATATTTAAATTCCTACTGTTTTTTATCATAACGCTTTTATCCCTAAACATAATTACCATAATATTCATTCAGGTCAGAGTGTCGTCTTGGGGGCACAAAAAAAAAAAAAATACTCAGAAAAAAAAAAAATCGCGACCAATTTCGAGGTAGCGCTCGCCTAATTAGTGAGTGCGAAGCAAGCACTTGATTATTATGAATAAAAATAAATCTAAACAAAAAAGATATGACTTTGAATAATAGTGTAAAAGATGGTTATGTTGAGAAAATATAGGAAAACAAATAAAAGTATAATAGATGATTATTGCTACTGACATTATGAAGTTGAATGCTTCGGAATTATGAACATTAGAGACAGAGTAGTTAGGAATTGTGATTGTTAGGATGAAAAATGTTAGGAAGAACATTTTCGGATTTCCAATTATCGGAGTTGAAAATTTAGGTGAACTTTGGCGCACCCGAATTCGGGACCTGTATGACAGATCTCCAGGCTCATACCCTTAAGGGCCTATATATACTACCTCAAATGGCTTAGCATGATCCTCCGTTATGTCGAAAATACTGCAGCATTAATTTTGAAATAAATATATGGTAAAGTTAAGGATTAATGTTAAGTACTATGTTAGCCGAAAACACGATTCCATAAAATTTTCTCTATAGAAAAAAAATCCAAAGTTACCTCCAAACCGAACAATAAACCGCTGGTATTCAAAAAATACTTCAAGTTAGATAATTAAACTTTGCATATTAACTGAACTAACTATAAAGCAGGTCTTATGTTATTTACTTTTTTTAAATGACCATTATTTTCACCGTAAAACGAAATTACCTAAACTATCGGCGCCTTGGAGCCTTTTCCCTGCCGCCCAGGGCCTCAAGTCTGCTATTACAATAGTGTCAGAATGGTCTCGCCATTGTGAGTATTTGACAGTGTTTGTATGGCAAATCTGTCAAAAACTCACAATGAAGAGACCATTCTGACACTATTGTAATAGCAGACTTGAGGCCCTGTTTCGTTTGCTCGCGTGACCGGTGGCAATAGTGTGCGAGCGAGATACGGAGTGAGGTGGTGCTGAGGTTGTATAGACTCTTAAAAAGTACTTTATTACTTACTCTACTCAGTATATGTAGTAGAATGTACTCTGTGATAAGGTCATCATCACCATAATATTATCATATAATATGGGTACATACATCATCATTTGTAGTGGAACTTTTCATTGAGTAAATCCGACACCTTTTGGACATTCATCACAACTTTATTGTCAGTGAGGGCATGTTGCACTGGTTGAACTGGATCCGAGTGCTAGTGGACTTCGAACCGCATAAACGGATATGCGCGCCATCTATCCACAAGTAAAGATATCTGTTGCCAAGTGTGAAGTCATAATAGGAAGAATTTGTTTGGTGTTTAACAGAAATAATGTTAAAATACTTTCTTTCTTGTCAAAATAGAATTTGATAAAATGTGTAGCGAAATATTATTATTAATTATTAAATTTTAGAACAGCGCCATCTGTTCATGTAATTTAAAACTGTTTAAGAACTCATCACACAAAGTAGTTAGAAAGTTATTTAGATTTAATGTAGATGGCGCTGTTTTCAGAGGAGTACTTACCCTACCCATACTGTCGCACTAACGAAAAATGCAATAATTCGATTTTGCCGCTTCCGAGAATTGTATTTTTGATTATTGAATTTGTTATGAAGTTTTAGTTATTGCATTCTTGCTTACTGAAAAATCGAGTTCCTGAAGGATCAATAAAAAGTTGCTTAGAGAGAGTTAATAGATTTCGATTCGCTGACTCCAAATATATAACTCAACGAATATATAACTCAAAATCGTCCAAAATCGAGTTATTGCATTCTTCGTTAGCGCGGCAGCATAGGTCTAAGCAGTATAAAGAAGTATCTTCGTGAACGTTCTCCTGAGGACTACGGTTCCTAACATAAAGAGACGGAAGTGTCTTTCGAATGGTTAGTTATCTGTTGTAGATACACCAGTCCTAGGGCTATTTGGCCCCAGAAACATATTTCTTTATAATTATTATTATTCTTTATTATATTTTTTTCTTTCTTTAGTTTTTCAGTAGCAGACCAGAGTCAGGATTTGTGCCCGGTTGATGGTAATAGGCTCGCTCCCTATTATATGGGACTTAAACATAACGGGAAAAATGTGGTTGTACAGTCAGCTGCAGAGAAATCTGACCCCTAGCAATGAATAAATATTGATTGCTGAGAGAGAGTGAGATTTCTCTGCAGCTGACCGTACTACAGATACTATATCAGGAACATAAAAAAAAGACCGTTAAAAACCAGGCGAGGTAGTCAAACATCAAAGTCAAAGTCAAAAAGTCAAATCATTTATTTCAAATAGACACATAAAAGGCACTTTTGAACGTCAAAATTTACAACTACGAGTATAATTAATTGATTCTAGTAGCCCCTTCCAAAAGGTTACGAAGTTAAGTATGGAGAAGAGTGAGCAAGAAACTCCATACTTACTCTTTTAAAATGTTAACAATATTTTGTATACATTAATTAAATTATATGTGAAGACTTACCTAGAATAAAATTACTATTCATCTGTGATCATTAGCTTGAGAAATTTATTAAAACAAAAGTTTTTTGGTCGTCGCAAAAAGACCCCCTGCCTGCCAGCCTGTTACCATATTTTCCGTCCCTGATTCTTGAACCTGCGTTGAAATTTTTCGTCGGTTATTAAAAAATCCCGCTATTTCCTACAAAAGTGCAATACCTACGCGGTCAAAATGTATGGGACAGCAACTTTTTTTTAAATTACGGACAAAAAATTTCAACGCAGGGGGGTCGAGAATCAAGGACTGTATCAGTGAATACATGGTTACAGGCTTCGCGTCGATGTCCCTGCCACCTTGTATATAGGAGGATAGGTAAGTAAGTAGATAGAGGCAAAAAGTAAACCCAGACATCGAAGATACCTATCTAATTTTACAATTCCCCCAAGAATTTCCACACGCACGCAGATAATTGGCGCGAAAGATTGATTCCCAATCAATAAACAGTGATACTGAAATAAACATTTCTAAAGAGATGAGGAAAAAGTAAGAGCAATTTTTCGCGTCATTGGCATTCGCTCCGGCCAAGTCTAGGCTCGGACTCGGGTACCCGAGAGCCCGAGACTACTGTGTTCTTGGCCATTTATCACGTCACAAAACAAGAAAAAAAATCACGGGCTTACTGACCCGGTACTTTTCCATTTACAGAGTGTTTTCGCTTATCTCATCCGTGTAATATACTTTTAGTCTCATCCAGTTCGGAAACGCTGACTTATGCCCGTTTTCAGTAACACTAGGAAACACCTAAATTAACGTCTAAATATAACTGCACTGTTGGATTATCAGCTCTCGGCGCTAAGCCGAGCGTTCAAATCTAACAGTGCGCTTTTAATTAGGAATTCATTTAGGTGTCGCCTAGTGTTAGTGAAAACGGGCGTTACTATTTGAGGGTCAGCTCTAGTCATTAATAGTTTTGCACGTAGTGGCTGGTCATGCTTCGGTACTTGCTCGGATAGGTTTATTTTTATTTTTATTTTTTGGTTGAAGCGTGAGTAATTTCTAGCCGTGAGTTTCCCTACCAGTATTAGTTATGTATCGTTAATCTTAGGAGGAACGTGCTTATCCTAAGAGCCTTATCACACTGGCGATGTGCAAGCGAGTCCAAAGCGAGGCGAGTGCGCAGCGAGCTCACTGCGAGTTCGCAATGAACGTGCGCCGAACACACCACGAAGACGCGGCGGGCGCGCAGCAAGTTCGCGGCGGCGGCGTGCTGTCCGCGTTTTGAACACTCAGTGACAGAATGGATCCGACGAGGAAACACTGCAAGCTCGCTACGCGCCTGCGGCATCTTCGCGGCGATTTCGCCGTGCGCTCGCTGTGCTAAGACCAGTGTGATAAGGCCCTTATTAAAATCTATTCGATACTGTCCATACCCAACTGTTGTTAACACTGATAAATTGATCTTAAGATACGGTCTTAGGTTTCTTCTGCTACTTTTGTCTATAGTGTTATGCCGTACCTATTCGATAACGCCATCCACAACTAAGTACAATTATATGCACTTCCTAAACTGCAGTATAATTGCCCCCTGCAACGCACGAACAATCCTTCATAATTTAGATCAATCACTTTATTCTACGGAGATAACAATTTCACAATCAGCTTTTCGTATTTGAACACATTTAATTTTGAAGTCTTCTAATCGCCTATCTTGAAATTCCTAAAGGTTCTATCTGTCATGTCCTACGCAGCTGCGACATGAAGATGACATTTGGATTAACCCACAAAAAAGGTCAGTCAGCGAGTTAAATATAGCTTCAGCTAAATTATTACAAGGGCTGAATAACATTATCGGTAATGGAACTTGACAGATTTCAAAGATCTGAAGACGGTAAATTAGGTACGAATGGAGAAAATCGGAAAAATCCTGATGTTGAAGAAGTGAAGTCTAATAAATTCAAATTTTTATTTTTTATTTTGGGACAACTAGATGCAAAGGTCAAAAACTTTGCAACTATTGTTAGTTCTTAAATACAATTACTAAGGACAACACTATCATATAATTCTATATACAAATGCCCGTGTGCTGAGACACCCCGCCCCATCACGATAACCAATAGGGACAAAAAAAAAAAATACTTGTCTGTCCCATGGTGTGGGGTACCCTAAAAAAATATATTTCAAGATTTTGTTGTACCACTTTGTTGGCGTGGTTAATATGTATACCCATGTCAAATTACAGCTTTCTAGAACTACAGGTCTCCGAGTTAAGCCGCGGTCAGATAGACAGATAGCCAGACAGACAGACAGACATGGCGAAACAATAACGGTTCCTTGTTGACTACGGAACCCTGAACATACATTATTAGCATCAGAAATCATAAATATTTACAACTCTCAAGTATAGGTATTTCGGCACAGAAAACTATACGTCATCTATTTCCCAATAATTGTTTCATTCATAGAATTTTTGAATATTTTAAATTAGGTTTTAATTGCCCCGAGCACCTTATACCATTGAGGGACCTCGTCGGTAAATTACTTACATCGATTAACGATTAGAATACAAATTTCATCAAGCCCGTTGATTTATTTCGCAAAATGTCTCCGAATCGAGAGCGAGAAGCCGAAGTCAAACGCGGAAATTGAAAAAAGCATTTCGAGGGGATATTGGGGATGTTGTGATAATTCAATTCACGGCACAGTTAACAGCTGTAGTGCTATTCTGTAATCATCTCACCGTGAAAACTTAGGTGAAGTGAGCAATGAGTGAGCTGTCAATAGTGTCATTCCCAAGCATCGCGAGGAATTATACGTCACTTCAAGCTCACAAATTGTACAATAAACTACCTATGGAATTAAAGTCCTTGTATAACCAGTGCAGCAAGTTAAATCTTTTCTGGTAGAAAAATTCTATTATACGGTTGATGAGTTTCTTAATGATGTGTGACCATTCTTACAAAATTGAACATAACATATTGGAAATGCTACATCAGCGAATTTAATTGTGACAGGAAATAAAGGGATGTGTGATTTTTTATGTTATTGACAATTAATAGTTCTGACATGTTTGGATTAATGTAGTGAATTTTAGATAAAATATTGTAAATTTTAATTATTTTGATCTTTTGGAGTATAAATAATATAAATGTAGATAGGCAATGACATTGTATGGAACTAATTTAATTCTGTGTTTATTTGTTATTATTTTAATTATTTGTGTAGGTATATTTGTAAAACATTCAGACACAATGTAAATTGTTATTGAATTAATGAAATGAAATGACTTCACCTAAGTTTTCACTGTGAGATTTTTACAGACTTGCTCTCTACTGTTTACGGGGTTTCACATCGCACTGACAGTCTCACTTTTAACTGTGATTAATTTTGATGACTATCTACCTATTTAGTGGTTACTGGGTTTTATATTGAGCGTGAAAATCCGTAATTGTGAATATTTCCCACCGTATTATATTTTCGGTCCGGAGTTGGCTTTGGGAAGATAAATGAGAAGGAAATCTTCATCTGCCTAGCCTTTTCCCAAGTATGTTGGGGTGAGCTTCCAGTCTTACCGGATACAGCAGAGTACCAGTATTTCATATGGAGCGACTGCCTGTCTGACCTCCACAACCCAGTAATAAGTACGATACCCCTTGGTAAGACGGGTTGTCAGATTTTAGCGGTTCTGACGACCCGCAACGACTGTTAAAGATCCACGAATGACAGCCGGGACCAACGGCTTAACGTGCTTTCCGAGGCACGGAAGTCTCGGTATGTAAAGATGGTGACCCATCCACGGACCAACCCCGGCAAGCGTAGCTTAATCTGATTCGACCCGTGTGGCTGTTATTACTTAGCCATTAGCTAATTTCGGAAATATGTGCTATATTTTAAATAAATAACGCTGTCAACGTTGTGTTTTTTTGGTTTTTCGGAAGTTAAATATGGACCAATAAAATAGGAATGTTTCTACGGTAACACATTCTTTAAATCACTAAATAAACCTTAGTACTACCTTCTTACCTATGTCAAAACCTGTCCAATACCTACTGTAATTCGCTAAATTTATTTCGTCCTCCTGAAGCTCGACTGAACAGTAAAAGCAGAAATCGGTCTAGATTCCTCACCGCATTTTATTTATGAAAAATTATCTATCCCCACAGCCGGCTGAAATGAGATTTGTTGAATTTTAATAAATCCATCTCATTTTAATATTTTTACGAGTCTCAGGTATTCCAGGAAAGTATACTAAAAAATTTCTCGCGTTGGTGGGGCACGCTATATGGCAGTATTACGTTTACCTAGCGTCTTATAAGTATACGAAAATCTGAACTCAGAACGCGTAGAAATGAAATCTAATTTATAATCCGCGTGATGCCGTGAACTCTACCGCCGGTGTGGAAATACCTCACGTATTGGAAGTAATGCTGAATAAATATTTATTAAAAATTACATAGAAAAGGAATACCTTTGTAGGTGGAGTGCTAGTGAAAGTATAGTGGAACTTTATTACAAAATACATTTTTGATAAAGTTTGCGCAAACACATGCCTCGGCGGTTTTATCTTCGAGAATTTGCTTACGTTTTTATTTTAGCCTTTTTTTGCTTGCAAGTAAAATAATTTCTTAGCTTTTTATAAGATTGGACATTATTATAATATATTTACATATCGTGTTACCACACTTTTCCCCACATTGCGTTAGACATGGCTTAGCGAGG
Organism: Dryobota labecula; assembly: GCA_947523025.1. Taxonomy (NCBI): domain Eukaryota; kingdom Metazoa; phylum Arthropoda; class Insecta; order Lepidoptera; family Noctuidae; genus Dryobota; species Dryobota labecula. The sequence goes on from OX383284.1 coordinate 13,507,066, forward strand.
TGTTCTTTGACGCTCCCCTAGGGAGGACATTCGAGCATAAAAGTGTGGTGCATACGTATAAACGTCATCTCCAAGAATTTTAAACGAGCGACAAGTCGCACTTACATGGAGACAAGTTTTGACATTCAACGATACGTCGCGTCGTCTTTTCTTCCCATTTACGTAGATTCCTTATTTCGAAGAAGGTTTTTAAAATTTTGGAAATTCAAGCACTTGAATCACTTTACTCTGGTTCTTGAGAAGTTTTCTTTATGAAATCAGACACGGTAGAAACAGTGCAGGTTTTTCCGGTTTCGCTGTAAATGTTAAAGTGTATAACCATCATCAAAGCTTCATATTTGTATTAAATGTATGAATCCGGCGACATCAAGAGATAGTTCTTTGTGAGTAGTTACTTTGCGAAATCCTTTCGTGCGTGCACTTTCATATAAACTTCCGAGAAATTTTGCGCTTCATGCGAGCGTAAAGGAAATATTTCTTTTGCTCTGCGATCCAGTAAAGCTTCTGATCCTTTTTATGAGCTCGTATGTTGCTTATGAGCAATGAATGTCGTACGGTGACGGGAGATTCCAACCGCATTAATGAATGGTTACCAGTTTGCTAGCGGTGCGGTTTGCCGCCCTTCTGATCTATTTGCGCCGGCCACAATCTTATCTACTAGAAGTAGGTACGCATCTAGGCGTGAAAAAGTGCTATTTTTAACCGTTTAACCATTTTCTTAAGAAAGGAGGAGGTTCTGAATTCATCAAAATTCAAAATTCAAAATAAATTCAAAATATCTTTATTGTTTATATGTTTGTTACAGGTCTTAACAAAAAATTTCAGTTCCAATATGTCCTGCCTAATTGGCATACAATAATTTTGTGTTGGCATTAAGTTTAAAATTACTTTACATGTCAAATTTAGTTATTATAAATGTCAAAATATCAAAATACAGTAAAATTATTATTAGGTATATACAGTGAAATTAATACATGGTCAACAAATCAATCAATAATTCAAGAAATCTTGGATCGTGCAGTATGCTTTATCAATTAAAAAATTACGTAATTTATTTTTAAACACTTGAAGTTCCTTAGTGCTCAGAGTGTCAATAGGTATTTTGTTGTATATTTTTGATGCAATGCCAAAGAAGCTTTTGTTAAATCGAGCCGTTTTATGTGGTACATTAGACATTTTTAACATATATCTTTTCGATTTGAGTTTATCAAATAGATTTTCATTTGTTTTTATAAATACAGCTACTTCGTAAATGTAAATTGCAGGAAAGGTAAATATTTTAAAATCTTTGAAATATGGTTCACATGAATCAGGCACACGGATACCAGCAATCGCACGTACACATCTTTTTTGCGCTTTAAACACTAAATCCCTATTAGTGGCATTGCCCCAATATATGACTGCATATCTCAGTGTCGACGCAACATAAGCATGGTATGCGGTCAAAAGAACTGATTGATCAACAATTTTGGATAATTTATATAAAGCATATGAGTACTGATTAAGTTTATTGCATTTTGGGTCAATGTGTGTTTGCCAAGTCAAATCGTTGTCTATCCAAAGCCCTAGAAATTTAACGCAGCTGACTTGTTCAATGTTCGTCCCATTATAATGAATATTGATATGTTATTTTTATTGTTACGCCCGAAATTTACTAATTTAGTTTTTCCTAAATTGATAATTAAGTTATTATCCGTCAGCCAGTTAATTATATTGCGAACAGTGGAATTTTCAAAAGTATCAGTATTTTTACCTGTAAATATGGCTGTGCTGTCATCAGCAAAAAGGATCATGGGATGCTGTGAAACTTTAGGCAGATCATTTATGTAGATCAAAAATAGCGGTGGACCTAACACACTACCTTGCGGCACTCCATATAGTACTTTTTTGGGCATGGATTTATGTTTTTGTTCGGTATTATTTAAGAGATTAATATTATTTATTTCTACTACCTGATATCTATCATTTAGATAAGATTCTAGAAGTTTATGGACGTTACCCCTTATTCCATAACTGTACAATTTATTTAAAAGTTTCCATGGTGTACATAATCGAACGCTTTTGTCATATCCATAAACATAGCAGAGACAGGAACATGTTTATCAATATTAGTATAAACTGGTTTTAAAAGATCATAAATTGCTAAGTTAATTGATTTATTTTTTCTAAAACCTTTTTGTTCTTTAGCAAATAGATTGAACTTCTCGAAGTGAGTATTAATTGCATTACATATAATTTTTTCAAATATTTTTGAAAAAATAGGGATAAGTGCTATTGGTCTGTAACATGCCACGTCTTCCTTGTTATTTTTCTTAAAAAGTGGCTTCACTACGGAAACACACCATGTTCAATACATAAGTTAAATATATGACTCAGTACTGGACTGATGATGGGAGCAACTTCCTTTATTGAGGATGTTGTAATGTCATCATATCCAGCACTTCTAGTATTTTTAAGTGATTTAATTATAATATTAATGTATTACAGGGTTTAAAAAACAAAGATTTATATGAGCTATTGGGTAATGTCAATTTGTTATTGAAAGATGTCAAATTTATTTATTATTTATTATTAAAATTAATAATAATAAATAAATATTTTTTTTATTTTTTATTATTAAAATTGTCCACAACTGATGAATTATTGTTATTGAGTAAATTTATTGGTTTTATTAAATTAATATAGTAATTATTAAATTCTTCAGCAATTGTTCGTGGGTCTGATATTGTATGATTGTTTAATTTTATTTTATTAATATTTTCTTTTGGAAGTTGGCTTTTGTTTTTGTTTATAATTTTCCATGTGGCTTTCGATTTGTTCTCTGCATTGGATATTAGGTAATTATTTTGAGACTTTTGGGTGAGTTTAACAATTTTTTTGAGACGAGAACTATATTGTTTGAGAACATTTTTCTTGTCTTCACTGGGATTGAGTCTATACTTCCACAGTTGTTTTCTTTTTTGCCGTCAACGCTGGCTTATTCCTTTAGATAGCCATTTAGGTTTTTTAATAATTGTGTTTTTATTTTTTATAATTGGAAAACAGAGGTCATAAAAAGTTTATAATGGTCGAAAAATATGTTGTATGCCACTTCTGGATCATTAGTTGAGTAAACATCATGAAAACTCAAACTCATTAGACATTCTTTAAATTTTGTTAGGTTCTCTTTACTAAAGTCTCGCCTTTTTGTATACCAGAAGTTGACAGTACAAGTTTTTTTAACAGGAAATTTTAATAATTGTGCCCATACCTAAGTCAATGACGTCACATTTGCTACCTCTAATATTATGGAAAATGTTGTCAATGCAAGAGTTACTCCTTGGCCTTGTTGGATTGTGTGTGCCAATTTTTATATCAAAGCTGGAAATAATATGTATAAGTTTCAGAGAAATCGAGGTTCTTTTTAACAAATCAATGTTAAAATCACCGCAATTAATAATTTTAGTTGATTGTCGATTACGTAATTTGTAGTGGATTGTATGAAGTATGTTAAAAAATGTATTGAGTTCATCTGTATACATATTTTTTTAATACATATATTCGTCGATATTTTCGTCAATTGTGGACCAATTTTGAAAATACTTTCATAATCACAATAATAAATTCGCATTTCTAGCGAATTCACAAAGTTGTTAAAAGATTTTTATGGCATGTGGCACATCATTAGCAAGAGAATAGACTAGATTTTTTTTTGAGCGAGTTGGAAGATCCCGGTTGCTTTTTTTTTTTGTAGCCATGTAAACAGCTGTAACTTGTACAGCTTTAAGTTTTACCTTTGCGAGTAAATAAAAATAAAAATAAACTAGATGACTTATGTCACTAATTTTGTATTTAAAACTACTGTAAAACAATACACATATCAATAAAATTTAAATTCAGAGTCTACGCCTTATACTTTTTTTAAAATTTGTATTGGAATGTAAAATATGTTTTTTTTTTTATGAAACAATAAAAAGTCGATAAAAGAAATTCCACAGGGCATGGGAGGTGTTAAAAGGTCTGAAAGGATAGCAGATGACCCCTTCAGTCGAACATTTAAATTTGGCACACGATGCATCAAACATCCTGTATGTTATGAGGGTAACATTATGTTACTTGTTAGCAAAATTCCCGCTTTGACGAATATACGTGGTATGGCATACCATTTTAATTTAATATTATACAACTTTCAAATGTTACCATACATAATAACAACATCAACAAAAGTGCTTTAGCACTTTTGTTGATGTTGTTATAAATTAAAAATTAAATTAGAAAATTAAATTAGAAATTAATTAATAGCACTTTAGTGCTATTAATTAATTTCTAATTGTAAAAAAATACAAACAGTTTTGAATATATGTATATATATGGTGCTTCGCAACTTCAATACTTACCAAACGAGCATACATAAAACACGGCTCAAGATTTCGTTTCAAAATAAAAACTTTTTTTTAATCCAAAGTAAAAAGTTTGCAATTCTTTATTTTCTGAAACAAAACGTGGGAAGAAAGAAAGAAAGAAAATACATTTATTTTGCACAGACCTAAAAGGTACATATGACACAATATAATATATAGCAGATTTAAAAAATCAAATAAAAAATAAAATCGAATATAAAAGTGTAAAGTACGAGAACGAACAGAAAGCGAAAGAAAGCATGCGTTTTTACCATAAGAAATCCATTTCTGTATGTGTTCTATTTATCAAGTGTGACGGAGACCACAAATTGATGAGATTGATTCTGCGCGGTTGTGTCACTGAAAAACAGCAGCAATTCTGCTGATGGAATGGACCCGGGAAAATATGAGGCAGAATGCGTCGGTGTTGAAAATGTCTACCATATCCATACAGTGACTTTATTCATATCTGTTTGAGCCATGCGTGGGATCTGAATTCTCAGAATATTTTTAGGCAATTGACGATGGTCGTACTTTTCCTACTACATATTAAAATGCTTATATTAACTCTACATCTTATACACCCGAAGTAAGTTCAAGTAATGGTTTTAATGGATTACTTCTACGGTATTTTATTTCTTTCATAATTAATATTGTTTGGGTCCCAGTGTAAAATCCTTACTGATTTGTTCATCCGCAGTCGGAAAAATTCTCAGTTTTTTTTTGTTTACTAAAGCAGGCCATACACGCTAGGGTGTACCTGACAGGTATGCTTGTACAGTTATACCTGTCAGGTAAACTTGAGCTGAATAGAGGACGTACACGTAGCGGCGGTGGCATACTGCGATCGCCAACCCGCCTGCCAAGCGTGGCGATTATGGCAAACCCGAATTGGGGGAGGCTTATGTCCAGCAGTGGACGTCTTTCGGCTGAAATGATGATGATGATGATGACGTAGTGGTAAACCTGTACAAACTCTGAGTTGTAACCATGGCCCCGGCAGCGGCGCTTGATCTCGAGACAGTAGCATTAGTAGGTTTATTGTTTGTTCTATTGAAGAACAGGAAATTTAAACGAAGATACCGTGAAAAGTGGTGCAAAGAATAGTTTGCAAGTTTTTAATGCAAGCAACGAAAACAGTACTCTCATGTCAACTTATTAAAAGAATTGAAAATCTAGCAATCACCGGACAACTGACGCCTGCGCAGGCGACCGCCACACACGCTCAGTTTTGCCTGCACAGGTAAACACACGGGCAAAAAAAAAAAAAAAAGACGGGTTGCCTGTACAGGTGTGGAAACCTACACAGTTGTGCAACATACACGCTCCGGTTTACCTGTACAGTTAAACTGTACTGGTAAACCTGTCAGGTACACCCTAGCGTGTATGGCCTGCTTTATAATCCAATACTAAATCACAAAACTCAGCCGTGGAAGTCTTTCTAAACTTTTATTAGTCTCTAAAATAATAGTATCTGTCTTTTAGAGAGAGGGATGTAATTTTACGCACGAGGGGCCTCTGAACCAATAGAGAAAAGGATAAACCTACTTACGACGGATAAAGTTAGTAAACTGATGCTTTAGATCTGCTTCCATGAGCTTTAGTTAGGCTTTGGAAAAATCCTAATAATATTCAAGATGGTTCTCTGAAACAGTATTGTTGGCGAATGGCTGGGATGCCACCTTTTTTTAAGAACTACAATTTTTTTTATGATTACGTTTATACTTTTAGGGGTTTATTTATAAACGCTGCTTAAAGTTAAGTAATGATTAGCGACTGTTTAACTATACATTTTTGACGTTTGAACGTCACTTAACTTTAAGCAACGTTTATGAATAAACCCCTTAGAATAGAAGATATTTTGTTTTAAAGTAGTTGTCAAGTGTCAGTTTGCCTTGTACATAGTTTTACCCCGTTATTATTGTTAATAAATAGCAAATAATCATATTTAAATTGTTTCCATGATCCTCCAATCATTCAAAATATGTACCTACATTCCATTTGCTCACCAACAAGTATTATAAATCTTTGCCAAAAGAAAGTATTCTTCCACCGTGCCATTCTTACTTTATCTGTAAACAATTTTATCATGAATTTTAATTCTCAAGTGGGTAACAAAATTACGAGCCGTCGCTACTGAATACTTAAAGGGTAATTAAGGAATAATTTAATAAATGACGTTCATTGTAATTTGATTTTGCTCGAGTATTTTCATTAGCTAATTTCGGAAATATGTGCTATATTTTAAATAAATAACGCTGTCAACGTTGTGTTTTTTTGGTTTTTCGGAAGTTAAATATGGACCAATAAAATAGGAATGTTTCTACGGTAACACATTCTTTAAATCACTAAATAAACCTTAGTACTACCTTCTTACCTATGTCAAAACCTGTCCAATACCTACTGTAATTCGCTAAATTTATTTCGTCCTCCTGAAGCTCGACTGAACAGTAAAAGCAGAAATCGGTCTAGATTCCTCACCGCATTTTATTTATGAAAAATTATCTATCCCCACAGCCGGCTGAAATGAGATTTGTTGAATTTTAATAAATCCATCTCATTTTAATATTTTTACGAGTCTCAGGTATTCCAGGAAAGTATACTAAAAAATTTCTCGCGTTGGTGGGGCACGCTATATGGCAGTATTACGTTTACCTAGCGTCTTATAAGTATACGAAAATCTGAACTCAGAACGCGTAGAAATGAAATCTAATTTATAATCCGCGTGATGCCGTGAACTCTACCGCCGGTGTGGAAATACCTCACGTATTGGAAGTAATGCTGAATAAATATTTATTAAAAATTACATAGAAAAGGAATACCTTTGTAGGTGGAGTGCTAGTGAAAGTATAGTGGAACTTTATTACAAAATACATTTTTGATAAAGTTTGCGCAAACACATGCCTCGGCGGTTTTATCTTCGAGAATTTGCTTACGTTTTTATTTTAGCCTTTTTTTGCTTGCAAGTAAAATAATTTCTTAGCTTTTTATAAGATTGGACATTATTATAATATATTTACATATCGTGTTACCACACTTTTCCCCACATTGCGTTAGACATGGCTTAGCGAGGTGTTCTTTGACGCTCCCCTAGGGAGGACATTCGAGCATAAAAGTGTGGTGCATACGTATAAACGTCATCTCCAAGAATTTTAAACGAGCGACAAGTCGCACTTACATGGAGACAAGTTTTGACATTCAACGATACGTCGCGTCGTCTTTTCTTCCCATTTACGTAGATTCCTTATTTCGAAGAAGGTTTTTAAAATTTTGGAAATTCAAGCACTTGAATCACTTTACTCTGGTTCTTGAGAAGTTTTCTTTATGAAATCAGACACGGTAGAAACAGTGCAGGTTTTTCCGGTTTCGCTGTAAATGTTAAAGTGTATAACCATCATCAAAGCTTCATATTTGTATTAAATGTATGAATCCGGCGACATCAAGAGATAGTTCTTTGTGAGTAGTTACTTTGCGAAATCCTTTCGTGCGTGCACTTTCATATAAACTTCCGAGAAATTTTGCGCTTCATGCGAGCGTAAAGGAAATATTTCTTTTGCTCTGCGATCCAGTAAAGCTTCTGATCCTTTTTATGAGCTCGTATGTTGCTTATGAGCAATGAATGTCGTACGGTGACGGGAGATTCCAACCGCATTAATGAATGGTTACCAGTTTGCTAGCGGTGCGGTTTGCCGCCCTTCTGATCTATTTGCGCCGGCCACAATCTTATCTACTAGAAGTAGGTACGCATCTAGGCGTGAAAAAGTGCTATTTTTAACCGTTTAACCATTTTCTTAAGAAAGGAGGAGGTTCTGAATTCATCAAAATTCAAAATTCAAAATAAATTCAAAATATCTTTATTGTTTATATGTTTGTTACAGGTCTTAACAAAAAATTTCAGTTCCAATATGTCCTGCCTAATTGGCATACAATAATTTTGTGTTGGCATTAAGTTTAAAATTACTTTACATGTCAAATTTAGTTATTATAAATGTCAAAATATCAAAATACAGTAAAATTATTATTAGGTATATACAGTGAAATTAATACATGGTCAACAAATCAATCAATAATTCAAGAAATCTTGGATCGTGCAGTATGCTTTATCAATTAAAAAATTACGTAATTTATTTTTAAACACTTGAAGTTCCTTAGTGCTCAGAGTGTCAATAGGTATTTTGTTGTATATTTTTGATGCAATGCCAAAGAAGCTTTTGTTAAATCGAGCCGTTTTATGTGGTACATTAGACATTTTTAACATATATCTTTTCGATTTGAGTTTATCAAATAGATTTTCATTTGTTTTTATAAATACAGCTACTTCGTAAATGTAAATTGCAGGAAAGGTAAATATTTTAAAATCTTTGAAATATGGTTCACATGAATCAGGCACACGGATACCAGCAATCGCACGTACACATCTTTTTTGCGCTTTAAACACTAAATCCCTATTAGTGGCATTGCCCCAATATATGACTGCATATCTCAGTGTCGACGCAACATAAGCATGGTATGCGGTCAAAAGAACTGATTGATCAACAATTTTGGATAATTTATATAAAGCATATGAGTACTGATTAAGTTTATTGCATTTTGGGTCAATGTGTGTTTGCCAAGTCAAATCGTTGTCTATCCAAAGCCCTAGAAATTTAACGCAGCTGACTTGTTCAATGTTCGTCCCATTATAATGAATATTGATATGTTATTTTTATTGTTACGCCCGAAATTTACTAATTTAGTTTTTCCTAAATTGATAATTAAGTTATTATCCGTCAGCCAGTTAATTATATTGCGAACAGTGGAATTTTCAAAAGTATCAGTATTTTTACCTGTAAATATGGCTGTGCTGTCATCAGCAAAAAGGATCATGGGATGCTGTGAAACTTTAGGCAGATCATTTATGTAGATCAAAAATAGCGGTGGACCTAACACACTACCTTGCGGCACTCCATATAGTACTTTTTTGGGCATGGATTTATGTTTTTGTTCGGTATTATTTAAGAGATTAATATTATTTATTTCTACTACCTGATATCTATCATTTAGATAAGATTCTAGAAGTTTATGGACGTTACCCCTTATTCCATAACTGTACAATTTATTTAAAAGTTTCCATGGTGTACATAATCGAACGCTTTTGTCATATCCATAAACATAGCAGAGACAGGAACATGTTTATCAATATTAGTATAAACTGGTTTTAAAAGATCATAAATTGCTAAGTTAATTGATTTATTTTTTCTAAAACCTTTTTGTTCTTTAGCAAATAGATTGAACTTCTCGAAGTGAGTATTAATTGCATTACATATAATTTTTTCAAATATTTTTGAAAAAATAGGGATAAGTGCTATTGGTCTGTAACATGCCACGTCTTCCTTGTTATTTTTCTTAAAAAGTGGCTTCACTACGGAAACACACCATGTTCAATACATAAGTTAAATATATGACTCAGTACTGGACTGATGATGGGAGCAACTTCCTTTATTGAGGATGTTGTAATGTCATCATATCCAGCACTTCTAGTATTTTTAAGTGATTTAATTATAATATTAATGTATTACAGGGTTTAAAAAACAAAGATTTATATGAGCTATTGGGTAATGTCAATTTGTTATTGAAAGATGTCAAATTTATTTATTATTTATTATTAAAATTAATAATAATAAATAAATATTTTTTTTATTTTTTATTATTAAAATTGTCCACAACTGATGAATTATTGTTATTGAGTAAATTTATTGGTTTTATTAAATTAATATAGTAATTATTAAATTCTTCAGCAATTGTTCGTGGTCTGATATTGTATGATTGTTTAATTTTATTTTATTAATATTTTCTTTTGGAAGTTGGCTTTTGTTTTTGTTTATAATTTTCCATGTGGCTTTCGATTTGTTCTCTGCATTGGATATTAGGTAATTATTTTGAGACTTTTGGGTGAGTTTAACAATTTTTTTGAGACGAGAACTATATTGTTTGAGAACATTTTTCTTGTCTTCACTGGGATTGAGTCTATACTTCCACAGTTGTTTTCTTTTTTGCCGTCAACGCTGGCTTATTCCTTTAGATAGCCATTTAGGTTTTTTAATAATTGTGTTTTTATTTTTTATAATTGGAAAACAGAGGTCATAAAAAGTTTATAATGGTCGAAAAATATGTTGTATGCCACTTCTGGATCATTAGTTGAGTAAACATCATGAAAACTCAAACTCATTAGACATTCTTTAAATTTTGTTAGGTTCTCTTTACTAAAGTCTCGCCTTTTTGTATACCAGAAGTTGACAGTACAAGTTTTTTTAACAGGAAATTTTAATAATTGTGCCCATACCTAAGTCAATGACGTCACATTTGCTACCTCTAATATTATGGAAAATGTTGTCAATGCAAGAGTTACTCCTTGGCCTTGTTGGATTGTGTGTGCCAATTTTTATATCAAAGCTGGAAATAATATGTATAAGTTTCAGAGAAATCGAGGTTCTTTTTAACAAATCAATGTTAAAATCACCGCAATTAATAATTTTAGTTGATTGTCGATTACGTAATTTGTAGTGGATTGTATGAAGTATGTTAAAAAATGTATTGAGTTCATCTGTATACATATTTTTTTAATACATATATTCGTCGATATTTTCGTCAATTGTGGACCAATTTTGAAAATACTTTCATAATCACAATAATAAATTCGCATTTCTAGCGAATTCACAAAGTTGTTAAAAGATTTTTATGGCATGTGGCACATCATTAGCAAGAGAATAGACTAGATTTTTTTTTGAGCGAGTTGGAAGATCCCGGTTGCTTTTTTTTTTTGTAGCCATGTAAACAGCTGTAACTTGTACAGCTTTAAGTTTTACCTTTGCGAGTAAATAAAAATAAAAATAAACTAGATGACTTATGTCACTAATTTTGTATTTAAAACTACTGTAAAACAATACACATATCAATAAAATTTAAATTCAGAGTCTACGCCTTATACTTTTTTTAAAATTTGTATTGGAATGTAAAATATGTTTTTTTTTTTATGAAACAATAAAAAGTCGATAAAAGAAATTCCACAGGGCATGGGAGGTGTTAAAAGGTCTGAAAGGATAGCAGATGACCCCTTCAGTCGAACATTTAAATTTGGCACACGATGCATCAAACATCCTGTATGTTATGAGGGTAACATTATGTTACTTGTTAGCAAAATTCCCGCTTTGACGAATATACGTGGTATGGCATACCATTTTAATTTAATATTATACAACTTTCAAATGTTACCATACATAATAACAACATCAACAAAAGTGCTTTAGCACTTTTGTTGATGTTGTTATAAATTAAAAATTAAATTAGAAAATTAAATTAGAAATTAATTAATAGCACTTTAGTGCTATTAATTAATTTCTAATTGTAAAAAAATACAAACAGTTTTGAATATATGTATATATATGGTGCTTCGCAACTTCAATACTTACCAAACGAGCATACATAAAACACGGCTCAAGATTTCGTTTCAAAATAAAAACTTTTTTTTAATCCAAAGTAAAAAGTTTGCAATTCTTTATTTTCTGAAACAAAACGTGGGAAGAAAGAAAGAAAGAAAATACATTTATTTTGCACAGACCTAAAAGGTACATATGACACAATATAATATATAGCAGATTTAAAAAATCAAATAAAAAATAAAATCGAATATAAAAGTGTAAAGTACGAGAACGAACAGAAAGCGAAAGAAAGCATGCGTTTTTACCATAAGAAATCCATTTCTGTATGTGTTCTATTTATCAAGTGTGACGGAGACCACAAATTGATGAGATTGATTCTGCGCGGTTGTGTCACTGAAAAACAGCAGCAATTCTGCTGATGGAATGGACCCGGGAAAATATGAGGCAGAATGCGTCGGTGTTGAAAATGTCTACCATATCCATACAGTGACTTTATTCATATCTGTTTGAGCCATGCGTGGGATCTGAATTCTCAGAATATTTTTAGGCAATTGACGATGGTCGTACTTTTCCTACTACATATTAAAATGCTTATATTAACTCTACATCTTATACACCCGAAGTAAGTTCAAGTAATGGTTTTAATGGATTACTTCTACGGTATTTTATTTCTTTCATAATTAATATTGTTTGGGTCCCAGTGTAAAATCCTTACTGATTTGTTCATCCGCAGTCGGAAAAATTCTCAGTTTTTTTTTGTTTACTAAAGCAGGCCATACACGCTAGGGTGTACCTGACAGGTATGCTTGTACAGTTATACCTGTCAGGTAAACTTGAGCTGAATAGAGGACGTACACGTAGCGGCGGTGGCATACTGCGATCGCCAACCCGCCTGCCAAGCGTGGCGATTATGGCAAACCCGAATTGGGGGAGGCTTATGTCCAGCAGTGGACGTCTTTCGGCTGAAATGATGATGATGATGATGACGTAGTGGTAAACCTGTACAAACTCTGAGTTGTAACCATGGCCCCGGCAGCGGCGCTTGATCTCGAGACAGTAGCATTAGTAGGTTTATTGTTTGTTCTATTGAAGAACAGGAAATTTAAACGAAGATACCGTGAAAAGTGGTGCAAAGAATAGTTTGCAAGTTTTTAATGCAAGCAACGAAAACAGTACTCTCATGTCAACTTATTAAAAGAATTGAAAATCTAGCAATCACCGGACAACTGACGCCTGCGCAGGCGACCGCCACACACGCTCAGTTTTGCCTGCACAGGTAAACACACGGGCAAAAAAAAAAAAAAAGACGGGTTGCCTGTACAGGTGTGGAAACCTACACAGTTGTGCAACATACACGCTCCGGTTTACCTGTACAGTTAAACTGTACTGGTAAACCTGTCAGGTACACCCTAGCGTGTATGGCCTGCTTTATAATCCAATACTAAATCACAAAACTCAGCCGTGGAAGTCTTTCTAAACTTTTATTAGTCTCTAAAATAATAGTATCTGTCTTTTAGAGAGAGGGATGTAATTTTACGCACGAGGGGCCTCTGAACCAATAGAGAAAAGGATAAACCTACTTACGACGGATAAAGTTAGTAAACTGATGCTTTAGATCTGCTTCCATGAGCTTTAGTTAGGCTTTGGAAAAATCCTAATAATATTCAAGATGGTTCTCTGAAACAGTATTGTTGGCGAATGGCTGGGATGCCACCTTTTTTTAAGAACTACAATTTTTTTTATGATTACGTTTATACTTTTAGGGGTTTATTTATAAACGCTGCTTAAAGTTAAGTAATGATTAGCGACTGTTTAACTATACATTTTTGACGTTTGAACGTCACTTAACTTTAAGCAACGTTTATGAATAAACCCCTTAGAATAGAAGATATTTTGTTTTAAAGTAGTTGTCAAGTGTCAGTTTGCCTTGTACATAGTTTTACCCCGTTATTATTGTTAATAAATAGCAAATAATCATATTTAAATTGTTTCCATGATCCTCCAATCATTCAAAATATGTACCTACATTCCATTTGCTCACCAACAAGTATTATAAATCTTTGCCAAAAGAAAGTATTCTTCCACCGTGCCATTCTTACTTTATCTGTAAACAATTTTATCATGAATTTTAATTCTCAAGTGGGTAACAAAATTACGAGCCGTCGCTACTGAATACTTAAAGGGTAATTAAGGAATAATTTAATAAATGACGTTCATTGTAATTTGATTTTGCTCGAGTATTTTCATTATTAATTATTAAACTTACTGTAGTAAGGTTTCTTTGTGGATTGTTTTCATTTCACAAACATGGACATGAATGATTATTTTATCGTCATGTTTACACCTTCAATATTGTTTTTGTATTCGGGATTTGTAAAATCAACTAGTTTATAAACAACATTTTTTTTTTCCTATTAATGATAAATGATTTCATTTCTGTAAGTAGGTTTACCAAGGTAACCGACATAGCTCGAAGAATTGCCTAACTTAATTGACAATGGGCAGGGCACATTGCGCGCAGAACAGATGGCCGTTGGGGCCAAAAGGTTCTGGAGTGGCGACCGCGTACCGGAAGACGTAGCGTTGGAAGGCCTCCCACCAGGTGGACCGATGACCTTATGAAAGCCGCAAGAATCCGCTGGATGCGGGAAGCACAGAACCGGTCGAGGTGGCGGTGCTTGGGGGAGGTCTATGTCCAGCAGTGGACGTCTTTCGGCTGAAATGATGATGATGATGAAGTAGGTATGTACAAAAACTTTTACAAGTCAATCATATTTTTTAAACTAAATGAGGTCAGCGTTTCTGATCTAACTACTCTGACAAGAAAGATCGAAACAAACTCAGAGGTCACAGTTTTAGAGGTATGAGGAACAGGGTGTTAAGTTCACTCTTAATCTATAGTAAAGGGAGGATACTCCGACCAGACGGGTGTTGTGTCTGGTGGGCAACTGCCCGACGGTTGATGTCGGGATGTTGTATATATGCTAGTCGCGCGGTAAACTCTAATAGCGCGATGCAGGATTTGTGACGTCAGGTCTTTGATGCGTAGTTCGCATGTGGCGTTGTTGATACCGCCACACAGTCTCTTTTAAAGTCCAGGCATAATCTTGGTCTGATTATATGAAGACCCTGTAGAATGGTGTCTGAAATAGTAACTATAATATTGAGGACAGAACTACACAGATTGAGTGGACCTGTCCAGTCAATGCACGCATTTCATTTGTCAGTAATCGTGCAGCTCAACTCAGAACTTGAAGAGCTCAACGATTCGAAGAAAAATACCAAAGAAAGGACATTTGGGTAGGCCGCATAAATTACATAGGTACTCAAACTGCTAGACCATGAATAAAACTAACTAAGAAAAAGAAAAAAAGACACTGAACATAGTCCTCACATTCACAGTAATTAAAATAATATAATACTTTACAAAGTAAATATTAATTTCATTGTAATATGTAAACCGGTATAGATATAGAAAAAAATTGTTCGCAAAAATGAAATACAAAATCAACATTCACTGTGTTACGTGTTGGGTATCGTTGTGTAAAGATTTGTTACTGGGTATAATTAAAAACATAATATTGATTTTTATTTATGTTTTTATTTTGTACCTGAAACCATAAAGTGAAATTCAATTATTATTGCCACATTTCAGAGCAGTATTATGTCGAAGATACATATGTTCCGTCGAAATAGAGATCCACCGAACAAATGAATATCGAAGAAGGCTTCTGTCGAAGTAGTGTTCTTCGAAGGTGTGTGTTGTCGAAGTATGTTCTTTCGGACTAATGCTTGTCGAATATGTGTTCTGTCGAAGCAATGAGTAGTCGAACTATTGTGTTTCGAAATTAAGACCATGTCGAAATAATTAACTGTCAAAATTCAGAATGACACTCAATTTCTTCATATAATGAATTCTTGAACTCTCCAATTAACACTATCAACTCCTATTTCTTCAGCATCGTTGAAAACAGTAAACTCACCGTCAGTTGATTATAATAGAGAATTAAGATTTCTTTCACGACCGGTTCGTAAGCTACCATCATTCGATGCCTTTACTTTATTACAGCCTCTCAATCCCACTTTATTGCTACGTAATTAATTTCACACGTCCTCCGTGACTCTTGATTTAGTTTCTTTACGATTACATATAAATTGTTGGGAACAATTTCGTCAGCTTATTGGCACATGCGAGCGCTATTGTCCTCATGGGTATCGTGATTGTCTGTCTACGAGATTAAGATTTAATAACGTTTGGTTGAGATTGACTTTGGATTGTGAAGTTATACCTCCTTACTAATAAACGTTGTATAGCGTCTGTATAGTTACACACCGATTTCTCTCTTTCACTCGTTAGTAATTTGACTTTCGAAAGAAGAAGACAAAGCGTTGTGTAACTATACAGACGCTATACAACGTTTATTAGTAAGGAGGATAGTGTTTAAGGGTTTGATATGATTTGTGGGGTTAGCAAAAAGTTGTTTATGAGTTTACGACCGAATTGCTGAGAATTTGTCCAAGTTTTATTTTTATACTCACTATTACTCGTACTGCATAAAATCGTGCATTGTCAGAAAAAGTTTTTATTTCATTTGCACATCGATTCTCTGTTGTTTAATTTTCCTCTCAAATGACATAACTTTAGGTTTAAAGTAGAAACGGTAATTATAACTTTTTATGAAAACATTTAGCAAAGCTCGATAAACGTAAAAATGTTGTAAAAAAGTTTCCTTACCGAATTTATTATTGTATGTATAATAAAAAGTTGGCAAAATTACCTATCTACGTGATTTTTACGCTACAAATGTTGCAGAAGTTTGTCAAAGTCAATTTTCTCTGAAGCGGGTGCCAGTCAAACAGAATAAAAGTTGTTTCAATCTTTAAATCGCTTGGCTTTATTAAATGAAGATGAAATATAGCATCAATAATTTCAATGGTGCTTTGAATATTTGATCCCGTGTCAGTGTTGATGAGTTCATCCCAGGAGATTGCTTTGTTGTGCAAAAGTGTCGCCATCGAGGGTTTAGCAAACATTGCCGTCATTTTGTCCCCATGCCCTGAACAGCCATGATTTGTTGTCGACCCCTCGGGTTTATCGTTTTTCGGAACCCACAAAAAATAGGTTTACCCTATTTGTAATGGATGTTGGGGTATCGCGAATTAGATGCATCATGATGTGAATTTTGTTTTGTTGTTCGTGATATTTTATCCCTAATTGAAATGTTATGGTTATAGGACATTCGTTTAACATAATATTTTCCCTTTACGTATTCAGTAAAGGAAAAAGGTTAGCCATTATTTTTTTAATATCTTCGTCATCTTAAAAAAACCTTCTACAAAAAAGATTGAGCTTTATTAGTAAGCATAACAGGTACCTTAGTAAATGAAAATTTGGCACACGTTCTTAAACTTGATATTTTGGTGGCGGTATCACTAGCTGAGTTGACTTGATATGACGAAGATACTTTCCTTTACCTGACATTTTTTGTAAGAAGCTTGTACAGAAACTGCTCATGAATTTGACATAGCCCCACATAGCCCCGTACGATGCTGCGAGCTGCGAAGCTTACTTCTAGCTACACCTCCTGAATACTTATTACAGCTAAGTAAAAATCGAAGTCATGCCGCGTACCCATCAAGGGTTTTTAGTCAAATACGGTGAAATATTGCTTTCGAAGCGGGGATGGTATACGATGTAGGAATAATTTTAACAATATTATGGGCCTTTTGCGTCACTTGACAAGTTATTGGTCGTGTAAGGCGATATATTTTTTAATAAAGTTCGCTGCTGGGATAAACGATGTGGTTGGATGTTTTTTTATCCAAATTACCAGTTTTCAGTATTTTTATGTTTGTAGTTAGTTTGTACTAAGGCATATGCATAACAATAGTAGTTTTCGTAATCTCTAAATTGACGTAATTTTAGTTGGCAAGTTTTTAATCACGTCTAAACTTGTATGGATTAGTGACAGGCGCTGATTAATTTGACAAGACTAAACCAAAATTTATCTTCTGTCCTTTTCTTAATGAAATAGAAAGAAAAGGATGCACTGAACTTAAATTTAGTTTAGTTTGTGAACAAGGGAATCGGCACCATTATGGCAACAAAGGTCAGTTGAACTTTATAAATCTAAATCATCTCTATAATTACGTTGTTGTAGCATAAGTTCTTGCGACGAGTCTGTTTTTTTCGCAAGTGTGTTGAAAAACGTCGTATGAAACGCGTGTGCATTGATCATTACACACTCGGCTCCCTTATTGCGCTCATCTGCGGCTCGCGCGAATAATACCGCCTCGAGTGTAATGACCAACAAAGCACACTTGTATCAAAATGTAATATTAAACTAAATTTTTCCCAAAAGAAATATTTAAGATTTTAAAAATTTATGAATTAGTTACAGATAAGCTGAACTTTTATCCATAACGTAGTAAAATGAAATATCTTTATGAACTTCGAAAATATTAAATTGTACGACTTTGCAAAACTGTTTGAAATTAAATATTCTCTTAACGAATTTTTCCCAAACATTTTCACAAGTATTTCAATAAGAACACAAGTTTGGCTGGTAATTTTTATGGTTCAGTAAAAAGAAACAAAATATTTAATATTATTTATGATAACTGACTCCTTCGTTGGTCTAGTGGCCGCAAGCTCTACTGCTGAGCATGAGGCCCTGGGTTCGATTCTCGGGTCGGGCAGTGTCATTGGGTTTTTCCATCTGGAATTGCTCAGTAGCAGCCCGAAGTCTGGATTTGTGACCAGGTGGCAATAGAGATGTTTCCTGGGTAAAAAAACATGTTTAGTGCGTCAGTTGATAATAAAAAAATATTAGACATGTATTTTTTGCTTTATCTATTTTAATAAAAAAATACTTAGATTAAACGAACCTCGTATAGAATCTAGCACAGAGTGACATCATACCACATTTGAACTTAATGTATCGTCTTTATTTTTTGATTAGGTAAAAAAAGAAACAATACGTGTCCAATATTTTTTAATAAACAATATGACGGCCATTTTTTTTTTTTTTTTTGATATCCCTATGCTTCGCCCCCTATTACATGGGAGTTAAACATAACTGACCAAATGTGGGTGTACTGTAAGTACACGTCTGCTTAAACCTTCGGGAATACAGGCGTGATGTTATGTTAACTAACTCATCAAAAATTTGTTGATTTACAATATTTTTATAACTTTCAGATGCTTCGCTCGGTTTTAGGGGTTCCGTAGTAACAGAATCCTTATAGTTTCGCCATATCCATCTATCTGTCCGCGGCATAGCTCAGAGACTCTTAGGACTAGAACGCTGTAATTTGGCATAGGTATACATATTAATCACGCCGACAATGTGGTGAAATAAATATTTAATTATATACAGGATAGCTTTAAAAGCAGAGCGCAAATTTTTTTTTTGGTGTTTCTGTATCAGTAATAGAACACATTTTCATTATTTGTTCAATACTTTCTTTTTTTGGTCCTTCTTGAAATCAGCAAAATATGGATACAATCTATTCGTAATACTCGTAATATCAATGGGCTAGCGCATAACTGATAGGTACCTACTACTGCGTTCCGCTTTACTGACCGCGGCACTGGCGCGTTGTATCCAATATACCAGTTTCAAATAAACATCTCTCGTTAACGATAACTTAATTTTTTTGTACTAAGACATATCAAAATAAGAAATAGGTGTATAATAAAATACGTTTAAGTTTAATTTGTAAAAATTTGCGCACTGATTAAAAACTTTTCCTGTATTTTAATATATTATTATTTTAGGTACAAGTAAAGATGATACATAGCGTGGGGTATCGTTGGATATGCCGTTAAAAAAATGTTGCGGGTTTTTGGTAAACATTTTTCGATTCAGGGATGCATTTTCGTAATATTAAGTTTAAAAGTGCTAATTTTTGTTAGAGTCAAGTGGCAGTAGTAGCTTATTTATATTATTTATTTGAAAATTTATTAAAAATATTTTTAATAAACTTTATATGGTATTATATGGTATATAACGAAGTTAATAGGAAAACTATCATAGAAAAGTAGGCTTTACAAGATAACGAATAATAGTCAACCAACTTACGTTTGCAGTTGGAATGTATGGGAGAACATGTATTTCAATTACAATGCTAAGTTTGTTCTTGGGATAAATTCACGCAGTTGGAAATAAAATAAACATAATAAAATATTGTTATTTTTTTTTTTGTTAACGGCACCACTGTTTGTTATTTTTTTTGTTCATTTTTTTTTTTCAAGTATTAATGAGGTTCAATATCACTTCTAAAATAGTATGTAAGTTTTACATACAGGAAAATGTCGTAATATTGTCTATAATCTAGGGTGCACAGACACTTAATGTTAATATTGTAATGATGAGCTGTATTTTGTTTATAAATAGATAGGTTACTTTGCCATAGATTTTGTAAATATGATTTTGATTAATGACACCTGCTCGTTTAATATAAACGGGTTTCACGGCCAAGGGTACAGCAGTTAAAATTGATCTTCCACTGTACCATCAAAGGAACAGCCAAGGGTACACAGAAAAAAAAGGGTTTTGACCAGGCTCGCCAACGAGTCGAGCAGTCAACTAGCTTCACCTTAAGTGAACAGTATCTATAAAGTCAAAGTCAAAATTAAATAATTTATTTAAAATTGCCACATATAAGGCACTTTTGAACGTCAAAAATTACAAAAATTATTAATTGATTCTAGTTGCCTCTTCCAAAAAGTAAAGTAAAGAATGGGCAAGAAACTCCATATTAACTCTTTTAAAATGTTAAAAATAGTTTGTATACATTAATTAATAATTATAGGTCAAGACGATGTACCTAGAATAAAATTACTATATATAGGTAAAAAGAATGAAAAGTAATGACAGACAAATTAATAAATGCGATAGATACATGGTAGGTACTCAAATATTTTCCTAAAAAATTAACATAGAATAAGTCAGTGTGTGAGTTAAAGTATATTAATCACAGAAAATAAAATTAATATCATAAAAATTATACAATTAGATTAGCAACTAGTTTGATTTTGTCTAGACTCTAAATTTTATTGTCATATGGAGCAGGACCAACATGTTTCCAAACATTCTTATCATGGATATAATCCTCACAAATATAATCACATAAATATCCTATGAGACTACAATATTTACTATACTGCAATAGACACTATTTTAGTACTAGGTATCACCAGTCTATATATCTGTTTATACCTAAATTTCTAAAATAAGTTTTGACTATTTTGGCAGAGAAGTAGCTTGCTACCTGAATCACATAGTACTTTTCATTCCGGAAAATTAAAAACTTCGGAAGGATGGATCTACGGGAAAGCTAGTAATAACTTTTCCAATAGCTACGAGTAGAGGGCATGATGGTGCATGCAACATAGGGGAAAGCAGGCTTTGCGTTTGATTGAATCAATTGATGTGAAAAAATTGCGCATCGTAGGGCAACGAACACACTATATGCTTTGCTACGTATTTGCTAGGGACGTTTACAGTCAGGCGCATAAAAACGTAACAGTTAACGTACAGTCTAAAGTTCACTGTCCTTCAAGATACAGGATTTTCCTAGTTTGAAGGGCAGGGGTCTTACTCATCTATAATAGCCATACCCATCCCTTATTGAAACAGCACTGATGTTACCTAGGCTAAGTTTTTTGGTAAATAAATGATTACTTACTTACTTACTTAGTTACGACAAATTCAGAAGCGTTATTCACGTGCAATATAAATTGCAAGTTTTAGAAAAGACCTATTTCATAATAGTATAGTTTATATAACAGTATTTTCATAACATCATAAAATATCTACCAATACTTTGGAGAACATCGCTTTTGAATCTTGCGGAAGTGTAAGGTATGTGTGCACGTGACTGTACATACTAGATTAGATTAAAATAAAGGTTGCTTTTATATTATTTTTCAAACACTAAATATTGGTACCAAACATGCATTAAACATTATAAAAGCTAGAAAAACATTAGATATGATCATCATCATCATTTCAGCCGAAAGACGTCCACTGCTGGACATAGGCCTTCCCCAATTTGGGGGGGGGGGTTGCCATAATCGCCACGCTTGGCAGACGGGTTGGCGATCGCAGTATGGTGTTAAAATACAAAGATAACGCTGCTGCCCATTCTCTAGTAAGTCCCTTAGCCGCGTTTTACGAAACCCATGGGAGGAAATTGGGTGATGCTATTCTTTAAGTCCGGTACGTACGGTAAGTACCACACGGACTAAAAAAAAAACATTAGATATAAAAACACTTATCGTAACTATTTATACAGAGAAAGAGATAACATAAAATAAATAACGCTAAATGAAGCCTATAATACACACAAGATTGCTCTGTTACTCATCTGAACATGAAACAATGAACGCAAGCCAATATCTATATAGGTACCCAGATTATAATAGATATTATTATTCTAATGAAACCTCACTCTGAAAACATCTTCAAAGGCTAAATCTCTCATATGGCTTAAAATTTGTTCAAAGGGATCCAAAAATGATACATAAAGACCGGCCTCTTATTTTCATGTTATAAATGTCACTCCAGTGAGATGGGTCACTCTCACAGCACTACTCGTATATGATCGACGAATGACTTGACATTATTTACAGATTTCATCCTGTTTTGGTCTGAAGCTTGTGGTATATTTAATGTGTAGTGGGGCTTTGCAAGAAAGATCTGAAGATGGAAAGTAAGTATATCTGCCTTTTATAAAGACAATACAGAGATATATTTAATATGTGTATATCGACGGTTAAAAGGTAATGAGTTATGAATGCCATCCTATTTAAAGTCTTATTTTAAGTAGGATGGCATTCATGACTCATTTTCGACCAAAATGTCGCTTATTACCTTTTATATGTATATATTTTTTTTGAATTAAGAACTTCACTAGAATTGCTGATTATCTTAGGCAAATAATTTAATTGTGTGCATAATACACATTATGGTATCTTACACATGGTATTCGTTGGTTACCTGCTAGCATATTTAATTATTTTGATAAAAAAATCATAAACCTACTTAAATTATTTACTATTGTCTTGAAGGCTACATCCAAATACCCAAAATGGTCTCTAACAATACTTACGGTAAATGGTGTATTTGCTTATTAACATTGTGTATTTATCCAAAATTGTAATAACCAATTAAGAACCTGACTAAAATTATCCCTTCTAATAAATTAGAACAAAATGAGCCATGAAATTTGTATAATTTAAGAGATTACTACAGATTACAAAACTTTATAGGACTTATGCTAGTATAGGTAAAACTAATTGCAAACAAAGTTAGCTAACTCTAAGCACTAAGCGGACCGCAACGTTTGCCTTCTCTATTATATAAAAAAAAAAAAACAAGTTAAACTTTTAAACGCACATTCTGCTCAGTAAATTTCTCCTGTTAATAATTGTCGTTCTTTTCCTTACTCTAGTCCCGAAGCTGCTTAGTTAAAATACTAAAACTTTTTAGTATGCCCGAAAGAAAATCTCAAGTTGTTAGTTAAATTCAAATTGGAAAACTTTGAAAATTTATGTTCGCAGTTTTAAAGCACCTATTATGTCTCCTCTAGTCTTTACATGTGTAGGCTGGTGTTGTAGAGAGGTCCAGTTACCCTGGTTTCTCCATACTGTCGCAAAGCAGTTTCATTAAGTATTTAATACGTTAGAGGGAGCTAAGGTTTTTTGGTCCTATGGTACATTCGCTTACGTTAGGGTGCTTGCACGCTGCTGACTATGTGGCAATAAAATGTCCTTTAGGACGAATCCTAAGGTCCATATAATAAATTATTTCATTATTTTTATCGAGTGTTTACGAGAAGCTGAGGCAGGCGTGGGTGCCTTTATGTTGGGAGTTAGGACAGAGCACTTCTTGAGATTATTTCGAGGGTTGGATAAAAAATATAGAAAATGCATTTATAACTCAGTAAAGTCAACAGGCATTTGAATGAGAATAAGATTGTCCACTCTGTAAGTATCGAGTGGAGGCTTTTTAATGCGCTACCGATACTAAGTAAAAATTATGCTGATAATAATCGGTCAGAAAAAATATAGGAAAAGCAACAAAACATTTTCCTGAATTTAATTTTGTTTCAACTCTTTCTATGCAAGACGCTTTTGCCAGTATAAAATAAAATAACAATTAAGTGTTTAAAGTATTCACGGAATATTCCCTCCATTATCGAATAACTAACCTAGAAGATATTCTATTTAGTTTTCTCAATCTTGAGAAAAGTTTCCAAGGAATACGTAAAGGGTACTTTCGATTGGTCATTTGGTTTTGGTTCGACAACATTCCGTCGTCTAAAGCCATTTCTGTAATACTGAAAATCTAAAAAGATTTCCCGATATTCTAGAATCCGCTTTCGTATGTCTATCTTGAAGTAACTTGGCCTATTTGTATTTTTGGGGTTCCGTACCAAAAGGGTGACAAAACGGAGCCTTATTACTACGCCTGTCTGTCCTGCTTTAATGTCTTTCTTCTTTATTGTCTGTATTTACGTCCGCTGTGTTTTTTAACCGTAATAGGTGGCTAGTAGAAAACACGGAAAGCGCGTGTTACTGTGGCCTAGTTACATAAAGTATAGTCGTTTTGACGGTACGGTTCCCTTGATGCGAAGGTCCGATCGCAATTAGACGTTTTATGGGTTCCGTAGTAAACAAGCAACCCTTATAGTTTCGCCATGTCCATCTGTTTGACTGTCCGTCTGTCCGCGGCTTAGCTCAGAGACTATTAGTACTAGAACGCTGTAATTTGTTTGTTGTGATTATGGCAACCCCCCCACCCCCCAATTGGAGGAGGCTGTCCAGCAGTGGACGTCTTTGGCTGAAATACATATTAATCATAAAATTGTTGAAAAATAATCTTTTTGGGGTACCTTCACTACTCGTAAAGTGGGGATGATATATTTTTTTCTCGTCTATCACGTGTCGTTGAATTTATTAACCATTTTTCGATTTAGGAATCCGTTTGCGTAATATTTATGATTTAAAGTGCTAATTTTTGTTAGACTCAAGTGTCCCCCTGCCAGATAAATACCTAGTTATATTTAGATATGTGAAAAAATACGCAGCAGTAGTATTTAAAGGAAAAGTTTCTAACCAGTGCTCGAATTTTGACAAATCAAAACTTAAACGCTTATTTTGAAATGTTTTACTCGTAGTACAAAAAAAATAAATTGTTATCGTTAACGAAAGATGTTTATTTTGAAACTAGTTTATTGGATACACGCCGCGTGCCAGCGCGTGCAGTGAAGTGGAACGTAGTTGTAGGTACCTATCAGCTGTGCTGTAGGTATTTAAGCAGGCTATTAATCGATAATTTTATCAAGTCCGAATTAGTTTTTTTAAGTTTAGGCTGTGACCAGAAGTTATTTGAAGAGTAATTCAATTTTTTTATTAGAATAAAAATGCAGGCAATTCGGGGTCCTGAACAGTCTGTGGTCATTTGATCAAGCAGCCTTTGAGTGGCTGCTAAAATGGTCCTTTCCACTTTTTTTTAACCTTTTACTAAATACACTCGCACTATCTCGTAAAACTCGCGGCACTAAAGTCTGACATCGTTGTTGGTAAGTACAACACATGTGCATTGCGGTGCATGCGCAGGAAAGCGACGCAATGTCACTCGGACGCGTGCGTAACGGGACTGCATGGCAGCGCCGCCCTGCCGCTCGGCAGCGGGATGCACCCGCCGACACCCATCGCGTGCGCCATTGATATTATTACGAATACATTGTGTCCATATTTTTCTGATTTCAATTTGGACAAAAAAAAAAAGCATTGAACAAATTATGGAAACGTGTTCTATTACTGATACAGAACCACCAAAAAAATTTGCGCACTGCTTATTTTTTTCCTGTATAACGACGTTAAAAGGAAAAACTATCACAGCTAACTAGGCTTTACAAGTTACCGACTAATAGTCGACTAACTTAATTTTCAGTTGATAAACATGTTCTTCCATACATTCTGTACGTGAGAACATGTTTTTCAACTACAATGTTAAATTTGTTCTTGGGATAAATTCATCCCAACTACGGAACCCTTATTTGTGTGTGGTCCGACACGCACTTGGGCGGTTTTTTCAAAATAAAAATTATATTACGAGCGAATGTATTAAAAAGAACAAGAGAATCCTCCAAAACAAAAATATCCGCCGCATCTAAACAACATTATAATCGAGTATAAAACGTCGTGCGGTAAAAGCGTTCTAGTATTAGGTATGAGAGATATTTTAAAGTGAGGAGTGCTCGCAACAGAGGGAGATAATGCGTCGTTAATGGAGTGCCGTTGCAGCCATGTTGGCTAAGCGACTTTCACCATTACTGGATTTGTAAATGTGAAAAATAAACGTGTTTATATCGAACGTGACACTTTTAGCGTTAACGAAATAGATGTGCTAGAATACTTCTAGGGTACTGTGTGTGAGACTTTGAAAGTGCATTTAGAACTAAAGCAATGGAGGGTACTGTTTGAGAACAGTAGGGTGGGTCGTTTTCTTTAACATTATAGTGTAAATGTCAAGTTTCGTTGGTGGATAGAAAGTCGGAAATGGGTCTCCTAATTACTGCCACCAGAATGTCCTTATTATTGTTATAATCCAAAGATAAGGCTTGGCAGACGTTGGTGGCATGTGATTATTAGAAGACCAAAAGATTCGCTCCTCATCAAAAGTTTCTTCTGGTACGTCTTCCACTACTGGAGGATGGCCATAAATAGGTTTTCCTTATCCTAGAATTGTTTTTGTAATTTTGATGCTGATATTTAAATCTCTGCTGCTTAAAAGAAGTTCGAATTTCAAATCGTCAGCCATTATGTTTAATAAATTCCTTCGTTAACAAAGTATGAAGATATTTCCAACTTCACTGTGAACAATAGTTTGTGCGAAGGCTTTCTTACAATTTCAAGCACTAGAGAGTATGGCGCTATTAATTTGACCTCGCGCTACAGTCGCCAAGCCACTTAGAATTCCTCTTATCGAATTAAATATTCCAATCTTCCTCTTCCTCCAATAAATTTACGCTGCTGCAGGAAACATTGCAAGTAGTTACGCTAATATTGTTTCAGTTTAATCTTTTAAGAGTTTATTATGGGATATTACCATACCACCTATGGTATGGTAATATCCCATAATGAACTCGTGGATGGATCCTAATCCATTAACATTTATAAGCTTTGCACTAACTGGATAGTTCCACTCAAATCTGGGTGTTCTTTATCACAAAAGAACATCTCAGACACTAATCTGCATGGTCCTCATATGGCGTGACCAAGATTATGTCTGGACTTTAAAAGAGACTTTGAGTTTGTTTCGGTCTTTCTTCTCAGAGTAGTCGGATAGAAAACACCGAACTCATCTAGTTTTAAACCATGCTTTAGTTTTGACGTGTAAAAGTGTTTTTTTTTAAATCAATTTACGGAATTTCATTTGTCACTTGGTGCCCTGTATTCCGTCCACTGAGATAATGCTTTTTTGACACCGTCCTGCCAGTTTTATACAGACGATTATAATTACGTTTTACGAATTTAAACTTTATTAGTTCAGAAACTTCGAAAACTGACAGGTGTCAAAAAAGCATTCTTTCGGTGGAGGGAATATAGACCGAGACAGTCTAGTGATCTAAATCATGACTGCAGACGTGCTAAATGTGAGTTTGTGTGTTATTGAGCTGAGTTTGTGAGTTAGTGAGTTACAATCGATGAAAAAAGAAAAGAAAAGTGCTTTTGGGTTTTTCTAGTACGAAATTCTTGGTAGCAAACCAGAGCCGAATAAAGCTCTGCAGTTTTAAAAAATAACTTTTCGTCTATAAAAGTTGACACCGATTTACAGACTAACCTTTTAATATTCTCTTTAATTCAACTTTAAACACAGCTGCTGTGAACTAGTATCCACACAAAATTAAAAACACTTTTTCGTCTGTGACCGATTGCCTAACACTTTCAACATTTTTTGGTCGTAGTTATTAATGCTGCAGGCTTTTGACACGTCCTAACGACCCGTTCAATCAAGCGGCGGCTTAAAGTGCTCTTCCAATGGGAGAGAGCACATATTGAAACAGTCAACCCTTTCAGTGATGAGGCGTTACACTTGCTTAGATGCAGTTGCATATTGGCCTTTAGATGAAGCGTAAGGGTATTGTATTCAATGGGTTGGTTCAATTGGATGGCAATATGTGTTTTTTTTAATTTCTATGTTGATGATTTTTATCGTGGACGTCCACCTTCAATGATATTATATAAATAAAGAGGTAGATAATATGGCGCTAGCGCGCGCAAATTGTTGCAGACAAATTCAGACAATTGTTGTAAGTTTATTTAGTCGGCTTATAGCAGCGAGCTAAACGAAGCGTGTCCGTAGCGTGACAATAATACATATATCTAAAATGCCAAGTTGTGTGTTAAGAAAGTGTAAAAACTAGGTTCCGAGATAAATAAGAATGTAGGAATTTTATACCATAATTTGTAATAACTTGAACTCGTTTGAGAAGAGTTATTTTTGTTACGGCCGAATAATGTTAGTGTAAATTTTTATCAGCAAAAGACAGGGTACATAATTGAACGTCGAACATTAAAATACCTATGGGTAAAATGTTAATGTTCATAACATCGAAAATTTAAATATCGAATGAACATATAACCGAAAATTAAAATAACGTAAGTTTATAGTTTAACTGGTGGTGGTGGCACAACGGACCAAATGAGAGTCTAAGAGCGGAAAAGGGAGCCCCATCATCATCATCATAGTCGAATGGTTAGATAACCTACGTCCAATATATCTAAAATCTAGTTATCTACTAAAGTGACATAGTAAGACCTAAATATCGAAAGTACAGAGTATCGAATTTCCTAAATATCGAAGTACAGAGTATCGAATGTCCTAAATATCGATATTTATGAATTATGTATCATCATTCATTTCATCATCATTTCAGCCGAAAGACGTCCACTGCTGGACATTGGCCTCCCCAAAAGGGGCGAATTTGCCATAATCGCCACGCTTGGCAGGAGGGTTGGCGATCGCAGTATGGTGTTAAAAATGCATAGAGAATGCTGCTGCCCATTTATTATGCATGTCACAGGGTAATTTGATAATTCGGATATTGCGAAAACCCTCGATAGTTAGAAAATAGTAATAGATAGAAAATAGTAGCGTTTGCCGGCCGCTGCCGCGGCACCGCTCACTGCGTTCGCTCGACTCACGCACGGTTGGTCACAATTCTGACCTAACCTATTTCACCCAGTCCAAAATTATGAATCATAGAATCTGCCTGCGACTAGATAATTAGACAATGGTGAAAATTCTGCGGCAGATTGTAGGTATTAAGTGTTGACATTTTGAACTTAGGTAAATATAATGACGATCGACATTTTTAATCAGTCGATACTTTAATCACTCGGAAATTTCATCTTCGGCATTTTAAGCTTATGTAGGTATAACAATTTTCGATATTTCGATACAATCGAAATTTTAATTTTCGTTGTTTTGAACAGTGACATTTTACCCATAGGTATTTTAATTTTCGATGTTCAAATATATACATTTGTACCCAAAAGACATCGTGTAAATACACAAGGTTTTTTTTTATTATACACCGAGAAATTTTAGTGGTTGTTTTCCCGCAGCAGAACAACTTGCCATAAGGAGTACTTTCGGAATATAGAGTGAAAGTAAAAAAATAAAGATATTTTTGTTTTAAAATAATTTAAAAAATATGCATCAACTCGAAAACGTGAGAATCAATAGTGACACTAGAGGTAACTTGTAGGTACTACTCGAATCGCACGCGCCGCCAACAAAGGGAACAGCGATTCATAAATGTTCAAAGCAAAATAAACTCTCGCACGTGGTGATTTTTCACAATGGTTAATCTGCCATTTTTTGTTTCTAATATTTAATTTGTTTATAAAATGATTGTATTACCAAGACAAAACCATTTCGCTGCGGGAAAACAACCATTTAAATTTCACGGTGTATAGCTACATTTTATTCAGTTAAAGAAGGTTACAAAACTGCCGTCAATTATGTTATAGGTACGCCAATTATCAAGAAATCCACAAATGGAACACGAAAATAAACTAACGTGTTACGTCAATAGCTTACCTTTCTGAGCCATCCAGAAAAGTTATCAGAGATATTTTCTTCCCGTCGATTGTATTTTATTTTTATATTGATACACCGGGAAGATTTGGAGCGTCGCATCGTGGCAGTTGGGACGTGTATCTAGGTAATATCTAGAAGCGTTGAGTGCACCTTCTAAAAATGTTACTTAATTTTAACTGACATAATAAGAAGCTGTAAGTTTGGGTTAAGATTATTTATTTATGTAGTTATTGTTATTTTTTAAGGTTCAGATAGGGGTTCATTTTAATATTCTGTTTACGTTCACTTCTCAACGTATATCTTATATGCAAAGATCCTACTTATCTTTACAGGTGCGTTCGATGTAAATAGTATTTATATTATACAAATTTATCTATGTAATGTTGTTACTTTCTTAAAACTTAAAGTAAAATTACTATACCACAATAGGTAAAAAGAATGAAAAGTGAAGCAATGACAGACAAATTAATTATGCGTTAGATACATGGTGCTCATATATTTACAAACATTGTAAAAGTAGATGATTTCCCTAAAATTTTAACATTTAATAACCTACGTCAGTGTGGGAGTTAAAGTATATTAATCACAGAAAATAAAATGAATGTCATAAAAAAAGAATATATATATACAATTAAATTAGCAACCAGTTTGATTTTGTCTACACTCTAAATAAATTGTCCTATGGAGCAGGACATAACAGGTCGCTGCAATCTTTGGGGGCTTCGTAACCTTTCAAAGTTCAAAAGGGAAGTGTGGAAGGATTTACACATAGCTCGGCTAACGGGTGTATGTGTTTAAGATGTTTATTAAGATCCAAACAAAATACCTGGACAAACTTTTACAGCTACATACTCGACAATCTTTCACAGAAAAATTGTGACCTGAAGAAAGATTTAATTCTGCTGTTCCATACATTGTAGCATTACTGCGGGCCCTATCAGAATACCAGCGCTGCGGTATTTATTTTTTTGGCCTCGCATAGAACTTTTTTTGTTGTTCCTAATGTAAATTTTGTTAGTTTTAAATGCTCCTTTTTAACCGTTTTTTTAATCTATGGATGTACTTATCTGAATTAAGGCGACAATAACCGACTTTTAATGATTTTATACTGAAGATCACGTCTAAAAGAGAAGAGTTCATGATTTGGAAAAAAAATATGTTAAATTAGAGCATTTTATTAAAAACTTAATATGTGAATATTTTAGATTATAGTGAAATTAATTTGTAAAGTTATGTCTAACGCGGATTAAAAACTGAAAATCACACAAAATCTATCAAGCGTATTTGTCTGAAACCTTCACCTTTTTAAAGATAATTTAATTACTGATCTTTTAGTATATGAGTTTTATTAAAATACCTTTTGTTTTACGCATAATAAATCAATAATGTGTCTTATTTGGGACAGCGCTCCTCGATGAGCGAGTCCTATTACTGGCTGGACGTACGACGCGGTGCGTGAGCTCAGTACAGAACACGCAAGCTAACCACTCAAGGTCGCTGGCATTTATCTGGGCCTTAAATTAATATTATTGTTATTATTTAAACAATGCTTTGACATAATATCTCGGGACCCTTGAGTCCCACACCTTTGGAAGGCGAACTAGGGGCCGAACCCAACTCGCAGAGGCCCCTTAAACAATTTTAAATATTGATGAGGCACCCACCGACGATTATCCCTGTACGCACTATCAAGTGCACCCAAGTACAACCCCCGGTTGATGCAGTACTATTGCAGAACGAAACAAAATATATTGGGCTATGGGTTTGGGTGGTGTGGACTAGTTACCTAGAACTATGGAAAGACTATGGCCCCTGCTGACCAATTTTGTATATAAAATACACGGGAAAATGGCAGGGGGTGACTTGCACACTCAATAACGGGCCCCCGAAAACGATCGCTGACACATAATATCGTAGCGACAAGGGGGCAATATGTCCTGAGATGCTGATGAGGAATGGAGAGGTATTCCACAGCTATCAGGACAATCCTGGAAATAAGGTCAAGATCCCTACCAGCATCTTACTAGAATACTTCCTTCCTCCGAGCACGTTTGCTCTTGCGAATCTCCACTCAAGCCGGCCATTAAAGGCAAGAAAGAGGTGAGGGATAAGACTTCTCCCGGGAGATAGGGTCCGTGGGGTCGCTACTGCCCAACAGCTACCCACATGCTGCCGTGCGAGTTCATGTATCTCTCTTGGTCTGGCTCCTCACCCTACATCTGTTTCGGCAAAGTTTACCAGCAGAGACCCAAAGTTCTGAGCGCGCAAGCCCCACCACGACGTCAACGTAGAGATACGGCGGTGGGGTTATTATTATTGTTTGTATTTCCTGTGCGTATCCCAAATAAAACATTTTTCTTTCTTTATTTGTTTCAGCTAAACCTAGTTTCTAAATGAAAGAATACATCGCACATCCCGCCAACCCGCCTGCCAAGTGTGGCGATCATGGCAAACCCCCCCAATTGGAGGAGGCCTATGTCCAGCAGTGGACGTATTTTGGCTGGAATGATGATGATGATGATCGCAAATCGGCAACAAGGGAGTCACAACACATAACAATACGAAGTTTACGGATCAAAAATATATTTAGATTTTAATTTTCATAAATAATATAATAGAGCAATATATAGTCTCCTTAAATATATTATTATCTTAGGTTCTCCGATATGATCTCTCAGAATTTTTTTAATGGACTGTTAGGTAATAAAAATAATAAAAAAGAGGTTTCCCAAAAACTTCAATTATTGTGTTGTGACACTCTCGTTGCCGATGTGCGACATGTCTAGGATACAACCGTTTTCCAAAGGAGCAAGATATTTTCTGAAAATACATTCAGAATTCCAAAAATAATCATATGTTTACGCAGAACTTAAGCCTTCTTGAGTCTCCCTTCATGTATCGGTTTTCATTTCGCTCCATTTTATATGCTGATTCTTGGACTTTACTATTTAGTGGAACCCTCTTATTTTTGTTCAGGTTTGTCCTACGTGAGGTCTTTCATGAAATGGGTCGTGTGTTAACTTCCAGGTATATTCATTTATCATCCACTTTTGCTGAATATCGTTTAGTAGGCTCTATGTGCTGAAAAATCCCCAGAAGGCCTGAAAAACATTACCTTATTTCCTCGTAACAGGAGTTAATGTTCTGTATATTTTTAACAGTTATTAGCTAGTAGTTTGCGGTAATGGTACACAAGATGTTCAATGCGTATTTAACGGGAACTTCTAATGTAGCGTGAGGCAAAATTGTCTTTTTAAGGGCCATAAGGAAAGCGGGTGCGTCGAAGGCCCAGTGTTGCCCATATGAGCTGTTATTTACGATTGGCGAATACATTTTCTTGGTCCTTTTTCGCTTTTATCCATTCCGTTAATAGATTACGGCGAAGTCAAAAGAAACGGTAATGGATTTATTTTTCCATGCCCCGATTTTGGTCCTTCCTCGGATGATGAAATTCATATGTAGGTGCTTACTAATTTCTAAGCTTTTTGTGATACGCTACTTATGAGACATGGCTACCTGAAACCTTGTAAGAGTAGATACCTACTTTATATAAGGTGTATCTATTCATACACGGAATATTTTAAGAGATACAACTATAGGTGGTAAAGAAGCCATGAATACGATAAAAAAAAAATTACTATGTACTTATATTATTTAACAAAATTAAATAATTTAAAATTACTTAATTATGATGATTAATTAATAAGACACTAAACTAAATTATCCTAAATACCTTAACTATCTTATTATATATACTATTAACTTAATTATCTTAATTGATTAATTATCTATGGCGACGGTTGCGAAAGTAAGTAAGTAAAGGTTTTTTTGCAAAATGTGTCAAGCAATTTTAAAATTATAAAAATTATGTATAAATAAAAACAATTAGATAAAAAAATCGTTTCTATGGCTTTTTTATTACCTATAGATGTTTCTCTTAAAATATTTCGTGTATGAATAGATACACCTTATATTATAAATAATATTTTTTTTTCTGTAAGTAGGTTTGTACAAACACTGTGAACTAGCTTTAGTTAATTGATTTTTAATTACATCGATTTCCAACACGCAAATTAAACGTATACGTCTATATCCAAAGCCGCCCCAAGCCAGGCAGCAATAACCTCGATTAGCACTAATATAGTATTACATAATATTAATTAATATCAACAACTACTCACCTCGGATTGGCAATTAGTAATATCAGGGTACAGCTTAATCTTATAATCTCATTACGTATTCCAGGAGATTCCCATACATCGGTCTGCTAAGGTTCTGATGTTTAGACGTCACGACGGCTCAGGTACGAGTACGTTCCTCCTAAACTTCTTTGAATGGTTTATTTCACAGAAGGAATGGAACGGTGCTCTATGTCGTATGACATAATGTCGCGCCTGAAGGGGAGGTTTATACCTTTGAATTTTACATTAATACCTATATATTGTCTTTATTTTATTCTCATATGAAGGCATTAACCGGGAAAAATCCGGACTCCGAAATATTGCTAAAAAATCTTCTCAAATAAATAAAATTGAAGAGAATAACTAAGAAAAATAAAAATAAACTAGTAATAACTTCGGTATTAGGCCATAAGTGTCTATTTGTAATGTCAAAATAACTTATTTTTACTAAGGCCGCCTTCCGAATTGGCTATAATTGTTCACAGCGCTCACATCGTCCCACATGCGTTCCGATTTAGATATTACGATTATGACAGCCGAGGGCTGTCAACAATTCGGAACGCTCGTGAACGCGCTCACGGTGCTCACTCAATGTCAAAACAGTATTAGAGTATTTCTCTGTTTAAACACCAAAAATTTCTAGCAACTGTAGCCGGAAAACAATTTTGAAAATGCCACGTTAAGATATGATGCGACTCAAAACAAAACAGCACAGCTGTCATTTTTGACAGCGCTCACAAGATGGCGAATGTCATGACGTCATCTATGACGATTCACGGGACATCGGTATCGCGCTCACGCTAATTCGGTTCGGGCTTTAGCACGCGAAAATCGATATTATCGCAACTCGAAACGCACTGTAAATTCATATGAAAGTGCATCCGGTACTAATTACATTGTCTGTCTGTTTGTTCCGGCTAATCTCTGAAACGGTTAGACCGATTTTGACGGAACTTTCACTGGCAGATAATTAATGTTATAAGGAGTAACAAGGTTTTTATTTTAGAAAAAACCACGCGAGCGAAGCCGCGGGCAGCAGCTAGTTATTAATAGAAAAATCCAATTACATTTTGCTCAACCGTGGGATCGAACACCTACTCCTGTAAATACGATCCCCAGGCTTAGAAATGCGACTAATGAGCCATCAAAGGCATTCAGGCTAAATGTATACTTCTAAATAAACCCGGAAACCTTATCCAAAACATTCTCACTTCATGTACATTGCCCCTTAGTTATTGTAATTGAATAATTTGATGTTAGTTCATAGCTGTGGTTTATATAACCGGATTGAGAATTTCACAGCAATTTTGTGTGTTTAGGGAATTTGAATGGTTCCCATTCTGCCATGTGTTGTGGTGTCAGTTATTGAATACCGGTCCGGCGGCGCTTTATAGTATGTTTTCAGATGAATGGAGGAATTACAGTTTGTGAGCAAATGAAGGGTAGAATATCAGGAAATGATTTCAAGTTTTAAATTATTTTGATGCTGAGATAGTGGCCTTTTTCGCCTCGCACAGGTCTTTTTCTATATTTTTTTTTCTGTTGTTGTTTACAATGTAAATTTTGTTAGTTTTAATTGCTCATTTTTTTTTACTGTATTTCTTGTGCGTGTCCTAAATAAAATATTTTCCTTTCTTTCTTTCTTTCTTTCAAATTACTCTATATCTTCGTGCTAGTTTTTGTTATCTGATTTAAAACTTTTAAAATAATATAATACTCGTATTCCTCACCAAAACCAAATGCAAAATTAAGCTAAGCAATTGGCTTCGGAAGTTAAATTATGAAGAAACAGAAAAACTATTTGCTGTTCTAAAAAAAGCCACTTTCATTCATCCCCCCCACACACTACCCCCATACATTCACGCACACATACACCTTACACATACACATACAGATACACATTCATATCTACTAAACATAACTACTAACACCAAGCACCAATAACTGATACAATTTCTTTTTAATTTATTTTTAAACTTAAAAGCCTTTAGTTTATCCGTGATCATGGTGCTTGCAACAGCGCCGAAATATCGGGAACCCATATCAAATAGTAAACATGGTAAATATCACAATACCTATAAGTTAATATTTAAATTATTTTTTAATTGTGATTATATTGATATTTATTCATTTATTTATTTATTTTTTAATTACCTACAAACTATTGTAGGTAATTAAAAAATCTAATTAGAAAATCTATGATTATTTTGTACGGTTTTTTCGTCATGTAAGTGTTGATTCCATAACTTTGATCTGTGATTTTTATTTAATTATCTATAAACCAGAAAGTGTAACAAAATTTAATTGTTAAACATTGAAAAGATTATGTACGTGATTAGATTCAAATTTACACTTTGTTAATTCCATGACATGTGCAGTTTTATTTTAATCTTCACCTTTAAATCCCAAGAAGACACTATTGAAGTTTTAAGAAAAAAAAGACGTGTTGCACTCGGGGACTGCCGCGGTAAAGCTATTGCATAGCATTTTGTATCAACTTATGCAATTATAATATTTATTTATTTTATTTATGCAGTATTTCTTTTTCTTTGATATTAATTCAAGTTACACTTTTTGAGCGTGGTGACCGATAAGAAAGTAAAGTCAATCCATAATCGGCCCAGAACTTTGGAGAACCGTTTAAAAGTGGTTTTTATAAGCTATGAAGAACGTTAATGTTTAATGTTAATTCTAGCTAGGAGAATCATAAACACGAGTAAAATTATTGATTTATAAATAAATTGCTCACATACCTCAACAACCTTTCAAAAACTTTTGAATTACGATGCCTGCCATCTAGTGGATAAAACCGACAACAAAACACAACTGAGACCACCAACAGAGCAACGCTTGTCTCGATTACGAATCACAAGCCACGCCAATGTCACCTCTATTTAGTTAGTTCTACCTGCGATTACTAGATGGCGTTGCGTTGCGCGGTAAATCCACCACAGAGTTTCGTAGAGTCGTACAATACGTCTAATCGCACGCACACAACGCCGTGTCGAAAACTGCCGAACTGAAACGACGTTAGACGATGCACGGCCTTCAAGCCACACCTCCGTGCCCGTCGGAGTGGGGAGCGTGAGGTTTTTTCGTTACGGAATTTCTGGATTCGGTCCCCGCGCTCAAGGCCCGCGATAGAAGCTATGCAATAGCTTAAAAAATATTTAAAAACATAGAGTACTGACAGTACTCTCGAGTAGATAGATACACATAGGCAATAAGAGGCAAGATGCAAGGTGCGAGCGGAGCCCAAACCGTATTGCTGTTGGTGTACCAAATAAATAAATAAATAAGTTGGTTAGTTTTCCTAGAGTGTTTTTTCATATCATTTTCATGACAGCCTTCACTGAGGCCATTATATGATGGCCACCGCTCTTCGAGGAAACCGTAGCCTTAATTAATGTGGTATGACCCGACAGAGACCGCACTTACTACTTTTTTTAATCCATGGGAAACATTAAAAACAATGTTATAAAAAGTTGTTATTTCATTAAAAGCGTCTAATGGGCCTCTGCGAGTTGGCTTCGGCCCCTCGTACGCCTTCCAAAGGTCCGGGACCCCGGGGCACCGAGATATGTAAACATGTAACAATAAAATAATAATAATAATAATTTTATTTGACACAGAACAGGTTACATTTGAACACGAAGATATACAAGACACATTAAAATTTTCTTAATTTTATACTGAAGGCATCTGTGTCTGAACTAGATAAACATATCTGTATCTCAGACATCAGCGCTCTTCCTTATGATAATAACACGATTAGATTAACTTTGCTGGATATTAAAAAAAAAAAAACCCAAAGTTACCCCTTTTCGTAATCTTTAATCAATCTCATAGCTACAAAACGGAAGTTTTTTTTCTTATTTTTTATATAGGAAATACAAAGGTAGTAAGATTGTTTAGCACAATTCACTGAGTTTTTTTCTTGATAAAATTATTAAAATAATTATTATGTTTCAAACTCAAACTCAAAGCATTTATTTCAAATAAACCAATTACAGGCACTTTTGAATTGTCAAGGGGTCGGTCAGTCAGAAAGATGAAGCTAGTTGCCCATTCCAAAGCGTAGTAGGTTCCTATGGAGAAGAACGGACAAGAAACTCCATGGACACTCTTTTAAAACAAAATATTGTTACAAAATATGGGTTACATCATTCATGTTGAAGTTATACATGTGAGAACAATGTAGAAAGACGTGCACGTTAGAAGCGTCCGTAATAGAAACAATTCAAAAATTAAATTACCTAACAAATGCGCGAGGCAACCACTCGCGGCTTCGCGCGCCTATTTCAGGCGGCTCGAGCAATCATAGCGCCTTAGACGAAGCTAGCATGATTTTGTTCAGTACGATAAAATTATATTCAGAAAACGAAAGTAATGTTACTTTATTACCTACATTCACTACGTAAGTAACAGACGAATACAGATGATATTATCGGATGTTTCTCATTCAATAATGTCCAATCTATGTATAATGGCTGACTGTCTACAGGAATCATATTTGAAGCTGAGAGCAAAAAAAATATTGCTTTATTACCTAAAATATGTATTGGTAACTTTAGGTCTCTTTCTTTGATTGAGTCTTTGAAGATTGTTAGGTACCTACTTACTGAGAATATTATTAAGATAATTACTGGAACTTGTGATGAAAGAAACTTAAGTCGTAATGTGGTAGAAAATATTGATCATAAGAAATATGTGTGCAACGTACATGACGCTGTGCCTTTGCGTGATATTGCAAATGCATGTCAAAGTTGGCGGGAACCACTGATTATCTGGAGGGCCGCCTGCTTATTTGCCACGGCATAAAAAACTTATAGCTCCACGCGACGCGAAATAAAGGCACCGCTCATGGCGCGTCACGCGGTGCCCTCGTGTAGCGTCGCTTGTCGCGCCTGTTTGTAGGAAGGAGCCTTTAAGAACCGACTAGGTACTAGGTTGCAAATTTTATTTATATTATAATCACGAGGACTGAAAATTCACCTCAGTTTTATAAAATCCAAATGTTTTCATTCGTAGAATTATATACAATAAATAAATCTTTTATTTCAGACCCATTGCTATAGTCCACTTGGTTAATATACAAGAAACTAACATCATCATTATCTACTTACATCTACCAGAAACACAATACAAACTACTAATTACGACGCCACAGTGACATGTAGGCGTAACCAATGTCCCAGTATGGGTTCCACCTATCAGTTATGGTTTTCCAAACACAATCAAAGTTATGATTTTTTTAGGATGATATTTTGGACCATTATTTATTTTATACCACCAGTAGGTATTAACTATGTCCAGAAACCCCTGAATTCACTAAAAACGCGATACGTATACGCTTATTGTTGCAGATATGAAAAACAATAGTCAACCCGCTTTTTGCTGCCGGTTGTATGTGGAAAACAAATGTTTGTTTAAGTCGTGAAATAGTGAGCGAGGCCCCGTACCTATTAAGTGGAGAGGTGAACAAATAAACGAGTTAGCAATCGAATAAAGATTTTTCGTTTTGTTGAAAAGAATAGCGTGTCGCTTGGGGGTTAGTCGATAATACTCAGCGCGAAAACCGATTCAGTGTCAATTTTTTTTTATGTTGTAGTTTTGTAACTGGAACAATGACCCGTCTATTTAATAAAAATGCATTGTTAATGTGCAAAGTTTGAAATCTTGACTATCATTTTTAGGGTTCCGTAAGTCAACAAGGAACCCTTCTAGTTTCGCCATGTCCGTCTGTCTGTCTGTCCGCGGCTTAGCTCAGAGACTCTTAGTAGGTACTAGAAAACTGTAATAAGACATGGGTATACATATTAATCACGGCGAAAAAGTGGTAAAATATAATCTTGAAATATATATATATTTTTAGGGTAAGTACCTACCTCCCCTACACGTGAAGTGGGGATGTTACTTTTTTTTTTCGTCTACCCCATAGTATGGGGTAACATTGGACAGGCTGTCTAAAAATATTGCGGGTTTAAGAACGCAATTTTTCGATTCAGGAATCCGTTTGCGTAATATTAAGCATGAAAGTGCTAATTTTTAATTGTCAAGTGTCGCTCCCCCTTGCCATCTAAATGGTTGTATTTGGATACGTGGAAAAATTCACAGGGATAGTATATATATATAGATAATGAAGTTA
This sequence comes from Dryobota labecula, assembly GCA_947523025.1. Lineage (NCBI taxonomy): Eukaryota > Metazoa > Arthropoda > Insecta > Lepidoptera > Noctuidae > Dryobota > Dryobota labecula. The sequence goes on from OX383284.1 coordinate 13,547,317, forward strand.
AAAGAATATCTATCACAGCTAAGTAGGCTTCACAAGTTACTGAGTAATAGTCGACCAACTTACATTTGCAGTTGAAAAATATGTTCTCCGATACATTCTGCGTAGGAGAACATGTTTTTCAACTACAATGTTAAGTTTGTTCTTAGGATAAATTCATCCCAACTACGGAACTTTCATTGTGCGTGGTCCGACACGAAATTGGCCGTTAAAAAAAAATCAAAATTAAAATATTTTATTTCACATAAACCTACATGGGCACTTATGAAACGTCAGAAGCTAGGTGCACGGTTCCAATTAGTCGTTTCCTATGGAGAAGAGCCGGCAAGAAACTCCACGGTTACTCTTTAAAAAATAATTGTCTTTACAATATTATCAAATAACAGTGATAATAGGTATGGGAGGACAGTGTAGGCCTTTCAACAATTACCAGGTACTTAAAAAAATATAAAAGTGCCAACAAATCTACACTCTACTAGGCCTACAACGTTCTCACATTCACAAAATAGAAAATAATCTAGGTATATAAAAGATGAATGACATGATTGCAATTACAACTACAGTAATATATCTGAATAAATATCATGTTTAAATTTATTTATCCTTCATTAAAAAGAACCAGGTTCTTAATAATAGAGAAAAAATGTAATAAGATAAGAAAGAAAAAAGTAATAAACGAAAATAATAGTAATATTTACAAGTGAAAAGGGAAAATTAAATTAATACAGCACATTAACCTTAAGAAACTCTAGGATATTCCGAATAGGGCAGTTTGTTTGTAAATTGGTACAAACAGACAAACTTACTTAGTTGTGTTTTGTGTTGTGAAATGTGATTAAATATTTAATATAAAAAAAGGAATTACATTTCCCCAAAGTTATGGACATGATGTTAAAACGCCCAAGCTGTTCAAATAATAATATCATGAATAATTAAATGTAAAACATAATTTTAGCCCAATAAAGTATCAGTGGATGCTTTTACATTAAAACTAATTACTCCCTTCCTTAATACCGTCTTTATTTACGTAAAACAATGACGGAGAGGTAATTAGGTAGGCAGATGTCTTGTACAAAAAGTTATTTTATACTCTCGTATCACATTTCCGCGAGTTAACAACGTATGGCGTCAAGTTTGTTATATAAAGTACTAAGTAAACAACGAGTTTCTGAAAGATACGAGAGAAATAATACTTTGAGCACAAAAGAAGACTTCTACAACATTTTATGACGTAGACAGTGTGACTTCACGTTTGATGTGCGGCCGACTTACAGTAGGGTGATCATATTTCGGCGAGCGCTAGTTTCAAAGCGAGCTGCCTGTCGGGACAGATAACGTAGTAAATGTCAATCTCTGTAGGTCTGCTCCATTTTGAGGGGATCAAAGTTCCGGGGTACGGATTATAAGGGTCCAAGATAAGCTTATTTTCTGAAGCCTAATTTTCTACCCACCTACTTCCTTTGTTGAAACGTTGATGAGTCCAGTTTTTGTGAATGTATCTGGGACGGAGTTCGGCCTCGTTTCTTGAAATGAAATTTTACAAATTAGACAATTCCTTTGTATCCAGTATATTTATTTTTACTGGACTGCTAAATACTTGTGATTAAAAAGCATATTTTTTAACTGAAGACTTTTTCAGAGAGAACCTGCGCAAAAAGTAAACATAGAAAATAATTAGTTTAAGCAAATGGTAAGTGTCCTTAGAACTAACGACTTGTAAATAATCTAGATTTTTGTGTTGCGAAATAGTCGAGGAAAATGGAACGGGCGGATTTTATAATTACCGAATGCACACTAATAAAAAGCACTTACAACGCTCTCATAGTCAGAATTATCTTTAGAAATATAGAACCTATTATACGCAAAATAATCAGATAAGCTTGCATTGTCCGCTATTCACAAAAAATGGTGTTATTTTATGAAAAGAATTAAAACAGGAAAAAATTATGCTTTTCCTGTTGCACTTTATTTCTTGCGAAATCCTGGTGTAGTATATAAAAATGAATTGTTATAATTGTTAAATTGATTGTTTAATTGTTATTGTAGTTGTGTTGTTGTGTAACTGTTATTGTTGTAGAAGTTGTTGTGTTTGTTAATGTTGTTGAAGAAGTTTTGTTGTTGTTGTTGTTGTTATGTTGTGGCATTAAGTCCGGCTATGTACCACTATTGTACATGAAGTTTAAATAAATAAATAGTATATAAACTATTTGTCCTATTTATAATCGGTGATATAAGGATTATTTTAAGTGGGATCATAACAAAAAAATATATTGACAATTTTGTTATTTATTTTCACTTATCTTTTTATCTTTACACGCGGGAGTGTGATAAGATAAAATAATCATTTATTTGCTCAAACATGAGTACTCGTAATTACATACAACACAAATTGTCAGCATGCAGGAGATGTTAAAAGTAGAGATAACAACAGATCATCACGTTTGCCTTAAAAAATGGCATGCAAATATTAATAAAACAAAGTACAATGTTACTCCAAGTCTCATTATTTATTTAAAAAAAAGTCATAGTATTATAGCCAGCCACCAACGGTCCCTTACCATCCTCCCTCCGACGCTGCCCTAAGCCGAGGTTCGTACCCCACAGGGGGTGCCCTTAGCGAGCAGTCGTTTAGTTTATAAGTTTTTACGCCCTGGCTGGAGGCATTAAGTTCTGTTAGGAGCTTAAGGCAACCACAGGATAGTCCGGTTAAAGAGTCTCAACCTCTCATGGTTAACTCTGAAATGTCATAGTTAAAAAAAAAAGGTATTATAGATCATTAAAAATAATAAATTAGTAAAACATGATCAAAATCTCTCATCTAAAAACTCATTTAAGTTATAATAAGCTTTATCTGCTAGCAAACGTATAACTTTCTTTTTGAACGCTACGTCACTTAACTGCAAGCCAAGTTCAAGATAGGTAAAAAGAACTGGCCAGCAGCAACCGTGTGAATGAAAAATTCGTGCTGATATCTCTTTGACCCGGGCCTGGTCCTTACCGGACGACGAGCTGGCCATAGCTCGCCGTCCACAAGCCCGCGCCTGCGGTGGCCGGGAATCGGCTACCGATTCCCGCCGCTTAGGGCGATCCCTGCGGCGACTAGGAGCGTGAGGGCGCACAAACTGCCGCTCCCTAACGCGGTCCGCCTCCTCCTTCGCAAGCATTACTGCTTCGCAGAAGGAGGTGACTGCCTCCCATGCATTCTCGCTCCGGACCATGGCCTGGACCAGAGCCGGACGCGAGAGATCGCCGCCGCCGATTGCCTCCTAAATAATATACCTAACATTAAATTGTAAACTCACGGGATTTCTCATTTAACAGTCACCTAAGTATATATATATTTACTTATAACATAGGTGACGGTGAAGAGGAGAGAGGAACTTTCAGATTTTTTTTTTCCCAGGAAACATCCCTATTATTGTAAATAGTTGATTGTAGGCAGTTGTAAAGAGTAAATTGTATTTTCTAAATAGTTAGACTTGAATCCATACTAATATTACAAATGTGAAAGTAACTCTGTCTGTGTGTCTATCTGCCTGTTACGTGAAAACGTACGCCTAAATTGCTGAACCGATCGTCATAAATTTAGAGAGGAACTTTCTGTTTTTTTTTTGTGTACGTTCTACTTACTATCATAGAATTGTGAAATATGTATAATATGGTTACAAATTGTTTTTCGCGTTTTCGCCTTTTTTTAAATGAACCATTTTGAACCTTTCATAACTCAAAAACTATTTAACATAAAACACATTAAGTTTGGTTGAGACCCCTTAGATAAACTAGTACTCCAAATTTTATAAACACTCCTTAGACGGATGTAGATATAGATATTAACGTCCAAAAATCGTAATTTTTATGACTGATTGACTCACGTATAGATCAAAAACCTAACCCACTTCCAGATGACTCACCTGTGACACCTCCTGTAATTGAAGGAGCACATGTAAAATAATCTTTTATATTATTGTGAATATTGTGATTAATATTGTATTTATGTCTATCCTTTGTTGGACATCCCAATTATATAAGTACATAAACTAAACTTTCAAACACTGATCCACACAACACAGGCAAGTGGCGATTTATATAGGTATCAACATCACAATAAAGCAATAAGCAGCACATGGCTTGAATTGCCGAAATTTGTGCCGAAAAATTTGGTGACATAGTTCCGAAACAATGCGCTAATATGAACGTGGCCCCGTTTGTACAAGGCCTTATTTTGTGCGTCCGGAAAAGATGTAAGCAATATAGTTTTGACGTAAAAAGCACGCCCCACCGCGGGGCAAGCGGCTAGTGAAAATATAAAATTAATTAGTTGGTAACAAAATTACCCGTGACGAGGGTCACAAAAAAACAATGTCCTCCGACCAAAAACCTTTTAACGAGAACGTTAATGGTAAGCTTTCTGTGATATAATTTGTGACACGTTATGGAAGGCGTGTAAAAGCTGTTTACTAATGAAAAAATGTGTGACTTACTTACCTATAGATTTTTTTAAAATCCACAACGGGAAAGCTCTTATCTTAGCGGGATTAGTGATGATAACGCCGAAGGTGGAAGTGAGCTTCACCCGGAAACCTCAACCACAGAGGAACTGGCTATCTTACCTCTAACTGCCGAAACACAACAATGCTGTTAACGTTGTTGTTATGGCAACAGATTTAGGTAAGATGGTGGTAGCTAGCCAAGCGGACTTGGAATAAGCCCTACCACCAACCAAACCGAGCAGAAAATTTTGCCCCCACTGGCACCTGACACAAAAACACCTTTTCCACCTTCTGTTACTACTATGACATAACAAGCTTTAGAAAGGGACTGCCGCACAAGACAAGCATGACTGACAGACAGACACGAGGCACTTCAAAGCAAAACTTTTGCCTAGTTTATTCTTTTTCGCATTCTTCCTGCGCTGATGTCGGTTGCTCGTACGAATATACATTATCTTTACTTCTTTACTAATATTATAAAGCTGAAGAGTTTGTTTGTTTGAACGCGCTAATCTAAGGAAGTACTGGTTCGAATTGTAAAATTATTTTAGTGTTGGATAGCCCATTTATTGAGGAAGGCTATAGATAAAACATCATGCTACAATCCTTAGGAGCCAAGCGAAAATAACAAAAGTCAGAAAGAACGGTAAGCGATAACGAAGTTACAGCGCGGGCGAGCGACGGGATGCGACGCGATGGGTGGGTCGAAATTTCACGCGGACGAAGTCGCGGGCAGAAGCTAGTGTTCCATAAATAACTTCTCCCGCTGTGAGTGGAGCGGGAGGGCGTGTCAGACTTTTACTGACTAAAACCCACCCGTATTTCTCAGACTTTTACTGACTAAAACCCACCCGTGTTTCTTCAGTTGCCCGTGTGCCAGGGCCGCGGTATCCCTTTCAGACAAACCCACAACCCTGGCAGGCACCGGTCCTAGCGGACCCCGTCAGTGCGTGCTGACATCTCTTTGAGGCGTGCGTGGAACACAACGCGCCGTCGATCCGGGCCTGGTCCTTACCGGACGGCGTGCTGCTCATAGCTTGCCGTCCGCAAGCCCGCACCTACGGTGGACGGGAATCGACTACCGATTCCCGCCGCCCAGGGCGTCTCCTGCGGTGACTAGGGGCGTGAGGGTGCACAGACTGCCGCTCCCTCACGCGTTCCGCCTCCTCCTTCGCAAGCATTACTGCTTCGCAGAAGGAGGTGAATACCTCCCATGCACTCTCGCTCCGGACCATGGCCTGGACCAGGGCCGGACGCGAGAGATCGCCGCCGCCGATTGCTTCCATGAGGACACGGCGGTGCTCTGCCCAAGCCGGTCAGACCTCTACCGTATGCTCCACCGTGTCTTCCGCGCGATCCACACAGTGGTAACACCCGGGCGTTTCCTCCCGCCTTATCCTGAACAGTAACCTGCCGAAACAACCGTGTCCGGTGAGGACCTGTGTCAGGCGGATAAAGCAACACCCTGCGACGCTGACGGCAGCGGCGCGTACGTTGGTGCGTATCGCGCGCATCGGTCTCGCTAGTCAGCGCTGCGTTCGTCGGCCGACTGACTAGCATGGAATTGTGCGAGCGTCCTCAGTCTGTTACCGACGATCAGCTGAATGCCACGCGTGCGCGACAGTAAAATACACTTGGTAGACGATTGTACCAATCGTAGAGCGGTCGGTATTGCAGAACAGTATTTTATTATTTATTTCTCGTTGACGTACGCGACCGACCGTACGCGACCGACATCAGCGTAGGAGGAATTCAGGCCTTAATTTTCAGGACAGCTGCTGCAGTACATATCTGTAACACATCTCACCGTGAAAACTTAGGTAAGGTATGTGCTTATTAAAGGAGCTGTCAATAGAGTCAATCCCTAGCATCGGATGGGATGATATTTCACTAGAAGCTCACTTCACATAAGTTTGCACGGTGAGATTAACAGAAAAACTTACCATGAAATTCTAGGTGAAGTGAACTTAGAGTGAGTGGTCAATAGTGTCAATACCTAGCATATGGTGGAATGACAGCTCACATCAAACTCACTTCACCTAAGTTTTCACGGAGAATTTTTTACAGAATAAATCGGCAGCTCCTTTAATCTATATTCAGGAGGTCCCAGATATCGATCGACATACATATCGGTGGTGACAGCTTTGGTCAAGCCCTCCCAAAATAACACCGCCTCAGTGGTAATACCACCTGCCTCAGATCCAGAGGTCCCGGGTTCGATTCCCAGCGGGGGCAAAAATTTCTGCTCGGTTTGGTTGGTGGTAGGGCTTGTTCTAAGTCCGCCTGGCTAGCTACCACCATCTTATCTAAGTCTGTCGCCAAAACAACAATGTTAACAGCATTTGTTGTGTTTCGGCAGTTAGAGGTAAGATAGCCAGTTCCTCTGTGGTTGAGGATTCCGGGTGAAGCTCGCTTCCATCTTCGGCCTTATCATCACTTACCATCAGGTGAGATGAAGGCCAAGAGCTTCCCCGGTGTATGTAAAAAAAAAAAAAAACAAAACATATGTCCCGAAAAATACAAATGTCGCTTATGTGCTACTAGTGTCGCGTTGCGCCCGCGATATCGCACTAGTCTGTACAAGCCTTAAGGCACATTTTCTTTCATAGTCGGAAACAAAGTAAATATGCGGTTTCGATATTTTACAAAAGAACTCTAAGAAGCCTGCACTTTTTCATTAACGACCTTATTATTTTAAGTAATTTTTAATAGAAATTAAATAACAACATTTTCTAAATGGCTACATAAAGGAGCTGTGGGAAAGTTTTAATGGAAAAGTTTTTAGTTCAAAACAACACGGTTGGAGTGCACTGTTAAATTGCTAAAGTATGTTTTTTGTGGCGGTTAAAGTGCTGGTTTTTCTTTAAAGAATTCGAGTAAACAAGGCGACGCCATCTTTCGGAATTTATCACGTGACGTTTGTATTAGAACGTCAGTTGAAGAATGACAGAATGACAAATGACTTTCGGAAAGAAGTCATCTGTCATTTTGGAAAATTGATGCATTTCTACTGGTGTTTCCGTGCACTTCTCTGTTTATTTGAAAAAGTTAATCGTGTAAATCTAAACTAATATTATAAAGCTGAACAGTCTGTTGTTTGTTAGGTTGAACGCTCGAATTAAAAAAATATTTTATTGTTTGATAGCCCATTTATCGAGGAAGGCTATATGCTATATAACATCACGCTACGACCAATAGGAGCGGAGCATCAATGAAAAATGTTGCAAAAACGGGGAAAATTTATTCCTTTTGAGAGCTTCCGTTGCGTGCGCTGCGTAAACGGTTAAAGTTACGCAACAAACATGTAAGACGGAATTGTTCCTCTTAAAAAGTTCTAAAAAAGTCCGCAATAGAATATGTCTATCTTTTGAGGTTGACTCACTATAACTTTTTTTAATGGGAAACGAGTTAATCTCTGGAACTACCAGTTGGATTTAAAAATTATTTTTGCATTTGATAGCCCAATTTTTGAGGAAGGCTTTAAACTATTTAACATGACGCTAGGACTCTTAGCAGCCGAGTAAAAACTAAGAAAGAACACTAAGCGAAAACGAAGTAATAGCGCTAGCAGGCGATGCGATGCGACGGGGTGGGTCGTGGGAACAAGAAATTTCACGCGGACGAAGTCGAGGGCAGAAGCTTTTGTTTCATAAAGTTATTTAATTTTAAATAAATTCATGTAACCGTTTTAATTTTAAATTAACTCATTAGTGATACAAATTGCAGTCTGGTTTTCTGAATTGAAAATGCTATTTAAAAAATCGGTCGTTAAACAAGAGTTTTGATATTGTAAACAAGCTAAATATTGTAAGGAATATCCTGCCTTATTCCAACACAAAAGAATCGTGGCTTGTCTACACTGTCCAGCCAAGTGAGGCAGAATGTTTTTACTTCCCCCTTCCTCGGTTAAACTTTTTTTAACGAAAGCCAAATGCAAATGGCTGTCAATAAGTCTGGCTTTAAGCTTTGGTTTCACCATAGTGTTAGAAAAATACATTTTGTTTTGATGCGAGATAGCAAATCTATATTACTTTTGTAGAAAGTAATATAGATTTGCTTTAAAATGTTATTAATAATAATAATAATTTTATCCGTGTACAATAAAACATTGATCAGGCAGGGGCCATAGTCCTTCCATAGTTTTAGGTAACCAGTCCATTTTAACCACCCAAACCCATAGTCCAATATCTTTGTTTCCATATCCTACAATAGTTCTACACAAACCAGGGGTTGTCCTTGGGTGCACTTACATACAGGGATAATCGTCGGTTGGTACCTACCTCATTTAATTAAAAGCGTCTAACGGGCCTCTGCGAATTGGCTTCGGCCCCTCGTACGCCTTCCAAAGGCCCGGGACCCCAGGGTCCCGAGATAAGTCAAAGACATTTAAAAATAATAATAATAAACATTTATTTAAGAAAGAAAATTTCCATATTACACATACATTTCTTAACTAATAAAACGAATAAAATTAAACATAAAAAAACAGTATGCAAACGTATCCAGTGGCGCAGCAGTGGAGAGTCCCACCTGTCCGCGAATACGCTTTTATACTGTTGCTACTGGACCTAACACGACTCAGCAGCGACGCACACTGCTTCCTTATTAGAGCATGAAACCCATCAGTGTGCGCTTCTGCGACATAGTCGAAGCACTGCAGAATCGTGGTAGCCCCAGCAGAACCCTAAACGCGTTGTTTTATTGAACACGCATTGTAAAACTAATTTCGGTTGGAATAGTTCGTCCCTGTATTAGAAAGTCCACAACTATTTACCAAATAATATTCACTTAGGTAAATGGACACATACAAAGCTTTCTCAAATAAAATACACGGGTAATAAACCTCACCCTGAGTCCTGAGTCCTGACGTACTGACGTTACGTAACACTGTAGGACAGTTGGGTAGTGTGGGGGCACCTTTAAATAAATCCGACCACAAGATAATAAAATGTAAATTACTGCGTCGTAACCTTTTTTACCGAAAAATCCTTGTTACGTCGTGAACTTAACATAGATCGTTAGGAGTTTTCAATCTGCTATTTAAATGCTCTCGCTTCTTTTATTACGAGGAACAAAAATTTACTCTTTGCGCCACCCCGACGTCCCTTCGCTTCTTAATTGTCTCATAAAACAAAGGGAATGAACCGTTTTGCGTCCCCAGTACTCCCATTTTGCAAGAGAGTTTCGTAACCAGTTCAGTCTCCGAATAATGTTTCAAGATTTTTTTTATTTGAATAGAGCTTGAATATCGTAGAGTTTTACTATCACAGTTGGTAAGAAAAGTACAAGTTGCTTCGAATTGTTTTGGCTTTTTTTTTTTTGCTTTGTCACATTAGAATAGCTGACTGAAACTACAGTTTTATCTGTATTCTTGTTATTTTATTCACACACTTGTGTGTGCTTTGTTATTACTTGAGCTTTGTCGTGGTTTTTTTTTTAATTATTAATCTAAGTGTGGGTGCAAAGCAAGTTTGCGAAACGGGAGTGTGAATTGTGTCCATAGAAGAGGTTTTGATGTCGAGGCTCTTTTAGTAGATTCCCTTTCATTCCATCAGCTTAATCCCTGACATAAATTATTTCACCCTGGATTTGAAAAGCTTCCCTTTGAATTCTCGAAAATATGGAATTTGGTCGGAATTCGAGGTTATAAACTAGTTAAGGATTCTTTTTTTTGTATTTTTTTTTAAATCTCCAATATTCCAAGTCGCATTCGCAGTGGTACTAAGCTGTCGTAAACATTCTCCTGGAATAGAATCCGCTTCAAGTAAGACTCTTATACCATTTCAACTCAGTTATTCAGTTGACTTTTAACAATCCTAGTGCCTTTTTTGTGATGATAAACGCTGGCGGCATCTTTTTTATCAAGAAAGTTTATTGAAATACTGTAAATGTTAAAACTACCACGTTTTGTTGAAATAGTTTTTATGTTTTTTGTGGATTCTTGAATTGACTTGAGACAAAAATATTTATTTCTGTATTTACTTATGTATACACAGTTAAATACATAGAGATAAGACATGATTATAATTTCAGTACAAAGGTACTGCTTATTTCTTAAGAAATTTCTTCCAGCAGACCTGCGAAAGGAGAAATGAAAAGAAATGAAGACAATAGTGTGTGAGAACTAGAAGAGATATGAATATGCAAAGTCTTAAACTAAAATATTAATTACTAGCAGCCCGTCCCGGCTTCGCACGGGGTAGACAATACGAAAGACATTTTAAGACTCAGTTTTCTACACCTTCGGTTACATTGTTCAAATTTTACCAAGGATCCCTAATTTTTTTCAAAATGAAATGTAGCCTATGTCAAATTGGAAGAATGTAGCATTCTATTGGTGAAAGAATTTTTTAAATCGGCCCAGTACTTTTTGAGCCTATTCATTACAAACATACAAACATACAAAAATAGGTACAAATCTTTCCTCTTTATAATATTAGTGTAGATGTAGATAATATTAGTGTAGATAACATATAAATATTTTAGTTTAGTGTGTGTTTGTGTTTAGTGTTTTATTTTAGTTTGTTAGTTTATTTTAGTTTTGTAATTTTATATCTGTAATTAAAAAAATAAGTATTCAAAATTAATTATCACGGGCTGCAGGTTATAGATTACCTATAGATTATTTACCATAATTATTAAAATACTATTTTCAGTGAACCAATTTATGCATTTATACATATGATGTTAGTTAGTAGTGCCATAGTTAGCGAAGGTAATAAACTAGTAATACCTACTATGTATGCTCTCAGTAAGTTAGTACGTTGAGCTCCGGAGCTCTCTACACAAGTAGCCATCAAGCTGGTGTTGTTCAAGTGTGTCTGTATATTATAGTTACAGCTAAGTGCCACGCTGTATTATTACTACTGAATGGGAATTTCTCCCTGAATTTCGGGAGTAGTAAGTAAGTCGTCGAGAATTATGTAGGTGTACATGAAAAAATCATTCAAAAATCATTCATTTGGTATCAAATGTTTGCGCAAGCCCGCACCGACGGCTTCTATGCAATTATATGCAAAAAAACTGCGTCGCTACTGAGGAGAGTGAGGGGCAGTCGAAACAGCATCCTGAAAACTGTAGCCGAGAGCTTTGGCTCTCCGGTTATGCAGCAGTTTGTGCGGAGGTTGATTTTTACTAACACTAGGCAATAAGTTATTTCTTGTATGTTACTAACACTATATGGATATTTTGTGTCCGAAATAAAGGAATTATTATTATTATTATATTATATATTTAAATTTAAAATTCACTTTTAGTCCTAAGTCCAGGTTCAAACAAAACAATTTTTTTAAAATTTGGTAAGAACTAAGAATTTTGGGGAAATGGGAAATAATTTGTACAATGAGAATTTATTTGCAAATATTACCACTGATGTGCGGTGGATACAGTCACCACACACAGTCATTTTCACTACGAGAACCACAATTTCTGCTTCGACACAAAGGCGTTGGCAATGTCAAAGTGTTATCAACTGATATGCGGTTGAATGTACCACAACCAGGTTGTTTAAAAAAAGCACAATATTTTATGGATTTTTAATTAGCCATTGTGCTGACAGAACCGTTAAACAACTTTGGTTCTTGCGAAGAAGAATAGGCCACCATTAGAAATACTAAACGAAGAGTCCACTGTGTGAAAATAGGTTAGGTATTGTTAGTAGTACTCGTATTGAATTATCCGAATTTAAACTCTTATTAGGGTGCTCGAAATAGCTCGACTGGTAACTTACCTGGCTTTCGTAGCTTGGTGTGGGTGCGTCGCCTGTCGGACAGATTGACATTATCCTGGCTCGAGCCGTGGCATTCTGCTCGAAATGTCGCACTGTGAACATGCAAACTAATATTTAGTATACCGTACTTTGTTACGAGTACTTTAACAAAACTGGTTTTACTGTACCTTGGTACATTATTTCATTATTACGATTTTTTTTCTTTTGACAAAGCAGAGAGGGTTTCGTGGTAAATAATAACAGCCTTACCGGTCGATCGATAGTTAAACTACGCTTGCTGAGGTCGCTCCCTGGATGGGCGTGTTTCTTTCTTTCTATAGAAAGAATGAAAGAAATTTTAAAATTTTCGGCCAAAAAAACAGTATTGCCGTACGAGTCATATAACGTGGCAATGCTGTTTTGGGCACTTATCCGATTAACAGCAATGCAGACGAATTTTTTGATACCCTATGATTATTTCCCTTCCCCTTTTATATACTTGTAAGTACATATTATTATTATTTTAAGATCGTCAGCTTTTTAAATTATGTAAAATAACAAAAACGGCCAAGTGCGAGTCGGACTCGCCCATGAAGGGTTCCGTAGCAGCAAGCGCGGTTTACGATTTATGACGTATTAAAAAAAAACTACTTACTAGATCTCGTTCAAACCAATTTTCGGTGGAAGTTTACATGGTAATGTACATCATACATTTTGTTTTAGTTTTATCATTCTCTTATTTTAGAAGTTACAGGGGACACACACACATTTTACCACTTTGAAAGTGTATCTCGCGCAAACTATTCAGTTTATAAAAAAATTTATATTAGAAACCTCAATATCATTTTTGAAGACCTATCCATAGATACCCCACACGTATGGGTTTGATGATTTTTTTTTTTTGAGTTTCAGTTCTAAGTATGGGGAACCCCCAAAATTTATTGTTTTTTTTTTCTATTTTTGTGTGAAAATCTTAATGCGGTTCACAGAATACATCTACTTACCAAGTTTCTTAACAGTATAGTTCTTATAGTTTCGGAAAAAAGTGTCTGTGACAACGGACGGATAGACAGACAGACATGAAGAATCCATAAGGGGTCCGTTTTTTGCCATTTGGCTACGGAACCCTAAAAAGCCCAAATTTATTTACCAAACAATATCAGCACAACTACACTTATCTCTCGGATACACGGATGAAACTCCATAGGCGATTTGAAAATATGATTCCCTTTAAATAGCAGAAATAGATTTTAGGTTTACGTAGTTCAAAATGTATCTTAAATTAGATAAACCGCAATTAAATATTCATGTCGCCTATTAGTGCAGGCTATTTTTCCTTTACACCTGATGTTATATCCGCTTCAAAGGACCCTCGTAACAGGTTTACCAGATAGCTAGATAATTAAGGTCATACAATTAGTTTGACAAGACACTTTATCTCTTTCTACACTAAGAGATATAATTCAATGTAGATGAAGCGTATAGGGAACTATAAAGGTAATTTTTGTTCCTAACTTGAAAGGGCTTTTGAAAAATTTCAAATAAGAACTAGTATGGCTAACTCATCTTTCATTTTAAAAGAAGCAGTACTTTAAGACTTAAATTAAAATACAGAGAATCTTTTTACTTAACTTGATAAAAAACGTACATTTTATAAAGAAATTCTGGCGTTCACTGGAAATGAAAATACCACATTTTCCTTTTTCACTAAAAAGGTCCTATATTTGTTTTTACTTAGAGACATTTTCTTTGGCACTTGTCCTTTTGGTCTGACCGTCTTTAAGTGTGGTGGAGAGTTTTATGTAATTTGCTTTTAATAAAACATTCCCTAGAGTTACACCTTCCTGTTTCACTAATATTAGGTAATAAAGTACCTAATATTATAAAAAAAATATGACTAAATTAAAATTTAAACGGGAGCTAAACAAAAATTATGATTATGAAAACTTATTACACGATTGACGATTTTCTTAAGACTGCACTGAGCGCACAGTGGCACCCTCATCGTTATTTCGGAAAATAGTGGCCACTAAGCTCCGTTTTAATGATTACAATAAAACATAACAATTTAAAACTAATGTTTGTAGTAATAATAACGTATAGTCTTGTGAAGCACAACTTGACGAGCTTATTTTCTGCATTTTCATTCTAAAATAAAAGAAATCACCGAAATAACGATGAGGGCGCCACTGTGCACTCGGCGCAGTCTTAATGACGATTCACTAACTGATTGACATTACTGTTGATTGACATAATTATTGTGATCCTGGTTTCACTTACTTTTTATTTCCGTTTGACATTATATAGACTTATTTTATTTTATTTTTTATTGCTTTGACCACGCTGACATTTTTTATTTATGATTTGTAATTCCAATGATCTGTTAATTATTTTTGTTTTTTTTATTTTTATTTGGAATTGTAAACCTTTGCATGCCCATGTGACGGTAAAATATGGAGAACTTTATTATAAAAACACTTATGTAGGTACTATACTCATGTTTGCAAAGAAATAAATGATTTGATTTGACTAATCTGTTACACGTGGTTACTCGTCCTTTGTAGGTAGATAGGTATGTGTTGATCAAAGCCTCCACAAAAAAAAAAAGATAATTTTGCGAATCGAAAATCAGAAATTCGAATTTGCAATTCCACGAAAAAAAATCTTATAAAGCTTTTTTAAGGAAACGCTCATTTGAATATTCTTGATTCAAAAGTTGGGCAGACGTGTTAACGAATCACCGAGTCACCGGTTGCGTTTAAAAATGGCGCCGAATATTTTATTCGCTCGATTTAAAATTCGTTTCAATCTAACGAACGCCACCGCAGTCAACAAGAAATTAAATTTGACATGAAAATTGGAACGTTTATTTTTATTTAGCTGGAAGCATTTGGTGTTATTACTTCTTATTGACTTGAAGGATTAATAAAGTGTGTAATACTTTCCTTTCCTATCGAACCCACTCCTATATCCACATCGAAAACAAATTTTGGGCACTGGTCTTGCTGGTACAAAACTGAGATGGTGTCAGTTTTTTTAACAGAAAAGCACAAAGAGGTACCAACTATTGTATCTCACAGTGCCCCACTTCTGACACCAAAAATGTGGAGGATGGAAGCCACTATACCCAAAGTCTCTAATTCAGATAATTTATGTAAACAAAGTAATTTCAAGAAATGTCACTGTCAAAATGACAGGAGAGTGGTGCAAAACATTTTATAATTATTATTTTTATGTAAATAGTCATCTATGAAAGTAAAGTGAATTAATTATAAGTACTACGCAAACCAAATACCGTTGCCAAACAATGCTATAAGTAGTGTGTCGGAGACACGGCCTATGATCGTCATAATCAGCCCTTTTAAGTCGACTGCTAGACTTAGGCCTCCCAAAATCAATTTCCACTCGAAACAGTTTACAGCCGTTGTCATTCAAAATGTGGCTAGATATGCTACATACAATATGAATCTATGAATGAGAGTTGTAATATAAGTGTTGTTAAAGATGTAAAAAATGTGAAAATGTTTGGATCTCCTGCATTGTTACCAGTATCATAAAATATTTTATACCAGAAAATCTCCTTTTTTAATAACTTTGTTTAAAACCGAAAATTTACAAAAATAATTACGGTATGATTATTTTTAAGTCATTATTTCATAAATTCAGTACTTAAAAGAAAATGGAACGTTTTTTTTCGCCATTTTATGTGAATTACCATTACGAAGATATTTTTTTGATATGTTATCCCCTTTGTTTACATAAATTATCTGAATTTGAGACTTTGGGTATGGATCCTAAATTACCAATTAAAATAAAGAATTTAATGATAATATTTTATCGTTACTATACGTTTTACATAGTTTTTCCTAAATCCGTAATCACTATGGCAAGTTTAATAAAAGAGTCTTGTGTCTCTACATTATTTCTGTTATTTTTGTTATACACATAACACTAAAGCTATAGGAAGATCACAGTTGTAAAAACATAATTTTACCAAAGTGAATGGTAATTTACGGTCTCATTTTCAATATCTTATACCTATCTATCAATTTTTGGTAGTAATATGCGTATTAAGCGTGTAGTTAAAATTTTCAAGGCCTACATACTCGTAAACTAGTCTAAACGCTGCAGACATTCATCCTGTATCTGCAACAAAACAAATGTTTTCACAACGTCTGCTATGTTCCGAGTCGTCTGCGGCGACACTAATTTGTGTTTCAAACTCATGTTTTTGAATGGTTTATACGTTGTTTTTGACACGTTATAGTTGGTACAATTATGTGTTAGTTGATTTAAACCAAAATGAGGAGAAGAAGATGGTCTGCATAAAATATGCAAATAATTAGGTTAGTATACGTAAGTCCTATTCATAAAACTACATAGTGTTTATTAATAGTTATTTATGACAACTGTTGTATAATAAGGGGTATTAAAACACGAATGTGGGTTTATCACACGAGGCGAAGCCAAGTGTGATGATAGTATCACATGAGTGTTATAATACTTAATTATGTACGGTTGCATATAAGACTTTATCTATACCCATGTTATAGATTACTATTTGATATTTTCCAATTCATGAAATCTTGGTACGCCTTTTCATATTGTTTTCTCGACTTTTCTGGTAATAAATGGTTAGCAATGTCCTTAGCTGATTTAGAAATATCTGGTGGTGTGTTATCAAAGCTTATATAACTCATTTTTGTAAACAACAAACTTATAAATTTTTGCAATACTAATATCGAACAAAAATGGCGGGATGCGACGTGAACTCGAATAACCTATAAGTTTTTTTTTAAATAATGGCGCTGTGGTATATATATATATAAATAGCGCGTGCACGACAATTTTCTTTTTTTGAAATTCATAAATGTGACTGTTTGACGAGTAAGGCAGGGATAGAAAACGCAAAGGAGTTGCATAATGAAATTTAGTACAACATTATAACACTCGTTTGGATGATATTATGGTTACTATGACACCGGTTGTTTTAATGTTGGTAATAAGCTAACTGTTTCAGAAACTTTTATAGAGAATTTATAGCAGGGGTGTAGATAAAATATGTTACATACTTAAACTCACCCCTTGAGGGACAATATTTTAATATCTACTACTAGAATCTCATATTAAATACTCTCTTACCACCAAAGCCTTTTGTCCAAAACTAATCTTATTCAATTACCTATATAAAGTGAAATGAAGCATGCATACCTCCAATCATTCCTCAGTACATAACACAGGTATACAAGAGAACAGCTTAGTTACACGTGCCACCGATACGTGTGCAGAAAGCGATACACTGCCATTTGACAAGTGTTCATAGGTAGGAGGAGTGGTGGGGCTAAGGTCACTGGGTTACCACGATAAACATCATTTACGATGCTGAAATTGCCTCAGATATCTGCTTTCTCGGCGAAATGCTATAAGGTCAATATCGTACCCAAGATATTCGCCTCGAGCGGTTTTATGGCAATGAACCCCGATATTGCATCCAGGGAATATTAGTGCCTACTAGCCTTGATCCGGCTACTGCCATCTTTTACCATCTTTTTCCAATATCCGTTAATATTGGGTGGCTGATAACAACTTTTAGTTTGTTGGAATCACTTTCCTCGATGTTTTCTTGCGGCGTTACGAACTTGCCCGAGTATTTTGGGTGGGCTATTGGGCAATATTTAGAATATTTCGTACATTAGTTTGTGACATCGTTTGGTGAAATGGCTGGGACGTTTACGTATATTTTGATAATAGTTATTAAATTTCTCTGGGATTTAGGGAAGGGGAAAGTAGGACGGTTGGGTGTTTTCCATACTATTATGCTGGTTCAGAGCTTTGATACGTGTATAGAGTTAAATTAACCGTGTTCTATCTAGGTTTATTTTGCAAAAAGAGGTAGTAATAGAATAAAGTATAATGTACTTTTTGACTGATGAAATATTTCCACAATCTGTCGTTGTCATCAATTGTCAGAGTGATTTATGATATCAGGGATTCTTACTATATTGTTAAAAACAAATTATTATTTATTATTACAATGTCTTTATTTAATCGTAACCTTTTGAATTTTAAAACCAATCTGCAGAATGTAAGTAATAACTTTAATTGTAATTCCTGTACAACATGAATATTTTCAAGAGTAGAATAAGAGAGGTACCATGGATAATGGTTGAATCCATGGTAGCCAAGCTTGAGGTTCTAAGTTCGAAAAGCGATCCAGAGCAACGGTAAGAGGACGCACTGAAAAAAAAAAAGTAGTTGCCATAATCAAGATTTTGTTAAGATTGACTAAGTAACTTGTTTGCATCTGAGCCTATCAAGCACAATGATCACAGCTACTACTTTTATTTGATTGAGATTTGAAACGGGATCTTGATTGGAGTTATCACAAAACCTATTTGCAGCAATCAAGTCAAAACATAGTTGCTCCAACCAAGATTATTAGATTAAAGTTTCAATGATCTTTATTGAAGTTATCAAAATGCTTGATTGACACAACTAACTTACTTTCTTACATTTAACATTTTTTTAACTTGTCTCTTTTTTAATTCTTCTACAATGATGTCATGTTAAGGGTAATCGATAAACTTGTTTGAGCGATCAATCATTTGAACTAGTATTGCTGCAATCATGTCGTGATGATCAACTTAACTAAGATTTTTATGAATCTAAACAAGATATCGTCAATCAAGCTAAAAAGTCACTTGATTGGAGTGCATTTTTTCAGTGCGAAAGGAGAACGATTCTTTAATAGATAACTTAATTTCTTATGTACTTGAGGTTGGAAACATTCTCAGTGTGTGGCAAGACGTGCCTAATTGAAAAGAGCAAAAGACCTATACTCCATTTGAAATAAGATTAGACATTTTTTAAAACCTTTTTCCCAGTCCGTACAACCGATTTTGACTTCTATTCCGTAGTCATAAGGATGTCATTAAAAGCAAAAAAGTGGTTACAATACCAATTGTTTACTGCAGCTACCATTTGTCATGCCACCAACGCAATAGAAGTCAAAATCGGTTGAACGGATTGTAAAAAATGTTTATTTAAATGTCTATAGAATCTTTTTTCAAACGGAGTATAGCGTATCTTGTATAACACAATAAAGCTCTATGGCTATGAAATAGTTAGGATATTACTCCATTAAATCAAGCTAGATATAATAATCACTATACTTTGTTCTCTTAGTAGATTGCTCTTAGAAATTCCTCTGGGTGAATTATTCCATCACTTAATTAGCAGACGAAGCGCTGAACGCCTTTTAAAAACTATGCAAATTTTAAATTTGGAATCGTTTTTTTTTTTTTTCATAGAGGCCGCTTTATTTTATCTTTGCTCAACAGGTCAAATGCTGTAGAAAACTGTTTACATCACTGCAACGCTTTTCGGATCTGCTATTGGTACACAGAGATTCTGAGGATAATAATCCCGAAACCCCTTTTCAGTTTACTGACGCCAATATGAAGGTAAAGTTTGATTTATAATGATCTTTTAAGGCGCTTCCCCTAGCGACCTACTTTGAGCGTTCGATCCTTATACATAATGAGCGGTCCCGCCGCGGCGCGGCGCGGGCGGGACCGCTCAGTCCCGCGTCCTACGCCCGCCGAATTCTCACAATTTTTGGACGTATTTAATAATAAAAAAGCTATATTTTGAAACATAATAAAACGAGAATTATTTCGATTTTTAAATTATCTATCCATTACTGCAATCTTAATTATTACATATATAATTAAGATTGCAGTAATATATATATATATATCAAAATTAATAGAACTTATTGATAAAAAAAATAAAAATTATTGATGGAGACATCAATAATTTTTATTTTTTTATTTTTACAAGGAGCTTTTAAATGTTTGTATTGACATAAAAACAAATTAGAACGTGCCATGTGATGATAGGATATCGAAAAACGCACAATCGCAAGGTTTTGCTTGGAGTAGCGCCTTAAAAGGGCACTCACTGATCCACTAGCGCCACTTTAAAAAAAGAATATTATCTCGTGATTGAGAAGGAATTATGAAAAACGGCTCAATCAGCAACCTCGGTAAGTGTGTCTAGAATTTTCTAATACCTTTTACAAAGTTTCATATTGCAGACACGAAGCAACAAAATTCGATCTACAGAAAAGCGGTCACATCCCTCTAGATCGTATTTTGTTGCTTCGTGTCTCAATATGAAACTTTTTAAAAGGTATTAGAAAATTCTTTACACATTTACCGAGTTTGCTGATTGAGCCGTTTTTCATAATTCCTTCTCAGTCACGAGATATGCAGCCGCATCGCATTGTAAAAATCCTCCTACATAACTTTCGTTTAATTTGTAACGAACTAACGCACCCTAAATGCTGGCCGCATCGCGCTTTTTTTTTGGTGCGTTAGTTCGTTACAAATTGAACGAAAGTTATGTAGGAGGATTTTTACAATGCGATGCGGCTGCCTCAGCCTTTATAATTAAGGTTTAAGATGAAGAAAAAACAATTTTATTTGAGGAGATTCTTAATTGGATGACTGCTTTATAGATATCCCGGCCAACTTACGCGACTTGGTTGCATAAAAATCCAACAAAATCCAAGTCATCGCCTTCCAAAAAAATCTATGGGTATAGAAACATTTTAACCAAAGAATATGTCCATGTTACTTAGGACTAGACATTTTAATGAAGTTAGATTTAAAATATTCCAACCACTTAAGTGCTATAACTGTTTAATGTTAATAATAATTAAACACATTGTATGCGCAACAATTGTTATTCATTATTCATATTGCTTTTGTCAGTGAATAATTTAGTTTATTACTAACACGTAGGTAACAGTTATTGTCAACTAAATTCTAGTTCAATCACAATGTTGACAGATTTGTTCACACCATTAGGTATTCAAAATATTTAACTGTGTAGGTAGAGTTGGGCCACACCAAATTCGATGAAGAGCTGCAATTTTTTTAAGTTTTTGGGTTCCGTACCTCAAAAAGAAAAAACGAAACTGATTCTTATTCCCGCTGTACCCATCGCCCGTGTCCCATTAATAGTAATTCACTTAAAATGGCGAAAAAAAGGTTCATTTTTTTTAAAGTACCGATTTTAGAAATAATTATTTAAAAAATCAGTTTAAGTGAAAAGCCATTTTAAGTGAATCACCATTAATGGAGTTACGGCCGATGGGGACAGCGGGAATATACCCCCATATTGGATCACTTCGTTGCCCGTCCGTCCGTTTGTCTGTGTGTCTGCCTGTGAAGATCGTTATTCGCGTGAAGGTATCAAGTTGAAATTAATATCAAATGCGTATGTCTCTAAGGTCCTTTGGAGCCATAATAAAATCAAGCTGCTAAGTCAACGCAATACAAAAATACTGCATTTATGCGACATATTTTGGCACTCGCAAATAAATCAAAACCTATAGGGTACTTCTCGTTGACCTAGAATCAAGAAATTTGGCATGAAGGCACAAGAGCTGTCCTGACCTTCGATACACAAGTAAAGAAAAAGGTCCGAAAGTCGTTAATTTAAAGTTTGATCAGAATATTATCAAAATTAAAAAAAAAAAAAAAAAATGCGATGTCATACTTACATTTTCAGTTGTTAAATTGACCGTGACGTGTATCGCGGCATGGCAGAACATTAAAAAAAAAAAAAAAACAGTTAAGTTTGTTCTTAGGATAAATCCATCCCAAATACGGAACGCTTCATTGTGTGTGGTCCGACATGCACTTGGCTGGTTGTTTTTGTTACATACAGTCGACTGATTATTTTATAAATAGCTGTAGGTACTGTATTTCAGACGCAAAGGATTTAATATGACGCTTTGTGTAAGTAACAAGTGTAACCTCTTCCGTGTTAGTCTACTAACAACAACAAACTTTGCAAATAGGGGTAGGTGACGTAACTAAATCAATGTGCCTAGCCTTCCCAATTATATTGGGGTCAGCTTCCAGTCTAACCGGCTGCAGAATACCAATATTTAACATCAAGGGACCTATTTCAGCTCCACAACCCAGAAACTGGATAATACAATACCCCTTGGTAAGACTGGTTATCAGACTTTCTGGCTTCTGACGACCCGTAATGACTGTCAAAGATCCACGAATGATAGCCGGGACCAACGGCTTAACTTGCTTTCCGAGGCACGAAGGAGTCTTGGTATGAAAAGATGATCACCCAACCCCGGAAAGCGTAGCTTAACCTGATGGATTGACCCAAGCGGCTGTTAGTACTTAGCCACGAGCTCCTCTTTACGGCCTAGGCGTGACTATGTCTTGTATAATGTCACAATGAAAATGGCCTAGCGTGTTTATTATGGTCATTTCCCGCTGGGCCATTCATTTACGGACTATTCAGAAGCCCAATTTCATTTGCAGACATGAAATTGATACGAGGAAGTATGCGGTACTTAAAAACATGATGATTAATTAATCACTGAGATTGAAATGATCAGTGCTTAATTAAATTATAATGAGCTTCGACATGATGGTGTTACCATTAACATGACATGTTATTTGACGTTAATTTTGAGTGGCAATTTATAAAATTGAGGCGCCATTTTATTAAGATATGTGAGTAGGGAATCTACCGATGAGTTTGTCGTTCCAATTATTTTAATTACGTTTGACTGACTTTCTCGTTTGCTGATCGTACGAGTATATTGGATGCTACAAACGTGAAGTTATGAAAAGTATTTTTTTTTTCTTACTAAATATGTCACGTGTGCTTGACTTCAATATTTGTATCGTCTTGAGTCATCAATAGAGATCGTATATTCGGATGCATATCTACAATAAAGTTTGAGAGTTGACTAGTATGGAGAGCGCTTCGGTACGGGAAAGCGTCAGTTTTCAAGACAGACGAATTTTGAAGAACTACTCTTTTGTACGTCCCAATTGGGGGAGGCCTATGTCCAGCAGTGGGGCTGAATTATGCTCATGCTCATGCATGCTTAATGTATGAAAGGCAAAAGATTTTTTGTAAATGAAACTTGAATTTCTACGACATCAAAAGGTCCTTTTGCTGCCTCCAATATCGAAACTTTTCACATTCTCTTTTTTTCTGAGTTATGATTTTCCAATGCCAATTCAAACCTCACCCTACATTTTTATCTTTCCGAAATTAAGCGGTGCCCTAAGCGACACCCGCGTATTCAAGTTGTGTAGGATAGCGAAACGAGCTAAGTTCCAAGTTTTGATAGTGTATTAAATAGTGCCGAGTTCACGGAGTCAGGTCTTAGGAGTTCGAAGGCACCAGCTGGTATGTTCTGTGTTTTACTATTCAGTCTATAGGTATCTTATATTCTTTTGTCAATTTGAAATGTTTGGTGTACATTGCTTCAAGGTCATTTAGGAGTAATGTAAAAGCGCTTCAATGATAGGTACTACAACTGAACAAGGATTTTACTTTCACTTTGACGATAAGCGGAGGCTTGATTTTCAGCAAATATGGGTGATCACTTTTAGAACTGTTATTTAAAGGAAGGTTACTAATTTACTATGATCGGTTGAAAAAACCGGCCAAGTGCGAGTCGGACTCGCGCACGAAAGGTTCCGTACCATTATCTATAAAAACGAAAAAAAAAAATACATGTTTGTTTTATGGGAGCCCCCTTTAAATATTTGTTTTATTTTAATTTAATTATTTATTTTTAAAGTGAATATATAACTAAGTATTCTGTGAATATTTGAAAGAAAGAAAGAAAAAGAAAAATAGGTTTACATTTGTCACAGTAACACGTGCATACAAAAAGATAATTAACTTGAGTAGGTAGGTATACACAAAAGTAAAAAATAAAAAATTGCGTCTACCTGTTGCCGTTATCAATATCGAGCAAAAACGAGCAAAAAAAATCACGTTTGTTGTATGGGAGCCCCCTTAGATATTTATTTTATTCTATTTGTTTTGTTTTGATTGGCAATATAAATAATATACATCATCTGTGAAAATTTCAACTGTCTAACTATCACGATTCATGAGATACAGCCTGGTGACAGACGGACAGACAGACAGACAAACGGTACGGAACCCTAGAAATTAACTGGCTGTCAGTTTATTTTTCGGCGGTTCGTAAATTAGTGTGATAGTAAAACATGAACAGTAATAAAAAGAAAAACCGGCCAAGTACGTGTCGGACAACGTACAATGAAGGGTTCCGTAGTTGGAACGAATTTATCCCAAAAACAAACTTAACATTGTAGTTGAAATACATTTTCTCCCATACATCGATACACGTGACGGTCGATTCTCCAACTGCAAATGTAAGTTGGTTGACTATTACTCGTTATCTTGTAAAGCCTACTTTTCTGTGATAGTTTTCAAAAACAACCATTAAGCTGGCAGGGGGGGGGGGTGCATTTGATTCTGACAAACGCACTTGCGAAATATTAAGCTTTAAGCTTAATATTTCGCAAACGGATCCCTAAATAAAACAATGATTGTCACAAACCCGCATTATTTTTGAACGGTCTATCCAAAGATATCCAATACCATGGCATAGAAGATCTAAAGGAGGAACCCAAGAAAAAAAAAAAAAATTGATTTTACCACTATTGCCAAATTACAGTTTTCTAGAACTAAGAGTCTCTGAGCTAAGCCGCGGACAGACAGACAGACGGACATGGTGAAACTATAAGGGTTCCTTGTTGACTACGGAACTTTAAATTTAAGTTCAGCGCATCTTTTTCTTTCTATTTCATTAAGAAAAAGACAGAAGATAAATTTTAGTTTCGTCCTGTTAAATTAATCAGCCCCTGTCACTCCTCCATACAAGTTTAGACGTGATTAAAAACTTGCCGACTAAAATTACGTCAATTGACGTCAATCGCTGATTAATTTGACCAATTAACTATTTTGTAGAGAATCCAGGCGATTATCAAGAATTATCCCGAAGGCTCGCAAAGGTCCGCGATATCTTTGGTCATGGATATTGTCCAGAGACAAATTGGCTGGATCCCCATATCAGCCCAGCACAGGGTTGCAGAGCTTCTTTCTATGCCGCGAATGAGAGTCTATGAGTGGGTCACTTTTTATACTATGTGTAAAAGGTGAGTATTTAAAAAACTTATACTCTGTTTGAAATAAGATTAGATATTTAAATAAACCGTTTTTACAGTCCGTTCAACTGATTTTGACTTTTATTGCGTTGGTGGTATGACAAATGGCGGCTGCAGTATACAGTTGGTATTGTAATCACTTTTTTGCTTTTAGTGCCATCCTTATTACCTACGGAATAGAAGTCAAAATCGATTGAACGGACTGTAAAAAGGTTATATTTAAATGTCTAACCTTATTTCAAATGGTGTATAGATGGTTAATAGACAAAAATTTGTATTGACAAAACAAGATGGCGGCCTCAGTTCCGATTGTGGCCACGCGCCAATAGAATATTTTATTTAGCTTTGTACGGTGGCCAGAACATCAAGTTAACGCTCCATACAAGTATGGCCTAGCACGGACATAAATAAAACAATATATATCACGAAGGAATATTTGTATTTAATAGTCCTGTTTATATTTTATTACTCCAGAAGTCCGTGGTGACGAGATATAAGACATTTTAGGTGAAAATTCTGGTATGACATTTTGACGTTTAAATATCGTAGGCATGTTACGTGTATTATTATTTTTAGTAACCAGCAAGAATGGCACACATTATCAGACGCGGTGAACTTAAATAAAGAACCTACATAAGTATAAAAAAATAGCTACACCCTTAAAAGACGTGCTGAAGACGTTACTGAAAACTCACGCGTGTTAAAACTCACCAATCGCGGAGTAATCCACTGTCTTATAACAGATTGAATTTCATCCGAATCCATGT
Organism: Dryobota labecula; assembly: GCA_947523025.1. Lineage (NCBI taxonomy): Eukaryota > Metazoa > Arthropoda > Insecta > Lepidoptera > Noctuidae > Dryobota > Dryobota labecula. The sequence continues at coordinate 13,573,316 of OX383284.1, forward strand.
CGTTTCGAACGATGAACATGTACTAATTAACATCTTATTTCAAATAATTGCAACATTTGAAACTCACGGATACTACCTAATCAAAATAAAACAAACAAAATAATACTCTTTTAAATTGATATTTTCCCACAAAACTATGCGGAGAAATGAAAGTCATGATAGAAATTCAAATATATAAGTTTTTTTTTATATTATTGAGTCTTTGTCTGTGCGGGCCGCACTTTATCCATCTCCTTTTCTTGTTTGATTTTAAACTTAACGATCATTTTAAAGTTTAAAATCGTTTGGAGAAATTTGACAGTTTCGTGTACCCAGCTCGATGTGCTGGCCACTGTACATTATGTCAATCGAAGTTATATTGACAAATGTACCCCTTGTGTATCAATTTTTTCAGGATCTACAGGGGCAAGTTCCACGTCAAAGTCTGTAAAACCCTGCCGTGTATGCTGAGAGGTTCTGACATACTTATTAGTGCTGTAGAAGACGCGACTGGGTGCCGTGTTGGTGGTATATCTTCTGACAATATGTTTGCAGTGGACCTTGTGGAGTGCCAGGGCGCTTGCGCGAATGCACCTGTCATTGTTATCGATGATGATTACTATGTAAGTTAGTTCGAAGCAAGAAGAGTATGTATGGATCGTATATCGTGACGTTTTATTGTTTCTGCGTACCACCAAGGTTAAAAGGCGTAAGTTTTTGTATGTTATGGCTGTGCGAAACGTACATGACAATGTAAGAGTAGCATGGCAACGTTGAATGCGCATGGATCACGGCTGTCCCGTAGGTATGTACTATCGCGGTCTTTATTACTGTTCCCGCTTGCAGTGCTCGGCCACTATAGTAACGCTTGCCTACGCTCATCAACCATTAGCATCACAGCATGAGATTCTTCCTGAGACCTTTGTTCTTGTAAATGAAAAAACAAAAACCGTAAAAATCCAGCCGATGTGGTTAGCCGTCTGTGATCATTATAATAAAGCCTCGTTGCAAAAAGGGGCGGTAAACAGATGTGTTCATCGTGTGCACGGGATTTTATTTTCAAAGTGGTTAGATTTCGTGGCCGCGATAGTACCTACATTGATCAGTAAAAGGTCACCCCTCTCTACAATAGGTATCGCTAATGGAACTAAGGTATTTTGTTAAGAAGCAGCAGAATCTTTGCTAGTAACCAAACTACAAAATGGCGAATTCAGAAGAAAGTAAGAAAACTCTTGGAAAAGGCGAACCTTTGTCCAAGAGTTTTCTTACTTTAAATCACAATTTTTTTTTTTTACGACGGGTTTGCTCTTGAATCTAGTCTAGGTCAGAGGTGACAGAGACAAAGTCGAAAGTAAAGTATAAATATAAGTAAAAGTATAAGTCAAAGTTAAGTCTAAGTCGTATTATTATTTAGTTAATATTATTTATTATTATTATTTTATATACGTTTATATATTTCGGGACCGCAAGCCTAGATCGCTGGCATTTATCTGGGCCTTAAATGAATATTATTGTTATTATTTAAACAATGCTTTGACATAATATCTCGGGACCCTGGGGTCCCGGACCTTTGGAAGGCGTACGAGGGGCCGAAGCCAACTCGCAGAGGCCCCTTAGACAATTTTCAATGGAATGAGGCACCAACCGACAATTATCCCTGTATGCACTATGCAAGTGCACCCAAGGACAACCCCCGGTTGGTGTAGGACTATTGTAGGATATGGAAACAAAGATATTGGACTATGGGTTTGGGTGGTTAAAATGGACTGGTTATTTATTATTATTATTATTAAGTATTATTGTTTACATATCTCGGGACCCTGGGGTCCCGGACCTTTGGAAGGTGTACGAGGGGCCGAAGCCAACTCGCAGAGGCCCGTTAGACGCTTTTTAATTAAATGAGGCACCAACCGACGATTATCTCTGTACGCACTATACAAGTGCACCCAAGGACAACCCCCGGTTGGTGTAGGACTATTGCAAGATATGGAAACAAAGATATTGGACTATGGGTTTGGGTGGTTAAAATGGACTGGTTACCTAAAACTATGGAAGGACTATGGCCCCTGCCTGATCAATGTTTTTTTACACACGGATAAAATGGCAGGGGGTGACTTGCACACTCAATAATGGGCCCCCGAAAACGGTCGCTAGCACATAGTGACGTAGCGACAAGGGGGCAACATGTCCTGAGGTGCTCGAGGAGTGGAGATGTATTTCACGGCTCTCAGAACAATCCCAGAGCCCGGAAGATGGTCAAGATCCCTACAAGCACTTCTGGAATACTTCCTTCCTCCGAGCACGTTTGCTCTTGCGAATCTCCACTCAAGCCGGCCAATAAAGGCAAGAATGAGGTGGAAGCTCAGTTCCTCGTCAGTGTTCACTCCAGCCGGCCAATAAAGGCAAGCTAGAGATGAGGAACATGACTTCTCCCGGGAGATAGGGTCCGTGGGGTCGCAACTGCCTAACAGCTCGCCACATGCTGGCCTGCGGGTTTCTGTATCTTTCTTGGTCTGGCTCCTCACCCTAGACATGTTCCGGCAAAGTAAACTCTACCGGCACAGACCCAGAGTTCGGAGCGCGCAAGCCCCACCACGACGTCAACGTAGAGATACAGCGGTGGTATTATTATTATTATTTAGTTTGTTGTAAAGTGTAAGTCAAAGTCGTATTTAAATAACCGAACTGAATATGATTTTAAAGTAACAATGAAGTTAATTTTTTAATTAATTTTTAATTTTTAGGAAGACCTGAATGTCTGTGATGTATACAACATTATACAAATGTTGAAATGTGGATGTATACCACCGTGTGGCCCGCAGTAAGTGAAAAATTACATGTACCTATGTTTTTTATCTTTATGACTTTTTTTTTGGGTGGGAAATTATCAAATAACTTTTCCCGCTCTAGGCGGAGCGGGAGGGCGTTTCAGGCTTTTACGGACTAAAACCCACCCGTGTTCCTTCAGTTGCTTGTGTGCCAGGGCCACGGTATACCTTTCGGACAAACCCGCAACCCTGGCAGGCGCCGGTCCTAGCGGACCCCGTCAGTGCGTGCTTATCTTCCTAACCTAGGTTTGATCTCCGGACCAGCGGGGTCTTTTATTTATTTATTTATTATGGCACTCCAACGACTAGTTAACAAAAACATTATCAGAGAGCATATCATATAACTTACATACATACTTTAGCTAACTTGTCACTTAAAGGTGTGCACAGCACTTACATAGTTTGCTATTCTTGATTAAAGTAAAAAAAAAAAAAAACTTTTTTTGTGTGATTTGTGACTAACCAGGTGTCAGATTGTTATGTCTCTCAGGCTGTTTTCCTCGGGCGGCGGGAATGAATAGCCGATTCTCGGGTCAGGTAAAGACCGGGCCCTGATCGACAGCGCGTTGTATTCCACGCGCGCCTCAAAGAGATGTCAGCATGCACTGACGGGTTCTGCGAGGACCGATGCCTGCCGGGGTTGCGGGTTTGTCCGAAAGGGATGTGTGTGGACGTGGCCCTGGCACACAGGCATCTGAAGGAACACGGGTGGGTTTTAGTCAGTAAAAGCCTGACACGCCCTCCCGGTCCGCCCAGAGCGGAGAAGTTGTTTGATAACTTCCCATTAAAAAAAAAAGATGGCTGTTTTCTTTCACCGTTTTTTAAGCAAGTGGTAATTGAATCCGAAAAGTCAGGTCATGGTCAAGTAATTTTTTTAGAGTAACTTACTAAAATTGCTAAATAAAACTCTTTAATTTAATAGTTTTTGTATGGAACCCTAAAAAATGTTATATAATTTTTCAAATCAATAATTTGTAATCTATAATATAAAAATGAATCGCAAAATGTGTTGGTAAGCGCATAACTCAACAACGCCTGGACCAATTTTACCAATTCTTTTTTTAAATGTTCGTTGAAGTCCAAGGATGGTTTTTACGGCGAGAAAAATTAGGGTAGGGTAGAGTAGGGTAGGGTAGGTAGGTAGGTAGGTAGGGTAGTGTAGTGTAGGGTAGGGTAGGGTAGGTAGGTAGGTAGGTAGGTAGGTAGGTAGATAGGTAAGTAGGTAGGTAGATAGGTAGGTAGAGTAGATAGGGTACGATAGGGTAGAGTAGTGGAGTTTATACTATAGCTTTTGGCAGAACGAAGTCTGTCGGGTCAGCTAGTTATAAATAAAGTCCAATAAATAATTCGTGGTTTTTAAATCCCGGGATTTAAACGTCATTATAATTATTCCGGGATTTTAAAGGAGGTATTAGCCTGTGGCGGTATCAACAACGCCACATGCGAACTACGCATCAAAGACCTGACGTCACAAATCCTGCATCGCGCTATCAGAGATTACCGCGCGACTAGCATATATACAACATCCCGACATCAACCGTTGGGCAGTTGCCCACCAGACACAACACCCGCCTGGTCGGAGGATCCTCCCTTTACTATAGAGTATGAGTGAACTTTACACCCTGTTTCTCATACCTCTAAAAGCTACTCTATGTTATTGTTTTCCTCGAAAGGTAAATTAGCTTTACCTATTCCGATCTCTGCTTATTACAGTGTGTAATTCCAGGAACGGCAGATACGCTGCCGAGCCTATATGCGGCATGACAAGCCTCTTGAGCAGCCCCCCGAAGCCGGGAGATGGAATTCAAGAATGTTTCGCAGGGGATTGTAAGAAATAACAAAAATAAAATAAAATGTACTGAAACATTTTAAGTACCTTAAACGATATTTCCAAGATTTAAATTTTTATCCAAACGACAAACGATATATGCCTTAAAACTAGTCTGGAATCTTAGTTATCTTAATTAAAATTCCTCACTACTTTTACCACGTACCTAATGGCTTCTCTTTGTCCAATATTGCATAAAAAGTAGGATTTTTTTAACGAATAAAATTTATTAACAGCTTCCTATTTTTATTTAATCAGTAAAAAACCTATCAAAATCAAAATCAAAAGTCATTTATTCAAATTAGGCTGAGAATCAGCACTTTTCGAACGTCAAAATAATATAAGACAGTTCTCCAAAACGTCCGCCTTTTACCACTTCCTAGTGCTTAAGCTGGGAAGAAGAAGTGGCGCACCAAACTCCAGCAGCGCATCTGTCTGTTCTATTAAGGCGCAGATCCACCACGGCGCACGAAGAGGCTACGCACGTGTGTTAAGCTTCGCTTTGCAAGGAAATGTATGTGATTGTCTCCACTGCAACCCACGGACACGCTAAGCATCAATTGACGTCATTGATACATGCGTGGCTTGCTTAAATAGGCGCTTACATAGCTCAACGCTGTGAATATGCTACACGGCTTGTGTATCTCATCGCTGCGCATGCTGTGCACGAGCACGCAGCGCATTTTAGCTGCGTGGATTCATTTGTTTGACCACGTGGGTCAAACAAATGAATCCACGTTTTTTTGACTATGTACAGCTGTATCGTCGCTTTCCCGCCCATCCCACATCCTGCAGTGAAGCTACACACGCTTGGTACCATGTGTACAGCGTGCGTGGCGTTGAGCTACGTAGGCAACATATGAGAGCAAGCCACGTGACGTCAATTATCATAGCCTCTCCGTGCGCCGTGGAGGGCCACGCTACAGTCGTAGGTTAATATTCGTGTATAGTGTGTACTGCAGTGGAAATGTGGACTCATGTGGTCAAACAAATGAATCCACGCAGTTAAAATGCGCCGCGTGCTCGTGCACAGCATGCGCCCCGGTGGATCTGCGCCTTTAGACTAACCCGACTCTATACAATAGTAGTTATGCAAAGTAATTAACATTACGAGACAAAGAACAGTAAATTAAATTAATTGCCATATGTCAGCTAGCACACGCCAATATAACAGTAAATACAGTGAAAACTATACTCAAGCAAAAAACAAAAACTAATTACCTAAATTATAATCATAATTTTCTGTGAGTCCTTTTACTCAGAAATATTATCACGGACGCAGGTCAGTAACAATATCAATAAAACAGGTATACGGCGTTGAAAATTTCAATTTTAAATGTTTTGTTCACATTTTAATATCCTGTCACAAAAACGACAGTATAAAATTCCAATTTTCCAGTGGAGGAACTCGAGACGTGGAGACGACGAACGAATGTATAATTAGTTTAGAAAGTCGACGAAATTACCGACGAACAAACGCTATGACAAACATTAGGGGTGTATTACTTCTGTGCCCATTAAAACGAGGGTCATCAATTGTGAAAGTCGTAAAGCGACAAACATTATAGCTTTATTAAACTTGGTAATTGTTACTGTGATTGTAATCGATGTTATAATTACAAGTTGTTAGGCGAGACTTAGATCAAGTGAGGTCAAGAGCAGTAAATCTTGGGAGGCGTTCGTGATCCGATCGCTTCCCTCGAGATTGCCCTGTTCCGTAATTAAGTAGTTGCCAGCAATCACAACCAATATAATCCGCGCTACAAACTTTAATTACAGGTGAAAACTATCTGTTACAAGAACAATAGGAAGTGTTCCGAGTGTGGGCTTTTGTTTAACAATTGCTGAGCAAGAAGTGGTAAATAATTATAAGTTTGTTTTAACAGCTGCGTTGTTCTACGTGTGTAGCAAGTTTGTAACAAGATAGTGCTAATCCGGTTAATTGTTGTCTGCAGTTTGTATAATTGAGAAAATTTTCGCTCCTGTTTTATAGAAGAATTTTACGGTTTTTAAAAGAAAAGGCTGAACAAGAACATGTGTTATTTCACCCGTTTAGTTGGTCATATAAAAACATTTTGAACTTCGTCATGGCTATGACGAAGTTTAAAATGTTTTTTTTTTAATCAAATGTATTCAAAAAGAGCTCTTTAATCACTAGGGACTAAAAGTGATTTGAATTTCGAATGTGGATATTGTTAGTAAAAGTTCCAATCACCAAAGAGATCAAGCCCGAACATTGTATGAACAAGTAACAGGCTGTATGATAAAGCAAACCGCACGCGAAGCAAAAATTTTTTTTAATGAAAAAAAAAAATTTTAAAAAAAAACTACGCGGAATGAATTCCGCCTTCGTTCTTTGTTTACTCAAATTCAGATTTTACATAGTTTTATAAAAAAATTGTGTATCTTCCTCAAGTAATTAAAGTATTATTTTAAGTTCAGAGAACATTGTATCGGTCGCTAAAAATGTGATACAAATAAACGTACTATTCTTATTCATAAGTTACACTTACTTATTTTTTCATAGAGGGTGATAAAAAGTAGAGTATCCACCTAGGGAGCAACAATATTTTAAGCTCGAGTGACGTACTTTGAATCCCTCGCTGCGCTCAGTATTCTAATTTAGAACCCCTCGCTGCGCTTGGGATTCTACTCTAGGATCCTCTCCGCTCTGGATTCAAAGAAACACTCTCGCCTTCAAAACAGTTGTTTGCTCCCTTGGCAAACAATCTACTATTATATCCAGATGAGAGTTCCGTACCTGAAAAGGAAAAAATGGAACCCTCATAGGATCACTCTTGTGATGTCTGTCTGTCTGTCCGTCTGTTACAGCCGGTTTGTTCCAAATCTACTGGACCGATTAAGTTGAAAGGTATACATATGAATTTCTGTGACCCAAATTTTATACGAATGTGTAACGTAAATGAATCCTTACTGCAAAACCCTTCATTGTGCGTGGTCTGACACGCACTTGGCCGGTTTTAAATCATCTATGTTCTTTATACGCATTTCATGGTTCGGTCAAGCCTCCTGTGGATAAAACGAACCTTCTCATTATCCTTAGTCAAATATTTTCATTCAATATGATTAAATGTAGGTAATACTGTATCATTCTTTCCTCATTGTCTCAATCCTTAACTTTAATAGCCTCGTAGTGAGTGTGTGTTTTTGAACAAAGTCATATTTACTCAATTTAAAATCCTATGAGGAACTGCGTGTAACGGACGGGGCTCGTTATACGCCATAATTGGATTCTTTTACATGTTAAATGGTTTTCAGAATACATACTTGTGCCTATTTGTTTATGCGTGTTATGGTATAAAGGCGTTCATTATGTTACCGATTTTTTTTTGTCCATAAAATTACCTGCCATTGAAATTAACATTTTTCTCTTTTACCTACGTATTTTTGACGTGTCAACGTCTAATAAATCGATGAACGCCGGCTGCATGCACGAAAATGTCCCGTTACGCTAATTGTACGCTTGCGCCGCATCAATGTTTTGTTATGACGATGTCACGTTAGACTCTCGTCCGTAAACCAACTTTACAAACAACCAATTTTTTACGTGTCAACGTCTAATAAATCGATGAACGCCGGCTGCATGCACGAAAATGTCCCGTTACACTCATTGTACGCTTGGCCGCATAAATGTTTTGTTATGACGATGTCACGTTAGACTCTCGTCCGTAAACCAACTTTACAGACAACCAATTTTTGACGTGTCAACGTCTAATAAATCGATGAACGCCGGCTGCATGTACGAAAATGTCCCGTTACGCTCATTGTACGCTTGCGCCGCATCAATGTTTTGTTATGAGGATGTCATGTTAGACTCTCGTCCGTAAACCAACTTTACAGACAACCAATTTTTGACGTGTCAACGTCTAATAAATCGATGAACGCCGGCTGCATGCACGAAAATGTCCCGTTACGCTCATTGTACGCTTGCGCCGCATCAATGTTTTGTTATGAGGATGTCATGTTAGACTCTCGTCCGTAAACCAACTTTACAGACAACCAATTTTTGACGTGTCAACGTCTAATAAATCGATGAACGCCGGCTGCATACACGAAAATGTCCCGTTACGCTAATTGTACGCTTGCGCCGCATCAATGTTTTGTTATGACGATGTCACGTTAGACTCTCGTCCGTAAACCAACTTTACAGACAACCAATTTTTGACGTGTCAACGTCTAATAAATCGATGAACGCCGGCTGCATGTACGAAAATGTCCCATTACGCTCATTGTCCCGTTACGTACATTGTCCCGTTACGCTCATTGAACGCTTGCGCCGCATCAATGTTTTGTTATGACGTTGTCACGTTAAACTATCGTCCGTAAACTAAGTTTACAGACAACCAATTTTTTATTGAATCTTTAACTGTCACCGACTAACAGTGTGAAGGCTCTCTCAAACAGGCGCGACTCGTGACGAGCAGTGCCTTTGTGTCGCGTCGCATGTCGCGCCTATTTTTGTAGGAGCCTTCTTTAATATATTTATGAATTTAATATATTTACAGGCTTCTTACTAGTTAGGTATATGATATTAAATATAAAAGTAACGTAGCAGATAGTTAACTATCGACACCTCCTTAGTACAACTAAGTAACTGACAAATGCAAATTTTATAGGAGAGCGAATTGATGATTTCAGTTTCTTTAAATCGCCGTAGCTAAGCCCGTACGTTTCAGAAAAAACCGGCCAAGTGCGTGTCGGACCACGCACAATGAAGGGTTCCGTACTTGGAAAGAATTTATCCTAAGAACAAACTTAACATAGTAGTTGGTAAACATAATCTCCCATACATTCCAACGGCAAATGTAAGTTTGTACGTACAATATCGAGAGATTTACCATGTTATTTTAAGACCATAGACTTCTTATAGATTTTCCTGTAATCAATAAGTATAGAACTATATTCTGTATTTTTTTCAAAATTTTAGGTTCAGTAGTTTCGGAGATAAAGGGGGCAATGGTCAATTTTCACTTATAACTTTAAATCGATTTATTTTAAAATTATTAAAAAAAAAAATTGAGATCCTCACAGTAAGCCCTTTCATTTGATATGTCACACGGTACAGTTTGCAAAACTTTTTTTTTTTCTTATTTGCCCCCCAAAACTGACCCCAATATTCTAAATTCATTTATTTACGGTTCACGTTCGTGTTTGGGTCACTCAAATTGATATGCATACCAAATTTCAACTTAATCGGCCCATTACATTCGGAGCAAATTGGCTGTGATAGACGGACAGACAGACAGACAGACACACGAGTGATCCTATAAGGATTCCGTTTTTTTTCCTTTTGATGTACGGAACCCTAAAAAGTATGTTGGGTTAATTGAAAAAATAAAATAAACTTGTATGTGGTAAATATAAAAACCGTTTCGTGTATCTGGCAGATACATACGTATACTTAGCGGGTGTCGCTATGTCGTTCGAAATTTTCTTACTTAATCTACTTACACATGAAAAGAATAGAAGATAAACATTCCTTTCCAAGTAATCAGATAAAACAGCGGTTATCACAGAAGCACACAAGCTTCCGAGTATCGAGTGACGAGTTTATCCAATTGAACCGTGTCGCGGGCGAAATGACACATTTTTATCATTTTATCTTTCACGAAGCACGGGCAGCGGGCTCACGGCGGAAAAATAAAATGTCCAAATATTTGAAAAGAGCTGCAACGAGATAATGCTGTAGTTAATGGTGCTGCCGGACGTCGTGGCCGAGTTGTTATTGCTTTAGGAAACTGTCCCACACACTGCCACGTAATATCGGACAAACTCATATTTGTATGTTAGGTAATTGAAGAAAATGAAAAGGGGTCGGGCTCTTGCTCCTAACTTTTTATATAACCCTGTTACCTAACTGGTACATTTTCAATATACAGGGTCATTGGTCACTAACAACTTCTGAGGACTATATAACTTACATCATAAATAATAACTTTTGTTCTATGACTTTTAATAATTCATCATCATCATCATCATCAGCCTATAGCAGTCCACTGCTGGACATAGGCCTTTCCAATTGCACGCCATTTAGCTCGATTCTCGGCAACTCTCATCCAGCTGCTACCAGCCACCCTGCGGAGATCGTCGCTCCACCTAGCCTGAGGGCGTCCTACCTTACGATTGCCGATTAGCGGTCTCCACTCAAGAACACGTCTACCCCAACGGTCATCGGTTCTACGGCTAATATGGCCGGCCCATTGCCACTTCAGCTTGCTTATTCTGTGAGCTATGTCGACAACTTTGGTTCTCTGCCGAATCACCTCGTTCCGGATTCGATCTCTCAGAGAAACTCCAAGCATAGCCCGTTCCATAGCTCGCTGAGCGACCTTGAATTTATGGACCAGCCGTACCGTGAGTGTCCACGACCCTTAATTCCCTAATAATTAAGTTTTAATAATTCATCAGATTTTAATTTATCCGATTTTCATACAAAAAAAAAAAAAAATCTACGCTCTAAATTTTACGAATTCTACGCGTAGCAAAACAAACTTCTGTGTCTTATAGGCTGGACTCACACATTCTGAATTCCTCTCTGAATTCAGAGTTGGAATTCATAATTTGAATTCCGGCAAGCTGCCTTCACACATATCTTGAAAATTCAGATAAATCAGTTTTCTCGTGTTTCTCGGCTCAGGCAAACGTCTTGGATAAGGAAGAGGACTTAATACTCATCGCACTACTTTTCAAATTGGAATTATAATTGTACATATTTCCAACCACGCATTGTCTTTGTTTTGTTGTCGTGATATACATGGGCGGCTTTCAACGCATAATATTAAATTTTCCGTGCCAGATATCACGCCAGATCACAACTTCACAAGTCGCAACACGTCTAACCGTTACAGCTCACAGTGTCAACTGGAACAATTCATAATCTGATTCCGGTGTGTGAGGGTGTGTTCACGTGTTCAAATGTGTAGAAAAACGCGCATTATGAAATCATACTCTTAAATATTCCGATACGGAATTCAGAACGTTCGTCAGTGTCATTCTTACAGATCGATCTGAGCAAATCATAATCTGAAAAAATCTGAATGTGTGTGGAGCATAATTAAATTGTATGTAATTCTGGGCTTTCTTAATTAATAATATGAATTCCGACTCTGAATTCAGAAAGGAATTCAGAATGTGTGAGTCCAGCCTCGAGTGACAGTGCATGGGAGGCGTAGGTAGGTACAAAAAAATACAGAATTGAAATGTGTTAGATAGAACAACGAAATCTTGAAGGTTTGTTTTTGGTAAATGTATTATGTTTTGTAAAAAATCATAGAACAAAATTTGTTGTTTATGACGTTATTAATACAGTCCAACAAGGTTGTTAGTGTTTTACTAATAAAGGCTCCTACAAACAGGCGCGACACGCGACGCGACACAAAGGCACCGCGTGTATCGCGACGAGCGGCGTCTTTGTGTCGTGTCGCGTGTCGCGCCTGTTTTAGGAGCCTTAACCTTGTAGATACGCATGCTGCAATTCAACTCCTATCATACCTGCATAAAAAGAAACATTAAATAGCTATTAACGATCGTATTGATAACACATTTGACCTTTTGTAGGTACACAAATTTTAAAGCAATTTGTCGAAACCGAATTCGATAAATGGTATTAATTATTTTCCCATTGATCACAAATTCATATTATTTCGTGTACCAATTCCGAAATGTTGTAGGCAAAAGTGCGATGCAATTATATTAGTTTTAATGTTCCAAAAGATTGCAAGTCAAAAACAAGTTTTATTATTTATTTTTATTTATTAGTTTTTATTATAATAATTAAAATTCGATCTAAATAAAAACGGTCACATTCCTCTAGATCGTATTTTGTTTCTTCGTGTATCAGTGTGAAACTTTATAAAAGGTATTAGAGAATTCTAGACACACTTACCGATATAGTTGATTGAGCCGTTTTTATAATTCCTTCTCAGTCACGAGATAATATGTTTTTAAAGGAGTGGCGCTAGTGGACCGGTGACAACCCTCTTAAAATATCCCATGATCTTTACTGCGCTCTTTAAAAATTCATAAAAGACATTCAAATGGGCCTTAAGTACCATTCAGAAACAAATCGCCTCAGAACATTGCTTGAGGCATAACAGTTGTTTTCACAACCAGGAAATGTTTTTGGGATTTTAATGGAAATAAAAGGAGATGGTCCAAAAAAAAAAACAACCTGAAATAGACACTTATTTTCGGGTCAGGGTGTTTGTGCATGTGGGACCAAAATAATCAGCCGTCCCATAGTTTATATGCCGTCCCATTTATGATATGCCATTAGAGAAGGCATACAAGTTTAAATATCTTGGCCACATACTTAACCCTGATCTCAGGGACGCGGAGGGCCTTTTCAGTTAGAGCGAACATGATGGCTCGCAGGTTTGCTCGTTGTTCAGTAAGCGTTAAAATAACTATTTTTATATTAACTAACTATTACTATTAACTATTATAATTTTTTTTTTTTTTTTTTTTTATTTTTTTTTTTTTTTTTTGGAGCTTACTGCACTACGTTTTACACGAGCAACCTGTGGGCTAGATATACACAAAAATCATACAGTGCCCTCCGCGTGCAATAAAACAATGTGTTCAGGGTGCTGTTGAGGCTACCCCGCTACTGCAGCGCATCAAGAATGTTCGCGGACGCACATGTGGATTGTTTCTTTGCCACAATGCGTAAGTACTGTGCGTCCTTGGTGCGTGGGGTGTGTGGCAGCAACAACAGTATCCTGTCTCTAATTTTGAGCAGGCTGGACTGTTCGTACGTGAATCGCTGCTGCGCCATTTCCCATAGAATGATGCAGCTGCGGTGATGCGTCAGATAGTACTGCCGCTGTATGAATTGTACAGGATTTTTGTTTAGGATGTAAATAAAATTATCATAATTACTAACTTAGGATAAGTTTTTTACTAACAAATGAGTCATGGTTACTTGGTTAAATAAATTGAATTGATTGACGGATTGATAAACTTCTGTCGAATAGTTATTGAAGTTTTGTATGGGACACAGGGTCGTAGCTATCGCCATATCAGCCTTAGATTACCCTTATTTTAATAATAACGTTAACTTTGTCAATACAAGGTAACGTTATGAAAATTTACCGGTATTAAAAGCCCTGCTCCGAAATGCTGTTAGTGTATGTGAGTTTAATTGTTTGTAAACGCACCCACAATACAGGAGAAATTCTTAGTGTGGGGCAAAGATAAAAAAAAAAAAAAAATGTAAGTAGCAATCATTAAGAATTCTAAGGGCGATGATGTAATCTCGAATCTTTGTACATGGAGTAGACCACTTGGAAAGTATATGACTACCTACTAGTTATTTCGAGTAAACCTTGTGAAAGCCGCTGGATGCGGGAAGCACGGAACCGGTCGAGGTGGCGGTGCTTGGGGGAGGCCTATGTCCAGCAGTGGACGTCTTTCGGCTAAAATTACGAGGATCAGGGGTTTGCAACGAGGTACAGCTGAACTTGACGAGGTCTTGCTTAAGCGCGTTCGCACACGGCATACTTTTTGTTGGCCCTATAATCGGTTAGATTTATTTTTGTATGACTTACCTACGTTATTTAGAACGTGAGCGTTAATTTATTTGATCTCTATTGTTTCATTTAGCACCAACAAAATGGCCCCTTTTTTTCCTGTGTACCCTTGGCTGTTCCCATGATGGTACTGTGGCGGTATTAACAACGCCACATGCGAACTACGCATCAAAAACCTGACGTCACAAATCCTGCATCGCGCTATCAGAGTTTACCGCGCGACTAGCATATATACAACATCCCAACATCAACCGTTGGGCAGTTGCCCACCAGACACAATACCCGTCTGGTCGGAGGATCCTCCCTTTACTATAGAGTATGAGTGAACTTTACACCCTGTTCCTCATACCTCTAAATTACAGTAGAAGATCAATTTTAACCGCTGTACCCTTGGCCGTGAAACCCGATCAAAACGAACAAGTAACTTAATAAAATAAAAATTAAAAAACAATTTTATATTTTTATTTAACGTAATTTATCTAATGTATGTCGTGTGTGTTGTAATTGAACATTTCAAAGCCATCATTTACATTTTTTTTTGTAATGATGTTGGTAAAATCAAATTAAAATTCACAGTGACAGTTACGCATAAAGAAGAATATTCCAATATTCCCTATATATTATTTATCTTTGAGAATAATAGACAGTTTTATTAAAGAGCTCATTATCACTTCTAAAATAAGGTTGTATATACCTTATTTTAGAAGTGATAATGAACCTCTTTCTTCTACAGGAAAATGTCGTAATATTGTCTATAATCTAAAGTGCACAGACACTGAATGTTGTTATTATGAACTGTAATTTGTTTTTATAATAGGTAGTTATTTACTGTGCCATAAAACCTTTTTTAAATAAGATTTTAATTAATGAAACCTGTTCGTTTAATTTGATCGGGTTGCACGGCCAAGGGTACAGCGGTTAAAATTGATCTTCCATTGTAGCATCAAGGGAACAGCTAAGGTACACAGAAAAAAAAGAAAACACCGCTTGATTGTATTGTGACCCGTCGTTTGCGATAACTCTACGATGGGCGATGGTACGAACCGATACACACCGGTGCATTTTGTTACCTACTCGTCATTTCGTGAAGTATTTAGTTTTTTTTTTTAATATTTGTAATAGTGAAACTCTTGGCCTTCACCTAATGGTAAGTGATAATATGGCCGAAGGTGGAATCGAGCTTCCGAATCCTCAACCACAGAGGAACTGGCTAACTTACCTCTAACTGCCGAAACACAACAAATGCTGTTAACACTGTTGTTATGGCGATAGACTTAGACAAGATGGTGGTAGCTAGCCAGGTGCACTTAGAACAAGCCCTACTACCAACCAAAGCGAGTAGAAAAATTAGCCCCCGCTTGGAATCGAACCGACCTCTGGGTCTGAAACAGGTAGTCTTACCAATAGGCCATAGGGGCGTTTAAATTGTCTAATTGGCAATGCCCATACCTATGGCAGTTGTTACGGGACAGTGAACATCCTCAAAGTCTGATTATCACGCTCGAAATCCAGGCACAGGTTCATTCATGCATGTTCCTACTCAAATATGCTCTTGCACAGAGGATTGCCTTCATTATTCAATCCATGGTAATCAATTCTAGGTAACCGAAACTACACTTAGGGTGTAACCTAACCATATCCTGTAATATTCTTAAATACAGATTCTGGCCCGTTCCTTTTCATTGCTTTATGAATGAAAATTGTAGGCAATACTAATTGCAGTAGGTATTTGTGTTGGCGTAGTCACGCGACTTTTCCGCGGATTTCGTTCTTTTCGACAATGGAGGAGTATGAAGAACTATTTTATAAATCTATCTAATGCCTAATGCCTGTTAAGACATGCGTTGCAATGCCTTTTTTTGTTAGGAACGTACTCCGGCGCTCACACAACAACTAACAAAAGTTTAATCATAATTGGTTAAGCCATTTTCGAGTTTCTGCGAGACTAACTTGATTTGGCAATTGATTTTTTGAATAAATCAATCTGCCTAGCCTTTTCCCAACTATGTTGGGGTCGGCTTCCAGTCTAACCGGATCTAGCTGAATACCAGTATTTTACATGGAGCGACTGCCTATCTGACTTCCACAACCTAGTAACTGGGTAACACGATACCCCTTGGTAAGACTGGCTGTCAGACTTTTGGGCTTCTGACGACCCGTAACGACTGTCAAAGATCCACGAATGACAGCCGGGACCAACGGATTAACGTGCTTTCCGAGGCACGGAGAAGTCTCGGTATGTAAAGATGGTCACCCATCCACGGACCAACCCCGGCAAGCGTAGCTTAATCAGACGGATCGACCCGTGCGGCTGTTATTACTTAGACACGATTTTTTTAATAAGGGAAAAAAAAAACGGGGCAGTCTTTGGGGACTGTAGCTAGAAGTGAAAACTAAATAACTTGGGAATTGTATCGTCGAGCTATTAGATTATTAATTTCGAATTATTTTTGGTTTATAAAGAAGTTATTATGATCAAGGCTTAAAGTTAAAATGGTCATTAACACTTCTTTACAAACAAAGCGTTCGATGACGATGACGCGAGTTCCTTGAATTTTGTTCTCCCAAAAAGTAAACATATGTATATACACAGTATACATAATTATAGCTCATGGAAAGCGTTCGGTGACGATGACGTGATTTCCATGATTTTGGTTCACCCAAAAAGTGCTCAACGTGCCTAAAGAAGTTTTGTCTTCAAAAATACCAAGAAAGGTACCTAAATCATAAAAGATTTCGACATGGCTATCACTCAATGACAGCCATGTACATATTTCTATGGCAGTCATCGGGTCGGGTGAAAGCTTGATAAAATCAGTAAGCTGTCTCATGTTTAACTGTTGTGGTTGGTTGATCTTATACAATGTGTGACTGAATTAATGCACGTATATATGCATGAAAGTAGTTTGTTCAGAATCGTTTACTGAATCAATTTCTGTAATTTTTTGTCCCAAAAATAATTAAAACTACGTAAATTACAGTCACACTTCCGCTGTACAGTCAAAACAAACCAAAACGGACGAAGTATAGTAACCGGCATGAGTCCTGAGCACAAACTGATGCCTGCGCAGTAGTAAATTTTTAGGTCTCTTTGGCAGAATGAAGAATCCGGGGGGCGCTGAGCTGCATGAGATTGGTTCATCAGTTCATCGATACCCGTCGTCTATTGGACTCTCGCGTATCATTTTTATTTAGCTGAAAGTGTACATGCGCGTGCTTGCTCCCACTACTGCCCATCTGTGCTCACGACTGGTGCCGGTTAATAAACATACCACGTTAGACCCTTATACGTGTGCGACTGTTTACGTGCGTGGATTTGTAATGTGACCACAATTTTCCCCCACCATCAATATAACTAATTTAATAAATAAAAAATGTTACATAATAGTTAAAACTCAGTGTATGTATTATAATTATGACATAATATTCTCATTGGGGTTTTTGGTGGTGTGTGTTAATTCCAGGACATGTTGTAGAGGTATGAGGAACAGGGTGGAAAGTTCCTCATCCTCTACAGAAATCCTCCGACCAGACGGCTGTTGTCTCTGATAAGCTACTGCCCAACGATTGATGACGGGATGTATACAGGGTGTAAGGGACATCCCTCCGCAGACTGATAGGTTGAATTCAGTATATCATACTAAGAAGACCGGTACATGAAATTATTTCAGGAACATTATGGGAATCCAATAAACCTGATTTGTTTTATTACCTTACACGCAATGTATCAAAACGTAAGTAGCGAACGGCAGCGCAGCTAGTGAGTTCGATGAACTCTGTAGCTAGGCAGAAAGTGAACAAGCTGATTTCGCGCGTCGTTTGTTAAAGTATTTCAACATCCATTGCTGGTTTTTTTTATTTTAGCTGTTTTATTTACATAAATGGAGTGCTTCGTACAGAAAATGTAATTTTACATTAAAATAAAGGAATCGTAACTGAAAAACGATAATGAAAATGAAAATTTTCCTGAGCAAATTTCCAGTGGAATATGATTCAAAATAAGGAGCTGAATGCACCCTGTTAGTTTGCGGACGGTTGTCCCTTACACCCTGTATGCTGTGTGGTTCGTATAAGCCTGCTTGCGTGATGCAGGATTCACGTGACCTCAGGTGTGAAAAAACCGATCTAGTGATTGTCAGACGACGCATAATGAAGGGTTCCGTAGTTAGGATGGATTTATCCCATGAACAAACTTAACATTGTAGTTGAAAAACATGTTCTCCCAAACATTCCAACTGCAAATGTAAGTTTCTACGCACAATATTGGGAGATTCACCATGTCATTTTAATACCATAGACTTCTTATAGGTTTTCCTGTAATCTATAGTATAGAACTATTTTATATATATATTTTTTTTTAAATTTCAAGTGGTGGATGGGGTAAATGGTAAATTTTTTGAAGTGAAAACTTCTTTAGGCGCGTTGAGCACTTTTGAGCTATATGTATACTGAGTATATATGCGTACTTTTTGGGTGAACAAAAATCATGAAACTCGCGTCATCGTTACCGAACGCTCGAAATTAATAATCTAATAGCTCGACGATAGAATTCACTAGTTACTTAGTTTTCACTTCTAACCGGCACTCCCCAAAGACTGCCCCGTTTTTTTTTTAATAATTTTAAAACTGTTTATTATATACTGGAGACCCTCACAGCCTTTTCATTTGATATGACACACGGTACAGTGTGCAAAACTTTTTTTTTTAAGTTTCTCTTTAGTTTCTAAAAGAGACCCATATTCAAAATTCTTTTATTTACGTAACACCTCCGTATTTGTCCGTACCAAATTTCAACTTAATCGGTCCATTAGCGGAGTAAATCAACTGTGACAGACGGATAGACAGACAGACAGACACACGAGTGATCCTATAAGGATTCTGTTTTTTCCTGTTAGGGTACAGAACCCTAAAAATAACAACGGCCTATAAATTACTCTGCATGAGATTTTATTGAATGTGTTTTCAAAAACCACGGGGATCATGACTGAGATCGTATATCTAAGGTCTTTTCCCTGCATGGCATTATATTCAAAAATAAAGCAAAAGACTAAAAATTCAATCAATCTACTCGAGGTTTTTTTTTTTGATAACGTGTTAGTAATCAAGTCTCCCACAAGGTGGACCGATGACCTTATGAAAGCCGCAGGAATCCGCTGGATGCGGGAAGCACAGAACCGGTCGAGGTGGTGGTGCTTGGGGTAGGCCTATGTCCAGCAGTGGACGTCTTTCGGCTGAAATGATGATGATGTTGATGTGTTAGTAATCCTCATAACTAACAAGCTAAATATGTATAAATCTTGTAACTGTAACCTACGAAACTAATAGATAGCAAACTATAATTAATTATTTTCTAGCACGTACCATCGTGGTATAAGGATATTGATTACTAATTAAGTCCTTTACTTCTAGATGTATATAAAGTGTCGCAATTAGTGTGAGGAAGCCGCTTTGTTATTATCCCTGGGGTGACGCGTCCCTTGTTAGTGCGACAGGATATTATTAGGAAAAACAGGAGTAGGAAAAATTGTGTTTTCTTTTGCTTGTAGAATTTGTTTATTTTGGGTTAGTGTGTTTATATTGCCTATGCTGACAAAACGTATGTTCTTTTGAAAAAGTGTTACGTTATTGAAAATTCAATTAAATTGGAACGGATTTCACTACCGGAATAACTATACGTTTAAGGGTTGATTCCGAAACTTTTGGACAATATAATGAACTTGTGTGTTGCATGAAATCATATTATAGGTAGTAGGTACCTACAGACCTACATGCAAGTAGTAGGTGCCGTGTGGTGCTGGACGTAAAGATTGCACCACCCCATTTCCTCCAGTGGGTGTTCGTAAAATCACCAAATTAATTCCTATCAGAATACCAGCGCTGCGGTATTTATTTTTTAAATATCGCAGCATTATGCTGAGATAGAGGCTTTTTTGGCCTCGTACAGGTATTTTTCTATTATGTTTTTTGTTGTTGTTTGCTATGTAAATTTTGTTAGTTTTAAATGCTATTTAAAAAAAAAAAAACTGTTTGTATTTCTAGTGCGTGTCCCAAATAAAATATTTTTCTTTCTTTCTTTTCTTTCTTTAAGAGGCGAAAAGGTACTTACTAGAGAATTGGCAGCAGCGTTCTCTATGCATTTTTAACACCATACTGCGATCGCCAACTAGCGCTAAGCGTGGCGATTATGGCAAAACCCCCATTTGGGGGAGGCCTATGTCCAGCAATGGACGTCTTTCGGCTGAAACGATGATGATGAGGTACCTACAAGTTATTACTGAGCACCAAACGACACCTCATTTAGGCAAACAACTATCTCACAATAATTAAATTTGGCCTCTGAAAATAACTCTTCTAAGCCGTAGTCTGGCAAAAATACCAAAAGTTATCCATAAAAAAATTCAGCCACGGACTGCCACGGACGGATTAAGACCATTTCAGACACGGATCTACATGGTCCTCACATGATCTGACCAAGATTATGTCTGGACTTTAAAAGAGACTTTGACCCCTGAGTTTGTTTCGCCATTTCTTCTCAGGGGTAGTCAGATAGGAAATGTCGACTTCACCAAGCTTATTTATTATTTATTTATTTATTTATTTAACATTGTAAGTTCCTAACTTATAAACTTAGCCCCACAAAACCATTGCAATGGTTTGACTGTGAGGTCAGTGAATCTCTAGACAATAATACTTAATCACACTTACATATCCAAATAATATTTTTTTAATTTAATTTTAAATCTATTTTTATTTGTTTCACTCCTTATGCCTGCCGGTAGACTATTCAATAGGTATGGTATTCGTTTCTTTAGGGTTCTGTCACCAAAGTAATTGGTGACTATGGGTACATTGAATCTGTCAGCAGCAATAGATCGTGTGTTATGGTTGTTGAATACGTGATTAAAGCTATATTCTTGGGAACCATGATGGTTTACTGCTAAAAGATATAGGCTTGTTTTTATATTTTTTATATGACGTGTATAAGTGATTCCGATATCCTATTTACAGAATAAACGATTTCATTTCATTTCACTGGGTACGTCTTTCATGGACTTGAATGTGCCCTGGTGGCTGAGAGTATGTCATGCTCACTCTAATGTCTCGCTGATAGTGGCGCGTGTGTTGGATCATTTAGCTCCCTTCAAAATGATTGAGCTGAATGGTGCTAATCCATGCGTCATGTTCATGTATGGGCGCCATTAGTACGACTGGTAATTTCTTAGCTGCACTTATTTTAAACAAATTTAACTTTTGAATTGTTTTTTTTTTTATCTATATATTATTATTAAAGCTTTTTACGTTCTGCATCGTCCTCACATGTATAATTTCAACATCAATAATGTCACCAATATTTAGTAACCATAATTTGATTAAAAAACAGTGTCCGTGAAGTTTCTTGCCCGTTCTCCTCCATAGGTGCCGACTACGCTTTGGAATGGGTAACTTGCTTCATCTTAATGACTTACCGAAAAAAAGTGCAATACCTACGCGGTAAAAATGTATTGGACAGCAATTTTTTTTTTATAACCGACGAGTAATTTCAACGCAGGGGGGTCCAGAATCATGGAATGAATCCATGGTCTGGCTTCGTGTTGTTATCCCTGCCACCGTGTATAGTTTAGAATATTTAAGCGGTTACATGGACAGACACGAAAAGCAACTTTGTTTCATCATATGTCATAATCATCATCATCATCACCATCATCATCATTATGATGACATAGTACTTCTTGTAAAAGTCTCGGTTCTCGGTGATTACGACTTTTTACATACATATGTAAGAGAAAAACAAATAAGTACAGTCGAGTTCATAAATACATATATGTGCATTCCCAAAGGTTCAATAATATCTGAGCAACCTTATGCCCTTGAAAATAAAGTCGTGTTCACATATTTTTGATCACTTTGTCCATGCACATACTTTAGAACTCGACTGTACCACGAGAAAAAATACTTTAAAGCAATTAAGAGTAATCAACTGTTTCTATTTTCTTGCGACATTTTTACTTAATGATTGTAATTATGGAAAACGTATCCTCCATCCTAAATCCAGGTTCACACCTTGTCATGCAAACCGAATGAACTTTCAACATATTCGGTCTGCAGTAGCGCATAATAGTACACCATCAAACTGTGGCTATTCGTTTTTACAAGGAGAAAACTGTATCGTGTGAACAGCCTGTGTAAAAAAACGTGCGGAGTATGCTTTGTCCCACACACATTACTTATAATTATTTTCAACTCGCACTTGAAACGAGCTTTCGTTCGTGTGCTCCAAGCTTGGGCAATAGTTTTCTCTATTCGTTACGGAGAATGAAAGAAAATGCGAAATGTGTACCCCGCTTATCTTTCCGGGCAAGTAAAGCTGACTGAGGAGATCCCGTGAACAGCGTCATAATTTTATTGTGTTTACTCCTTGACGCGATTTCCGACCTATTCATAAACGAAATATATTTTTACTGGCTGAATGTTTTTGTGGATAACTTTTGGTATTTTTGCCAGACTTAGAAGTAAATGGTAGCTTTATAATAATAATAATAATAATAACCCCACCGCCGTATCTCTACGTTGACGTCGTGGTGGGGCTTGCGCGCTCCGAACTCTGGGTCTGTGCCGGTAGAGTTTACTTTACCGGAATATGTCTAGGTTGATGAGCCAGACCAAGAGAGATACAAAAACCCGCAGGGCAGCATGTGGCGAGCTGTTGGGCAGTTGCGACCCCACGGGCCCTACCTCCCGGGAGAAGTCATGTTTCTCATCTCTGGCTTGCCTTTATTGGCCGGCTGGAGTGAACACTGACGAGGAACTGAGCTCCCACCTCATTCTTGCCTTTATTGGCCGGCTTGAGTGGAGATTCGCAAGAGCAAACGTGCTCGGAGGAAGGAAGTATTCCAGTAAGTGCTTGTAGGGATCTTGACCATCTTCCGGGCTCTGGGATTGTTCTGAGAGCCTTGGAATACCTCTCCACTCCTCGAGCACCTCAGGATATGTTGCCCCCTTATCGCTACGTCACTATGTGCTAGCGACCGTTTTCGGGGGCCCATTATTGAGTGTGCAAGTCACCCCCTGCCATTTTATCCGTGTATAATAAAACATTGATCAGGCAGGGGCCATAGTCCTTCCATAGTTTTAGGTAACCAGTCCATTTTAACCACCCAAACCCATAGTCCAATATCTTTGTTTTCCATAACCTGCAATAGTCCTACACCAACCGGGGGTTGTCCTTGGGTGCACTTGCATAGTGCGTACAGGGATAATCGTCGGTTGGTGCCTCATTTAATTAAAAAGCGTCTATCGGACTTCTGCGAGTTGGCTTCGGCCCCTCGTACGCCTTCCAAAGGTCCGGGACCCCAGGGTCCCGAGATATGTAGACATATATAAATAAAATAATAATAATAATAATAAAATCTTTATTTCGAGCCAAGACTCATAAAGGGTTAGTAACAATGTTCTTACAACTACATGTTAGTAAACAACACAATACGGTGACACATGTAACTGACAACAGTGAACTATATAAGGACAGTCCACTCTGTCCGCTATCATTTTCAGAACCCTGTTGGGGCTGGCCATGACTCGTGCCACCATTGATGCAGCGCGCTTGCGCATTATAGCGTAAAAACAATCTACACGCGCCCCCTGCAAACATCCCTGATGCACTGCAACGCCATGGCAACCCCATCAGTTTTCTGAATGCGTTATTAAATTGGACACGAAGAGCTCCATACGATGCTTGCGAATATTGCTCCCACAGGCTGCACGTGTAGAAGGTGGTACAGAATGCTCTAAAGAGCGTCACCTTTACGTCTGCAGTACAACGTCATAGTATCTTTATAGTAGGTATGATTATTCTGTATGACCATATGCAAAGTTTTGAATCCTTGTGGTTTAAACTACATGAAATAATACTGAAACTTCGGAACCTTTACGAAACCGAAATAGTATGTTTGCGCTACTTCACTAACTTGTACGAAGCTACGTTTCTTGATATTGCTCACCCGGACATAGGATGTTTACCAAAGCTCGTGGATATTATAATCTGTCCAATGATTAGATAAGACTGTCTCATTGATGTAATGGTGGCAAGCGCTGCTGGTTCGATTCCTGGGTCGGGCAGTGTTATTAGGTTTTTACTTCTGGAATTCCTTTGTAGGAGCCCGGAGTCTAGATTTGTGTCTAGTTGATGGCAATAGGCTTGCCTCTTATTACATGAGATTTCATTTCATTTCATTTGTACTTATGAAAGTATTTCATTTCAGTACCACTGTCTAATTTTAATTGGACAGATTGACATAATTAAGGTAATCAACTTAATGGTGGTGGAGCGGTGGTGGGTGGTGGAGCAGTGGTAGGTGGTGGCCCAGTGGTAACCACCCCGACTTACCGACTCGTAGGTCATGGGTTCGAATCCAGACAGGCGCTTAACTCAGTGCTGGATTAGGCAAGCGCGGGGCCCGTAGCAAATTCTATCGAGGGGCCCTTGATCTGCTATGGGTTCTCAAGTATAAAGTGGTAAAAAAAAAATCAAGCCACGTTTATTAGCCATCTATAGGTTACAGTTTTGAGGCCCTGTTGGGCTCTGAAAAGTACAAAAAGCCAGAGATGAAATTGCCCCGACAATTTATTTTAAACTTTGGAATTTTATGTCTGGTCTGACAAGCACTTTACCACCTAGCGTAATACATGTTTTTATAGCAAATCGAACGTTCAATAAAAACGCTTTCTTATATTTTTTTGGATATGTGTATTTTTTTTTAAATTATTCGAGGTTAAAGTTGGACATACCTAAAGGGTCAGTTTTTCTTCCATCGCGGCATAATTACTATTGTTTAGATAAAACAAAACAATCTCCGGGTTTGGATACGCGGGCCCCCCTTTTGCGCGGGGCCCGTAGCATTTGCTACTTTTGCTACGTAATTAATCCGGTACTGGTTTTACTTTGTGTAAATAATTTCACGTTATTATATTATTCTGCTACTGGAAAAGCATTATTAATTAGTATCTCATCATAAAGTAAGAAGTACTCGTGATTCTGTAAAGGAATGAACTAGAGTTAAATTGAAGAAATAATGTAAATTAGAAATGTCGTGTGTAAACATATTCTGTTCTCAACATGAACGTCTCTAATTTCATTTGAAAATGTATACTTTTATGAAAGTGCTTGTAATTTCAGTGTTATAATTAATTTTGAAGTAGTTTTATTAATATTAATTTCATCAAACAATAAGATTAAATTGTGTTACCAAATTGTATTTTTGTATAGGCATAATAGGAGTAATACGTCTACATTTTCGTATAACGAATTTTCAAATTCTATTATATTTGTTTGTGAACATATTTTATTAGGTCGTAAACTTCCACATTTTAGGTAAGAAGGGGCTTAGATGGGACGAAAATTTGTGCGTAAATATTTTATTTTAATACCACCACTTACTATGTCGGGACCTGTGCAGTAAAACAGAGGTCTGTCCCAAAGAAAGGTAAAGTGGTAAATGTAGGCTTTCTCATCGACACTACGAACCGTTTCCCGACCGTTTGCAATTTATACCGTCTAACTTGGTTTATCTCAACATTTATAGGCGAGAATGGATAAGGGATTATTGTTTTTCTTCCCAAGATTGTCCTGATTTCGCTTACATAACTTTTTGTTAGTAAAAGCGGAGGAACAATACAATTGTTTTGAGTGTATCGAAAAACTACGTAACCGCTTTTTTATTTTTATTTGCTCGAAGCTTTAATGACATTAAATTCAAAGCCGGCAAACTTCTACAAATTATTTATTTAAAACGTCAATTGAAAAAAAAAATAATAATAATAATAGCACCACCCCATTTCCTGCCGTGGGTGTCGTAAAAGGCAACTAAGGGACTTACAAGAGATTGGGCAACAGCGTTCTCTATGCATTATTAACACTATACTGCGATCGGATCGCCAACCCGCCTGCCAAGCGTGGCGATTATGGCAAATTCCCCCCTTTTGGGGGGGCCTATGTCCAGCAGTGGACGTCTTTCGGCTGAAAAGATGACATAAAATGTGCCAGATTAAATTCAATTCCTTTTATAACATGCTAATCTAAAGTGCTTTTTTATTGCCGCAGTTTCACATCCCATCTTATTTATTGCAGATTGAACCCACAAGTAGTTAATAAACATCAAGGGAAGAAAACGAAACTCATAAAAGGGCTGTATCATTATTTACATAAACGCTATAAAACCGAACAAAGAAAATTTATGCGGCAAACTTTTGGGCAATATCCGTTTTCTGTGACACGTTTTTTCGAGGGCCGTTGTTCATCGTTAATCTTGGAAACAAAAACAGCAAGTTTGGTCGCGGCGCGTCTGCGCCACCCATAATTTACGTGAAACAAGTGCGCGCGACATGCGGTGTTGTACCTACGTACCTACGCTATAGATACCTATAGCTATACAAAAATTACCTTCCGAATACTTGGCCAGGGTCTCTTTCATGCCAGCTTATTATACGTGGCGACTAACTGCTATTAGTTGGCAAAGTTCCGCACACTTTCAACATGTACGACGTCGGATTTCAGGGTGCCGAAATTACAAGCAGTTTTGGGTTCTGCTTAGCGTTCGTTTTCCATGTTATGTACGTATAATATTATAAATATTTTGCGAAAATAGCTCGACAAATTGCAGTGGGATTTTTTTCTTGGCTTTTTGCCGTTCTTGTGTTTCGTAATTTTAATAGGTAGGATTTTTAACAGTTTTAAGATTGTAGCTTTGCTTGACGAAACTCATTAAGCCGAAAGCGCCAGGATAGCCCGCAA
Organism: Dryobota labecula; assembly: GCA_947523025.1. Taxonomy (NCBI): domain Eukaryota; kingdom Metazoa; phylum Arthropoda; class Insecta; order Lepidoptera; family Noctuidae; genus Dryobota; species Dryobota labecula. The sequence goes on from OX383284.1 coordinate 13,600,289, forward strand.
AATTCAAATAATCTTACGTATTTTGCAATTTGCAGGTCAGTGGCAGGATGTATGTTGATCAAAATATGATTTTCGGCCGTAACAAGTATGTATTTACAAGAATTATAATCATTAAAACCATCAATACAACTGTCTAAGACCAAGTAACCGTATTGAACAACTATTTCATAAAATCATTACATTTGACGGCAATTCTAACTTAAGGAGTTGTATTGCTGGTTCTAATGATTATAATTCTGTAATTTAATGACATTAAATTCAAAGCCGGCAAACTTCTACAAATTATTTATTTAAAGGGTAAATTGAAAAAAAAAATAAAAAAAATAGCACCACCCCATTTCCTCCCGTGGGTGTCGTAAAAGGCAACTAAGGGACTTACAAGAGATTGGGCAACAGCGTTCTCTATGCATTATTAACACTATACTGCGATCGGATCGCCAACCCGCCTGCCAAGCGTGGCGATTATTGCAAATTCCCCCCCTTTTGGGGGAGGCCTATGTCCAGCAGTGGACGTCTTTCGGCTGAAAAGATGACATAAAATATGCCCAAATTCTAATGATTATAATTCTGTAAATACATGCTTGTTACGGTCGCAAATCATATTTTGATTAACATACAACCTACCACTGATCTGCGAATTGCAAAACACGTAAACATATTTGAATTTCGCGGGCTACCTTAGCGCTTCCCCCTAAAATACTAAGGGGTTTATTCATAAACGTTGCTTAAAGTTAAGTGACGTTCAAACGTCAAAAATGTATGGTTAAACAGTCGCTAATCATTACTTAACTTTAAGCAGCGTTTATAAATAAACCCCTAAATGTAGGATGCATACTTGCTTGTTTTCAATACGTTGTGTAAGCTCATACCTTTTTCCCACAGTAGGCAAAGCCAAAGACCGCCACACGTACGACGCTTTTCATCAGACATCGTTTCAGCTTAATTTACGAAGAATAATACAACCGACACTGTCACAGCATTTCCATAGTCTTATTTAACCCAATAGTTCTGTCCGCAAATTAAAAAAAAAACACAGTGACAGCTGTCAGTCTTCCCGCGCAATTAGTTAAAGTCAACCTGCCACGGTTTACTATTTACCCGTGGTTACTAATCTACAAGCTACAACTACCGCCAAATTACGCCGTTTAAGAACGATGACGGTAATTGGTTTTCAGTAGTGAATGTAAATTATTGTTTAGGTTGTCTTGAGTTGTTAAATGGTTTTCACGGAATGGCTGTATTGTGCTTCAATCTTCTTCAATTAATAAATTTGCTGACGTTCGCTAGGTTTTCAACACTTTAAGGAAGTTATCCTTAGAGTAGGTATTGTGAGATTTTGATTTAATTAGGTACATAGTGTAAAGGTTGTCCGCAAAAGGGAACCTTACATCATGCAGGTTGGTAGAAAAATTGCTCTGGTGCATTTGATCACTCAAGCGAATTTAGAATGTTTTAAAATTGATATTACGGCGATTGTTTAAAAAAAAACAACAGATAAGGCTCCTACAAACCGGAGCGAACGTGACGCGAAACAAAGGCACCGCTAGTCACGCGACACGCGGTGAATTTGTGTCGCGTCGCGTCGCGTGACGCGTCTGTTTGTAGGAGGCTTTATATAACACCTAGGCGCGTAAAAGCGAGCACATCCTCTTTGAATAAAGAGCAAAACACAATATTGCTTCTTATTTTCTTATGTAGCGCCAACCTATATTCCGGTATAATACCCAGGGTTCCGTACCCAGTACTTACATAATAAATATTTCCATGGTTTACAAGATTTATTGAGAATCTGAGTACGTACCTAATTGTTAACTTGTTTACGTGAAGGCATCCCATCTTAATCAAAGAATGTGTTGTTTACTAAACATAAACTCAAATCAAAATATCAACAACTAGCTTCTACCCGCGACTTCGTCCGCGTGAAATTTCTTGCTCCCCCGTTCCCCAATCCGTTCTCGAGATATTATCAAAATAGCCGTTCCGTACAAAATGTATGTGAAAATGTTTTTTTTTTCCATATATTTTTTTTTCCTGAGTTTTCGCATGTTTTAATAGTTATTCTGCTATTCGGGGCGGAGAAAAATCCAACAAATCAAAGATCATAAAAAACGGTCCGGCCGTTCTTGAGTTATAAATGGTGTAAATAACCCGACTTTGTTTTATATATTTCGATATTTATTTATTAGTAACACAAACAACAACAAAAATAGGAATCGTAAACACTGTTTTTGGCGAATAAACATTATTATTATTATTTTATTTTTATGTTAACATTTCTCGGGACCCTGGGATTCTGGACCTTTGGAAGGCGTACGAGGGGCCGAAGCCAACTCGCATAGGCCCGTTAGACGCTTTTTAATTAAATGAGGCACCAACCGACGATTATCCCTGTACGCAATATGCAAGTGCACCCCATGACAACCCCCGGTTGGTGTAGGACTATTGCAGGATATGGAAATAAGATATTGGACTATGGGTTTGGGTGGTTAAAATGGACTGGTTACCAAAAACTAAGGAATGTCTATGGCCCCTGCCTGGTCAATGTTTTATTAACACGGATAAAATGGCAGGGGGTGACTTGCACACTCAATAATGGGCCCCCGAAAACGGTCGCTAGCACATAGTGACGTAGCAACAAGGGGGGCAACATATCCTGAGGTGCTCGAGGAGTGGAGAGGTATATCACGGCTTTCAGAACAATCCCAGAGCCCGGAAGATGGTCAAGATCCCTACAAGCACTTACTGGAATACTTCCTTCCTCCGAGCACGTTTACTCTTGCGAATCTCCACTCAAGCCGGCCAATAAAGGCAAGAATGAGGTAGGTAGGAGCTCAGTTCCTCGTCAGTGTTCACTTCAGCCGGCCAATAAAGGCAAGCCAGAGATGAGGAACATGACTTCTCCTGGGAGATAGGGTCTGTGGTGTCGCAACTGCCCAACAGCTCGCCATATGCTGCCCTGCGGGTTTCTGTATCACTCTGGTCTGGCTCCTCACCCTAGACATGTTCCGGTAAAGTAAACTCTACCGGCACAGACCCAGAGTTCAGAGCGCGCAAGCCCCACCACGACGTCAACGTAGAGATACGGCGGTGGGGTTATTATTATTATTAATGTCACAAACAATATCGTTGTTTTGGCTGTCCATGGCCATACAGCAGTAACAAGACGCAAATCTACTCATATCTTCGTATTATTTATAAGACGATACATAAAAAAAGGATTAAATAAATAAATAAATAAATAATTATAATAGGTATCTATTATTATAATCTTGGTCATATCTTTCAGTGACAAGCACAAAATTTGTGGTCGTATTCACGCGCACGACCTATTACTACACCACGACTTTACCTAATGCGCGCACGCGTCGCTCTCGCTGTTAATGGAAGATTTTTAAAATAAACTAATCTCTTCGCGTGTGATCAAATACCTATGTGATTTTCGGGTGCACCTTCGCTAGCTCAAGAACTACCAAAATGTGTCAACTCATCGGTTAGAGCTGTCGCAGACTAAGAAAGTATTCATGTAGAACGCTGGTCGTCGACCACCGTCGACAAGTTTTTGATATTGACTGTCGAGGTGAGATTGTGTCTAGATTTGAACGTTTTTGATAACGGGAATTGGCCTTCAGATTAGTGTACCGTAAAGGAAAGTCAAACTTTTCCAGTAGAAATCTGTAAGGATCCTAGGGAATTGATTTTATCCACATGCGTAAATGTAGTGTAAACTCATCCATTCTAGTAGGCGTACTTACCTTGTTTATTAGGGTGTGCGTGTGTTGTGTCCGAGCGATTTTACTTATTCCACCCACGTTTTAAGATCGCTAGTAATCTGCCAATGTTACTTAGACACCTCCGCATGTAGTTCATATTTAATGAGAGGGAACGGTTGGCTGTCTCCGGCAACGTGGAACAAACGACGTCAAATGGCATTGTTTAGTCGCCTAGTATTAGCCTACTCAGCCTTGCGACAGAATTCCTAATTAACTCTGAATTAAGTCGAGGCTTTTCTTCGACCTCGTAAGGCAGCGACGGAATAATGAATTTTTAAGTTTTATTTTAAATATTATTAACTAGCTTTTGCCCGCGGCTCCGCCCGCGTAGATGTCGGTTATCGCATAAAAAAGTAGCCTATGTCCTTCTCCATATCCCAGGCTATATCTCTGCCAAATTTCATGACGATCGGCTCAGCGGTTTAGGCGTGAAAATGTAACATACAGACAGACAGACAGACAGACAGAGTTACTTTCACATTTATAATATTAGTATGGATGATACTGTACTTACTAAGAATAAATTTAAGTTCGTTAACAACTCCATTTCTGTTTATTCATAATAAAAAAATGTGTATCTTCAAATTCGCTGTAAGCAGTTTAGACTGAATAAAGGAAGAGTGATACACAAAGCCTCGGCTTATGTTTCATTTACAGCTTATCAGCCAGTTCTCACCGTACCACATCACATATAATCCGTCTTAATTAAGCGGATTAAGTAAATATAACGGAGATAATAAACAATTAATCTTTTGTATCAACGCGTGTGCGGATCGAAATCCCTAACTCAGGCTCTGTATGGCTGATAAAGACGTAATACTCTCCCAAATCAGGTAAAAGCCTACAGTGTAATGATATAAAGTGAATATTTAAACCTTAGTATTAACTAAGACCGCCTATTGATTCATACAAAGGCTTGTACGTACTTATCTACTAATACCCAAGTGCAAATGCGGCTTTCGGCAGAAAATTGATGGGCTCTCGTACTAGCTATCAATCAAGATTTGCAACCAAAACTCTCTTTAAAGTTGAATAAGCCCAGTAAATTTAATAAAAACAATCGTTACGGGACTTTAGTGCGGAGTTGACAAATGGTACGTATACCTAAAGAATATTGATGACTGACGAGAGTTTCACCGTACTAATTGTGATCGATATCCCTCGTATGTTGCTAGGTACCTATACAGATAGTACAGACATATTCGGATCATAAATATGTTAGCAGCAAAGAATTAATACCGAAGGAAGTTTTCAAATATATTAGTACCAAGTCAAAAATATGTTCGGATACAACGCAAAACTTACATTGTACTTTAGAGATTATTTTTCTTTTTGACAGATTTTATTGACTTGTTGTGCAAGTACTTTTGAAAGCTCGACACGGGTACCATTTGTAACGAATGGAGTATGTGGGCATGTTTCCCTACTCGTTCGTAGTTTTATACAGTCTTTTTGAAATTCCAAATATCCCTGTCGTAGGACGGCAGCTTTACAATGTTACGGTTGTGTAATCTTGCAATATTTATAGCCATCAATTTGTTTGATGCTTACTTTTGAAACTTTGGAACATCTGAAAAGTTTCCTTAAGTGCGGGTCTCTTGTGCCAATAATGGTGCTCAGCAAAAATTTCAGTCAATTTCGTAAAAGTGATATAGGCGCTGGAGACGTTGGCGGCTCAGACCGTGATTGATCGTGGTAAATGGTTTGTGATGCTCGAGACCCGAGCTCCTCGCCTGACAGCCGGAGGCGGCGTGCCGTGAAACTTTACGAGCGCCACCATTCGTTCGTTTAAATGGAACGAAGGGATGTTGCGACCAAAAAAAGCAGCTGGCCGTGTAATAGTCACTCTTATTTTACGTTATGAGTGCAAATATTGATGTAACGCGCTCGAGCTGAATGTAAACAGGGGCACCCCGATAAACTTTGATGTATTCTGCTCGAGTATGATGAACGGAGTTAGAATGACGGGCACTATTATGTGATAGTTTATAGATAGATTGTATTTCTATTATGGCGCGTGGCGGCACATATTTTACTTGAATAGGTAAAAAAAAAAAAAAAAAAAAAAAAAAAAAAAAAAAGAGAGGGAAAGAGGGGTAAATATCTCCATTTGGTACCACATAAGTATATCGGAGTGAATGGTGCTGATCCATGCGTCATGTTCGTGAACGGGCGCCGTCAGTTGGGACTGGTCATCTCTTGACTGCCAGGGCTTATTTTTAATTTGTAATTTTATATTGTTTTATTAGTTTTTACATTGTCTCACATATAGAAGCAACAAGAATAATGTACCCAGAATTTTGTAATATCTTGATTTAAAAGAGTGTCCTTGGAGTTTCTTGCCCGTTCTTCTCCATAATGATCTACGTATTGTAATGGGCATCTAGCTTCAACTTTCTGACTAACTGACCGTCTCTTTGACAATTCAAAAGTGCCTGTAAATTGTTTAATTGAAATAAATGCTTTGAGTTTGAGTTTTGAGTTTGAATGTTTATTAGGTTGTACGCACATTAGTATCGCTACGTCTGTCTAAACAAACGTGTAGGGAGACAGCGAAGGTGTTTACTTAGTTAAATATTTTAACAGAATTTTCGAACGGAGGTCCTCCACAGTTTCTTTTCTTACTTTATATTTTGTTACTATATTTATGACAATAAAATGTACAATAAGTAGTCATAAATATAATGCAGACATACTCACTCGTAGATACAATTTTATAGCTTTATCAAAGTCCACATTGTGCTTCATACACAGATGTCTTTAATTCAAACTATCATTTTTATGATGAAAACGTTCGATTTCACTGGCCCGTCGTAAAACACGTACTTATGATCGTTAAAGCCGTAAAAATGGTTTCAGTATAGAATAAGCTCAATATATGAGTCTATAAAAACCACGGAAACATAAAATTTTCCATGTAATATACTAGCAATTTCCGATATGGTAGCTTACAGCACTTGGTGTTATGGCGCCGACATTTTTTTCAGCAGTTTAATGTGGTTAAAAGTTTATACTCAATAACTGGTAACTATTTTCGATAGAGCTGATAAAAAATTCATTGGCGCTGAAGTGCTACAGAGCGTACTCGGTGAAAAAAAAATAGCAAACATTTTCACTGAGCGACTGCCTAAATAAAGTGTTAAAACAAATTTTATTTAAATAATGTGATTAAAACTGAAAGTAGTAAAACCGCTTCTCCTGTTATGATGGTACGACGAGCTCGCATGTTACGAGATGCAACCTATCAACATATTTTCATTTGCAATAAAATTCGGGAATGCCCCCGGGTGTGCCGATGAAATTTCTGAAATATACATTCCAATAAAAAGAAAAGTGTTCTGGGAGACGTCGAAAATGTGTCCGCATTTGGACAAATTTGGGTCGAATATAACCTCGAATGGAGAGACTGAACGATCCCTTACAACCGTAATATAAAATCCGGTGAATACCTCTTTACATTATTGAATATATATGAAATAAGTGAGCGAAATGTATTATGATGCACATACAATGCAGTCAATGTGCTGTAGATACCAAGCGACCAAAAGTTTGTAATAACGGAACATCATAAGCTTCATATTTTAAGGAGAACTTACCTAATGTAAAAAGCATTTTAAACAGTTTAAGTACTATTAGTCAGGCTCTCCATGATGCTCACTTCTTTGCTTTGACACACAGATAAATGATAGCTCTTTTGTATTATATAATTGCATAGCACAGGTGTGAGTCCTAAGTACTATAGAGCTACCATTGACCGGGTAATATGTGTTTCATTGACTTGAATGTGCCCTGGCGGCTGAGAGTATGTCATGCTTACTTAGATGTCTCACTGATGGTGGCGTGTGTGTTGGATCATTTAGCTACCTTCAAAATGGTTGAGCTGAATGGTGTTAATCCATGCGTCATGTTCGAGAATGGCTGAACTGCCACGGGTTATTTTATTTTGTTTCTAGTTGTTGTACCTACTCTGAACGCTTTTAACGTGTAAGTTTTTATTATTTTTACATCGTTCTCACATTTAGTTATAAATTCAACATTATAGATGTAACGAAAACTTTTGTAACAATTTAATTTAAAAGAGTGTCCATGGAGTTTCTTGCCCGTTCTTCTCCATAGTAGGTTCCTACGCTTTGGAATGGGCATGTAGCTTCATTTTTCTTACTGACCGACTCCTTGACAGTTCAAAAGTGCCTGTAAATGGTTTAATTGAAATAAATGATTTGAGTTTGAGTTTGGTAGAGAACCTTGTAGCTATTTCATTCTATAGACATAAAAAAAATGCACTCCAATCAAGTGACTTTTTAGCTTGATTGACGATATCTTGTTTAGAGTAATCAAAATCTTAACTTAGCTCAAACAAGTTTCTCGATTACCCTTAACATGACATCATTGTAGAAGAGATAAAAAAGAGGCAAGTTAAAAAAATATTAATTGTAACAAAGTAAGTTAGTTGTGTCAATCAAGCATTTTGATTACTTCAATAAAGATCATTGAAACTTTAATCTAATAATCTTGGTTGGAACAACTATGTTTTGACTTGATTGCTGCAAATAGGTTTTGTGATAACTCCAATCAAGATCCCGTTTCAAATCTCAATCAAATAAAAGTAGTAGCTGTCATCATTGTGCTTGATAGGCTCAGATGAAAACAAGTTACTTAGTCAATCTAAACAAAATCTTGATTGTGGCAACTACTTTTTTTTTCAGCGAGTACACATTTTAGCAGAGATTTCATTTTTGTATGAACAATAATGATCTTGGATTTCTAATCAACTTATCTATTGCTTTTAGCAGATTTTAGGTCAAAAAGTAAAACGGTTTCGGTCAATTTAATCCGGTAATTTAAATTTGTCGCCTCACACAGTTACCAGTAACGACTCGCCGAGCATTGGCGACTTTTTGTTCGCAAGATTAACGACAAAGTATGGGTCACAAAAAAAGCGACGCCAAGTACGGAAATTGCCAAAACTTCGTGTCGAAGCCTGAAATTTTCTTGTTCCAAATGTCGTCGTAAATGAAAGATGGCTCTTTTAAAATCGGAAAAGAAATTAGGAACAGACGTTTTTAGGATTACGAGTTTTGTAACAACTCAAAAGTTGCTTTTTATTTTTCCGCAAGTATATTAGAATGGGTCCCTTTCGGTGTTCTATAGATAAGTATCATCGTAACAAGACCGCGAGGAGTTGTATCCGTAGTAATAAAGATAGCTACCCAAATGACACTTAAAACAAATAATCGTCGGAAGCATTTCGTTTAGATTAACTTCTGCATTTTAACTGGAGTTCTTTGTTCATTGGCTTATAGCATTTTAATGTGATAATAACATCAGATACTTCATGAATATTTAGCATCACTATGCATAGTAAAATATTTAGTTTTGTAGTCTGCAATGCTGTAGTTACCTTAATTTTATGGTAGCAGACGGAAACCTTGTGTTTTTGGTGTATTAGGGTGAATTAGCCAACTAGCTTTTTCCCGCGACTCCGCCCGCTTGGATGTCGGTTATCGTGTAAAAAAGTAGCCTTTGTCCTTCCATCGATTCAGCGGTTTAGGCGTGAAAACGTAACAGACAGACAGAGTTACTTTCACATTTATAATATTAGTATGGATAATAAGGAACGCGTAAAAAAGTTGGCTATGTCCTTCTCCATATCCCAGGCTATATCTATGCCAAATTTCATGACGATCGGTTCAGCGGTTTAGGAGTGAAAACGTAACAGACAGACAGACAGAGTTACTTTCACATTTATAATATTACTGGCTGACCCGACAGACTTCTTTCTGTCATAAGGTATAGTGTAAACTCCACTACTCTACTCTACCCTACCCTACCTACCTACCTACCTACCTACCCTACCCTACCTACTTACCTAACCTACCCTACCTACCTACCTACCTACCCTACCCTACCCTACTCATCCTACCCTACCCTACTCATCTACACTACCCTACTTACCTACCTACCTACCCTACCCTACCCTATCCTACACTACCCTACCTTCCTACCTACCTACCCTACCCTACCCTACATACCTACCTAAAACTTAAAAATAAAATAGATAGGAGCCGATTCACAGACCTACTGAATATGCATATAAAATTTCGGAGGAGTACTCGTATGGTAACTAACGTTGTGACACGAGAATTTTATATATATGTATATAAGAAGTACCCATGGATTAATTACCATAAATGATTGCAGTTTAGTTTATAATGTCGCGGTCATGAGTAGGCAGCATACCTTTCAATTCATCCCGGCACGCGCCTGTTACGTGCCGAGCCTGACAACCGTACAGACTTTACCGCTCCTATAAATATGTATATAACACGTCCTTGTGCATGCCGTAACGACGACATTATAATATGAGCGGAACTGTTACAGCATTCGATATGATAAACGCTTATGGTTATTCGATGGCGAAATATTTAAAACGACAATCGCACAATGAAACACTGCTGCCGCTCACTATCCTGTATTCAAATGGAACGAACGAAGTAAAAAAAGGGCGAGAAGGATTTAATTGAATTTTCACTGAAGAGTGACAAAAGGAAGAAAACTGGGCTTTATTGATTTAAATTTTTCTCTAAAGAGAAATAAAACTGCCCTAGGTCGTGTTAATTAAACGGCGTGCCCATTTAACAAAGATCAGGGCAGTTGGTCCTTAATTTCGATATAAACAAGCGGAAAAAATGCGGAGGCGAGTGATGTCGGACGTTAAATCAGGCTTACATATGAAAAGTTACGCAGAGGTTATTTGGTGGAATTTCCTCGCTGTGTGGGCAATGCGGCGGTTCACGGCTAATGACGAGTCCCGGCCCACAATATATCTCTCGTAGTTAGGCGCAGAAATCACGGCGACTCGTGCGCCTGATTGAGTTTTCTTTTCCATTGTACTTCCATTAACAGAATAGCTTTCTCCTATATGCTCCCCGGGGGACGCCATGTGTTCGGGGAAAATTATATCGGCAATTTTTCTTGAGATAGACAGCTGACAGAGATTTTCGGCTTTTATTTTTTGTTATTGATTACTTTACCTGCGTTAATAGACTTGAAATAATAGATTGCTATCATATCATTTGAAGGGTATTGTTGTAGTATTTCTGAGAGCAAGTTGTCAGACGATATTAACTTCGTAATAATAATAGTATTTGAGCAGTCTTTGTCTTGTTATTGGGTCGTAAAATAAGCTGATATCATGTTGAATAGTAGGTTCTATTGTCTGTTTTTGAAGTATTTACAAGTAAAGTGATTTAATTTTAGCCGTTGGCATAGAAGGGTCGGTGCCTAGTTCTTGTACGAAAGTAAACGAAAGCGGCCCCTGAGTGCTCTTGTGGAGCTACCTTCTAATTAACGACGTATCTAATTATACCATCGTGGAGCTCACAGCGAAGAGAATTTCCCAAATTACGTATTACGAAACGCAATTACACTTAGGGGAAATGCTATAAGACAAATTGAGTTATATTGTAATTGAAATAAAAAACGGGTTAATACGCATGCAGTTAAGTAATTGCTGATGGAGGTGCTGATTACGTTTTGATGATGAGGAAGTGCTTTTTGATAATTTTGGGTGGTTCAAGCATTTCATTCGAGTGGTTCTGGTCTTCCAAATTTTTGTTATTCGGTAAGTTTGTTTTTAATTACGTATTTTCAAGACTGAACTTTGCTAATTTAACTAAGTTAAGAGCGAAATAGTTGGATCGTCATTACAACTTGTTAATGATCAACGTTCATCAAATAGCCCTTTTGCAATCACCATTAATTCCAAGCAAAAATTTTAACAAAATAGTAAAACACATGAATATAGAGAGCAGTAGATTTTTCAAATAATGTCTCATTGGAGCACAAGGCGGCGGCTGCGACGCGAGAGGCGACGATTTGTCTCACAATTGGTTCTACACCTTGCCTCTATGTAGATGTATGGATGTAAGTTATGGTTGGCACACAATGTATGTCGTCCAAACGGTTTTATCTGCAATTTTATGCAGAATATAAAACGCCTTTGATTCAGAGGCCCTGGCATGAACGCGAGACGTAAACGTAACTAAAATTAAAATTTGATTTTTGAATCGAAAATACAACTATCCTATAGCATGCGACAAGCACAATTAGTATCACCGATAGATATGATTAAATGGCTTAAAAATAAGTAAATATTATTTGCGAAACAAGTATTTTCAATTTTAAAATCGTTCTACGTTACGTTTGAATTTACTCTTCGCGTTCGCGCTAGGCCCACTGAACGCAATTAAGACTACGCCGAGCGCACAGTGGCGCCCTCATCGTTATTTCGGTGAGCTTAGCGGCCACTATTTTCCGTTTTAATGATTACAATAAAACATAACAATTTAAAACTACTGTTTGTAGTAATAATAACGTATAGTCTTGTGAAGCACAACTTGACGAGCTTATTTTCTGCATTTTTATTCTAAAATAAAAGATATCACCGAACAAATGATGAGGGCGCCACTGTGCGCTCGGTAGTAGCCTCTTAAGCTAAGTCCATTATTAAAATAGGTCAAAAAACCAAAAACAAGTTCTTTTTGTTGCCCCATTGTTAAGGTTTTTTTTTTTAAATGTTACATACATATCGAAATCGAAATGATTGACATAAGCATAAGTGTTAAATATCTGTCAAATTGTTGCTGCACATCGTTTGAGGTCAGGCATATATAATTTCTTATTTAGAAAAGTATATAATATTTTTGCTGCTGAAGAAATAACATCATCATCATCATCATTTCAGCCGAAAGACGTCCACTGCAGGACATAGGCCTCTCCCAATTGGGGGGGTTTGCCATAATCGCCACGCTTGGCAGGTGGGTTGGCGATCGCAGTATGGTGTTAAAAAATGCATAGAGAACGCTGCTGCCCATTCTCTAGTAAGTCCCTTAGTCGCCTTTTACGACACCCACGGGAGGAAATGGGGTGGTACTATTCTCTATGTGCGGCACCACACGGCACCTGGGTCTTCGATGCCTGAGAATAATAGATTTGTTTTTTTTTTATTATTTATAGAGAGGAAGCCTGTGTCCTGGCAGTGAGAACTGATAGTATAGGCTGATAATATACTATGTATGTATGTAATGATCCGTGGCCATACACAAGGGATGGCGAACCAATGGCACGAGTGACAAAATAATTTGGGCACGGCATCGGTTGAGGAATTTAGGTACCTAACTCACAGTAACAAACATAGAAAACTGAGCACTCCATGTACGATAGCCGCTTCGATTTCGAATATCGTTGACGCATGTGTAAATGCAAGGGAAAATGCGAACCTGATATAAATTATTTGGCGTGTAGTTTGTAACAGCAGAAAATCGCGCTAAATAGTTCATTTATTTAACCATTTATATACACACATATTAACAGACAAGAAGAAAGGAACGGCACCCAAAATTTACAATAAACTACCTAGACACATCATGGAAATTAGAGATATAGATCTATTTAAAACCAAAACACACGAATTTTTAGTTCTGAATTTAATTATTTTAATTTTAATTTTTTTTTCTGAATTTAGGTATTTTATTATAATTTAGGTATTATTGATTTATTTTAGATTATTTTGTTGTTTTAAAATTGTGATTTATTGAATTTAGTTGACGTTACTGATATTTTTAAATTGTATTACACTATTTTGCATACCCATGTGTTGGTAAAACATGGAGAACTGTATTATAAGGAAGAATATCTATGTATCTCTTACCCATGTTTGCAAATAAATAAATGATTTATGATTTAATGATTTATGATTTATGAACGGTAGAAGAAAGTTTGAAAAAAAAAAAAACATTTTAATATGACTGAATGACGATGGTCACCTAAGAATACCTACATGTGGAATGCAATAAAAGTATTGAGTAAGGTTTGCTTCTGTTAGGCCGTGAAATAGGCAATTGCAGGTCGAGTATGAGTTTGAAGGCCGAGCCGTAGGCGAGGACTTCACTAATACGAGACAAGTAATTGCCATTTCCGCCGAGGCATATATAGTGCTTTTCTCGAAAGAATGCAGGGAAATAAAACTTAAATAACAAATCAAGACGAAATTTCAACTTTGCCGCCAATTTTCTATTTGTCAGCTGTACCGAAAGGCAAACGCATTTATGGCTATACAGCCATCACGTGAACGCAATTTGTGCTAAGCAAAGAGAATTACATTGGTATGCCAAGAATGATAAGGGTAGTTCTTCAAAAAGTATTCTCCGCGTAACTTTCATGGCGAATTTTTGTTTTGGAATAATCTACATATAAATGTACACATATTTAAGACGATGTAAAAATAATACATATTTTTTTTATTTTATGTAATTCGGTGCATAAATTACAGAGATATTCTGTTTTTAAATTTCTGTGCCCACGAAAGTTACGAAACACGGCACGAAAGTTACAGCCGTATTTTCTACAGGCAAAATATAGTTTCATATCCTTATTTTTTCTCAAATTTCCAGTTTATAAAATAAAAGACTTATTATTTATGAATCAACTTGTATTTGAGATCAACAATTATAGCGTTAACTGTTTTCGATATTTATTATTTAATATTTTAAGCTCATGGATTCTTTTAGGCATCAATTTTCTTTCTTTATCATACTGTGTAGCGCGTTTTAAATTGGTGGGACTACTTAATTCGGAAGAAGTACAGCTTGAAATGATTGAATTACTATTTAAGGAATGCGAAAAAGTTAAACTATCGCAGTCATCATCGTAGTGCGGGGAAGCTGTACTTGTCGGGCGCATTTTAAGAGGTCTTGCACATGCAGGTGTGTCACATTTGGCAGCAGGCGTTGGTTGCGACGCAAGAGCCAAAGAAGACGTTGGTTCTTGCAATGCAGGGAAGAACCCAGTGGGAGAACCCAATGAAACTACTTCAGAAGAACATGAAGCTTCAATGTGTTGTTTATACTGTCTAGTTACCCGTCTTGAAATGAAGTTTTTTTTTTAGATCCAGGCTATGAAGCTGGCACTAGTTGAGGAGTAGGTGATTTAGGAGAGTACAGTAGGTCTTCAACTTAATTTGGAGATTTGGGGCACTCGATCATATTTTCCTGAAGAGCAACGTTCTGTCGCTCTTTCATTCTTTGACGAAAAAGTCGGCTTTTTATGCGGATTTGCTCTCTCACGGCTCTTTTCCTTCTACTACTCATTTCACTAACTGGGATGACATTCCCTTCTGCTTTTCATTTGTAGTACCTTTCTCTTGCCTTCATTTTTACTGCATTGTGTAACTCTTTCATTTTTTATTCTTCCTCGTCTTCTTATCTCTGCTAGACGCTTTTTCTCCCGTCGCTCCTTTGCACTTTGCGGTGCCATAGTTTCGCTTTGAACGTAATAAAATAATTTTAACCGGAAAAAATTAACACGACTGCTGTGAGTAATTAATGTAGGTAAAGCACAAGACAATCAGAAAGTATGACACTGACGTTGGGGTTTTTTAAGCAACAGGGATACAATTGGTAAAACAGCCCAGTTTGGGGTGGGAATAATAGTTAAATTGGCTACGAGAAAACCTACAAACAGAAAAACATACCTACTACGAGTCGTTAAAAGAAAAAAATTGAAACACATACATGCATAAACACTTATACAAATACATGACCCCCTTTTTTGAGCTTCGCAATAATCGAATAAATGCATCTGCAGCGTCACAAGTAATCTAAAGTTATCATTCAATGGAGATATGTAACTTTCGTGGTGCGCTAGCTAACTTTCGTGGACAAATAACCACGAAAGTTGTGCCACGAAAGTTACGAAAATTTCACATTTTTGAGAATTACGATTAAACTTATAGGTAAATAAACAAACAAAGTACTTGGGAATAATCTCGAAGATCTATCTTATTCCTTAATCCAAAATGAGTTGGAAAATTATAAGCATTATCCTTCAAAATATGCGTATGAAAGTTTTTAGACCAAGGCTACTTGAAAATATTCAAAGAATAACTCGCCTCGTATTTTTTTGTTTAGAAGCGATGAACGTACGTGTCTCCCCCACTGAAGCCGGGATACTACTGAGCGTCCGCGCAGCTAAAACGTGTAGCGACAAGTTGGCGCTTTTGGAAGATAGGTGCAGTTTTGTTGCGCGCTCTCGAAACTAACAAAATCGTGTGACAGAGACATAATGCCTATTAACTATTGTAACTTAAGAGATAAAATTAATGTTCTTTGATAATTATGATGCATAGTTAAATACGATTAATTTGATGTATTACATTATACGTTTATGAATTGAATACAAAAGTTATCAAAGTTTGCCGTGAGCGCGAACAGAGTGTGACGCGCGAAGAACACCGATTTTGCTCCCGTTTTCGACATTAGATTTTTTTTTAAATAAACATTATAAAGAATTTTAGATGTTTAATGTTTAAATTATGTACACATATAAATAAAGATTAATCTGTATTTGGTCCTAAGACTGAATATTTAATAGGTTACGAATTAAGACCGTGTGACCGCGTTTTGAGGGACCTCGAAGAACTACCCATAAAAGAGATCCAATCAAAGAGTATTTAATAAACCCAGCACGCCGTTTCATACAACATTGCTGGAGCGTTGTAATATTCCGAATTCAGAAAACGCTCCTGCAATGGATTTGATTTTCTTTGTCCGTAAATTCGATACTTCGCGTGTTCTTTTTTGAAAATAATGATAATATTTCCATGCATGTTTGAGAAAAGAGTATTATCTTCCAGTAGTCACTAAGTCAAGATTGTTTGTTGGCACGTCATAGCCACGTCAAATATTTATTTTGAAAAACCGGTCAAGAACGAGTCGGACTCGCGCACCGAGGATTCTGTAGCATCAAAAATATTAAATAAAACTGGAATAATAGAAAAAGTGTGCTATTTAGAGACATCGTTTTATTTTTCCTGTAATATGTACAAAAAATTCTATCACGCAAAATAATTTCAGATTTTTTTCTACGCAAACATCGGAGATAAGGAGGACGGGACGGAAATTAGAATTAGACGGATGGGAAGAGAAATTCTCATACCAGTATAATTTTACCAATAACATAGAATGAATTAGTTCATTTCTAGATAGATAGGAGTAGTTCCAGTCTATCTTCCTTATCACAAAACATGGCTCAAAGATTTCTCTTGGTTTAAAGCCATTGTTTAATGTCACAAACAATAGACTCAAACAAAGACTACAGTTAACGTTTTGTAATAGGAATGTTATCGTTTTGCAAGCAAACAGTTTGATTTTCATTTAGGGTACCCGTACCTACCTAACCGTATTATTCCTTAGTTTGTCTCTTGGGTCGAAATCAAAATTCACTAGTCGGCAACTGGATGGGTTTACTCGTAGATGCTTGACTTCTGTGTTTGGGAGAGTACATTAAGCCGGCCACCCGCCCGTAGTTACTGACGTAACTAGAAACGGCTAGGAGTCAGTTAACTTAAACGTTTATTAGGTAATATATTTTTGTCTTAATCCTGCGTTATTGGTGTGGGGATTTTGGGTTTGATTTCGACGTCAGGGAAGTTGTTTTTGGCGTAGGTAAATATCGACGGTTAAAAGGTAATAAGCGAAATTTTGGTCGGAAATGAGTCATGAATGCCATCCTATGAGCGTGTGAGTCCTATGTCATGTCGGAGAGCTCTCATAGTTATTTATGCAACTGTTTTATAATAAGGGGTATTAAAACACGAATGTTGGTTTGATAATAGTATCACATGAGTGTTTTAATACCTTATTATTACAGTTGCATACAAGACTGTATCTACACCCATGACATGAATCATCTATAAAAGGTTCTGAAACAGTTTTTGCAATACTAATATCGAACAAAAATGGTGGGATACGACGCTATGGTATAGTATAGTGAAACGCGCGTGCGTGACAATGTTCTTTTTTTGAAATTCATAAAGAATCCACGAATTGAGTAGTGAGAATGGAAGGAAGGATGATGATCCCTTCCTTACTCATCAAACAAATGAGTAAGGAAGGGATCATCATCCTCGTAAAAGGAAAGGAGTTGCATTATGAAATTCAGTACATTATAACTTCCGTTTGGATGCTATTATGGTTACTATGACACTGGGTGTTTTAATGTTGGCAATAAGCTAACTGTTTCAGAAACTTTTATAGAGGATTTATAGCATGGGCGTAGATAAAATAATAAATGCGTGGGCAACACCTTTGGTTCTGAATATTCCCATTTTAACAATTAAACATGACTTATATATCATCGTTTTGATTCATAGTTGTACCGTTTGTGTTAAAAAAATCACATTATTTGATTACTTTCCTCCTATAAAAATATAACTGGATCTGGAAACAAGAGTCACGCACGTTAGGGTGTTCCATTTTGTACTTGCGCACATCTCCCCAACGTCCTCATACGAGGTTCTTTAATATAACAAGCATTGAGAGCAACGCGTAATCAGGGAGAGCTATGATTGTTATACTCTCCCCTCATCCTTTATTATTTTTTTCATGTAAGCTCGAGCTTGAAAATTGCGCCATCTAATAGAACATGTTTTTTCCCATCAACCTAATCTCTTCGTTCGTTTAGTACCATTATATTTCATTTCATTCTTTCCGCTGGTGTTGTTTTGACATGTCCGAAACATCAAAGCTTGTCATGTACAGATATTATCATTTAATTTTGTTTGATGGCTTATGTGTTTTGCCTTATTTTTACTCTTAAACATATTATTTTTAACATGTTATTATCCAGTCTTTATTATTCTATTTATATCTTCGAGCAGCTAATCAGGGCCTCAAGTCTGCTATTACAATAGTGTCAGTATGGTCTATCATTGATTTCATAATTGTTGATTTTGACAAGTTTGGTAATCTACTAATATAATGGCGTCATTATGACTTTCCAATGGACAGTCACTGACACTCCATTGAAAGATTTGGTAATATCGTACATAATGACAAATGAAGCTTCCTACTAAACTTCCAACTTCCTACTGCTTCAGATTGCTTAGAACACTAATAAATAATATGTAAAAATATATATAAATGAAATCTGGCATGAATAAATGTTCAAAATGCCATTGTAATACAATTCTATTACGAGACCATTGACCGACCAATGATCGACCATTATGAATTTAGCAAATTACGAACTTTTAGCAAAATGACAATGGCATCGTGTTGGAGTGACGAATTTACAAAAATAGCAGACTTGGGCCCCTGCTCTTCTGTCAAAATGTATCATGTAAATTGCAAATTTACTGATCAATGATTTTAATGGTTTTCTGAAGACAGGAAGTCTACGTAAACACTCTATCCACCATAAGCTTGTAATATCCCAATAATGTCAGATTTTATATCAATATGTCCCCTCTTTTGCATAAGAATAAGGGAATATAGGCGAGACATGAATATATCTAAGCATATTAATTTTTACAGACTGTTTCGTATCTTTTAATGCTCTCATAAAATGTCTACTCAAAATGCTAACAGCTCTTCAATTTTAAGTAGATGTGACTTCGTGTCCTGTGTGCTTGATAACATAATTCCTACTTTCTTGAAGATATTATTTACATATATCCTTCATCTTATTTATTACGACATGTCTTTCGCATCTGACCATTTCAGATTTCAGCTGTCGTATACAGCTGTATGGAAAATGTGACTTATATTAAAAGGCTGGCTGGCTAAAATGGGATAAGCGTGTCACGTCATGCAGCCGTATGTACGTATTATGACCACGGTTGGTCAGTATCCATGCAATGGGTGCCTGAATATAGACGACGCCACTAAGTGCATAAGATAGTGGCGAGTTGACCTGGACGCGCACCGTGAAAGATGGTATCAAGGTAGCGAAGGAAAATAATTATCAGTATCATTATTACAACCGAAAGCGTCGCCACAATGGCCGGTCTTGTGCTTCCCGCATCTGTCTAATAGAGAAGTCCTAAGTCCGAGTTGAGCTACACGATTACTGACAAATAATTCCACTGACTGGACAGGTCCACTCAAATTTGTGTGGTTTTTTCCTCAAAAGACCATTTCGGACACGACTATGCATGATCCACACATAATCCGATCATGGCCAAGATTATGTCTGGACTTTAAGAGCGGCTTTGACCCCTGAGTTTGTTTCGCCATTTCTTCTCAGGGGTAGTCAAGTAGGAAATGTCGACTCCATCTACTTTAATTTTTAATATTTTTTTAATACTAATTGCAGACCACGGTTTAGTCCGCGTTGCTTTTTCTAAAATAAAAGTAGCCTTAGTTATTTCTTATAACATCAGCTATCTGCCAGGGAAAATCCCGTCAAAATCAGTCCAGGCGTTTCGGAGATTAGCCGGAACAAACAGACAAAAAATTCAAAATTATTTTTTTTTTTTTTTTATAGTACTGTGTATACTTTCTGCATTTAGTAAAAAGCTGTAGTTATTTTGACATTACAAAGAGATAGTTCAATTTAATTTGTTTGTATAGATGACGTATAAAAGTGATTCCTATAACCTATTTGCAGAATAACGAATTCATTTAATTTAATTTGATTTCATAGAATTTGGGGGAGTCTTTTATACAGCACTGATAAAGGCACCTAAAAATAATAATAATAATTAAAAGGACTAGTTCAGTCAAAGCTTTATTAGTTAGTAAATCTTAACCTGTCACTGAGGTAAAGTAAGTTTTATTTGCAGTTGGATCTCTGATTTATACTTTAAGCCTCTTGTGGATTGCCAAGTTTGTTGAAGCACATTTAGTTTGGGACGCAAAGGTTGTTAGCAGGTAATATTAAAGGTGGGGTCTTATCTGTTTTGGTTAGATTTGGTTATTGATTGTCTCACACCTTTGATTGTATTTAAGGAATGTTTATTGCAGTCATTGTGGTTGGTAGGGTCCCTAGAAGAACATATCGCACCTTTAAAATTATAGAGACCTAATTTCTTCAGAAGTTGAAAAACATCACCAAATTTATATTTGAAATTTTAAGATTTCAACCTTTCTAAAGAACATCACCAATGAGGTCACTATAATATTGTAAATTAATTGATGATGTCATTAACTGATCATGTGATTGATGATTTCAAATAAGGTCTCTATAATTCTAAAGGTGCGATATAGTAGTAGGTAGGTAGTGTAGTAGGGAATATAGTAGTAGTGTAGTATTGTGTAGTGTAGTGTAGTATTGTGTAGTGTAGTATTGTATTGTATTGTGTAGTGTAATATTGTGTAGTGTAGTATTGTGTAGTGTAATAGACATTATTCTCAACCGGCGTGCGTGTATGACCAGACGTATCGTACGTAGGGTTGGCATAAAACATACAAGTTGTATAAAATACGTATTTTAAACAATGTTTTAAACTTTAAGAAAAGAACATGGTTTTAAATCAAATTATAATAGCGAATGAATAAATGAAATAAATGAAAAGTTATATATTTGTAGGGCGAAATATCTTGAAAAGAAGTTAAAATGGTATAATAGATTAAAATGAGATATCGGAATGAAAGTCCGACCTAATTATACACTTTGTCGTACCGGCACCGGTCGAAAAGATATTATAAGAGAAGATATTAAGACATAAAGTAATTCCCCGCAACTATGTTGGGGATTCCCCATAAACTCTTATACTTCATCGCCGGTAAAGTCGCGTTCTGTCGCTTGTCAAAAAGAGGTAATGCCCCGCAATTATTTTACGGACTTCCCTTATTTAAATATACTTTTAGGTAGGGTAATTCCCCTTCTATGAATGAACATCGGAATTCGCAATTCGGAACGTACAGGGTGTATGTATGTAAGTGGTTCAGTATCTGTTACATACTTAGATGGATTACAATAAAAAAGTAAGTATGTTCACAGATTAGATGGTAGGTATAATAGTTAGTACTAAGTATGACTAACTAACTATAACTAAATTCAGATTCAGATTTAATTATTTGCAAAAACATGTGTAGATAATATACATGGTATGATGCATAGTATTAGGTGTAACTTTTTAACTTTACTAACCTGACTTTACTTAACTTTTAACTTTAGGTGTAGATTTTGAAAATGTTCGAGCCGACATATCTGCCATATAAAGTAATTTATTTTAAACATTTTTATCGTTTTTATAATTTTTTACATTTTTATTAATTTTAATAATTTTATCAATTTTTTATTTGTCAATTATTTTTGTTTACTCAAAATGTTAATAACCGCATCAAATTCCGTTTTGTAGTTCAGAAGAACAACACAGTCACATGATTTGCCTTGGGTAGTTTCTATTAATAGATTTATTATTTTAATGTCGGTAATAGGTACACAGATATTGGGTATTTATTTTAGTAATTTTCCATTCATCACAGCACAACACATATACAAACATGTGTCGTAACAATTTATTTTATTTCGTATGAGTATTTTATATCACCATTAATTTATCTTAATTTATGTAATATATTAAAACGGACACATTTACCGATGTTTTTATTATTCTAGCGTATGGCACTCGTGGGTTGCAGCTGAAAATCAGCGTCAGGTGGTACACCTTGTGTGTCATCTGACATTATGCTGAGCTGAGGCCCTTTTGGCATTATAATCATTGTTTTCTGTTTTTTATAGTTTTAAGGTGTATTTTTTGCTGTAATGCCAATAAACGCATTTTTCTTTCTTTCTTTCTAACAAGGTATTTTTTGGCTCAACATGTTTGACCATGGCTGATGTACAAATTAGACAATAGGATTTCAAAATTAAGACACAATTTGTTTTTTTTTTTTTCTTTTTTTTTTTTTTTTTTTTAAACGTTACCCCACACTAGGAAGTTCTCCTGTATTGTGGGTGCATTTACAAACATTTAAACTCACATACACAAGCAGCCAGACCCGGAACAACTAATTGTTCCGTGCGGGAATCGAACCCGCGACACGCAGCGCAGCAGTCAATCGCTTAACCACTGCGCCAACCGTGCCGTCAATGAAAAATAATATAAATAAATCAACAATTAACAATAATATTAAATTAAATACGTCAATAGTCATGCGATTCAAAATAAATAGAATAGATTCAGTCCGTATCTTCAGAGCGATTTATCATTTAAAAATTCTTAAACATTATAATAGGCTTTTTCTGTCAGTATTTTTTTTAATGTTTTCTTAAACTGGTCTATATTTAATTTCTTAATACAGTTAGGGATATAATTATAAATTCCTGGCGCTCTGCATACAACGCTTTTATACAGTAGCGCTGTCTTAGCTGGCTGAACACGAATTTTACCATTATCCCGGCGATTACGTATTATAATGTCCGATATTCGAGGAAACAAATGGGGGTTATTTCTCACAAATAGGGCTATTTCCAAAATATAATTTGTGGTAGTAGTAGTATGTTATTCTGTTCGATTTTTGTAAATGTTTCCTCAGGTTAATTCTAAAATAGTCTAGAAATGATTATATTAGGCCTGATCGATTTGTGTTGATAATAAAATTGGTAAATCGCAGCAAAAAAAACTCTTGTTTAAAAAAAAAAAAACTATTTGTTCGCTCTTTCATATGATACCCCACATGCCCTAGTAGCGGCATTTCGAATTTTTAAGACCACCTTTCAGTCCCTTTTGCATAAAAAATAAATACTTTTTTGTTTCTTTCTTATTTGCAAAATAGTTGGGCAAACGTCATCTAAAACTATTCTAAATTTCAAGTTGATAGCATCAGTAGTTCTTGAGATATTCAGCTGTGACAGACAGACAGACAGACAGACTGAGTCACACCATAAGGGTTCCTTTTTACCATTTTGGTACGGAACCCTAAATAGGATCGTAGCAGGTAGCTGTAATTTCTGCCTACCCCCATGGGATGAAAGCGTGACTTTATGTATAAGTTTTAATGCGTCAAAATTAATATTAGGTAGGTACCTACTAAGTCTGGAATAATAACTTGGGAAAAGTTTGAAAAATTCAGAGCTAATTAGTGGATCCTTTCTGGTATAAAAATATTAAAATTTATAAAAGCTAAACAGCTCTGTCGTTACCGACAAAGAAAAGAAGAACATTCCAGTACATTTTAGCAGTAGTTTTTAAAAGGGTTACAAAGGGTTATAATTTTATAAGTTCGTAAAATAATTAGCTACTAGAGTTAGTATTATTTATTCATACCTACTCTTTACAAAAATGTCAAAAATAGGTAAGTATGGGAAGGTAATACTGTCTTGAGCTAATACTTTAAGAACTTGATGATTATGGCCAAACACCGACGACACGCGACCAATAAAAAAACCTACGTTCTGCAGTAAACGTTTTAGCTTTTTAGTATTTACGAAGAAATATTGTAATTAAGGCCTTTTTTAATCGTCAGATAACTTTTATCTGAGGAATCGATTTTGCTATTTGACAGCTATTGTATAGAAAATTCAAATGTTTATTTTAATCTACACTAATTATAATATATCTACATCTACATCTACACTTCTACACTAATATTATAAAGAGTTTGTATGTTTGTAATGAATAGGCTCAAAAAGTACTGGGCCGATTTAAAAAATTCTTTCACCAATAGAATGCTACATTCTTCCAATTTGACATAGGCTACATTTCATTTTGAAAAAAATTAGGGATCCTTGGTAAAATTTGAACAATGTTACCGAAGGTGTAGAAAAATGAGTCTTAAAATGATAATTGTCTACCCCGTGCGAAGCCGGGACGGGCTGCTATGTAATATAATATTATAATAGATTTTTACCCGCTGATTTGTTTAAAATAGCTGTCAAGGAAAGTCCAAGTATAATTATTATTATTAATATTAATTAAAATAAAACAATAAAATGTGTCAAACCGCCATATATGTGGCTTTTGTGGACATGATATTTATTCAAAGTTACTGTAGTTGTAATGGCAATCATGTCATTTGGTTAATAGGTTTTCATTTTTATGTATTCTTTTTTAAATATTTTATATAAGTAGATTATTTTCTATTTTGTGAATGTTAGAATGTTGTAGGCCTAGTATAGTGTAGATTTGTTGTAAATTTTATATTTTGTTAAGTACCTGGTACTGGCCTACATTATCCTGCCATACCTATTAACACTGTTATTTGAAAATATTGTAAAAGCCAACTATTTTTAAAAGACTAACTGTGGAGTTTCTTTCCAACTCTTCTCCATAGGAAACGATCAATTGGAACCGTGCATCTAGCTTTGACGTTTGACATAAACCGATTCGTTGCGATTCATAAGTGCCCATGTAGGCACTTATGAATCGTAACGAAACGGTTTATTTGAAATAAAATATGTTGGTTTTGATTTTTTCTTTAGATAAAAATTATCTGACGATTGAAAAATGGGTCCTAAATATAATGCCTATTCATAAAGTACAGACGTACGATTATAATGTTCGTTTGACGTACGATTTGCATCATAAAAAAACGCAACATCTTTGTCGCCACACCACATTAATCAAACATAAGGGAATATTTCAATACATTTCCAATCGTCTCCGTGCAACAGTGCGAACTATGAATTATTGATTAGAACGCGTACAAAGTCGGTAGAATCACATTTGTTAAAGAATATAATTTTCTGTCAAAGTAAAAGTAAAAAAGTAAAAATGCGTTTATTGGCATTTCAGCAAAAAATACACCTTAAAACTATAAAAAAACAGAAAACAATGATTATAATGTAAAAAGGGCCTCAGGTCTGCATACACTGAAAAAAAAAAAAATTGAAAGATTACAATTCTTGGTATCTATACAGCGTGTTACGGAAAGGGTATATCCATACAAACGGGGTGAAGAGTGTATCTGGTTCAGAATCTCTGTACAAAATTTCAGCTCAAAAGCACTAACTAGACATTTTTTAATATTTTTTTTATTTCGATAGTTTATTAAATTTAAATTATAAAAACGTGTTACCGCCGTTTCTTTGTGTGTAGTATATTGACACCGATCAGCTGACGTGGTCTAGTGATGTGTAGAATTCAATTGGAAACATTTGATTATTATTTAAATGTTTCTTAACATTTTCTTTATGTAGGTATAGGTATTAAAAATATTGCCCTGTAGTTTGTTATCACCTAAAGAATCCGTGCCTTTGATATGTATATACCCTTTCCGTAACACGCTGTATGTACTGATCGTTTCAATTTAAAGTTAATTTTCTAAGAAGATCTTTAATATGAGCTCATGTCTAAAATGTCTAATAAAATAAAATAATTTGATTAATAAGTAATTAATTGATTAGTAACCAGACACTAAACTGGTTATTACGAGTTGGGAACCCGACGAAAAATTAACTAAAACTAAAACAGGAAGCAAACAATTTCGTAATTACTGAAAGTGAACTAAATAACAATTTTCGCTCCATACAAAGTTTCAAAAACCAATTCTCCTAGTTGACCAAACATCGGCAAAATTAAACAAAAATTTTCGACGAGCGCCGTACCGAGTGAAGCTTAATTTCGGGAAATCAAATGGCTAACATTACGGAGAATGCGGAACCCCTTCCTGCTATTTGCCTCTCTAATTGTTACATAAACCAACTACAACGAGCATTTCGAGGTTGGCCGGCCGAATATAGGCATCATCTAATGGAGTCACTGGATTTGTGATGAAAAAATAAATAAAAAAAAACGATTATAAATAGGTAAGAAAGAAAAGAAAGCAAATACGTTTATTTGCGGTAAACATGACGCAAAAAAACACAAACACAAAAAAAAAAAAGAAGTTGGGGAAAATATGGGTAGGCTATGTGCATACTTTTTCTGGTGGTTTATAATAATAAGTAATAACACAAGCCTAGTGCTGTCCCACCGCGAGGCAAAGGCCTCTTCTCATATCGAGATGGCACGAGCATTGATCACCAACCTCCTCTGTGGTCTAGTGGTAAAACCACCTGTCTCAGATCCAGAGGTCCCGGGTTCGATTGCCAGTGGGGGTAAAAAATTCTGCTCGGTTTGGTTGGTGATAGGGCTTGTTCTAAGTCCGCCTGACTAGCTACCACCATCTTATCTAAGTCTGTCGCCAAAACAACAATGTTAACAGCATTTGTTGTGTTTCGGCAGTTAGAGGTAAGATAGCCAGTTCATCTGTGGTTGAGGATTCTGGGCGAAGCTCGCTTCCATCTTCGGCCTTATCATCACTTACCATCAGGTGAGATGAAGGCCAAGAGCTTCCCCGTTGTATGTAAAAAGAAACCACGCTTGCTCAAGACCAATATAGGATAAGCAAACTACAGCTCCCGGGCCAACTCCGGCCCGCAAAGGTATTGTGGTAGCATTTTAGCCTTCGAAGATTACAACTTAAAATAAAATGCATTGTTTTTATTCTGGACCCTGCGCTTTTCTGGCCCCTGATGAAAAAGTTTGTCCACCCTTGCTCTAGACTGATTGACAATTTCAGACTTATGTTAGGGCAGGGCAGGCATTATTAGAAGGCTAAAAGTCACCCAAAGAACAATGGAGAGGGCTATGCTTGGAGTTTCCCGACGTGACCGAATCAGAAATGAAGAGATCCGCAGGAGAACCAAGGTAACCGACATAGCCCAAAGAATTGCCAAACGTTAAGTGGCAGTGGGCAGGGCACATTGCTCACAGAACAGATGGCTGATGGGGCCGCAAGGTTCTAGAGTGCCGACCGCGTACGGGAAGACGTAGTGTTGGAAGGCCTCCCACAAGGTGGACCGGTGACCTTGTGAAGGCCACATGAATTCGCTGGATGCGGGAAGCACAGAACCGGTCGCAGTGGCGGTGCTTGGGAGAGGCCTATGACTAGCTGTGGACGTCTTTCGGCTGAAATTATTAAGTTCAGGTTTCCTTAAGATGTTTCCCTTCACCTATGTCATCAATGTCCAAAATAAACTCGAAAAGTGTATATTGGTGCCAATTCCCTTGTTCACAAACTAAACTAAATTTAAGTTCAGTGCATCTTTTTCTTTCTATTTCATTAAGAAAAGGACAGAAGATACATTTTAGTTTAGTCCTGTCAAATTAATCAGCACTTTACGTAAATTGACGTAATTTTAGTAGGCAAGTTTTTAATCACGTCTAAACTTATATGGAGTAGTGACAGGTGCTGATTAATTTGACAGGACTAAACTAAAATTTATCTTCTGTCCTTTTCTTAATGAAATATGTAGAAAGAAAAAGATGCACTGAACTTAAATTTAGTTTAGTTTGTGAACAAGGGAATCGGCACCATTAATTGAAAAAGTCATATTTAGTCACAGTTACAGCCCAGATTTGAACCTATCACTACACTAATCTGGAGGTTTGTGTTACCTAAACTAACAAACTTATTTAAATAAGTATAGATATCTCACTCACCAAAACGGCACCTATTGTAAATTATAATTAACGCAGGAAACCAATGAATGCGTTTATTTTTGTAAAAGAAATTTTGTGATTTTTTTATGAAATTAAAAGCGCTTACAAAATGATTTAAACAATTGATAGAAAAGATCATAGTACAAATGGGTATTTGTACTGTGATATTTTCTAGAAATTGTGTATCGTGAAGGCTCTTCACATGTTAAATAATACTAAAACATTAAATTCTGTGAAATACTCTGCTAACACACTGCGCTTGGTATTTATTTTAGTAAAATAATCCATACGTCTGGTTTTTTTATTTTATTGCAGGAACCTGCTTTTAATACTGGTAAGATCTGACAATCAATGCAACTGACGCTTCGAGAGGATTTAAATATTATGTGAAATACTTTGTGAAATTCAAGTATATTTGAATGCCCAGTAAAATACAAGATAATTACCTACATGTAGAAACAGAAATATTATGTTGAGAGGTGGTGCGTTTGCTTGTAACTGCTCGAATATATGTATGTATGTTTTATTAAAATATATGTGTTTTATTAAAATACCTTTTGCTTTATTTTTAATGCTCGAATATACAAAAGCGTTAACCGCAACCATACATATCATGGGGTAAATCTTGGCTTAGTACCAGTTAATCCTCTTGCGAATGTAGGTATTTGTTCTAGAAAGAACTGACACTGTATTTATTTTTCCGCCGAGTAAACGTAACGTAAATACGAACGAGTTTAAAATTGAAAATACTCGTCTCGCACATAATATTCACTTAGTTTTAAGACTTTGTTCATATCTATGGGTAATATTTATTTGTTCTTGTTGCAAAAACAACCGCGTCTGTGGTCTAGACCACCTGTCTCAGACCCAGAGGTCCCGGGTTCGATTCACAGCAGGGGCAAAATTTTCTGTTCGGTTTGGTTGGTGGTAAGGTTTGTTTTGGGTCCGCACCCACTCGACCCGAAAAATAATACCTGGATATTTCTGTTTTGATAGGCGTAAAAACGTCGATGTATAGTCAGAGAGAAAAGTGTCTGTAATTAACGCTTGCGTGGTGCAAGCGTTAATTCGACACTTTTCTGTTATGACTGTACAAATGCCACTGAATTGGTAGTAAAACATCTGATATTATTCTTCGGGTCGAGTGTAAGCGGGTCGAGTGGCACGGACCCCTTGTTTCAAGTCCGCCTGGCCCGCTACCACCATTCTATCTATGTAAGTCTATCGCCATAACAACAATGTTAACAGCATTGTTGTGTTTCGGCAGTCAGAGGTAAGATAGCCAGTTCCTCTGTGATTGAGGATTCTGGGCGAAGCTCGCTTCCATTTTCGGCTATATCATCACTTACCATCATGTGAGTTTAAGGCAAAGAGCTCCCCTATGTGGTTTTTTTTTACAATAATGATTTCAAATTGTTATATTTTCGATTCAAAAATCGTTCAGAAAAAAAATCAACATCTTTTTAGTAAAATAATTGATAGACGTATTTTAATACTAGAAATAAAGATAAAACAGATCAACCATTTCTCAAATTATGTAAAGTACAGTGGTGAGCACATCAGCTACACGAAACTGTCAAATTTCTGCAAACGATTTTAAACTTTAAAGGTTGATGATTAAATTCAAAATCGAACGAGAAATTTACAAATCGAAAACAAACGCCTCGGTTTTGGTTTTGGTGGCAATTTTTCTTTGGCTGTTTGCCAAAAACATCTTGTTGAACTATCTTTTCTGAAAACCTCGATGAATAAATAAACTAACCATCAGAATGACAAAATACAATTTTGCCATTCTACCAAATAAAAGCCAATTAATTGTTAAAGGAATTACAGTGACTCCGCAATTTTCGGAAAATAAACAACACAATGTAATGAAATAAGAGGCCATAGAAATTCAATCAATTAAGATCATGCAAAATTTATCAGTGGATATCATCAAAGCAATAGTATTAATTTTCATTGCGATGCCAAACGAACTGTTTACAGACACGAATTTGTGATAAAAGCTTACGTAACCTGCAGCTTTGGTACTTACAGTATTGAATATCGGTATTAAATTGCAGAATATGGCTTCCCAATTATTGCCACAATTATAACATTTTGTTTTCTGATAGACGAATTGTGATCTTTGGTAGGAGGACACTGCTGTAAATTTTCTTGAAACATTTTGTTAAGCTTCTCTCGAGTGACGGTTCTTTTTTGTTTATTTTATTATTTATATATTTATTCGACGTTCATGTAACACCGACAAAATAACATAGGAATGAACGTTCATCTGCTCTATTTAAATATATATATATACATATAAAAGCTGTATCTATTTAAACACGAAATATTTTAAGAGATATACCTATAGGTGGTAAAGAAGCCATGGAAACATTTTTTTTTTTAATCTGAGTATGTTTTTAAATAAATTAAATAATTTAAAATTACTTGATATGATGATTAATTATCAAAAGGCACCTCGCTCGCGCCGCCACCGTCGCCGCGTCCGGGCGGGTCATTCATAGAATAAGTAAGTAAAGGTTTTTTTGCAAAATGTCTCAAGCAATTTTAAAATTATAATAACTATGTAAAAATAAAAACACTTAGATAAAAAAAAAATCGCAGCACATCTGTCTGTTCAGTTAGAAGAACTTGATTCTATACATTAATGGGTATGCAAAGAAATTAATGTCGGAACACGACACAACTATACCGAACGCGCAACAGTTTCTGGACGACTTCACTGCTTGACCGCCACCGGCCAATTTCACTAAACTTGTCGACTGTGCGGCGATCACTTGCCACCGGTCGAACGTTATGTTGTTTTGCGCCGCTAGGCAGTACTGGCGTGGCGTATCGATTAGTCAAGACTCGATGGCGGGAACTCCACCAACTCCATCGAACGCCACTAGATGGCGCTGGCGTACCGGATACAATCCGTCTCCGACATTTTATTTTAAAATACTTTTATATTTGTGTGTTTAGTTTAGTTAGTAACCTTCCTGTGCGAGTCACAATAAATACGTTTTCTTTCTTTATTTCTTTTCTCTATTTATTTCATTTTCCGATCATTTGGTACGCGAGTGAAAGATGCCGAATGCCCAAATCCATCATTGTTGGATACTTTGGCCAAAAAATAGGCCAGCCCTCTGGTCACGTGAAGAGTCGGCCAAACTGTTGGCGATGTCTCGAAAAACTAAGTGTGCACTCGGACCCCATGGCTGATGTTTCAATTGGAGGATGTTTCAATTGGAGGAATTGGATTGGAGTATTTGCGCCGTTAGAGGTTTTCCCCACAAAAAAGCCGCGGTTTTGTCTATAGGTATAATTAATAATGTGTGACTTTGAATTTTAATAAGTCTTGTGATGACCTTTCAAGTTAGTAACTAGCTGCTTGATTTAATCCTTCAGGGTGACTTTATATCCGCCATATGATTTCATGATTGCAGGTAGATGTTAGGACTTTTACTTTGATATAAAAAAGCATCTTTAAAGCTTCTGTACACATCCTGCTTGCGTTTTACGAGCAGAATGCATGTTTGTGCAATTTTACTAGGTGCACCCCGACATCAAGAGAAGCAAGTTGCATTCACGCTTTTCGAAGCAAATATGATTACGATTTGAAGGGGAAATTGCGATCTCCTTGATTGATGCTCAATTGTGGTTTTGTTTATTTTTGAAAAAAAAAATTGTTGGATAATAGTTATAATACAAATGTTATTTACCTATATTTATTTATTGTAAACATACTTTAGTCTAGCCAAATTGTTATTTTATTCGCACCTACGTCACTATAAATAATATAAGATTATTCATATTTCGTAATCACATCACACTATACATTTACACATACCTATTAATTCACATAATCACATTATACATTTATAACTTTTATAATCAAGTAATATAAAAACAATCAGCACATCAACGAACGAGAACTGTTCTTAATGCGAAACTTACTGCAGAATCCATAGTTGCGGGTATACTTGCATAATCCGCACCTGTCACAATCACAACACCAATTTATTTTATATCGTCAGCTCGACGTCCGTGTGTCACTGCAGGGATCCAGCAGAATATCAGCGTCAGGTATATCTGCCTGACACATGCTGAGCTGGACTCCCATTTGGTGCAACCTTGAGACACACACCGCACCTTGTATATTCGTTATTTAATAGAATTATGTCATGTTTGTCTGTTTAATAATATTCATGAAATTTTTAATCGTTTGTGCTCTTGTGTGTTGTGCTATGTCTTTTGTGTGCACTGAATAAATGTTTTATCTATCTATCTATCTATCTTGTATTTCCTAAGCAAATCAAATACACAA
This sequence comes from Dryobota labecula, assembly GCA_947523025.1. Taxonomy (NCBI): domain Eukaryota; kingdom Metazoa; phylum Arthropoda; class Insecta; order Lepidoptera; family Noctuidae; genus Dryobota; species Dryobota labecula. Next base: position 13,632,588 of record OX383284.1, read on the forward strand.
TGAAGTCCTTCATATGAAACATGGCACGGTTAATATTTTAATGTTATAAATTAGTAAATGCCACAAACTAAATTAATGGTATATAAGTTGCCTAGGTACAATAATAAGTAGGTACAATACGCCTACGTATTTGTGTTTCCCACACAGCAGGCTCATACTCCTGTTGGATTTAGTGATTGATGACACTTTATAATGGGATTTGTTCTGATTCCTATTTAATTTCCTGTTCGGATATTTAGCTGTCGTTTTATTATAAATTCAACGGAATCGTTTACTTTCGTGTATAACCTTCGTTTAGTTATTCGTTGTGGTGGATTAATGTTCCAATTTTCTTGGAAGTTTTCAATACCATTATAGTATAGCACTAAAAGTTAGCTGCTTTTGTTTTGTTATCAGCAAATAAATGACCCTACTTACATATTTAGGTATTTTTACAATTGTTTCCAACTAGCTTTTGCCCGCGGCTCCGCCCGCGTAGATGTCGGTTATCGCGTAAAAAAGTAGCCTATGTCTTTCTCCATATCCCAGGCTATATCTTTGCCAAATTTAATGACGATCGGTTCAGCGGTTTAGGCGTGAAAACGTAACATACAGACAGACAGACAGACAGAGTTACTTTCACATTTATAATATTAGTATGGATAATTATTGAAAGTTTATTTTGTAATATAAGGTAATTACATTGTTTATGCGTCTGTCGTCATATCTTTTTCATTGAATTTAGAATGACTACAATTCGTTTACATGACTATTATAATATATATTATATTGTCATATTTATCATAATCTCGTTGATGTCGATTATGTTTTTGGTTATTAGCAATATCCTAAAGAATAATAATATTACGTTGAAATATCAAATTAACAACGTACCTATAATAGATATCTTTCTGCTTGTTTAATTAAATAAAAATACCAACAGAGGTATTAAAAACGACAACAAAAACATGTTTTCATTTAACTGTCACCAAAATTGATTTAAAGAAAGGATTGATTTTAATTAACAGATATCGAAACTCGAGCCATTGTGTTTTTCAGTGGCTTGATTAGGTTTTCGTGAAACAATGTGTAAAGGGACAGATAACAAATTGAATCGCGGGTTTATTAAAATTTGTTCGTGTTTACGGGAACATAATTCTTTCGGTCCCTATTGGAGCACAATGAACAGAAATGTCAACAAAACGGCGAGTCACAGTAACGAATGTAATGAAAAATAATAACGAGGGAATGGAATCACAACATTGCGTCGGTATCAAATGTGCCGCTCTCTTCAAACATGCTATATTGACATAATGCCTCTCAGGTATCACAACAATGTTTTTTCAGAAGTTTCCATTATCTCTGGCTGGCCAAAGACATTAATTAAACGAACAAAGACCATTTTTCAGAAAACGACATAATATTAATTACCTAGATGAGTTTTCGTATGAAATGAAAACATAAACGAACGCATAATCACACAAACTCATACCTGTTTTGAGCACAAAAATTTACGAGTACTTTTAAAATTAAAACGCAAAAAATTCGTTTCATGAATTCATGATACGGAACAAAACAGAGGCAGGTATGCAAAAACGCCCACATTCTAAAAAAAAAAGTTTATAATAAAACAATCTGAAGCTCCCAGTGTAATACGGTGAAAAATGAGACGAAAGAATTTAAAATGGCCAACATTTACAGAATATTTCGAGCAGTAAAAATAGGATAAAAGAGTTAGATGTGTTACGAGAGTGTTGTTCATAATTATTCCATTATATTATGTGGGAGATGTAAAATGAGGAATAAACGCAAACAATGACTTTGTTGTGTGTCTCGCTTCTGAATGGACGGTGTTCGACGAAAATACTGCAGTTGAATTTTCTTAATATTTACGTGCCACGTAACAGCAACAGGCGAGTTACAGCGAAAACGTAGTGTTGCCAGCGCAAGCCGCAAACCCCTGGAGATTCAGGCGACTCGCCTGGAATAGCTTTGTGTCGTATTCCTTTGTCTTTAACTGAGCATCCTACTATCTCCCTAGACCTGCTTATATATTCACAACTTAGCCCCGAGCCTCTCTATACCACTCCTCGCATATGTTCACCCAGTTGATTGTTTCGATAAACACGCATAGAAACGCTCCCTCATGCAGAAAAAAACTTTGCTACAATATTTCAAAAGTTATGAAAGAGATTCCATTTTTCAGACGGCATTTTAATCTTCATAATATGATGTACTTTATTACTAGAAATATGAATGCTATAAAGTACGTTCATCGAACGTTATCACTGGATCATAAAGAAGTCGAAGACAGTTTTTATCGTAGGTACTTTCTAAAATTAAATTCTTTTACGCAAAATATTTAAATATGTAACCATCAAAATTTATTGAATAAAATATCCCAAAATTGAATACCTATTTTGGAATTGGGAAAGTTTGAAGCAAGCAAACAATTCGTTAGGAAAGATTTGCTTGAATAATTTCACGTAAATACAATCTTTCGCTCGATTTGCAATTCACATAACGACCGTCGGCCTAAATTATTCATTTTATTTTTAGCGTTCCGTATTCAGGTAGCGGTTTTAACTCAGTTTCCCCACAAACAATGTTTCAATTAAATTGATTGATGTTTGACTGCACTTAATAATGTGTGGAAAAGATAAAATTAATGGTTTCGAGGAGGTTTATCGATGCATGTAGGTACACTTTTAGCATCTGTTTTGTTCGTGATAATTAGTGATGTTACATAAAGCCAGCGTACAATTATTATGCTCATTTTAGCCTTAAGCTCATATTATTCGTACGTAAATTTCCCCTTTGTACGTTATTCATATGGATGCAAAATTATTATTTTTTGTTTTAAAATGAGAGCGCATTTCCACATGAGTTGGGTTAATTAACCGGTGGCCATTTGCATTGTAGCGTAAGTATTTCATACGATTGTAGCGATTTCAACATGAGATTAATGCCGCTGTATGATTTGGCGAGCCTTTGCCAACTTTGTAAATGGGCGTTATAATTGTATTATCTACATAATAATATTATTTCATGAACTGAAAACTGAATTTCGTTTCTAATCTTGTTTCGGGATTTTACAATAACAGCCAATGTAACTGCATACACATTTCTGAGTAAATAGAAAAAATTTCATCCACAAAAAAAATCATTTAATAGTGAACGACAAAAGCCTGCAAGTCCATTTTTCTAACCCTCAAAGCGTTTCTTTCCAAAAAAACAACCTTGCGTATAAGTGAGGCCTTTTTTCCTCGTTGTCAAGGAAAACCTGTACAAAACCTCAGCATTTTTGTGGCCGACTATAGCCCGTATCGCAACAATTCTACACAATCAACGCTAATTAATTAAGATAGTTGAATAGAAAATATAATCTGGAGGGAAATCTCGACAGAAAAAGTCATACTCATTTTTGTCTTCTTTCTTTTCTCATCTCCACGAAAACATGTTTGTATTATTACATAGGCGTTTTGTTATCCTGTGGTCTGTAAATCGTGCATAAGCGGGATTATCTGCGAATTAACCCGTTAATGTATATTAGCCTGCTGTGGACAATAATTAGGTATTAACAGGTTTATATCCACTTAGCAAATTAGGTTGGTGTAATTTCGAAATAGCAGATTTAGTCACTAACACAAATTATGATAATTATTAATTGACGGAGAATATACAGGGTGTTAAAGAAATTGCGAGCCATAGCTTCAGGGTGAGTTCAGTATCTATAAAGGAGCCCTTAAAAAAAAATATCATTAAAAAAAGTAAAAAAAAAAAATACAAAATTATCTTATGATGAACCTAATGTAGTATTACTAATTAAATAGCAATCGTTTAGAATTCATTAAATACTATTGAATTTTGTTTAAATGCTAATTGATAATTTCCTAGAGTTACCTACTTTAGGACAAAATGACAACACGTTCGATAGTAGGTAGGTAATCAAAGCATTTAAACAAATAAAATAATTTTAATTCTACATTATTGCTATTTTAAGTTAGTAGGTACTAAATTAGGTTAATCTTGCAATTTTTTTGAATTTTGAATTTATTTTTCTGGGTTCATTTATCTATACTGTACCCACCCCTAAGCTATGGCACGCAATTTCTTTAACAACCTGTATAATTCTGCAATGGATTAGGTACGTAAGCCTTAATGAGGCATAATACCTAAATTTTTAGCCTTCGCAGTGTCCATCCATAGCTTTCTCGTACCGAAGATATATCCACGTGGTGTTTATGTAAGTCGTCCATATCCATTGGGTTTCATCTTGATATCGGCCATACCAGGTCACCTCTCTGTGAGAAGGAGTGGGCCGTAATTTATCGCCTATCCCAGTAGTTCCATTCTCTAGTTCCATTATGGGACTACTGGGGTTTTTTTCTCCCAGTAGTTCCATAATGGAACTACAGGATGTGGCATAAATAGTAGTCCAACGTTTAGGGGTCGATACACCGTATATTCAGCTATCATATACCACAATGTGAACTATTTATCTTAGTTCTCGGATTTTTTTTTTTCTTGAAAAATGTTCAGCTTGCTTTACTAATTTGGCTGTATTTTTTATACGTGACATGACATAATAAACAAAAAAATAATAAAAAAATAATTTAATTTCTAGAAATTACAGCTAGTAAATAAATAAATTGTTTAAATTGTGGTATGTGATAGCTAGAGATCAGATATTCGAATGCATATTTACCTAAAGTAATTTTTGCTATGGAAGTATTGAAGCGACTTCTTAAAATATTTTGTATGTAAAAAAAAAAAAAACGGTATACCGTTGCTTCTCTTCACTAGTGGCAGTCGCGTGATATGTCTTCGGTTTAATTGGTTTGTTAACTTTATTTTCAGGTTCTATCATTTCTAATGTACCAAACCGAGTCTCCAGGAAAGACTTCAGCCTTTCGAAACCAGGTAAGTCATCAGAACTATCTTCACTAATATTAATTTCCCATTGTTTAGTGTTACAGGATCCAGCTTTGAAACAACCACATAGTTCACAATTGCATCCCACTGTGCTGTCGGTAAGCCAAGGTTTTTCATAGAATGTATACACTCCACCGACGTATCTAACAATGTTTTCAAGGAGAAGGCTGAGTCTTCAGATATTATTTTTCGACCAAAAAACATTTCAATATAAAATTAGCAATGTACCTTTTGTTATCATACCGTTTTTTCAAAATTGACCACGCATCAGCATAATTTTCACCACTATTTAGTATTTACGCCACACGCTGTATGCCAGTTCCATGGAACTACTGGGAGAAAAAAATCCCAGTAGTCCCATAATGGAACTAGAGAATGGAACTACTGGGATACGGCATAATCTATCACGTGGGCCCAGTGCGCGTTGGTAGATGTCACGTCTTCGATTTTTTTATTCTAGGACATGCCGGTTTCCTCACAATGTTTTCCTTCACCGTTTTGAGAGCAGTGTTGATTAAATAATTTACACCAAAGAAAATCGTCTGTCAGGTTTCGACCTACAACAATAAACACTGTGCAAATACACTTATTTACGTACACACATCAAAAAAAGTTTGTGATCGCTAGCATATATAAGCTGATATATATTTTTTTTAATTGAACTTTATCAAGATAAATTCTTTATTGTGTGTGTTCTTTAAATAGAAATACCCTGTTTGAAATTAAAAAATAAAACTACTTTTTATTTTTTATAAAAAAAAAAAAGAGTAATTAATCATAATGTAATTGTGACAGTTTGATAGAAAGAAAAAGACTGTTTAACCAAACTTGAACAAAAAATTATTACATAACTCCTCCCCTGGCTCGAACACATGCGGTGATCCTCCTGGGCATGCTGAGAATCAAGTTATCCAGCATTTCTTGGGGTAGCCTGTCCCATTCTTGAATAGCGGCTTCCCTGAGCTCTGGCACTATCTGGGGACGTGGCTGACGGTTCCAAATAGCTCGCTTAAGAGCATCCCACGCGTGCTCTATTGGGTTTAAGTCAGGCGAGCCGAATCATAATATAATCTACCGTACCTAACAAAAAAGATTTCGTTTTTCAAAGTGATCGCAAACTTTTTTTGATGTGTGTACTACAAAAACAAAATAGTCAAAGTCCATAATCCTATACAAAAGCCTTCAAACACTTACAAAATCAACCTGTAATTGAATATTAAATAAAAGTAAATTAAACCCATCATCCGTGGCCCTGAATATTAGTAATCCTGTTGCCTCCCTGAATCAGACCCTTATAATCCAACCCTTCAGTTTCATCCTTGGTTCAACCCTCGTGTGACTGACGTTTCGCTAGCGATTATTACCGGGGTCTCTCAGACCCCTCTTTGCGAACCCCAGATTACGACCACAGAGTTTTTTGACTGTTTATCTGTAACAAGGCAGCGGTCATAAGATTTTGTGCAGTATTATTTTAAATTCTGCTTTGGACAGTGGTCGCGGTATCTTGCTTAATCTCATTGCGAAATGTTTTGGGTATTTTATTTTAAATTAAATAATCTATGTACGTTTTTTGTGTTGTTTCATTTGATTTTAGACAATATACCTAAGTATGAATGCCATGGGTCGATCGATCAGGTTAAGCTAAGCTTACCGCGGTTGGTCCGTTCATGGGTGATCATCTTTTCACACCGAGACTCCTCCGTCTCTCGATAAGCACGTTAAGCTGTTGGTCCCGGCTGTCATTCGTGGATCTTTGACAGTCGTTACGGGTCGTCAGAAGCCCGAAAGTTTGACAACCAGTCTTACCAAGGGGTATAAGTATTAGGTACCCAGTTACTGGGTTGTGAAGATCAGATAGGCAATCTCTCCATGTAAACTACTATTTTAGGTACTGCATCCGTTAGACTGGAAGCCGACCCTAACATAGTTGGAAAAGCAGATTGATTAAACTTAACTAATTTTGTATCCGATGATCCAACGGCTTTCTACTAATCCAACCTACTATATACAATACAGAATTCAGAACATTAACTCCGAATATCAATGTGATCTTACTTACAAAGTACCAGGGTCCCATAACGCTAACGTAGTCTATACCAAGCACAGTAGTGTGTACAATGTGACCTCCCGTCGGGTCGTTAAAGGAGCACGGAATAAGCAAACATGCGTAGTCTGCAAACCTACTGAGGATCACACCGCGGCGAAGTTAGTTTTGCATTCGAAGCGCTGCAAAACATGAGGTTAGAGATACAGGATGTGCCTTGTTCTTCTTTTTTACTCAATATGACTAGCATTTTTAATCATTTAAAAGTCCCTTCCAATGGTCTTGTGAATTGTAATAAACGATTTGATTTTTACTTAGATTACTTTTAGTATTTAGGCTTTATCCAATAGAGGACACTAAAAATGTTTCAAAAGTTAGTTGAAATTAAAGTACGCCTATCAATCAATCAATTAATCAAACCATTTATTTGCAACAAATGTAGGTTACATTAAAATACAGGTGAAGTAGATAGGGGTGAGCCATGTACATTCTGCCTGGAAATAGGCACGAAATTATGATTCTTCGATCATTTAAAACTACTACAACGTATTACAGACAAAATTATCCAATTTTATAATCACCCGATCGTTATCGTGTTTTTTTCCAAGTTGTAATTAACCGATTACGTATATGTCACTAAATAATCCTATTTAGTGACATTTATACGTAATCAGTTAATTACAACTGATTACTTTAATGGAAGCTACACGCTTTCGTACTCAGAAATGACCGAAACAGCTTTAAATATAACTGAGTACGTCTGCTGCCTGTTAACTGCAAACTGCTTTGATAGGTTTAAAAGTAAATTGTATATTTCATTATATATGTAAAGAGATCCGCAGGAGAACTAAGGTATCCGACATAGCCCGAAGAATTGCCAAACTCAAGCGGCAGTGGGCAGGGTACATTGCTTTCAGAACAGATGGCTGATGGGGCCGAAAGGTTCTGGAGTGGCCACCGCGTACCGTAAGATGTACCATCGGAAGGCCTCCAACAAGGTGGACCGATGATCTTGTGAAGGCCGCAGTAATCCGCTGGATGCGGGAAGCACAGAACCGGTTGAAGTGGTGGTGCTTGGGGAGGCAATTATATAAAGTGAGCATTTAGTTGTGCAAATGTGAAATCTGAAATCATACGTTTGTAAACATTTCCCATAAATAAGAAACTTGGCATCTTCGCTTCCATTATAGTGTTTACCACTCTGAGAACATCCAAAGAACGGTTCGTATTACAATATAAGGAAGCAAGCCATTCAATACTCATCATAACATAACCGGTAAACATAATGTTCAGAACTAAATCTGCGGCGAGGCAGTAATATCAGTTCATGTCGCTTCACGGAAGCCACACAACTGTAATCTCTAATCGCACATTGTCAAGAAAGAGCAAAATATTCATAAGACTACATATTCTTATTACGTGCGGATGAGGGCGTTAGGTCGGCGGCGCGTCGGCGCATAATGTGTTACAATGTGTTCCGAGGTAACAACCTGGGCTTATGAGGCTCTTGTGGTACCACAGATAAGGCACGCCGGAGGCTTTGTGAAGGTACTTGTACAATGTAATAAGGCAGCCACGGTAATGCGGGGACGCCCGTCTATTTCGCACCTTTTATAAACAATTTTTACGTTGAGCTACCGGGCTCGTTGTATCAAGGACGCAATTAGTTTTCAGGTTCATTGTTGTTTTTCTAGGAACGTATGAATTCAACGCGCTAACAAAACGCCCTCGTCGACAGACGCACGCGCCACACCGCTCGCTCGTGAAGTCGTGACGCATCACTCCACGACTATCACAATGTTTGCTGTTCAAAATGCTGTACATTTTTTACGCTTTGTGTTTTACGTATCACACGCCTGAGCCACTAAGATAATTTATGAATTATTCATGAAAACGTTGTGCAGAATTTCGTTTATACTATTTGAAGCTTCAATCCCTAAGTTCTCTTTAGCGTGTTCCAGCAACGGCGTAATGTATGATGCTATTGTACTTCTTAAGTGGCTTTCATGTGTTATTATTATATGACAGTACTTACTGGTAGTCTGTAACGTATTTCTGCGAAGACTCGTGCGTGATGAAATGACGTACACACGTGTAGACTAACGAGGTCGTTTGAGCTCTTCAGATATAATAAAAGTGGCCTAAAAAGTCTGCCAGTCCAAACTAGAAACGTGAAACTAGTGCTTGAGGTGGAAAATTCCAGGAAATAAAATCTCAACGCCTCTCCAATTTTCACTATGTTTTTTTATAAACGAAATTATTTCAAGTCTATTCGAGATGCGCGATTCATTATGCTCGCAGTTGCAAGAGTGGAGCGCGGTGGAGTAAGAGGCAAGTTTTAATAATGTAGGGCGGTTGGCAAGGCTGCTGCCGTTTCCTTCCATTCATCTCTCCCCTTTCCGGTTGGCGCAATTAAAACGGCGGCTTGTTCCGGCACTTAAAAAACTTTTAAAGTATAGGCACAGACAATTTGAACAGTACCTACCGGCACATTGTTGCGAATTACACAATAAATTTCATTTAGGGGATTGTATTAATTTCAGCTTGTTAAGGTGATAATTGTGTTGTTTTAACTTGTTCTTCGTTTAATTTGTGTTTTCTTGGGAGGCCTATACACCGACGTCGACACGTACAACACAATATTGCTAAGAAATTTAATTTATCATCACCTCGTTTGAGCATCATAGGGGGCTCGTTTAAATGAAAGTTTGATTCTAAGACGTCCCCTGCTGAGGTCCACCCTCGCACTGTTTGGTATGAATGCAATACATGACGTCATGGTGGTACATAATCAGTGGGGAGGCCGGTATCGCGACGGCGGTGACTCGCCCTTCGATCGGGCAGTAAAACGTCTGAATCATTCGCGTGTGGTTGAAGGTATTCACCGCTGTGCTGAAGTTCCGCTACGCGTGATTAATGGTCTCGCGTTCCCTCGACATTGTGTTTTTGTGATGCAAATAACTCGAGCCGTCGGAACAAGGAAAATTGAGTGGGAGGACCGAGCACCACCGCAGTTTCAATTGCTTCGCCGCTGAATACTGATGAACCGTTTCGGTTAAAGGCATTATCTCTGTTGCAATGTTTAAGGTGAAAAGCGGTTGACATAAGCGATGCGATTTGTAACAAGACTCCGTTCACCTTCAATCAATTTAAGCTGGGATTCCGAGACGTTGTTATGCTGATGCTGTTTTATCCGATTATGATTAATGCGACATCAGGGTCTTGCAATCTGTGCGCGTCTTGTGCGCAAATAAAAGCAAAAGTAAATTCGAAACAAAGACAGCTTAAAGGTACAGTCAAGGTAAATCCATACTTATACTTATAACTCTGTCTGTCTGTTACGTTTTCACGCCTAAACCGCTGAACTGATCGTAATGAAATTTGACAGAGATATAGCCTGAGATATGAAAAAGGACATAGGCTACGCGATAACGGACAGCAACGCGGGCGGAGCCGCGGTCAAATGCTAGTGTTATTATAAATTCTAGAGATCCACATTGCGTGTGGGAGTATACTGAACACAACACTGACCTTTAACTTTTCAGAAACTTCATAATATTTTAATCCAATTCAATGTTATAGCATTCTCCATTTACACAGCTAAATTTTGGTTAAGTTAATCTACTACTGTACCTATGTGTACTGAACTTTATTATTATACTAAAACTTAGTGCGCTACTGAAACCCTATTTAGGAGTCAACGTCCGCCACAAGTTAAGTTAGGTACAGAAGTCAGACGAAACACATTATGTAAAGTTACTATTAAGTGGTATCTCATCACAATGGAGGTTGGAGGTGGTGGATGGTGTATCATGTATGAAATTATCCATATTTACAATTTTAGTAAAATAAGTTTATCACTTTTTTTATCACTTTGAAAATCTGAGCTGTACCCCAAGAATTTCCAATTTCTTTCTTTTTCTAGTTTATAGGTGTAATTTTTGTTTAGAAGTTTGTATATTATGAATTTCGTAGACCGATTGCCTGTCGAAGACGAAGTTAATTCTTAAAAAAAAAAACAGAGTAAATCCAATATAGGGGTAAAATTGACGAATATCTGGGAATTGGGAAAACTATGGCTTTCCAATTCCCACATTAGAAGAATCATAATTATTCAAACGACACTGACAAAAAATAAAATATTATTAATGGCATATTTGACCGAAAAGTAAATACTTAAAATATAATTTTGTCAGACATATTTCATTGTAGTAGGTAATGCTTTGAACCATTTTATCGTGAGTGTACTGTTGGTACTATAGTTATTCACAAAGCAGAGATTCAAAGTTGCATGGATGTGGTTTATTAAACGTATTTACTATTCAGATATTTTAATCTTACAAGCTTAACGAGACAATACCCAGTGCGATATTCACTTTGTGTATTGTTTTTATTCTTTATTGTATTGTGTTGGTCCCTTTTGCTCTTGTGTATCTGTTTCTATGGTGATTTTGATCCGTGTTTATTTGTGTTTTTAAAGCTTAAGTAAATATTTATTTTTAGCTGCGATATTCACTTTGTGTATTGTTTTTATTCTTTTTTGTATATCGGGTTGGTCACTTTTGCTCTTGTGTATCTATTTCTATGGCGATTTTGACCCGTGTTTATTTGTGTTTTATAAGCTTAAGTAAATCTTTATTTCCATCTTAATGCGTAGATAGCTGTGAAGAGTGGTTTAAGTTGCTTAGGGTATCCACTTTTATTTTAATTCCATCATATACTTTAAAGGAGTGTAACTTTTCCTTCACTAGGTACTGCTAACTTTAGGTGTCATAAGTTTTACAATAAGAGAGCTAAAAATCCTAAAAAAACTTTTTAACAAAAAAATAAATAAAATACCGACTTCAAAAAAAAAAAAAATGACACTACACAGTGAAAAATAACTTTAATTTCTAAAGTCGGTGTCTTTGGATCTGTATTTAAGTTTTTTGCCACCGACTTCCCAAACAAATATCCAAATCGCATTTGAACAGTTCCTTCGATTTCTCCAGGATCCCATCATCAGATCCTGACTTGAAGACCCACCCGGAAAGTATACTCTTTCAAAGAAAAAAAAAAAGAAAATTTCAAATCGGTTTAGCCGTGATCGAACAATCGGGGAAAATATGTACATTAAAAAAAAAAAACATCCTCCTTTTTTGAAGTCTGCTAAAAACAGCATCACGTTCGTTCGCAGATAATACTGACACGCACTCAAAGTTAGTCGTTACTGTATGTAGGCTACAGTTACGCGGCACAGCACCTCCGCTGATACGAATTAGATCAAACATGATTAAAGAAGTTTCAACGAGATAATAATATCATTCTCCAGCGAAAACATCTCGACAAACTTTCATGTTAAAGTTTTTGCAGCGAACGTTAACTATGCAAACTTCCCCTGTCGCTCTTCCACTTTGAAATGTGAAAACAATTCGTGTCTACCCTGGTAAGGCGGTCGCTACAAAAAACCCTTCGTAAGTAATTAAGAAGTTTCAGAACACCGGCTCATTGGCATACTTTCGGCTTGTAATACGCAGTTAATCTCGGCGCAAAAACTTGGCGTTCTATGTTATAATTCACGAGGGCCCGCCCTACGCCATGCGCCACCGACAAGGGTGAATTTCTTATGAGCACGACGTGTATTTGTCACAAAAATCTACATTCAGCTCCTTATTTTGAATCATATTCCACCGGAAAATTTCTCAGGAAAATAATAATTTTTTTTAGTTACTATTCCTTTATTTCAATGTAAAATTACATTCTCTGAGCACTCCATGCATGTCAACAAAATAGCTAAAATAAAAAAATAAACTGCTATTACTAAATACTCTAACGAACGACACGTAAAATCAGCTGTTCACTTTCTGCCTAGCTACAAAGTTCATTGAATTCAGTACGCGAGCTGCCGTTCGCTACGTGCGTTTTGACACGGTAACGATACATTTCGTGTGAAGTAATAAAACAAATCAGGTTTATTGGATTCCCATAACGCTCCTGAAATAATTTTATGTACCGTCATCTTAGTATGATATACTGAATTCACCCCATCAGTATACAGAGGGCTGTCCCTTACACCCTGTATTAGACATGGCACTACGTGCTCGCGATCTCACCGGGGTATCGCGAAACTGACGTAGGTAGTTCTTTATTGCTCTTCGTCCGACTACATTACCATTCGTTATTTCTTTCACCATACACTTTCGGTGGCTACAGAGTAATTCAGGCTCACTTACAGCCCTTAAAATGTGATAAAGTTGGTTATATTGCCTGCCGAACTCGTTGCAGCTGGGTCACGGATAACATTTCATTACGATTATTGCCGAGTTAATGATGTCATACTAACTTCATTGGAGCCGAGCGATGTATGCTGTGAATTTGAATAAATTCGTGTTCACACACGGCAAGTCATTCTCCGTAGCGTCAGACGAAGTCGGGCTGATGTCGCACAAAGAAACGGCGGTTATTCATCAGCTTAGCGCGATCCACTCTTATCTCTTTCAGTTGTGCGAGCGACGAAGCTCTTAAATCTTACCGAGGCTCGAATACTACTCAAGAATACTTACAAGCCTTTAATTCGGGACAAATTATTGCATAATTTAGGAGCGCCTATTTAAATCCCTGGCTGTGCGCTTCGACTGAGACAGTTGTCACGGCTTAGCTTTGTGTCGGATTCAATTACTTTTTAGAAAAAGGTTTCTGTGAGCACAAAAGGGTAGAGCATTTAAGAGTGCAAAGTAAGAGTTTCTGCTAATAATATTCTGAAAGCGAAAGTTTCACTTTTTATCTTACTGAATCACGGCTCAACAGATTTGAGCGACGAGTGACTTAATCATCGTATCGTAATAATATCATAATATTTTATTATTTTTGTCTATTGTCTTTTATGGTTATAAATTTTTCTTACTATTCATTTGTAATTATTGTTATTTATTTGTTTTATTTTATGTAATTCACTTTGTTTCCTTTGTATGATTTTCGTGTTACGAGTATGTATTTTGATTTATTTTAATATTTGTATCTTATCATACTTAGTGTCCCTAGATTATAAGTAAATGATGTGGTCTCCTATAATTGGAAGCGCACACTTGTATTTGTCCTTGTTATAGAACAAGGACAAATACAAGTGTATACTTACATGTAATTGTAAGTATACATAGAACAAGGAGAGAGGATGACAGAGGCTACTGTTGGAGATCCAATAAATAAATATTATAAAACAAAGTCCCCCACAGCATCTGTCTGCCTGTCTGATCGCGATAAACTCAAAAACTATCGAACGGATTTTCATACCGTTTTCTCCAATGGACGGAGGGATTCATGAGGAAGGTTTAAATGTATAATTCATTAAAGTTTTCTGTAAATTGGCTGAAATATGACGATGATTGTTGAAGATGTCGGAAAAAATTATGTCGACTGGGAGCTTTACTTTCGTGCGCCGCGCAAACAAATAGAGTTATAAGAAAACAATGTATTACGGAATTATTCCTCTTAAAAAGATCTATTAAACTATAAAGCTTTACATCTATTTACATTTTTCATTTCTCTCTGGACCCAATTCTGAAGTCCACGCAGATGAAATCGCGGACAGAAGCTAGTATAGCTTGTTGAAAGGTTCATATACATATAAGTTACCTATTATGGTGTGGGTGGATGTGTACCTATTAAGTTTAAGGATTTTGGTATTGCAGGCGCCAAACCCATAATCTGAAATATGATGTAACTTTTGTTTTTCCCCGCCTGCAATACAATTTTTTTACAGATTATAAATAATGCTTGCTTTTCTCATTTAAGTTATGTTTTTGCAATCGGGTTTTTTTTTTTATAATTAGCTTTTTCAAGATTTTAATTTTATTTATATATTTGGTATTTTCTCATTACTAGCTTTTATTAGATACCAATATTGTCGTGATTTTTAAAAAAAATAACCTTCCCCACCCTTTTATTTTTGTATTTGCAGATGCAATATGATGATGATGAAAATATGTAATGCTTGTTTTTCTCTTTTCAGTTATGTTTTTGCAGTTGGATTTTTTATTTTTCTTATTCTCACTGACCCGATATACGTTGTCCTGTCAAAATTTCAAAAGTTCCTATAAAAATCCCATAGAAATAAGTTATTCTGATTTCCCAGGAATTGGATATTTTCCGGGACACTTTTCCAATTTTTTCATTCTCATGTGATGCGCTTACCAACGAACTGCATTTCATTATTTTCGTAATTTTTAAGGTTCCGTGGTGTCAAAGTCAAAGTCAAAGTCAAATCATTTATTTTAAATAGGCACTAAGATGCACTTTTGAACGTCAAAAATTACATGAATAGTTAATAGATTCTAGTTGCGCCTTCCAAAAGGTAGTTATGTATGGAGAAGAATGGGCAAGAAACTCCATACTTACTCTTTTAAAATGTTAACAATAGTTTGTATACATCAATTAATAATTATAGGTAAAGACGATGTACCTAGAATAAAAATAAAAATTACTTACCACAATTGGTAAAAAGAATGAAAAGTGAAGTAATGACAGAAAAATTAATAAATGCGATAGGTACATGGTACTCACATATTTACAAACATTGTATATGATTTTCCAAAAAAAAAAAAAATTAACATATAATAAGTGTGTGAGTTAAATTTATATTAATAATCACATACGGTGAACAAGGAACCCTTATAGTTTCGCCATGTCCTACTGTCTGTCCGTCCAGAACTTAGCTCAGAGAGTCTTTGTACTAGAAAGCTGTAATTTGGCATGGGAATATTATTCACGCCGACAAAGTGGTAAAATAAAATCTTGAAACATATTTTTTGTGGGGTACTTCCCCTACATGTAAAGTGGGGCAGATATTTGTTTTTCTCGTCTTGGCCAGTTTTCATTATCTCTCAGTTAGCATTGATTATATTATCAAGGATCTAACTGTTAACTAATCCAAATACAAATAAAATTACATATTTGACTCTCTTTGTATGAAACCACAAAGCACGGATCGCCGCGCCAGCAGCGTCCGAGTCAGGTGCTCTCCGGACACGGATGTTTCGGGTGGTTCCTGCACATTATCAGGCGGGAGGAAACGCCCGGGTGTCACCACTGCGATGATCGCCCCGAGGAAATGGTGGAGCATACGGTGGGGGTCTGCCCTGCTTGGGCGAAGCACCGCCGTGTCCTCGTAAAGGCGATCGGCAGCGGCGGCGACCTCTCGCGACCGGCCCTAGTTCAAGCCATGGTTCGGGGTGAGAGAGAATGGGAGGCAGTCACCTCCTTTTGCAAAGCAGTCATGCTAGCGAAGGAGGAGGCGAGACGTTGTAGACGCTCCGGGCGTCGGGAGCCGCGTGACGACTCCCGGTCACCGTAGGCGCGGGCCTGCGGACGGTGAGTAATGGGTAGCTCACCGTCCGATCAGGACCAGGCCCGTGCCGGACGGCGCGTACGTGTTCCACGCGCGCCTCAAAGAGATGTCAGCAACGACGAGGTGGCCCATTAGGGCCCAAGCCTGCCGGGTCAGCGGGATTGTACGAAAGGGGTACCGCTGCCCCGGAACATAAAGGGCCAAGGAAGGAACACGGGTGGGTTTTAGTCAGTAAGAGTCTGACACTCCCTTCCGCTCCACCCAGAGCGGGAGGGGTAATTTGATGACTTCCGATACTCAAAAAAAAAAAATAAAGCAGCCTCCGAGTGACGACAGCACTTATAAAGTTCGTGACGCTGAAAGTGCGTTGCGCGTAAAACTTCTGTCACGCCCCTTAAAGCCTTAATTTTTTTTACGTCATAAGTATCATAGTACAAGTAAACGGTGACATGCTAGATTTGTATGGAAAGTGTTGACAATGCCGCATGTCTAGCAATAGCCGCCGAAGGATCTCTGTGCTCTATGCATGAAATAAACCGGCTGGAGGAGACTGAGTGTGCCGTAGGCTTAAATAATAATGTTGTTAGGGCAACACACTGGAGTTTTAGTTGAACATAGCCCTTCGTCCACACACGTGAAAAAAGGAGTGTTTTCTGCACGGTTTGGTTGGTGGTAGGGCTTGTTCTAAGTCCGCCTGGCTAGCTACCACCATCTTATCTAAGTCTGTCGCCATAACAACAATGTTAACAGTATTTGTTGTGTTTCGGCAGTTACAGGTAAAATAGTCAGTTCCTCTGTGGTTAAGGATTCCGGGTGAAGCTCGTTTCGTTCGGATTAAAAAAAAAAAACAGTTTTCCTTAAATTAATATTTATCCACCGATGTTATGTAAGTCGTCTAATGGAGGACCAAACATAGGTCGAGTTCAGTTTTATTGACTTACATACTTCTTAATAAATGTGACTGGAATTGATCAACAAGCTCACGTGTTTGTTATGAAGACTGGATAAAAATACATATAAGGTAGGTAATATCTCGGCTCGATCTTGCGTCGGTACCTATCGCTCTTTATAGGTAAGTACTGGCAGCGCTGGAGGAGCGCTGACCGTATCGCAATAAATAAAATGCCTGTTTGTATTACAACTAGGATAAAAATCTGGATCTTTGAATATTTTCACATTATTATATTTTTTATTTTATGACATGCGCTTGTCAGCTCGGTGAGCCGACTTACTAATCTTTTTATTTATTTTTTATTTAAAAACATAACTTGTTTCCTTAAAATTAAACAAAGCACACTATTAGACCCCTGGGGTCTGCCTTAGCATGCCATGGTCTGGAATTTACTCAACGCGCTATTGACAAATTAGGCTTATTCCACAAATCCCCCCTGAAATTCCCCCTTAGGAGGAAAAGTGGAATCTATAAAAACAGACTAGAATTCACCCGATAATCCCGCTTAGGGGGGAAAATTAGAATTGAAAATTATAGTTTCACTATGTCCGTCTGTCTGTCTGTACGCGGCTTAGCTCAGAAAATCTTAGTACTAGAAAGCTGTAATTTAACATGGGTATACATATTAATCACGCAGATAAAGTGATAATAAAATCTTGTTTTTTTTTAGGGTGCCTCCCCTACATTTACTGTAGGTAAGTACCGTGCAGGTAGGTACCCTTAAAAAAAAAGCAGAAAACAGAGGGGATGTTTTTTTTTCTCGTCTATCCCATAATGTGGGGGGTATCGTTGGATAGACAGTTCAAAAATATTGCGGGTTTGCAAACCATTTTTTTGATTCAGGGATCCGTTTGTGTATGTAATGCTAATTTTTGTTTTGTTAGAGCAAGTGTGTCCTCCCCCCGCCAGCTAAATTATTGTATGTGTATTTGTGAAAGAAATCACAGCAAATACGATCTAGAGGAATGTGGCCTGGTGGTGAATTT
The DNA here is from genome assembly GCA_947523025.1 of Dryobota labecula. Taxonomy (NCBI): domain Eukaryota; kingdom Metazoa; phylum Arthropoda; class Insecta; order Lepidoptera; family Noctuidae; genus Dryobota; species Dryobota labecula. Next base: position 13,650,806 of record OX383284.1, read on the forward strand.
TGTTGCTTTGCGTCTCATATGAAACTTTAAAACAGGTATTAGAAAATTCTAGACACACTTACCGATATGGTTGATTGAGCCGTTTTTCATAATTCCTTCTCAGTCACGAGATAATATGTTTTTAAAGGAGTGGCGCTAGTGGACCAGTGACAACCCTCTTAATATGTCCTAACATATCACAAGACCACGAAAAGGTAATTATCACCCGTATATTAAATTGTACGATGTTTTGGTTTCACATTTAATTTCAGCGACAATTATTCGGGTTCGTTACAAAGGCAGGTTTTGCGCGAGTAACCTGAGTTATAAAAAGGGTCTCGAGTCGACCCAACTAATACCCTTGTCATGTCGAGATGAAATTAGTTCAACTCTTGCAGCTGCGCCGCAACCCGCTGTTTGTCCAAAATTTATGTAATCTATAAATAGTACAAAATGAAGTTGCTTTTCATGTCTGTCTGTGCCCTCAGTTTTTCTTAACTACGCAATGGGTTTTTGTGAGAGTGTACGTCGGAAATACGTTAGTCAGTAATTTGACTAATCGGGACGCTAGCACCGCCTAGCGGCGTTCGACAGAGTCTACAACATGACGCTCGACTGGAGTTAAGTTCAGTTGGTCGGTGGTCGTTAAGCAGTGTAGACGTTTAGAAATTGTTGCCCGTTCTGTGTAGTTGTGTGGTGTACCTACAGTGTACGGATTGCTAGTGTGATCAATTTGATCATAAATTATAATTTGATTTGAAGTGTAATTCCCAAAAAAGGTTACATTTTACTTTTGTACTGATTTTTTAATTATTATTTCTAAAATCAGTAGGTACTTTAAAGAAAATGGAACCTCTTTTTCGCCTTTATATGTGAATTACCATTAATGGGGATGGGGAACAGCGGGAATACACCGGTTTCTATATTGTGCAATAACCAACACTTCCCATAGTAAACCCACAGTAGTTTAAATATGGCTGATGATAACGAGAGAAACATGCCTTTTCTGTCATGATACTTGAATATTTAACTTAGACGTAGCGTAGAAATCTCGATGTTTCAACATGCCGTCACATTTGTGTGCATCGCACCCGTGTAAAGCAGGGTCGGGTCGCTAGTTTGATAATATAACGTCAATATAGTTATATATAGGCAATCAGGCATTGCTTCAAAAACCACAATGTTGCGTTTCCTCTATGTTGAGTTAATTAATTGACGGCTATTAAGACGATGGCTTGAGGGTGGTGGATGAATTGAAATTAAGTGCTAGTAGTTTTTGGTTAATGTCTTCATTTGGTTTCCAAGGATTTTTGTACGAGATATAAATGGACAATAGTGTTTTCCCATAATTATTTAGTTGCTCACTAGCTTGTTTTTGGGTCTGATTTGAAGACGATACAAAATACATATCATTACTAGAAATACACTGAATTTGCTTGCCGTTTTAAGCTGATAGCCGAGTAACCAGGAAACATATTTTTTTATAAAGTCACCACTGCTCAAAATCCAACAATATCATTAAATTATGTCACAGAAAAGCCTTAAAAAATTAAAAAAAAAAAGCCATTCCGGCGGCAATCAGAAAAATATTAATGTCGCAGTCCTTGTAAATTATTACCGAAACAGATGTTACAGGCAAACAAGAGGTATTCGTAACAAAGATTAACGGGACAGAGAACTTGTATAAAAAACGTACGAAACACTGAACGCGAAGCGGCAATAAACTTATTTTATGACAAATATACCACCATTTACAATAACGACTTCGAGTACTTAAATGTGCATAGATTGTGACGTAAACAGGCGTAGTTAAGTGTGTATCGTTAATCAAGGGAACATAAAACGGTCACGTACAACGTTTACTTGCTCTGAAAACAGTGATTCAATTGAAACTCGCGGTCTATGAACGATTTTAAATTGTTCTCGATTGTTCTAAAATTTTGATAGCGTTCTAGAATCATGTGCTTGCTTTGGAAGATTTTGGTTTATTTCATGTATATTATGTTCATGATTGAGTTGAATTGAATGTTCTTAAATTCTTCAGAATAACTTGAGCCATTTACCGACTTATATTTAAAACTAAGAATAATAATATGTACAAGTATATAAAAAAAGGGAGGAAAAAAGAATCAAAGGGCATCAAAAAATTCGTTCGCGTCGCTGTCTACAGGAAAAGTGCCCAAAAGGCTGGCAGCATTGCCACGTTGTATGGCAATACTGATTCTTTGGCCAAGAAATAGGCCAGCCCTCTGGTCACGTGAAGAGTCGACCAACCGCTTAGCGATGTCTCGAAAAACTAAGTGGGCACTCGGACCCCATGGTCCTAGAGTTTCAACCCCAAACGGCTCAAACATATAGCTTCCAATAAGGTTGTTATATATGCGCCGTTTGAGGTTTTCTGCACCTGCAGCAGCCGACCCAGCACAGCCCGCCGTGCTAGGAAGATGGGATGGCGCAAGGGTGATTGAGTGTATGTTATGTGTCATTGAATGAAGTGTATGTTACAAAGGCACGGCCAGTTTCTTCAGTTTATAACCTCACTAGATAGAGTTGTAGACTACTATTTTGTACTACACTACTACTAGCAAATTACTCAATAACAACAACATGGTTTTAATCGAAACCGAAACCAACATCATTAGACCCGAGAAACAAAAGCAAAACGATAAATGTTACTAAATAACTTGATTCGAAATCGTCACCGACCGCAAATCGAACAAATTATTCGCAATCAAACAAGTTGGATTAGCGCGGCACTTGTATATGTACACTTGTTTATGTAGCGCTGTATAATTTTGCATTTAAAATCGTGTTCGGTTGACGTGACATGAATTTATTATAAAACTTGCTGACTGTGTTTCGTTCTCCGGTTGGCTGAGAATAGGCATTTCCACTTTTCATAGGTATTAGATTATCGAACACGACATATACAATTAGCGGTCGTATCACAAAAAAATTGACACTTGAGGCCCGGACTCCACCAAAGCGGAGATGTGCGGAGATGTCCGAAGCGGAGACGAGATGTTTTTCAGCAAGGGTGTATCCACCAAAGCTGTGCGGGGATGCGTACTGGCTAGACTGGAGCGGAGATGTGTGCTGGCTAGAGCGGAGATGTGTGCTGGTTACAGCAGAACTGAGATGCGTGCGGCGAGCGTTGGATATTGAGATGAACGCACAGTTTAGCGCAATCTGACTGCCCCGCTCACTACACTCCGTTCACATCTCTTCTCGTCTCCGCTGCACGCAGTCGCCAGCTTGCAAGGCATAGCTCACATCTCCGCTTTGTACCGCCGCCCAGCTCAATCTCGGCGAGGCACAACTCACATCTCCGCTTCAATAGCACCATACAAACTGAAGCTGAGTTGAGACGAGATTTGTGAATAACGAAATTCTATTGGTTGTATAAAACACATCTCTTCTCCTCTCGTCTCGTCTCCGCTTTGGTGGAGTCCGGGCTATACGCTTGTTTAAAACGTATACGGCGGGCGTAACGGCTTGTTTTAAGCGTAAACGTAAAAGTATACGTAAACGTAACGTAATGGAGAACGGAGTTTGACATTTGTCCGACATCAATCAATCTGACTAGCCTTTTCCCAACTATGTTGGGGTAGGTTTCCAGTCTCACCAGATGTAGCTGAATACCAGTATTTTACATGGAGCGTCTGCCTATCCACAACCCAGTAACTGTGTAGTACGATACCCCTTGGCAAGACTGATTGCCAGACTTCCGGGCTTCTGACGACCCGTAAAGACTGTCAAAGATCCACGAATGACAGCCGGGAGCAACGGCTTAATGTGCTTACTTTGGCACGGAGGAGTCTCGGTATGTAAAGATGATCACCCATCTACGGACCAACCTCGGCAAGCGTAGCTTAACCAGACAGAACCAGCAGCTACTCAGACATAAGATGTGATAATTGTCAAACTCCATACATAAATGACTAGCTGTTGTTCAACCGGGTTGAGGTCGAAAATTATGCTTTAATATATGATAAAAAGGAAAACGGGGCAGTCTTTGGGGACTGCTGATAGAAGTGAAAACTGAGTAACTTGTGAATTGTATCGTCGAGTTATTAGATTTATTAATTCGAGCATTCGGTGACGATGACGCGAGTTCCATGATTTTTGTTCACCCAATAAGTACACATACATACACAGTACACATATAGCTCATGGATAGCGTTCGGTGATGATGACACGAGTTCCATGATTTTCGTCCACCCAAAAAGTACACATATAATTATACACAGTATAAATATAGCTCATGGAAAGCGTTCGGTGACGATGACGCGAGTTCCATGATTTTTGTCCACCCAAAAAGTACACATATATACGAGTACACAGTATAAATATAGCTCATGGAAAGCGTTCGGTGACGATAAAGGCTCCTGCAAACAGGCGCGACATGCGACGCGACACAAAGAGACCGCCCGTCGCGCGGTACGCGGTGTCTTTGTGTCGCGTCGCGTGTCGTGCCTGTTTGTAGGAGCCTTAACGCGAGTTCCATGATTTTTGTTCACCCAAAAAGTGCTCAACGCGCCTAGAGAAGTTTTCCATTAAAAATCGTATCAGATGATTGTCATAGTTACCCAATACCCTAATTGCGTAAAAAACTTTCAGTCACAATCCGAGGGTTTTGGAAGGGATCCCTAATCCATTGAATTAAAAAATTCCTCTGCTCAACAAAGTAAATAACGCAATGAATGTGGCTGAACTATCAAAATTGAAAGGAATTGCGATAGATTGTCTTTTCATGTGTTACGTAATTACCTCATAGGTCATGGTCTACCTGTGTTCCAAATTTCATTGAAAACCGTTCTGCCGTTAAGGTATGAAATGTATCAGACACACAGAATTACTTTCGCATTTATAATAACTATTAATATTGAAGTATGGGTGTTACAGTTGTTTAGCCTAACCAACTGATAAACAAGGTATTTGGCTAGAAAAGGTAAGTTTCTATAGACGTATCTAAAGACATAAAGGAAAAATTGTACTCATCAAGGCCGGAGGCCAATTTAGAAAACTCTGGAAGAAATGGGAAGGGCTTTTATCTAGCTATGGGATAATTTATAGGCTGAAAGTAACATTAGGTCACAGTAGTAAACCACTGATGACTTTTACTGCTTCATCGGATAACGGTAAGCGTAGATAGCTTTTATCTGATTGAAAGTAGATAAAAGAAAATTCAGGGATCGGTAATCAGTTCAGAATCCTTGATAGTATTATGAATATCGATTTTAGGTATACTCCATTTATTTATAACATTAAACAAATAACTGTTCTCACGCTTTCGTTATTTCGATGTAAACGTTAAATAAACTACGTTATTTCACGATAAATACAAAGCACTGTAATCTATTTACCATTTACATTAAAAATACAACTCTAAAGTGCAGTAATTTCAACAATATTACACAATAACTGTCGTTATTTAGCCGTTATTTGTCTAATGCTATGGTAAATGGATTATAGGTAATAATAATGAGGTATACGGGATTGTTGACAAAATAATTGGACATAAAGAGAATTCTTCAATTCCTGTTACGAAGCACAAAAGAATTAACTTAATCAAAATCTTAAATTTATTCACTGACTGATAATGCTCAGGATAAACTGCTTTGTCTAAAAGCATGGCAGAGTTACTTTTATAACGAAAGTAGGTACTAAGACTCGTGAAGGAACATTACTTGTCGTTGTGATTCTATTCTCGTTGTTAGCTGTAATAATCCATAGTCTTCATTTATTTTCGTTGCGTATATAGTTAGTATGTATGTATATATGTATCTGTATATTGTACTTGTATTTGTACTAATGACAGCCCCATTTTATGTCCAGAAAATCACTGTCCATGCCAAGGTTGCCAGGAAGAGATCGCAGTAAGCGATAAGGCCGCTCATTGTATATTTTATAGTGTATAAGTTTTTCTTTTTGTAATGTATAATCTGGTATACAATAAAGTATATCCAGGGTTATTGGTAAAATACTAACAACCTTACAGGACTGTATTATTAACATCATAAACAACAAATTTTGTTCTATGACTTTTTACAAAACATAATCGATCAACTTAGCCTATCGCAGTGCACTGCTGAACATAGCCCTCTCCCATGCTGCGCCACAACACCCTGTCCTCCGCCTTCCGCATACAGTCTATCCCAGCCACATTTTTGGGGTCGTCGGTCCATCTAGCTGGGGGGCGTCCCACACTACGCTTGCCGATACGCGGTCTCCACTCCAGAATTCGTCTGCTCCATCAACCATCGGTCCTTCGACAAACATGGCCAGCCCACTGCCACTTCAGCTTGCTTACTCTGCAAGCTATATCGGTAACTCCGGTTCTCTTCCGGATAATTTCATTTATAAAACATAATACATTTACCAAAAACAAACTCTCACGAATTCGTTTTCTTGAGCGTTGAATTTAAATATTTTTACTTTTGTATGAAAGTCTGATGAATTAAATTCTGTCGAATTATTACAATTCATACAACAAAATTTGTGGTTTTGATGTAAGTAATATAGTCCTGAGAGGTTCTTAGATGTTTTACCAATAATCCTGTATAAATAAAGAAGGATTTTTGAAAATTCATCCCCTAAATACGTTATACGGGATGAAAGATCATAAGGAAGTTCGTAATTTTTGCGCACGGCTGGTAGCTTAAAGAAATTGACAAAGGAGGAGACGCCTTGTACCCAACAGTGAATTAAAGGAAAAAGCTGTGGATGATGATGGTGCTCGAAGAAGTAAAGCAATAGCTATTACTGAGAATATACAAACATACATAACACCACGCCAACTCTAAGGGTTAAGCAGCGATTTATTTATAGCACATACCATATTTCACGAGCGATGGCGAGCCTTTCGCCATCACCGGTCACAAACTACGGGCTGCTGTTGAAAAATTCCTGATGGAAGAACCCAATAAAACTTTTCCCTACACGGGAATCAAACCCAAAACCCCTCTGCACTAGACCAATGAAGCAGTCCGACTGACAATATAGGTTTCTAATAATGTGATTGTAACTGACTTTATACCCTAGGTACATTCATTACGACACCTTAAGAGGAAAAGGGGAAGCTCTTGCTCAGCACTACATACCTACATCCAATACATATATGTACGTATCTCTTAGAAGATTTATGTGTTACTTTGAGTAACGAACGACAACTATTTAGCTCTCTCAATAAATACGCCAACGAACGAGCTGAGATGTAAATTGCATCTTCCTAACGACGCTGATATATCGTCGTAGATACTTACATTCGAACTGAATTATAGATCCGCGGTCTGGCCTTTTAGGTCTTCCTGAAATTTATTGAGTGACTCTGAACGGTATTCTGGGACTAATTTCTATTGAAGAGGTCTTACAATTGGAGATGATTATGGCAAAGAAATAGAAGGAAGTTTTGTGGAAAAACTTAATCAAAATTTAATATTTATGGTCCGGTTTTGTTTCAGAGTAAGTTTGTGTAAAGCATATCTTTAGAAAAACATAAAAAAAACTGTCAGCGATTTTTACACAATTCCGTTTAATTAACTCGTGTCTAAGAAAAGAGAGGTGGAATTAAAATAAAATCGCTTCTTCATATAACTGTGATGCAGAAACACGGAAGGATTAAATACCTTCAGTAAAAATTCTGTTGGGAAATGGCAGCGTTCGCTTCAGTTATAAATATCATCTGAGAAGTATGCCTCCCAAGGGAAACATTACAGTAATGGCCATATAAAAGACAAATGAGCCAAGAATACGATCGTGAAAAGCCTGTAATTTTAAAAATATATTTTCTTAAAGCCGCTTACTTCCATTTTTTATCCATTATTATACTCTTTAACTGTAGTATCTTTTGTTTAAAAACATAATAAAAACGTTTTACAACATCTTATCTTAATCGCAGTGTCTACAGCCGAGACGCCTTATATCTTTGCTATTCAAAAACGGTCTTATTCAAAAAAGTGTGCTTATCTCCCGCCCCAAATGATTTGAAAGTATGATTGATGATACATAGAAATGAGATAGCTAAGGAGCTATCTGCCGCTGCGTATCATACTTTTAAATATCAGTAAAGTATAAGGCTACTTTACTGATATTTAAAAGTATTATATTCAGCGGCAGTCTTTAAGGATAATTTAGATTTTAATACGGCTATCAAAATGAACTACGTTTTATTTTCTGAAAAGCTATTTGATGCGATTCTAGATAATGTTTATCGCGTCATTATTGTAGAGACAAGCCAGTCTTTGTTAGTTATAAAACATTAAACTCTGAAGATATAAAATTTGATTAATTATTGTTATTAATCATAATGTTGTGGTTTTTTATGAATATAAAGTTTTTATTAGGAAAGTGCTGATTTAAGTTACTTAAGAATAATCTTATTTTAAGAATTAGGTCTAGAGATACAGTGACTAAAGGAATTCACAGAGAAAAAACCGGCCAAGTGAGTTGAAGGTAAGTGAAGGGTTCCGTAGTTGGGATGAACTTTTCCCAAGAACTAAATTAATAGAGTAGTTGAAAAACATGTTCTCCCATATATTACAATTGCAAATGATTGGGAGATTTACCATGTTATTTTAAGGCCATAGACTTCTTATACGTTTTCCTGTAATCTATAAGTACAGAATTATTTTATGTATTTTTAAAATTTTTAGGCTCTATATTTTCAGAGATAAGAGGGCTCAATTGTCAATTTTCATTTATTTTCTTAAATAAATTTATAACTGTATATTTTAAAATTATGAATATAGAAATATACTTGTAAGTAAGCTCGAAGAATTGCCAAACTTAAGTGGCAATGGGCAGGGCACATTGCGCGCAGAACAGATGGCCGTTGGGGCCGAAAGGTTCTGGAGTGGCGACCGCGTACTGTAAGACGTAGCGTTGAAAGGCCTCTCACAAGGTTGACCGATGACCTTGTGAAAGCCTCAGGAGTCCGGTGGATGCGGGAAGCACAGAACCGGCCGAGGTGGCGGTGCTTGGGGGAGGCCCATGTCCAGCAGTGTCTTTCGACTGGCGGAATGATGATGATGATGATGATGAAGTAAGCCCTTTCATTCGATATGTCACATGGTACAGCGTAAAAACTTTAATTTTAAGTTTTCTTTTTTGGCTCCCAAAAGTGACCCCCATATTCGAAATTCATTTATTTACGTCACAGAAATTGATATGTGTACCAAATTTCAACTGAATCGGTCAATTAGATTCAGAGCAGATTGTATAAGGTTATCTCGTAAACTAGTCCAATGAAAGGCATTATGCCATTTTCATAGACAGAATTTTTTTATTGAATTGGTTTAGTTTCCCATTATATGTGTAGTATACAAAATCTTCAATAAATCGTAATAAATGTGACACACTTTTGAAATGGTAATATCAAAATGTATCTAACATAATAATAATGTATTTTTTGTATGCACGTGTTTCTGTGACAAATAAACCTATTTTTCTTTCTTTCTTTCTTTCATAATATAATCAGCCCTTGATGTTCCCACTGCTGGAACACAGACCTTCTCTCTGTCAGGGAGTGGGCCGTAATAAACCACGCGGGCCCATTGCAGGTTGGTGGATATCTCATGTCTTCGAATTATTCTAGGACCTGCCGATTGCCTCACGCTGTTTTCCTTCAGCAGTGGTGATGAAATAATAGGCATGGAGTTGACATCTGGTCTCAACTTCGGCTCCACCATCGAGTGCAAAGCTCAAACTGCGGCCGAGAAACTGAGCGTCCTAAATAGGGTGAAGCGATACTTTACGCCTGAACAGCTTTTAACCCTTTACAAAGCACAAGTCCGATCCTGCATGGAGTATTGCAGCCACCTTTGGGATGGCTCAGCTAAGTACCAACTTGCTGCGCATGACTCGGTTGAACGCAGAGCTAAGAGGCTCATTGGCGACGTAAAACTGGTGGATGCCAAGCTTCACAGCTTGGCTCATCGCCGCAAGGTTGCCTGCTTGTCGGTCTTCTACAGATTATACTTCGGCGAGTGTGCCCATGAACTCCACGACCTCATTCCACCGGCCCCCTTCTACCATCGGACATCTAGACGCACTGCAAGTTACCACCCCTACCTAGTTGATATTCCACCAACTCACACTAAGCGTTTTCCTAAACCTCTTTTATAATGCGCACAGCAAAGGAGTGGAACTCTCTGCCTGCGTCTGTTTCCGAACGCATACAACCCTAATTTATTCAAGGTGAGAGTGAACAGGCTTCTTCTGGGTAAGCTCACTCCATCGTCGACTTTGTCTCTGTCACCTGTGACCTAGACTAGAGTCCAGAGCAAACCCATCGTAGAATAAAAATATTAAAAAAAAAAAACACAAAGTAAAGCGCCTCGTACAGCTCGTAGGTCGCAGTCGCTTCCTCCATTCCACAGGGCCAACACTGCTCTCTAATAACATAAAAAATACCAAGGAATTGAAACCCCTAACCGAGTATATCGCAAGCCCCACTCAGATTCACATTTCTTTCATATTATAAATCTATTCGTGGACGACAAAGGTTGGGTATGAATAACTAGTCCCGAGATTTGGGATCTTTACGTTGGGGCTCTAAAAAGAAAAATATTAGGTACAAAAACTCAAGTTAGCGAAACCTACATCATTCATTCTTTATTTTGTTCTAATTTCCATTAAAGTAAAATAAAATAAAATAAAAATAGCCTTTATTCCCTATACTTTACAATTCTGTATTTTTTTTATTTTTTATAACTTAACCTATTAAGGGGTCATCCACCTCTGGATGTAGGCCTCCTCCATCTGTTTCCATCTGTATCTATCTTGGGCCGTTCTGGTCCTAATTTCCATTAGCGCATGGAAAACCCATAAATTTTTGCAAGTTATATTAAAAATAAATTATCTTTTATACATACCATTTTTTTATTTTTTTTTATTCGGTACTATGATTGTCACAAACGTTCGGTCGTTTGTGAACTTATTTTTGAATGACATTTTGTATGTGCTGTCAGTATCCATCTATTATACAAATAAATAAAATTTTAGTTTCTATTTGTAATGTCAAAATAACAGCTTTCTACTAAATGCATTTATGAATGTAAATATATTACATACTACTAGTACCGTGTGGTGCCGGACGTAAAGAATAGCACCACCCCATTTCCTCCCGTGGATGTCGTAAAAGGCGACAAAGGGACTTACTAGAGAATGGGCAGCAGCGTTCTCTATGCATTTTTAACACTACACTGCGATCGCCAACCCGCCTGCCAAGCGTGGCGATTATGTTAAATTCCCCCCCTTTTGGGGGAGGCCTATGTCCAGCAGTGGACGTCTTTCGGCTGAAATGGTGATGAATGATGACTTATAAAATAAAATAAAACAAATTTTAAATTTTTTATCTGTCTGTCTGTCTGTTTGTTCCGGCTAATCTCCGAAACGGCTAGACCGATTTTGATGGCAATTTCACTGGCAGATAGCTGATGTTATAAGGAGTAACTTAAGCTACTTTATTTTAGAAAAAGGTACGCGGGCGAAGCCGCGGGCAGGAGCTAGTAACTTATAACATAATAACTAGCGTCTCGCCCCTGCTTCGCACGGTTTTTACGACTTGATAAAACCACGAGATTTCTTTAATATAATTATGTAAGTTTAAATGCACATAAACCTTCTGGGATAAATTCTCTAAATGATGGTTAAATACGCATCAAAATCCTTTGCGTAATTAAGAAGAACTACGCGGTCATTACAGATGAAAAGCAACTTTAATTTTTAATATGTATAGATAGTATAAAATGTGTATGTTGCAAACTCCTTGGTGTGCTTATTTTTTTAGAAGATTTTTATAGTCTATGGGCCAGTTGTTTCACGTTTACTCGACGCACGCTTATACGTCATAAATGGCGGTAACTATCGTCAAAGCGTTGTTTCACAAAATTATGCCCTTAACGTTCGCTAAAAAATAACGATTACAGTAACCCAGTGGTTAACGTCATTTTATTCTTCTACATTTGAAGTTTGACGATCGGTTTTTTATGCAGTGAAACAACGTTTTGTATTTAACCAACGTTAAACATCATATGTAATCGTTATTATTTGACGTACGTATGTTACGTTAACCAACGGTTTGATACAACCGGCCCTTAATTTGAACGAATTTTGTTTTCTTTCACTTGCTTATTTTTTTCATTGTCAAAAGGTTTGGTTTGGTTTCAATTTATGTATAAATTTTTCCCTTTTAAATCCTTTTTTCATTGAGCTTTAGTTTTATTTAATTCTACCAACCATTAATACATATACAGTCCATTTGCATCTCTAACAGTGTAAAAAGTACGCTGTATTTTATATTTTTTGTACACAATTTTTTCAGCGAATCCTTCATTAGATTACTGATGCAAACAAATTAAAATCACATAAAAGGGGTCCCGTACTACACTCCAACCTATGACTAATTGGAGAGTAGCAACTGAACAAAATGCATGGTAGTTGTACCGCTACATAGTACCTACGTAAGTAAGTCGGTTAACGGTTTAGTTATCCCGCACTTTCCATCTTCTTTTCATCTTCGAACTTTGGTTCATAGTGTTGTCGCTTCGATGACAACAAATATTTACACATAAAATTAGTTTTTGATTTATGATTTAATTATTAGTTGATTTATTTGTTAAAAACGTATTTAATTAATAACCTTTTTAGAGCTACTTAAAATGACATACGTTTACCTATTTAAAATTAAAGATATTATCTGATCACTCTTTGTGTTGGCAGCACTGGTGTCGCGCCATTATTGTTCCGTTGCGAACTTCCGGAGCAGTGGTGGGGCGACACTTGCCACACAAATGTTGTAAGGAGTGATCGGCAGTTGATCATCGGATACAGTACGAGAGTAACACCTCCAGAATTGTTATAAAAGTAGTGTAGTTATAGTAAGGTTATATTTTAGACTAGAAAATAAAGTTATAATTATTGTTTACTGGTGCAGTTTGATTAGAGTTCTTTACAATAGTAATAATCGAAGTAAAAATAAAAATGCCGTAAAAATTGTTTTATCACTGCAGTTAAGTTTTTTAACAATATCTCAAAAGATATGAGGGAACTAACTCCCTCTGAAATATTTTAAGTCTAAATTATATAAATGGCTCATAGGTAAAATAATTATTTGATAAAAAAGTAAGTGATTAATATTGTTACTGATTTACTTAGGTTTATTTAATTAGATACTGCTTAAATTTAAAACTGTTTATAGACATAGTATTTTTTTCTTTTTAATTACAATTTTGTAATAGTATGTATAATTAACATTTATAAACCTTTTATTAAATAATTATTGATCTTATTATTATAATTAAATTTTAATTTAATCGAATGTATTTTAACGTAATATCTATATGATTGTACTATAACTTAAATTTATTTTTGATTCAATGGTTTTAATGTGTAATGTATTATGAATCCTTATGTATATTTCTCTACATAAGGATAACAACATGTTCTAATGCTTACTATGGGAATAACTTCCTGCTATAAATGATTATTATTATTATTCTATCGAATGTACACTGTTATTATTGATGCACTTTTAAATATTAGTATGGCAGTCCATGGCGAGATGTGTAAATCATAACACTATTATAAGGACCATTATTGTACCATGTTTTAATGCAAATAAATATATTATATATTCTTTGTATTGAACATTAGTGAAACAAATGAATGGAAATATAGTGTTCATGTCCTCTTAACAATGGTACTTAACTGATTTGTTTAAAAGGCAAATCTTGTATTGCCGTATTTTAGTTAAAACATTGCTCGAAATCCCAAACCGCATAACATAGATTATAGTCTATGTTTACATAGGTAAGAACATATGTAAGAAAGTACTTATGTTACCCTGGGACGGCTGTACGCAAGTGTCTCGTGATGCTACTGTACGGAACCCGTCGGGACCAACGTTTTTTAATGGAAACTTTTGGCACAACGAGGCCATCCCGGAGCACTATCTCTGTTAAATTGGAATATATTTTTCTTGGCGAGACTTTACAGTGGCGTGCAAATAGAAAGAACAGCCACCGACTTTCTGAGATTTGAGACATTCGCCACACAGCTATTTGTACTGTGTCACAGAATCAGAAAAATGGTACAACCTTGCATTTTTCATGCACGAAATATACGTTGAATGGCTTTGTGTCATCGAATCCGAACACACTCATGTGCAAATGCCCATCTCGGCACTTTTATGCACGTGTGGTTATTTATTCTTTACCTTTTGTGACGTCATCAGAAATTTTACGTTCGATGTAACGCAATTTTATTTGCAGCCCGTGTGATGTAATTTGGAAATGTCGAAAATAGGAACATTTTGTTATTTTTATTTTTTTTCACCGTGTTTGTTGTGAATTTTATAAATAGCGAACGACTTTTTTAATTAAAAAGTTTTGAAGGCGAAAATAAATAAAAATAGCCTCGGGAAATCAACGGCTTCGCCCTGTAGGAACAAACATTAAGCCTATTTTGTCCAATTCAAACCGGACTATTTTATTTTGTTGTATGTGTTTTTACACTAATTAGTCAATGTTTCACAGTTGTGCAATAGGGACGTGTCCTGGGTTTTTTTTTAACGTTGCTTCACACTAGGAATTTCTCTTGTATCGTGGGTGCGTTTACAAAAATGTAAACTCACATACACAAACAGCCAGACCCGGAACAACTACTTGTAGGTCATACAAATATGTGTTCCGTGCGGGAATCGAACCCGCGACACGCAGCGCAGCAGTCAATCGCTTAACCACTGCGCCAACCGTGTCGTCAAAATAAAAACTGTTTAGTCCGTTAATCAGATAATAAAAAAATATTAGATACGTATTTTTAGCTTTATCATATTAATAAAAAATGACTTAGATAAAACACATTAAACTTGGGGAGTGGGGGCTCGTTACGTCATAGCCACGTATAAAATCTACTGAGAAGTGACGTCATGCCACATTTGAACCCAATGTATCGCCGTAATGTTTTAATTACGTAAAAAATAAAAAATACGTGTCCAATATTTTTTTATAATCTACATGACGGATAAAAATTTTTTTTTTTGTCATCATCCCTATTATTAATACTGGTTACAAGAATGAATGCTGGTGGGTATATACATATATTATTACATAAACATGTATTATTATTTACGTATGTTAGCACAATTAGGTATGCACATCGTATTTAAACGTTTATATTTATTTATTTATTTTATTAGGTTCACCAACAATTGAATACACTGAAACAAACACATTTTTTTTTTTAAACGTTGCCCCACAATAGGAGTTTCTCCTGTGTTGTGGGTGCGTTCACAAACATTTAACTTACATACACAAACAGCCAGACCCGGAACAATTACTTGTAGGTCATACAAATATTTGTTCCGTGCGGGAATCGAACCCGCGACACGCAGCGCAGCAGTCAATCGCTCAACCACTGCGCCAACCGTGCCGTCACATAATACATTTTAAAGTAAAATAACAGTGCATCAATTACTTATATGTAAACACCACATGCATAAAACAATGAATCATATAAATACGCTAACTTACTTAGTAATAAGCGCAAATATAAAAATAATATAAAAAATATTTATGAAATTCTGATTGAAAAATTGGTAAAAGCAAAATTGAATAATCTTTGAAATAATACAATTGATAAGAATTGGTTAAAAAATATTTAAATAATTGGAAATAATAGAAAAAAAATATTGTTATAGTTGAAAAAAATTGATAAATTAAATTAAAAATTCATAACATTAAGTAAATTCATATTATACACATACATAAACTCACCGACGCCACGCGGGCGGAGCCGCGGGCAAAGGCTAGTTATATATACAGTCCACTCTTTTCTTGTTCCCCGCGTTAACAAATTGTATAAAACTAAAACAATTTTTAAAGCTGCACGACTAACAAAGTGCTGTTTAGATTTCTATTCAGGAAATTCTCAGGGGTTTGCAATATTATGGGCAAAAATTCCCGGTAAATGGAAATAGTATCATTACTCGGGATGAAACACCGTCATTGCAAAATGTGTACAGGTTTGTTTTTGTTTATTTCTCGGGAAAGCTAGACGAGGTTAAGGCGCCATCTCCACGGGCGAGAGAATCGCGGCGATATTCACGCTGGGCCTTCAAATAATCACCGCGCTGATAACGCCGTGTGGAGATTGATTCATAGAGCTTCTATTGAATTTGATGGCACGGCGAGACTATCGCCCCGATTTTTTCGCCCGTGGAGATGGCGCCTTAGTCTTATGCCTCCTTGAAAATTCAACAGTGCCTGTAAATAGTTTAGCTTAGTGGAAATAAAAGTTTTAAGTTCAAACTATATACTAAAACAAAATCATAAACCTCAGTTTCCAGCTCGAAAAGCATGGAGCTTAGAACCAAAATTAGCGATTTTTTAATGACATCAACCTTAAAATCTGCACGCTATTTAAACATTTCAGTCCGCCATCACAAATCACGTGATCTACATAAAAGCATGGAAGAATCCATTTAACGAGCGAAGTAACATTAACTTCTAATTTAGTTCTCATCGTGGCCCGAATGAAAGGTATTACACCTTGTTTTTGTGTAAATATCAATTTAGATTACACACAGAACAAGCGGGAATGCTCACAATGGCCGGTGGCTACCAACAGCGGGTATTAAGAAGAAATATGTAGTACGTGAACTGAAATACAAATGTAAGTGAAAGTTACTGTTGAAGCTTGTACAATTATACGAGTAATGATTTGCTTCTTTAATGTACAATAACAGACTGAAAATGTTTACTTCGCTAATTGAGGAGGTTGCGATTAAATATTAAATATTATATACAAAATGACATGAATATTTACTTTGAAAAGTATTACATATATTACTTTAATTATTGTGAATGTGAGCACTATGTGGGTCATTTGTTTTCTTTAAGATTATCTCTTTTTCCTCTTTCTCAAGTATTTTTAATGATGGTCTGGTTTTTTGAGTACTTTATGCGGCCTACCCAAATGTCCTTTCTTTGGTACTGTTCGTCGAGTCGTTGAGTTCCTTAAATCCTGAGTTGAGCTACACGTTTACTGACAAATGCTTGCACTGACTGGACAGGTCCACTCAAAATTGTGTGGTTCTTTCCTCAAAAGACCATTTCAGACACGGATCTACATGGTCCTCACATGATCTGACCAAGATTATGTCTGGACTTTAAAAGAGACTTTGACCCCTGAGTTTGTTTCGCCATTTCTTCTCAGGGATAGTCAGATAGGAAATGTCGACTTCCTCAAGCTTGTTTTTATATTTTTTATATGACGTGTAAAAGTGATTCCGATATCCTATTTACAGAATAAACGATTTCATTTCATTTCATTGCGAACAAAAAATTATAAATTACACGTTCTATTCGAGAAAAATGAGAATTACTTTTACATTGATACTGAAAATATCATCAAAATTATACCAAACTTGACATTTTATACATACACTAGTGTGTATGTATAAAATGTCAAGTTTGGTATAAAAAGTGATAATTTTGTGAATGTGATGGGTTTATGTATGCTTATGATGAGTATTAGTACACTCATCACATGCATACATAAACCCATCACATCCCATATCGACTGCTGAATGGACTCAATGGACTCCCCCAAAGAAACACATACTCGTATTTTATATCATCAATTTCGGTTGAGCACGGCAACGAATCAAAATGTTAGTTGTACTCGGTATTTATTAAGACAGTTTAGTTAATCGACTGCCTCGTTGGTCTAGTGGTCGCAGGCACTACTGCTGAGCATGAGGTCCTGGGTTTGAATCCCAGGTAATGTGTTTTTCCATTAGGAATTTCTCAGTAGCAGCCCGGAGTCTGGATTTGTGCCCGGACGATAGCAATAGGCTCGCCCCCTATTACATGGGACTTAAACATAATTGACGAAATGTGGGTGTTCCTACTATGGGCACATATCTGACTAACCTTTCGGAGAAACAAGGCGTGATTTTATGTTATGTACTAAATGCATATGAAAGTATATACGGTACTTAGATTTTTTTTGTCTGTCGCTCTTTCTGCTTGTTCCGGCTAATCTCCGAAACGGCTGACCGATTCTGACGGGACTTCACTGGCAGATAGCTGATGTTATTAGGAGTAAGACTACTCTTATTTTAGAAAAAGTTGCGGGCGAAGCGGTGGGCATTAGCAAGTGAATTAATATATTTAAAGACAAAGAATGTTTAAATCTTCAAAAAGTCATAATCAGCCTTCCTAGTTCATAATTATTTGAATAGTAATGAAACGTACCTATGCTGATAATTATTTTGGTACACTTTGTGAGATGAAATCGAATCGGGAAGCTGGTTAGCAATTTTAGTTCACGATCGTACCCAGTTTACATAACTTTTGTTCTGGGTTTTTATTTCCAAGTTATAGTTTTTTCGGTATTTCTGGAGGTGAGAGGCGGTCTAACGGCAGTTGTAGCTTTTGGAAGATTTGAAACGAAACTCTTGTTTATTACACTAAAAGAAATTGATTACTTTCATTTCCACGAAGAAAGTTATTCGGTCTGCAAACTTATATTTTTGTAAGATATGCTGAGATTAACGGCAAATCAGTCGTTCGTCTTGTAAAGGCTCGCACAGACACACGCGATATCGCGGGCGCGACATGGGTCGCTCTGCCTGTCGCGCCAGACGGCGCGAGCTTTTAGGCAAATATTACACTGTGTATTCTCACATTTTTAAGGACAGAAGACATCAATACACAACACAAATTAAGCCTAGTGCATACCTAGATAGTATACATTTCCTGATAATAGACACACTCCACAGCTTATGAATCAATCAGTATGAGGACTACACCCCCCTCAGCTTAACCCACCTCGGCTTGCTTGATTAGCATACAACAGCGAATGCTGGTAATCTTGCGAGCCGGCTTAGGGTCAGCGGAGACAGAGCTGCAAGATGTTTGAGCAGTTTTCATTGATTAAATAATAATGAACGAAAAACAACATACATAAAGTTGAAAATAGCGTGCGTGTAGATACCCGTGTGGCATGCGCGCGTGTATGTTCCTCACAGCCATTCGCGCCGTCGCGAGCACACTCGAGCATGATAGAGCATGCGCGCGTCTACGCTTGCGACAGTCACCGCCACATTACACAAGTAAATACCCCACTGAAAAGCTTCTAAGGAAGGTTTTCAAATTGTTCATATAATTATTTTCCTGTAGCGTATCGATGGCAAATAAGAAAGTTGTGAAAATTAGAATACTATGTTTACCCCAAAATTCAGTCACTGGAACTCCGCTCGCTGACGCAGTTATAGGATCCTCAAATGCACAGGTGACAGGGCATGCGGTGCAAGATGGAAGGTTAATTTATTGAGTATTCTTTATATTTTTATTCTGGTGGTGATAGCGTATGTAACCATCCAGGAGACAACTAGAGCGCGCGCGCGCGGATCCTCGAACATTCTCTGCATTTTGCTTCAGCATGCTCGAGCAGTTGCCGCTCTGTCTGCGGTGACCTTTAAACAGCTAGGTACTACGGTTTTAATGGACCATTCAGACCGCTACGATACTTGGTTCAATCAGGCTTCTTAAATACATGACTTGTAATGCAATTAAACGAGAGCTTCTTTTGTTTTAACACAATTGCCTTAAATTTTCATAAAATATACAAGCGTGGGTGAAAGAGATAAAGGGAATCGTTTTGTTTTATGTTCGTGTTTCTTTTATTGTTATGGTATTTATTTTATTTTATTTATTTAATTATCGAACACGTTTAATGTAGCTTATGTAAAGATAAGCTGTGTGCAGTACTTTTGTGAGGTCGTACTTTTATTTTTGTTCGTGAATAAATATTTTAGTTAGTTGATGTTTGTCACAAACTTTGCATGCGGTGATTTAGAAATGAATACTTTCAGTTGCTATTAAGGTAGATATTAAAAAAATCACTTTTAATTCAGTGAAGAGATAAATATTGAAGTAATTCGCCAAGTATTTTGGTTTAAAATTAGTTTTTATTCAGCACTAACTTTTTGTCGCGGCTCCCCCGCATAGATGTCGGTTATCGCATAAAAAAGTTGCCTATGTCCTTTTCCATATCCTAGGCTATAACTCTGCCAAATTTCATGACGATCGGTTTAGTGGTTGTGTAGGCGTGAAAACGTAACAGACAGAATGACAGATAGACAAAGTTACTTTGACACTTATAATATTAGTATGGATTGGACTTGCATAAGTAAGAACTTAACATAATTTGATTTGACATAACATTAAAATTCACTTTGAGTTTGAAATTGGTTTGAAGTTACGGCTTTCAGTCGCCGGGGATAAAAGTGTTCGAATATTATTATTTTCTAAAAGGCCGCAGATTTTTTTATCCCGAGCGTTGCCAACCTCTGCTCGCAGTGTAGCCGACCAAAAATGTCCGACGCAATTTTTCAATAAATTCGGTTAAAGATTAAAATCATTTTTACTGAGGCCACCTTTGTTACAAAGGCATTTTTGTGGGAATATACTCGTTATGTCTTTATTTATTTTATAAGCGGCGATTACATTTTGACTTCATACAATTTTGCATTTTCATGTAATTTTCAGATTTCAGAAATCCACTTTATATTTCAATAAGTATTTCAGTTTTAGAATCAGAATCAGAACTTTTATTTGCTATGATTGTAGGTACAGGTATAAGGTGTTGTACATAAATTAAAGAGATCGGCTACAGTCTACCTTACGGCGTTCAAATTATTACATAATTTAAAAAGTAATAATAATAATAATAATATCCATCAGCAACTTGCTCTGAAATACAACCTAGTGGAATCGGAAGTGCCGTACTACAGGTATGTGCCCGACCCAGTTCTTGAAAATGGACATATCACATTGTACTGGGATCGATCCATCATCACTGACAGGACTATTGCTGCCAATAAGCCTGATATAGTGGTGGTGGATCGAATAGAGCGGCGCGCAATGATTATTGACATAACAGTCCCACATGACGAGAACCTCGTAAAAGCCGAGAAAGATAAACAAATCAAGTATCTTGACTTAGCTCGCGAGTTTGTCGACATGTGGGATGTGGGCTCAGCGATCATTGTGCCGATAGTCGTATCAGCCAATGGCTTACTTGCCAAGAGCCTCGACCAATACCTAAGGAGGCTCTCGTTGGGCAGCTGGATCAAGGGCTTGATTCAGAGGGCGGTACTACTGGACACGGCTCGCATTGTTAGGAGGTTCCTCTCTCTGGAGCCCTGACCGCCGGTAGCTTGGACCCTGTTCCCGATACCGGTGGGCTACTATTTTTTATATTTTTAAATGTTTTTATATTTTTTATATTCTAATATTTAAAAATATAATTTATATGTATTTATTTGAATAAAGGAAATAATAATAATACATAAACAAAGGAATGTCAACAAACAAAACAGAAATTATAGTGAAGTCAATTAATAATATTATAGTCAGGTAGGTAGATAAGTTTTACAGGGTCAATTTTGGAATTAATTATAATAATCATAATCTGGATAAATTTATATCATTTAGAAAGTCTTTCACTGAGTAATAACAATTGCCTAAAAGTAATGCAGTACATTAGATTTAAAAATGTTCACAGAATAATCCATATAGCCATGAGGTATTTTATTATAAATGACAGGTCCCATTGTCATAATACTTTACCTTAACAGTGCTGTTTTGTAATGACCCGAATGTAGCAAGTTCTTGTATAGGGATCTCAAGGGGCCGTTACGTGGCTAGTGACGGAAATAATTTTAGATTGGTTTTTACAAAAATTGCCACCTCCAATATGTACAAACATGGAAGGGTCAGTATCCTCAGAGACCGAAACACAGTTTCATAGCTGTCTGTGCTTTTTAGGTTTGACATAGATCTAATACACCGTTTCTGGGCCCTAAAAGTTTCTTCCCTCTCACTACAATTACTCCAAAATATGATTCCAAATCTTAACACTGACGCAAAAGCCATATACTCTTTTTAAAAAGGTGCACGGACACTTACGCAATGTTAATTTCAGGTGGGTTAGTTGGCGGTCACATTATATAACGTCCGAAGTTTTTGGCTACGCCCAGACCAATTTGTACAGTAGGTAATTACCATCACTTTCCTACGGACAATAGGTACAGAGGAAGATTCATATTTATCAAAGAAAGAAAGAAAGAAAGAATGGAAAATATTTAATTTGGGACACGCACAGGAAAAGAACGGAGCATTTAAACTAAAAAAAAAGTACATTAAATACAAAAAATAAAATGTATTTATTTATTTATAAATAAAAAACAAAAAAATATCAATTAAAAAAAATACCTGTGCCAAACTAAAAAGGCCGAAAAAAATCATAATAAAAAAAGAAATAAAGCATAAAACCTAAAGCATCTCAGGATTATGCTGCGATATTTAAATAATAAATACTGCAGCGCTGGTATTCTGATAGAGCCCATCACTCATATTTCTAGTTTTTATTTAAAATAATTTTCAGTGAAATCTATAGATATTTGATGTAAATTCCGATTTATGTGACCGGGCGTTTTAGGTGCTTGATCGTTTTTTTTGACAGCCAATTTAGATCCTATTAAATTCAACGTCTCTCAGATAAAGATATTATTATTCCAACACATTTGCAGTAACATAATAGTAACTTCGCGTTACTATTCTGTTACTGATTAATTATTTTATTTTGTTTCTATTTGTTGTACCTACTCTGGACGCTTTTAACGTGTAAGTTTTTATTTTTGACGTGACAACGTCTAATAAATCAATGAACGCCGGCTGCATGCACGAAAAAGGATGACTCATTGTCCCGTTACACTCATTGTATGCTTGCGCCGCATCAATGTTTTGTTATGACATTGTCACGTTAAACTATCGTCCGTAAACCAACTTTACAGACAACCAATTTTTTTTTTTACTTCGTTCTGACGTTTAGTTATAAATTCAACATTATAGATGTAACTAATATTTTTGTAACAATTTAATTTAAAAAAGTGTCCATGGAAACTCCATGGACACTTTTTTAAATGCTTGCCCGTTCTTCTCCATATGTACTTACTACGCTTTGGAATGGGCATGTACAGTCCTTGACAATTAAAAAGTGCCTGTAAATGGTTTAATTGAAATAAATGATTTGAGTTTGAGTTTGACTGCAAATGAGTTTGACTGGCAAAGACGTAGTTTGAGTTATTAGTGTTGATACGAGTATTTGACTTTCCATTTTTTATGGTCACCTATCGACGGCACCAGGTCACCACACAAAATGGAAAGTGAAAAAATGCGCGCTTGACTATGTTCATAACCACGGGCGTAAGAACACAGAAGACAGGCGCGCATTTTTAGGGTTCCGTAGTCAATAAGGGTTCCTATTGTTTCGCCATGTCCGTCTGTCTGTCTGTCTGTCTGTCTGTCTGTTCACGGCTTAGCTCAGAGACAATACTAGAAAGCTGTCATTTGGCATGGGCATAGGTATTAATCACGCCGACAAAGCAATACAATAAAATCATGAAATATATTTTTTCATCAAATTTTTGGTAGATTCAATTGTGTAATATAGTAGTACTGTTAGAGTCAAGAGGTTGAGAATATAACGAAGTTAAAAGGAAAATTTCAGCAACGTAGGCTTTACAAGATAACGAGTATTAGTCAACCAATTTACATTTGCAGTTGGAGAATTGACCGTCACGTATATCGATGTAGGGGAGAACATGTATTTCAAATACAATATTAAGTTTGTTCTTGGGATAAATGCGTCCCAACTACGGAACCATTCATGGTTCGACACGGCCGGTTTTTTACTTGTGAACATGTTTCAAATGTTACACTAAAATACCTTCTCATATATTACAATTAAATGAAAGAAAATTTAAAACTCATAATAAAAGCACACTTTGTAAACTAGCATATTACAAATTAGATGATTATATCCATGATAAGAATGCTTGGAAAAATGCTGGTTCTGCTCCATAGGACAATTTATTTAGAGTCTAGACAAAATCAAACTGGTTGCTAATTTAATTGTATAATTTATAATTTTTATGATATTAATTTTATTTTGTGTGATTAATATACTTTAACTCACGCACTGACATAGGTTATTAAATGTTAAAATTTTAGAGAAATCATCTACTTTTACAATGTTTGTAAATATGTGAGCACTATGTATCTTTCGCATAATTCATTTGTCTGTCATTGCTTCACTTTTCATTCTTTTTACCTATTGTGGTATAGTGATTTTATTCTAGGTAAGTGCATCGTCTTTACATATTTAATAATAATAATTAATATATACAAAATATTGTTAAAATTTTAAAAGAGTAAGTATCGAGTTTCATGCCCATTCTTCTCCATACGTAACTATCTTTTGGAAGGAGCAACTAGAATCAATTTATTATTTTTGTAAATGTTGACGTTCAAATAAAGTGCCTTTTTTGTGCCTATTTAAAATAAATGATTTGACTTTGACTTTGACGTCACTACTGCTCTGAAAATGGCTACAGAAAACCTTGTTAGGAACGCGACCCAAAAACACGCACTAGTACTGAGTTCACATGGAGCATGCAGAACCCTCTTCGCCTGAATCCCAACATTATGATTACTGTTATGAGTTTTCCAAGCTTGCGATTTATTTTGTTGAGAAATATCGCAATCGATCAATCGCATCCCATCTCTGATCTTATAGAAGATCAAACGGTTATAATATTTCTAGGATCTTAGACTATTATCGAACTTTGAACTACCCTAAAAAATAGTTGAGCTGGATGGTGCTGATCCATGCGTCATGTTTGTGAATGGGCGCCGTCAGTTGGGACTGTTCATCACTTGACTGCCAGGGCTTATTTTTAATTTTTAATTTTATATTGTTTTATTAGTTTTTACATTGTCTCACATATAGAAGCAACAAGAATAATGTACCCAGGATTTTGTAATATCTTGATTTAAAAGAGTGTCCTTGGAGTTTCTTGCCCGTTCTTCTCCATAGTGATCTACGTATTGGAATGGGCATCTAGCTTCAACTTTCTGAGTAACTGACCGTCTCTTTGACAATTCAAAAGTGCCTGTAAATGGTTTAATTGAAATAAATGCTTTGACTATGAGTTTGAAACAGCAATAGCCCAACGGTTAGAGCCTCGAACTGACGAGCAAAGGTCATGAATTCTAACCTAGCTCTTTGCACTATTGTATTTTGCTTCACGAAATATGAAAAAAGTACCTCTTTAAACTAAATAATCTGCACTGAAAGTTTTATTTGACTTCAAAATGTGCAAAAAATATGAATTTTAACAAAGAACTTTTTACACGAACTTTTTCTTTGGGACGCAATTTCAATAACCTGCTAATGAGTGTAAATGAAAGCCAGCCAAGCTAATTAAAAAGAATCCCTTTAAAGAATACTTAATTATGTACTTTTATTAATAACTTTTTGGGAGATTTGTTGCTGTAGATGTCTGGGCAGTAGAATTAAAATCATACTTCATATTCCCTACTTATGAATTATATATAACTAGCTTCTGCTCGCGACTTCGTCCGCGTGAAATTTCTTGTTTCCCGTTCTCGAATCCGTTCTCGAGATATCATCAAAAAAGCTGTTCTGTACAAAATGTATGAGAAAGTGAATTTTCTACAATCGAATGGGCAGCAGCGTTCTCTATACATTTTTAACACCATACTGCGATCGCCAATCCGCCTGCCAAGCGTGGCGATTATGGCAAACCCCCCCAATTGAGGGAGGCTTATATCCAGCAGTGGACGTCTTTCGGATGAAATGATGATATATAAACCGGCTTCGCACGGGTAGCACTAACTATATACCCTCTACCCTACTTACCTTACCTACCTACCCTTCCCTTCCTATCTACCAACCTACCTTACCCTACCTCCCTACCTACCTTACCCTACCTCCCTACCTACCTACTCTACCCTACCTTACCTACCTACCTGCCTACTCTACCCTAATCTACCCGACCTATCTACCCTACCTAAAACCTTCCCTGACGTATACAACATTGAAATTATGACGTATGGTTTGTTTGAATTTAACAACTCCCTGAACAACTGAACGTATAAAAAAAAATCCTTAGTTAGTCCAGCCGTTCTTGAGTTATAAATAGTCTAACTAACACGGATTTGTTTTATATGTATAGATTTCGATTGTATGATACATTAATATTAAACTTACAGAAATTCGTCGTCTTGTTAACTCGTAAAAACGGATAGCTAGTTGTGAATGATAAAATAATATTAATTACCTAAGTACCATTTTGTGATGTGCCCAAATAACGATAACTATCCTCGGATCCCCGGCTAATCTGAAGTAGCCCTCCATAACTGATATACCTCATACGTATCCATGGAGACACAGATCTAATCCTCTACCTACGCATAATATGATAACCCACTTAACCTAGATTGTTCGGTCAAATTGGACCGAGCTCACACAGCATTTTGTTTGTTTGTAGTGAGGTCAGAAAACAATACCCTTCATGTGTGTGGTTAAAGTCGGTTGTAAATCGATTGTAACTATGTAGTAACTGGGTACTATGTCCCTTATTGGGCGAAGCTTACTATTATCAGTGGATTGCGATCAGCTGCGTGGAAGTAGCCCTAACAATTAAACAGGTTTTATTATTTCTAATTATCAGGCATTTTGCTGCCACAGCATTTTTGCTTACTTCGAATTGATACAAGTAATTTAGTAGATACTGTAAGTTTTTATGAATGTACTTACGTTATATGTATGTATGGCTCAGCTAAGTACCAACTTGCTGCGCTTGACTCGGTGGAACGCAGAGCTAAGAGGCTCATTGGCGACGTAAAACTGGTGATGCCAAGTTTCACAGCTTGGCTCATCGCCGCAAAGTTGCCTTCTTGTCGGTCTTCTACAGATGTACTTCGGCGAGTGTGCCCATGAACTCCAAGACCTCATTCCACTGGCCCCTTTCTACCATCGGACATCTAGACGCACTGCAAGTTACCACCCCTACCTAGTTGATATTCCACCAAGTCGCACTAAGCGTTTTCAAACGTCTTTTATAATGCGCACAGCAAAAGAGTGGAACTCTCTGCCTGCGCCTGTGTTTCCGAGCGCATACAACCCTAATCTATTCAAACTGAGAGTGAACAGGCTTCTTCTGGGTAAGCTCACTCCATCGTAGACTTTGTCTCTGTCACCCAGACCTAGACTAGAGTCAAGAACAAACCCATAGTAAAATAAAAAAATGTACATAGGTATGTGTACTCGTATGTTACTTACCTATGAAATCAATGAATAATTTGAGTTTTTTTTTGTACCAACTTTTTTGATTAGTAATGTTTTCACCACGACGACGATAAGGACGATAAACTATCGTTTATAACCTCTTTTAAACCTTAGCAGTGTACATTGTTGCATACCCTAATTAATTAAGGAAACCTCGGAGGGTAAACAGCG
This sequence comes from Dryobota labecula, assembly GCA_947523025.1. NCBI lineage: Eukaryota > Metazoa > Arthropoda > Insecta > Lepidoptera > Noctuidae > Dryobota > Dryobota labecula. Next base: position 13,678,184 of record OX383284.1, read on the forward strand.
TGTCTCGATCACAGGCCGGGCGTTGGGCAAACAATGGTTTAGCCAGCAAAGCTGTTGCGTCAGAAACGCCTCATCAGGTACACGCCACTGTGACGGTGAAAGCCCAGTGCTACATCCAATCATTGTGAGGTTAGAGGACCTCTGTCACACCGTTGTGTAGGCAGATAAACAACGATTTATCTGTGAAAATCACGAAATAAATATATCGTGGTGAAAATAGCATATTGCATGCATCATTAAGGTGCTGCCACACTGTTGTTTAAAAATGTTTACAAACGTAAGTAAACATTTGTTAAGAAACATACGATTACAATGTTAGAAAATGTTTTCATGTTAGGTAATGTTAGTAAACATTTCTGAACAAAATTGTTAGTTAACAAATTGTATATTATAGATATAACTGCTACCTGTTGCCAAAAATCTTAAAGTTACATAGTGGCTAGTGGTAGTTAGTTAAATAGTGGCTCTATTTCCGTAATACTAATAGATTTTCTATTAGTGTCCTGTTTACCTATTTTCGGCCTAATTAAATTCTGTAGATATTCAAATTCAGAACTATTCATTCTCAAAAAAAATTTAGGCAACTGTCAATGCCCAAATGCTTGATATAATCTTTGGCACTAATCTTTTGTCTAGCTCTTAGTGTTTGGCGCATCCAGACATTGCGTTTTTCGTTTTTTTTTTTTAAACAATAAATAAAAGTTAATCTAATGAGAAAAATCTTCCATTTTCGTGTAGACACCTCGTAACGTCAATGCAAACTGCGAGCGATTTTTCAAATTTTATAAATGTTTGGAAACATTTTCCATCGGCGTAGGAGCACATAAAACATTTAACAATTCCTAACAGAATGTAACAATTCTTAAAATTTGTTAGTAAATGTATTAGTGTTAGAAAATGTTTGTAAACATTTTTAAACAGCAGTGTGGCAGCACCTTTAACAGATTTTATAATAACACTAGCTTTTGCCCGCGGCTCCGCCCGCGTGGATGTCGGTTATCGCGTAAAAAAGTAGCCTATGTCCTTTTCCATATCCCAGGCTATATCTCTGCCAAATTTCACGACGATCGGTTCAACGGTTTAGGCGTGAAAACGTAACATACAGACAGACAGACAGACAGACAGACAGACGGACAGACAGAGTTACTTTCACATTTATAATATTAAGTATGGATTCGGCAATAATGACACAGTTCTTTTTATATTGGCGAACTAAAGTAGAACAATACCTACATTTTAAGTCAATATATTTTTTTTAATATCGTTTCTATTAATTAAAATTTTCAAATTAGTTGGTAACATTAGAAAGCATAGTAAATAGGTTCAATTATACTATCGTTTATGTTTCTATGTCGTTTTTATTATTTATTTATTTATATATGCTTTATTGTGCATCAGATAACACATTACAAAAGAAAAGGAAAACATAAACACTATAAAATATACAATGGGCGGCCTTATCGCATACTGCGATCTCTTCCAGGCAACCTTGGCATGGACAGTGAATTTGTGGACATAAAATGGGGTTGTCATTGGTGTAAATAAAAAGTATAACAGCACAATATCCTATAATAGATACACAGATATATGCTATATAATAGATACATACATACTAACTATATAAGTAAAGAAAATAAATGAAGTGTAAGTATAGATTATCACACCTATCAACGAGAACGTAATCACAACGACAAGTAATGTTCCTTCACAAGTCTATTAGTTTATTTGTTTTGAATCTGTATTTCTTATAATTTATTATGAAATGTTTCCAGCTCTTGGCTAATGGAATTGGTTTATAATCCACTAGCAGCCCGTCCCGGCTTCGCACGGGGTAGACAATACGAAAGACATTTTAAGACTCATTTTTCTACACCTTCGGTTACATTGTTCAAATTTTACCAAGGATCCCTAATTTTTTTCAAAATGAAATGTAGCCTATGTCAAATTGGAAGAATGTAGCATTCTATTGGTGAAATAATTTTTTAAATCGGCCCAGTACTTTTTGAGCCTATTCATTACAAACATACAAACATACAAAAATAGGTACAAATCTTTCCTCTTTATAATATTAGTGTAGATGTAGATTTAATTCAGAAACTCATTCTGATATTTCTATTGAAACTTCTATTTTCTATGAAACCCTTTCATTTCAAATTGTTGTAGTTCAAAGAAAAACACTGCCAGCCAGGTGGACTAATTGAATTTAAAAATGTAGTATGTTTTATTTTGTGAAAGTAAATACAAATGATTACCTTCGTCGGCAAAGTTTTTCTGAATAAAAAAATAGTACCCCGATAAGTTTTTTTCTTGGTAAATGAGTAAAAGAAAAACCAAGCGAATGTTCAAACTATAATACTAATTACTTGAAAATATTATTTAAATTGTTAAATTACACAAATATTTTACTGTTTCATAATCACTTAATGCTTAGTTACTAAATTACAAATGCTTAGAACAGGAAAAGGACAAATAAATTTTAGATAATTCCAAACTGTAACTTAAGTAAATAATAATGGCGGAAGCCACTGTTTGTTAAGGGAAGATATATAATTCTGATGTCTTCCGAGAAGGATACTTTAATAACGCGTACATATGAAATGCTTCATTGTATAGTTAGATATTGAGATAGACTCATGATAGCACAAGTTTAAACCTTAGTGGGTTTTGGTTGCTTTTTATTAAGTAATCCTGTGTTCTTTTGTATAAATGATAAATAAATAAAAAAAATAAAAAAAAACAATCCATGTTTATTTAGTAACATCAGGAGGAATATTTTCAATAAAATCTTATCACAACTGTGTTAGGAATGGTTTTCATACGAACTAGTGGTAGATAGATAGATAGATAGAATATTCTTTATTATGTACACCATAAAAATTACATATATAAATGTAGAACTGTCTGTTTGTCTGTTGTGGTATATTATTATTATAATCTATATATTTTTTATGTATTAATTTGCTTCTACTATATTAAATTATTATTTATCTATACTAATATTACAAAGCTGAAGAGTTTGTTTGTTTATTTGTTTGAACGCGTTAATCTCAGGAATTGTAAAATTATTTTTGTGTTGGATAGTCCATTTGTCGAGGAAGGTTATAGGCAATATAACATCACGCTACGACCAATAGGAGCGGAGCATAAAAGAAAAATGTTGCAAAAACGGGATAAATTATTCCTTCTGAGAGCTTCCGTTGCGTGCGCTGCGTAAACGGTTTAAGTTACGCAAATATGGATGGAATTGTTCTTCTTTTAAAGTTAAAAAAAAAAAAAATATCCGCGACAGCATATGTCTATCTTTTAAGATTGACTCACTAAAACCAATTTTTATGGTAATCCGAAAAAAAATCGCTACGCGAAAACGAAGTAATTGCGCGGACGGGCGATGCAATGCGACGGGGTGGGTTGTGGGCCGAAATTTTACGCGTACGAAATCGTGGGTAGAAGCTTGTTTAAAATAAATACCAAGGTACAAAATACAACTCCTATAAATTGAAACACTAACAAATTAACAATATTGATAGCTTGCTACTGTTAACAATGTGTAATTGCTATTGACTTGCCAATAAGAAACTTTTTGTTGTTATTAGTGGTTAAAGTCAATATTAACCAGCTGGGTTACATGACGGGACGTATGGCTAAGAAATAACAGCCACGCGGTTCTATCTATCAGGTTTAGCTACACCTGCCGTTGTTGGTACGTGGATGGGTGACCATCTTTACATACCAAGAGCCTTCTATGCCTCGGAAGGTACGTACGTAATGACAGCCGGGATCAAAAGCAACAAAATACGATCTAAATAAAAACGGCCACATACCTCTAGATCGTATTTTGTTGCTTCGTGTCTCCATATGAAACTTTAAAAAAGGTATTAGATAATTCTAGACATACTTACCGAGATAGTTGATTGAGCCGTTTTTCATAATTTCTTCTCAGTCACGAGATAATATGTTTTTAAAGGAGTGGCAGTAGTGGACCGGTGACAACGCTCTTAATATTGAAAGAATACGACGTAGGTATAATTGGAGTTCAAAAAAAGTTTAAGATTCTGGGAAGCAAGGTTGATAAAATTTATTGAAAATTTTACGATATTGGAAGGAGTACAAAATATTCAAGCTAAGTTGATTTAGACCTTTTTGCTTATTACGTAAAATAATAATAATAAAGTTCATATCATGACGTAAAATATTGACGATCTAATTTACGGCCCAACTGAGAAACGTTCCTGACGACGTGTTTTTCATGTTTTTTGGGACTTAGCAATTCTGATGATGAAGTTTCGTAAATTAATTTTGTTAAGACCCACTGAGTACGTTATAGCTAGGTATGTGATTTTTAGCGGCATTTAGACTTTTAACTTGACAATTTTTTATCGCTAACTGGATTTTCAACTCTAACTGTTGAGCCGATAATAATTGAGAATCCATTAGAGTGTATCTCAGCGCGTCAAAAATATACTATACTAGCTTTTGCTCGCGGCTCCGCCCGCTGTGTCGGTTATCGCGTAAAAAAGTAGCCTATATCCTTCTCCATATCCCAGGCTATATCTCTGCCAAATTTCATGATAATCGGTTCAGCAGTTTAGGCGTGAAAACGTTACATACAGACAGACAGACAGACAGATAGACAGACAGACATACAGAGTTACTTTCACATTTATAATATTAGTATGGATATGGATTTTCAAATCTCGGCACTAAGCAGTGCATTGAAAATTCAGCGCGCGATAATAAATTATCCCGTAAAAAAATCGCTTGTGGGTTTAGTAACCATGTTTTTCATACTACTTTTAAAACAAGACTGTACATTTGCTACGATAGCCACGCCTACAACTACGACGGCCACGTAGCTGCTACGCCAGCTACGCTTTCGTAGCATGCAAACTGTACGCTTTGCATTCTGTTTCTGTTTACCAGCATTTTTGTGCGTTCCTACTCAGTACGTGTGCTCCGTCTGTAGCTTTTTTATTGGAATATTAAGGCTGCGGGTATGAGGCTTCTGCCTCGAGTCTTGCGGGCAGCAGCGCGGCGGCGGCGGCGGCGCGTCAGCGGCGCGGGCAACGCAGACCCGTTCTCGAAACCAGCGGGCAGATCGCGCACTATAGCGGCGTAGTATTGTGTTCGTGGTTGTGTCGTCGAGATATTTGTTTTTATTCGCGAACGAAATATCTGAACAACGGCGACAACATCTTTTTGATTCAAATTTATTCCTAACGTCACAAAAATAAATTGCACAACACTGCAATGCAGACGCGCGAGCAGTCACCGCTTGACTGGAGTGCACCGCACGTTGCCCGCCCCCGCGCCGCTGTTTTCGAGGGCTGGTCCATTTGATTTTACACATTAGATCCAGCCGCTCCCGCGCCGCCGTCGCTACCGCTTCGCTGCCCGCAAGATTCGAGGCAGAGGCCTGAAAGCAGCGGCGTGGAGCGGTGGTCGAGCGGGACGATGGTGACGGTACAAAATAGTTCTGTGGTACCGCCGATTCCCGCGCCCGCTCGGCCACCGCTGGTTTTATGCGCCCAGCCTCATGATTATTTTATGTTTGTAGTGGGTACTGGCTTGCTATACCATGATTCTCACCCAAAAATAATTATGTTATTTATTCTTAACTATACAGGCTGATGATTTACTTGAATTTGTCAAGGTGGTGATTCGGACCACTTAGTGTACAGCCTGAGTGAAAAGGCGTGCGGTGGGGCGTTTTGCGTTGCGTGCAACCGGCAAAAGAGCGTTTGCCGAGTGGCCTTAGTGTACGCTTAGCGTTCATGTGAGCCGGTTATATGTTTCATCATGGCGTCGGGGTCGTATAATATTATTGATATGCATTTAGAAGAAAATTTGTGGTTAAAATATTTTTATAACTCCATAGTTAAAAAAAGAAGGCTGTGTGGAGAGTTTTCTACGTAAACACAAACTGGTTTGAACTGCACGTGACGCCACGCTCACCGCAAATAAGCACGCTCCCCGCGCCGCGCCGCTCGCCGCTACTCAGGACACTCGCGAGGGATTGTATGTGTTTAACATGGACGCCGCACGCGCCGCCCCGCCGGACGCTCGAGTCGAGCGTGCACTCAGTTCGAACACTTACATAATTCAAACTTATGAACAACTTATCCAAGTAAAAAAAAAAAAAAAACAAAAAAAAAATGCAGCGGACAATTTTGATCCAAGCATGATAAATTGTTATTTTTTCACGAATCGGTTATGGGAAAAGTTGATTAATACCTATGACGTGTAAATCGTCAGTTTATATACAACGGTGTAAAAGAATCCTGACGTCAGCAATATGTAGGCTAGTCATCACAGGGTTTGACTCAAGTCATTTGCATCACAACACAACATCAAGGCTGCATTCATTAATCACGTGACGCAGACGTTCGCTTGTTTACAGCCGAACACCCTCAACTTGCCCAGAACTATTCAGTAGGCCTCCAGCGTTATGACATGGACAGGAGGTATTGGGTGGACGTTATAAATAAAATTATCTAAAAGTTAACTGATTTGAGGATATAATCCTGAGAGTGTAAGGTTTTTGGTAGAGATGCAGCGAATAGTTGTTATAGCAAATAGTCGAATACTTGCCATTATTACTCGACATAAAAAGATATATAAAAAAATTGTTTATTTATTCTCTAATAATAATATTTCACTTGAACTTATTGATTATTGAACAGAAAAAACTGAAATTTAAATTACTTTTTCTGCACTGACTGATTATTGGCCAACTTTTTATATTAATGATAATAATACTAAGTGTATTTTGTTTTTAAATATTTATAAAAGTTTAATTGTTTTTGAGTCCATAGTTTTTCTGTTCATTAATAGTTTATTTTTATTTACACAATTATTTTCCGAATGTCGAATAATAGACACTATTATTCAGTATTCGACGAATACTATTGAAATGTCGAGAAATGCCTACTAATAGCGAGATTCGCGGCATCTCTAATTTTTGGTAGGATTTTCTGAAGGTAAAGTACCGTAAAAAGGATTTATTTCTCAAAAAAGTGATGGACATATTTATAAATAGTATGGGATTTCTATAATCACTAACCAATCAAATAGGAAATATTTACCCACACATTAAATCGTATCTTATTCCACTCGACCATAAAATGTACGATTTAAGAGCCACACTGAAGGAATACATTACAGCCTTAAGTGAGTCTGAGTAAAATTCGAAGGTCGATCACATAAGGGTGTATAATGTATATTTATAAGAGGATCTCACCGACCGTAACCTGTGGACCGGTGTGACTAATTTTGGGTAAGTGCCCACGTAGGCACGACTTACGATGTTAGAGGTACACGTAAGAGGCTTTAAGTGAAAATCATAGTACGATTTCTAACCGAGGTTTGTACATAAAGTTCTGAGTTTATCTAAAAAAATACCACTGTACCATTGATGTATATATGTATATGTGTATATAGAAAGATTAGGTACGCGCTCATCGACGTGGGTCGCCAAACATACGCCGACTGGCACAACTTACCTAAGTCACAATCGAACTCCCGTTTGTGTAGCACGTGTGCAGCACGTTAAGTAAAATTACCGTAATCGTCTTACTTACTAGAGAATGGGCAGTAGTGTTCTCTATGCACTTTTAACACCATACTGCGATCGCCCACCCGCCTGCCAAGCGTGGCGATTATGGCAAACCCCCCCAATTGAGGGAGGCCTATGTCCAGCACTGGACGTCTTTCATCTGAAATGATGACGATGATGATGAATCGTCTAAATAAGCAGCAACAATGCCTTCCTGTGTTTTCAAAATGTGCACAAATAATTCTCAAACCAAAAACAAGTTCCACGGGATTACTTTCCACTCGTAAGTACATCAAAACTTATTTTCTTTAAAATCCTCCTGAATGCTGCTTTCTAGGTCGCCATTTATTTCTGAGTTAATATGGATACGTAACAGTGACAATTATTGCTATCTCGTTCCCGCTACAGCCCGCGTCATATATCTCGCTTTTTCGGTTGTTGATGCATGTCACACGACATCGGGAAATGTAGTTTTATGGGTGTGTTTACATTGTTTCTAGTCCAATAATGTTTACGTGACATTTGAGCAGTGCCTTATCTTCCTCTTTTTATACATCAATGGTACCACTACATAATTTTTAACTTTTCCCACAAAAAATCCTCCCCAAAATTTCTCGTTGCCGGGTGGAAGTTGAATGTGTCTATTAGTATATTTTTTTTTTACCATGAGCTTGTACGCCCTTCGGCAAAATTCTGCTAATTAAGCCTTTGTTTCTTCGGAACTTTTTATTTTCACTTTTTGATAATTAACCAACAATGCGCGTCATGACAATTCCCGGGCGGGCGGAAAAACAATTTGCTTTTACGTTAAATATACCGGACCTCCTCAGAGAAAAATTTCGTGATAATATTATTTTGTGCTGGTATAATGGGAGTGAGGCGAAGAGATAATGTAACGTTATGTGGCATTAATATTAGGGTATTGTAGTTAGTATAGGGCGTTATTTGCCCTAGTTAAGACGTCATTGTCAATATTTTAGTACAAAACACTATAAATCACAGAATTAAACGATTTCGCTTTCAAACGTTCCGACCATTTATTTGCCATATTCAAACGTGCAATCTGTCAGGAGTGTCCTTTGTGGTAATATTTAACATTATTTTCGTGCGGTATATTCATGAATTATTGCTTTTCGCCAAAAAAGTTGGTAAACGTTTTTCAATAAAAATATTTTAATAGCCCTTTGAAAACGTCAATAATGGCTTCCGAGTATAACAATAGGGCTCCGTCCACCGACAGACAGCATTGTCATCGGCTCTCAATAGGTGCCCTGCCAGTGGAAAATGGCTCCTCGAATCATTTGCCATTATGCATTGAAGAGTGACAATTCTCTTTTTTAAATATACGCAGTAATTGAAATCTCATCTGCGGATGTTTGAGCAATTACAATACTGTTAACTGACTCGGGATTAAAATATTACAATGGTGTGACGTCGGCATTATTTTCGATATACGAGTATCGTATTGTTCGCTTCTGCTTTATAATTTTGACATAATTATTATCAGCTTAAAGATATGTCACTGCTGGAGATGTCAAAAAAAGAGAGCTTTTGTTTCCACTTAGCAATTTTTTTTTGAGCGTGGTACGATTAGAGTGTTGGCTCAGCGGTAACGGTCGCGACGAGTTGTAGGTCGTAGGTTCGATCCCAGGCTGACGCTTTACTTAGTGTAAATTAATTTTATCACAACTGCTCTCAAAACGGTGAAGGAAAACATTGTGAGGAAACAAAATGTTCAAAGGAAGACATGTGACATTTAACAACCCACACTGAGTCCCAGCAATGGAAACATCATTAGCTGATCATGCTATACTGGTCATACACACATCAAAAAAAGTTTTCTATCTTTGAAAAATCGAAATAGAGAATACGACATCACAAGGTTAGACTGGCCTGCCAGCTCGCCCGACTTAAACCCAATAGAGCACGCGTAGGATGCTCTTAAGCGAGCTGTTTGGAACCGTCAGCCATGTCCCCAGACAGTGCCAGAGCTCAGGGAAGCTGCTATTCAAGAATGGGACAGGTTACCCCAAGAAATGCTGGATAACTTGATTCTCAGCGTGCTCAGGAGGATCACCGCGTGTGTTCGAGCCAGGGGAAGAGTTATATTATATTGAATATAAACCTTTTATTAATAAATTGTTGTTAAAGTTTGGTTAAACAGTCTTTTTCTTTCTATCAAATTTCTGTTACAATTACATTATGATTAATTACTCTATTTTTTTTATAAATTAATTTTATTTTTTAATTTCAAATAGGGTATTTCTATTTAAAGAAAACACACAATAAATATTTTTTCTTGATAAAGTTCAATTTAAAAAAAATATATCAGTTTATGCTAGTGATCACAATTTTTTTTTGATGTGTGTGTTTTACACAATCCTTTAGCTTCACTGTAGTGTTACAATACCCATTAAATTCACTGGAAGAAAATGGCTTCTTTATACTATTTTAGAATCCGCAGTAGATCAGGCCTAGAATATGCAGATAAATGTAGAAAACTATCAATTCTAAGTGATTTACTGATTGCTTTTCCGCCGGTAAAGCCCGTAGCTAAGTAAAATTTAAACACATCGAAGCATAAATTTCCCCTGAAGGCAGGTACCCTTTTTAGCTCTACTAGCTTTAAAATGCCAATGGACGACTGTGACTTCTAACCTACTAAAGCTTTTACGTCCAATTACTTCATCAATACTTAATCTATGTACCAGTATTAAGGAAACTTCTAGTTAAAAGTGAATATTTCGAAATCCTTGCACCGTATTTTTGTGTAGAATTTTATTATCGTGTAGGAATTTCTGAACACATAAAATAAGGCTTCGAACTATTCTCGTAGGATTTGCATGCACTCTGAAGCGTAATTTCAAATGCTTTTGCTCACTGAAAGCGTCCCCCGTAGACAACAATAAACTCACACAGCCAGTGCATCTGTGCCAGATAAAAGTTTTAATGACTCTGAGCATTCGAGTATAAAGGATGCGATTTGAACAGTTCCCCTCTCCTTCATCTAGATGACAGTAACGTCGCCGACGAGCTAATCGATAAAACTTCTCGATTGAAAAACTTTTATATACCTCACCTATTAATCGATTTAGCATCGGAATGTGCCGTGTGTGCTCAATTACTAACTTTCAACTGTTTTGATCGTAGATTGTCATAATTAGAGTTGGGATCGTGAATTTGATGATAAATGGAAAATTACAGTTTTTTTCTGTTTGTTCAATATAATGGACCTGCAATTTTCTAGTGGATAATTTTGTATGCAGTGCAGTCAGTGTTTACTTTCTGTAATTAGTGAAAATGTATAATTTAAATGTGGCTGGTATTTATTTACATTTACTGTTGTTTGCACTGTGTGTTTTGTTTGTTGTGCCGTACAAAACTAATGGGTAAACATGAATATGAATGTATGCAATAAAAAAATCTCATGTTTTAATTGGTGCAGTGTTAAAATCATGAAAACGATATTACTACCGCTTAATACGTGGGGCACCTAGCATATGGTACATAAGGTATTACAGTAATTTTGTTTCAGCATATCCTGCCATAACATGGCGTGCAAATGTATTGACAATCAGCGATGTCAATTATTCAAAGTTACAAATTACAGATTCTAAAGATTTGTCTTCTAAATAGTCCTTAATGGTTTCTCAAAATATTCTCCGTTAGCGTAAATGCGCTTTTTAATACGAATAAACTAATTTTGAAAACATTTATGCCACTTCTTCGTGGTGACCTCGGAAACATGTTTTTCATACTCGGCGACAGCCTCTTCTGGTGATGAAAATCGTTGACCGCGTAATTGGTTCTTAATTGTTGCAAAAAAAAATTCATAAGGTGCCAGGTCGGGACTGTATCCAGGATGGCTTATAAGTTCTATATTTTTCACCTTCAAAAATTCCTTTGTCTGTTTGGCCTTGTGAGAACTGGCATTGTCGTGGTGCAAGATGATATATGGTTATTTTACGAAGTTCGTCAATAACTTCCGGCAAACAAATGGTCGTGTACCAATCACTATTAACGGTACGACGATTCTCCAAAGCAACAGTAGCCACGTGTCCAGTTTTATTTAAAAAAAAGCAATCATCCGCTTAGAGGCACTTCGCTCGAGAGCCGCTTTGGTTGGTTTCGGCTCATCTCGAAAGACCCATATGGTCGATTGGTGCTTTGTTTTAGGGTCTTAGTAATAAATCTATGTTTCGTCACCTGTTACATTGTCCCATACCAAATTTGACGCCCCTTCCTTGAATCTAGTAAGCATGGCATTGCACCAAGTGACGCGGTCCGTTTTTTGACCCTCAGTCAAATTGTGTGGGATCCACCGCGATCACAGCTTTTTCATACCCAAACGACTGTGTACTGTATTCGTCTCATGCCTATGACTAAAGATGCCCGAATCTCATGGTAGGTCACATGCCTGTCTGTTTCGACTATACGGCGGACAGCATCGATGTTTTTGTTGTTCACATCAGTGAGCGGACAACCATAACGAAATTCGTCACTGAGATTGACACGAACGCGCTTGAATTCGGTAAACCAGCTATAAATAGTCGTATTGCATGGTGCTTCGTCGCCAAAAGCAGTTTGAAGCCCAGCGAGGCTCTGCTGAGCTGACATTTACACATAAAATCGTAGAAAATCATACTACGAAACTTTTCACGCGTTAAATTCTTGATGATGAAGACAAGCAATTTTATAAATGACGCCACAAAGTAAAAACAATTGACAGTCAGATGAAACAAACTGTATTCAACAGCCAAAGAGTTCCATTTTCAAATGTTGTAATTACTTTTTAAATATTGTTTATATAAGTGGCCAGTTCCGGAAACTTATAGTGCGCCCTAAGTAGCATTAATGGACTCATACGTTAGTGAGTGGTACCTTCAACTGATTTTAATAACCAAAGTAATAAAATCGTCATTATGTCACTCGAGAGGTAGTTGCTGAAAATCAGCGCTGTTGATGATAGGTGCGTCCGAAGTGACAGCATTTTGCTGAGCAACGACCTATTCTTGCACAGATGCGACGCACGGCTTAATCTTACTTGTAATTTGTTGTTTGTTACAAAGGTAGATAATTTCCATACAGCAATACGCATTTAATTTTGTTTGTTTGTTGCACAGATCACTAATTTTTGTAGCAAAGGTTTGTTGTCAGTGTTGCAGAAAGCTTAGTAAATTACGAAATATCTATTGTATTTAATGACCTATTTTATTTTATTTTTTAGTTGTACTATCTTGGCCTATGCTGGCCTATTGCTGGTTCAGCAATGGACTGCGATAGTCTGAGCATGATACACTATGCATGCTACGCTATGCATGATACACTATGCATGATAGGCTATGCATGCTACAATATGCATGCTACGCTATGCATGCTACGCTATGCATGCTACGCTATGCATGCTACACTATGCAAGCTATGCTATGCATGCTACACTATGCATGCTACACTATGCATGCTACACTATGCATGCTACGCTAAGCTATGCATGCTGAACTATGCGTGCTTCGCTTTGAATCCAACACTATGCATGCTACGCTATGAATGCTACGCTATGCATGCTACGCTATGCATGCTACGCTATGCATGCTACACTATGCATGCTACACTATGCATGCTACGCTATGCATAATACGCTATGCATGTTCCTCTATACAAGCTATGCTATGCATGATAAACTATGCAAGCTATGCTATGCATGCTACACTATGCATGCTACACTATGCATGCTACACTATGCATGCTACGCTGTGCATGCTACACTATGCATGATACACCATGCAAGCTATAGTATGCATGCAAGCTACGCTATGCATGCTACTCTATGCATGATACACTATGCAAGCTACGCTATGCATGATGCACTATGCAAGCTACGCTATGCATGATACACTATGCAAGCTATGCTATGCATGCTAAGCTATGCATGCTACACTATGCAAGCTACACTAGGCATGCTAAGCTATGCATGCTACACTATGCATGCTACACTATGCATGCTACACTATGCATGCTACGCTATGCATGCTACACTATGCATGCTACGCTATGCATGCTACGCTATGCATGCTACGCTATGCATGATCCTTTATGCAAGCTATGCTATGCATGATAAATTATGCAAGCTATGCTATGCATGCCACACTATGCATGCTACGCTATGCATGTTACACTATGCATGCTACGCTATGCATGCTACAATATGCATGCTACGCTGTGCATGCTACACTATGCATGATACACCATGCAAGCTACAATATGCATGCAAGCTACGCTATGCATGCTACACTATGCATGATACACTATGCAAGCTACGCTATGAATGATACACCATGCAAGCTATAGTATGCATGCAAGCTACGCTATGCATGCTACGCTATGCATGCAAGCTACGCTATGCATGATACACTATGCATGCTACGCTATGCATGATACACTATGCATGATACGCTACCTATTTTTATTATATTTTTTAGTTGTACTATGTTGGCCTATGCTGGCCTATTGCTGGTACAGCAATGGACTGCGATAGTCTGAGCATGATACACTATGCATGCTACGCTATGCATGATACACTATGCATGCCACGCTATGTATGCTACGCTATGCGTGATACGCTATGCATGATACGCTATGCATGCTACGCTATGCATGCTACGCTATGCATGTTCCTCTATGCAAGCTATGCTATGCATGATAAACTATGCAAGCTATGCTATGCATGCTACACAATGCATGCTACGCTCTGCATGCTACACTTTGCATGCTACGCTATACATGCTACGCTGTGCATGCTACACTATGCATGATACACCATGCAAGCTATAGCATGCTACGCTATGCATGCAAGCTACGCTATGCATGCTACACTATGCATGCTACGCTATGCATGCTACACTATGCATGCTACGCTATGCACGCTACGCTATGCATGTTCCTTTATGCAAGCTATGCTATGCATGATAAACTATGCAAGCTATGCTATGCATGCCACACTATGCATGCTACGCTATGCATGCTACGCTATGCATGCTACACTATGCATGATACACTATGCATGCTACGCTATGCATGCTACGCTATGCATGATACACCATGCAAGCTACAATATGCATGCAAGCTACGCTATGCATGCTACACTATGCATGATACACTATGCAAGCTACGCTATGAATGATACACCATGCAAGCTATAGTATGCATGCAAGCTACGCTATGCATGCTACGCTATGCATGCAAGCTACGCTATGCATGATACACAGTGCATGCTACGCTATGCATGATACACTATGCATGATACGCTACCTATTTTTATTATATTTTTTAGTTGTACTATGTTGGCCTATGCTGGCCTATTGCTGGTACAGCAATGGACTGCGATAGTCTGAGCATGATACACTATGCATGCTACGCTATGCATGATACACTATGCATGCCACGCTATGTATGCTACGCTATGCGTGATACGCTATGCATGATACGCTATGCATGCTACGCTATGCACGCTACGCTATGCATGTTCCTTTATGCAAGCTATGCTATGCATGATAAACTATGCAAGCTATGCTATGCATGCCACACTATGCATGCTACGCTATGCATGCTACGCTATGCATGCTACACTATGCATGATACACTATGCAAGCTATGTTATGCATGCTACACTATGCATGCTACACTATGCATGCTACGCTATGCATGCTACGCTATGCATGCTACGCTGTGCATGCTACACTATGCATGCTACACTATGCATGCTACGCTGTGCATGCTACACTATGCATGATACACTATGCAAGCTATGTTATGCATGCTATACTGTGCATGCTA
Organism: Dryobota labecula; assembly: GCA_947523025.1. Classification (NCBI taxonomy): domain Eukaryota; kingdom Metazoa; phylum Arthropoda; class Insecta; order Lepidoptera; family Noctuidae; genus Dryobota; species Dryobota labecula. Next base: position 13,693,569 of record OX383284.1, read on the forward strand.
CACTATGCATGCTACACTATGCATGCTACGCTATGCATGCTACTTTATGCATGCTACGCTATCAAGCTAAGCTATGCATGCTACGCTATCATGCTAAGCTATGCGTGCTACACTGTGCATGATACACTATGCATGCTACACTATGCATGATACACTATGCATGCTACGCTATGCATGCTAAGCTATGCATGCTGAACTATGCGTGCTTCGCTTTGAATCCAACACTATGCATGCTACGCTATGAATGCTACGCTATGCATGCTACGCTATGCATGCTACGCTATGCATGCTACACTATGCATGCTACACTATGCATGCTACGCTATGCATAATACGCTATGCATGTTCCTCTATACAAGCTATGCTATGCATGATAAACTATGCAAGCTATGCTATGCATGCTACACTATGCATGCTACACTATGCATGCTACACTATGTATGCTACGCTGTGCATGCTACACTATGCATGATACACCATGCAAGCTATAGTATGCATGCAAGCTACGCTATGCATGCTACTCTATGCATGATACACTATGCAAGCTACGCTATGCATGATGCACTATGCAAGCTACGCTATGCATGATACACTATGCAAGCTATGCTATGCATGCTAAGCTATGCATGCTACACTATGCAAGCTACACTAGGCATGCTAAGCTATGCATGCTACACTATGCATGCTACACTATGCATGCTACACTATGCATGCTACGCTATGCATGCTACACTATGCATGCTACGCTATGCATGCTACACTATGCATGCTACGCTATGCATGCTACGCTATGCATGATCCTTTATGCAAGCTATGCTATGCATGATAAACTATGCAAGCTATGCTATGCATGATAAACTATGCAAGCTATGCTATGCATGCCACACTATGCATGCTACACTATGCATGCTACACTATGCATGCTACGCTATGCATGCTACACTATGCATGCTACACTATGCATACTACACTATGCATGCTACACTATGCATGCTACGCTATGCATGCTACGCTATGCATGCTACGCTATGCATGCTACACTATGCATGATACACTATGCATGCTACGCTATGCATGCTTAGCTATGCATGATACGCTATGCATGCTACGCTATGCATGCTAAGCTATGCATGCCACATTATGCATGCTAGCTACGCTATGCATGCTACACTATGCATGCTACGCTGTGCATGCTACACTATGCATGCTACACTATGCATGCTACGCTATGCATGTTCCTCTATACAAGCTATGCTATGCATGATAAACTATGCAAGCTATGTTATGCATGCTACACTATGCATGCTACGCTATGCATGCTACGCTATGCATGCTACGCTATGCATGCTACGCTATGCATGCTACGCTATGCATGCTACGCTATGCATGCTACGCTATGCATGCTACGCTATGCATGCTACGCTATGCATGCTACGCTATGCATGCTTCGCTTTGAATCCAACACTATGTGTGCTACGCTATGCATGCCACATTATGCATGCAAGTTACGCTATGCATGCTACACTATGCATGCTACGCTATGCAGGATACGCTATGCATGATACACTATGCATGCTACGCTATGCATGCTACGCTATGCATGCTCAGCTATACATGATACGCTATGCATGCTAAACTATGCGTGCTTCGCTTTGAATCCAACACTATGTATGCTACGCTATGCATGCCACATTATGCATGCAAGTTACGCTATGCATGCTACACTATGCATGCTACGCTATGCATGCTACGCTATGCATGCTACGCTATGCATGCTACGCTATGCATGCTACGCTATGCATGGTACGCTATGCATGCTACGCTATGCATGCTACACTATGCATGCTACACTATGCCTGTGCTACGCTATGCATGCTACGCTATGCATGCTACGCTATGCATGCTACGCTATGCATGCTACGCTATGCATGCTACGCTATGCATGCTACACTATGCATGATACACCATGCAAGCTATAGTATGCTTGCAAGCTACGCTATGCATGCTACGCTATCAAGCTACACTATGCATGCTACGCTATGCATGATACACTATGCATGCTACGCTATGCATGCTAAGCTATGCATGCTGAACTATGCGTGCTTCGCTTTGAATCCAACACTATGCATGCTACGCTATGCATGCCAAATTATGCAAGCAAGCTACGCTATGCATGCTACACTATGCATGCTACGCTATGCATGCTACACTATGCATGATACACCATGCAAGCTATAGTATGCATGCAAGCTACGCTATGCATGGTAAGCTATGCATGATACACTATGCAAGCTACGCTATGCATGATACACTATGCAAGCTATGCTATGCATGCTACACTATGCATGCTAAGCTATGCATGCTACACTATGCATGCTACACTATGCATGATACGCTATGCATGCTACTTTATGCATGCAGCACAGTGTTGCATTCTTTGTGTAGCATGGATAGCGCATTAAGCATGCATAATGTGGCATGCATAGCGTAGCATGCATAGTGTTGGATTCAAAGCGAAGCACGCAAAGTTTAGCATGCATAGCGTATCATGCATAGCTTAGCATGCATAGCGTAGCATGCATAGCGTAACATGCATAGCTTAGCATGCATAGCGTAGCATGCATAGTGTAGCATGCATAGCGTAGCATGCATAGTGTAGCATGCATAGTGCAGCATGCATAGCTTAGTATGCATAGCGTAGCATGCATAGTGTATCATGCATAGCTTAGCATGCATAGTGTAGCATGCATAGCGTAGCATGCATAGCGTAGCATGCATAGTGTAGCATGTATAGCATAGCTTGCATAGAGGAACATGTAGAGCATAGCATGCATAGCGTATCATGCATAGTGTAGCTTGCATGCATAGTGTTGCATTCAAAGCATAGCATGCATAGCTTATCATGCATAGTGTAGCCTGCATAGCGTACCGTGCATATTGTAGCATACATAGTGTAGCATGCATAGCGTAGCATGCATAGCGTAGCATGCATAGCGTAGCATGCATAGTGTAACATGCATAGTGTATCATGCATAGCGTATCATGCAAAGCATAGCTTGCATAGTGTATCATGCATAGGGTAGCATGCACAGCGTAGCATGCATAGTGTATAATGCATAGCATAGCTTGCATAGAGGAACATGCATAGCGTATCATGCATAGTCTAGCTTGCATGTATAGTGTTGCATTCAAAGCATAGCATGCATAGTTTAGCATGCATAGTGTAGCATGCATAGTGTAACATGCATAGCGTAGCATGCATAGCGTATCATGCATAGCATAGCTTGCATAGTGTATCATGCATAGCATAGCATGCATAGCATAGCATGCAAAGCGTAGCATGCATAGTGTAGCATGCATAGTGTGGCATGCATAGTGTGGCATGCATAGTGTAGCATGCATAGCTTAGCATGCATAGTGTAGCATGAATTGTGTAGCATGCATAGCGTAGCTTGCATAGTGTATCATGCATAGTGTAGCATGCATAGCCTATCAGGCATAGTGTAGCTTGCATGCATAGTGTTGCATTCAAAGCAGAGCATGCATAGTGTAGCATGCATAGTGTAGCATGCATAGTGTCGCATGCATAGTGTAGCATGCATAGCTTAGCATGCATAGTGTAGCATGCATAGTGTAGCATGCATAGCGTAGCATGCATAGCGTAGCATGCATAGTGTATCATGCATAGCGTATCATGCATAGCATAGCTTGCATAGTGTATCATGCATAGTGTAGCATGCATAGCGTAGCGTGCATAGTGTAGCATACATAGTGTAGCATGCATAGCGTAGTATGCATAGCGTAGCATGCATAGTGTAGCATGCATAGCGTAGCATGCATAGCGTAGCATGCATAGCGTAGCATGCATAGTGTAGCATGCATAGTGTATCATGCATAGCGTAGCATGCATTCTATAGCTTGCATGTTGTATCATTCATAGCATAGCTTGCATAGAAAAACATGCATAGCGTAGCATGCATAGCGTAGCATGCATAGCGTAGCATGCATAGCGTAGCATGCATAGTGTAGCATGCATAGCGTATCATGCATAGCATAGCTTGCATAGAGGAACATGCATAGCGTATCATGCATAGTGTAGCTTGCATGCATAGTGTTGCATTCAAAGCATAGCATGCATAGCGTATCATGCATAGCATAGCTTGCATAGTGTGTCATGCATAGTGTAGCATGCATTGCGTAGCATGCGTAGTGTGGCATGCATAGCATAGCTTGCATAGTGTATCATGCATAGCATAGCTTGCATAAGTGAACATGCATAGCGTAGCATGCATAGCGTAGCATGCATTGTGTGGCATGCATAGTGTAGCATGCATAGCTTAGCATGCATAGTTTAGCATGCATAGCGTAGCGTGCATAGTGTAGCATACATAGTGTAGCATGCATAGCGTAGCATGCATAGTGTAGCATGCATAGTGTAGCATGCATAGCGTAGCATGCATAGTGTAGCATGCATAGCGTAGCATGCATACTATAGCTTGCATGGTGTATCATGCATAGCATAGCTTACATAGAAAAACATGCATAGCGTAGCATGCATAGCGTAGCATGCATGGTGTAGCATGCATAGTGTATCATGCATAGCGTAGCATGCATTCTATAGCTTGCATATTGTATCATTCATAGCATAGCTTGCATAGAAAAACATGCATAGCGTAGCATGCATAGTGTAGCATGCATAGCGTATCATGCATAGCATAGCTTGCATAGAGGAACATGCATAGCGTATCATGCATAGTGTAGCTTGCATGCATAGTGTTGCATTCAAAGCATAGCATGCATAGCGTATCATGCATAGCATAGCTTGCATAGTGTGTCATGCATAGTGTAGCATGCATTGCGTAGCATGCGTGGTGTGGCATGCATAGCATAGCTTGCATAGTGTATCATGCATAGCATAGCTTGCATAAGTGAACATGCATAGCGTAGCATGCATAGCGTAGCATGCATTGTGTGGCATGCATAGTGTAGCATGCATAGCTTAGCATGCATAGTTTAGCATGCATAGCGTAGCGTGCATAGTGTAGCATACATAGTGTAGCATGCATAGCGTAGCATGCATAGTGTAGCATGCATAGTGTAGCATGCATAGCGTAGCATGCATAGTGTAGCATGCATAGCGTAGCATGCGTACTATAGCTTGCATGGTGTATCATGCATAGCATACCTTACATAGAAAAACATGCATAGCGTAGCATGCATAGCGTAGCATGCATGGTGTAGCATGCATAGTGTATCATGCATAGCGTAGCATGCATTCTATAGCTTGCATATTGTATCATTCATAGCATAGCTTGCATAGAAAAACATGCATAGCGTAGCATACATAGTGTATCATGCATAGCATAGCTTACATAGAAAAACATGCATAGCGTAGCATGCATAGCGTAGCATGCATAGTGTAGCATGCATAGTGTATCATGCATAGCGTAGCGTGCATTCTATAGCTTGCATGGTGTATCATGCATAGCATAGCTTGCATAGAAAAACATGCATAGCGTAGCATGCATAGCGTAGCATGCATAGTGTATCATGCATAGTGTAGCATGCATAGCGTAGCATGTATAGTGTAGCATGCATAGCGTATCATGCATAGTGTAGCATGCATAGCGTATCATGCATAGTGTAGCTTGCATGCATAGTGTTGCATTCAAAGCATAGCATGCATAGTGTAGCATGCATAGTGTAGCATGCATAGTGTAGCCTGCATAGCGTAGCATGCATAGTGTGGCATGCATAGCATAGCTTGCATAGTGTATCATGCATCGTGTGGCATGCATAGCATAGCTTGTATAGTGTATCATGCATAGCATAGCTTTCATAAAGGAACATGCATAGCGTAGCATACTCAGCGTAGCTCGCATGCATAGTGTAGCATGCATAGGAGTGCATGCATAGTGTAGCATGCATAGTGTAGCATGCATATTGTAGCATGCATAGCGTAGCTTGCATAGTGTATCATGCATAGTGTAGCAGGCATAGTGTAGCTTTCATAGTGTATCATGCAGAGCATAGCTTGCATAGAGGAGCATGCATAGCGTAGCATGCATAGTGTAGCATGCATAGTGTAGCATGCATAGTGTATCATGCATAGCGTAGCATGCATAGCGTAGCTTGCATGCATAATGTGGCATGCATAGCGTAGCATGCATAGTGTTGGATTCAAAGCGAAGCATGCATAGTGTAGCATGCATAGCGTATCATGCGTAGCTTAGCATGCATAGCGTAGCATGCATAGCGTAGCATGCATAGTGTAGCATGAATAGCGTTTCATGCATAGTGTATCATGCATAGCGTAGCATGCATAGCGTAGCTTGCATGCATAGTGTGCAAGTGCATGCTACGCTATGCAAGCTACGCTATGCATGCTCCTCTATGCAAGCTACGCTATGCTTTTTTTATTGTACTTTTTTATATTTAATATTTCGAATACGAGGCTTTTGGTTACTTTGTATTAGTATGTGTATTTTGTCAATTTTTTTTTTGTAATGTGGGTCTTGTTTGTGTGGAAAGTATAAACAATTTTTCTTTCTTTCTTTCTTTCTTTCTAAATACTGCATGATTTTCATCCTGTCACGATAATCACATTACAAAAAAAAAAACATTTCTTATTTTGATTATTTTCTTTTTTGTGCATTTGAGAACGTTAGGTTAGGTTAGGTTAGGTTAGGCCTAGTAGAGTGTAGATTTGTTAGCACTTTTCTATTTTATTAAGTACCTGGTAATTGTTGAAAGGGCCTACACTGTCCTCCCATACCTATTAACACTGTCATTTGATATTATTGTAAAGCCAATTATTTTTAAAAGCGTAACCGTGGAGTTTTTTGCCGGCTCTTCTCCATAGGAAACTACTAATTAGAAACGTGCACCTAGCTTCTGACGTTTCATAAGTGCCCATGTAAGTTTATGTGAAATAACATATTTTGATTTTGAATAAAAAAAAAATGTTCCTCTCTGAAGTCCGTGTAAAGATTTCTTACTACTTTAATTCTAGGTATAAAATGTTGGGTTAGGCGCCTCCACCAAACTATAGAGCGCCCACCGACGCGCACGAGCTAAATCTTTCTCAGCAAAAGATTTCCCAAAGTTAACAAGGAAGCAAACAATATCGGCCTCCATCTCCTAAGTTTTGGGGAGTTTATATCAGTTCTATGTTCAAATAAAAAGAATGAACGATTTATCCTTACCTGTTAAATTGAAAAAGTTGCCGGGACCACTGTAAGGGTAGATTTACGTGCAACGGCTGCTGAGTAATATCAAAAAAGTTTATAGCGAATGGTTAGCGTTTCTATCGTGCGACAGCGGCAAGCTCACTGGCAGATTTTAATAATTTGAAACGAATTGAAAAATATAGGTAGCTCCGTAGCTCCGGTACCGGTAGATCGAACGGTCCGTTACCGGGAATTGTGTCGTGGAGATCAAAATGTTTTCAACGATCGTATATGAAACGGACTTCCTACACCGGTGGAGGAATGGTGCGATCATTTGAAATGTGGAAGTTTAAAGGAGATTGTTCTGCATCCATACATCTTTCGCCCCAGAACCAACAGCAAAGGAAAATTGCGTGTTAGAAATTACAAGTGTATGCCCATGAAGACAAAGTTTAATGACGAACAACTTGCAGAAAGGATTAATTTCAAAAGAAAACTAAGATTTTGAGGTTATATTTGGTAAGAAACAATCCTTTCTATACTTCGAAATACATGCTAATAAATGCATGTCACTGTTATTTCTATTGCCTGTGTGTGGTTAGTTAAGCTAAGAAAATCAGAAAAACATTTTAGTACTTACCTAAGTAACTATTAGGTATTTGGTAAATCTTCTAGTTTTTGTATTAAAATAGGTAGGTAGGTAAATAAGTTCTTATATTTAACTTCAATGCAACCAACTCTACCCTAATGTTATTTTGATTTTATTTATTTATACTTAGGTAGGAAGTCATATTACCTCATGTATGTTAGTCATGTTATTGAAAGATTGGACATCACTAATTGTCATGTCTAATCTAATTGTCAAAGGTGGCGGCATATTTTATGTGATGTTGATAGTCGCTCTTTTAATTGTTCATTATGGAACGCTTATGGAACGTAGAATGTCCGTTTCATACAGATATTCGCAATTAGTCTAATAAAATCCATATATATAAAAATTAATCCCTATTTCCCTTAGTCACGCATGAACGGCTGGACCGATTTCGCTAATTATTTTTTTGTTGTATTTGTTATTGTCAGGAGAAGGTTCTTATTTAAGAAAAAAACCGGCCAAGTGCATGTCGGAACACGCACAATGAAGGGTTCCGTACTTGGAAAGAATTTATCCTAAGAACAAACTTAACATTGTAGTTGGTAAACATAATCTCCCATACATTCCAACTGCAAATGTAAGTTTGTACGCACAATATCGATAGATTTATAATGTTATTTTAAGACCATAGACTTCTTATATATTTTCCTGTAATCTATAAGTATATTTTCTGTATTTTTTTCAACATTTTAGGTTCAGTAGTTTTGGAGAGAAGGGGGGGGGGGGGAATGGACAATTTTCGTCTATTTTCACTTATAACTTCAAAACAATTTATTTTAAAATTATAAAAAAATGCATTTGAGACCCTCACAGTAAGCCGATGCCATGATATGTCACACGGAACAGTTTGCAAAACTTTATTTTTTTAAATTTTCTTGTTTGCCCCCCAAAACTGATCCCATTATTTTAAATTCATTTATTTACGGTTCACGTCCGTGTTTGGGTCACTCAAATTGATATGTATACCAAATTTCAACTAAATCGGTCCATTATATTCGGAGCAAATTGGCTGTGACAGACGGACAGACAGACAGACAGACACACGAGTGATCCTATAAGTTCCGTTTTTTCCTTTTGAGGTACGGAACCCTAAAAATTAAGAAAGATAAAAAAAAAATAAGAATACGACCAACTTTTCTAATGTAATCCTATATGTAACCAATTTCTAATGTAATTTTAGGGCGTTTGACATATCGTGTCATTTGGTAGGTTTGAGAATAAGTTTTAATCATTTTTTTAAGGTTTTTGGTAGGTAGGTAGGGTAGGGTAGTGTAGGGTAGGATAGGTAGGTAGGGTAAGTGGGGTAGGGTAGGGTAGGGTAGGGTAGGGTAGGGTAGTGGGTAGTATATTTCATTTGCGCGTAGACAAACTGCCACAGTCAATTAGCTTTTGACAGAACGAAGTCTGTCGGGTCAGCTAGTACATTTATAATTATTATGTAGGTCAGTTGTTTGTTGGTCCTGGGCCATTTTCGACGATGTCCTTTCTTTGTCATTGTCTCAGTCAGTGGACTTTCCCGTGAAGATAGCTTACGACACCTAAATGCAGGTAAAATTTTATCATTTTAATCTATCCTCTGCCTAGCCTTTTACCAATTACGTTGGAGGCAGCTTCCAGTCTAATCGGATGCAGTTTTTACATGGAGCTACTGCCTATCTGACCTCCACAACCCAGCTAATGGGTGAAACGATACCCTTGGTAAGACTGGTTGTCAGACTTTCGAGTTTCTGACGACCGTAACAACTGTCAAAGAGCTACGAATAACAGCCGGGACCAACGGCTTAACGTGCTTTCCGAGGCACGGAGAGGTAGGCAGCTTGGTATGTAAAGATGGTCACCCATCCACGGACCAAACCTGGCAAGCGTAGCTTAACCTGATCAAATGACCCTTGCGGCTGTTATTTCTTAGCCATAAGTCCCGTCATGTAACCCAGCTGGTTAATATTGACTTTAACCACTAATAACAACAAAAAGTTTCTTAATGGCAAGTCAATAGCAATTACACATTGTTAACAGTAGCAAGCTATCAATATTTTTAATTTGTTAGTGTTTCAAGACTTGTATTTTATACCTTGGTATTTATTTTAAACAAGCTTCTACCCGCGATTTCGTACGCGTAAAATTTCGGCCCACAACCCACCCCGTCGCATCGCATCGCCAGTCCGCGCAATCAGTTCGTTTTCGCGTAGCGTTATTATTTAGCCACAAAAAATGGAACTCAAAAATTATAAATAAAGGAAGCCCAGATTTCCAAGAACTCAGGAAAATGCAAAGCACCACTACAAATATTTTTCACATCTAAAACGAAGAACTTCAATAAAACCAGCTCAGTGGCGAAACTAAGTAATAGAATTCTAGCGAACCCAACCAAAGACATCGTACCTTACACACACATCACCATACAAACGTATACGTACATACACAGTTAACATGTAAGAATGCCTTACGGGTAAATCCGAGCACGCTAAGTCAGCAGTGACGTTAGTGACTGGTCAGCACAACGTAACAGCCTCAGTCCATTAACCATATCGTCATAGATACAATCGAGGTATTTGGTACCTACATATTTTACGTTGGTTTTATCTTCAGGGTGTTAGGGACATCGACGCGCAAACTGTTATCATAAATTGAGCACCTGATCTGAGATCAAAAGAGGGAAAAAATTTCGTCGGTTAGTAAAACAAATGTACTGTTTCATACAAAAATGCAATACCACAAATAAACAAAATAAATTAATTATTAAACTTCATTCAGTTCAGAAAAAAAAAACAAGGGACAATATTAAAAAAAAAAAAAAAAAAAAACAGTACAATAATGGCATTTTTGTATGAAACAGTAGATTTTATCGGGGTCTAGAATATATTGTGCTGAATTCATGGAAACAGTTTACGCGTCTATGTTCGTTACACCGTGTATGTCTCAGACTTCTTGTCATTATACTGCGTAAGTTAGCTGTCAGAATTGGTATTAGGAGGCTTGGTTTGTAAATATTTTAATACTATCGCCATATATCCAAAATAGCTATACTTAGTTGTTCCACTGCTCGATCCATATCTGTATGCTCTTCACATACAGATATGAATCAAGAATTGATCTGAAATACCGACACGGAGTGACCGTGTACTTACGGGTAGGTATTGTCCGAACATTAAAGGCGGAATGGATTTAGATTAAGTTTAAGTTGTAATAGTAAGAAACACATTTTTGCGTTAGGGTGAATGAACTCTGATAACGATGTCGCCACTCAATTCCGCGGCGCCCTTGTAACACAAGGCTCGGACTGCACTCGTAACAGAGTGTTTTTTAAACTATGTCATGCGTCATAATAAATTTAAAAAAAATGTTTTTTTTTTTTTTTGAATGAATGATTTGTGGTTATTGGATATATGAAGTGGGCTGTCTTTGTGAGACGACTAAAATGCCACGGTGTATATATCACAGGGAAATGAGGATATCAGGGATTTCACGAAATCCCGGTAGATGTTGAATATTCTTATTTATTACATCTTGTTACTAAAATTATCTAGTTATGTGACAAAATACCAATTTATCGTCAGTGATATGTCGTTTCACTAAAGTAAATCTAGTAAAATGTCAAAAAAGCGGATACGTCGAATAAAAATCGAGCTATGCATTTCTCTTGCTGGCTCTACCCACACGGGCACACCAGTGCCCGTGTGGGTACTTTGTTTTATTACTTTATTCATCAACAGTATTCTTTATTTCACTACATTTAGTTTAGTAAAATGACATATCTCTGACTTTATATTAGTATTTTGTCATATCTCTAGACAATTTTAGTAAAAAGACGTAATAAACAAGAATATTCGACATCTACCGGGATTTCGTGATATCCCTAGGGATTTCGTGAAATCCCTGATATCCTCATTTCCCTGCGACATATATATACAACATCCCCACCAGACATAACACCCGTCTGGTCGGAGGAACCTCCCTTTTTCATAGACTATGAGTGAATACCATACCTCTATAGGGGTAACCCGTTACACGACGCCCGCTGCGCGCCATCCACTACTCAGCTCAAAGACGCGTGCAACTAACGGACATTTCTTTATACTGTTCTAATACGTCGATCACTGTTAATTGTGGTATTACGAGTACACCTATTTTAATACAGTCAGTTTTTTTACGTACAACGGGGAAGCTCTTGGCCTTCATCTCACCTGATGGTAAGTGATGATAAGGCCGAAGATGGAAGCGAGCTACACCCGGAATCCTCAACCACAGATGAACTGGCTATCTTACCTCTAACTGCCGAAACACAACAAATGCTGTTAACATTGTTGTTTTGGCGACAGACTTAGATAAGATGGTGGTAGCTAGCCAGGCGGACTTAGAAAAAGCCCTACCACCAACCAAACCGAGCAGAAATTTTTGCCCCGCTGGGAATCGAACCCGGGACCTCTGGATCTGAGACAGGTGGTTTTACCACTAGACCACAGAGGCGGTTCAATGATCCACGTATTAGAACAGTTAGGTAGTGAAAGGCGCACAACGGGCGTCGTATAAAGGCCTACAAACGAGCGCGACACACGACGCGACACAAAAGACCCGCGTGTCGCGTGACAAGCGGTCCCTTTGTGTCGCGTCTGTTTGTAGGAGTCTTAACATTATTATAAGTTGGGGGATTACATCGCTGATAAAAATGCTTGGCTGAATGCTGGTCCTGCTCCACAACCACAACTAATTGATTAACATTTGAAAATAATTTTGGAGCTGCTGAAGATTGTAAGACTATCTTTGCATTGTATAAACTCAATCTCCTTTGTATTATACGATTGCACAGCACAGGTGTGAGTAGTACTACAGAGCTACCATTGACCGGGTAATCTATTACGGACGCTTCTAACTTGCACGTCTTTCTACATTCTCACATGTATAACTTCAACATGAATGATGTAACCCATATTTTGTAACAATATTTTGTTTTAAAAGAGTGTCCATGGAGTTTCTTGTCCGTTCTTCTCCATAGGAACCTACTACGCGTTGGAATGGGCAACTAGCTTCATCTTTCTGACTGACCGACCCCTTGACAATTCAAAAGTGCCTGTAATTGGTTTATTTGAAATAAATGCTTTAAGTTTGAGTTTATATCTTTCATTGACTTATGTGCCCTGGCGGATGAGAGTATGTCATGCTCACTCAGATGTCTCGCTGATGGTGCCGTGTGTGTTGGATCATTTGGCTCTCTTCAAAATGGTTTAGCTGAATGGTGCTAATCCATGCGTCATGTTCGTGAACTGGCGCCGTCAGTTGGGACTGGTCATCTCTTAGCTGCCACGGCTTATTTATTTTTTTGAATTGTTTGTTTTTACTCTGGACGCTTTTAGCGTGTACCTACGTTTTTATTTTTTTATTTTTACATCGTTTTCACATTTCGTTATAATAATGTAACTAATAATTATTTTTGTAACAATTTAATTTAAAAGAGTGCCCATGGAGTTTCTTGCCGGTTCTTCTCCATAGGTACCTTCTACGCTTTGGAATGGGCATGTAGCTTCATTTTTCTTACTACCCGACTCCTTGACAATTAAAAAGTGCCTGTAAGTGGTTTAATTGAAATAAATGGTTGTCTGTAAAAGATCGCTTTTAGCGATAAGACCGCCCATTGTGACACCCTATGTAACAGTTCTACATTTATATCTGTAATTTTTATGGTGTACATAATAAAGAGTATTCTATCTAAATGATTTGAGTTTGAGTGGACGGGTTTGCTACCACGACCCCGCGCGCCTTCCCCGCGGTCAATCACGCGCATATGTCGTGCATCGGCAGGCATCTACAGAACAGATTATAATCACGTTTAATTATTTAATCCAATAAATGGTGTAAATAAAGCCTGTTGTCGGGTGTTCAGTTATTTGTTAATCTCAATTTATAGCTACAAAATTCCAATTCCGGATAATTTTCATACGGCAACCTTAATCACCTAACGGTGACATTAATTTTGGCTTTGTTATGCCACGTAATTGGTGTGCAATCATTAATATAAAACGCGATTGACAATTATTATGATCAACATAATTTTAAAACTACATCGTGTTCCAAGTGTTAAGGGGCTGTGCACGAAATCGAGTGATTTTGATCAATTTTGTTCATTGTTTGTGAGAAAGGGAAAATTATTTAAACAAAATTATTTATGATTTGAAAAGTCGTGTTCTTTGTCTTGCATGTGGATGAAAGGGATTCTTCAAATAAATTAAGTATTCACGGTAAATCACTAATATTCGCAACAAGTTTTCCGAAAAATGACGCGAGACTGACAGTTGATCATCATTCTACAAGAAAATACTTTTGATTTTGAACATTCAAAAATATCATCATCATCATTATATGATCTACTTGCATGTGGCTGAACCACTTTTTTCAACTTCCATACAAAATATAGCAGGAAAATAATATTGAAAAAACCTTCTTTTTTGTTTTGTTTTAAACCCCGTCAGTAATATATTTTTTCCTATTATTTAGCAAATCATATCAAGTAATTTAAAATCACAAATTAGTCTTCAGCTATCCTTAAAATATAATCAAAATTGTATTTAATAATTATACAATATCTTCATTAAGTTAATCAACGGCGAAATAAACTATATTTTGGAGAGCACAAAAATGATGAAACTATTAACAGCTGCTGTGACTGACACGAATGGTTTAGCACCATGAAAACTGTACTTTTATAGTTACATAGACTTAATGTTTCGATTATTTCAAGTTTTCTCACAATCAGATAAGAAATTGACAAAAGAGAGTGTTTTTCGTGCGCGGAGCATTAAAGTGAACACAAAAGTTAATATCTGTTTTTTTATTATTATGTATGACAATTTCGATTACCGTAGCAAGCTGACGTAATCCATAAAATATTTCCATTGCGACTACCAAACTTATGTAGCTGGAGAGCTACGTAAATGTTTGTTCAAGTCTGAACGTAGCGCTACGTCTCCGCTGCTACGGCGGCCGAGCTACGCTCGTAGCAGCTCTACGCGACGTGTCCAAGCCATTGGTTTGGAAACATTTACTCGATTAGACGGAAGGCATACGCTTTAGTGGTGACGGAATTCTCTTGCTCGGCCAGAGTGCGCTTGATTTGTGTACCTACTTCATTTACGGAGGGGATTTTCACACTACTGAATTGTTTTATTGGGAGCTCGATGTAGCGTTCAAAAGGGGTAAATTGGTTGAGTAACTTTGTTAAATGTAGGTTGGATTTTATCTTCAGTCGATTAGTAGTTCAGTGTTATACAGAGTATTTGCACTTACCACGACAGTCGGAAATAATATAAGTGTTTCTACGTAATCCGTTAAGTAACTAAACTGAAGATATACAAAAAAAAAGTGTGAGATTTTAGTTCTATATTGATATTAAAATGTAATTTAAGCTAAAACGTGTATGCATCTAAGTAATTTGTTCCCTGGAACCATTGCAAATGCAATAAAATAAACACAAGCTCTAGACTTTAATGCAGCATCGTGCGTTCCGCGGTGTCAGGTATGAAACATACACAAGGTGGTTTCCATAAAAGCATACCTTTTTAATAAAAAATATTTTTGGTATATAATAGGAAATTGTGTAGCTAGTGCATAAAAGAAGCCATTTCACCCCGAGACGTACATATCTACCCGAGCCGCAGGCGAGGGTGGATAGTTAAGTCGAGGGATAAAATGGCTCGTTTATGCCCGAGTTATACACTCTGCTTTTCACTTCGATTGCGAGAAAATGAAACAGGCATAAAGTATATAACAGTATGTTTTAATTCCCAACATGTGTCATTCGACTTGGGTACTTCTTTCTTACTGCCAAGTCATAAAAACATTTCTTTGCGTTTTTAAATAATAAAGACAACTATTTTGTCTGGTTTGATGTAATTAACGATAGAAAGCACGGAAGTGATATAAATTAAAGCAAATAAAATAAAATAACAACTTTAATCTGCAACGTTTTATTGTGGCTGTTGGGCCTGATTATCTTAGTCTTAGAAAACATAATTTTTTTATGCACTAGAGCATAAAAAACGACTTTATATCTTATACGCACAACATAAAGACGAACTTTTAGATCATTAGAAGTGAAAAACATTTTATCATCTTTTATATAATAGGTACATCTTGGGTCATGGCACAGGTAACAAAGAAACAAAGTCTCAGCGAAAACAATGACGGACACTCGCGAACAGAAGATATTACATTAAGTATTCCGAACTCATACGGAGGGCCTTTTGAGGTTAGTTTCCTGACTTATTTCAGCTCTTATCTCGCATTCGGTCCAAATAGAGACGTGTCGCATTGAACACTTATCAACGTCGGTTCACGGTCGCCCGAGCTAAAACGAAAAGTAACAGTTGGACCGCCCCTAACATTAGTCACTGGGCCCAACTTAAGTGGAAGAATTTGCGGCAGCGCTTGAACAATGGACACATTTAGAGCCCTAATTTTTATTATTGTTTAGCTTGATTTTATAATTTCACAGCGCCACTGCTTTTGTGTTTACAAATGATTTGAGTGGTAGGGGTGTTGGTGGAGGGTGACGTGGTGCTGATCGCCGACCCTACCCTTCCTCGTGGCTTGTGGCCGTTAGGAAGAATAGTGTCGATCTACCCAGGACCAGACGGTCCGCGTGGCAGACGTCCGCACTAGGGGCGGCGTACTGCGCCGACCGGCCCGTAAGCTCGTGTTAATGGAAGCTGCTTCCCAGTCAGTAGCCACCGGTTGTTAGTGTTCCACTGGTGGTCCGGTATGTTGGCGACTGGCTGGGATGCTGCATTTTTTTTAAGAAGTATATATATTTTTATAATGACTTTTATATTTTTTTATGATCTAAGAAATCGCAAATAGCGATAAAACCGTCTTTTGTTAATTTAAAAGTTGGTGTACATATAGACTGATCGATGAGCTCAGCAGCACCGGCATCGGTTGTCATATACTGCCGCACTAACGAAAAATGCAATAACTCGATTTTGCCGCTTCCGAGAATTGTATTTTTGATTATTGAATTTTTGACGTGACAACGTCTAATAAATCGATGAACGCCGGCTGCATGCACGAACAAGGATGACTCACTGTCCCGTTACGCTCATTTTCCCGTTACGCTCACTGTCCCGTTACGCTCATTGTACGGATGAACGCCGGCTGCATGCACGAAAAAGGATGACTCATTGTCCCGTTACGCTCATTGTCCTGTTACGCTCATTGGTCTGTTACACTCATTGCCCCGTTACGCTCATTGTACGCTTGCTTCGCATCAATGTTTTGTTATGACGTTGTCACGTTAAACTATCGTCCGTAAACCAACTTTACAGACAACCCATTTTTATGAAGTTTTAGTTATTGCATTTTTGTTTACTGAAAAACCGAGTTCCTGAAGGATTAACAAAAAGTTGCTAAGAGAGAGTTAATAGATTTCGATTTGCTGGCTCCAAATATATAACTCAACAAATATATAACTCAAAATCGTCCAAAATCGAGTTATTGCATTCTTCGTTAGCGCGGCAGTATAGATGGAGTGTGTGACTGTGTGAATAAAATCAGCGACGCAGACGCCCTTCGATTGGTGCCTTACGAAGTCTCCTGAAAATTTGTGAGTCCTACGCGGTGACTCATGGGCTCAGTTACAACACGAATAAGACTGAAATAATGATTTTCAGGCCGGACAACAAGCGATACACATTCGTTATGAATTTCAATTTATGTGGTACAGCCCTAAACAATTTTTTTTTACTCGTGGCTAAGGAATAACAGCTGCACGGGTCGATTCGTCAGGTTAAGCTACGCTTGCCATGGTTGGTCCGTAGATGGGTGACCATCTTTACATACCAAGACTCTTCAGTGCCTCTGAAAGCACGTTAAGCCGTTGGTCCCGGCTGTCATTCGTGGATCTTTGACAGTCGTTACGGGTCGCCAGAAGCCCAAAAAGTCTGACAGCCAGTCTTACCAAGGGGTATCGTGTTACCCAGTTACTGGGCTGTGGAGGTCAGATAGGCAGTCGCTCCATATAAAATACTGGTATTCAGCTGCATCCGGTTAGACTGGAAGCCGACCCCAACATAGTTGGGAAAAGGCTAGGCAAATTTTGGTACAGCTCTAAACAAAGTCGAGCAATTTAAATATTTGGGCCACTGGGTCACTGAGTACCTTACGGACAGTGTGGATATTCAAAGAGAGCTGAGAGCGCTGTCGGTTCGGCACAACATGTTGGCCCGCAGGTGTTCAGGGTGTACAGTGACTGTCAAAGTTGTGCTTTTTAAAGCGTACTATCAGTCCTTTCACACCTGCAGCCTGTGGGTAAACTATACGCAGACGACACGCAGCGATTTGCGCGTTCAATACAGTAATGCGTTCCGGGTGCTGATGGGGCTGCCGCGCCACTGCAGCGCCTCCGCAATATTCGCGGCGGCTGACACAGACGGATTTGCGGCCATCATGCGCAAACGGTGCGCTTCTATCATAACCCAACACCATCTTGGCGGACCGGTGGGACTCTCCGATGCTGACTAGCTGGATACGACTGCACGCAGTCATATAGTGATTTGTCACCATCATCGGGGAGTCCACCCGAACCTGCCACTTACTGATTTAATTAAATAGGATAAAATAAATTATTATTATTATTATTAGTAACTTCTCCCGCTCTAGGCGGAGCCGGAGGGTATGTCTGACTTTTACTGACTAAAACCCATCCGTGTTCCTTCAGCTGCCTGTGTGCCAGGGCTACGGTACTTTGGGCTTTCAGACAAACCTGCAACCCTGTCAGGCATCGGTCCTAGCGGACCCCATCAGTACGTGCTGACATCTCTTTGAGGCGCGCTTGGAACACAACGCGCCGTCGACCCGGGCCTGGTCCTTAGCTATAGGCAGCTCGCCGTCCGCAAGCCCGCGCCTAGCTTCTACGGTGGCCGGGAATCGGTTATCAATTCCCACCGCCCAGGACGTCTCCTGTGGTGACTAGGAGCGTGAGGGTGCACAGACTGCCTCTCCCTCATGCGTTCCGCCTCCTCCTTCGCGAGCATTACTGCTTCACAGAAGGAGTTCGGCCTAGGCTATACTGGTTTGTCCTATCGCGTGTAGGGAGGGTTTGGCCTAGGACAAACTACTTACCGGCCAAATCGGATTTGGCCGGTAACATATATAACGAAGTTAAAAGGAAAACTATAACAGCTAAATAGGCTTTACAAGTTACGGAGTAATAGTCGACCAACTTACATTTGCATTTAAAAACATGTTCTCCCATACATTCTGTATGACCGCTCACGTGGGACCGTCGGAGCCCTACAGCACCGGAGCCGTGACAGAAACCATGCCTGCTGCATGCTTGCTTGCACGCTGCATGCTGCATGCTTGTTTGCTTGCTACAAAATGCAAAAAAAAATGCTGTTGAAAAATTTAAAATGCATAAAATGTTATTCTTGGCAATAAGTTTTATATTAAATACACAATATCGATACCTCCCACGCAAAAAGTCGTAACATGTTTTTTTTTGTAAAATGAGATTTTAAAACTATAATGTAATATTATATAAATACTAGATATTCTTAAATACGATATTTTCATATTTTCACTAAAACCGAGTTTCTAAGTCGCTAATCATATTATGTGTTGCGACTGATCAACACAAAGATGAAGTTAAAAATCTCTCTCCTGAAAATCACAAATTTAAACATACGACCTTATGCGCGGGAGGTGTCGATATGAGGATAAAGAATATTTGATTTGTTATTCTATGATATGACTATTCTAATATTAAACTTTATCTGAATCAAAAATCAATGATTTAAAAATCATCAAAGTAAGTATCTATTCTGCGTATTGATTATTCTATGAAACGAAAATATGAGAAAAAAATTATGTGAAACGAAATTCTATAAAACTATTAGCTATGAAACAACGTTCAACCTTTTCAACTAGGTGCAATGTTAAGTTTGTTCATCCCAATTACGGAACCCTTCATTGTTCATGGTCCGACGCGCACTTGGCCAGTTTTATAAAGCTATAATTATATAGTATGTATGTAAGTGTTACACAGTAGCTTTTATCTGTGATAAATTTTATACAGTTCTTTAGATTCTTAGTTGCAGGTTCCGGATCCGAGAATATGTTCTTTGAGTCCTTTGTGAGCCAATATAAAATAGATCTTTGTTCCTCTCCTTACACAGGATGGCGGGCGATCAAAAGAATATGTCAAGTTGACTGCCTCTCGAGCTATTGAAAAAGTACCTACTATCTACAGTTACAAATTGACTTCAACTTTGTTTTCACAAGTTTTTTTTTATATGTGAAGTGCATAGTTACAGTCAGGGAAATTTATTGTTAAGCAAAACTACGTCGATTTGCGGTGTTATAGACATTTCATACAACTATCAAAGAATGACATTTGTGATTTCAGTATACGTTCTATTTTATATTGCTTAAAGGTCGTAGCACATTTATCAAATCGGAAAAGGATCGTCACCGTATCGCCTTTCGCGTCGCCGTCAAACAGTCGTCAACCTTACGTAAGCACGTAACCAAAGCGGATCAGAAGCTCCGATACGTCGACTCGGCTACGGCTAGGCGACGCCGCGCTTACGGCTCACCGACCGCTGGTTGACGGCTAGTCATTGATTCTATGTCACACCTCTTGTATGGGGACGATCCACTGTGCGCGGGAGGGGCGTGGACGAAGAGACGTAAGCTAGGGTACGGCGAGCCGTAAGCGGCTACGGAGAACCGTAAGCGCGGGAACTGCAAGTCGACCACGCACCGCACCGCGGTTGTGAGCTTGTCCCGAGGTGAGGCGATTACATTACGATTCCGATTAGTGTGCGTTGCAGTAGGGAGTTTCATACAAATAATACTGAACGGCTCGAGTTGATACGGTGACGATCCCTTTCCGATTTGATACGTGCGACGATACGTGTGAAGATAGGAACAAAGAATTAAAGACTAGAAACTAAGAATCAATAAGCAACTTAAGAATTTGTTTTAAATGATATACATATATATTATTTTTTTCTGTATGTAGGTTTGTTCAAACACTTTTACACGTCAATCATATTTTAAAAACTAGATGTGGTTTCCTATCTGACTACTCCGAGAAGAAAGGCCGAAACAAACTAAGAGGTCACAGTTTCTTTTAAGGTCCAGATATAATCTTGGTCAGATTATGTGAAAACCATGTAGATTGGTGTCGGAAAAAATGGTTATTTGAGGAAAGAACCACACAGATTGAGTGGCCCTGTCCGGTCAGTGCACGCATTTGTAAGTAATCGTGCAGCTCAACTCAGAACATAAGAAGCTCAACGATTCCACGAACAATACTAAAGAAAAAACATTTGAATAGGCCTTATAAATTACTCAAACTGCTAGACCATGACTAAAACTAACTGAGAAAAAAACATCGTTTTCTTTTAGTTAGAAGGTCGTATAAAGGTGCGCTTACACGGGCAACTAAAATTGCTCAATCCTGGTCAATTCTCGTCAACTATGGCATCAAGACTACATCCGGCAATTTGGGGCGATGGCAATATGTAGCAACCTGTTGCCAGATATACGGCCAAACAATACCATGCAATATGAGCAACTTAAAAAACCAGGCAATACAAGTCAATACACCGTCGACACACTTGAAAGAATATGGCGGCGGCGCACTCCCCTGCTGCCCCCGCCCCCGGCCGGTTCCAAACAAGATAGAAAGAAAATTGACAAAAAAAATCCAAACCGATTGGATGTTCGGCAACTCATATCATGGCGACATTGAGAAATGTAAAATATATGGAGCAATTAGAAGCAATATTCCCGAAACAATTGCCGCATTTTATTGTTGTTGCTCCAGATTGCTTCATTTAGTTGATCCACATTGATCCATTAGTGTTGCCGAGCAATAATTGCTCAAAAAATTGCCCGTGTAAGAGCACCTTTATATATTTCATACAAATTATTATGTTCTTTTGTGTGTAAACGCTAACTACTAATATAGGTGTCGCATTTTAGCATGGCAATAACGGTCATTCACCCACCTCGATTTTCTAGCATTTTTTGTTTCGAAAACCGAAATAAAGTCCGTTAACATCCCGAATCAATATCTATCGTGATCTTTAACATGTTCCAATAACGAATAACCATACATAGTTTATTGTTTGGGTTCCTAAGGAGAGATATTAGGGAAAGGGTAATGACCGCGATTGCAAGCTAAAACGCGACAAGTATTCAATTAAGTATTCTGTAACTTCCATGCTCATTGCTCAGTCCAACAGATGTTCCAAAGGTCAGACCGCAAAGGTTCCCCAATGGAAAGGAAAGACTTTGTAATTACCTATCTATCTAATATATAAAATTCTCGTGTGTCGTGTGTTTGTAACAAAACTCCTCCGAAACGGCTTGACCAATTCTTATGAAATTTTGTGTGCATATTCAGTAGGTCTAAGAATAAGATGTAAACTATTTTTCATACCCCTAAGTGATAAGTGGTCCATCCTAAAATTTTTTTTTCGGGCGCAAATTTCTAGGAGCGCATAGCCACACAGCAAAGCTGGGGCGGGTGGTTAGTAAATATATTATAAAGAGAGAGAGAGAGAGAATTTTGTGAGTTTATGTATTTATATGTGGAGTGTAATCTACGGAACCAGATAAAATTTGAAAAAAAAAAAAAAACATTTGTAAGGTTGATTATTGGAAAATTATTATTTGTTGCTATACATTTTTGTATTTATTATTATACGTCTTTGACATTTCTTAGACGTATTTAATGAAATGAGGCACCAACCGACGACTATCCCTGTATGCACAACTAGCTTTTGCCCGCGGCTCCGCCCGCGTGGATGTCGGTAATCGCGTAAAAAAGTAGCCTATGTCCTTATTCTCCATATCCCAGGCCATATCTCTGCCAAATTTCATGACCATCGGTTCAGCGGTTTGACGTGCCAGTTAAGCATGAAATCGTAACAGACACACAGATTTACTTTCATATTAAGAATTATTGCCTTTGCCGTGCAGTGGGACAACACAGACTAAAAATAAAAAAGATATTACTGACAATCATCATCATCATCATTTCAGCCGAAAGACGTCCACTGCTGGATATAGGCCTCCCCCAAAAGGGGGGAATTTGAAATAATCGCCACGCTTGGCAGGCGGGTTGGCGATCGCAGTATGGTGTTATAAATGCATAGAGAACGCTGCTGCCCATTCTCTAGTAAGTCCCTTAGTCGACTTTTACGACACCCACGGGAGGTAATGTGGTGGTGCTATTCTTTACGTCCGATACCACACGGTACTCCGGCACCACACGGTACTGTTACAGGGCAAGTTCAAAGTCCCTTTTTAAAAAAAACTATTTTTAACCTTGAAAAGACTTTAATAGAAATTAGTCGATTTAACAATAATATGATTTTAATGTGTCCGCAACGAAGTTCAAAGTATGACTGTCCGAAACTAATATGACATGAAATGCATCAACTGTGGGAAACGTTACATGACGCCTATGAGGCGTCAGCGTTTATATTTTATATGCTTAGGGCTGTCTTATAATTTATAACAACCCCCCCGATAAGATTGATCATTACGATTAAGAGTGATGAGAAATCTAAGATGAAACGTTGAACTTCGTTTTAGTTACAAACTAGGATTTAAGTAACTTAGGACTAAACTAGAATTAGACATAGGAAATAGTAATGATATAATCATAATCATTTAAACGAGACATTAACTATTATATTATTACATAATAAGAATAAGGATTACAATTATAAGGTAATTGCAAAACTAAGTTATAACATTACGTCTTAGTGGAGTAGGCAAGGATTTACATGATCCTTGGATATCTTCGTCAGAGGATTCTGTGAATTGGTTATTTACTGATTGAATAGATTGAACTGTTTGTTTCTTTTTAGTGTAACATTGATTAAATACTTGGATACAATATCTAGGTTTATTTGAACAAAATAACTTTCTAGATCTATATAAGAGATAAATAAGGACAAAAGTAGAGACAACATATGTTAACGAGAGATAGTGTGTACTGTATTTATGTAAGTGAGATGGTTGTTCTATTTTATTTAACTCTTTTTCAAATTCTTTCAAATGCACACTTGCTTGTAATAGAGAATTGAAATCATTCACATTAGATAACTTTACAAAAGGGAGATGTCGTACTGTTTTATTTATTCTCTGATTGTCGCAGCAATCATCCTCTATAATATTGAAATTAGATATATAATTAGTAACATTAGACATAACATAGTCATTGGGCGTAAACTTTAAAGTTTTAAAGAAAGCTACACAATATTTTGGCAAGGCCAACATGCCTGTGCCGAAAAAGACCTCGTCATAATTGTTAGGATCGTTTTCACATGTAATATGAGCCTTTCCGGGCTCTGACTGTACGAACAACCATTTATTATTATTTAACTTGAAAAATACATCAATTGAGCCATGTAACAGCTTAGTATTACAAGAATCTGGCAACGCACTTATAGCTTCGGTTAAGATTATAGTTTCACAAGTTGGATTCGCAATTGTAGAGTACACATTTCCTAAAGAACACACATAACACTCATTATGAATCACTTGACACTTATCCACTGACTCTAATAGTGAATAGAACATACGATCTATAGTTACAGCCACATAAGGTTTATTAGGAGCAATAAGTACATAAGTGTCGGGTTTGGTAACGTCGTAAGAAGCTGGAAGAGGAACATTGTGATAGAGGTTGTATGTCTGTGGGAGGACGAGCGGAATTTTAGTAATAATAATAATCTTATTAAGATGATAATAACAAACTAAATCAGATATGTCTATAATAACATGTATATTTTCTAAAGATAAACTTATAGGAAGTTCGCAATGTTTCGGAAGCTTATCTTT
Source organism: Dryobota labecula (assembly GCA_947523025.1). NCBI lineage: Eukaryota > Metazoa > Arthropoda > Insecta > Lepidoptera > Noctuidae > Dryobota > Dryobota labecula. Next base: position 13,718,244 of record OX383284.1, read on the forward strand.
ATGTAGGTCCAGTTCTTGGAATAATTGATACGGACTAAGTACAGTTGGATGTAGAATGTTGAGCTTGCTAAATAGGATAGCGTTATTGACGTCATCAATGTCAAAGGACAAGGCTATAGTAATGCTTTCTAACGAGTTCAATAACATTATTAAATGATTTTTTATTTCTAATTTATCACTTGAATTAGATAATTGCTCAAATGCTATTCGAATAGTATCTAAATTTTTATTTAATTGGTTTTGATTTTTGTTTACCTTTGACATTGTGTTATTGAAGGTTGAAATAGTAGATTGAATAACGTGGATATTATCTTTCATTAAGTGAGCTAGCTGTTTTTCGTCTGACTGGACTTTAGTGATAGCGTCCGAGAACTTTAAGGCATCTTCAGAGTCTAAGGTTCCGAATATTGATTTTAAAACTGAGCCGCCAGCATCAATGAGCCCGCGTTTAAAACGGTTTGGTTTTTGATCTTGGACAAGGTAGGATATCGACAAGAACTTACGAACATTATTAAAATGTTGATTTTGTAAAGGCGATAGTAGATTAGTACATTCTAGTTGAATTTTACTAGAAGGGCTAGTAACACAGAAATTAGAAACTTCTTTGATTAGAGCTTCGACTTTATCTAAATGCGGTTTTATATGGCTAATGTCTAAATACGCAACAACATTCCAGTGATCGTTTGTGAATTTAACGTTCAATAATTGATCGAAGTATAGGCCTGGACTACCTACGATTGGAGTAACGAATTTGTGACTCGAAGACGGCTGAAGTAATAACCTGAAATAGAAAAGATTAAGCTAGTCATCTGTTGCAATTTTTATTTCGTCGTAGTGATGACGAACATATTTTCTATTAATTAAAAGGGTGACCGTATGGTTACCATTTATTTTGACAATTTTAAAAGGCCCTTTCCATATAGGAGACATCGCTTTATTTTGTTTATGATGACATCGTAAATACACCATGTCACCTATCTTATACGTCACGGGTTTAGCATGAACATCGAAACGTTGTTTAGATCTTTCTTTGGACGATTGTATATTTTGCAAGGCTTTTTGTCTACTATAGTATAACCTATGATTAAGAGCACGAATATAATCCGTATAGGTATTTAATTCTAAGGTGTCGGCACTTTGAGGCATGTAAGGTTTAAATCCGAACAATAACTCCATCGGTTGAAAACCGGTAGTGGAATGTACATTGGTATTGTATGCTATCATGGCAGTTTGTAAATATAAACTCCAGGTATGTTGATTATCTTCAATATATGATCGCAAATACTCTTTTAAAGTCGCATGACTTCTTTCAAGAGCACCACATGTTTGTGGATGATAAGGAGAGGCGAAGATATGCTTAATGCCGAACAATCTCTCTAATTGTTTTAAAACATCGGATGTAAAGTTGGTCCCTTGATCGGTTACGATCATTCTGGGGATACCTAGATGAGAAATGAAAAGCACGAATTTTTGTGCAGTTTCTTCGGCGGAACATGTTATCATTGCATATGCTTGCGAATACTTAGTTAAATCGTCCTGAAATGTTAAGATAAACTTATAACGATAATCGTGTGTTTCGGGTAATGGTCCTACAACGTCTACGAATACCTTTTCCATAGGTTTCGTAGCTGTGGATGTGATTATCATAGGAGCACGATTTGTTTGACGTAATGGTTTGTTTATTTGGCAAGACTTACAACTCTTGACATAGTTTTCTATGTCTTGACGCATGTTTTTCCACCAATAAAGAGTTTTTAACCTATCATACATGCGAGAAATACCCGGATGACCTGCTGAAGGTGAGTCATGGTTATCTTTTAGTATACGGGGAACTTCAACGGGAGTAGGAAATAGAATATTATTATGATAGATATGCACTTTGACACCCGTGTTATGAAATAGAAATCCTATAATATTGTAAATTTTCATAAACGATACCTTCGTAAATGGATCTTGGAAATCGGAAATAGCAACTTCTTTTTCTTCTGAATACCATGCAGTAATCATTTCTCGATAATCTCTTAACATATTAAAAATATCTTTATAAGTCATCTCGTCATAATGATGGACACGTAAGAATAGATGTGTGAATACGTGTTTTCCATTGGACGTACTTAGAAACGTGTAAAGTTCTCTTTCTAAATTTCGTATATCGGGTAAGTCTTCATCGAAATTGGACATTTGTAGAATTTCAGAGCAGTATGGAATCGAATCGTCTAAGTCGATGGCAGAAGGGTAAGTAATCATTTTACATTTTGTTTTAAGTAATGAATCATTATGTTCCTCTATAACAGTATCGTAGGAATTATTATGTTGTTGACTGATTTGTAAATATTTTTCATAAGTTTCAGAAGTAGAAGGGACACTAGGGTCAATGGTAAGTATTGGATTACGAGACAAGGAATCGGCATTACAATTCATTTTACCCTTTTTATGAACTACTTCATAATCGAACTCTTCTAACTTTAAGCGCCAGCGAACTAATTTTGAACTAGGATCTTTACAATTGAATAACCATTGAAGCGGCTTGTGGTCGGTGACTACAATGAACTTGTTACCGTATAAATAAGGTCTAAATACTTTTGTGCCGAAAATGATAGCTAAGCATTCTTTTTCGGTAGTGGAATAATTTCCTTCCGCTTTGTTAAGAGTTCTAGATGCGTATGCGACTGGCAAATCATGACCAATTTTTCCTTGAGATAAGATTGCAGAAACAGCGAAATTAGAAGCGTCGGTAGTTAACACGAAAGGTTTAGAGAAATCGGGATATTGAAGAATAGGAGCAGTCGTTATTTTATGTTTTAACCCCTCGAAGGATTTCTGTTGTTCAGGAGACCAAACGAAATTAACATTTTTCTTTAGAAGGCTTGTGAGGGGTTTCGTAATATGGGAAAAGTTTTCTATGAACCGGCGGTAATACCCCACTAACCCGAGGAACGATTTAATGTCACGAGGCGATTTAGGAATTGGAAAATGTTTAACACAAGAAACTTTTTTTGGATCGGGTTTCACGCCTTGATCTGATATTATATGTCCTAGATACTGTACTTCTCTTCGTAAAAACTCACATTTGGCAGGCTGTATTTTTAATTTATGTTCACGTAACTTTCCAAAAACTGATTCTAAATTTCGGCAATGTGATTCGAGGTCATGCCCGAATAGTACTATATCATCCATATACGTAAAACAGTGAGTCCCTTGAAGGCCACTTAGGACAATATTCATAAGTCTTTGGAACGTAGATGGTGCATTACGGAGTCCGAAGGGCATTCTAGTAAATTCATAATGACCGGATGGGACACTAAACGCAGTTTTTTCTGTATCTTTGACCTTAACTTGATGGAATGAAGATACAAGGTCGAGTGTGAGTGATATGCATCACCAATTGTAATTTCGTTTAACTTACGATAATCGATAACGATGCGCCACTTGGGTTTACCGGATGCGTCTTGTTTTTTTGGGACAACCCAAATTGGTGCTGACCACGGAGATATAGAAGGTCGAATTATGTTTTGATCTAGCATATCTTTAATTTGTTTGTTAACCTCTTCTTTATGACATTCAGGAAACCTATAACTCTTAACTGCAATCGGGATTTCGGAACTAACACGGATTTTATGTTCTAGAGTATTAGTATGTGTAAGCTTGTCTCCTTCTAAATAGAATACGTCTTGGAACTTAGAACATATGTTACGTAAGCGATCTTCCTCCTCCAAATTAAGATGATCGCATCTAATCATGTTTTGAACCTTAGAATCCCGGTCAGATGTATACGGGTATGTTGAATTAGAATTGGACGTAGTTGTATCGGTTGTATTAAGAGAAGCAGTGTTTTCATCAGGCTCCATTATTTGCGAGAAAGGTTCTAACGTTACTTCAGGGTTCTCCAAGACTATTTCTTGATCTGATGTGTTAAGCACTGAAATAGTAGTCTGGTTATTAGAATCAACACGAACTAAACACCTGGAAATATATAAACGATGATATTGTTTTAATTTGACATCTAGCAAAAGTCCTTCTTGAATTTCGGGATTTGTAACATTGCAACGAATAAACATTTCAGTTCTAGGAGGAATAATTTTTACAATAGGAGTTGTTTTTAAATTGAAATAGTATAAGGGATTTTCTTGAATTATTAATTTAGAGTCACCGTAACTAATGAGGGCTTTATACCACTCTAGAAAGTTTGAACCTAGGATGCCATCATATTCTAAATTAATTTTGTCTACGATATGGAAATAATACGGAACTTTAATTTCATTTTCTAGTCCCAAAGATAATATGAACTTGCCTTTAGTTTCAGAGAATGAGTCGATATCATTAATGCCCTTGAATTTTAAGATATCTTTCTCAACTATAGGTAATTCAGGTAGACATTGTTCTTTAATTATGCATATGGAACTGCCAGAGTCAACTAAGAGACGAATAGGTACTTTCGTATGTGAAGTTTTTACTACAATATACGGTAAAGAAGAACTAGAATTAGGGAAAACATCGTAAATAGCGGAATAACCACCTGAGTTTTGGATAAAATTATCTCGTGTTCTTTTAAGCGAACTCTTATCTTCCGTAGAATTGATCATTGATTTAGTAGGGCTAGTAGGGATTGAGTCATTATTGATTCTAGAATTAGTAGTTGATTTAGTAGAACTAGTAAGGATTGAGTCATTATTGATTCTAGAATTAGTAATTGATTTAGTAGAACTAGTAAGGATAGAGTCATTATTTTTGGAATTAGTAGTACGTTTAGATTTAGAAATTGATTTAGTAATTGGGGAATTGGAATTATTAGCGACTTCAGAATTAGTAGTACATTCGTATTTGGAAATAGAATTAGATTTAGAAATTGAAGCCCCTAAGAAAACTTTCCCACGGTTAGTGCCTATAGTAACAGAATTACGTCGGCACCGGCTCGTAATCTGATCATTTAGTTTAAATCATCGTCATCATCGGTAGTTGTTGAAACGTGATTACCTTCTACGTTCTTTTGTTCGCTTCCAGGATTTCCGCGATCGAAGCGGGAATTGTTGAATTGTCTTTTGCGACATTGCGAAATATCATGCCCGATATTTTTGCAATAACGACATATTAACGGTTGAGAACTAGAAGTTGAAGGCTTTTGCGTATAATTTGACTGCCTTGATTTCAATTGAAATTGCACTTTATTTTGATTGCTTTTAAGTTTACATTCGAACTCGGAGTGTCCTACTTTGTGACAAACTTTGCAAGATGACCTAACTGAGAAGTTATAGATTTTTTCTTCTTCTGTGGCAACACATATAGCAGCATTAAGATTTCGGGGGTCTCGACAGCGAACAATTGTACTTAATCTAGGATGAACTCCCAGGCAAAATGTATAAAGAGCTAGATCTTCCGTCATAGCAATGCGACCCGGAAGTTCCTTTTTTAAGGAATCTGAGTTGTGAATTTCAGATTGCAGATCTGTTAGGCAGGTCTCAATCCTGAGGGCATATTGTGCGACGGTTTCATTTGCTAATTGTTTACATGATTGCAGCTCTAATAAAAGATGATTGTAATGTTTTCTTTCCCCAAAATTCTGCCTTAAGAATGTTCGTAACTCGTCGAAGTTGTCGAATATTTTATTTGAACATGCTACCTGTGCCTTTCCTTGTAATTTTGATATAATATACTTAAGTAACAAGAACTTTTGACCTTCTGATGCTAGATCAAGAGCGTTTTGGCAATTGGTTAAAAACGCTGATAAAGTTTCGCGCTCCCCTTGGTATGGGTTTACAAAGTTACATAAGACCTGGATAGGGTATGGCTCAGAGATAGTGGGAGTTAGTTGTTTTTTATCACTTGGATTAGCCATAATAACGAGTTTTTGGGTAATTATACAAACCTCAAGGTTTGAGAGGATTTAGGAAAACAAGGAGACTTATGCGGCAACAACGAAAATAGTATATTCTACTCACAGCAGGGCGACGATTTGGAAAACGGAAATCATCACGCAGACCTTGGTGAGTAGCGCGCTCAGAAGCGGCGCAGACGTGCAGCAACAGCAGTAAGCCGAAAATACGGCAGTATTTGGACGATCCGTTGTCGGTGTTGGAGGGGTTAGCTTAACTTTAAGCTCACCCAGGCGCACGACGAAAGGCTTAGCAGATTCATTGGCTACCTTAGCCAACTCGGAAGAATTCGGTGTGATCACGATTGGATACCGCGGTTATAACGTTGACGACGCAATGACACACACACTGGATAGAGTTACACTTGATAGAGACAGAATAGAGTCACTCTGGATACGATTTTATGGTTGATGTTGAAACGAACGAGCGGGCGGACACGGAACGCGACGAATTTGGTTTTATATAGTTTTATGGATAGCCAGCAACGACTTATACTGACTATCCCACTTCTGACACCACTGTTACAGGGCAAGTTCAAAGTCCCTTTTTAAAAAAAACTATTTTTAACCTTGAAAAGACTTTAATAGAAATTAGTCGATTTAACAATAATATGATTTTAATGTGTCCGCAACGAAGTTCAAAGTATGACTGTCCGAAACTAATATGACATGAAATGCATCAACTGTGGGAAACGTTACATGACGCCTATGAGGCGTCAGCGTTTATATTTTATATGCTTAGGGCTGTCTTATAATTTATAACAGTACCCCACGGTACTGACAATTCTTTTATTAAATTATTAAAAAATATTATTATTGAGATATAATATTGCTTAAATTATTCTCACGCTGCGACTCTGCGCACATTATTGTTGTTACAGTTAATTTATAATAAAACTCTTTAAAGACTCTTCTGGATTTTAATTTCAGCTGCTTTTCATATTTCCGGTAGGTTACATTATATTACACTAGCTTTTGCCCGCGGCTCCGCCCACGTGGATGTCGGTTATTGCGTAAAAAAGTAGCCTATGTCCTTCTCCATATCCCTGCCTGCTATATTTCTGCCAAATTTTATGACGATCGGTTCAGCGGTTTAGGCGTGAAAGCGTAACATACAGACAGACAGACGTTACTTTCACATTTATAATATTAGTATGAATTTACATTTCAAACAAAGAATATAAAGTTTTTTCTTTTCAAGATCTAACTTGCACTACAACGTGAATGTAATGCATAAATACTGAGATATACATTTCTCGACGTGAAGTATAAAATTGGCTCAGGAAACTATGTAAAAGCCTGAGTCTGGAAAAATCTGTGCGCATCATTCTCTTCTGGTTCATTGAGTTTTGTGTTTAGGCGTGTCGTTTACGATAGAGTGTGGTTTCAAGCACATTTGAGATTTGAATTCAGCTTGTTTTGTTCGAAAATTCCTAGGTTTTTGTTTATTTTTACTTCATAGATTGTTTTATAGGACGTAACTATATCTACTGTAAGTCAACAGATAAGTTGAACATGCCTCAAAGAAATGTGATGTTGTTTTAGTGCATTGATGTCAAAATCTATACTAATATTATAAAGCTGAAGAGTTTGTTTGAACGCGCTAATCTCAGGAACTACTGGTTAGAATTGAAATATTATTTTTGTGTTGGATAGCCCATTTATTGAGGAAGGCTATAGACTAATAACATTTCACGCTACGACGCTTAGGAGCCGAGCAGAAATAAGAAAAGTCAGAAAGATCGCTAAGAAAAAACGAAGTTATAGCGCGGGTGGACGACGGGATGCGACGCGATGATTCGGGGGCCGAAATTTCACGCGGACGAAGTCGCTGGCAGAAGCTAGTACTGAATATGTGAACTCGGCCAGAAGGTGTTTGAGCTTCAAATTTTTCAAGTAGCGGTGGGTTATATTATTTGTTTTTGCTTTGATTATTTTCGCTGTTAATTCAGTCACATAAATTGCAAACCAAATATTTATATTTATCCCTATTTAAATTTTGGCGAATTGTTTTTTGTTTTTGTGCTCTCACCATAGATTATTCTATGTGTATACGTGAGGATTTGTAATTGGCTCTCTGGTGAATATGGTTTCCTTTTTTGTTTGTTTTTATTAGCTGTAAGTCCTCCATGTACTAAATAAATAAATAAATATGTAGGCTTATAATATTGAAATGTTGAAATCATTCAGTTCATACTACTTTCTGAGAAATATAGGTACGTACAACGGTTGAAACGTTTTGTTGTTTGAGTAACGTATGAGCATTTGCGCAAATATCAAGCGGTGAGATACGATAAAAAGCTGTTACCGCAATTGAAGCCAGATGCCGAGGCATTTAATAAAAAATAAACGAGAGCGGCGGGCGGTCGGCAATCTATCACGCTCTCAGTCATAAGCTGACTTTAATGCTGGGTCACTTCAGGCCTTTTTGTTGACGTTAATATTACTTAAAAAATTACGAAGTCATCGGGCGCTCTTTAAATGAAACGTCAACGTCGGGATAAACGTCTGAATATTCATAGCGACCCATGGGTTGACGTCACTCGCTTTTAATCAACGTTGAAATATTACAACACACCTATTTTTGTTGCTTTTCATCCACGTTAATACGCTTTCGTTCTAAAAATTGGTGGCTCGTGCCACGATCGGACCAAAGCGATTGTTTTTATATTGGGTTTTACAGTTACTACTTGCGCTTAAATAAGGCATCTAGTTGTACTGAAAGCTCGAAATCACACGTACACGCTCAATATCGTCCAACTGTTTGAGTACTTTATGTTTATATATTACTAGCCGACCCGACTTCGTTCTGTCAAAAGCTATAGTATAAACTCCACTACTCTACCCTACCTACCTACCTACCTACCCTACCCTACCCTACCCTACCCTACCTGCCTACCTACCCTACCCCACCCTACCTGCCTACCTACCTACCCTACCCTACCCTACTCTACCCTACCTACCTACCTACCTAACCTACCCTACCCTACCTACCTAAAACTGAAAAAAAATAGATAGTAGCCGATTCTCAGACCTAATGAATATGCATATAAAATTTCATAAAAATCGGTCAAGCTATTTCGGAGGAGTATGGTTACTAACATTGTGACACGAGAGTTTTATTAGTTATATAACAAATTTATGGACGTAAGTCTGAAATAAATTATTATTATTATTATTATAATATGAGCTAAAATTCGTGTGACTTTAAAATTTCACTGTGAAAAAACCTTTTTAGCGAAACAGCAAAAAGTTCCGTTAGCGACATATTATGTAACGTGTGCCCACAGTGCCCTCGACTGCGGTCAACAGACAAGAGAGAACTGTAGAATGCATGCTACCGCGGGCAATTTCATCCTTTGTCTTAAATGACGAGGAGTCGTCTTCGCCAGTCGAGAACGCTAAGTGGGGAAGATGTCACTGTTTCGTTGCTCCCCTACATACTCTAAAAGTCGAGCATTCTTCAAGACTCGTGATGCAAGCAGAGTGCAGATTTCAACAGACTTTTGTTGTTACGCAGCTGTGTGTAAAGATGGTTTCAAGAGATAGCAGCGCACGGCAGATGTAATATTTCATACTTTGTTATTTTATGTGCCTGATGAATGTTAGACTTTAACTTTACATGGATATTATGAGAGCTTGCCTTACTGTAGCGACTGTACTCTTAATGGGGTGGCCCTCATTAGAAATAATGGCATGTTTGCTTTACCACTCGATATGTAACAATGTAAGTAACCAGCACGTTCCAGTTCCACTACAAACGCAAATGAGGATCGTTCTCCGGAGGCTCCGCGCAAATGAGTTTCTCAAATGAATCGTTACCAAGTGTCGGCAAACGAGAAATCATTCTGCGGAACTCGTTTGAACGCTTTCCAATTTCGTACATTGAGTTTTTCCAGTTACACGCGTCGATATGACCCTTGACCCGATTTTCGACTATGCGTAATTCAGAGGCGGCGTTACACTAATCGACTACGAGTACACTTGCAGCAAGAAATCCATACTTATAATATTATAAATGTGAAAGTAACTCTGTCAGTATGTAACATTTTCACGCCTAAACCGCTGAACCGATCGTCATGAAATTTGGCAGAAATATAGCCTAGGATATGGAGAAGGACATAAGCTACTTTTAGACGTGATAACCGACATCCACGCGGGCGGAGCCGCGGGCAAAAGCTAGTAACATTATAAATGTGAAAGTTACTCTGTCTGTATGTAACGTTTTCACGCCTAAACCGCTGAACCGATCGTCATGAAATTTGGCAGAGATATAGCCTGGGATATGGAAAAGGACATAGGCTACATTTTAACGCGATAACCGACATCCACGCGGGTGGAGCCGCGGGCAAAAGCTAGTAATATTATAAATGTGAAAGTAACTTTATCTGTCTCTCTGTCTGTATGTAACGTTTTCACGCCTAAACCGCTGAACCGATCGTCATGAAATTTGGCAGAGATATAAGCCTGGGATATGGAAAAGGACATAGGTTACATTTTAATGCGATAACCGACATCCACGCGGGTGGAGCCGCGGGCAAAAGCTAGTATAAAACTATAAATTCAACAACCTCGAACCCAATTTAAACGTTTTTGTACCATAAAAAACTATCGGTTACGGAATGAAACAAATAAAGAAAATATACTGTGAAAGCTCTAAAGATAGTGAAAAATGTATTTTCTTTCACAAAGCGCATAACGTAGAGAACATGAAATATGGTACGGATTCCGTTTGGCTCAGCGTGCGTTGGGGAGTCTACCTATCGGTTTTCGCGACTCGGAAAGCATCGAACTTATTTGATATTTGTTTCCTATTCGAAGCTGGACCATAATACTTTATTTATGTCACAATATTTGTATTTAAACGTTGAATTGGTTTGAAACTTAAAGCGTAGTTAAAGTTTACGGTTTGTGAATATCAATAGTGCCTAATTGACGACGTTGGAACCAGAGTGATCTAGGGCACAAAAGTATGTTTTCGAGAAAAATAAGGAAACGCGTTGTTAGGCTATGTTGTAAGAAATTTATAAGCCATGATAATTTATTGTTTCTTTATTGCACTTAGATCACTTTGGTTTTCCATAAACGTTAAGAACTCAGTACGGACGGATGGATGACCCCTGTAACACAGGTTTTCCTAGCATAGGGGTCATTGATCAATATTTTGTGTCAGGCTATTCCCATGTTTAAATTAAGTGTCACTCTGTATGTGTACTTTTACGTCAAATAAAAAATAAATTAAAAAAAAACAGTAGTAAAATTGGGACCATTAGTGATCTAAGTGCATCTCATTCTTGATCAGTGCGGCATGCCTTCACTTTGCAGACCGTACCAATTCTATAGTGACATGCAGTGATCCCTCAAGGAAGAAAGCATTGAAGAGCGCTTAGATCAGTGTGGCATGGTAGAATTATGGTTTTTCTATGCCATTGTGTAATAACCTCAGTATTGGCAAAAATGTCACTTAGATCACTCTGGTTCCAACGTCGTCAATTAATCTGTCTTCATGGAAATATCACACGTTTCTCGAAGTATCAACACTAAATGAACGTTAGGTGATTACAGTAACGAGATACATGCCTCAGACAGGCGCGCAGTAGAAATTACAACCACCGTTGACAAGCCTCGAATTAATTAAACTCAAACAACGCAAGCATTCTGCAAAATTATATCCTTCGCAAACGGAATTAATAATTTCATTTAGCGTATGCGCGCGTGCATGTTTTGAATTAGCATTTCGCCATCAATTCTACAACATCTACAGACACCGTTTTATTGATCGTTAAATGACATGAGTTTCATGGAGGAAAATGAGAAAAATGTTACCGGAATGCGATCACTCACTCGTCTGTCCATCTGTCACAATCGATTTCCTCTGCGATGTGGTAAAGGTATCGAGCTGACTCGACGCCACTGTTATGAAGACTGTTAGCTCACCTAATATTACGTTTCGATCAAAATTTTAAAAATATCTTTGTGCAGGTGTATCTACAGTTAGCTTATAAAAAAAATTGTGTTATTGGAATTCGCTCAAAATAAATGATCAGCATATTATTATCTCATATATAAAATTCTCGTGTCACAATGTTAGTTACCATACTCCTCCGAAACGGCTTGACCGATTTTTATGAAGTTTTATATGCATATTCAGTAGGTCTGAGAATCGGCTAATACCTATTTTTTATGTTTTAGGTAGGTAGGTAGGTAGAATAGTGTAGGGTAGGGTAAGGTAGGGTAAAGTAGGGTAGGGTAGGGTAGGTAGGTAGATAGGTAGGGTAGGGTAAGTAGGTAGGTAGGTAGGGTAGGGTAGGGTAGGTAGGTAGGTAGGGTAGGTAGGGTGGGGTAGAGTAAGGTAGAGTGTAGTGGAGTTAATACTATAGCTTTTGACAGAACGAAGTCTGTCGGGTCAGCTAGTAATGTATAGAAAAAGTAAATATATAAAATAAATAAGTGAATGAATGAATGATGAATAATAAGTTTGTAATGTAAATGTATGTGTATGTAATGTATGTGTGTGTATATATATATATATATATTGTGTGTATATGTTTTGAATGTTGAGATTGTTTACTTAATTAATGAGACGTGTCTCTTTAAGATATCACACTCCTTATGTTCTGGCTATCCGAAGTTTGATTCCCCTAACAAATAAATATTTAAGTACCTACACGTTGGTGTGAGTTGGGGGCGTGATGTAGATCCTAAGAAAGTATTTATTTATTGTATACGCTTCTTACGTCGATGAAGTACACCGCTGCGGTACGGATATTACGATCGTACTACGCACTGACTTATTTATCTAGGTAGGTATATGATTTTCCTCTTATTGTTTATGAACTAAATTTCAAGGGAGTCAATATCTCTACTCTGACACAAAGTTCTGAATCAGAATAGAGTTAAGGAGCCCTTTCAATATAATGTTATTACGTAACTCATCAAACTTGCATTTATTTTTGAAAACCGGCCAAGTGCGTGTCAGACCACGCACGCGGTTCCGTAGTTGGAACGATTTTATCCCAAGAACAAACTTAACATTGTAGTTGAAATACATGTTCTCCCGTACATCGATATACATGACGGTCAATTCTCCAACTGCAAATGTAAGTTGGTTGACTATTATGTACGGACGTTATCTTGTAAAGCCTACTTTTCTGTGATAGTTTTCATTTTAACTTCGTTTATTTTACGACTTTGTCGGTGTGATTAATATATATACCCATATCAAACTACAGATTTCTAGTACTAAGAGTCTCTGAGCTAAGCTAAGGACCTGGCCCGGGTCGACGGCGCGTTGTGTTCCAAACGCGCCTCAAAGAGATGTCAGCACGCACTGACGGGGTCCGCTAGGACTGATAGGCATCGGTCCTAGCGGACCCCGTTAGTGCACAGTGTGTGGCAGGCGCCAGGGTTGCGGGATTGTCCGAAAGGGATACCATAGCCCTGGCAAATAGGCAGCTGAAAGAACACGGGTGGGTTTTAGTCAGTAATAGTCTGACATAGGTACCCTCCCGCTCCGCATAGAGCAGGAGAAGTTACTTGATAAATTCCCAAGCCAAGAAAAAAGTCTTTGAGCTAAGCCGCGGATAGACAAACAGACGGACATGGCGAAACTATAAGGGTTCCTTGTTGACTATGGAACCCTAAAAAATATAAATATTCGATTAATTAATAATAAAAATCTTATTCATGATTTCAGCCGTAAAGACGTCCACTGCTGGACATAGGCCTTCCCCAAGCACCGCCACTTCGACCGGTTCTGTGCTTCCCGCATCCAGCGGATTCCTGCGGCTTTCACAAGATCATTGGTCCACCTTGTGGGAGGCCTTCCAACGCTACGTCTTCCAGTACGCGGTCGCCACTCCAGCACCTTTCGGCCCCAACGGCCATCTGTTCCGCGCGCAATGTGCCTTGCCCATTGCCATAATAAGATTTTCAAAGAAATTGCCAAACTTAAGTAAGTTTGGCAATTCTTCGAAAATCTTATTATTAAATATAATATTAATTACCGTAGTTGAACCACAAATTATGCTATAGCTGTTGGTAATATGTAAGCAATAGAATCATAACTTATGTGGCAGCCTAATAAAATACTAAAATACGGCTTCCAATATGAGCGAAAAGCATGTAATAAATCCCTTTAAAAAAATTATTCGAATATTGCATCGATAGCTTAGGAAATAGAATCACTATCCGTTTTTCACATACAGTTGTACAGGCTTCGAAATCCGCTGAAAGCTTTTCAATGTTTGATTGAAACAAACGCTTTTCCTCCTGAAATATGACGCTTGTAAAACCAATATACCTATGCTTTTTTTAAGTTAGTGCCTAAATTTTTATAGTTTCACGTTTTAAGTTCAGTAAGTAGGTAACGTAACAATTTCATTAAATGGAAAACAAATGACATGTTAAATACCTGGACGAAAAACAAAAAAAAAAAAAAAACTCAAATGGATTGGTCTGCAGTAAGTAGGTACCTACTTAACTGATGCAAAGAATATTATTATACGAGTAGCGATACTTATATTTAATCAAAGTCAAACTCAAATAATTTATTTTACACTAGCTTTTGCCCACGACTTTTTCGTCCCCCGACCAATCCCGTCGCATTGCATCGCCTGTCCACGCTTTTACTTCGATTTCTCAAAGCGTCCTTTCAGATTTTTTTATTTTTATTTTTTCTCGGCTGTCAAAGTCAAATGATTTATTTCAAATAGGCACGTAAAATGCACTTTTGAACGTCAAAAATTACATAAATAATTAATTGATTCTAGTTGCCCCTTCCAAAAGGTAGTTATGTATGAAGAAGAATGGGCAAGAAACTCCGCTGCTAAGGGTCATAGCGTGATGTTACAAAACCTATAGGCTTCCTTAATAATTAGGCTAACAAATTCAAAAAGAATTGCTTAAATTCGACAGGTAGTTCCAGAGACTACCTTTTGGAAGTGATAACTAGAATCAATTTTATTTCCGTGTAACTTTTGACGTTCAAAAGTGCTATTTATGTGCCTAATTGAAATAAATGCTTTGACTTTGACTTTGAGATTAGCGCGTTCAAACATTAAAAATAATATACTCTTCAGCTTTATTGTTAGTATTTTAGAGGTATGAGGAACAGGGTGTAAAGTTCACTCATACTAGTAAAGAGAGGATCCTTCGACCAGACGAGTATTGTGTCTGGTGGGCAACTGCCCAACGGTTGATGTCGGGATGTTGTATATAAGCTAGTCGCGCGGTAAACTCTGATAGCGCGATGTAGGATTTGTGACGTCAGGTCTTTGATGCGTACGAGTAGTTCGCATGTGGCGTTGTTGATACCGCCACAGTATATTTCCGACTTGCTTAACAAAAATTATAATAACTCGGCTAATATGCATGATATGCAGATAAATTATAGCCTATAGCAATCACGGATAAAGCAGCTACATACTAGTGAATGAATTATCATAATCCCTTCAGTAGTTTTAGAGATTACCCCCTACATACAAACTTACAAACAAATGTTACCTCTTTATAATATTAGTAAAGATAGTATAGATTATTTTTGTCTCAACTTTTACGTCACTTTATCGCACTGATAAAACAGTTATTCGATCTGAAAATTGTCGACAATAATCATCGAGTCGGCAGCACAACTATTGGAAGAAAGCGTATAGTTTAAAAAAAGTTTTCCTTCCTTAGTTGCAGCTTGGTCTGTAGTTCAAATGGCAAAGTTTTGGTTTCAGACAAGCCGACCTAAGTGCACTTTGTCACTTAAATTGGAAAATATTGTTCTCCAAGAAGAAACGGGAAGTAACGGTTTTCAACTAAAAGAATGTCATTGTTATTTTATACAATTTAAAAAGCGCAGAGTACAGCGGGCATAATTTATTGCCACGATCTTTAGGAGAGCAATTTTGTGTTTGTTTTGTTGAGTTGCGAAAACGGTCTGGGAATCGGTTCTGGGAGGGCCGTGCATTTTGTAAATATTTTCTTTATCGGTATTCATTGCTATTAAAACTATTTGCGTAATACACTGATTGTAAAAGTGCACTGAAAAAAAAAAAGTAGATGCCACAATCAAGATTTTGTTTAGATTGACTAAGTAACTTGTTTGCATCTGAGCCTATCAAGCACAATGATCACAGCTACTACTTTTATTTGATTGAGATTTGAAACGGGATCTTGATTGGAGTTATCACAAAACCTATTTGCAGCAATGAAGTCAAAACATAGTTGTTCCAACCAAGATTATTGATTAAAGTTTCAATGATCTTTATTGAAATAATCAAAATGCTTGATTGACACAACTAACTTACTTTGTTACAGTATTTTTTTTTTTAATGACTCTTTTTTAAGTCTTCTACAATGATGTCATGTTAAGAGTAATCGAGAAACTTGTTTGAGCGTTCAATCATTTGAACTAGTATTGCTGCAATCATGTCGTGATGATCAACTTAACTAAGATTTTGATTAATCTAAACAAGATATCGTGAAACAATCTAAAAGGCCACTTGATTGGAGTGCATTTTTTTCAGTGTGTTAACATTGAACCAATTGCATGTTGAATAATTACCTACTGTCTTTACTGAATACCATTGGAGAAGAGTTAATAATAATATTGTTATAATAAATATAATACAAAGAATTGTATTACCACCATGTTTCGGCCGTCGCCACTGTGAGGCTTCGATTTAAATGAATAAATGGACTGTAGGTGCTGGTGTATAATAATATGTATTCATTAAAAAAGTTATGTCTGAGAGATGACAGACGTCCGCAAAGCTTTGGCGGGACGACTGGCGATGACGACGACGCGGCGCAAAGTGGAAGCGCGGGCGCGGCCGGGCTCGCGGTATGGCTCCGCAGGCACGGCGGTAGAAAGTACTGCCGTGCGCCATCTGGTGGCGGCGCACGGCGGGGCCGTTACAACCATTTACCATACCAATTACCATTTATTCAACATGAAAAAAAATTAAGTTTTTTTGCATTTTACCTTACTATTTTATTTTTGTACTATTCTGCCGCACTAACGAAAAATGCAATAACTCGATTTTGCCGCTTACGAGAATTATATTTTTGATTATTGAATTTGTTATGAAGTTTTAGTTATTGTATTCTTGCTTACTGAAAAATCGAGTTCCTAAAGGATCAATAAAAAGTTGCTTTGAAAGAGTTAATAGATTTCTATTCGCTGACTCCAAATATATAACTCAACGAATATATAACTCAAAATCGTCCAAAATCTAGTTATTGCATTCTCCGTTAGCGCGGCAGTATTATTATCAAAATTCCATCTTATTTAACCTACAATTTATGCACATAAATTTAATAAAAAAACTAGTTTAGTCATTTGATTATTGAGTCCTAGTATCATTTGATAGTGTATTTTATTTATATCAACGCATAATAGCGGTTTCGCGATTATAGAGACTACATACAATGTTAAGACTGCATCGAGCGCACAGTGGCGCCCTCATCGTTATTTCGGTGATTTCTTTTATTGTAGAATGAAAATGCAGAAAATAAGCTCGTCAAGTTGTGCTTCACAAGACTATACGTTATTATTACTACAAATAGTAGTTTTAAATTGTTATGTTTTATTGTAATCATTAAAACAGAAAATAGTGGCCACTAAGCTCCGTTTTAATGATTACAATAAAACACTGTGCACTCGCTAGCCTCTTAATTCACGGCGTACAATTCTTGAAATAAGCGTTGTATTAATATTTAACATAGGATTGAAAGTTGCAGTTGAAAAAAAAAATATACATAATAATTATGCCCTTTATTTATAAACTTTGCTTAAAGTTAAGAGATGTTTAAGTGTCCAAAATGTATGGTTACACATTCGCTTATCATTACTTAATGTTCAATCAATCAACACAGCCTATCGCAGTCCACTGCTGGACATATACCTTTCCCTGCAGGCTGCGCAACAACACTCTCTCCAACGCCTTCTACACCCAGTCTGTCCCAGCCACCTTTTTGAGGTCGTCGGTCCATCTAGCTGAGGTGCGTCCCACACTACGCTTGTCGATACGCGGTCTCCACTCCAGGACTCGACTGCTCCACCGACCATCGGTCCTTCGACAAACATGGCCAACCCACTGCCACTTCAGCTTGCTTACTCTGCAAGCTATGTCGGTAGCTTCGATTAAATTCGGGATAATTTCATCCCTGATTTTATCCTTCAAAGAAACTCTGAGCACAGTCCGCTTCAAAGCGAGCTGAGCGACCTTAAAATTGGGGACAAGCACGACTGTTTCGGCACCGTTTGTCATAACGGGAAGGACGCACTGGTTGAAGACCTTATTCTTCAAACATTGCGGGATAGGCGACGAAAAGACTTGACGGAGTTTTCCAAACGTTGCCCAGCCTAACCGGTTTCTACTCGGCTTCTTTCTCAAAGTTGTCTTATCTTAACTTTTAGCAACCGTTTATAAATAAACCGCTAAAACTGTGTACTGCTTGAAAACCTTGGCCAATATGCTACAATTTAAAAAGAGTAATAGTTATTTATTTCTTAGATATAATCCGAGATTAGATTAGAAAGCACCCATCTACCTACCGCATTAATTTATTTTCAGTAAAAACAATACAATGAATGTTGACGATATGTCAAGGGGACGGCGCTCAAAAAAGGATTTTAAATAGGAAGGTTTTGGAATAGCATTTAGGAGGAATGCAATATGAGTATTGAGTTTCTTGACCAAGCGAAAATACAGTAATTTTTTTTTGTATAATATTTTTCTGTTAATGATTGGTTTCTATGTATATGAAAATATTTATGTTTTGTTATATATTTTTTATCTCAGTCTTCTAAAGTTCTGTGTTTTATTCAAAGCATATTTTGTAGTAAATTTAACAGAAAGACAATTATAATTTAATATTAAAGTTGTGGCGGTATGAACAACGCATGCGAACTACGCATCAAAGACCTGACGTCACAAATCCTGCATCGCGCTATCAGAGTTTACCGCGCGACTAGCATATATACAACATCCCCACATCAACCGTTGGGCAGTTACCCACCAGACACAACACACGTCTGGTCGGAGGATCCTCCCTTTACTATAGAGTATGAGTGAACTTTACACCCTGTTCCTCATACCGCTAAACCCTCTCTCTTTTTTTATCTCCTTTGTCCCACTGCTGGGCAAACGCCTCCCCCACAGCTTTCCACTCTTCTCCGGCCAATCTCTCATAAACGCCTCTAAGGCTTAGCACGCACTGCGAATAAACATAAGCGGTTCGAAACTGCCGAAAAATATAACGTATAGCTATCTATACAAGTGCACGCACTAGCGATTTTGTTCAGTAACTGATTTTAGAAACGTAATTTACTACATTTTCGAAAACGTAATAGTATGGTGGTGTACGCACAGCGGTAAACCGCGTTCGGTTTTCGATTTCAAATGTCATTGATCAGTTAGTGAATGTACCCAGTTCCTACTATGGAGGCGGCGTTGTTTATGTTTTCTAAATTTTTTAACCAAAGCCACAACACACGCTGTTTGCTAGAAATCCATGGTGGTACTGAAATAAGATCGAGTAAACACCAGACGCAGTGCGCGTTTGTACGCGGTTTGGCGTTTATCACTTATTCCAAAACTGCAGAGTGCGTTTAATCGCAATGCATGCTAAGCCTTAAGGCTCGTACAGACTCGCGCGATATCGCGGGCGCGACGCGACACTAGTAGCACAATTTCTTTGTCGGTGCCTGTCGCGGCCGCGATATCGCACGAGTCTGTACGAGCCTTTAGTCAACACGCCAGCATTTCGTCGGTGATAACAGCCATCTTCTAGCATCCACTACAACTGCCTACTAACTATACTAAGTGCAAAATGAAGGTTAGGAGCTGGCTCCAGGAATTAAATTATGAAGCTACGGAAAAACTTCTAGCTACCATGGTATAGAAAATTGTACCTATATTTTTATTTTATTTACTGCGCATTCAGTGCTTCCTATCATATTTCCTTACACTCACACATACATATCACACATACCACACACACACATATACTAACCCTAGAGTAATAGTGTTACCCGTCTTTTTTTTTTTTTTTTTAATTCTGGTTTTATATAGCTTACCGCATTTGTGTACGAGTGCATAATCACAAATAAATGTAACTAATTCCTAAGGGGTGGAGACCTGGTGTCCTGAAATACAGGCTTTACGCCAAGCTTAGGCACCAGTCTCCCACAATATTATTTAAACTATTTTGTATTGTTCTTGATCATATTTTGAAAATTTAACTGATACTATCTGTATTGGGATAACACCTTTTCCCACAGTAGATAAATTTAAGTACTTGGGCTCTATGCTCACAACAGATGCCAACGTTGACACAGACGTGGTCCATAGAATTGGTGCATCGTGGCTGAAATGGCGATCACTTACAGGAGTATTATGTGATCCACGTATTCCCATAAAAATTAAGGGCAAAGTCTATAAGACCGCAGTACGTCCCGCGTTATTGTATGGCACCGAATGTTGGACAACAAAGAAGATGCATGAGCAAAAGGTCCATACCAACGAAATGAAGATGCTAAGATGGGCGGGAGGTGTGACCCGGCTTGACAAAATCCGTAATGAACATCTACGTGGCAGCTTCAAAGTCGCACCTATCACAGTCAAAATGACAGAAAACCGCCTAAGATGGTATGGTCACATTAAAAGACGCAGTGAAGATCGTGTGGTTCAAATAGCTCTAAATTTACCGGACACAAAAAGAGGTAGAGGCCGCCAGCCAAAGACTTGGTGGTCCAAGATCACGAGAGACCTCAAGAAAGCACAATTTCCCGATGCGACAATCCAAGACCGTTCGTCTTGACGCAGGAAAGTGAGGAGACCCGACCCCAAATAACGGGACCAGGGATGGAAGTAGATATATTGTGGTGAGAAATAAATCCTTATCTTATCTTATAGGTACCTACGATACACAATATATATATTTTTTTTTAATAATAGAAACGGCACGTTCACGGCAGGTTAATATAAATGCTATTTTATCAAACTACAACAACTAAACAACTACATAAATTTAATTTGGACTTACTTAGTCCAAGTTCAATGTGTATCAGTAAATTCAAAGCTAAGTTCGGTGAACTAATGATAAACATACATGGATACCTGTAATTCGCTTGGACTAACATAGCTATTCTAACTAATGGTTACCTCTGGTTTAACTTTCCAGTGAGAATTAACATAGTTTAATTAAATTCTGTCTGTTTGTAACATAATGTGCGCTTGGGTAATTTTTAATGTGGCGATATTATCGTCGACGTCCACGACAACGATAAATAGCACGTTTTACTTCCTTGTGTTATCGTGATAACATGGACGTCCACGACAATACCGTCATGTTGTAAATTATAGAAAAAAAAAAAAAAAACGCCAAATATCTATCATAATATATTAATGACAAAAGGCCCACAGAAAAGTACGGAAATCAGGGCTTGTTAACGTTACCAAATAACAAAATAATAACCGTTACGTAACGTTAAATTTCAATTTTATAGGTACCTACTAACGTTACAAAAATTTAACGTTACTTGATAACATTACCAGTAATATACCGTTAATTAACATTAACAAAAATACGATAACTAACATTAATTTAGTTACGTTGCCGTTCTGTGGGTAAGAATCAGGCAGATTCAGGCAACGTTTTGATCGGCACGGCATCAGAGAGGCGCGAGGGCGGTCTCCCGCCACGCCACACGCCTCAGGTCCCACTACTTACATCTCACCCGTTTAAAATAACGATAAAATTAATAGTCACATAAATAACGTTAAATCGATTACCGTTATTAATAATAACGTTAACTCTGTCAATACAAGGTAACGTTATGAAAATTTACCGTTATTTTAAGCCCAGACGGAAATGCTTCATAAAAGCTTGAAGTATAGCTGCTGCGACAAAAAGTGAGTTAGAAAAAAAAAATACGTGGACACAAATGATTAAAAACTCCCGATTTGAATCTCCTTAAACTCCCTCTCCACTCATCCGACTTCTACTCCTACTCCTTCACTGTGCACGCGGCTCGGTTGTGGAATTCCCTGCCACCTGACATTAGGGACTGCCAAACTGTTGCAGCCTCTAAAAGAAGAGTAAAAGATCACTACCTTTCCACTTCATCATAGTTGCATATTATTATGTATTTATTATTTTCCACTACATTGTAGTTCTAAGTATATAAATATTTGAGTGATATTGGTTTAGAAGTATGTATGTAAGTATATTCACTTATTGTATGTTAATCAGTATTTATATTAGTGTATAGCTATTTTTATTTTACGTATTTTTTTTCTCTTCTACTCTTACACACGTTGTCTACATCTCTATATCTACTTTCATAAAGCAGGTATGCTGGAAGAGATTTCATTAGAAATAAGCATCACCTTTGTACGTATTTTTCTTTTCCTTTCTTCTTGTCTGTTCATATGTGTGTACATAAATTGTTAAATAAATAAATAAATAGATTTAAAAAAAAAACTCACAAAGCTTTTCGGGTGTTATAAACTTATATCTAAAATAAAGATTTGCTGTCAAAAATAACTAACAATAAGTCTATTTTTTCCAGACGAAAAAAGCGAATTACGTAGCTTGAATTACCTAATAAAAAGTTTTTAGTTATAGATGGATAATTAAATAAACTGTCAAGTTCACCCTCTTGTTCGATAGATGGCGTTGTTACCTTTTCCTGAATCGCGCTATGGTTTCGTTACAAGCATTTGATAGAGTTTTCCTTTTTCATTTGATTATGTAGGTTACCTCCCCTCCCCTTCCCCTGACCCTTGAATCCGCCCGCCCGCGCGGAGCAAGTAACCGTAAACACCGTCCCTAATAATAATAACCAGATACAACAAGTCCCCTCTTGTTCAGTGATCAGTAGCGCCCTAAGCCTAGGTTCGAGTCCCACTATGGGACGCCCTTAGCTGTGCTACTAAATTTTTGTTAAGTGGCGAAAGGCGCTTCTGGCCTCGCCAACGCTCGGTTAAACAGTCAAAGCTTTCAGCTAACTGCAATAGGTCCGTACCAAAAACAAAATATATATATTATATTACTAGCTGACCCGACAGACTTCGTTCTGTCAAAAGCTATAGTATAAACTCCACTACTCTACCCTACCTTACCCTACCTACCCTACCCTACCTACCTACCTACCTACCGTACCCTACCCTACCCTACCTACCTACCTACCCTACCCAACCCTACCCTACCCTACCCTATCTACCTACCTACCTACCCTACCCTACTCTACCCTACCCTAATTTTTCGTAAAAACCATTAAAAAAAAAAAACGTAAAAACCATCCTTGGACTTCAACGAACATTAAAAAAAAGAATTGGTTGAATTGGTCCAGGCGTTGTTGAGTTATGCGCTTACCAACACATTTTGCGATTCATTTTTATATTATAGATAGATGTAGGTACCAAAATTATTCAGAGATACTTTCTGTATCAAAAAGCTAAAATAGAAGATTATGTAACCGTTTAAGCCGAAACTTATTAATGGGAGTTTCAAAAAGAGCCTTATGCAGTTACGCGAGGTTTTACAATGTATCTAACGTTTCTTTACGTTATTTTTATAGCTTAAAAATATCCACACCGAATAAAGTAACACTTTATCAAAGTTGATGACTTTCCAACCTCCTCTTAAAAGCACTCATAAAATCCGAGCTATTGTTTGTTCGTAATTTACAAGACTAACAACCAAACTGAACTTAATAGAGGAGATAAGGGTCAAATTCCAATATTGGATTTAGTTTAGCGATGAGACCGCAACTGCAACAATTTAGTGCGCTCTAACTGAACGGGGGCTGAAGCAAAGTTTAACATTATTAAAGTTTTATCAACGTTAGCAGCACTTACATGGTGTTACACTTTGTACAGGTAATGTATTAAATACGCTTGCATCAGTAATCTGTGCTGTATTCTCGCGGAAAGTTTTCCTTAATATTTTTATGTCGGTTCTTAAGTTTCTATTGAGTAAGTTTCCCGCGGCGTTGCTCATACCTACCGTAGAATGGGGCTATTTGAATTTTCGGGGGTTATTTGGAACAAAGTAATGAGTTGACATAAATTCGAATTGTGATCTTCGTACGAAAAATTGTAAAAGTAAACAAGACCAGAAATAAAATAAAAGCTGTCTATGGTAAACACCATAGACAGCTTTTATTTTATTAAAGTGATTGTAAGATTTAAGTTGACATAAATTCTACCAAAACTGGTAGAATTTATGTCAACTTAAATCTTACAATCACTTTATTCCAAATAACCCCCGAAAATCCAAATACCGTTCTACGGTACTCTATTTTGTAAATACCTTCCAGCTTTTGACGTGACAACGTCTAATAAATCGATGAACGCCGGCTGCATACACGAAAATGTCCCGTTACGCCCATTGTCCCGTTACGTCCTTGTCTCGTTACGCTCATTGTATGCTCAATGTTTTGTTATGACGTTGTCACGTTAAACTATCGTCCGTAAACCAACTTTACAGACAACTCATTTTTTTACCCAAGGCATGCACCTCTGGCTTTTCGGATTCATGTGCTTAATGTATAATTATAACTTGCTTAAAAAACGGTGAAGGGAAACGACATGCCGTAGAGATATTTCTCGACGGCATGTGTAGTCAAGTCAGAAGCCAATGGGCGGCATAAAAACTCTGACACCAGGTTAGTCAGTAACCATACGAAAAGGAGAAGAAGCATTTTTACGAAGTAATTTACTGTCATAAAGTCTGGCAACCTGTCTTTCCAAGGGGTATCGTGTGAGTCAGCAACTGGGTATCACTAAATCTAGGTAGGTTTATAGGGTGTATCTGGTGGACCTGCCACCAGATACACCCTATTATACACCAGATACAGGCTACGGGATTTCACCCACACACAAGCGGAGAACTGGTGGACCTCGACACCGGGCTGCAGGCAGTCCAGAGAGGCTGACCAGGCGCCTTTTACGTCTGGACAACCATCACGGGACACTGCTCGCTAAACAAACATTTCCACACAATAGGGATAACGGACCGCCCTCTGTGCAGGGCCTGCATGGAGGCGGATGAAACCGTTGCGCATGTGCTCTTCGAATGCACAAGCGTCACCCAGATCAGAACAGAAACCCTCGGGGAACCCAGATCCCTTGCCGATGTTCTGAACAGACCAGGAGACGTGATTAGCTTCTGGAAGGAGGTGGGCTGGTTGGAATAACTACCGACGGCTGCCATGGCCCACGCACAATGGTCCATCTTAAGGACTAAGTGCGGAAACCAAACCCTCTAACATAGAACATAACATAGATAGGGTGTATCTATTCAAACACGAAATATTTTAAAAGATACACCTATAGGTGGTAAAGAAGCCATGGAAACGATTTTTTGTTTTGTTTGTAAATCTGATTATTATTATTATTTAAAAAAAAATATACATGATATGTTGATTACTTATCAAAAGGCACCGTGCTCGTGCCGCCGCAGTCGTCGCCGCGTCCGGGCGAGTCATTCATAGAATTAAAAAAAAAAGTAATTAAAGGTTTTTTTGCAAAATGTCTCAAACAATTTTAAAATTATAATAATTATGTAGAAAATATAAAACACTTAGATTAGAAAAAAAATCTTTCGCTGCTATGGCTTTTTTACCACTTATAGATGTTTCTCTTAAAATATTTCGTGTATGAATAGATACACCTTTTATACTAAAGATTTACTGTTGCAGTCTTGTGAGTAGGTAGGTAGGTATTGTACGTATCTTAAATGTTGATGGGTATCTAATAGTGAAATAAATGACCTGCTATTACTTCGTTTAGGGTTCCCTGTATCATGAGTGAAATCCAAAGTCACGCAAACAATGGAGATAATGTAAAATCTGTCCCGACCTTCAGCAAAAAAAAAAAAACATTTTGGTAGCGACCTATCGGACCTTTTTTAAATTCAAAAGTCATATTCCAAAGTAAAATAGATATCCTTTAAAAAAGAGCAAATACAATCTAAAAGCCAATTTGATTAAACAAAGCATCGCAGACAGACCGTATAATAGCTGTTTCATATTACGCGCAAATAAACAAACAGACCTAAAATAATATTTTCTCTGAGTCTGTTATATGTTAGTCCAAAAGTAATAAAGAAGCAACACATAATATTTGCACTGAAATATGTAATAAAGTCGCATTTTCGTGGCATACACGTCATGAATACATCTATCATAAACTTTTGTTCCCAAATAATAACACAGCACGAACGAGCTATCTTCTGTACACTTTGAAATTCTTGATAAATAAAACAAAAACAAGACGTCAGCAAAACGAATTCATTTTGTCTTTAAACATTTCTTTAACCGTACGGAACCAATTTGATCAACTCGAAACCATTCCGTTTCGGGAATTGCTGGCAGCAAGAAATGAGAGAGGCATTTTAAAAAAGGTCCGAGCCATTGTCCCCACTGCGCTGCGACGCTTAACCCTCCAGTCTGCGATCACAAAGCCACTATAAAAGGTAAATGGGCTTTCTGCTTCTGAAACTACGTTCACATTATGCTTTACAGCAGACGCTGTAGGTACGCCGTGAGCATTGTTGCTGCGTCTTATTACAGTATGCATAATAACATAACATTCATAACTGACACCGCTAGCGCTGCTCGGTTTATTAAAACCAAGCTGCGTTTATACTGGGCTCTTTTGAATGTGTAATCGAGCCGCTTACTCGTTTTGTGGACGTTATTCATTTTGTTAAATTAAATGTTGGTTCTTTTCTGTAGTTTCACTGAAAAGGTAGGTTTTATCTTTTTCTACATAATATATTATTATTTTGCATACTGAAACATGTTCTTTTATGTTTCGTACTACCTACATGGTAAACAGAGAAATAATATTTGCATATAAAAGCTGCAGAAAAACAGATGTAGTCTACGTGGTGCTTGTTTTTAAATGCTACTAGTTATACAACAGTTCAAAATATTATTATGATTTTGTTATTTTTAAATCTCAAATTCAATTCTATAAATCTTCGTCTTCAACCCATTTAAGCATCACTACAGCAAAACACTTTATAACGGTTCAAATCTCGATTTGTGAATAACAAAATCCTAGCTTATCCGAAAGCTCCATATCCTGATTCCCCACTACGGCAAGGGCTTTAGTAGTACGCGTGTTTCTGTTCATTATATAACATGTTGTTCAGCGAATATGTATGAATAATAAGCAACGTTTGAAACCATCATTGAACGTCACTAGTTTACAACAGCACTATTCAACTATTATAGCGATCAATTTGATGAATATTTTTGGGAAAATTCAAACTTTGTTCATGTTATCGAAATTGCAAATTAATAGAATATAAGGACTGTTTTATAAACAACTCGCGTTTTATGAAACAGATTATATCAATCACTTGTTAATTAAATACATCTGAAACTGTTTATCAATTATTACGTGAAATTCGGAAAGGCAAATTAGTTTAGAATTATTTATAAGAGCAGTTTCCCCGAAGCTAAAATATATATAACTTGTTTGTACTGAGAGTTGATATTTATTTAGATCATGGAGCATTTATGACGTCACAAAATGTTTATCCGGGACACTCTGTGTAAGTTGTGGACATATAAAACAAAACGAGCCGAGCCGTAGTACCGCTATTATTTGGACGATAACTACTGTTTTCTGTATCAGTATCCCTCTATCCCCTATGGGGGGATGGGGGATGGTGGAAGGCAAATGGGGGATGGAAAATGTTGGTCAACACGGTGTCAGTGAGAGGAATAAGTAACGCGATACGTCTTCGCGCCGCGTGTTCCTGAGACTGATGGATGGTGCACGCCCAACGAATTCATCAGCGGAAACTAATAGAATTAGTTTATTTAATTGCTTACATAGACTGATACATAAATTGGTTTTTGTTTGGTTTGGTGTGATGGTGATTGTTTGTATTAGATTCTACGTTCGACGATTAAGGCGCAGATATATGTCAGTGACCTTGAGTGGTTAGCTTGCGTGTTCTGTACTGAGTTCACGCAACGTGTCGTACGTCCAGCCAGTAATAGGACTCGCCTATCCAGGAGCACTGTCCCAGATAAGACGCATTATTTATTTATAAGCCTTTTGGCCCCGTACAGGATTTTTTTTTCGTTTTACCTTTGTTTTTTATTTTATTTTTTATTAGTGTTACTATGAGGTGCTAAGTTTAAAATGCGATCTTCCTGTATGAGTCCCAATAAATTCTTTCTTTCTATTTATTATACATAAAAAAAGGTATTTTAATAAATCACGTATACTAAAAGATCCATAATTAAATTATCTTTAAAAAAGTGACGGTTTCAGAAAAATACGCTTGATAGATTTTGCGTGATTCTCAGTTTTTTATCCGCGTTAGACATAGCTTTACAAAATAATTTCACTATATAATGTAAATATAATCTAAAATATTCATATATTTAGTTATTAAGACTACGCCGAGCGCACAGTGGCGCCCTCGTCGTTATTTCGGTGATTTCTTTTATTTTAGAATGAAAATGCAGAAAATAAGCTCGTCAAGTTGTGCTTCACAAGACTATATGTTATTATTACTACAAACAGTAGTTTTAAATTGTTATGTTTTATTGTAATCCTTTAAACGGAGCTTAGTGGCCACTATTTTCCGTTTTAATGATTACAATAAAACATAACAATTTAAAACTACTGTGTGTAGTAATAATAACGTATAGTCTTGTGAAGCACAACTTGACGAGCTTATTTTCTGCATTTTCATTCTAAAATAAAAGAAATCACCGAAATAACGATGAAGGCGCCACTGTGCGCTCGGTAGCCTCTTAAGAAAATGCTCTAATTTAATATATAATATATTTTTCCAAGTCTTAACACTACTCATTTAGACGTGATCTTCAGTATAAAATCATTAAAAGTGGGTTATCGTCGCCTTAAAATTTGTTGATTAGGTTGTTAATAATAGGTTTCGATTTTTGGTTTGCAAAAATGAAATCAAACAAAAGTGATTTCTTCGTAAGCAAGTAACAATTTAGGCGTAGTGAAATAAGGCTATGTGCAACTTCGTAGTACAGATTAAAAGGAAGATACGAAAATAATCTAGCTAGGTATATTTCCGCTGCTCCCTAAGTATATGCCTCCCTTGAGCCCTCCGTAAAGAGAAGACGGGCTCTAATCGCTGAGTATACGCTCCCCAAGAGAATAGCGAGAACATCAAAACTTATTTAGTACTAAGTTTTCACTAAGTTCAACATATTTAGAGGCTTTTACAACCAACAGGCTAAACTATGTGTATGAATGACCAAAAACGTATGAAGGCCTTTGTTTTAGAAGCAACGTTGGCCATACGCCTGCAATTTAATGTATAGGGATATGTGTATGTACTCGTAGTCTTGTGTTTTGCGGACCAAAACACAAGACTACATACACATATCCCTACTAAGGATACGCCTGTAACAGTAGGTAGTATGTGAGCAACATGACGCCAATTCTTTATTAATATATATTACGTTGCCAAAATATTGGTAACTGTTTAATATACAACAGAAAAATTAAGAAGTAGGTTAAAACACCTTCTGTTAGAGAATAGTATATTATGATACATTATGTGCTATGTTTATTATTGCGCTCGAGGCGGTATATAAGGAAGCCGAGAGTGTAATGATCAATGCTCACGCGTTTCATACGACGTTTTTCAACACACTTGCGAGGAAAGAAAACAGACTTGTATTGTTATTAACTTTATAGAAAATGGCGCTGGTTTTGTTTTCCGCGCGCCGCGCTAGCGATGCGCGCGTAGGGGTAAATAAAAGCACTGGCAAAACCGCTAAAGAGCCTTTATAAAAAAAAAAATGTTTAGACTGATCATAGTGTTGTCGTATGTCAAATTGTAGTTTAGTTAGTATGGAATTAGAAAGTACTATTGGCATAGAGTTTTGTTCAGTGAGAATCCGCAATAATAGAACGCCAGTCAGTCTTTTTCGTTTGGTTCCGGGAGGGACCACAGACAATTTAAGGTAATTTTTTAGTTCCAAGGACAAGTTAGACTATTAAAAAAAAGTGAAATATGGCATTATGGCTCCAGCATTATGGATGTCTTTTTGACGAGATTAAAAAAAGCGCAATTATCCGGCTAGTAAATAGTTATCTGTGGCGTTATAGCACTAGCGCGGTAACGTAAAGTAAAAAGCACGCGTTTTTAATACACTGTATTATGGACTTAAAAGCGGTTCCTTAAGAGCCACTTTACGAGCTAGTGTGTTGAAAAGACTATTACAGCACTGCCGAATTTCTGACTAATAAAATAATCTGACTTGTGTGAAATATCTGGAAATTATTCCTAGTTACTTTGACATTTAATTGACTAATTTCATTATATATATTTTCATGATGAACTGATGACACTATTCTGTAGTAGGTACATTTAATTTTGTAGGTTCTAATTTGTATTGTTAATTGCTTTGGATAGTGGATAAATTTATAATTATTTGATGTTTAGGTACTTATTTATATTTGTGCGCCGTTGAGGCAAAACATGACTGTGATATAATTTAATGTAACATCATGCATGCCATTTGTGTGTATACTCATGTTTTGGATAAATAAATTATCTTAACTTATCTGATCTTAAATATGGAGCAATAAATGATCCGATTAGGTACTTCCCACTGTCTTGAACAGTAGTGCTTTTGTGTAAAGTTCACTTCAAAGTTCAAATCGCACTCAAGTGACCGGACACACAATCTTCTTTAAATTGTTAGTGTCCGTGCTTTAAAAGAATAAAAATTGGCGATCAGGAAAGTCATGTATTATAATTTTTTTTAATATTGTATTTTTTTTTTATTGGATTTTATTTTTATCTTAATTTTGATTTGATTTTATGTGATTTTAATTATTTTAATTTTGATTTTAAATTGTAATTTGGTTTGGTTTGTTGTGGTTCGGTGAGTATTTTAAGTAGGCGCTCAATTTCAGTCGACATAGCATATTACTTACCGAGGGCTGTAAAAGAAAGAAAGCCCGAAATCGCAGGTGTTTGTGTAAATATGCGGGCTTTCTTTTTTACTGACCGTGGTGAGTACACAATTTTACGTCTTCACCTGGCCAGAAAGCGAGTTTTACCGTACGCATAGCGTGCGTTAAAACTCACATTATGGCCAGGTGTGACGTAAAATAAATTATGCATGATGTGATCACTTGTAAGAGATTGGTACACTAGTCTATAAGTCTATTAGATGTGTCTCATATCTTTGTATCGGTGTTTTCATTTGTTGGTGAGCCAAATTAATAAAATAAAATAAGTTGCGGCCATTACCGCTGGGCCACCACTGCTCTTAGAAATCTAATAGCACCAATCTAAAAGTACACTTCGGTTGATTCTCGATATTAATTATATACCTAATTAATACGACTAGGAGGCACCTACCTAGTTCAGAAATCTCTTAGCTATAAAGCCAATGAGTGTTCGTGAAAACGTTTGAATAAATTAGTGAGTTCAGAAACTTTACATATAGACTGCTTGATAAGACTGTAAACAGTTGTAGTTCCCGTAGGAACGCGGAAAATTTACGCCCCATGCAGACGGAGCCGGTGGCGTAAGCTAGTGAATTATTTAAACTCTAGTCTGTAAGTAAATGCTTCCGACTTGTCTGTTTAAATACCTATGTACTCTTTGTTTAACTAATGTGGTGACACAATTTAAGGTCTTAAAATTAAAAATATTTTTGCATAATTTCGCTTGTGATTGTGTGTCATACGATTAATGTAGGAACCTAGGAATCCCAGTAGTCCTAAACTTGGTAAAATCTATACAAATAACTGAAATTAAAATAAAAGCTTTTTACTAAATGCATATGAAAGTATATAAGGTGTATCGATTCAAACGCGAAATATTTTAAGAGCAATATCTATAGGTAGTAAAAAAGCCA